>CM057456.1:1031987500-1034387500 GCA_016271365.2 Neoceratodus forsteri
TTTATGTATGTATGTAGTTATGTGTTTATTTATGTATTTATGTATGTAATGTGTTTATTTATGTATGTATGTAGTTATGTGTTTATTTATGTATGTATGTAGTTATGTGTTTATTTATGTATTTATGTATGTATGCAGTTATGTGTTTATGTATTTATGTGTGTATGTAGTTATGTGTTTATTTATGTATTTATGCATGCATGCATGTAATGTATTTATTTTATTTAGTTTTTGTGACAGTGAGGGAGGGCTACACAACACTATTTTAATCCTCATTGGGGGGGGGGAGCATATACAAACCAACTGAAACTGAACCAGATTAAGCTGTTAATAGTATTTTATGGAATGCGGGGAAAATTTGGCCAGGATACTAGGGAAATTTCCCTACTCTTTTTGAGAAGTGCCATGGAATATTTAACATCCAGCTGAACAACTGATCAATGACCTGACAAAGAATCTCAAACTTTTCCAACTGTGTTCACATGGTCCAGTGTAGCCCAGAGGGGTGCAACAAGGGGCGACTAATCCTGGACCTCAGATCAATTACAGAAATGTTGCACTCCAACAGAAAAATAATACCAGGCTCACAAGTGTTGAATCAAATGTTCATTTATTCAAGCATACAGCTGTCCTGAGGTGAGCCTCTGTCAATCACCATAGTGAAGCACTACCCCAGCGCTTTGCCTTCCAACAAGGCTTTGTGAGGGCCCTCACGAAGCCTTGTTGGAAGGTGAAGTGCTGGGATAGTGTTTCACTATGGTGATTAGCAGAGGCTCACCTCAAAACAGCTGTATGCTTGAATAAATGAACATTTGATTCAACACTTGTGAGCCTGGTATCTATTTTCCATTGGAATTCACCAGACAAAGCAGACAGGACCTCAGTTTGTCATTTAATCTGAAGGATGGCGCACCCCCAGCAGTACACTATCTCGTTAGCACTGCACTTGGGTGCCAACATTTAAGGTATGAGCTCAATCCTGATGTGGAATTAGAACCCACAATCTTCAGCTCCAGAGGCAGACGTGCTACAACTGAGTCATGCCAACACCTAACATGCTATAGTGATCCCTTTGAAGGACACATTGACTGACAAAATCTGGCAGAACAGGTAGCTGCCCAAAAGGTCAAGTGTGCTTTATAAAAGCTATGGATCATGCTAGCCCATCAACATAGTGGTACAACTACTACTCATGGTACAGGACATCTGGGTTCAGGAATAAGCAGGGATCACATCCAAGCACGTCCATCACCAACATTACTGCCCTGGCCTCACACCCCCCACCTGTCTGCCAACTATCCTCTATTGCCCTTATCACCATGCTCTTAAACTGTCTTTCCTTCCTCTGATTTGTAGCAGAATTGTAAATGAAAACTGCCAACCAGATTGTATGTTCCACTATAGTTAGATGCTGCCTATGTATTAGCTTGTTAGAGCCTACCTATGTATTAGCTTCTATACTGGTCTATTATTCTTGTCCCCTATACATTTACATTGTAATACTGTATACTACAGTATGTGCTAATTTTTATGTCTGTTGAATGTACACTTGTTTGTAATTGTCTTGCCACACACACCAGGACCTCCTTGTGAATGAGCCCGCTCAATGGAGCCAATCCTGTAATAAAATTGAATTGATTTGAATTTGGGTCACTGGAAGTCAGCCAGATGGAGAAGGACTGAGTGTCCCAGAGAATGTTCTCCTTCTCCAGGGAGGGAGGGTTGCATTCCCCCCCTACACACTGCCACCTGGGTGATCAGAATGGTAGTGCAGCTGGAGAGTGATGGGAGAGGGAGGGAGGGATACAGCCTGGCTTCTAAATGCAAGTCGCACATGTAGGTGCAAATACATACAGAGGAGTCCTCACCAATGAGGTCCCTATGGGAAGGAACGTAAGGAAGAAAATGCCTCAAGGTACAGCAGCATAACAATATCACTCTCGTGCCCCAACACTCTCGACTGCCCATTGGTGCCATACATAGTGAATCTGACAGAGACCGCACCCACCACCAGAGGGAGCCCATCACACAAGGAAGATACTCTTACTAAAGGAAACACTCCTAGTGCCCCCCCACCCCTGGACAGAATGAGAGAGAGGGAGAGAGAGAGAGAGAGACTGCAGGTAGTGGATGGGGCTGGGAGGTACCCTTGTGGAAGTGGGCAGCTTCATAGGCAAGGGGATGAAGAATATATAAAATGAAAACTACAGTGAAGCTCACCAGGATGAAGCACAGTGTCACAGGTTTACTGCATGACAAGTAAGAATTAAACCATGAGAAAGCATGGGTCTACTGTGGGTATTAATCCATGGTTGGGGGGGTTGGACTATGAGGCCGAAGGCCGAGTGGGTCCAACCAACCAATCATTGATTAATTCTACTGTAGACCCATCCTTTCGAGTGGCTTTAATCCACTTGTAACATGGCAATGAGTGTATGACTAATAGTCTTTGAATAAATGAGTACAATCACATTGATTTACTTTCAGAATACTATAAATTGAGTTATTACACATGTTGTACATATACTTGAAAACAATTGGAACACACCTATTGGAAATATCATGGTGGCTATTTCACTTTTGTTAAAATAACTTTCATTACAAGCTTTAAGCTTTCTAACATCAAAACATATTTTACAACTTTTCAAAAACTTGCAAATTACTTTCTATTCTAGGTGCTTTGATTTTCCTCTCTATGTATTGGAAGATATGGGCTGCACTGCATGATGGGATTGTGCTATGGTACAGTTTAGTTTTCTTCCTCCAGTTCCTTTGCAGACCAATAGGTGGCTGTCGCACAATCCTAGTAGCAAGCTACCTTTTCCAAATGTACTGAACTAAGCCAATCTGAAAAACACTTTATTGAACAACTACTATTTTATGGAATATTATTTTCACTTTTTTTCGTCTCTAAGCTACCTAACTCAGCAGGACATAGAACAACATAACGTTTACTGCTTTCACCTTTCAAATACTTGTTTTGACTACTATTGTTAGTCTGTTTCTTTGATTTCTTTTTGTGTCTCTCAATTTATTTTTCTTTTCACCCACAGAAGTATCCTCTCTCTTTAATTTTGCTTTGTTTATCTCAGTGTCTGTTATTTTTGCTTTCGGTTATAGCAGCTGCATGCTCATCTTTACCACTGTGTATTCACCAAGAAAAGGCTAGGCCAGATAATGTTATTCAGTCATCCACAATGCATTGCACCTACAGTTGCTTAGAAAGCACTAGATCAGAAGGGATGGTAACAGTATGTAACTGTTCACTTCTACAGAAATATTGCTGCAGCATAATTAACAGTATATGTGGAGTTTAAATGTACAATCTTTAGTAACTCATGAACTGCTGTTGTAGTTATAACATAGAACAATCTTGAAAAAGTCAAAAATCCTGTGCCAGGAAAATTCTTAGTATATACAAGTTGGGACAACTACACACTGCAAGCTATTTGCATATTGCTTTCACTTGTATACTGCTTCTTACCTGTAGGGGGTTGCCAAGGTATTACAATACAAACCATGATCTACTATGGTATTAGACCACGGTTTCTACTGTGCTACATGGTGTGTTTGCACCTATCTGAGTGCTTCATTTCGTTTTTTTCTTTTTTATGCCATGTTACAAAAGGGATTAACTCCCATTGAAACTGTATTGTCTGCTGCAGTAACTTTACTGCAGAATTCTGCAGTGCTGCACTTCATCCTGATGAGCTTTACTGTATGTATCATCAAGGGTAAAAAAATAGCAAGCAAATAAAAACTAATATGTACAAATGAGGAAAAAGTGGAGTTACTTTGTAATTTTTTTCCTTTTCATTTAATTTCTTTGCAATTTTTTTCTTTTTCATTTATTTCTGGGCATCTAGATTAATTGTGCATACTTTGAGCTACTTCTTGATGTCCAAAATAGTTGCAAAAGGCCCATTAAAATCTCTGGGCTGTAATTATGTTTGACAGGATAAGTTTGCATGAAATTGGAGATTATACATGGCCACAGCTGGTTTTTTCCTTCTGTTGCCTGAATGAGCATCAAGATGCAGCCTCCTTTGCTGTCTGATGCACATCGCACAAATCTGAATATTAGCCCCACTCCCATTGTGTTTAATGGGGTTTCAGATTCTTGTTTTGGTTACAAAAAAAAGATGTCTTTTCTGGCTCAGGTGGAATGGTAATGTTCATATAAACAACTCCTCTTGCACCTCGGATCTCTCTATGCAGATGATTTCCGAGCCTGCGGCATACAGACTGTGCTAATCATGGTCAATTTCTCCTCACTGATGGACCTGACTCTGCCAATATGACAACAGCTACTTTACTCACCTGTATACCCAACTTATCTTCAAGTCCTAAGTAGCCTTTTGTATCAAGATAAAAATATCTAAGTGTGTAAGTTCAGCAGTTTTTATTCTGACATTGCTAGGTTTCATATAAATTAAGTGAGCTGTGTAGAAATCACCTTGGAACAAAAAGCAAGTGCTCTAAAGGTGATACAAAACAACTGTTAATGTCTGTAAATTTCAGTCATTCCTTATTTGTTTCAGTCACACAGCAAAAATGGTGGCAATAACTTTTTTAGACTAACAGAGAACTATTCACACAAGCTTTTGGAGCCACATATATTGTTTCAGGGAATGTTAAAAAAACAGTTACAGGAAGTAGATTTATATCATCTCTATGTGGTGCCATTTTGTCCAGATAAATCAGTCCAAATACAAAAGAGAATCCAGAAATCACTAGGAAAGAAAATTATTACATAAAAAGGGTGCAAATCTAAGGTACACTTGGGGGTAAAGCAATAAAAATCATTGCCTTAATTAAAAACATAATCTGTCAGAACTAAAATGCCTTTATTACCATATAGTATATAGTGCAGTGGTTAGGGCTTATTGTGCACAGAATTCAAGCAGCTCAAAAAACATATTGTACACATTCTAAAGTTGTAGTGTACATTCTAAAAACCTTATTGTGCACATTCTATCATTCATTACAGCTCCAATTCTTTGCACTGACTCCCACTGCCTGGTTTCATTTTCTCTGCTCACTGTACCTCAGCGTTATTGTGTGGTTAAAAAACCCAGAAATGTCAGCAGTGTTTTTTTTGTTTTGTTTTTTACCACACACTATAACAACTAAAATATGGGCGCCCATACACAACTTGTCTTGTGATTCCATCTCAGGGTTATGATCCCAGCATGGATCTCTCGAGCTTCGCTCTCAAGGTCCATACGCTGGTATCTCAGCCCCCTGATAGAAACACAAGCTCATTGTGTATGGGTGCCCATACATTATTCCTTAAATAGTTAAGTGTTGTTGTGCATGGACAAAAGTTGTTGTGCACAGTTTAAAGGTCACATATAATACTGGGAGAGAATATGGCTTTAGTGCTACAGATCTTGGCTGTCCCTCTCTTTCTCTCTCTCTCTTTCATCCTTTCACCCTCTACCCTTCACCCATTCGCTTTGCCACTTGTCTTATAACTGCCCTCACTTGGGTATGCAATAGCAGTTCAAATCTTGTGCTCAACCTACTACCTCTAGTATTTCAAATGTGTTATCCATCCTTTAACCTTTACCCTACCAGATCATCTGCACTTGGGTTGTTGCAATGTATGTTATATCCGAATATGGTTTTATTTACCTTGGCCGATTGGTCTGGGTTATTTCTGCTCTGTAATAGTACTACACTATTTGTTTTTAGTAATTGTACTTGTATTGCTAAGTGTTTGCTTGTTCTCACAACTCTTGTAACCTCCCCCCACCCCCCGGATACTTCTGGAAACTAGCTGTTTACAGCTCATGTTGTCTTTCCTGGTGAAACATTTTCTAAATAAATAAAATCAGTTTTAGGATTACAGAACATGGCTTCCAAAAATAAGGTAATAATGTCCAAACTAAAGGGGAGGAGGTTTATTAGTTCCAAAAGGGAAAATAAATTAAGTGCATTCCAACTTGCAGTCATGACTGATTTTCAGAAAAGAGTGATTATTTCCAATAATTTATTTATTTATTTGAAATTCGAATAACACCTTTGAACACAAGTGCTCTTTTCCAAAGGTTCCATGTCAGTAACAAACAGGTATACACAGCATTGATACACAGGAGCCACATCAGTAGCAAATAGATAACTTAGAATAGGTATGGTATATATTACAAGATTTCACAAGCTCAAGGGGAGCCAGGTCAAGTACAGACATTAGGACTGCAAACAAGGTACCGCAGCATAGAGTTCAGTCAGATGGCAGCCAAGCCACATTATACAGAGAGGTATCTGGTCACATAAAATAATGGCAAGCAGATTTTAAAGCAAGTTGCTTTCTTAGGGAATTCTTAAAAGGTGTGATTTTGGGGAGGTCCACTAGGGATTCAGGGAGATCATTAAATCACCATGTGGCTTGGATAGCAAATGTACATCTACCCTGGCTAGTTTAGTGAAAAGGGACTTGCAGGGCATGTCTGAACATATTACTTGTGGAGTAGCTGTTGTTGACTGGGAGGAAAAGGTCACCAGTTGCATAAGGGGCGAGGCCCAGGAGGGCTTTTTTAACCAGCAGACAGGACTGGTATTTCAGCCTATCCTGCAAGGGGAAGCAGTTGGTAAGTGCATACAAGGAGCAAGTGTGAGTAAGTCTATCAGCCCCACTTGCGAACCAACAGTCTTCATTGAGGACCATTTTTAACCTGCCTAGAACTGAATCACAAGCAGCACCATAGATCGGTAGACCATATTCAATGAGGGGGAGGACCGTACTTGAGACTGCCAGGCGTCCAGCTTCAGTGGTAAGATTTAAACGTTGTCGGAAGCGTGCACCTAGTTTTCTGTTGACCAGATCTGCAATGTTGTCAACATGAGTGGTACATGAGAGGGTGTCATCCAAGGTAACACCTAGATACTTAAATGATCTGACCTGTTCAAGGGTAGCACCAAGTGAATTTTAGATAACCAAGAGAGGGACTTTTTTCTTATGGTGATGCCCGATGAACAGCATTGACTTTGTCTTTCTATAATTTTGGACAAGTTTATTGTTCTCAGACAAGTCCTTCATGGCCTTAAAGCTTAATTGCAGGTCACTAAAACGATCCCCAAGCTGTGGGCTACTATTGAAAATCACCGCATAATCTGCTTAAAGTAACATCTTTGAATGGGGGTAGGCTTCTGGGAGCTTGTTAATGAATAGGCCAAAGAGGAGCAGGCTTAGTATAGACCCCTGAGGGACCCTGAGCATGACACACTTAGCGTTAGAGAGCACTCCATCAATCCTTACTCTCTGTGACTGCACAGTGAGGTAACACTGAAACCAAGCTGCAGTTTCAGAGGAGAGGCCCAGGGTGGAAAGCTTGTCCAGCAGTAGAGGGTGGTTGATGAGGTCAAAGGCTTTCATCAAGTCTATGTATGTGACACCAACCAGGTACCCTTTGTCAAGGGCATCATGCAGGTGATTGGTGTACTCAATGAGGGCTGTTCTGGTGCTATGTAGTTTTCTAAAGCCATATTGCTGTTTACATATCAGGTTATATTTGTTTAGATGTGAGACTAGTTGGTCTTAAGCAATTTTTCCCAATGCCTTAAACAGGCGGGAGAGGATAGAGATTGGCTACAGTTGGTCACTTTAGAGTGGTCCCCACTTTTTAGCACAGGTGTAACTATAGCAGCTTTCCAGATTTCAGGGAACTGAATGAATTACAAGGACAAGTTAAAAATCTTCAACAGGGGAATTGCTAGCCCATCAAGTTGCAAGGGCAAGTAGCTTTATGTCTATTGTATCCCCACCCATCCTTGTCTTTCCCATGACCCTTTTCACATAATGGAGGGTTTCCTTCCCAGTGACATGTTTAAAGTAGAATTTGGGGAGATTTGTGCAAGGGCCAGTTTGGGTACTTTGTCGGGTAAGGTCATCATCATTGTCCTCAGGTGCCTTGTCTGGGGGAGGACTGAGCTCAGGTTTTTAGAGGCCTCATTGAAGGCATTTGCTATTTTGAATAGTGCAGTGGTGATCATCCCATTTGTGTTAAGCATTGTCTGTGTTGATTGGTCACTGCTGCCAAGGAGGTCCTTTAGGCTGGCCTAAAATTTCTTCCCATTGCTCCAATTTTTATTCTGCTGATCCTTATAGAAGTCTGCTTTTGGTTTCCTAACCTCCCTGGTACACTTTTTGTGGGCTTCCTTATATCTATGAAGGTCTGCAGGTGACCTGGTGCACCTTGCTCATGTCCAGAGATTGTCCCTCCATTATAGCTGGGCAAGTAATGTTGGGGTGATCCACCCAGACGAGATACTTTTGATGGTTAATTTTTTTTGAGGAGTAGGCAGTTTGTTGCACACATCCGTGAACTGGGTTATAAAGTAGTCATATTATGAAGTAGTCAATAATTATCTTCTGATTGGCTAGCTTTCAGAAAGGCCAGGAACCACTGTACAAACCTTGTACGAGCCAAGAAATCCAACTACTGCCAAACTGCTCAGCTAAATTTTGGAAAACTATTAAGGATATCGAAGGGCATGTGTCATCCAACTGCCTCCCTGCCAAAATATCATCTGGTGGCTCTCTTATAACTGGTAAACTAATGATACTTGACTTACTGAATAATCATTTTACGACTGCTGGGCTAGCGTTTGATTCTTCCCCAGCCAGTAATCTACGTACACAGCTGCATACAAATGACACAACTTGTCCGGTCTTTGACCCCCCTGCTCAAGTCATGACATTTTCCTTCCAGCTCGTATCTTTAAAGGATGTAGAAGAATTATTGCCACAGTTGGGCACCAGAAAAAGTGCTGGTGCTGACCGTATTAAGGCGTACTTTTTAAAACTTGGTTACCATGTCCTGGCAGTTCCAATTACACATCTATTCAATCTGTCCCTTTCTCAGGGTGACATTCCACCAATACAGAAAACAGCCCAGGTTATCCCTTTGTTTAAATCTGGAGATTCTAGCAATCTAAATAACTATAGACCGATTTCCTTACTTCCTATCCTCTTTAAACTGTTGGAGAAATTAGTGAACACTCAGATTAGGAACTACCTGGACTCCTCTAACCTGCTTAATCCAGCACATTCAGGGTTCAGGCCATGTCATAGCATGATATCTGCCCTTGCAAAGGTGACTGATTGGCAGAGTGCCCTAGATAACAAGAATTACATGTGAGCTGCTTTCCTTGATTTAAGCAAGGCTTTCGACACTGTCGATCATGACCTGCTTCTCGCTACACTCCGTAACATTGGTCTGGACTCCATCTCTCTGAAATGGTTCTCTAGTTACCTAAAGGGGAGACTTCAACAGGTTAAAGCTGAGAGGGAACTTTCACCCTTATAGCCTTTGTTGAGGGGTGTGCCCCAGGGTTCCATATTGGGACCCCTACTTTTCTCACTGTATATAATAGCATTGATGCGGGGAGTCATGTGATGCAGTGCTCTTGCTAGCTGCGCTCCCGATGAGCTCTGCCTAAACCCTGTCCATACTTAAGTTTTTTATGGTCATTGTTGTTGTATCGGCGCTTACAGTAGTAGTATTTGGTGATCGGAACTACCGAGGAAGCTGGTGGGGATACAGATGGAAGAGGAAATGCCAAAAGCAGCAGTTAAGCATACCCCTCCAGCAACCCCCAAAAAGGCCCCGAAGAAGACGCGGACCTCGCCGCTACAACCAGCCCAGCCCACGCACCAAAGTAGTGAAGGGGAGGAACTACTAACTGTGGCTAAGTTCCTTGAAGAATTCAGACCATTCAAAGCAGAGATGGTCGAAATGGCTACTGCAATTAAAAACGTTACCTCTACCTTGGAAGACCTGAATAGAAAAATATCGGATAACGAAGCGCGAGTCAGGTCACTGGAAAATCGTGCCGACAAGGCTGATCCTGAGATGGTTAAATTAAATCAGCGTGCCAGTTTGGATTCAAGGTCCTAAGATCCCGAGGGCAGAAGTCGAGGAACAATGTGGTGGTGATAGGACTGCCTGAAAGGAAGAAGGTAGTGACCCAGTGAAATTCTTTCAGAAATTCGTCGAGAAGATTGCAGGACCCTCACTCTTATGGTCCTTGTTATAATATTGAAAGGGCGCATCGAGCCCTCCATCCGATCCCACGGCAAGGGGCGCCTCCTCGTGTTTTTATGGCCAAGTTTTTAAATTATCAAGAGAGGCAGATTTTTCTCCAGAAAGTTAAGGAAACCAAGGCTCTGCAATGGGAAGGGGCAAACTTAAGAATCACCCAGGACTTGCCATTATCGGTTCGGCATGAGAGCGGCCTTCACCCCTTGTATCAAGTTTATTGCAGCTGGGATTAAGTTTAGAATGACATATCCTGCAGTGTTACAAGTCTACGCCTCAGATCTGGTGGCAAAATTTGAGGATCCAGACAAGGCATCTATGGCACTTCAGCTTGTGCTTCCTGCCTCTTTAAAGCTAAGTGAAGGTTTATCTTCCCTGGGCCTTATGTTTATGGTGTTGGTCGTTTAAATTGGGTGAGCGCCTCCCTGTAAATGAGTAGACATCTTACAATGTCGAGACAGGCTGCAGTGTATAAAGGGTTCTGAGAGATTATATGTTTGTCCCTCCCAGATAATACCGAGTTTCCTCAAGTGTACATCTATCTGCACAAAAGCGGTTTCGTCCTTGCTATTTGAAGTGTCGGTTGCCGGTGGCCGCTATACACTCCGACAGGACTTTGTTTTATCTGGGCACTTTAAGGCGTGTAATGTCCCTCATCGATCGGTCCTGGGTTTTAGAACGTTCACCTGTAAACCATTTGTGGCAGAACTATGCCTGTAGATGGAGCAGTTACAGGGATTTTGGGAATTTCCAAGGGAGCTCAAGAGACCCGACATAATGGCAGATACGGATGTGTCCATATATGCGCCGTAGAGCCAGTTGGTGCTATAATTGACTGCAGTGTATGGCACAGACTAAGTGCTCCCCAGGAGGAGATATCACAATGGGCCAGATGGAGGGGACTGATGGCGCTTCTGGAGTGGACACCGGAGTTTCACCTCAAGCCTACGCTGTTTCCGGGAGGGCATTAATAATATTGCTATTCTAATTGTTTTTTTGTTTTTTTTTAGAATTTATCGCAGTTCACAGTGGGTTAGTAGCCATTGTTCTCTAGACTTAAGAGGGCTTGGTTTGGTTTGAGGTTTTCTGGGGAGAGGAAGTTGGGGTTAATAACTCCCTTAGGGACATATTAGCGATTGTTGGGCTATTAAGAGTTAGGTGTAGGTTGATAGAAAATACATTGTTGTTGGATGTTTCTCCTCAGTTAAATCTAGTGTTGGGCACTGTTTTAGATGATGGCATGGTGGGGGCGGGGGGTATACAGTGCTGCGAGCTGTCATCATGGACCATGAAGATGTGGGAGGAGGGAGGGTGGATAGGAGGGTGTTGAGACTAGGGGATATATTACTTTGGGTATTTCTTGGGGGTTTATTGGGGGGCACAAGTCTCCAAAATCGAGGACAGAGAGTACCGGATAGGTAGGACCCTAATATTGCTTGGGGGGATATGCAGGATAATGGCGTCATGCGGGACGATTAAATTTGTAAGCTGGAATGTTAAGGGGGCACGACAGAAATCCAAACAGTACAGGATTTTGAAGCATCTAGAGGTGGTGAAAGTGGATATAGTGTTCCTGCAGGAGACACATTTGCTCCAGATGGAATGTAATTCCATGAGACGTTTACAAATGGGGACTGTTTTCTTCACAAGGTAGTACGCAGCCGAGGGGTTATGGTGCTTATAATGAGGTCCGTTCCCTTTGTTCCTCTCAGGTTATTCAGGATGAGGAGGGTAGATATGTTCTGGTCAGGGTAGGTTACAAAATACGGAACTTCTCCTTGGTTTGGTTTACGGTCCCAATACTGTGTCCCAAAGGTTTTTGTTAAGCTTCTGGAAGCCTTGACCCCATTTACACAGATCCCTATGATTCTGGGTGGTGATCTAAATCTGGTTTTAGACCCTTTAATGGACAGAACCAGGAAGACGATTTTGTTTTCTCGCCGGCCCAGAGGGCCGTGGGAGAATTAGTGGATCAGCTTGGTCTTGCGGACGTCTGGAGAATTGTTCACCCGAAAGCCAGGGAATACACGTTCACCTCCCAAGTTCACGGTACAGCATCCCGCATAGACTACATCTTACTTTCTCGTACTCTTCTTCCGGGGGTGCTAGATGCTGTAATTATGTCCGGACCCCTGTCTGACCATGCAGTGGTGGTGGCGTTAGTTTCCTTTTCTTCCCTTCCTAAGAGGGGCAGTAGGTGGAGGATAAACAATCAGATGCTGCGCAACCCCAAAACAGTAGAGTTTATTTCAGCACAAACAGAAGAATTTATAGCTAATAATATGAAAGACAATATCAGTCCTGATATGTTATGGGGAGCGCTCAAAGCTTTTACACGAGGTCTATTAATTGGTCAGGCTACTAAAAGGAAAAAGGAGAGGATGCAAATCCTGTCCGAGTTGTTATTTCGTATAAGAAGTGGTGAAGCTAAGTTGACCTCACAGTCTTCAGAAGGGGAAAAGCTCGAGCTGGTTAAGCTGAGAGACCTTTATCTAAAACTACTTGGGGAGCAAGCGGAGTTGGCGTTAATTAAGACTAAAGCTAATTATATGGATCAGGGAGAAAATGCGGGTAGGCTCCTCGCCAGATGCATTAAACAGTTGGAAGCCTCTCGAATAATTTCGGGGATTCAATCCAAGAGAGATGGGCAAGTGAAAACTAGGCCTGGGGAGATAGTGCAGGAATTTAGACAGTACTTTGAATCCCTGTATAGCAAATGGAGAGTCCTCCCACTGAGGGGGAGATACTTGCCTTTTTGGAGGGATTGGATCTCCCCTCGCTGACGGAATCTCAACAAGCGCAACTGGTGACTGATATTACCCAAAAGGAGATTGAGCTGATCATTCAGGGTCTCCCGTTGGATAAAACGCCGGGGCCTGATGGGTTCTCATCAAATTTTTATAAATTTTTTTCCAAACAACTAGCCCCTTTACTTCTTATGCTATTTAGGCATATTTTGGGTCATCAAACACGGGACCACTCCCTGTTTGAAGCACTTATTGTTTTAATACCAAAGCAAGACAAACCCCCTGAACTCCCTGCTAGCTACAGACCTATTTCCCTTCTTAACTACGATGTTAAAATTCTAGCCAAGCTGCTGGCGGAACACATAAGTCGGGTATTACCCGGCCTTGTCAGCCCGGAACAGGTTGGTTTTATGAAGGACAGATCCTCTGCTGATCATCTTAGAACTTTGGCTCACGCCTTCTCGGTGTCCGAAGGGAGCAGTTCCGCTATGGCTCTGCTTTCTTTGGACGCCGAGAAGGCTCTTGATAGGGTCCATTGGGGGTTCCTGTTAACTACAATGGGAAAATTTGGGTTTCCAGATCCATTCTTAAAATGGATAGGATCCCTGTACGCCAACCCCACGGCAAGGGTCAGTTGCAACGGAGCCACTTCAGATTCTTTTAATCTTCACATAGGTACTAGACAGGGTTGCCCTTTGTCACCTCTTCTTTTCAATTTATACTTGGAACCCCTCATCAGAACAATAATGCATAAACAGGGAATTAATGGCATTAGAATTCTCGATCACACCTTGAAAGTAACAGCATATGCAGACGATCTTTTGATCTATATCTCCAATCCGAGAATGTCTATTCCAGTCTTTTTGAGGTGATTCGGAATTTGGAAGATTGGCCAATTATAGACTAAATTTAGATAATCCGTGATATTCCGTTAAATAATAGATTTTTAAACAGGAAATCACTGAGTTTGGTTTGACTTGGAAATCAGACTCCATTAAATACCTGTCTTAACTTAACAAGGAACAGGTTTAAATATCGTCAATTAAACCTGGACCCTTTGGTGCGATATATTGAATCAGATTTGGAAAGATGGGCTAGGCTTCCGATATCATTATGGGGAGGATTAATTTAGTAAAAATGAATGTTTTTCCCTGGTTATTTTACCCTCTCAGTATGTTAAATATCTGGTTGCCACTTTCTTGGTATAGGAAACTGCACAGCATTATTGCTAATTTTGTATGGGGTCATATGAAATCCAGAATGGCTTATCATAGGCTGGCTGCTCCCAAATCACTGGGCGGTTTGAGACTGCCACATTTTGCCCTCTATTTTTGGGCTAGCCATGCTAGTAAATACCTGAGGTGGGTGAAGGGTATTGATGTCTCATTACAACAATCATATACGCCTTTATGGCTACAAATTGAGCTGGCCCTTATTCAGAAGCAAGGGTTGAAACCCGAAGCCTTGCTCTATCTTTCTCCTAAACTCCTGCCCCCCCTCTTGCATAATTCCCCAGTTGGGATCTCGGTGAGAATTCATATGCAACTTTGTGGTTTCATCAAATATGACTGTCTTAGGATTGGAAGCAGCCTGTTTGGGGTAACCGATTTCTAGTGGATAATAAGACCCTCAACCCCACATGGTTGGCCCTGCCCATTCATGTTGTGTGAAGATTTTCTTACACCTGATGGAATAGTACTCTTTCCCTGAGATCCTGAGTAAATTTGAGATGCCCACCGCCACAGTCTTTAAAGTATACCAGTTTAGGCACCTTTTGCTTAGTAAGATGGGTAAGGGAAATTCAGTGTCCAAAAGTAGACTTCTATGATACATTAGGGCCTGTTGGTAGGCTTATCGATGCCATTTCAAAAGTATATACAGTATTATTTGATGGGCTTACTCTCAAAATCGGTTCAAGGCTCATATTGGGCCTCAAAGTTTCCTAATGTGGAACTCGACTGGAAGGCTCTATGGCTGAGTTGTCATAGATTTCTTCTACAAGATCGTTTAAGATTGGTCCAGTTTAAATTTCTTCATAATATTTATTATTCTCCTAAAAGTTGGTTAGATTAAACATAGCCACAAATAGTACATGTAGTAGGTGCCAGTCTGGGATCAGGATTTGATGCATATTTTCTGAACTGTCCAAAGATAATCCCGTTATGGACAGAGATCAAAAAGAAATTGAACCCTTTATTGGGGCTGGGGACCTTTTTACCCTGAAATATGCTTGTTGGGAGATGTTTCATATTCCTGTAAAGAGCAGAAGGTTCCACATAGTTTTGATTATGCCACCCTTAAGAAAATTGTCCTCAGACACTGGAAGGACTTCTGTCGTGATCAGTTACACAGAATGGTTGGAGGAATTGCTTGCCAGTTTGAGGGTTGAGAGAATGATAGCAATCTCTTCAGAATAGGCTCCTAAGTTTGATAGGATCTGGGGTCCCTTCTATACTATTTACTCATTATAATGGCGTATAGCTTACCTACTGATGGTTGGTACGTAATCTTGTTAGACTTGTGCTGGGGTGGTAATGGGTGGGTGGGGTGGGGTGTGGGGAGGGTCTTTTGGGGTTGTTACAGGGACTGTGTTAATCTACATGTTAATATAAATATGTACGCATGTGAACATGTATGTAAGTAATGTTGTTGGATTTTGTCTCTGTAACTAAAAATGGAATAAAAATCCTAATGGAAAAAAAAAAAAAATAATAGCATTGATGCTGGAATCAAAACAGCCAATATTCATCTCTTTGCAGATGAAACGGTCTTCTCCACATCGCCAGATGAACCCCAGTATCCACCTGCACAGACCTCCAACTAGAGTTTAATTATCTGCAATCAAACCTTGTGAGCCAAAATTACTCTTGAATGCTAAAAAAAACAAAGGTGATGCTTTTCTCACCTTGCATCAAAGCAATAAATCCTGCCTCAATAGGTGTGGTACCTCAAATTACAACTCTTTTAGGTGAATCTCTAGACTTCATAACTAAATTAAAATACCTGGGGTGTGGATTGATTGCAAACTTTCTTTCCTGGATCATATTGAGGAGATGTCCAAAAAGCTTAAGCAGGGACTTGGTCTCTTATTCAGGATCAAACCCCTCCTTACATAAGATGCTAGAAAAAGGCTGGTCCAAACTACTTTTCTTTCTATCTTGGACTATGTTGATTTCCTCTACTGCCAAGCTCCTAACCCAGCATTAACCAAACTTGATACTCTTTACCGCAGAGCCCTGAGATTTATCTTTGGAGCACCATATTCTACACACCATTGCTCCCTTTACTCCTTAGTGGATTTGTCTTCCCTTAAATTCAGAAGGCAAAGAAATGCTGCCCTCTGAACCTTCCGGGCAATCACTAAGAAGATCCCACAGTACATTTCAGATTGTTTACCCTGTTGTACATTAGGTAGTTATGCTCTAAGAAGCTCCTCTTACATTTCCCTAACTATCCCCAAAGTCAAGTCACGCTTTGGCAGGGCCTCAGTAAGTTACGCACTTCCTCAACTCTGGAATAAACTCCAAAAAACATGAGAATAGCCTGCCATATTAATCTGTCAGCATTCAAATCACTATATGCACGTTCCATTAAGGAATCCTGCAATTGCTTTCCTTGATTTCTGGCTAAAGGTATACTGACCTCAGATATTGTACCCTCTGTTTGACCCCCACTGACCCCCAATGTGATTTTTACTCACGCTTATCCTCCTCCCTCCCTTCTCCACCTTAGTTGTTCCATGTAACCATTGTCCTTCCCTGCATGGTTGCTCACACCACCTTTGTTATGCTGGTATGTTAAGTGCATATATTGCTATGTAACTGCTCTCTATAAGTGTTCTCTTAGTGTACATATTTACAAATGTATCTTATTCTATTGTATGTAATGCCTTTCTTTTATTTTTTGTAATATTATTCTGTGTTTTATCATGTACCTGTCCAGGTCCATCTTGTAAATGAGTTTACTCAAAGGTGTTTTGCCTGGTAAAATAAAGATTTTTGATTGACTGCTATGTGGACATTGTGAGGGGGTACCAGATCCCAATGGCCTCACCATGGGGACATGAGGTTAGTGGGAAGGCTGGTGATGGGACTTGGGGTGCCACAGGAAGGGTTCATGCTGGAGAGCTAGAGTGCATAAAAAGTCATTTAAAAAAAAGAATATTGACTTTTAAAAAAATGAGGATATTGGAAGTATTGTAACTTCCACAGAAACAGAACAACTTCCAAATCTGGATCTATGGAATTTTTTTTATATCTATAAAACAGAAAGGGACTGACGCTGGAAAAGAAGCATTTTCTGTGCTATTAAAGGAATCACCATTGGTTCACATGTCTCGGTGAATAACAAGAAAAATGAATATGGTACTCCTTTATACATTACCACTAAAATCTTCCAAAGACAAACTCTTTTCCTCGTTGCAGCTTTTAATATTGATATGTACAAAGCAAAACCTTTTAATTTATCAGCATGTGTTCTTCCTACATCTTCCATGTATTGATATGTTATTTAGCTCTTTTAACTGCATTATCACTATATTAATTTTGTGGTGATATACTGGAGAAGCCTCACATATATATATTGATATGCATTTTTATATTGATATAGGATATCAATACATGTTTTAAACAGTGGCACTAGCCAGGATACAATGCAGTACTGCTGTAGTACATCAAAAAATGATGCAGTGTACTGGTGTGCTGCAGGGAACATTGTAACTCAATAGCAATTAAATGGTAAACCTTTTTTTTTTTCATGCAGTACTTTGTGACCTGGCATTTACTGTAAGTTACTGCACTGCAACATGGCTGGCTCCACTGTATATTGATATATAAATGTATGACAGGTTGCCATCTATTTTCTGAAAGACATTTTTTAAACATTTTTGTTCTTTTGGTTAACACAGAAGCAAAACAAACAAGCATCTGTCAATGATGAATGTTTGCTTGCATGTTGTGTTAGGTAGGTGCTGGTTGTGTTGTAGAGAATGATGAAGGCTGAGTGGAATCATAGTTAAGAGTGAGTTTGCAATGGAGTCAGTGAGTAGTAATGTTTACTGTATCTTATGTGTTTTCATGTATGAGGATAGGTGAATCTTATTTTGCCTACGCAGCCTCAAGGCCATGGAACTCCATACCCACTGATGTTCATTGTCTCTGCCCCTCCATTGCTAAATTACTTAATATAATCACTCTAGACAAGTTGAGTGATTTTTAATTATTTTGTATGTGGTGAGTGAGAGAGAGAGAAAGAGAGAGAGAGAGAGAGAGAGAGAGATTTCTAGTGTAAGAGCATCACTGTGTGATGTTTTTTTTCATGCTGCTATGTAATGTTTGTTAAACCTCATTCTACTCATTGTATATTGTATTGTAATATATGGATAAGCCTTAAAAATACCATCTTGGCACATTGGAAAATGTTCTTGTAATACATGACTGCCAATGCCATAATACTATTGTTCAGCACTGATTATTCATGGTTTCGGGACTTGATAATATATGGTTTCAGACTTGATAATACATGAAATATACAAGAAAATTTTCTGAAGGGCCAAGATGGTATTATTAAGGCTTTTCCATATATTACAAAACATAATAAATAGATACATGTTTACAAGGCTGTAATCCCATCTCAAGGTTTTGGGGAGCATTCCTCCAGTTTACCTAGGTCCATCCTCATTTTTCCACCTCTCCTGGAGTGTCTACCTTGTTGCAGATCTTAATGTCATCTGCAAAGAGGCATACCTTCCCCTCCAGCCCCTCTGCAATGTCACTTATGAAGACATCGAACGGTATTACTAAAAAATGATATGATGAAATTGCCAACAAATGCTGCTGCTTTAAAGCTGAAAAGGGAGAGAAAATATTTCATTATGTGTTCCTGTTAGGCAAAATCTAAGCTTTCATAAAGCTGCATAACTTTAAAACTTCAAGAGAAGAACAGCCATTTCCCACAGCTCAAATAAACTTATTGTAGCAACCGTAAAGTGTAATCCGAGTTCATGGAGTAATGTTGCAACCAGACAGCCCCTCCCACTGCACTGCCTTTGATGTATTTAAAGCATCTAAATAGGTAACTCAAAACCTTTCCGCAGCTTACTTCCCAAGCTCATCTTGCCAATGCCATTACTCATGGGATGCTACTTCCTGAACTCCTCTATGGAGCCCCTCTGCTCTCAGCTGCTTCGAATCTACTTTCCTTAGGTGGGATGTCACGTACAACAATATTTGCCAGTTTACGCGGGTATTCAACCAACTCACCCATCATTGCTCCCATTATGACAGTCTTGGTTGGCTTCCTCCATCTTCTCTACGAGACCACACTCTTGGGGATGTAATCTTTAGTAGCCTACAGGATCACCTGCCCCATCCCTGGTCTCGATCCTCAAACATGTGTGTAGTACATACCCTTTGAGGACTGTTGAAAAATGCCCTACTGTCTGAGGACTTAGTGTTTGTGCCATCTAAGTCCCTTTTCCCATATAGATTTACTATTACTAACTCCATACCACCATGGATCACCACTCAAGTGAAATTCTGAGACAAGAAAAGTGAGGGGACATTGGGTGGATTCAAACCCACAACCTCTTGCTTATGAGGCGATAGACCTTTCCACTACACCACAAAGCTGGCACAGTGATGAATCTCAGTTCTTTGGTTATAGTTCGGCTACACTGTGCCGAGTGGGTCCTTACAGGACAATTTACTGAAAAGACAACTGTTGTTCCTGACAGGACAATTTGCTGGCGGGAAAATCATATTCCTGAGAGGACAATTTCCTGACAGTAAAACTTTGTGGCATCTTTATTGTTAACACTAACTGACCCTCCTCCTCAGCTCACAAACATAGCCACAACGTTACATCTCTCCAGCTATCCTAACTCTTTTCAGACTCCACCCATCTTAAAGCAGCAGTACAATGAAAAATGTTTTTTCTGCAAAAGCTAGCTTCAGCTACAATTAAGAAAATTACTAGCATACCTATCAAATGTACTTGTCTAGGTACCTTCTATGCTGCACAACATGAGTCTTGTTTTAATTTTTTGATCCTAACCATTGCCAGGTCTACAATGCTATTTCTATGCAAAATGTGACAGCCATCTTCTTTTTTTCTTGAGAAAAAATCAATTAAAACATTTATGAAACACTTTATTATGAACCGGCGATCGTAAATGGAGCAACCTGATTGGCCGAGAGGGTTTCGAAGCCGTGATGATATCGGGCTACATCATCACGGCTTCGGAAAACCTCCGGCCACCAGCCTGCTCACCGCCAGCGCAATGTTCTCCACCGACCGCCACTAAAACTAACGGGAAAAAAAACACATCCTCACAACTGCCCCCCCCCATACACGTCGCCCAAAGCAGACGCGCTATAAACAACAACAAAAAAAATCGTCTCCCTTTCTTTCTGGCAACTGCTTGACTGTAGAGCGCTAAGTACTGTCGCTTCACTGCCATGCTGCCCTCGCTGCCAAACGGCAAAACATACAACCCACTCCTCACGCTTTACCCCTACCTTGTCGCTTTCCTCACAAGTATGGCACAACTGATCTTCACCTCCCTCAACAAATAAAAAAAAAATTAACCGGCGCCGAATAAACTAAACTTCCGGCGGGGTCAATACCACAACAATGAAGACGACAACAAAATCCTCCTGCAACAGCACCACCTACTGGCCAAAACATGAAATACACGAACTTTTTTTAAATGTCTACCTACACTCATATAAAACAATATTAAAATATTTAAAACTTTACTTTTTGCATTAAAGGCATAAAATATCAATTAATCCAGTTCATATGCAATAATGCACTCCAGGGTGTGGTATATATGTGGGATATCGTCACTTCTCGATGCGTTGGGCCTTTTCGGCCTCTGACCTCGTCCTAACCACCGGCGTGACAATATCCCACGATATACCACACCCTGTCGTGCATTATTGCTTAATTATACAATGGCAAGAAAGAATGCTGGCCTCTGATTGGTCAGTCTGGGACTGGACCCATGATGTTATCCCAGCATAACATCACAGGAGTAGTCCCAGCACATACACGACCCAATGACATGTAAAAAAACACTTCATTCCTTCAAGCACATACAACCGCCAACCGCTATGCTCCTGACACTTAGTGGTCCTGACACGCTTGCCTTTTCTAGCTTAGTACTTCCCACGCACATTCCCCAATATTGTGCTCCTGAACCTACCTCCTGCACTGGCTTAATCAGCTTGCACCTCACCAGTCTGGATGGCACTTGTCCTGCTATCTGGTACTGCACCCTGTACTGTATAGCACTTGTATCTTAATGTGCATTTTATCTCAGCTTTATTTTTGTACTCTTGAATATTCTGCCTGTAAACTGTGACTATGCACTGGTATTTATTTATTGCTTTATTTTATTGTATACATTTTTACTGTACTTATTTTTTATTACTCCTGTACCTTACATTATGTATTTTTACTTGCACAGCATGTACTGTATACTCCCCTCCCCTCCCCATCTACCTAGGGTGCATCTGGAAATGAACTGCTACCAGCTCAGTACACCTTTTCTGGTGGACATTTTGAAATAAACACATAAATAAATAGAAAATCAGATTGCTGTTATGGTAGACACCACTTAATAGACAAGCTGGTTTGGGCTGATGCTGTTAAAGAGGAATCTTCTGTACTGTATAGTAGGAATACATTTCCTAACTTACTGAAAATAGTGCAAATAAATCCCATTGTTTCAGATATGTCTAGGTCAGTTATAAATGACCAAGCCAGGTCGAGGTCAGTTACCCTCCACAGTTTGTATCAAAGATTACATAAACAAGCCAGCCCACTGACGCAGCAGTAGTGCTACCTCCATGACACAAGTGACTTAGGTTCAGGAACCATGTACACTCACCTCCTTGGGGGAGGGAGGGTTCTAGCTTTCTACTGCAATTTCACCACCTGAGTAACCACAGCTGGTGGGGCAGACTGCAGCCAATGGTAAGAGTGTGGGAACACTGCAGCTCTGATGCTCCGTCATCAAGACACACCACCTAGCAATATTCTGGGGAGAAAAAAATCAGAAACCCACCCGACTGTGTATGAAGCAACTCACCATCCTGCTGCAGGCTCCACACTGCCAACTGGGCCATCACTCTCTCACCAAAACTTCAGCTTTGATTAGAGGTTTGGAGTAGCCCCCAAGCAACCTTTCCCAAGAGGAGTTATCCATGGGGGAACAAGGAGTGATGGTAAGTCACAGGGATGGTAAGTGATGGGGGGCGGCTGGTGGGGGGACCAAGGAGGGCATTAGGTGCCAGGTGTCAAGTATACTAAATTTAAAAGAAAAGATTACATAAACATACTGTACATGTCAAAGACAAGAGGAACAATCCCTTGACACAGCTTTCAAGACCCCCAGGGACCACATTGCACTATCAGGCTTGGGCATCCCTCATTAGCTCAATGAAGCTTTCTATACTGTAATTATTTAGCAAGTGACAAATTATGATTTAAAGTTAAGTCAGATAATGTTAGGGGACTTTCTTCCTAAAGCATTCAAGTTTAAGTTTCCTTTAAAAACAGTCTTATCCGAGGTTATTCCCAATTGGGGTCAAGTGCCTCTGAAAAAGATCTTAATTTAAATTGGATTGCAGTAAAGAATTTTGGCCACAAGCTGTTTACTGTAGACTCAAATTGGCTTATTTTTGTTCAGAAACCCTTAGCACTATTCTATACCTTAAAATTATCCTGATATAGTTATTATCTCATTGTAATTCATATGAAATAATACTGTACTTATAACTGTTGTAGGTGTTATCTTATTGTAATTCTTATAAAATACCAGTATTTGGTTGGTATATGTATTATTTTACTGTAATTGTTATGAGTTAATATCTACAGTATAGTTGGTTTACATACTATCTCACTGTAGCTGCTATGAGTTAATATGAATACCTGGTATAGGGTACTGTATTATCTCATTGTAATTGTTATGAGTTAATATAGCTGCAGCAGTTTACTTGGTCAGATATTTCTAGTTTATCTGCAATATTTCTAAAGTAATTCTCTCTGGTGGCCCTACAGCAGTACTGCAGGCAGGCTGGGTATTTCTCTAGAGATATCACAGAAATATCAGGAAATATCTGACCTTGTCATTTGCTGCAACTGTACGTATATCTGGTATAGGTACTATATTATATCATTGTAATTATTATGAGTTATTACATATATAGCATACAGCGAGGGTTTGTTCTGCTTGGATTTCCATACCAGCTGAAACCTTGTTCTTCCGTAATTCACAGGTCATGAAATGCAGTTGTACCCTCAGTGCTAAAATAAGGTTCCAACTGATTGGAAATCCTGAAGACAGTTAGTGTTTTTCACAGGGCTGATGCGCGCACAGTAATCAGTCCAAGTTCTGAACTAAAACTGCCAGCATGTTCGCTGCTGTCGCAGAGCACTGCAAAAACACTTTCACTTTAAAAAAACTAAACCAAAAACACAATACACTATAACAAATACTGGCTGGGCAACCACATGCCCAACTAGCCTGTGCCACCATCTCGGGCTTCTGATTACATAGCACCTCTTGAGCTTCGCTCTTGAGGTCTGATGTAATCAGAATCCCTCTTTGGCAGCACAGGCTGGTTGTGCACAGTTGCCCAACCAGTACTCTCTATATGGTAGAGGTACTGCATCGTTGTACAGTATTGTAATGGATTTTACACATTTATCTGGTATAGGTACTGTATTATCTCATTGTAATTGGTATGACTAATAAAGATGCCAGACTGAATATACAGTACTTGTACTGGTGACATGGCTGCACTGACCATTCAGCTTGCCTTTTTCACTTGCTCATTATTTGCCTTTTCCAGGTTCTTAATGATGCTGATACAACATGCCAAAATTCAACTACAATGTGGTTTTGCTCTCTTACTCTTGAATGACAGATACTTAGATGTATAGATCACCAATGTATTTCAATATTGCATGTCTAACTACAAATTTATCTTATTGATGTATACAAAGCTACAGTACTCGTAAGGAATGACCGGTCTAATCCATACTTTCTTGTCATAGATGTACTGATGCTTGTAACATATCAACAAAGGTTAAGAAAAAACAAAGAAACAGTATTATCAAGCAGCCAGACCACTTTATCCACTTCAGTGGAGAGGTTACAGATCATCACAAAACTGCTGCAGGGTTTTAAATAAATGATTAGCAGTTTTTTTCCTGGGACAATACTAACTGTACAGAAAGTATTTATATAGGTTTTCTGGAAGTGTATGCTTGTTAAACACAATGAGGCAAGTGCTGTGCATTTTTATAATGTTTTAGCACTTTTATGAGCAAAACGCTAATCAATTTTTAGAGTTAAATAAAACCCTGTTGCTGCAGTAGATCCGGCTTATTGCATGGTTTGGAACTTAGATGCCAGTCAAACCTCTGTCTCAGTACTAATATGATTGTTTTGATCTGAACATTCTGACTCAGCACTGCTAGTTAGTGGACTCCCATTAGCATGAAGATAAAAATAGGAAAAGGAGAAACTTTGTATCAGCCTCCAAGTTGCTATCTTCTGTCCACTGTTGGTGAAAGGTGCTACTGTGGGGTGTCTCACAGGGACAACACTCCCACTAGCACCAGTGGCAGTTGATGAGCACCGCTAATGGAAATAACCCTTTATTGACCTATATTCAGAAACATTATGGTATCTCCAGCATTAACACCATGTGACTCTGCCCTTACTAACCCAGTTCAGCAATTTTCCATGTTGTTCAAAGGTACAGTGCTGAATCAGTGCAATAAACTGAAAGCAAAGTGGTGTTAATGCTGTAGGCAATGTTTGTAGGCCATTGACTTTTATTCAGAGATTGTTTAGCCTAGCCAGTGCAACTGAGTTATATAATACGTATGTTATAGTCCAGTTCTGCTTCTACCAGTGTTTAACTTCTAGAAGGACAAGGACATGCCTGATGTCACATGGAGTGATAAGACAGGATTCAAATTAAGCTCTACCAGTGCACTATCCTTTACACTTATAAGTATTAGACCATGCTGTTTCCACTTAGAGAGGAAGGAAGAAAAGAAGGATAAAAGAGGGAAATACAGAGACATACATAGATGTTGTTGGTAGATAAGGGCCTTCGTCCCACCTAGTCTGCACATGAACGCAAGTAACTGTGCTTCTTCAAGCTTTCCTGGAACTAGGTTGTCCCTTTCCCCAAACTACCAGGATCCCCTTATGCCTATCCCATGCATTCTTAAATCCTGTAATAATTTCTGCCCCCACCAGCTCTTCTGGCAAGCTGTTCCATTTGTCCCCCATCTCTGTAAAGAAATACTTCCTCATGTTCCCTCTGAACCTCTCTCCCTCCAGTTTCATCCAATGTCCCCTAGTCCTGGAGCATCTTCTTGTTTGAAAAATTGTGTTTTCCTGAACCTTGTTCCTCCCTGTGATGTACTTATATGTCTCAAACATATCCCCCCTCTCCCTCCTCTCCTCCAGGGAGTACATATTTAAGTCCCTCAACCTGTCTTCATGGGGTTTGTGATGTAATCCTTGCACCACTGTGGCTGCCTTCTTCTGAACTGCCTCCACCCTGTCTATGTCCTTATGTAGGTAAGGTCTCCAGAACTGGGTACTGTACTCGAGGCGTGGCCTCACTAATGTCCTGCATAGTGGAATTATGACCTCCTTTTTCCTGCTGGTGATACCCCGCCTATGCATCCTAGCATCCTGTTTGCTTTTCCTGCCGCCTTGTCACATGGACTCCCTACCTTGAGGTAATCAGGGATGATGATCCCTAGGTCCCTTTCCTGCTTGGAGCATTCTATATCCTTCCCACCCCAGCTGATATGTTGTTCCTGGGCTTTTGCACCCCATGTGCATTATTATACACTTTTTTATGTTGAATCTCAACTGCCGATCCCTTGACCAGCCCTCAAGCTTCTGCAGATCTCTCCTCATTCTATCCACACCCACTGGCACGTCCACCCTGTTACAGATCTATGTGTCACCAGGGAACAGGCAAATATCCCCTTCTAGGTTCTCTGTAATGTCGTTGATAAAGATTTTGAAGAGGACTGGACCCAGCACTGATCCCAGAGGAACCCCATGGGTCACCTTTCCTCTGTGGACTGACAGCCATTTACCACTACCATCTGTGTCTTGCTATCCAGCTCTCCACTTACTTCACCACTCCCATGTTCTCCTGCTTGTTTAGCAGCCTTCTATATGGCACAGTGTCAAAGGCCTTGCTGAAGTCCAGGTTGGCCATGCCCACTGCCCCACCCCCATCCACCTCTCTTGTCACCCAGTCGCAGAACTCATTGAGGTTAGTCTGGCACAAACTCCATCCAGTAAAACCATGTTGCCTTGGGTCCTGTAGACCACTGGCAACCAGGTGTTCCAGTATTCTTTTCTTAAATAGTGTTTCCATGATCTTCCCCACTACTAAGGTCAGGCTGACTGGTCTGTAGTTTCCCACTTCCTCTCCATTTCTACTTTTGTATAGGGGGACTACATCAGCTCTTCTCCAGTTTTTGGGTACCTCCCGTGTGTCCAGTGACAGATTGAACAGGATTTCCAGAAGTTGGGCCATCACCTCTCTTAGCTCCCTCAGTACCCTGGAGTGGACCCCATCCAGCCCCATAGCATTTTTAACTTTTATTCCTTCCAATTTTCTTAGGACCCTTTCCCTTGGAAATGGACTTGTATCCATTTATGTGCCCTTCCTACCCTTTATACTCCTTTCTGGCCCATTACCTGCTCCATCCTCTGTACAGACTGAGCAGAAGTATCTGTACAGTATGTCTGCTCTGCAGTTGTCCTCCCCACTCCACTCCTGTCCTCCGCTTTCAGCCTCACTATCCCTCCTTTTGCATTTCTTTTTTCTCTGATGTACTTGTAAAAGGTTATGTCCCCCCTCACCACTGATTTCACAATGTGTTCCTCTGTTTGTGCCTTGGCTTTCCTTACTGTCCTCCCTGCCTTCCTTTGTTTCTCCTGGTACCGCTCCCTGTCCCCTTCTGCCTGTGTCTTTTTGTACAGCTCAAATGCAATTTTTTTGATTTCAGTTTCTCAGCTACCTCCTTGTAATACAATAATGGTCTCCTCTTCCTTTTCCCCTTGCTAACCTGTTTTACACAGAGCTGTGTCACCTTTGTTATCCCAGATTTGAACACTGCCCACTGTTCCTCCACCCCTATTTTCCTCCTTATTCCAGCTAATGCCCCCTCTAAGCATTTCCCCATTTTTCCAAAATGTGCCCACCTAAAGTCAAGGATTCTTGTTCTTATGTGGCTGGATTCCACCCCTTCAGTTATCTCAAACTCCACTGACCAGTGATCACTATTTCCCAGGTGCTCCCCTGCTGTGACCCCTGTCACACTGTCCCCGTTTGTGAGCACCAGGTCCAGTATTGCTGTCTCCCATGTGGGTCTACGACCAGTTGCTTAAGGAAAGCTCCCTGTAGGGAGTCCAGGATAAACCTGCTCCTGGCTGTTTCTGCTGTGGGGAAGCTCCAGTCTACATCCAGTATACTGAAGTCACCAACTAGCACTACCTCTACCTTGTGCACCATCTTTGGATAGCCTGCATCATCTCCCATCTATCTCCTCTCCTTGGGCTGGTGGTGTGTATATTACCCCTGTGTGGATGGCTGACCCTGTTCTTCTTTCTATCTTAACAAATAGTATCTCCCCCATCCCCTTGTTGCCCTTAAATCTCTGTGGCTTTTATATTATCTTTCACATATAGTGCCACTTCTCCCCCCTTCCTGCCTGCCCTGTCCCTCCTTAATAGATTGTATTCTGGTGCGGCCATTTGCCAGGTGTGGTTATCATTACACCAGGTCTCTGTGATGGCAACAATGCCCAGGTCTGACTCCGCCATGGCTACCTCAAGGTCCTCCATCTTGTTTACTCAGACTCTGGGCATTAGTACACTTGGCTGTCCAGGATGTGACTTCCCTCCCTTGCTTTGTTGACATGTGCCTCCCCCTTTGCTGGGCATGCTTCTTCCCTAGTCCTCCCTGTCCCCCACACTTATGATGAATAGTACCCTCTGCTGGTCTATCTTTGCCTTGATACCTGTGTGTATCATTTGCTCACAGGGGTGATACTAAGTCTCCTGACCATCCTGCCCACCCCCATCTTGGCCAGTTTAAATTCTTGCCACTGAAGCATTCAAACTACTCACTTAGGACTAAGGTCTCCTTCCCGGATGGATGTAATCTGTCATCCTTATACAGGCTCACATCCCTCCAGGTGAGGTCCCAGTCTCCCATGAAGCCAAAACCCTCCTTACCACATCATTCCTACAACCAGGAGTTGAAATCCTGGAGGCAGAGTGGCCTAGTCTCCCCCTTGCCGTGGACAGACAGTACCCCCGAGAAAGAGACAGAGCATGCTATTTGCTTTAGGCCCCCCCCCTCAACTTCCAGAAATCCATTACATGTCCAAGACCACTAGTTTTCAGGTTTTACTGGAAAACTAGGTAAACTTCCAGCATCTGGACTGCCCACACACTGGGAAAAACAAAGAATGTCATGGAATTGGGCATTTTATACCAGATGAGTAAATCTACAGAACTTGCATTTTTCTCACAATTGCTTCATGTACTATTTTCAATTTACTTCAGTCAATGCTCTGTATATTAGACCTTCTTTTATTCTGACTATTTATACACATACCAAAAGAATGAGAGCAGAATCCTGCTAAAATCTGGAAATATGGCTAACAATCACCAGTACAATTCTCGGAATTTCAAGTCTTGAAAATTAAATTTCATTACTTTAATTACCGTAAATCAGTAGCCTTGAACATGTGTTTACTTGTCCTCCTTTGCCTGAAGCTCCTTTCCAAGATGAAGAGCCTTACTGCCAAGTATACAGTGCATGGACATTATTACATTATTACAAAATGATTGGATTTCATATGACCTGTTACAAAGGCTGGCTTTAGAGTTTTGGAGGCTCCCAGTGACATAAATCATGAGACCCTTATCTAACCTAAACTGATTTCATTTTTCACTTTGTCCAAAATGCACAACATTTTATTGTCTGTACAGTCAGTTAAGTATATAGATTTTTAAGGGGTGGTAGCAATGTTAGTTTTGGGGGGCCTCACTGCCCATCCTGTTCATGTCTGTTCATCACCCTCTGATTAGCTGGGACATTTGGTGAGTAATTTTGTTATGGTACTACATAAGAACGCTCCACAGAGCCTAGTGATGGCCTTTAGTGCTATTTTACTTCAAACATGAATAATGCTGGGGACACACTATTGGCATAGGGCTCCAGGAACTGCAGGGTTCGTTGTGCCTAAAACTGGCTATGCCTGTTACACTATTTTACAGTTGCTTTTCTTGGGTGACTAGGAACCATATGCCACCCTCTTCTGTAGCTAGACAGCTCACTGCATCAAAGTGAAAAAACATGGCATTGATCACATCTTGTAGAAAGTAGTCTTGTTTACAACTGCAGTCAAAAATCAATTCAGTGCATTGTATAACCTATAGAAATGCACCTTACAATAAGGTAAGAAAGTACAGTAGTTGCTGAAGGCATAGAAATTATTATTTATGTCTCAGTAGTGCTCAACATGGGAATGATTATATCATGCTTAATAGTGTGTGGAAAATGATTCTTGTTAAAGCAATTTATGTTGGGGAGACCCATGCCAGACATAGCCTTTTATGTTGGTTGTGCATGAAACAGTTATCCCTCATAAATGATAAGAACCATTTTCTCTTCTTTCATCAGGCAGCATTAAGAAAAGGCATAAATATTTCATAGAAGGAATCGCACATTGAGGTACTGTACTAAAATCTGATGACAGTTAACAGTGGTGTCAAACAATCCTGAGCACATCTGAACAGCTTAACCTGCTAACTTTAATCCCCATGGTTATTGGTTACAGTTGCTGAGCAATTTTATCCAGTAATGATATGGACAATGTCTTCAGTGGTGATAGAGGGTGTGCATGTAGACATTTCTGTCTGAATAGTAGTAGTACAAGAAGCTGAGGGGCACAAGTAGTCATTTTAACCAGTCTATCCTAGACACTATAAAAAAAATATGCTGGAAGTTTTTTTTTTTAAATTGATCACATACATGCTCAATTGGAGAATCAAGTCGCTACACTATGCCAGATAATTCACTTCACTGCATACAGTATGTACTGCAGAAAATAGTTACTGTATCTAGTTATTTTCCCATAAAGCATCAGAATGCAAACAAGTTGAACCACAGAGTAAAAAGAATAAGAAAAAGATGAATAAAATGTTACTTATCTTGTTAAGAGCAAGATTAAATAGTAGTTCTGGTCAAACTTTTCTAACATCAGTAAATTCAGAACTAGGATCAGCAAATCTCCACTAAGCATCATGCCAAATCTGAGATCCAAGTGTCTTTATTGAATAGTTACAAGCCCTTTTGTAATCCCAGTTTACTGCCTGTCCATTAAAGTCAACCCAAGGTAGCCATTTTGAATAAGGGTAAACATAGAATCTTTCAACTCACATTTGCACTCCCGGGCTGGGTGAGTTAAGTTGTGTTTACAGGAGTCATTGAAGATGTGAGTTCCAAAAACTCACAGCCTGATCCTCACTGTCAGCAACAAATACACCTGTAACTGTGGTAAACGGCTTACTGCGGGTGGGGTGCAGTGCGTGCCTTCCTGAATTTGCAGATGTATGGCAGTTCTGAATGTGGTGGAGATGGTTTTAGAATGCAACTGGGCGCATGGCTGTGGTATGCCAAGGTTGCACATGATTTCAGAATACTGTTGGAGTGAAATTTCAGAATGTGATAGGATTGCAATTTCAGAATGCAGCAGGGACACAGTTTCAGAATGCAGAGAGGGGAACACAGTTTTAGAATGAGACAAAGACACAATTTTTTAACATGTCAGGGAGGCCCAGTTTCAGAATGTGGTGGGGATGCCCAAACTTGGAAGGTGGTGGCTCCCAAAATTAAGAATGACCATGGTACAGGCAGGGTACAGATAGATATAGTCTGGGCATGCAGGGCAATTTGAGTCCAGACTATGTTGCTAGCTATGTAGTACTGCTGAGGCACAGCTTGGGAACGGCATTTTTTTTCTGGGGCATGTGCCCTGGCTGGCCCTGTCCTGCAGCCACCTACGGTGGCAGGGACACTAAATGTTGACATATTGCTAAGATCTGCAATTTTGGATTGTGATGAAGGTGCAGAATTTTAGAATGTGGAAAGGATAGGCAATGTTGGAATGTGGCAGGGGCACGATGACAGCATGTTACAGGGACATTTAATTTCAGAATGTGGTACAGGGATGCAATTTCAGAAGGTGGCTGGGAATATGAAATTGTAGAAACGAAGGGGGAGCAAAGCAATTTTTGAATGTGGCAGGAACCCACAATTTCTGATTTTGACAGGGCCGCACAATTTTAGAATGTGGCAGGGATGTGTAATTTCAGAAAGTGGCAGGTCCATACAACCTTGAAAGGTAGAGGGGATACAAAATTTGACAATGTGGGAGGAGAACGCAATTTTGGAATACACGTTCTTAAATGTATACTTAGCATATTCTGAAACTGCACATCCCTACCACGTTTCAAAACTGCACATCTCCACCACATTCCAAAATGAAATGTCCCCTGCATGAGCCAAAGCACCACATGCCCTTCCCATTACTAAGTTGTAGATTCCTGTCACATTCCAAAATTGCATGTCTCCTCCACATTTAAAAAGTATGCTTCTGTTTGATTCTGAAATTTGGCATTCTCAGCCACATTCTAAAATAATGTGTCCTCGATTCTGAAATTGGGAGTCCCCACCACCACATTTCAAAATTCAACACTGCCACAGCTGGAAATTATGCATTCACCACCCTAACTTCTGAAATTGTGCATTCACTACAATCCAAAATTGCATGTCCTCCCCACATTTCAAAATTGTGCATCCCTACCACATTATAAATTATGCTACTTTCCAAAATTGTGCATGTCTCATTGTGAAATCCTGCTGATCAAACAACGTCTGAAATTGTGTTCCCACACTTCCCAAAAGTGTACACCTCCTACAATATTCGAATATTGTTCAGTCCTGTAGCAATCCAAAATGGCATGTCCTGCCTCATGCTAGGATCTCTGCTAAATAATAAACTGGACTTTTATGGATTATTCTAGCTAGTTAAATTTAATGGAGATCTTTCTTAAATTCCACACATATAGAATAATATCTGTGCAGTCATACAAAACAAGTGTGTGTTTCAATCAAGGAGTTTTAATTAGACTATAGACCTTGAGAGTAAAGATCAAGGGATCTTCAATATTATTAGAACCCTGAGATGGAAACACAGCCCTGTCTGTGTATGGTTGACCATATGTGATTTTATATAGCATAGGTTCTCCCTTTTTTCTAAATTTGTGATTTATTTCCTCATTTGGCATCTCCACCCACACAGATAGAGAGCACTTTGACATTTTTTGAAAACTAAGAAACCCCTCCCTGCACCCATTTGCTTAGGACACACCCATTCCCCACTCCATCATGCCCCGATGCATTATACATTTTAAGTTTTTTTTTTTACTTTACACACATGCCCAGTGTTGAGCACCACCATAGTGTATGTTTAGTTTTGATGTGTATTACTGGTGCTATAGTGTGAATTAGCAATGCACGCTGAAAGTAAAAGAAAGTTGTGAGGAGTCACTACTCTGCATTGGACATATTTTAAAGTAAAAAAATAAATTAAATATATACCTTTTGGGGAGCTTTTTGGAGTGGTGAGTCAATAGGTACTAAGGAGTGGAGTGTGGGGTGGGTTTCTCAATTTAAAAATAACTTGGACTGCTATGTGTCTGGGTGGAGCAGTGTGACTTAGAAAACATTGGGATGAGCATTTGGTGTGCAAAAGCTGTTTTACCACAAATTGGTGCAACAACTATCTTTGACTTTTGAACTGTGGTATAACAACTTTTTTGAAAGTTATGGATTCATTTTCAACAATGTCCGGCCATATACTATTACTGTGTTGCCCTTTTACATTTTTTGCCATTTAAGCCTGGGCTTCTAAGAGTTACATTTTCTTTGAAAAAGACACCCCCAGGTGATGTTAAAATTCTAACTGATTAGGAAGCCCCGCATCTCTGGTTGCTGCTCAGTCCAGACAGTGGTTTCTCTAGTTCTGCATGTTTTGCACTGCAATTAAATGTTTACTGCACTCTGCACTATCCTGCACTTTCAGACATGTTTGTATACCACTAGTGACACTCTGGAAACTCATCAAAAAACTGCTGCCACCGTGTACTGTACATCATGGGCTGATGGCCTTTTTTTTCCAAGCTTTGGACCAGCACAGGAAGAGACACACTGTATAAACGCTATGCTAGATTAATAAAGATGTTCTGATGGCACATTAAAAGTACACTTTGTACTTTCTCTCAAGCCCCTGTGTGCCTTGTTTGCCTGCTGCTGTGCAGCTTGTTGTGTTTTCCATAAACCTTGTTTTAATATAATTGTACATTTGGATATGTGATGGCATAACCTCCGTAATCACCCTATTGTGCATTTTTATTTGTTTGTATTGAAAGAATAGTTGCTTCAGCATACAGCCCTTTCCACTTCACTTAGCAAGCTGTTGGAATATGGGCGCCTAGTTACAAGTCCAATTGTTTATTTTTAATCAGCCAGAATACAATAGCTCTGCACTGTCACTATTATTTATGTAATTCATGATTTTCTATCTAATTTAGCATGGATTCACTAACTGGCCAACCTGGCAGTCCTTATGTATTACATGGAATATTCACTTTCCTGACCACCTACCAATCTAAGGCCTGTCACTGCTGGATCAAGATAAATCGATTATTCACCTGTACCTGCTGTGCTATAATTCAAAACCTTCCAGTTTTTAAAGTTCTTCAAATAGAAAAATAAAACCTTGAAGAAAATCACCAGAGGGTGCCAGATAGTGATTTTGGTTCATGTCCCAAACCCAGGACACCACCTTGGGCAGCAGAGGAAGTGCTCAGTATCTGTGTCAGGTGCCTCCTGTCTCATCTTCCCCTCACCCTTTTTTGAGGGGTATTCATTGCCCTACTTTTCACTCACTGTGCTTATGGATAGGACTTTACCTGTTGAGCCTAAAATGTAAACATTAATGTGTGCTGCGTTGATCCTGGGACTGGTTCATGGTCTCTAGCACTCTACTGTAACCTTTTTGTATACATTTTTGTATTTATAGTATACTGCTTGCCTTCCTACTTTTCTGAAACCTTTGATTCTTACATATAATACAGTGCTTCTCACAGGATAGTATGATGCTTGTCCCACTGCCTTACTTTGTAATAATTGTCTAGTGTGCGTACCTGATCAATAACAACTAAATGAATGAAAGAGTGAATTAATAAATAACCAAATACATGAAGTTTGTGGCTTCTCATTACATGATTGCCCCCTACTGACCAAGGTGGTGGTGGTGGTGGTGTTCTGTGGGCAGGAATACACGACCCCAGCCAGTGAATTTAAATCTTAGCAGTGGTGTGATGTAGGATGCTGATGATGTAGTGACATATGTCCAGTCATGTGCCAGCAAGTCCTACTCGAAGAGTGTAGTGTGTGGTCATGGTCTCAGCAAAGATCATCCTGCCCAGTGTTGATGTCCAGAGTACTAACTCCCAAGGTTAGAAAATGAGTTGTTAGGTATTAATTGTGGAACGGGGGTATAATAGGATATCAAAAAGCCACTAGTTCATAAATGCATTCATCAAAGTTTGTCATAAGTGCCATACCACTGGAGCCTTTGCATGACGAATCCAGAAAATACATTAAGCCCCTATTCTTTCTGTGAGGTTTGCGGCACACAATAAGCAAGCCAGAAGGCATTAGAGGCAAGGGGTGTGTAGTCAGTAAGAAACAACTGGGAGTGTAATTATTGTTAATACTTATAAGCTTTGTGTGCATTGCTATTAAATGTACCCAGTAAGTGTGATTATTAACCATAATTGCACGCCCTGGCATGTCTTATAGCACTTAAAAAGTGGAGATTAAAATGTCAAAGAAATACTCACTTTCATAATTAATACTGAAAAAAAGAACATTATTGAAATGATACTACCCTACTTAAAGTAATTCTGTAACTGGATAAATGTTTCTAACTAACTTACTTCAGTATCTATCTATCTATCTGTCTGTCTGTCTATCTGTCTATCTATCTAGTTGCAGTGTCTGTCTATTGTATTTACTGGTCTTTCTATCTATTGTTCCAGTTTATTTTACCGTGTAATGTCAAAACTGACATTTTCTAAAATTATGCAGTGTTGCAGAGGGGGTTTTGTTTCTATGCTGTTTTATTCTCTTTTTCACTTCTTGTGTTAGCAGTGTTAGTTTACTGATCAACATTTAAGTTGTTTAATTTATCATTTAAAAACATACTTACAGTACCAAAATGAAGATGTAAAACACCTCATACAAATTCTTCTTGTGTTGTGTGAGTAGTAGTTGTTTTATATGTGCTTTGCAGAATGTTCTTGTATAATGTTCTTATAAAAGTGGTTGGAAAAAGAATGGGGATAGTTTACAGGAATAAAAACTGTATGGGGGCAGTGTGACTAAAAAGATTGTAGAATCTCAGATTCTTGCATTATTAGATTATGGAGACATCCTATATAATTATTCCAATAACAAAAAATTACAAAAACTGGATGTGTCATATGACAGACTTGCTAGGCTGATTTTACAATGCCCTAAGGATACACATCACTGTCAAATGTACAACAGCTTAGGCTGCATCTCCCTGTGAGAGAGACATCAATTACATAAATTGATATTTGCATACAAAAGTGTCTTATGAGGGATCCCCACTTACTTGTCAAAAAAGTTGCAGGTGAGGAAAATAAATACTACTCTTAGAAAATCAGTCTATCACGAGATTGTTGTTCCAAAGACAAGATTAAAAAGATATAACTATTTTTTTTTAGTTATCCGGTTCCATCATACTGGAATAGCCTGCATGTTGAATTCTGATTGTTGACAAAGGAGTTTCCATCAATTCATGTTGGAAAACAGTGGTTTTTGGAAAAAATTGCAAGTACAGTTAAAGACTATTGTGCTGCTATAACTTAATTAACGTATGAATGAATTGTTAATTTTATAAATGTATTGTCATTTCTAATTTTGTACTAAGTGTGTATATGTGGAACTATGTGCAGTGTTTTGTCTAATTAGATTCCTGGGTCACCATTTTAAATTGGTTTTTCTACTCAATGGTTTAACCTAAACCAATTGATTTAACAATCTCGATGAGCCACTGTCTTCTTTTTGTCTAAAATTACCTAAAAATGAAAAATGAAAAAAAAAAAATGAAATGTTCCTGCCATTCTAGAGATACTGAAGAACAAGAGCAGGTAGAGAGGTAGTTTGTCCCATTGGTTAAAGTGCAGAGCTATAAACTTGAACACCAATTAATCTAATAACTGCCATTTACTCAGTGTGCGATCCGTGGCAAGTCACTCCCTCTTCTGGATCATATAGCACTTTGGGATAAAGATTTTATGAAAGGTTCTGTATAAAACCAAATTCCTTTCCTTTCCTTAAGGAGAAGCTGCCCACTAATTTTGCAAACTGGAACTTGATCTGGGTTCTGTTATGGACATAATCTGTTCTGCTTTAATCTGTCCGAATGAGCACTAATAATCTATACCTCTCAAGTGTCCTTCTTTAGGAAGGATGTTACCTATAGTATTAGGAGCAATGTGCCTCATTTTACTACCTGGAATCTATCTACCCACATGGAGAAGGTGCTGTCCACTGAGAATTTAAACAAAAAATCATACTGATTTTTGATTCACTGTTAACAGAAAACTATGGGAACCAGATAAGTGGTTTTCACAGACTTCAGAGCTTGAATTGCCATACTTGGTGATAGGTTACACATTTTAAAGGCTAGTGCTCCGCATGTGGGTAACTAAAGTGAGCAAACTGCTCCTGAACCTATACAAGGGCAAGGAAGGTGGGAGATAGGCCAGTAGTTTCCTGGAACGGAAGTTTCAGATCCCGTATGCAGATAACCTTTTCCACGTTCCAGAAATGGGGTACGTGTGAGTACTGAAAAGAAAAGATCAGTAGTGAAGTAAGAGGTGCAGTCATTCTATATAATTTGTGAGCTGTGTTTTGCTGTTGCCTGTGTGAGATGAATTGCGTGTCACACTTCATCATTTCACTTGAATGTAGGACTTGTTACTACCACTGTTACACTGCCTTGTATGTTATCTTTACTATGCTGTTTGTACCTATCAATAATGTCTCTATACTGTACTGTATGTAATTAATCCATGGTCCTCCTGAAAAAGGGATGCAAGTCTCAGTGAGTCTTAGCCAGTTAATAAAAAACAATGAATGAATGAATGAATGCTCAACCAATCAACCAATGTTTAGTCATTGTTAGTAATGATCACAATTATGTTTTTTGAAGATTGAGCATAATTTTTGAATATTATGTGTAAGCCCCCAGATGGGCTTACCTCTGGGAGCTTGCGCCTGTTCACATCTGTGGTCCGGGGATTCATACACTGCAGCTTCTGCCACTTAATCCTGGTAGTTCGGCTCTTGGGCAGGGGATCCAGGCTCTGGGTACATTGTAGTCCTGGATACAGTGTTCTGGGTTGATTGGGCTCAGAATCACATCCAGAGAAAATAAATAAATAATGTAAATAGTAATGGTGGACAAGCTACTGTGCATGTGTGGCCATCAAGTTAGGAAAATTTTAAAGGAGTGGCTGCTCTGTTTGGTAGAGGTGGTTTTGGCACTGGCTGGTACCTAGGGACACAACTGTAAATAGTTTATCTAAGGACAATGAGTCCAATAGGGCACTGGGGTGAGGGGTGGTTTTGTGGGTTGGTGGGCAGTTTTGGTGCTGTGAAAAGACAGAATAAAAGGGAAAGCACCATGAAAGATCAAGAGGGAGAAGAGGTGGAGAGAGGTTTGAGCAGGGGTGATTGCCGCTTGGCCAGTGTGGCTGCAGTTTTTGTTTTTTTCAGCAGTGCTGTGTTTAGTTTAGAGGATGTGGCTGTGGCCATTTGTTAAGTAGCCCCTGGTTGGACTGGCTGGGCGTTCAGTCCATACATCAAGAGAAGAATCCCAGTGGCTGTAAAGTTGATCCAGCAATGGGGGTGGGCTTGTCTTCTACTTTGGTCCTGAGGACAGCTGCTGAGTGGGACCCCTATGATGGAATGCTGCTTAATGGGATAATAGTGGAGAAGAAGGAAGAGACATGAGGTGAGGGGGGGTCTGATTGGGAGCCAGGGATCTGGGGCAGCCCCTGGTCCTAGACTTCCCCTGTCAAATGACTATTCAGTTGTGGGATATGCACCCAAAAGGAGCCTGCCATGAGGGTGGCTGTGAGCTGGGGCAGCTGTCCCTCAAGAGGCTTGCACTCTTGATCTTAGAGAAATAGTGGAGGGAAAAGAAGTGTTGCTGCCTACCAGTTATGCTGCCTGCCTAGAAATGGCTTTATTCAGGCTTTGGGTATAGCTGTCTGTGCTGGACTGCTGGCTGCCATGGTTAAGGGTAGCCACCTGGACTTGATACTGAAAGGTTACCTCTCAGAACAGAACAAAAACTAGCTTCTGATGTGACCTGTCAATTCACTACATCAACTGGCTTCTGATGAGAACCCTCAGTCCAGAGCAACCTGTGTATGTTTTACTGTTCCATGGAATGACTGTTTCTGGTTTAATTAATTGTTCATTAAATGGGATTCCCTGTTTCTGCAGTTCTGGTGTTTACCTCATTCATTTGGACAAATCAAATTGTTTGCTGCTAAAAAGGGCTTTGCCTCCACAGCCCAGCTTCTGGCATGTGTTCCAGGGTGTACATTGGAGGGGTTCAGGGAGACCATGGCTATACTGTTCCTAGACTGAAGAACAGAGGATCATCAATGAAGATGGCAAGTGGTCTGCCTTGTGAACATTGTCTCCAAAGGCCTCGGTGGTAAAGATGGCAAGGTCAGGCATGTAAAGACCAGCATCTCACCTCTCCAGTTGACCATAAATAAATAATGTCAATAGTAATGGTGGACTGTGCTACTGCACATGCACGGCTGCCAAAACATTTAAAGGAGTGACTGCTCCATTTGGTGGAGGTGGTTATGGCACCAGCTGGTGCCTAGGGATACAACTGTAAATTGTTTAGGGACTACGAGTCCCTTAGGGCATTGGAGTGCAGGGTAGTTTTAGCACTCAGGATCTTGGTCCAGACTGGATTTGGGGGTTGGTGGATGATTTTGGCACTGTGAAGAGAGAGAGAATAAAAGGGGAAGCACCGTGGGAGATTGAGAAGGAGAACAGGTGGACAGAAGTCTAAGCGGGGGCAACTGCCTGCTCTGCCAGGGTGCCTGTGTTTTTTTTTCCCCGCAGTGCTGTGTTTGGCATAGAGGATGTGGCGGCAGCTGTTTGTTAAGTTGCCCCTAGTGGGGCTGGCTGGGAGTTCAGTCTGTACATTAAGAGAGGAAGCCCAGTGGCTATAAAGTTGATCCAGCAATGGGGGTGAGCTCGTCTTCTACTTTGGCCCTGAGAACTGCTGCTGAGCAGGATCCCCATGATGGAATGCTGCCTAATGGGAAGACAGTGAAGAAGAAGGAAGAGACATGAGGTGAGGGGGTCTAATTAGGAGCCAGGGGTCCGGGGCAGCCCCTGGTCCTAGACTGCCCCTGTTACAGGACTGTTCAGTTCTGTACTCAGCACACAAAAAATACCTGCTATGAGGGTGTCTGTGGGTGGGGGCAGCCATCCCTCAAGAGGTTTGTGCTCCTGATCTTAGAGAAAGAAAGAGCGGAGGGATAAAAAGTGTTGCTTCCTACAGGTATGGCCTAATTCAGCCTCTAGTTATGCTGCCTGCACAGAAATGGCTTAATTCAGGCTTTGTGTATAGCTGTCTGTGCTGGACTGCTGACTGCCCTGGTTAAGGGTAGCCACCTGTACTTGATGCTGAAAGGTTACCTCTCAGGCCAGAGCAACAACTAGCTTCTGATGTGACTTCTCGGTCAAGGGCACCAACTAGCTTTTGATGCGGTTTCTCGGTCCAGAGCACCAATTATCTTCTGATGTGACCCCTCGGTCCAGAGCAACCCGTGAATGTTTTACTGCTCCATGGAGTGAATGTTTTCTGTTTTATTAATTGTTCATTAAATGGAGTCCTCTGTTTCTGCAGTTCTGGTGTTTGCCTCATTTATTTGGACAAACTGTTTGCTGCTAATAAAGGACTTTGCCTCCTCAGTTCAGCTTTTGTGTGTGTGCCAGGGAGTGCATCTGAGGAGTTCAGGGGGACCATGGCTGTACTGCCCCTACACCAAAGTACTGGAGGACCATTGAGGAAGATGGTGAGAAGCCTGCCTGGTGAAGATTGCCTCCAAAGGCCTTGGTGGTGAAGACGATAAGTCCAGGCAGCTGAAGACCAGTGTCTCACCTCTCCAGTTGACCAGCTCTGCACCTTGAAGAATGGGGCACCCTGGTTTCATCAAGTCTGGTAAGCCAGTCCAACCAGGTATGTGGACTCTGTTTATGCTGTATAGTACCCCCGTCCCCTGGACTTGTTGATCATCATACACCTAGATCCGGGGAGGGGGAGCTTACATATGGTTAATGATCATTTATGCTACATCAGTGGTGGGTCCAGGATGTTAGAATGGGGGGTGCTGGGCTTGTGTTCATACCTGATATGCAATTTTTTAAAATGTGTATTAATCCTTTGTATTGTCTGCTATTATTGTTTTTGGTACATTTTTTAACAGAAAATACAAATATAACCTGTAGTTTTGAATCTAAACTTTTGTACATGCAATAAATTAGACTTCTTCAACAAAGTGAAATGTAGCAGCAGCAGCAAGCGTGTTACAATGGACCCTTCACCAAGCCTAGATCCACCACTGTGATACATCATTATAAAATCATCATTAGACGTGGGTGAAGCTGGCAAAATCCAAGTAGTGTGATATGCTGACTATGCAAAGTTTTCGCCAGATCAAGTAGCACTTTGTCTATGCAAACTGACCAAAATTTGCTCATAAAGTCACCACGTCACAAAAACTTCATGGAAAAAGGCCTACTTTGTTTGGAATAATTCACAAAAATGGCAATGTTCAAAGCTGGCGATGCCAATGTGAACTTTGCAAAGTGATTTGCGAAGGCAAATTTCACAACTATGCAGGAACTACACCAGTGAAGTAAAACTGCAACATGTATAATCATTATCTTTTCAGCTGGGCAATGAACAATGGCTTCTTTGACTATACTAGTTTTTTAGGTCTAGCCCCACCATTAGGACTCCTTATATCTGTCCCAACTCCTTCTCCACCACCACCAGTTACAAAACTGTTACCTTGCAGAACTGGCATGGTGGAACCTTTCCCCGATCCTCTCCTACCCTCTACATCACTTTCTCCTCTAGTTCTTTTCCTCATGGCTTCTACATAATGCAACCGCAGATACCCACACTCACTGACATATCCTACTGCTCACCCTCACTGAGATGCCTAGTGCCTCACTGTAGTAGCCTGGTTTACTTAGTTTTCACACAGTGCATCCTCTTCTGTCCTCTCCCGCTTAACTGAAGTTCAGTTTCATTCAGGTTTGGACAAATCATAAAAGCTTAAATTTATACAGCCCTGCCCCCATGGCACTTCTCAAAAGAGTATGATATACCGTACCATGTATACAGATCATAATTTCAATAAACTGCAGAGCATTTGTCTATGGCTGTCTGTTACTGCATGTTTAGTGGCTGTTGCATTTGTGTCATTGAAGTCCCTGTACTACCAGCATTTAGCTGGCTGTTTTGTATGGCAATTTGAGATACTTCCTGTCTGAAAAGCACTATGCAAGTAAATTAAATTCCATTAGCTTGTGTAATTTGCTTAGCTCATTGTTATGGGACCTCTCTGATCAGGGCATTTCATATCTTTTGTGTTGCTTGATTGTTTTGCTTGCCGTGCTTTTGAGGTGTTTATTTTACTTCATCTACCACATACACCACAGTGCACACATTTATTTTTATGGGGCCATTTGTCACACTTTTCAATGTTATAATATGATTTCTTTGCTTAGTGTAAGCAAGTCATTATGCTAAGTAAACAACTGAGTGCTGCTTTACTCTTCTTCCATGCGTAACACAGTACTGGAGTATACAACTGTAGAGTTGCAAACAGGGTTATGTATACAACTGGGGCAACAAACGGTTATACAAACAACTGGGGGGCAACTAACGGTTAGGTATGAAACTGGGGGACAACAAATATGGTTATATATACAACTGGGGCAACAAACGGTTATGCAAACAACTGGGGGCAACAAACAGGGTGAGGTATACAACTGGGGGCAACAAACAGAGTGAGGTAAACAACTAGGGCAACAAACAGAGTTGAGTATACAACTGGGGCAGGAAATATGGTTATGTATACAACTGGCGCAACAAACAGGGTCATGCATATGACTTGGGTCTACAATTGGGGTTATGGGGGAACAAGAAAAGTCATGAAGTACAGAATGGTGTACAAACTGTATTTTCCTAACTATAGTCCTGTGTGCACAGTTCTCCAGTTAAGATGCATAACAGCCTATTTTGTACACCATTTTAGAAGAAATACTTCTGACAGGCCCACTGGCAAGGCTGCAATGCATCACACTGAAACCTGAGAGACCAGGGCTTAAAAGTGACCATCAGAATCCCACTGTGGTGTCAGTTGGGGGTTGAGGGTGTCACAGAGGCAAGACAAATAGCTCCCTGGAAGGGAGACGTTAATACACATCATGCCAACCAAAACAGATGCAGCATTCATGTTGGATATGCAGTTAGCTGCTCATCTTCACCATCTTCCAGGCAGTCACAATTGTTGGGGTGGGTATGAAATACTGAAACACAGAAGTCATTGGTAGATAAGAACCACTTGGCCTACCTAGTCTTCCCTAAATTCCCCACCTGTAGTGCCACCGGAGACCCTACTTGCACTCCAGCTTACACCCCCCTCTTGCTCCTAAGATTCCCTTGTGTCTATCCATGCATTCCTAAATCCCATGACCATTCTAGCCCCCACCTCTTCCTCTGGGAGGCTGTTCCAAGTGTCCACCACCCTCTCCATGAAGAAGTACTTCCTCACATTTCCTCTGAGCCTCCCCCCTCCAGCTTCATATTGTGAGCCCTTGTCCTTGAGCATCTTTCCCTTTGGAAAATGCTCCCATCCTGTACCTTGTTCATTCCTGTGAGTTACTTGAATGTCTCTATCATATTACCCCGTTTCCTCCTATCTTCTAGGGAATACATGTTTAAATCCTTAAGCCTTTCTTCGTAGAGCTTCTGATGCAGACTCTGAACCATACTGGATGCCCTCCTTTGTAACGCCTCCACTCTGCCTATGTCCTTTCAGAGATGGGGCCTCCAGAACTGTACACAGTACTCAAGATGGGGTCTCACCAGAGAGCTATACAGGGGTATTATTACCTCCCTCCTTCTGCTGGTGATACCCTTCCCTATGCATCCAATCATTCTGCTAGCCTTTCCCACTGCCATGTCACACTGTTTAGCTACTTTCAGGTAATCAGAAATGATAACCCCCAGGGCTCTTTCCTGTTTTGTGATTGTTAATAATCAGTTAGGTAAGGTTTAGTGACTCGATCTGGTGGAGAGTGCCCTTATGGGAGGGGGATAGCCAATCCAGGTTGAAGTCACCTGCGCGAATGAGTTCACCTGAAGAGGAGTGTGTAGCAATAGAAGAGATGCAGGAGGAGAGAGAGGAGGATGGAAGAGAGGGGAAAGCATAAAACACATTGATGAAGATTGGGAGGGAGGAGGGGAGGGATAGGTTAACAATGAAGAGCTCATGAGAGGAGGGGATAGATTCATATAGTAAGATGGAGCAGGAGAGGGACTGGCTAAAATGCCACGCTTTCACCCCGACTTCTGCAGTCTTGGCGAAATTGGTGGAAGCTGGGAAGGGCAATGAAGGAGTCCAGGATTCTGGAGGACAGACAGGTCTCTGTGATATATAGAATGTCAGGAGAGTGCTGTGTGATTCGTAGCTTGAGAGCATCAAGCTTGGGGAGAAGGCTCCTGGCATTTAGGTGGATTAAGCAGAGCTCTTTAGGTAAGGAGGGTGAGGAGGAGGAGGAGTGAAAAGTGGGGCTGGGGCCCCAGGATGAGGGAGGGAAGTAAGACTGGGAGTGGGAGGGGCCAGGGTTGGGATGTATGTCACCTGTGATGAGGAGTACGACGAGGAAAAAGAGAAAAGTTTTGGACTTTTTAGCACAGGAGTGGTGGGAGTTAATGGTTGAAGATGCGGGCAGGGAAGAGGAGGAGCGCCTGAGTAGGAGTTCAAATGGTTGAAGATGGGGGCAGGGAAGAGGAGGAGCGCCTGAATAGGAGTTCAATATTAAAGGAGTAGGAGGGAGGAGACCAGGGTGGGGCAGGAGAGGAGGACAGGGGAGTACAAGAAGGATGGGGGTGGAAGGATAGGTGAGAGAGGGAGGAGAGAAGGGAGTGGGAGTTGCACAGGATAGGCTAGAATGACTAGTGTGGGGAAGAGGTGAGGGAGGGAGGGAGTTTTGGGGAAGATAGGATAAGACAGGAAGAAATAGGACTGTGAGGATGAAAGGAAAGGTGGAGAACATGGTTGGAAGAAACTGGAGGGTGGAGGACCAGGCAAGGCTGATGAACCTTGGCAGTGCAGGTGAGACTGAACAGTATATGGTATCTCATGCAAGCAAGGGTTGGTTGAGGGATGCAGTAGGCCAGGACAAGGCACAAGGGCTAGAGCCAGATTTGCTGTGCTGGGAGGATAGGATGAAAATTCAGCCAGAGCCCAAGAGATAGGTGTTTTAGGAGGAGAAAATTGGGTGAAGCTCAGGCATGTACCAAGCAGTAGATTAACAGAGGGAGAGCCAGAGCAGGTAAGGGATGGACCATCCAATTCCCACCCATGGTGGGAGAAAGTGAGCTGCTTGGTTTTCAAAGAGCTCACAAACAAGATAAAAGGGGTGAGAGGTGGGAGGGTGGGTGGAGGCAGCACAGGCGGAACTGCATATGGCGCCACCCCTGCCACACACACAAGTTCCATTGGTGCCACGAACTGCAGAGGGAGCTGTACCTGGAGAGTTGGGCAACTGCTGAACAGTGAGGGGAGGGCTGCCAAGCTTCAAGCCCTCGCAGTCTGGCTGGGTTGCTTGTTTGGAGACACTGGGGAACAGCTGCAGGAGAAACAGAGACAAAAGGTTAGTGGGCTGTCTGTTTTCCTGGTAGTCTAGTGACACCACCAGTCCCTGGTCAGAGCTGTATATTAATGAAGTAACCATATTACTCTGGTAGTCTAATGAACCCCCATCCCAGGCTAAATACAGTAAACCCCTCCCTTCTCCTCCCACCACTCAGTGTCCACCATTGCCACCCACGTTGGCACCCAACTGTCCACTTTCCAGCAGTACAAGTAGCTACTGCCATCCAGAGATGATGACCAGCACAGCAAGTGAGCACATACTGTAGAAACAGCTGTTTGGATATAAGAGAGGTAGAGTTAAAGGGGCACCTACCTTCAAGGGAGGGGGGAGAAAGGGGGATCAGAATATATGGAAAAGATGATGTAAACTGCTTTTTAAGTCAAGGTGAGTTGCTTAGAGCAAAACCAACACTGGTTGCAGTCAGTTATGCTAAAGTTCCTCTTCCAGCTCAAGGGCTGCGTGTGCCCTAATTAAAAGCACTATGTCCTCCACATATATTTGAATGTGCATGGAGACACAGGCTCTGGGGAGGTCATTGAGAAAGATCAAAAATGGGATAGGGCCCAGAAAAAAGCCTTGGGTGACATCTGATCTAACTGGAAGGGTGGAAAAGGAATCAGCTACAGTACAATGACTGACTGAAACCAGTCAGCTAGGTAACTGTACAGCCATCTGATCAAGAGACCACAGAATCCTGCCCTAGACAGTTAATTATGAAGGAGAAGGTGTGTAACAATGTAGAATGCATTGGCTAGATCGAAAAATATTGTGGTGGTCAGTAAATCCTGGTCCTTCCCCATTAGGAAAAAATCAGAAAATATTAATGAGGGGCAAAACTGTGGCATGGTTTTCCAGAAACAACATGAAAGAGCTGAGAAAGGAAGAGTTAATGAAAGAAGAGAGGTGGGAGAGCACATCTTAAGCCTTTGCAGGGGATGGGAGATAGAACTGTAGCTACCAGGTGTAAAAGGGTCACCCCTTTTGTGGAGAGGGAGAACTCTGCCACACACCTTACCAGTGGAAAAGGAGAGGCAGAGGAGTATAGACACTCGGGGAAGCAACAGCAGAAGCACCAAGAGGAAGGCACTTTGAAAGTAGATCATATGGGTATTGTTTCTTGCCAGGTTAAGTGATAGGATGATGGACATGGTGGTGGCTGGAGAGGTAGGAGAGAAGAAGCAGAGATCGTGGGGGTGAAAACAGTGGTGAGCCTCAAGCATGGATGGGATAGGCACAAGGGAATCTTAGCGGGAGGCATGGGGAGGTGGTGGAGATTGAGTAGGTTCTGCAGTAACAGTATAGGCTGGGACAAATGGGCAGACTAGGTGGGCCAAGCGGATCTTATCTGTTGTCAAATTCTGTTTTTATGTTAACAGGTGATGGGGTAATGGAGGGGGAGCACAGTGGTGAGAGACAAGAGCATAGGGGAGAAGTGAGAGACCACTGGAGCAGAAGAACCCGTTCAAAGCAGGAGTATCCTCCGATGGCTGAGACAGTGGAATTGTCTAGTTTGAGGATTGGAGGGGAGAAGTTGACTTGCAGTTGGAGGGGTCGAAAAAGTGATCGAACTTTCAGAATTCTGCTGGATTTTCTAAATTATTTTGGAAGTTGGAAGCAAAGTAATCTGCCTTAGCCAGTCTGTTGGCCTATGTGCAAGCTGTAGGGAGCTGCTTGTACCACAAAATTTCTCCAGTAAGCCAGAGACTTTATATAGGCACCAGACAGCTAGACAGCTAGTAATTCCTTTGGCAGAGACATATGAAAGAAGGGAATCTTTCACACTAAGTCTCCTGAAAGGGGACTGTTTTTCTTAAATTTATATTAATCTGGAGTGGACGTAGTCGAGTGCATCATCAGCATCTGAGGATGCTAAGATGTGGTATCAACCTATATCGTAAAAGTTAACTAAGAGGGAGGTCAGGTTCAGAGACCTGAAAGACCAGAAAGGAATGACATGGGGGGCCTTTAGGACAATGAACCTTTTACTCACATCATAGACCATTATGTGGTTGCTGAGTGTATTCAAGATTTGGTGGGGGAAGGAGAAGGTAACTCAGCAGTACTGAAAGGCTGGATGTGGCTAAGTTTGGTTAGATGGGGTGGATGGGCTGAATTGTCTGAAACGTTCAGTTTTCAGGTAATGGTGGGTAGCTTCATTTTTATTCTTTTTGGGTAGGCTCTTTAGTACCATCAACATTCCTTTACTGATAGATTTTTGTATAATGACAAGAAAGCAATAGGAGAGTTATTTATTTATTTGTTTGTTTGTTTGTTAACTGGGTAGGTGCTCTCATCCCAGGGACAATTTTCAGGCACGACCAGGGCCACTTCGATGGCACAACAAGTACAATTCACAGATATTTTACAGGTACAGTGTAGAGGAGAAAGAAACATTAAAGTACAGGAGATGACAATACAGTAGCAATGTAGCAGGCATATGACAATCAGTTGATCAGCTGTTTCTAGGACAATTTGACTTAATAAGAATCAAGCTTATGGTAATAGGTGCATCTGAACTTACTGGGCTAGCCTTAACTATACTGGGAGTCAACAGGTCTGACCATCATTTGTCTGGCATGTAAATATGGATCTGCCTAACATAAGTGCCTGCAGGTTTTGTTTGAATGTGTGAGGTGCAACCGGAGACTGCAGTTCCTTATGGAGTGAGTTCCATAGCTTGGGAGCTGTGCAGGAGAAGGCTGACCTCCCCAGCACTGTGATTCGCCTTGGGTATTCCAGAAGCCGCCATCCAGCAGATCTCAGTTCACATCTGTTACTTTTTAATGTTAATGGCCACCAAGGTGATTCTACTCCTTCTTGCAAGATTTTAGATATGAACACTCCAAGCAGGAGGTCTCTCCACTCGGGCAACAGAAACTGGTAGAGGTGACAGTGGTGAGTATGGTATGGGGCTTGGGTGATGAACCTGCATCGTTGTCATAGGTTATATCCAAGTGATTGTGCAGAGAAAGGTGCAAGGGCCATTACTGGAGAGCAGTATTCAAGTGTGGGGAGAAGGTGACCCTTCCCAGTCGTTAGTCTAGCCTCAGTGGACAGGAGGTGCCTAGGTTTGTAACACATTCCTATACACTTGTTAACCCTCTTTATAGCTGAGCTGATGTGGTGCTCAGACGTAAGGGCCGGGTCGCGAGACCCCCAGGTATCTGAAGTCTCTTACCTGCTCGAGGTTTGAGCCATCAGGGTTTAGTATGTTGAGGGCTTTGGTGTTGTCACGGGTGCACTTTGCAAGCCCAGGCTTAGAGCCAAACAGCATACACTTTGTTTTCTTGGTATTTACAAGAAGCCCGTGCTGTGTGAACCAGACTACTGTTGCCGAAAAGGCTGCGTTTAGGTTGAGGTTTAACCCAGGGAGGCTGTTACCACTTTTGAAGAGAATGAGGTCATCCGCGTACATTGTTCTGTTACCATTTAAGGGTTCAGCGAGTAAGGGGTTAACAAAAGAGAACAGTAAAGGACCAAATACGGAACCATGTGGAACACCAGTCTACTTGGAGTGGGGTAGATAGGATAGGGCCTAATTTCATCAGCTGGTTCCTGCCAGCTAGGTAGCTGTGTACTCCGTTTTTGACATTGGTAGGGAAGCCCAGTGAAGATAGGGTGTTAAGTAACATTGCGTGGTTAACCAGATCAAAGACTTTTGATAGGTCAACAAATATAGTCCCCCTGAGATTCCCTTTGTCTGCTTCGCTGAGCACATGATTTGTGAATTTGGTGAGTGCAGTGGTGGTGGTGCTGAAGCCTCTACGGAACCCATATTGGTCAGCGGATAGCAAGAAGTTTTTATCAACGTGCTCCGATAATAGGTGGTGGGCCACCTTTTCAAGAATTTTGCCCATGTGGAACAGAACAGATATGGGTCTGTAGTTGTCAGGAAGGTGTGGGTCACCAGCCTTGAATATGGGGACTATTTTGGCTCCAACCAGAGTGCTGGCACTCGGGAGGTGATCAAGGAAAGGCTGATTATGTGCGAGAGTGGTTTTGCTACAGCCACCGACGCTAGCTTGAGGAATTGTGGTGTTATCCCATCACTTCCTGCACTGCCAGTGTTGGGTAGAGACTCTAGGAAGTGATATATCTCTGACTGAGATGTTACTTTAAAGTAAAATGGTGATGTGCCAGTGGTTTTACCCTGCTTGACAAAGCTCTGAGACACAGTGGGAAGCTGTGTTAGGTAGGAGTCTAGGTTCAAGAAATTGCTGTTCAGGAGGTTAGCCACAGTTTCAGGATCCATTTGTAGGCCAGAGTCACTCTCAAGGGAGATAGTTCCTTGTTGTTTGGTTAGGTTAAGGACAGAGTTCACAGCCGCCCAGAACCTATGAGGATCACTAAGGGTTCTAGATTGTTGGGCTTTGAAATATGAGGCTTTTAAGAATTTGGTTTCCCAGTTGCCTATGCCCAGACCAATTTCCTGGGGAGGGTAAGATCTTGTGAGAAACCCATGCCTTGTCCTGCTCTTTAATCAAGGCAGCTAGTTCCCTGGTGACCCATTTTGTGTTACCTCCCGTTATGCGCCGAGTAGTCCTAGGGCAGGCAGTGTTTGTCTTGAACTGAAATTAAATCGGCAGTGAGGAATCCAAGTGCTGTGTCCACATCCTTCAGTGAGAAGAAGGTGGGCCAGTCAATGCCAGCCAGTTCACTATTCAGCGTATCCATGTCAACCACAGCAAAGTTTCTGAAAGAAATGATCTTAGAGGGGGCTTGTTTCTACGGCATGACCAAGTGCAGAAAGTGAGAGAGTGGTCGCTGATGGAGTCTGACAAGACTCCCGCTGCACTAACCTTATCTGCACAGTTTGTCAGGATCCATTTGAGTGCCATGTGATTGCCTGTTCTACAGCTATGTCATGTGGGCAGTTCAATGATCTGAATAAGGTTTGTTTCTTTGAGTAGTTCGGCATAACTGTGTTGCTTGTTGTCTCGCCAATTTAGGTTGAAGTCACCTAGGATAATAGTGTCCCTTGCTAGTGAGAGACAGGCAATTTCCGTAGTAATTTTTCTTAGTCCATCGATCCCACCAAGAGAGAGGTTAATACACATCCTAGGTATAATTTTAGCCACGTAATGGTAATTTATTAGCAGCCATTCCGGGTTCCTCTGGGCCAAGCTGGAGGCAATGATGGACCGTTATGTGATCCTTCAGGAAGATCAAGACCCCTCCCCTCTCTTAGGGCCTGGTCTGTCATTTCTAAACATGTTATAGCCCTATATGTGGTACAGAGTGTCAGGGGAAGCAGGTTTCCGACACGATTCACCGATGCCAAGAACGTCAGGTTTGTGCAGCTGCACCCAGGCTTCCAGTTCATGGATCTTCTGTAAAATGCTTCCAACATTAATTGGGCTATTCTGAGGACATGTGTGGTGGGCCATTGCAAGAAGGACTTCGGGAGGCCAAGGTTACTCTCCACATCCCCACATCTTAGAAGCAGGAGGCCTCAGAGTAATAGACAGCACCTGTCACCACCTGGTACGCCCAGTGCTGCAGCCAGTGGTGCAATCAGTAGAGCGTGTAGCATGTAAGTTGCCTCACAACTGAGGCAAGCTAAAGCTGTGGTGGGGTGCTTTAGGAGCAATGGCTGAGCCCCCGGGGGGTTACACTATAGCCTTCAGGGGAGTGATTGTTAAATGGTGAATAATCTAAGACAAAGAGTCAGCTGGTCACATCACATAGGATTAATAGAGATAGCAATGTAGCAGCCACAAAGCAGTGTGCTGTTATATTCTTTAGATTTGTTGATACCATGATGCTGCTTTATGAATTTCTTAGTTTGTTTTTTAATTCCCAGAAGCTACAACCCACCTACCCACTTGTGCTGTAGTGTGGCTTTTTTTTTTCTTTTAGAATATCCTTGCTAGTACCTAGACTCCCTGAGTGTTGACAGAGTCTTCAGCTGAAAAGATGCCTCAGTGCCAACTGAAAACAGACGCCCTCTATAGGTGTCTTGTTATAAACTGCAGATGAGAAAGTGAGGAGATAGTCACATGAGACTGCCATCCCCATAAATCTACTGCTGCAAAAGGTGGGTGTGGTGGGGAGGGTGGGGAGCAGCCGTGTAGCAGCTGCAGGAAGGGGCAGATATTGCCCGTGCTAGCTAAGCCCTCAGTAATTGAGCCTAGCAGCAGCGTGAGTTAGGCAGCACCAAAAGTTCAAAAAATAAGTTTAAATTCTGAACTTCCACAGTGATTAGAGAGCTGTTTCTCCACTTGATCCCCAGCTAGCTTGATTGATCAAAATGCCTTGCCAGTCCCAGTTTGCACCCGACTTTTCGGAGTGGAGGAAAAAGGGTCCCAATTTTGAAACAGTCTTAGCCAAAGAAACTCCTGTGGTCTCCGTTACCTTTAATTTGAGAGGTGTTGGCGTCCTGGAGCTCCCATCTGAGGGAGGGAGGAAGGTAAGTTGCTCTGTAGGGGAAGGGAGGGGAGGGAGCCTACAGAGGAGACAGAGGAGAGAAATACAATTAAAAAAGCTGCTGGTAGCCGAATTTAAGCAGACTTAGTTGCATCACACAGGTGGGGGCACAGTTTAGGTGGGCTACTTGGGTTAGGAAATTGTTAAATATATATCGAGCAACAGGCTACTGGGTTTTGAAATAAGTTTGAGCAAAATAAAAATAGGAGTAAAGCAAGGGACCTGTACTAAGTGACTGACTACAGGAATTACTAATCAAAGTACTTGATTGATGGATCTAGCTTCAGGTTTCCTCCCTAGCGCACATTGAACTGTACCAGACTACTAATCCCTCCTCAACAATCTTAGGTTAAACACACCATGCCCCTGCACACATTTAATTAAAGGTATAAGAAAGCAAATGGAAATGCAATCATATTGAAGTTCCTGCTGCATGTTTCAGGGCTGATTTTGTCCGTGCTAGCTAAGCCCTCAGTAACTGAGCCTAGCAGCAGTGTAAGTCGGGCAGCACTGAAAGTTAAAAAAATAAGTTTAAATTCAGAACTTCCGAGCAATTAGAGAGCTGTTTCACCACTTGACCCCCAGCTAGCTCGCTTGATCAAAATGTCTTGCCTGTCCCGGTTTGCACCCAACTTTTCAGAGTGGAGGAAAAAAGGCGCAAATTTTGAAACAGTCTCAGCCAAAGAAACTCCTGTAGTCTCCATTACCTTTAATTTGAGAGGCGTCGGCATTCCGGAGCTTCCATCCGAGGAAGGGAGGAAGGTAAGCTGCTCCGTGGGGGAGGGAGGGAGGCCTTTAATTTGAGAGGCAGCGGTGTCCTGGAGTTCCCATCCAAGGGAGGGAGAGAGGAAGGTACGCTGCTCTGTAGGGGAGGCAGGCCTTTAATTTGAGGGGCAGCAGCATCCCGGAGCTCCCATCCAAGGGAGGGAGGAAGGTAAGCTGCTCTGTCGGGGAGGAGCCTTTAATTTGAGAAGCGGCAGTGTCCAGGAACTTCCATCCGAGGGAGGGAGAGAGGGAGGGAGGAAGGTAAGCTGCTCTATGGGGGAGGGAGGCCTTTAATTTGAGAGGCAGCTGCATCCCGGTGCTCCCATCCAAGGGAGGGAGGAAAGTAAGCTGCTCCGTGGGGGAGGGAGGCCTACAGAGGAGACAGAGGGTGAAAGAAATACAAAGGATTTGCACAAAATATATACAATATATCGCCAGGAATGAGGAGGAGCAATCATAATTTACCTGAATAGCTGCCATGCCACTGCTGTGCAACACTGTGCTATCATTGCACATTAGTTCCCACTTTATACTCCTACCCCACCCAGGGTCACAACTGGAATGAGCCTTGTCTCAATGTGCCTTTTTAGGTTACGTCTTTCTAAATTAATTAATTAATTAATTAATAAATATATAAAGTTCTTCCCACTCACAGGATAATTGCCTATTAAACTGGCAGTTGTCATGGGCTCATCAACATCACAGCCTTAACTTTGCTTGAGTGGAGAAGGCGCTGGATGCCATCATGTGCAGCTGTTTGTGAAATTGTTTCTAGTACAGCAGTGAGGGAGTTAATTGATGGCTTAAAGGAAAACTAAAGCATGATGCCTGCAAAAAGGACATCAAAAAAGCCAAGAGCTCCTACTGCAAGGACCTACTAACCAACTCCTATGGTGACCCAAAAATATTTTGGTCCCATATTAAATCCTTTCTTAGTTCTAATCTGGCATCCACTCCTAATGACATGACACTTGATGGGGTGCATTGTAATAATCCCAGAACCATTGCAAACTTTTTTTACAATAAATTCTCGGACTTAACCAACTATACCTCCTCTTACCCTGTCCAACCAAGTGTATCCACCCAGCCAAGTGTAAACAGTTCACACTTCTTTTTCATATCAGTCACGAGACATGAAGAGCTTAGATTGCTAAACAGTATCCAGGACTGCACAGCAGCAGGCTCTGACAATCTAGAACCCAGGCTCCTGAAGATTGCAGCCCCTTGCATCACTGCTCCCCTAGCCAGGATTGTCACGCTCTCCCTGTGCCAGGGCTACATCCCAGACATATGGAAAGTAGCTAGGATTACCCCTGTTTTCAACAAAGGAGATCGTAAAGATCCCTCAAACAATAGGCCTATTGCCATCCTATCTGTCCTAAACAAAATTCTTGAAAAACTTGTAGCTACCCAGACAATTGACTTCCTACAGAAACATGATCTTCTTACCCCTGCCCAGCATGGTTTTTGCAAAGGTCATAGCACTTCTACTGCCCTTCCTAAACTCACGTCAGATACACTAGTGGATATGAACTCCAGTCTTCTCAAGGGGGCAATTTTCATCGACATGACTAAGGCATTTGATTTAGTTGATCACTCTGTCCTTCTAGCCACCCTTGGATCACTAGACTTCTTGACTACGTTGGAAGATGGTTCCGGAACTACCTATCTGATAGGTCCCAATTTGTGAAATACAACTCTACCCTCTCGGACAAAACCACTATCAACATTGGGGTGCCGCAAGGATCCATCCTTGGGCCCATGTTTTTCTCTCTTTTCATAAATAACATCTCTACCGAACTCCACAGGACAACCTCCCTGTTGTATGCAGATGACATTGTTCTGTATGCTAGCGTAAAAAAGCATTGATGAAATAAATAATCTACTCTCTCTTGACTTCCAGCTAATACAGAAGTGGCTATTTACTCACAAACTTACACTAAATGAGTCTAAAACACAAGCTATACTCTTTGGATCAAATGCGAAGCTCAAACATGCCAACACTAAGTTTAAAGTCACCACCTTAAATGGATCAGTAGTTGGGGTAGTAAATTCATTTAAATATCTAGGAGTCACCCTTGATCCATCCCTAAATTTCGACTTACACATCAATCAGATCTGCAGACTGGTCAGCTTCAAACTTGGAACAGCCTACTGAACCAGCTATATGCTCACTCCCTCAGCAAGGCTTGCCATTGCTCATGGAATACTCCTACCATCACTTACATATGGCGTCGCAACATATGCCTTTACATGCAAATCAATCCTTAAGAAATGGGATGTCACATATAACAACATATGTCGCTATGCGTCCTCCTCACACCGACTGAAACACCACTGTCTCCTCTATTCTGACCTGGGATGGCTTCCTCCTACAGAACTAAGACTTCATGTTTATGGCTCTATCATTGACAATATGGTCCGCCTACAAATACCTAAATCCCAGGCAGGCCTCTACCAAAACCTGTCACCTTGCTATGGGCTACAGTCTGCTGACCAAGCCCCCGTCTTCATTCCCAGACACAACACCACTAAAGGTGCTAGTGCTTTCGCCTACCATGCCCCTAAATACTGGAACTCCCTTCCACTAGCTTTGCGCTGATCACCATCTCATGCATCATTCAAAAAAAGGGTTGCGTAATTATCTTGATACTTCCCACAGGTGCTCCTGTTTCAAACCTCCCTAGCTCTCCCCTTCCCGGCCTTAGCTCTCCTTTGACATTTTAATGATTCTGCCCCTCTATACGCAACGCACTTCTCCTCTACCTATGTGACCCACCCCCCACCTTGCTTTACTCTCATCCCCTATTCTTGTCTCTTTACTTTTATCACTTACTATTATTCCTCCCCTAAGCTAACTATTTTCTAGCCCTTAGCAGCACTAAAGTGTTCAACCTGTCATGTTTTCTCAAACAAATTGTGGCATAGTTTTTGGTTATTGTACGGTTCCTGTTTTATTTTTTCCCACAGTGGTATTGCAACCTCCTTATTATATAGCTTCCTTTTGTAATTTGCTTGTATGCTATTGCAAACTGTTTTCTGTACCTGTATTGGAATGTCCTCCCTGTACTGTTGTACTGTACCCTCCTGGGTCGTGCCTGAAAATAGTCATTGCTATGGCTAGTGCACTTACCCGGTAAACAAAAACTAAATAAATAAATAAATGCTGTGAATGGGGGTTGGGGGAGGATTCCAGATAGCAGCCTGAATTTTAGTGAAAACCCATCAAGGAGCAGGAATCCAACAGAATACCCCTTATGCTGATAATTTTTTGATACAGGGTGCTGTTCGATTCCCGATGCCGTACATTACATAACATTACATAAAGAATAAATGATGGGGAAGTGTGTGTTACGAAATTTAATACACACCGGTGTGGGATACTACATAAACCCCGTGAGTGAAGCCCGAGGGGTTTATTAAAGCATCCCACACCAAGGGTGTGCAGTAAATTCTAGTATGCCACACACTTCCCCATCTTTTAATTTTTATAATATACCAAGCAGCAATTTTTCTCCTGCCTGTCTTTAGTGTTCACACAAACACACAGACACACACAGACACACACGGACACACACACACACACACACACACACACACTCTGACTACCTCTCTCTGCTGCCTTCTCCCTCACTCTTTTTATTGTTCTTTTCTTTTCTTTTTTATGTTTGGCGTCTGATGTCTGCTTTTTTTTAATTTTTGTTACAGTTTTTTCATCATCGAGATCGCATCTAGGACACTCCCTGGGCATGTTCCGGTGCTGAAATGGTCAGACGGCAGGATCAAGCAGATATTTAGTGGGATAAAAGGCTGGGTCAGCCAGATACATTTTAAAAACTAAAGAAAGGATGATCGTGTCTTCCTTTTGTGGTTGCTTCTCGGGACTGTAGAGACAGAGTGGTTTCTCGGGGAGCGAGCGGCTGAGCCACCATGCTTGAAAGATTGTTCAGCCCGCCCACATCCATTCCATAAGCCAGTGCAGGAGCAGCACCATTTGAGTGGCATGGCGTGTGAATGTCATAACAACCAGCCGGTTATTATGGGAAATATCAGCTGGTCCAGCCCATAGGAAAAATTGATGACCAGTTACTATTAGGGATGTAAGTTTGTCATGGCAGTCATACACATCATTGATTCAATGACGTTTGATCTTTATTCAGGACTTCCATGACTTTCACTAGTGTCATCAGAATGTAGCAATGATGACAGTGCCACAACATTTACTACTGTTTACTAATGATTTCATGAACAAACAATGAGTCATTAAAACCTCATCCATGACAAACTTACATCCCTAGTTATTATATATAGAATAAAGGATGGGGAAGTGAATGATATGAGAATTTAATGCACACCCAAGGTGTTGGATGCTACATTAACCCCAAAGGCGAAGCCCAAGGGGTTTATTCAAGCATCCCACACTGATGGTTTGCATTAAATTTTCATATGCACAGGGTATTAGAGTGACTGAGATACAGGGAATGTAGGAGAGTGGAGGTACTGTGGGTCACTCTTGAGATGGGCAATCACACAGCTGTTCACACCAGCATGATATACAGACCTCCAACACAGGGAGAGAAGGTGGACAGGGTTCTTGTGGAATCCATCCACATGATGGCAGCTAAAGGGAAGGTGCTGCTGGTTGGTGATTTCAATCTGCCAGATGTGGACTGGAGCATCCTAAAGGCTGCCTCAGGCATGAGCAGGGACATCCTGTATGCCGTGCAAGGGGCAGGCCTCAGGCAGCTAGTGCTAGAGCCTACCAAGGAGGGTGCAATTTTGGACCTGCTGCTCACCAATGAGGACAGAATTGCGAAAGTCAGGGTGGGTAGACACCTAGGGTCAAGTGATCATCGCACAGTGTGGTTCAGGATGAGTACAGTGGCAGAGTCAAGCCACACAAAGGTGAGGGTCCTGGATTTCAGGAGGGCAGACTTTACTTAGATGGAGATATGTCTCAAGAATGCCCTGGCAGGGAGAAATGAATGGGGGGGGGGGGCTGAGGAGCAGTGGGCCCATCTGAAAAGAGCCATAGTGGAAGCGACAAACCTTTGCATTGGGTGAGTAAACAAGGGCAAGAGAAAGAGAAAACCACTAGGGTTCTCACAGGAAGTGGCCAGGAAGGTAAGGACAAAATAGATGGCCTTTCAGGAAGTACAAGGAAACATAAAAGAAGGTGGACAGGGTAGTGTACCTGGATAAACAGAGGGAGGTAGGAAAAACAGTCAGGAGTTCAAAGGCGCAAACGGAGAATGAAATAGCACAGGAGGTAAAAAAAGGGGACAAGACTTCTTATAAGTACATTAATGAAAAGAGAAAAAACCGGTGGGATTTTAAGGCTTAAAGGGGAAGAAGGGGAATGTGTGGAAGGAACAAATATTTTTGTTCTGTATTCACAGAAGAAGGAGGAGGTGAAGGACCGCAGTTAGGCAACATGAGCAAATATGGGAGGGAGGGAGGTGGACACCAGTCCATATACAAAAGAGAGTCCTAAAAGAATTCACAAAACTGAAAGTGGACAAGGCAATGGGACTGGATGGGATACATCCTAGAATATTAAGGGAATTACAGGAGGTGCTGGCGGCACACTGGTAGCCATGTTCAATGAGTCACTCTAAATGGGAGTGGTTCCAGATGACTGGAGGAGGGCAGGTGTAGTCCCTCTTCATAAAAGTGGGAGTAAGAAAGAGGCTGGAAACTATAGACCAATCAGCCTCACCTCAATAGTGGGGAAAATTATGGAATCACTACTTAAAAAAAGGATTGTGGAACACCTTGAATCCAGCAGAGCACAGGATCAGAGACAGCATAGATTCACAGCAGGAAGGTCATGCCAAAAAATCGAATTGATTTCTTTGACTGGGTGACTAGGGAAGGGTTCTATGTCATAACGGCAACCGCCAAAAGGCGATCGCCGTTAGGGCGACTGTACATCGCTGAAAATCAATTTCAGTGATGTACCCTCTGGCACACAGCAAAAGGGCACGGGGACTTACAATTTTCAAGTTTATGTGAGGGCTGTGACCCCCACAACTCCCTACTATAGATTCTAATTCCAGGGGTGTATGTCGGGGTGCAAAACCATAAAAAGAAATTGGTGCCAGGCGCAGCAAAACGCACCTGCACCTGGACCCAAACCCAGCACCCTCAGAACCCCAGCCCTGAGCCCACCCACCATGCCATGGGGCCAGCTCAGCAGCTCACCATGTCACCACCCTTTAGAAACCCTCCTCCCTCCTGCCCCTTGCTGAGCGTGCTTTCTCCCCCCCACTCGCATGTACATGTAGCGACAGCGTGTCGCTATATGCATGAACCATCCCATACAGTCACCTGCAGTGGTAGGTAGACCCAATGACATGCACCATGATTGAGTTGTCGTTTTTGTATGTGCCCAGCCGCGGTCACCCACATCATGGGATACTCTAGGGAAGTGGACCGGGGGGGAGCGGTGGATGTGGCCTACCTGGATTTCAGTAAGGCCTTCGATACCATTCCAGATAGAAGACTTGTGAACAAGCTGGGAAGCCTGGGAGTGGGTCACAGGGTGGTAAACTGGGTTAGGAACTGACTGAGTGATAGAAAACAGAGGATGGTGATGAATGGAGCTCAATCTGAGGAAAGAAGGAAGACCAGCGGGGTGCCACAGGGATCAGTTCTGGGGCAGTCCTATTTAATGTCTTCATAAGTGACATTGCAGATGGGCTGGAAGGAAAGGTATAACTCTTTGCAGATGACACTAAGATCTGCAACAGGGTGAACACTCTGGGAGGGGTGGAAAAAATAAGGAGGGACCTAGGTAAACTGGAGGAATAGTCTTGAGTCTGGCAGCTGAGCTTCATGGCGAAAAAGTGCAAAATCACGATTTGGTGCAAGAACCCAGAGGAGGATTACATGATGGGGGGGGGTGGGGGGTCGGAGATACTGACAGTCACCGAGCAGGAAAGGGATTTGGGGGTAATCATATCTGATGATCTAAAGGCAGCCAAATAATGTGCCCAGGCTTTGGGGAGAGCCAGTGGGATGTTGGGGTGCACAGAGACAGGTATCATCAGCAGAAGAAAAGAGGTGGTGATGCCACTGCACAGATCATTGGTGAGGCCTCATCTGGAGTACTGTGTCCATTTCTAGAGGTCGCAACTCTGTAAGGACATAGACAGGGTGGAGTCAGTTCAAAGAAGGGCAACAAAGATGGTGCAGGGCCTATACCAAAGGTAACATGAGGAGAGACTGGGAGACCTCAATATGTATACCCTGGAGGAGAGGAGAGACAGGGGAGACATGATGGAAATCTACAAACATCTAAAGGGCATAAACAGGATACCAGAGGGAAGCATCTTTCAGAAAAAGAGATGTTCAGGAATGAGGGGGCATGACCAAGGAGTAACGTGAGGATGTATTTTGTTCACAGAAAGGGTGGTGGATGCATGGAATAGACTCCCAACAGAGGTGATGGGGCAAACATAGTGGGGGAATTAACAAATGCAATGCATGGGACAGGCAGAGGGGAACCCTAGTGACAGGAACAAGAAGGTAAAACCGGAGATCAAGTAGGGTCTACGGCTTTTGCAGTAGGTAGGGAAAATGGGCAGACTGGATAGACTTAGCGGCCCTTATTTGCTGTCAGTTTCTATGTTTCACTTTCCCATCTTTTATTTTATATACTGTAATTGCTGGTGAGCAATCTTTTCCAGCCCAAGTCCTGTGACAGTGGATCACACACACACACACACACACACACACAGTGCCTCTCTCCCTGTCTCTCCCTTCTACTGCAGGATGAGGATTTTTTTTAACTTACTATTTGGGATCGCGATTTCAATCGCACTTCAGTAGCATTGTTTGCTGTAAGCCACGGTGCCGTTTCTACTCGCAGTATTGCCCAAAGTCAACGAACAGCAGGATCTACCAGATAAAGCTTTTTTTGTTGTTGTTGTTCTTTTTTAAATTTAAAGGCAGGATCAACCAGATAGATAAATATAAATGGTTATGGGAAAGTGCAGGAGTTACGGAGCCACTGTGTTTGAGGAACTGTTAAGCCCACAAACATACAGGATGAGAGCCAATGATGGAGTGATCAGTTTCAAGTGACAGAGCACGTGTTTGCTGTAATATCCCACAGGTTATTACAGCAAATATCAACTGGCTAAGCTCATAGAAAAAAATGCTCACCAGTAATTATATTGCAATAATAGCTGGTCTGATTATATCATGGCACAAGTTTATTAGCACTAGATCTCTTCAATGTACTAATATGATGTCATACACTGTTACTATAAGGGTCTAGGTATTTCTGCAATCTGATTGGTTGCCTGCATTCTGACAGCCTTATGTTATTCTCCTTATAATTACTGGTGACCCCTTTTAATAACTAATTTTTCTAGATCAAAGAAATGCCATAATAACACATTAATATACTCATGCAAACCTGCGCAAAGCTGCGTAAATCACACAAACAACCAGTAATTATAAAAAATAAAGGATAGCCAAAGGTGCTGTTATGGATTTTTTTTTTTACACGCTCTCGGTGTGTGATGACTGTATAAACCTCTCGAGCTTCGCTCTCAAGGTTTATGGGTCATCACACACCTTGGGTGTGTAAAAAAGATCCAAACACACACTTGCCTATCTATTATTCTCTATATTATCATACCTGTGCAGCCTGATAACATGAGCACTGATTTACAAGGTAAGGCCCTACTTACCCTGTTAGCATTCTATGTGTGGAACTTACATCACCATTATAGCAATGCTGACTGTGGCAAGCAAGCATCCTTAAGTCAGTGACATTCTGAATCAGTACTGCACTGTGAAAAACTGTTAAGTTTGTTGAAACTGTTTGTCGGAGCTCCTCTTCTTGCTCAAGTATCCAAAGATCCCAACCATGGTCCAGATACCCACAGCATACACCAGAGAAACCCTTGCCTTAAGTCCCTTAGCTTCATTTCTGAATAATAACCACTGAACTATGATTGATCACCTGACATTATTACTGAACACAAACTCTGAAGTGTGATGGAGTGACTTTCTTTCGATTTGCTGTTTAACTAGGTATGTGAATAGAAACAGGAACACTGCTCAGTAAGTAACTAAAAAATAAATTAAAACTGGTGGGTACCTCACTGTGTTACTGCCTATTTGGTTTGCAGAGCCATGTGGGCACACTAACACTCTGCTTTTTTTAATTTTTTTATTTAGTATTCATCTCTCCTCGGGACAACAGCACTATCAAACATCAGTTAAACAAGTAAACAAGCCAGACATCTATTTATATAATTGAACAAGTAACAGGAGCTACTTTTACACACCAGCAGTAGTGATTTCATTTATTTATTTAATTTCCTGCTGCTAAAGGGTAACCTCAGCAAGCTGTTATAATTGCAAAGATCGAGGCCTGAGGATCTTAATGGAAAGACACACTGCGGACTGTCTCCTCAGTGACTGTAAATCACGGAACTGAAAACTTAAGAATTTACCTTTGGCCTTTTTGTGGATGGACAATTTTATGTCAATAGTTAAAAATTGCTAAAATAAATATAGCATATCATTGGAATACTGCAAGAAAAACTGAACCCAATTATAATAATAGCAATTCAACCTTTGGGGAATAGCGATGGAGTATTAGTGCTTATGTAACTTGTAGTACTTTTTGTGGCTTTATGGCGTCCCCACTCTTGAGTAGTAGGTAGGTAGGTATGTGTAGGGAATGGAAGGCCCATGAACAAGGGTGAGAAGAGTGCCTGAGAAGAGAGAAGGTGGCAGACAAAAAAAGCACTCCCTAAGCAAGGGGGTATGTGTTAGTGATGTGGTTTAAGTAGAGGTTGGGAGATATTCCCCACATTGAACCACGGGTTTAAGCCCTCCCATTCAATGTTTGGGGAATAGCGATGGGGTATTAGTGCTTGTGTAACTTGTAGTATGTTTTGTGGCCTTACTCTATTCCCACCCTTGAGTAGTAGGTATGTAGGTAGTTATTTTTAGGGACTAGAAGGCCCAAAAAGATACCTCCTCCAACTCACAGAGAATGTGACCCCTAGCACTCAGGAGAGAAAAAGCACCCATGTGGAGAAAACCTCTGAGGACCCATGGCTATTGGTCTGCCCATCCTCTGGGCATGCTAAGAGTTGATGGACCTAGGTTCTAGGAATAGAGAACTACATTTTTGGAAGGATCTGCTGCTTGGTGAAATGATGCTTCATCCTGGCATCCATGGATGATGTAGTTTGAATGAAGATCCTGAGGTTGAAGAAGTAGGTCTTTCTGAAGGAGCGGAAGAATCCTGAGTGTGAAGCAGATCCAGTCGAAGAAGGGCTAATGAAGTCCGGATTTCCAAGGTAATGAGGGATGCTTGTTCGAAGGGATTGCAGGGATGTAACTAGCTGGGAGAGCATGATTTGCTCGATATGCTACCAGACAGTGAATGGTGGGAATGCGATGATTTGTGAAGTAGTAGGTAGATGATCCAACTTGTTGGAAGTTTGACGTTAATGGTAAAGTCTGGAGGTAAGAAATGCAGTGGAGAGCTATGAGTTGCAAATGAAGCATCCTGGAAGAAGGAGTTGAGTAGAGTCTTTGAATGCCTGATAAGAGAAATGCCATAAGAGTTTTGTAGACAAATGCAGGGAGATTTGCATATACAGTCCAGCTGGTAATTGAATATATTTAGAGAATTATTGGAAGTTCAGTACGAGGAATTGGATAGCCTATTTGGACACTGAAGTCGTAACTATACTTGTACATGTTCTGCTGTCCACTGGCTGAAGTACATATGGGTATTTCTGTGGTGTAAGTGCCAATGAGATGCATTGAGGTGGCTATAGCTGGTTAGGCTTAAAGGTAATCTGATGCTCAAATACTAAAGAGAAGCATGGAAGCGGATATCTGGAATGTCTATAGGCTGGATTGGTTGCGCAGTCAAGTAGCTTGAAACACCAGAGGATCCTAGTGCTACGGTTGAGTAAGACTTGTTTGGAGGCATGACTGAGATGGTGAATTCGGCGTAACAATGGTGGATTTCTGGATTGAGAATTGGAGGAGCTTGTTCTTGGTGAAAGTCTTCACTGGAGAGAGTAATGAAAATAGTTTGTGAAGGATAGGCAAGGAGGACAGCTGGATGAGCAGTTAACTTGACAGATGATAATAGGATGGTGAAATGTTGGATGAGTATTGAGGTATGGTGATGTTTAGGAGCCAGAACAGTGGTTTGGATGGCATAACATCAGTAAAGCAGCTAGATATGGAGATCCAATGATGAGAGTTCTGAGAAGGCAGCTGTGAAAGTTTTGGGACGAGCAATCGCTGCTGAGAAAGTAGAAATCAAGTAATGAAGTCAACTGTGTCAATGTCGGTTGGAGAGTATGCAGAAGGTAAAATGGATGATGTCCATAGTGATATGGGTTATCTTGCGATTCACGATATCCATAGTAGTGAGAATGATTACGATGTCTTAGCGTAACAAAAGGATTTAAGTCCTGTCCCTGTAGGATAATAGCCAGTGAGACGTGGTAGACAGGGAAGTCATGGTGATTGAATAGACAGGATTCTGAGGGTGAATCCAATAGAGATGGATGAGATCTTTCTATTGTCCAGGTGAATGAGATTCCAGGAATGATCATGTGAAGCTGCCTTGAGCAGTATATAAAACTCTATGATGATGTAAGAGTCTATGAGGCATGTTAGCCAATAGATGTTTGTTAGCAGTAGTTTTCTTAAGTGTAATGAACAAGTGATCCATTGAGTAGTGGAAGTGTACTGTTAGAATAGCCAGAGTAGGAGTATGATATAGTTAAACTAGAGGAGTAACTGACCAAGTAGAAATACTGCTGGGAGATAGGGTACTAGGCCCAAAAGGGCGACATCAAACAGGACGAAGCCCCGAGCCTATAAGGTGGAGAGAAAAGGCAGCCATCCATGTTGGAAGGAAGTTCAGAGTGAATCCTGATGAACTGAAGGAACAATCCAGGGAAGACAATGGGCTAGGCGAAGCTGGATGATATACAGTGCGGGAAGGAACAGGACCTGGGTTGGCTCTTCAGCGAACTGCAGTGGAATGCAGGAAGCAGTAGCAAGGTATCAGAGGATGATCCACAGAAGGCTAAGGAGCGAAGCCAAGCACCAAGAGCAACTGAGTTGAGCTACATGAGTTCCACATCTGACAAAGGCCTCCAACGATGAAAGAAAAGGATGGAAGGTGCTGGAGCGATGAATGACAAGGTTTCCACATCTAAAAAAGGAAACAAGCTTGTATGGCAGCCAGAAGGGGGATCTGCAGCAAGGAAGTTAATGAGGCAGTTGAGCTGGAGTAAGAAAGAAACTGAATGAGCTGGCAGGATCCACATCTTGAGGGAAATGGGACCAAAGGGGATAGAGAATGATGGGCCATGGAAGAGCAGGATGCGACCGGTGAGGAAGGAAGGAGGACATTCAGAGCAGAGGGGTCCTGTGAAGGAAACTGTAATTGGGCAGGAGGTAAAATACAGAGGGTTGCACATTCAGGTGCAGGCACAGGCTCCTAAGCAAGGGAGTTGAGGAGAGAAGACCTGGACACAACACGCCACAAAATGTATGACAGTGGAGGCAACTTTAGTAAATAGTTCTAGTCCAGGAGGGAGGAGCAGGTGGTGGTCCCATAGAGGGCATCCAAAGTAGAAACAGATGATTGCAGCAACTAGCTTCCAATCTCGGTATTCGAGGATATATAACCAATAACCGATACCACCAGGCAGAGATAGGATGATTGAGGCAACTGAGAGGATGAGATCTCGCTCCAGACGGGGGTGACATCCAAGTGTGAGCCAGAGATGGTATGGAACCATTGGAGTCACATAATCAGGCAATTAAGCCAGGTAGTTAGAGCATGAAAATCAAGATACGAAGCCATTAGGAGAAGTTGGGAGGAATAAAGCAATTGAGGTATAAAGGCCACGTTCCCGAAGGGAAGTGGCAACCGAATTTAGGTATGGGAAGCAGAAGGGGGAAACAGTCAAAGTTAATGCAAGCTCCCAGCCATGTAAGTTTGTGAAGTAGGACCATGTATCAAGGCTGCAGACCAAGAAGATGGAGAAGGCAGTCAGACAAAGTTAGGTTCTTGAAAGGAAGCAGAATTCGGTTAGCAGGCTGAGCATGCACACTGTTGAAGCAGTTGAATGGAGAGACAGACACCCATCAATGACGGCTGAGGTGGGATGATCTTGAGGGGAGGCAGCCATGTATAAGTAGGATGATGAGGGCATATCTGGTAAAGAAGTTCTGTTCCTGAAGGGAAGCTGCAACTGGTATGGGGTAGAGAAGGCATGGTAAGACTCAATAGATTGTAGACATGGCTCCCATCTCTGATAGTCTGGGTGAGCTAACCTGCACTTGATGCTGCCAAGCAGAGGTAGCAACAAAGGATGTCAGGTTAGTAAGTAGGAGGTAGTGGTCGTAATGGAATCCCATCCCCAGTAGACAGAGGAGGCCTACCTTCGCTCAGCACCTGAGAAGGTGCGAGTTAGGAACAGTGTCTGGAGTACTGCTGGTATGGGCTGGCAAAATGTGCAGACTGCTGTTTAAGAGAGAGCACAGAAGGAAACTGCAGTGTAGTAGGCATGAATGTATGTCACATAGAAATGGTAGGACAGACAAAGGAAGGTGGAAGGTGTTACACAAACAGGAATGACATGCTGAAAGGAGGGGCAGGCTTGGTAGCAAGAACTATGGAGTGATAGGAGGCCTTTCAATGAACGGATGAAGCACTGAGGAGGAGTATGGATGTGAGGGGTGATTGAAAGAGTGGGTAGCAGTGTCCCTAGGTTGTGCTAGGATGGACTTTGAAATCCACTACACCAAAGTGACATCTGAGGCTGATATAGTATCCAAGCAGTGCAAGAGGGATTCGAAACCAGGCCAGTCGGGTATCCATGGCAGCAATCAGGGCAGAAACCCCCGGGCTATGAATCCACAGTATAGGATCTTGGCCAGACCCAACCTTGACTAGAATGTACAAGTAGGGGAAGGGATACCAAGATAAGCACAGCTACTCCAATCTGATTAGTTTTGATGCTACCTAACTGAACTGTGTGGTCTCTCTGAAATTGACAGTAGGAGTGGCAGTTGAGGAAGGAGTAAGGCAAAAGGCAGGGAACAATGTAAAAGCAGACAAAATATAGGTGCAGGAGTGCATAGCTATAGAGAAGCATTATGGCCAGAAATGTGAGGGCTGGGCTTTGGTGATTGGTTCTGAAAGGAAGTGGTCAGCAGAGTAATTACACATGCATCTTACTGCACTCTACACTCCCCCCACCCTCACTGTGAGGCAACTGGAAATGAGCTGATACCAGTGTAGCATACCATTCCTGATAAAATCTTGAAACATTTAACATAAAGAATTAATTCAGTCAACCTTATCCTAACCAGTTCACCACACCTTGCTAGAATGTACAATTATCACAACAGTGGGACTCCAATAACCAGGCATGGTAACCATTATGTCCTTGAGAACCATTTTCCAAATAAAAAGAAATAAATAAAATGGTGATCACTCCTTGGGTAGTTACCTGCTGAAGTAGGGAAGCTTGTAGTGTAACAAGGAGACCGTATTGCTTCGGAAAGGGAATGAATTGCTGTGCAAGGTGGTAGCTGTCCGAAACAGTCCAGGGTATAGACGTGCATATTTTAGGGGCAGGTAGATCACAGAAAGCAGCACAAGAAACTGGGAATAATACAAGTTTTGCTCGCCACCTAAGCATTCCGGGGTCCATGAATCAGGTATAGGAGCCTAATGAGAAGAGCGCCGAGCTGCGTGGAGCAGATGGCATGCGGGGCGAAACAGCAGGGCAGCAAGAATGGAAGTAGTGTCGGGCAGAAAACTTCTGTTCCTAGGTATGTCTGGTGCGGTTCAGGTTCAGTAGGTTACCAGTGTGCAGGAAGCGGGAAATGAGCTGGGTGAGCTATGGGGAGGCATAGCATGCTATGCGAGGTGTGCCAGAGGCAAGTCGGACAGAGAATGGAGCCGGGACAGTGGAAGCGCTGATGAGAGCAGGAGCTGGAAGTGGTCAAAAACCCCAAAAAAGAAACACAAAAGGGGAAAAAACCCTGCAGCCAGCAAAGCACAGGGATGAACAAAAGGAAGAGAGGGGAGGCAGAACAAAGCCACTGAGGAGAGAGCAGGGAACATAGAACAGGAGAGAAGCAACAAACTTGCAAGGTGAGGGAAGGGGACACAATGGGAGATGAGCAACAGACAGCAGAGCAGAAGGGAAACTGAGACAGAAGCACAGCCACATGAGCCACGCAGAAAGCCCAGGAAAAAACACTCCCTAAGCAAGGGAGGTGTGTTAGTGATGTGGTTTAAGTAGAGGTTGTGGGAGGAGCTATTTCCCACATTGAACCACGGACTTAAGCCCTCCCATAAGGTACTCCCAGAGGTTATGTTATTGTTCAAGTTAATCACCCCCTTGGGGCAATATGGCACTTGACTGCACCTCATGCCACATTACGCACCCAGGGGGTGATTAACTAGAACATTAACATGACCCCTGGTCATAACATATTGCTCAGTTACCATAATTGGCAGCACAAATTTAAATTGCAGCCTATGTAAAGAGCTGATAGAACAGGGCTGTTTTAGTGACACTGAACCAAGTAGTACATGAAATTAAATATAGGGACCATGTGTACACCCTGTGTTTTTTTTACATCACCCAAGTTTCTAATGACGTTGCTAATCACACAAGCTTCATTGTCATGGTTTGTGAGCTCATTACAAGCCTGACTGGTGTAAAAGGACCTTGCATGAAGTCCTGTTTCCCATATTAACATTTAATTTTACCAGGAATTTAATTGCTAGCCAGCTCTGTGGCACTGAGAAGTAGGAGACCTCTCCGGCATGCTGGCAACCTGCATTCATACCCCAAGCCCAGGACATCAGGCATGGTAGCTATAAGGGAGAGCTCAGAGTGTCTGGCTGGATGCTTCCTCTTGGGGTGGACAGCTGCGCTGCTTCACTCCTGGAGAGACACCAGGAGGAGGCATAGTGTAACTTGCTTCATGATATGAGTGATTGGGCATTCCCAGCCTAGGGACATTGTGTGCAAGCATACTCATAGGAGGCAGGTGAAAGGTTCAGGGCAAAATATAGGGGGTTAAAAACTCTCTTACTGGTGGCAGCAAGACAGGAATGGCATATAGCTGTCCATGTTCTGACAGCATGTGACCAGGCTGACCCTTGCCCCAGTGTGAGACCAGCCATTGTGATCCATTCCTGCTCTCCAAGAACACAGGTGCCTGCCCAGTTAGAATGGAGGAGCCCTATCATGCGGGGGAGGGGAAGGGGTAAGCTGAGGCTCTATGGCTATGGGTTAGTGACTGTATCAGAGAAGGCTCCAGTCCCAGTAGCAAAGTCTCTGGTGGGAAGGCAGCTGAGAATACAACCAGCAGTAAGGACAAAAGGGAGGTATAAACCAAGTAACATAAAATAAGGAATTTCACTGATGCTGTACAGTAACTGGCAGATCTGTTTTTCAAGAAGACAGAGGACGTTGACTTTCTACTTGAAACACAGAAGCATCTCTCATGGAATTCTATTACAGGTTAGCTGCCATGTCTGTCAGATGCTTTCTTTGTGCATACTTAATTAGGCAGCCAGACAGCCATTTAAATAAACAAATTCAGTTGTCTCGTCATTGACATACTGCACAGTAGGTATCTAGTGGCACAATGAAGGAATGTAGTCAAGTAATTAGAGCACAGATCTGTGAAGCTGCTGACCCAAGCTTGAATTCTACCACTGCCACTTACTCACTGTGTGACTCTGAGCAAGTCAAACTCACTATGCCATCTTTGCAATGCTCACTCGCTGGAGGCCTTTAAGGGAGCTTTACAACTGTATCTATCTATCTGAGCGGCCTACAGTATCATTTAGACTTTATGTTATATTTATGATAATATTTTTATGTATGTTATAATGTATTTCATTGTCAACTGTTTCCTTGTAAGGTGCCCTGAGCCTGTAGGGATATCAAATAAAAGTGCCTTTGTCTTACCTTGCCAAACCTCTCTGTAATTTCTAATTTAACATGCTGTCTGGACCTCCCAGTGTTCCTAATGGCAGCAATATTCTGTCTCTTCCCTCGTCTAGTTTGAGAAGCGCTTTGGGGACAGTTTGTATGAAATGACAGAGAGTACATAAAAGCAATTATTTCCTTCTCTTATTTTTCATTAAAATCAGGATTCGTTTCACCATACCAGGACAGAAGTCTCTATAGTTTGCACTACAATGAAGTGGAGCTCTATACAGTATTTTATTATACTGGCAATATAATCTTAGTGGTGTTTCAACGAATAAAGATTTCTTAATGCTGAATCATCATTGTTAGCACTGCTATACTGGCATTATTAAACCATAATGTTCAGATTGTTTTGAAGGAAGAAAGAAAGGTTAATGTTTTAGTTCAGATTAGAAATGGGCAGGGCTAACAGAGGCTTAGTCCCCATTGCTCTGATGTAGCTCAAGCAACACTGCAATTTTCCTAAAGCAGGGAGGGTGCTCTGGTAAAATGAACAACCCCATGAGCTCCCTTAGCTCCCAAAACGTAATCGCAACACTCACAGGCCTTAGACAGTAACATGTGCTAATCCCGTGATGGTAGGGTTAGGTTTTTGCACTTCATATTGGACTCACTACTGTATAAATGTTTAAACAGTTCCTGTCCCGACTACCTTGGCAACCTTCTCCCAAAAATAGTACTGATCTACCAGTTAAAGTTTTCCTATACCCTACTAATGCATGCTATGGCTGCAGCAGTCAGTGCCAGCTCACAGGAACCAAGTTGTTTTCTTTTGCTCTGAACAGCAACTGTTCCGATGCATCTAAATCAGAAAATGTATTGACTAACTCAGAGAAGGCACTGTGGCGTCATACGGTAGTTGGAGCACTGAGCTGTGAAACAAGAGATCAAAAGTTTGAATTCCATTACAGCCACTAATTTGCTCTGTGACCTTGAGCAAATCTCTTGACCTCCCTATCCTTTCAGTCATCCTGCTGTAAAATTAGGACAGCAATAGGACCCCCCCCCACCGAAAACATGATGTTGCATTTCAGTTGGGCCATCCCATGTACATATGATGGTAACAAGGTTTACAGTTTGTGCTCCTTCTTAGATCATTGCTTCTACTGTATGCAATGGGTGCTGAATATCCTGCACTGTGATCAATCAAAACAAGTTATGTGCAGTAAAAGTGACATAGCACAACCAATCGTTCGGGACTTTTTCGGCACTGGAGGAACTTGTTTTTTTCTTTGAACCTATTCATCATTTTTAAACCAAAACAAATTAAAAGATACCCATTTAATAAGCACATTTATAAAACACTTGAGGGTTTGGGGTTTTCTGTGAGGGACACATTTTTGAAATGAGAGGTAGTTGTGCTACTGGGGCGTGCAGCTCCTGCAAAGTGAGTTTGATTGACAACTCGCAGTTACATGTGACCAGTTGTAACCAAAAATAACAACATGGATATTCAGCTATTAAAAACACTAGCCATTAGTTATAAACTTGGTATACACTGTTGCCCATACATTATCCTCTACCTTGAACATTAGTTTGTTCTTTTCATTATTTAAACTTCAGTTTCTTTTGCTACAGCAGTAGCATGCTTTCAAAGGAAAGTTTGTCAATGCCAAAGCTTAGCACAATCCATTAGCAAAAAATAACTGACAGATTCTGTGCTGGCTGTGAAATGATCACATACTTGAGGCGAAACAAAAAATCAGGAATGCAGACAATATTTTGGTGCATTTAGCTGATGGAAGTATAGAAAAAGTATGGGCTGGACTTACAAAAAGGATTTTGATCCGACTGGCCGGTAGTTACAGGGAAGATATCCATTGACACTGTTAGACCATCTATTCCATGGTGTGAAAGCATCAAAGGTTCTGATGCAGGAGTATCCAAACACATGGCATTTACATTAAAAACAAATTGACTTTTATTTCTTTGATGAAAACTGCCACACGCAGATACATAGAAAAACAAAATTTGTCGGCAGATAAGGACTGCTTGGCTCATCCAGTCTGCCCATTTCTCCCTACCTACACTATTACATCAGACCATGCCTGATCTTCAGCTTTTTCACCCTCCCCCCTTCCCTTCCCCTTCCCTGAGATTCCCTTATGCCTACCCCATGCATTCTTGAACTCTACCACTGTTTTTACCTCTACCACCTCCACTGGAAGACTGTTCCAGGAATCCAACACTCTTTCTGTGAAGAAGTACTTCCTCACATCTTTCCTGAATCTACCCCTTCTCCAGCTTCACTGCATGTCCCCTTGTCCTTGAGCACCTTTTCTTCTGAAAAATACTTCCCTCCTGTACCTTATTTACCCCCATGAGGTATTCAAAGGTCTCTATCATATCTCTTCTGTTCCAGGGTGAACACACTGACACCCTTTAGTCTCTCCTCACAGGGATGTTTATGCAGACCCAGCACCATTTTATCCACCTTCACTCTCTATGTCCTTTCAGAGATGTCGGTCTCCAGAACAGGACACAATACTCTAGGTGGGGTCTTACTAGTGATCTATACAGAGGCAACACAACCTCCCTCTTTCTGCTAATAATAATACTCCTCCCTATGTACACCAGCCTCCCACTCGCCCTCCCTACTGTCTTGTTGCACTGCCTGGCCACCTTTAGGTCATCCGATATGATTACTCTGCCTCTTTTCTGCTTGGTGGTCATCAGTATCACTCCACCCATTTGTACTCTGCCCCTGGGTTTCTGTGCCCTAAGTGCACTATTTTGCACTTTTTTGCATTGAAACCTAGCTGCCACACTCTTGACCACTCCTCTTATTTTCTCAGGTCTCTGCTCATCCTTTCCACCGTGCCTGGAGTGTCCACTCTGTTGCAGATTTTGGTGTCATCTGCAAAGAGGCAGACCTTCCCTTCCAGCTCTACTGCAATGTCACTATAAAGACATTAAAGAGGACTGGTCCCAGCACTGATCCCTGAGGCACCCAGTCACCCTTCCTTCCTTGGAGTGAACTCCGTTTACCACCACTCTCTGCTGCCTATCCCCTAACAAATTTCATATCCAGTTTACCACCTTTGGACCCACTCTTTTTTTTTTTTTGCAATTGAAACTTTGGACCCACTCCTAAGCTACCCAGCTTGCTTACTAGTCTCCTACTGGAATGGTGTTGAACCCCTTACTGAAATCTGGTTAGGCCACATCCACCGCTCCACTCTGATCTAGTTCCTTGGTCACCCAGTCAAAGAAATCTATCAGATTCGTTTGACATGACCTCCCCCTGTGAAACCATGCTGCCTTGGGTCTCATAACCCACCGTATTCAAGATATTCCACAATTCTTTCCTTCAGCAATGATTCCTTTAACTTTCCCACCACTGATGTCAGGCTGACTGGCCTAAAATTACCAGTCTCCTCCCTGCTACCACTTTGTGTAGTGGGACTACATTTACCCTCCTCAAGTACTCCAGAAACACTCCTGTTTCCAGTGAACTGTTACTTAGAACTCTTAGAGGTGCAGTCAGTATTTCCCTGAGCTCCCTCATTACCACTGGATGCACTTCATCTGGCCCCATTGATTTGCCCACCTTCAGATTAGCAAGTCCCTTTAGGATTCTCTCCTCCAAAAAAGGATCTTGTCCAACTACCTCCTCCATCCAAAGGTTTTATTACTTTTTTTCTGGCCCCTCCCCTTCTCCATCCCCTGTGAACAGTGAATAAAAGTATTTGTTCAGGATGTCTGCCTTTTCCTGGTCCCCCTCTGCACAGTCCCTTCTTCCATTTTTAAGCCTACAATCCCACCCCTGGTCTTCCACTTTTCACTTACATATCTAAAAAAATGTCTTGTCCCCTTTCATTACCTCCTGGGCTATTCTATCTTCAGTTTGTGCCTTTGTACTACTTTCTGCTTTCCCTGCTTCCCTCTGTTTCCCCCGATACACATCCCTATCCTTCTTCCTCTGAGTTTCCTTATACCTTCTACCTTCTGAATGCTACCCTTTTAGATTTACCTTTTCAGACACCTCTTTTGAAAACAATAGCGGTCTCTTTTTCCTCTTGTTTTTGCTCACTTGTTTGATGCAGAGATTTGTTGCCTTTACAATGCTTCCTTTCATCTTCACCCACTTTCCTCCACCTCACCCAGGTCACCTGCCTCTGCTAGGTCATCCCTGAGGCATTCACCCATCTTTTTAAAATCTGCCCTCCTAAAGTCCAGGACCTCGCCCTTGTATGGATTGATTCCACAGCTGTCCTTATACTGAACCACACTGTATGGTGATCACTGGGTCCCAAGTGGCCTCCCACCTTGACGTTTGCAACACTGTCCCTGTCAGTGAGTACCAGGTCTAGTATTGCCCCATCATGAGTGGGTTCACTGACTAATTGCCTGAGGAATACCCCCTGCAGAGAGTCCAGGAAGTCCCTGCTTCTAGCTGAAGCTGCTGCTGGGAGGCTACAATCCACATCTGGCAGATTGAAGTCCCCCACCACCAGCACTACCCCCTTTTCTGCCATCTTGCCAGTGGCTTCCACCAGTACCTTATCTAATTCCTTCCTTTGTGCTGGAGGCCTTCAGATCACTCCACTGGAAATAGTAGCTCCATTCCCAGTCTCAAGGGTGACCCACAGTACCTGTGCCTCCCCCTGTGTTCCCTGTATCTCTGTGGCTTTTATGGTCTCCCTCACTTAAAGCATCACACCTCCTCCATTCCTTCCCACCTGGTCCTTCCTGACTAGAGCATAGCCTGGTATGGCTATGTCCCAGTCATTGTTTTCAGTGCACCATGACTCATTAATGGTCACAGTATCCAGGCTGGCTTCTGCCATGATGGTGTCTAGGTTCAGAATCTTATTTCCTAGACTTCTAACATTCGCATATATGGTCCTTCAGATTTTGTTTCTACTTTGCCTGTTGCCTCCCTTTTTTTCCCTTTCTGCTCTCCCTTCTTCCCACCTCTCTTTTTAATGCTCCTGTTCCTTTCCCCCTTTATCTTTACCACCCTGCTCCCTTTATTAATTTGCAGTCTGGGGGATTCCTATTTCTTTGGGTTCTCTTTACTCTCTACTGTACTTCAGCCTGTGGGGGGAGGTAGTTTCTGACTCCTCGATTCCTTTTGCCACCTCCTTTGGCTAGTATAAATGTTCACTGAAGTAACATTTAAACCGTCCACTGAGGACTGTGGTTCCCATCCTGGATGGATGCAGGCATCACCCCTATATAGGCCATTATCCTCCTAGATGGGTCCCCAATCCTCAATGTGGCTGAACCCCTCCTCTGTGCACTATTCCTTCAGCCATGATTTGAAGCTCCTGGTGCGGAGTTGCCTCTCCTGTCCCCTGTCACAGACAGGCTGTACCTCAGCGAAAGCCACAGAGTGAGCTACCTAAGACCCCTTCCCAGCTCCCCAAACTCCCCCTGCACTATCCCAGCCCCATCTTGCTGCCCTAGAGATCCTCAGGATTTGCTTTTTATGCCTTCAGGCCGTGGCACCAGGTAGACACCTAACCTGCCTCTCCCCACCCCTTTTCTTTTCCCAAATCCATTTCCCTCACTGTTAAGTCCCCCACCAGAAGTTGCTTTCTCCCCCTCTGGGGTCTTCTACCACCCTCCTTGTGGTCTCTACCACAGAGGGCCCTCACATTCCCCTTGGTCACCACCGGCAGGAGCTTCCTCCTGGCAATGCCGCCCTGCCAGAGCAGCTTAAAAATTTTGCAGTGGTACCTGTTGAGGAATGTGTCTCTGTCCCATGACCCCCACCCTTACAGAGCACACCACAGTCCAGCCATTCATCTTCACTGGCATCCTCTAAGGTAACAGTGGCAGACCTGATGGCCTCTGGGTGGGGGGAGAGGTCCCACAAATCCTAGCCAACCCAGCCTAGAGTCTAGCAACATCCTACCTCAACCCAAAGAAGTGTGTGCAGATGGGGGAGTACCACAGTTCCTAGAAGGTCTCTCTGAAAACTGTCGCCCCATAGCCACTGCACTGCACCACTCCCAGCATTCTCAACCTCTATTCTCCCTGTGTTACATGGAGATACTGTTGTACCCTTATCCCCGATAGGGTGTTTCTAGTTTCTCTTTTTAGTTTATTTCTATTTGTGCTTCCCCGTGCCTTGTTTAAATCTTTATATACCCCTACCCTAGATAGGGTATGGCTCCTATTCCTAGTTTTGGTCTACCTTTGACCTTCCACCCTTCTAGGCAGTGATTGTTACACAGAAGTGAACAGGCACCTTGACCTAGTTGACTGGCTGAGTCCCCCGCTTCTCCACTTTCTTCTGCTGATGCCTGCCGATGGCTAAGATGCCAGTCACCTGTTCCATTCCTTCACTGTTACACTCACTTGCTGTAACATGAATGTGTGGGACACATCTGGAAAATTGTAGTAAAAACGTGGGACCCTTCTTAGAGGGCCTGACTTTGAACACAATCAGCCAGATGCAGGAGGAGTACATGTTTGTGTCTGTGTTGGGATATTTTTGAAAATCCTGGCCTTTGTATTTCTGATTTTTTTTTCTTCTAATTGCTTGACCCTTTCACACTAAACAAATTGCAGGGTGTTTTTTTTCCAATGAACAGGGCGGGTGTTAGAACTGACAAACTATGAATAAGTCATAAAAGAAAAATGTCAACCCTTTTGCATCCAATAACAGCAAGTCTCAGCTTCAAGGTCATTAAGTATTTAGGATTAACAGATTTGAAAATTAGCATGCTAAAAGACAACATTTTATGGAGTTTTTCCTGAAACATGCTACTGATGAGGCTAGAACGATACAGTAGTCCTCAGTAGCTGTAATGGCGGCAGCATCAAAGTAGTTGTAACTTAAGTGCAGTCCTTTTAACTTCAAGGCAAAGTCTGATGCATTCCAATCGATGGAATAAACCCAAGATTTCTCTTTGACATATATGAATGTGTTCATTAAATGATAGTGCAGTGCCCGACACACATTGCAATATACTCCACAGACTAGACTTTCTGGAGAGCAATAGCCCCTGAATGATAAGATAAGGTCAGTAGGGCAGTGTATGTTTTGCTCAGTTTAAGGGAGACGTACTGTAGTTAGTACAGAACAGTTCAACTAGACAGTACTGAGAGCGGCACAGGTAAGAGATTGGTTCTTTCTTCTCTTTCCCAGAGAGCTATCAGTAGCATGCTGAGTAATAGAATGCCACTGTTGAAGTGAAGCATATATCATATAGAAATATAAAAACAAGGCTTTTGTATTAAGAATGCATTAAGAAAAGATCTAAAACTGAGCCCTGTGTACTTCAGCTGGTCACAAGTCAAACTGACCACTAAGGCCAGACAAAATTAATATGTAAATCCTGGATTTGTCTGGGCATTTTGTTGGAGTGGCAACTTAAATGTATTTTTTTCATCTACAGTCTTAAATTTGTGAGTTATGATAACAAAAACTACTTATATCTTTTCTTCAAAAACCCCATGATTAACTCCTGTGACATGATAATCTGGTAAATATTCATGCACGACTGAGTCAAAGTATATAGCTATATATTTATATAAAAAAGTTAAAAAAAAAGAGGTAAATCTTGAGGCTTAACGTATTTTATTTTTTTGTCTGTTTGCTTATGGTGGCCTAATTGCAGTTTACTCTTGCCTCTATTTTTTAAAACTTTCTTTAGGCTCCTCTTCTCTGGCCCCTTAGACCTCTCTCCAGTGTGGTCTCTGGAACCAGCCAACTCCCACTCTGCCTGAGGTCTCCCCAGGCCTAGCCTCCATCCTAGGAACTCTTCTTACTGCACAATCAACCCCCAACCGCCTGGCTCTGAGCACCCAGAGATGGGACTGCTGACTCCTACTGGTGCTGTATCTAGAATCTAGAAGGGTGGCTGGAGCAAGGAGGAGATTGAGAGGCTAGCCAGGGCAGACCCAGCGTTAAGTGTGGGGGCCAACCGCTAGACCCACCTTCATCTTCAAATGGTGCCAGGGCCTTTTTCTTCATCCCTGAGGCGCGGATATGCAATGATGTCCAGCATGCCACGCCCACCCACAGGATGTCCACCGACACCTCCATACCCTGTGAATGTGCCCCCACTAGTTGCACTGCTCCCAGTCTCCACTGGGAGCCACTGGTACTGCAGGAAGCACAATCCACCCTCCCCAGAAAAGGAGAGCAATCCATCAGATGCTCAATCCTCTCCTTCCCGGCCGACCCACGTCCACTCCCGAACACGGGTCACCCATCGTAGCCCAAGGTAAGGCTAGCACCTCAACCTTCAGCACCATCAGGCCAGTTTTACTTTCTCCTCTTTCTTTGTAGCTATGAAAACCAGTTTAGGACTGAACCAGAGAGGTCTACTGTAGGAATAGTACTGTACAGTTTGTTAATTAGCATGCCATGGCTAGCCATGCCAAAAGCTTTCTGCAGGTTCAGAGAAATGGCTCCACACAAACTGAGTCAAAGGCAGTAAGATACTTCTTATTTTCAATACACTGGTCTCAATGTGCTTACTATGGTATATAAAGAGCACTGCACCATTTATATTTCTTGCAATCAGATCTAAATGGGATCAGTTCAGCTGGTGGATTTAGAGAGACTAGAAATGATAGCTTAGTTGTTGAGAACATCAGTATTACAAGATTTATAAACCATTTAGTCTTTCCCAGTCCCTTCAGAGAAAATGAAAATCCAGACAGAAAAAAATGTGAGATAGTGGGAAAAGTGTTCAAGCAGTTCAAAATTTTACAAATATTAAATGCTTCAGAAGCTCATGATATCTGTTGGGAAAAGACTCGTATATACTGTAACTGAGGAAATGTGCAGTGCCTTGCAATTATTTAAGCAGTCTGCTTTCTTCGCCCCAACTCTTGAAGCATACTGAACAGGAAGCAGGTGACATGGGTGTAGAACTGCATTTACTTTACTCTGTGTTATGTGTGCCATGGCCATCAATTTTGGTTTACTCTCCAACAAGGTGGAGATCCCCTCTCTGCTAATGTTATATTATGATTGTCATGCTCTGTTTGAGTTAAATATAATGCTAAATGCTTAAAACGAAGTGCTGCTGTTTTTGTTTGCCCTACCAAGGCACTTCCGTACGTACTCCATAGGGTACTAAAGGGGAGCAGGTCAACAAACAGTTCTATGTGTACTTGGGTGGAGGTGGTGCAGCAGGGTTGTGGACTTGGTGAATACATGTTATTCTCCCAGAAACACCTCTGGTAGATGATTGCAAAGGATCACAAACCATCCTGACTCCCTGCCCCATTTGTTAAACAATATGGTCATATTGCAACATATTCCCTCTGCTTTGACTGTCTGGCCTTCATTTTAGCAGGGTGGTTTGACTTACCCTATGGTATGAGATTCTCACTAGGGCCAAAATTGACTGCCGTACCATTTCTAGCAGAGAGAGAGAGTGAGAGAGAGAGACAGAGAAAGAGGGAGAGGGAAAGAGAGTTTCTTTTAAATTATACATCACTTTCATGATTTCAGCCCACAGTATCAGCACTCAAGACCTCAAGATCACTTAGTTATCATACAGTTTTCGCCATGTGCAGTATGTGTTGAAGCTGATTGTTCCACTTCAAAGGTGGGGAGAGGAGTATTACATCTGCTTTATTAAATTAAGAAAAGAGTCATAAAACTTATTACAAATTACTCTAGCCAAGTTGACTGATTTGTAATAATTTTGTATGTGATATGAGAGAGCTCTCTAGTGTAAGAGCATCATCATGCACAGTTCGGCAGACAGAATGGTTCCGCTTTGCTTTACAGTCCTCTCACCCAAACTGCACAAGATGACAGCCTTATAGCATAACAGCCATTTCCCACAGCTCACATAAACTTATTGCAGCAGCAGTAAAGTATAATCTGGGTTCATGGACTAATGTTGCAACCAGACAGCCCCTCTCAGTGCACTGCCTTTGATGTATTTAAAGCACCTAAATAGGTAACTCAAAGCCTTTCTGCAGCTTACTTCCCAAGCTCATCTTGCCAATGCCATTGCCCATGGGATGCTACTTTCTGAACTCCTCTATGGAGCCCCGGCACTCTCAGCTGCTTTGAATCCTTAGGTGGGATGTCATGTACAACAATATTTGCCAGTTTGTGCTGGCATTCAACCAACTCACCCATCATTGCTCCCTTTATGACAGTCTTGGTTGGCTTCCTCCATCCTCTCTACGAGACCACACTCTTGGGGATGTAATCATTAGTAGCCTGCAGAATCGCCTGCCCCATCCCTGACCTCGATCCTCAAACCTGTGCATAGTACATACCCTTTGAGGTCTGGTGAAAAATACCCTACTGTCTGTCCCTAAATTTAGTATGCAGATTGGTGAATCTTCTTTTGACTACTCAGCCTCAAGGTCTTGGAACTCCATACCCATTGATGTTCATTGTCTCTGCCCCTCCATTGCTATGTTTCATAGCAGGTAACATGGACATCTTCTTAAAGTGGCATGCTGCTCTTGCCCTTAAATCACACTGCTCTGGCTTGTATCAAATTGTATAGTCATGTTTACATTTATATCATTGTATTACTATGACCTTTACGTAACTGTGTCATGTATCATTTAATGCCATTTCTGATGTTGTTTTTAATTTTCATATGGCTATGTAATGTTTGTTAAACCTCATTCTACTCATTGTATATTGTATTGTGATATATGGATAAGTGTTAATAATACCATCTTGGCCCATCAGAAAATTTTCTTGTAATACATGACTGCCAATGCCATAATACTATCATTCAGCACTGATAACACATGGTTTCAGACTGATAATACATGGTTTCAGACTTGATAATACATGGTTTAAGACTGATAATACATGGAATATACAAGAACATTTTCCGAAGGGCCAAGATGGTATTATTAAGGTTTATCCATATATTACAAAAAATAATAAACAGATACGTGTGTTATAAGGCTGTAATCCCATCTCGAGGTTTTGGGGACTTTGGTAACCTCTTAAGCTTCATTCTCGAGGTAGTCCCCAAAACCTCTCGATGAGATTACTGCCTTGTAACACACACTTATATATTATTCTGTTTGACTTGTTATTATTTTGTATGTAACCTTGCAGGCCATGCCTGAAAATACGTATTTGATTGCCTAGTGCACTTACCTGGTTAACAAAAATTACATAAATGTACAATAACAACAACAAAAAAAGGGCCACTGACTCTTGGCCCCTCAATGGTCCCTCAAACTATGCCAAACTATGCACACTCTTGCAGCTTAAAATAGATGCATGTATAAGCAACATGGAACACTGTGAGGGACAACGGTTGGCGGCCATAATTTTGTGCATGAAGAACGTACTTAATCTAAGTTTTGAAATACTTTAAATAAATTACAGAGTACAAAAATAGTGCAAAATGTGGTGGTTTAGTGAGGGGGGCTGACTGCAATAAAACTGCACTGCAGCTTAAATACGTTTTCAAGTTAAGAAAAAAATAAGAGAGGATTCTGCAATGTGATGCTTTATGAATGGATATCAAGACCATTTTAGTTTTATACTGTAAGACATGTTAGTTTGTCCTTTCTGCCTATGAGTGCTGTCCTTCACCTGAGTGGGTCTGATGGTGCATCTACAAAATATCATCCAGCCCTTTCCTGATCAATTAGTGCTTCCCTGCTACAGATGCTTGTATAGTGCACTATCACTCTGGATTAGTATCCACTGATAATTTTACACTCTGTAGCTTGGCATATACTTATAAAGTATCACCAAGCTCATATACCATCATTCCACGAAAAGCATTAGTATCCCTTTGATGAAACCAGTGGTCGGTCAACAACCTCTCTGCTATGTTACTGTTTAACAGTGGGACTCATTTTCTTCAGATCTACGTTGTGTAAAAATGCAGGTTGCTTTAAAATCTTATTGAAACAATGCTTGTGCAGGCTTCTAGGTGTATGTGTATGTAGTGTTGTATATTATACTTTACATTTTGTGCTCTGTACTTTAATACTGTAACACACTGTGTGCAACGATTTTTAATAATGTAATACATTTTGTGCACTGTGTTTTAATAATGTAATTTGTATTCACAAAATGAAATGAATGCTTGCACTTTGTTTGTAAGTGATGTGTTTGCTGACATTTTCATTGATTGTATATGATTTTTTTTGGGAATTCTGGATCACCCAAGAAAAATGATCTTTTGCTCATGGTTCTACTGGATTAACAAATTAAAAATAAATATGTTCTCTGTGTAGAAAATTGATACCTTGATGGGATAATCCAGGAAAAGCAACATCATTTGGCTGGATAATTAATGACCCAGACTCCTGAATATCCCATTTGGACAAACACATCCAGGTCAAAAGAGGTAAATATTCAGAGTATCCAGCACATGTCTTGAACTATCTATGTAATTTGATTTCCTGCTAACAGCCTTGACTGAAATTTGTGCAACAGCAAACCTGAAATGCACTTGACTCTCAGAGCATCATCGTCTAAACATCTGTAAACTAAATTTAGCCAATAATATTTATTTAGTAAGGACAGTTAATGAAGCTGAATACAGAAGGTTACTCATGGATTTGTACAATGTGCAAATAAACACTCATGAATATTAATGAAGTGCAAATTACAGCAGTGGCAGTTAAAAACACCTTAAGGTTTTTAAAAAACAAAGGAAAATGGCATATGTAGAAGCCACTGGTCATCTAACAGATTTCAAAATCAAAGGTTCCAGTTAATGAGTAACAGTGAGGGTAAATCCCAGCAGTTCCTCCTTAGGGTCCCATTTACAAAGATCTGGGATTTATGATAAAAAGCTATGTAAGTGGTGTGCATGGCTGCATGCCCTGTATCAACAGTACACTAAGCTGCATCCACAATAGAGATGAGTGGAACCATGGTACATGCCAGAGTATGAGGTGCTAAGCAAGGGTCAGAAACTATGAAAAAGTTGATACCCCCACCTGCCCTTCCTTTTGACCTCAACATATAGACAGGAAGCATACCCCCATACAAATCCAATGCAGACATGTTGGGTGTAAATATAGCAGCAGCATGCAGTATAGTGGAAGAATCCCATGTGTTGACAATCAAGCCTCAGCTGGCGTTGCCAGCATCCACCAACCTGGGAATAGGCCCACTGCCCATGGGAGGTGACAATGGGCCCATGGTGCATCAAATAAATCCCTAACTTCACAGCAGAGTAGACCTTTATCATAATCACGAGGGGCTGCTGCCACCACTACTAAAACCCATTATGGGGATAAGGCATTTTGTGGTACACCAACAAGCAGGTGGAATGGGAGGGGATATAGCTGACCATTAATAATGTTGGTGCCACCCCACGTAGAAATGGTACCTTAATACAGAAGCAGCTGGCCATGGTTGAAAAGCACATATAGCCATTGGTGATGAGAGGGTGCCTGACAATGTACCTGACCTGGACCCCACAGACAACACTGTGGTCAACACACGTGCCCATTATGGAGTACCTAACAGTGGTAACCGATGTTGACACTAATGTCTTCCCCCTTTAGGTGCTGACCCACCAACACCACCAGATGGCACTAGGGAGGAGGAGGGGGGGAACTATGGAAGCCATTTGGACATATAGCCAGTCCCTAACAGCACCCCTGGAGTAGCATCCATCAGTGAGTATGTAATGAGTGGGACCAACCTATATGTCAAAGAACCTCTGTGCGCAAACACTGAGGCAAGGGTTACCCCAAAGGGCATTTGGCTGGGAAGCCAAGTTTCAAGAAAATACAAAATCACACATGCCCCCACAATGCAAAGCATCATGGGCTGCATATGCAAATCACCACAGAATGTTATGCTGGTCCAACTTTAAGCAGAATTGCATGGTGCCGAAAGGCCTCTCACACAGTTTGCAAAGGGTGCTAACAGAAGACATAACCTAAATGTGCCACACCTACAACCTATATGTGCCACACAACATAGGACTGTCACTGCACTAAAACATGCTCCCATATTACTGGTGCAGGTGGTGTCATGTAATAGGATGGACCAACACACCCACAGACCAGCACAGAGCCATCTTCTAGCAATAGGGACACTGGCAAAGGGATGTTGCATCCAGACAGCAAGGTGCTGACAGCAGCTCACAGCACTCACTGGCATCATCAACCCCCATAGACACCTCCCATAGCAATGCCAACAGAATAGCACATGTCCACACCACTACTATAGCCGGCTTCTTCAGACACCCCCCTCAGCACACAGAATACTAGTTTACTGGTGCACCCCAACCACCAGTACCATGCATGACATTACTCTGGGACAGACATCCCTACACTACTAGTGCACAAAGACCCCATGGTGGGCATATCCAAGGCAGTGGATGGAGTCAGAAACAGGAAGAGGCAGGGGTTATAGAGCTTGTAAACTGAACTGAGACTAATCAAACAGCAGTGACTGTGGGCAGCAAGGGGCACCCAGCTGGATTTCTGTGACGTGCACAGAGCAGGGTGTCATGCACACAAAACATGGCGCCATGCTTGTGGCTATGCCCAAAGAAACAGGCACTATCTGTCATGTGATCAAGGGGGTGTTGACTGGCTCACGAATGTGCTACTGCACAGAGCAATGAGCCTGCTGAACAACCGGTACCCTAGGAACCTAGACAGTGCAGTGCAATGATAATGAGAAGCCTCCTGAAAGTGCTCAGAAAAAAATGCATGCACCCCACCATCACCAAACAGAAGGTAAAAACTTTGAGTGGGACAAGAGGGGGATGTGCGTTCCAGATGCAAATCAGGCATTGAAACACAGTCAGCAGGAGCACAGAGAGAACGGGTCCTGCGTGATTGACAACAGACACCCGTGGTGCCGAGGGGATGAGCAGTGTTGGGGTATGAGGAGTTCCTGGGGCCAGGAAAAACACAGTGATTCCGCTTGTGTACCATGCTGTTAATGGCACACCAGTAATAAAAATCTGATAACTTGTTGCACTTTATTACTGTGTTCTATCATCCTTGGCATGGTTTGTTCCAGTGGATGCGTCCATGTGCGGCATGTCATGCCCTAGTTCATTTTTACTGCGTGAACTATGCTTAGTGTTGGGACTACTATCCCTATTACATGTGTTTTTAAACACTGGTTCATGAGTGTCCAGCGCGCTGTATATGATGTATGTGTCCCCCTGTCGGCTACTGCAGTCCCAGTATATATAGATATATTTGGGTTTATCCGCATATATCACAAAAACTGTCCATTCATTTCAATTGAATTATTATTTATTTATTGCAAACTGATAATACTTCTTTGGTGCATCTAGATATACTGTATCTAAACATATACTGAAATATATCTGGCTACCACTGTTGTTATGTTGTGCACATTGTTGTGGCAGGAGCATGCAGTGTGCTTGTTGCTTGCAGACTGTACACTGTGCATGTTCCACATTCAACATGTTAACAAGATGTGCCATAGCCACTGCAGTCCCTGTTGAGGTGTTGTTTTAGGGATCTGTGTCCACTCCTATGAATGCGCATGTCATGTTGTGGTTTACTGTTTTTTTTTTGTCAATTCTATTTATCTCTGGTAATCCCAGAACTCTCTAGGGCTCCCAACTCAACCGCTGCTCTACTGCCCTCTGTGACCCCTGCCTTCTTCAAGGACATTACTCTCTCTCTCCCCATGGGATCCCACCCCAAAGGTCTGCAAGGAGATTGAAGGAGCAGAGGCAGAGGTCCAGAGTTGGGAGTGTGGCGGCTGGGCACTGTGGGGTCATCGCCTATCCAGGCAGAAGGGGATTTTCCTTTTTGGTTCCCCATGAGCTCCCTCCTCCTCCAGAGCATGGTGTGCAGTGATGCCATGGTGCACAGTAACCCTGCCATTGTCTGCCACGCTCCCCCACATGTTTGGTCCTACATCCTACAGTGCCTCCTGATCTCCATCAGGGGTTGCTGGGACACTGGACAGCCCTAATGCCTTCCCCCCTTGAGAGAGGAGAGCAATCTATCAGACACACAATCCGCTCCCTCCTCTGCTGACCCGCTGTGCCCGAGCCCGCTCCCGAACTCAGGTTGCCAGCGTGGTGTGAGGTGTGGTGTCCAGTGCCTCAACCCTCAGCACCACCAGGTCTGCCTGTGGTTTGGTGTTTGCACATGCAGAATTGTGCATAAGTTCAAATGTGCCCTAGAGAGTACTCTACATATCTGTGGTGCATGTATGTGCTAGCAAATTCTGTACTCCATGTATGTGTGCTACGGGATGTTCCTCTAGCTGGGTTCTATAGATTCTCCACAAAAAGAGCATATGCACTTGTATTATGTGGCCCCTATATACAACAAGAATTGCCATGAATCAGGCCCTTAGTAAGAATCAAATGTCTGAAGGCTGATCCCATTTTCAATTTTTCTTATCACAATTGGGTTTTCTTTATCCCTGAGAGTATACAGTGTGCAGGTGCTGCATGTAATCTCCAGGGGTGAGGCTCTAAAACTTCCCTTAGATCAATAACTAGTTAAGTATCCAGACAGAACCTTTTAATCACAAGGTCATCAATGTCCAACAGCTTGTGCTTAACACTGTGAGGCTAACATGGCCTGTCTCTCCAGGAAATGAGAGCAAAGACTTGCCTTAGTGTACGGTGCACTTGCACCATGACTGAGAATCTCACATGCTGGGGTGTGCAGTGCCCTCTCTGTACCAGAGGAAAACAGAAAACCCTGAGTGCACTACCATACTTGGATGCATGCCTTTATGCACAGCTTATTTATTTTGCTTTTGGTAACCGGGTAAGTGCACTAGGCAGACAATGCCTATTTTCAGGCACGACCCGGGAGAAAACAGTTTACAGACAAACAATTTACATGTGACGCAGCACATGAAGGCAGAACAAATCAGGGTAAGAAAACAGTTTACAGACAACAATATACATGTGACGAGACATGAAGGCAGTACAAAATCAGGGTAAGAAACAATGTATAGATCTTAGATCTAAACACATTGACATAATGAATAATGAGGTGGAAGTACTGTGAAATCAAATTATAGACAGGAAGGGGTAACATAGGAAAAGTTCAAAAGTAGATAGGTAGTGAGGTGCAGTACAATAAGTGCTAAGACAGTGGAGAGGGAGAGCAAAGTAGGGAGAGAGGAGAGGGATGGTGTAAGAGAGTAGGCAGGCTTGGATTAGGAGAGGAGGGAAAATATAAAGGCAGTAGTTTAGATGGAGATGAGGAGAGAGCAGGGAGGATGAAGGTTCAAGGTGGGTTAAAAACAAGTGCAGGGTGTAAGGTGTGAAGGTGTTCACGGTGTAGTTTCTTAAAAAAGGCAGCATGGGTGTTTGTTTTAGCCGGATAGAGAAGGTATAGAATTCCAGTATTTGGGGCTGTGTAACAAGCGGCGTGCCCATGTTTATTTCTGCATCTTGGAGCGTGCAGAAGGGCTTTATCGTTGGATCGTGGTACATAAGTGAGAGGTTGTAATTCCAGAGCAGAGGAGAGGGATGGGGGAGGCCTGTTCTGTGACAGAGTCAATTAATGATCCAAGGACTGGAGACGATGAGGCGGAGGGGCTAAGCCAATTTAGGTCCAAATAGAGTTGGCAGTGGTGCTTGAAATGTGCAGCAGAGGCATAGCGACAGATGCTGTTGTGAGGTGGTGTCCCATTTATGGAGGGAGGACTTAGATGATTGGTAGATTGAAGAGCCATATGCTGGCGCGGTATACGAAAACCTTGAGCCACGGCTAGTCTAGCTTGATGGGTGAGGGCATAGCTGGTGCGATAGGCACTTCCTATCTTGGCATTTACGGACTTACAGATAGTTGAGATATGAAGGTCGAGGTCAAGAGATTCATCCAAAGTGACACCTAGATATTTAAAGGATTTGACAGAGGGTAGAGAGGAGCTGTCCGCACTTGAGATGATAAGGGGGTTTAGATTTGATTTGAGTCTAGCCTGCGAGCCAAACAACATTGAGTAGGATTTGCTAGAGTTGAGGACTAGTTTATTATCAGTGAGCCAGGTCTGGATACTCGCGAAATCCAAGGCAAGGGGATGTTTAGGGGAAGTCGAAGTTTTTGCACTGTGGTAGATAACCAGATTGTCAGCGTAGAGTAGAGATGAGCAGTTCGCTGCAGTTAAAGGAATGTCATCAATGAAGATAGTAAAAAGTAAAGGACCAAGAATGGAGCCCTGGGGTACTCCAATGGATTGGTGCATGATCTGAGATTGCAATTAAATACCACAGCTTGTTGTCTGTCAGTCAGGTAGCTTTCGAACCAGGTAATGGTATCTGAGGAGAAACCAAATGACCGAAGTTTTGCAAGAAGAAGTGTGTGGTTGACCAGGTCAAAAGCTTTAGTTAGGTCGATGAAAACTGTGCCTGTCAGAAGGCCTAGGTCCATGGAGGAATAAATGTCACTAGTCAGCTTCAGCAGGGCAGAGGTGGTACTGTGACCTTTACGGAAACCGTGTTGAGAGTTAGAAAGGAGGTTATATTTTTGGAGGTATTCTATTGTTTGGATGGCTACTAATTTTTCCAAGATTTTGCTTAATACGGAGAGTATAGCGATGGGACGATAGTTCTTAATTTCCTTTGGGTCTCCTTTTTTTGGAATAAGAGTGATTTTAGCAATTTTCCATATATTTGGGACTATACCACGGCATAGGGACATATTGAAGATTTTGGTTAGTGGGGAGGTTATGAAGGGGGCCGCAGCTTTCAGGAGCCTGGGTTCAAGACCATCTGATCCAGGGCTAGTATTTTCATGGATGGAGAGAAGTAATTGTTCTACTTCTCTTTTTTGAATGATCCGAAACCTAAAAGGGGGGTTTGGAGGTGGAGGTGTGGTGTCGCATTGGGGCAGAGCAGTGTGACCAGTTGGGAAAGAGGTCAGGTAGCTTGATAAATCTGAAAAATGGTGATTAAAGGTATTGGCTATAGTTAACAGGTTGTTGCAATGAATGCCGCTTAACAGCATGTCAATTGTATAGGCCTTTTGATTAGAACCCAGGAGGGTTTTATGGTGGTCCAGAATTTCTTGAGTCACCAGAGGCTCTTATTAGTAGGTTCCTGCAGAAAGCGCTGGATAGACAGATGTCCCTTTGCAAGTGTTTCTCAGTGAGCGTAATGGCAGTAGTCAGATTCCATCCCTGTGGACTTAAACGACGCCAGGCTTTATCTCTGGCCCTTATCTGGGTTAGTAGATCTTTTGTTAGCCACTTAGTCTGAGTACCACGAAAGCGCCTAGTGATCCATGGGGCATGGGAGTCTTCCAGCTGACTAAATTTTGTAAGGAAACTATCAAGAGCAGACTGGACATTAGCTGCACTGTGGATGGAGGACCAGTCAATCATGGAGAGGTCGCGGGTAAAGTGAATAGGATTGAACTTGACAAGGTTGTGGAACATGACAAGTCTTGGGGGTGGAGATGGTTTTTTATTTGAGCTCCAGATGCAATAGATCGGGGAGTGATCACTGATTACATCTGGAAGGGTACCTGTGCAGCTAATGCTATCAGGGCGGTTAGTAAGGATCCAATCAATAAGCGTGCTAGACTGAGGGGAAGCCCTGACCCTGGTGGGGCCAGAGATCAGCTGATGAAAGTTGTGGCTTGTACTAAGGTGTGGAGGCCTGGAATGATTTACTAGCCCAGTTTAGGTTTAGGTCACCCAGTACGAGGACTTCGTTATGGCCAGTGGTACTATCTGTTAGTAAGAGGAGCTCTTCGGTTTTTATCCCTCCACAGGAGGGTTATAGGCACAAAGTTGTGTAATTTCTTGAGCCTAGTAGAAGCATTGCATGGAGTGCTTCACAGAGAGGTAGGGCAGGAAGAGCATTTTGGACTAGCAGCATGTGTTGTTTGAAGTAGATAGCAACTCCACCCCCACGCTTGGAGGTGACCCTATCTTGCCTAATGAGATTATAGTTGGGTAAAGCACATAGATGATCAGCAATAGAGGGCTTTAACCAGGTCTCTGACAGGCATAGGATGTCAGGGAGGTTCTGTGCAACCCATGCCTCAAGTTCAATTAGATTATGCAGGAGGCTCCTAATATTCATGTGCGCAATCCGTAGTCCCTTAGAGTCTAGCCAAGTTGCATTATTTGGTGACAGGTTAGTTGTTACAGGTCCAGGGTTTTGCTCAATGTCCCCAGATAAAAGTAACACTATAAGGAGGAAGTGCCGCAGTTTACGCAGGATGAGAGGAGTTGGAAGAGGAAATTTGCTCACCAAGGGTTTATGAAGGGAGTATGCTAAGTGGTATGTGAGCTTATGTGGAATAATAATTGAGAAGGTGTCAAAGGGATGTTGAAAGAACATTTGAAACAAAGGGTACTTAGCATTAGTAGTTTGGGTACAGCCAAGTGAAGTTATTTTAGGGTTGTCTGGGACTTTGACCAGTATTGGATTAAAAAGGATTGTTACAAGTAAAAGTATTGCATAGGTCTTAATGGTCATCTTAAGTATAATGTTAGAAATGCTCTATGTTACAGAAACAAGCTGATTCTAGGGAGAGTAATAGGGTTTAGTGGGTCTTACTAGTTTGATTAGTTTCAGTTTGAAAGACTGACTATTTTAGTACGCCCTCTAGTTGTAGAGCGTTATAACCTGCTAATGGAAAACTGAGAGATAGTAATTTTCCACTGCCTAGGGCGTCAGTGTGTGTTAAGGGCTGGTCTAACCCTATAAAGCTAGAGCCGCCAAGGGTGGGTGTGGTGGGGGCGGTGGGGAGCAGTTGTGAAGCAACTGCGGGAAAGCGCTCCTTCTTTAGCGCAGTGCCGACCGGCCGATTCAAGCCAGGGAGCTGCAGAAGATGTTGCCCAGCCGTTACCGATTCAGATCTCAACCTCAGCTGGGAACAGAATTCAGCATAGCGAGAGAGACAGTTACGTTTGCACTCGAGGTAATGCAGCCCAAAATATAGAGAAATTGAGCACTTTAAACAGTTCTGCTCACTGAATAGGGTGTACTTTTCTTCACTGCAGCACCGATTCCCTTTTAGAGGGACAACGAGCTATTTTAAATGTGCTGGTAACTTTGAGAAGTCCAGGCTGTGAAGGTGCCAAAATTCAAAGTAGGACAAAGAGAGACAGGCTGTGCGCAGTTTCCGCTTTCAAAGGCAGTTACCTCGTGGTCGCAGTGTCTCAGGGTCATCGGTGGGTGCTCCGGGGCAGGGGTGTGCCCTCCTGTAGCCTCGGCTAAGGAGAAAGAGAGAGGTTGAGTGCTCTTCTAATATAGGGAGGCTGTAGTCAGAAAGATATGAGATTGGAGGAGCTTTGAGAGGGCAGGAGAGAGGGACAAAGAAAGTAGGTGGGAAGGATTAGATTGCAAATAGGCAGACTGTACTGTAAATGGTTATATGGCTTTCCAGAAATTATCTAGCGTATGCAGCTTTCAGTAGTATAATTAATTACTGGCATCAGTGTATACCATTTGCATCTGGGTTAGTCCAAGTACAGGCTGTAAAGTAATAAATGCTACTATCTTAGTTTATCACTTTTACATACAAAATAAATCATTGAAAAACAAGTTTTGCCCTCCCTAGAGTGAGCGCTCCTTCTTTTAGTGCAGTGCCGACCGGCCGATTCAAGCCAGGGAGCTGTGCACAGTTTCTGTTTTCAAAGGCAGTTACCTCACGGTCACGGCGGCTCAGGGTTGGTCGGTGGGTGCTCGGGGCGGGTGCACCCTCCTGTAGCCTCGGCTTCGCGGTCGCGGCGGCTCAGGGTCATCGGTGGGTGCCTGGGCAGGGTGTGCCTCCTGTAGCCTCAGCTCGCTGTCGCGTGGCTCAGGGTCGTCGGTGGGTGCTCCGGGGAAGGAGTGCGCCCTCCTGTAGCCTTGACAGCAAGATTCAAGTGACAACAACCACAGCATTTTACCTGCCTCTCCTTTATTGGTGTGTAGTAGTCATGTTGTGGCTATGTCCAGATAATACATTTGTTTGAGGGCCCAATTAATTTAAGGGCAAATCATCAACCTCACTACTCATTACCACTTATGCCTTCTTTATTAAAAAGATCTACTGACCAGGCATTTCAAACTTCAGACTTTTTTTATATTTGTCCATGTATGACCTACAATAGGGTGATGCTATTTATTTGCCCTTTATGGAAAAATGTCCAAACCCAAATTAGAAGCAAACATGCATTTTTGGTTTTAGTAGGCCAATCTAATCTAAAAATACGGGGAAATAGTGATGTTCACCGATCTGAATTTACCGGATGTGAACTGGGAAATTCTGGCAGCATCCTCAGAAAGGAGTAGGGATCTGCTGGTAGCTATGCAGGAATTGTTCATGCACCAGTTGGTCACAGAACCTACTAGGGGGAAGAACATACTAGATCTGGTAATGACAAATGGGGAAGGGGTCTAGGGGGTGGAGGTTGGGGAACATTTGGGGGGCAGTGACCACTGGATGGCAAGCTTTAAAATTCAGAAAGGGCTGTCAAGAGCATGTCCTCCACGAGGGTGCTTGACTTTAGGAAGACAGATTTTAGGAGGATAATAGAAATTGTGAGGAAGGAATTAGAAGGAAAGGAGAATGTGGAGGATGTGGAGGAGCTGTGGGGGGAAATCAAGGGAGGAATACTGAAGGCAACAGAACTGTGTGTTAGGGAGGTGAGCAAAAAAAGAAGGGGAGGAAACAACTTTGGTACATAAAGGAAGTGCGGGTAGCAGTTAGGGAGAAAAAGAGGGTATTCAGGGCTTATAAATCCTCTCAGAATTAGATGGACTGGGAGGTATATAAGTAAAACTGAGGGAAACAGGAAAAGTAATCAGAAGGGCAAAGGCGAATACAGAGGAGAACATAGCGAGGGAGGTGAGAAGGGGGGATAAGAAGTTTTTTAGATATGTGAGTGACAGAAGGAAGGGGAAGATGGGGATTATCAAATTCAAAGGGGAAGGGGGGTAATGGCAGAAGGGGACATGGAAAAGGCCAATGTGCTGAATGATTACTTCACATCAGTCTTCAGAGTGGAGAAGGGGATAGGACTGAAGGAGTTGGAAGTCAGAGGAAGGAAGGGTAGGGAAGTGGACTTAAGTCCATTCACAAAAGGTAGAACATTGGAAGAACTGGGGAAACTGTGGGAGGATAAGGTGGTGGACCCAGACAGGATTCATCCGAGAGTGCTCAAAGAGCTGAAGCAGGTGTTGGCGACACTGCTCACGAGGTTGTTTAATCTGTCAATGGATAAGGGAAGAGTTCCTGGGGATTGGAAAAGGGCAGAGGTGGTGCAGCTGCATAAGGAGGGAGGGAGGAAGGGAGGAACCGGGAAACTACCACCCAGTTAGCCTTACCTCTGTGGTGGGTAAGCTAATGAAGACCCTTATAAAGGAAAGGCTAAGTAAATATCTGGAGGCAAAGGGCCTCCTGGATGGCAACCAGCATGGATTCACAGGTGGTAGGTCCTGCCAGACCAACCTGATTTAATTTTTTGACAGGGTTACGGAGATATGGGACCAGGGAGGGGTGGCTGACATGGCCTACTTAGGCTTCAGGAAGGCCTTTGACACCATGCCCCACAGGAGACTAGTAGGCAAATTGGGTAGCCTGGGAGTGGGAGCAAGCTCACAAATTGGATTGAGCATTGGTTAGAAGGAAGGATGCAAAGGGTTGTAGTAAATGGGGTGCACTAAAAGGAGGAAAAGGTAACTAGTGGGGTTTCCCAGGGATCAGTGTTGAGACCCATACTCTTCAACATTTGCATTGGGGACATTACTAAGGGTCTGCATGTGAAGATGAGTCTGTTTGCAGATGACATGAAAGTATGTAATAGGGTGGATATGACGGGGAGTAGAAAGTATGAGAGGATCTGGCAATGTAGGAGGAGTGGTCAGAAAGATGGCAGCTGCAGTTTAATGCAAAGAAATGCAGACTTATGCACGAGGGCATAGAAACCCAAGGCAGTACTGATTTGGGGGGGGGGGGGGAGAACTGGAGACAACAAAACAGAAAAGGGACCTGTGGATCACTATTTTGGACAGCCTGAAGGTCCGGAGTCAGTGCGACATGGCAGTGGGGAGGGGACTCAGAAGGTTGGCATACATAGGGAAGGGCTTTACAAGCAGGAGAAGGAGGATGATCTTGCCACTATACAAGACCATAGTCAGACTGCACCTGGAATATGGGGTACAGTTCTGGAGGCCATACTTACAAGGGGATAAGGACAGACTGGAGAGGGTCCAGAGAAGGGCTACCCGAATGGTGAGCGGGTAGCAGGAGAAGACATAGGAGGAGAGACTGGGTTGGCTGGCCCTGTACAGGACTGGAGGAGAGAAGGGAGAGGGGGGGACATGGTAGAAACATTCAAGTACTTGAAAGGCACAAGTAGGGTGAGGGTTGAAAATGTCTTCAGTTTGAGTGAGAATACATTCACTAGGGGGCATGAATCAAAACTCGAGGGTGACAGATTTAAAGGTGACATCGGGGAAATTCTTTACTGAGAGGGTGGTGGGGTCATGGAACAGAATGGCGGAATGGGTGGTGGGGTGGATACAGTGGACAGATTTTAAAAAGCCTGGGATACATACATGGGCCTAAACAGCAGGGGGCAGACAGAAAATGGAGGGCAGAGGTCTTCCTGGGGGTGGGGGGAACTCCAGCAGACTGGATGGACCATGGAGTCTTTTTCTGCCAACAAATTTCTATGTTTCTATAAAGAAGAAAAACAGAATGAATATATTTACAGTTCCATGGCCAGACAGATCATAGCCAGGCACTTGTACTTCAAGTATTACCATGGTAAGTGTCACGAATAAATGAAGTAGTTTAATTCAAAACTTTTAAGAACTGTACACAAATCTCCCTCCAGATAAGCAATGATTAAAACATAGGCCTTAGAGTTGTTTGCCACCACAGTGGTATAAGCACCCGCCCCCCCCCCAGCTTGGCTCATTATACCCTTTCAGAGTCTGGAGCCCAGATCATATCAGGTAGAGGTATCTGAGGTCTTCTCAGTCAGGTTTATTAGGTTAAAATTCTCCATTGGTACTGTATCATATTTTTGGTGTCTAAGTAGGCACTTTCTTCATGGCAGAAGAAAATGTGGTTTAAAGTTCTGCAAATAATCTGCACTTCTCTTGAAAGTGCAGTACTGTTCATTTTGTCAACTCTTGGATGGTAAGACTGAACTGCAGTCAGGTTTCTTGCTGCTATTGGTTACACTTTCTGTCAGGTGTGACTATCTTCTGTCAGGTCTTTATCACACCTTTGCCTCAAGAAACAGTACAATGTACAATTCTTGTTTAGATTAACTAGTAAAATATATAGGGTTGACTTGGCTGATTAGTCTGTGGCCAGATTATATTGCTGATACTGGACATGTGCTGCTAAATACAAAATCACACATGCCCACACAATGCAAAGCATCATGGGCTGCATATGCAAATCACCACAGAATGTTATGCTGGTTCAACTTTAAGCAGAATTGCATGGTGCCGAAAGGCCTCTCACACAGTTTGCAAAGGGTGCTAACAGATGACATGTGCTGCTAAAGTGAGTCTCTCTCTCTCTCTCTCTCTCTCTCTCTGTCTCTATCTCTGTCTGTCTCTGTCTCTCTCTCTCTCTCTGTCTCTATCTCTGTCTGTCTCTGTCTCTGTCTCTGTCTCTCTCTCTCTCTCTCTCTCTCTCTCTCTCCCTCCCTCCTTCCCGCTCTCTGTCTCTCTCTGTTATGGATGGGCTGCTTCTGCTCCTGGAATGATTTTGTGCTACAGCATCACAAGTTTTCAGATACAGTTTGCAGCATCCGATTTAGCTCTGTTGTCCAGCTTTGCTGTCATTCTCTGAAATATTCTCCCCACCACCTCTAATGTACAGCTTCAGGACCTGAAGACTGGCATCTTTCTGAATACATACAAGGCGATAATTGAAGGAAGACTATTTCACATGGCTGAGTGCAGGTTGGTTTTGAGTTCTGGATGTAAGTTTCACTCTTGCAAGTTGTTGCTTTAGAACAGCTTAGGTGTCTTGGGCTGCTGGCTTTTGTATCTGCACTAATCTGTATTTTTTGTTCCACTGATAAAGTATCCTGCACAACTGAATGACATTCCTGAGTGCTCCTTTCAGATATGATAGATGAGGTGCACATAAAAGGAGGCTATTACAGAGGCCACTGAAAAATGCATCAGGACTATAAAAAAGGCCCCAAAATATAGGAAACTGATATGGTTAGACAGGCAGGTAAGGTGGCTCTATAGTAGTGAAAGGAAAAACACAAGGGATAACATAGAAAGGATAAGGAACTACAGAGTGAGTACAGGGGGTGATACGGAGAAAGAACATTCACCCAATGAATACTTTTTTTCAGTGTTCACGGTCAAGAATGCAGACCCACTCTCTAACAGGAGACAATTCAAAGGGGATACAGGGTGCTTATTTGAGATGGGGAGGATATGGGTACTAAAGGGACTAGAGAATCTAACACTAATAAATCACTAAGGTCTGGTGGGATTCAACCAAGGGTGCTGAAGGAAACAAAGCAGGTGCTAGTGAAGTGAGTGGGAGTCTCTTTTGGAAAATCAGTAGCAAAAAGTGCATTACCTGAGGAATGGAGGGTAGCAATGTAGTTCTTTTTTTGCACAAAGGGGGTGATAAGGAAAATACAGAACTTATAGGCCAGTGAGCCTAACACTGATAGTGGGGAAACTTCTGAAGGCAATTGTTAAAAAAGACATAGTCAAATTCTTAGAGGAAAAGGGCTAAATGAATGGGAACCAGCATTGATTCACTAAGGGTCAGTTATGCCAGTTTAACTTAACTGACTTGTTTAATGTACAGTCATGACACAAATGGTAGCCAGAAGCCAGGCAGTGGACGTACTGTATACCTGGATTTTAGCAAAGTCTGACACGTAGGAGACTGGTTAAAAAGGTGAGTGATCTGGGGACAGTAGAGGAAATTACTTGATGGGTCAAAACCTGGCTGACAGATAGAACCCAGAGGATGGTCCAAAATGGTAAATTCTCTGAGGATAGGGCAGCGACTTGTCAGTACTGCAGGGGTCAGTCCTGGGACCCCTCCTGTTTACTATGCATATCTGTGGTGTACAGTGGGAGAGGATATCCAGGGCAAGATGTGTTTGTTCACAAATGATGGACCACACAACCATAAATCAGCCATATCAAAGTCCAAAATTAATGTTGATAACCCTCTTTTTATTTGTAGTCATGTCCACCAAAGAGCAAGTCTAACAGTTTGCCCTTTTAAGGCTTCATCAGGACAGATGGCTCTATAAATTGTGTCTACATATTCTATCCATTTCCATCTGTATTTATTATCCTGAATTCATTTACATTTATATCTATCTTACCCAGCTTTCAATCTAACTTCAATTTGCACATACAGTGGGGCATGGAGTTAATCTAATATTAGCAGTACAAGCTCCAGGTTCCAGTGCTGGCACAGTGGCATTCAGTGGCGCTAGTGGTAGAGCCTTGTTTTCAGGTGCAACCCCAGGGCGAGGGAGCAGGGATACAAATTACATGGAATATACAATAGTAGTAAGGTTCAGAATGCAAAATATGCACAGATATAGGGTACATCAAGTACAGCTAATAAGTGCAATAATAGTTTAAAGGCTGAAGTAGTAGCTCAAGGTACTGGCACGGGTACACTAAGTCAAAATCAGGTGAAATGTCATGGCACAGTACAGTTCAAGTCAGCTAAGGGCAGGAGACAGAGGGGCAGCAAGAGGTTTAAGCTGAGATTTGAGGGAAAAGTAGGAAGGGGAGAGGCGGAGTGTAGGAGGGAGATTGTTCTAGATGGAAGGAAGACAAGATGTTTCTATGTTTTTATCTAGTGTCCTCCAACAGGACATGGGGATATGACCTGGAACTCAGTGTGGTAAATTCAGGGGCACTTCTTCCAGACGGTGGTGAACCTTTTGAACGGCCTACCACTGGACATGGACATGGACACGAAGACAGTGCAGGTTGTCAAGCTAAGCTTGAACAAATTTCTACTTACCAAAGGAATCACTGGATACCCTGAGTAGTAGAGTGGGTAGGGTACTCTTTTAAGTTAGTACATGTTTGTACAGCATAATGTATGCATTGCTGCTTATGAAGCAGTGGGGCAGAGATGATGGACCAAGAGTCCCTTCCAACCTTAAATTATTATGTTACTATGTAGATGTAAATGTACAGACAGACGTACACACACACATGCATACATACATACATACATGTGGAGGATCCTGCCAGGATGCAATGCAATACTGCAGCATTCTGCTGCACAGTTACTGCGGAAAACAAAGTAATTTCAAACTGGCAATTAATCCCTTTTGACATGCAGTAATCTGAGACACTGCACTGCATTCTGACAGTCTCCACAGTACATATACTGTATACATACATACATTCATACACACCAACATACATGCATACATATATACACTAATAGACCGAAGCAGATCACACTGTCCATTGAGACATTCCCCACTATTATCGATAGTGATATCCATTTGGAGACCTAGAACCCATGTACTGGCCAAGCTGTGATTTTAATGATGGACTGTCTGGAAGCACATTATAGCTTCTGGTAGACTATTCCATACTGTAACCACTCTTTGTGTGAAAAAGGTTCTACTCAAGTTAGTTCTGGGCACTGTAGTGTACCCCTAATCTGTATAGTATGTCCCCTTGTTCTTTTTCTAGCCGCTTTTCATTCTAAATTTAGACTATCCAATAAAGGAAGATCCCTCGTGGCCTTATAGACTAGGAGTTGGTCCACCCTCATTCTTCTCTTCTTTTCTTTATGGAAACTAGATCAAACTCCACAAGTGTCCCATCGTACCATTTTTTACTCAGTACTCACACTATCATCTTTGCAGGCCTTTGAACATGTTCTAATTTGCTGATATCCCTCCTTATGTACAGGGCCCAGAACTCGATATAGTACTCAAGCTAAAGTCTCACCAGAGTGACAAAGTGTTAAAATGATCTCCCTCTTCTAACTAATGAAGTTTATTATAATTGCTTGTAGTATCTGATTACATCTTCTGACTGTGGTATCACATTGTAATTTATGTTTAAACTTGCCAGTCACTAAAACTGCCAAATCCTTTCCACAGTTTGACTCTTTGATTTGTACATTACTAAAATAATATTTTTTCCTTTGCATTTTTGTGGCCAAAATGAAGTGCATTTGTCATTATTAAATTTCATCTTTGATTTAAAGATCAAAAATTAAGATTTAAAGCTGGCCCAGATCTTTGTGTAGTGCAAGACTTTATGAGGTGAGCCCCACTTGCCTTTGCAGTTGTTGCCCATGTCTCACATGAAAAGATTAAACAAGAGGGGCCCAAGTACAGATCTCTGCAGGACACCACTCATCACCAGTCCCCCACTAACAGCTGTAGCCATGTTTCCTTACTGTCTGTCTGCTGTCTGCTAGCCACTTCTTAACTAAGCATATTATGTGAGATGGCAACCGAATGTTATTAACTTATCAATAAATTCTGTTTAAGGGACTGTGTCAAACACCTTGCTTAGGTCCAGGTAGCCAACATTTACTGGAATATTATCTGTTGCTTTTGTGACAAGCTCAAATAAACTGATCACGTTTGTAGCACATGACCTTCCTTGTGAATAACCACGAAGAGAGCAGTCCTTAATGTTTTGTTTCTTCATAAAACTCTTCATTTCCTGTTTTATGATTTTTTTTCTAGAATTTTATAAATTACAGAAGTGAGACTGACTGGGTGGCAATTACCCAAATCCCCTTTTCTCCCTATTTTGTGGACAGGTATAACTATTGTATCTTACCAGGTCTCTGGTTAATGTTCCTTCTGATAATAGCTGGGTCAATATGTAGGTTACAAGTTCTGCAAAAAGGTGCAGAGAGTTTTCTAAGCACCCTAGAATGAAGACTGTCTGGTCATGGGGCCTTGTAATCATTAAGTTGCACCAACATGTTTTGCACCTTGTTTCTGTTCAGGCAAACTGTCCCACTATTTACATATTCAGCTTTCTCATCCATACTTTGTTCAGAAAGTCCATACACCAAGCATAAAAAGGTGTTTAACGCATCTGCTAGTTCCCTTTGTGAAGTAATGGGTATGTTATCAATAGTTTGTGGGCCAACTAGCTTATTAGGTTCTCTTAGCAGTGCTATACGACCGTAAAACTCCTTTTTTGTTGCTTTTATGTCCAAGTTACTAGCCACCAGGCTTTCTAATGTCTTTTTCTCAGTTCTTATACTATGCTTGCTGTCTATAACTTTTAATCTGCAATCCTCATGTGATGCTACAATATAACTTACCTTAAGCACCGTAAACATTTTTCTTTTTGTTTTAATTGCTATTTAAACTTTCCTGTTGAACCATAACCTTTTTTTTCTGCCTTATTTTTTTTATTAAAGGGAATAAACAGATTCTCCAGTGCCAGTATCTTGTTCAAAGTTTTCTAATTTTGTTCGGTGATATTGTCTGCAAATGCCTTTTGCCAGTCTTACTTATTTAATTTGTTACTCATTGCCCAAGCTGGCTTTCTTAAAGTTTCTTCCAGTTGTCATTCCCTTCTCAGAGACTAAAGCTAAAACAATTTACATTAAACAGAATCATGGTATGCTCGCTGTTTGGGAGGGAGTCTACTACAATGCAACTTGTGATATCATTACCCAAGTCACTAATCACCACACCCAGTATTGCTTGACCTCTAATATATTCCCACACATTCTGTCCTAGGTTGTTATCAGTAACTATGTCTAAAACTAGCATGCATAGTGATGTTACTGCTGTGTTGTGCTGCCAGTTAATCTTTTCATGATTAAGGTCCCCCATAAGATTAAAGTTGCCACTTTCACTAGTTAATTAAATCTCTTCCCGAATTAAGTCATCACTTGAGGGGACAGAGTTAGGCAGCCTTTAACAACCTCCCAGTGTTAAGTTTCTTGAACTGCTGACTAATTTTGATCCAAACAAAATCACTGTTTTTCTGATCACTATCGTTAGTTTTGTAGCGGACCATAGTAACATTATTTTCTGTATGCAAATGGCCACTCTCCCTCCTCTTATACCAGTCCTATCATTCTGGAACTGTGTGTACCCCTTAGTATTTTTATTTCAAGTATTCTAATCAGTCCACCATGTCTCAATCACTCAAGCTATCTTCAGGTTGTATATTGTAAACTAGATTGTAATTCATCTTTCTTGTTGTTCAGACTCCTGGCATTAACAAACTGACATGTTAGTTTTACTGTCTTATCTCCTGGGTCCCTTATAACTGATAATAGATTATCAACTTTACTTATACTGGATGATAAATCTGAGTACTGCTGTTCAGAATGTCATCATCTCTTTTTTCCCAACCCCCTCCATCTAATCAGTTTAGAGTATCGGATACAATTTTGAGGGACCTGCCTCCTATTATTTCTGTTCCCCTTTTATTTAGATACAATGCATCAATCCTATACCAATTATGTCTATCATGAAAAGCCCAATTTTCTCAAAAATACAAAGTTTTCCTTTTTTACCAATCTCCTGAGCCAAACATTTGTTTTATAAACATTTTGCTTTCCCTTCCAACACTAAATATAGGCAACATTTCTGAAAAGCCCATCTTGCAGGCATGATTTTTAGCTCAGTGCCTCTGTTCATGAAATACTCTGAGGTCCTTGCATAGTCATCTACCGATGTCAGTGTTTTCCTTTATGTAAAATGATCAGAGGTTCCTTTCTAGCATTTTCAATCACTGCATTGATTCAAGTTTTTATATTGCTAATTTGTGCCCCTAGTAGGCAGGTGACTGATGTATTCTCTGTACCTGCTGCACATTATGCTGTCAGTAAAGTGTATTATGATAAAAGGAGCTTACCAGTTTAAGGAGGCAAAAGTTCTCATCTACCCTGATGTTCCTCCTGCTATGTAACAAAGGTACCGGAGATTCATGCTATTTTAGAAGAAAATGGAAGACCTTGGAAGATGCATGTTAGTCCTGTATACATGTAAGGTTAAAGTTTCCTTAAATTAACTAGTTCAAATTTTCTATGATGAGAAACAACTGAAACTCTTCGTGCAGCAACAATAGGTGGCAAAAGTGGCACACACAGATTTACTCAATACAGAAGATGGGAATCTGATAGTCTGGACACAATGATTACTTCACCCAAACCTGTAAAAACAGCTCAGGCAGAAGCTACTGTACTAAATCCTCTACTTAAACAAATCTGAACCCTCAGCTCTGACTAAAAATGCCATTATTTCAAAGGACAATGAACGTGCCTTGAAATAACCAACAAGAAAGCTGACAAAGACTGACTTTTGTGTTCCTTCTTTCAATAGAAGCTTAAAGAGCTGCTGACACCTTGTGAAGAACTTTGAAAAACATAATATTTGCACACAGAGCAGCTTATATTTATCATTAGTTCTGTATTTCCTATCCCCATTATTTATTACTGAGGCTATATGGCTGAAAACAGGATATTTGTTCCTAGTGGGTTCATCAGCTCCTATTGCTTCTTCTCAACCTGATGTCATAATACTCTGTTTGTAGCATCACTGCTATTCCCATGGCAACAGACTGTGATGTCACAACAAAGCATTATGAGTTCAAGTAGGAAATAAGCTATAGATGCAGATGAACTCTATGGGATAACGGTCTTGTTTTTGGGGGGAATTTCTTCAATAATAAATAATGGATAGGAGAAATCTATAGAAGACATATGGACTATAGGATAAACTATGTCTAAATAGTATGTTTTCCAAAGTTTTCCCAAAGGCATCAACTGCTCTTTAAGAAAGATCATTCATGTGGACTGGAATCTTTGTAAATTTACACTCTATGTGTTTTGCGTAGGTCAAACTCAGTTTGTGCTTCACAATATTATAATATACTAATAGAACTGAAGCTTTCTATTTTCTGTTCCTACTTAAAACTCAAATGATATCTCTTTTTATAAACTTCAAAGGGATTCTATCAATAAATAAATGAGTAAAGTAATTTTTTTTTTCAGAGAACACATTATAAAATTTAAGGTTTCATTGTATAAGAAGGGGAAAATGATAAGATTTGTGCTTTGCGTACTGCAGTATTAGGCAATATTACTAGAGCTGTATATTTTGTTTTAATTTGTACTGCGTTTTGATTTAAAACAGATTATAAAAACATTTAAATGACAAAATTGTAGGAACACAATTGAGGATAGCCTACTGTTAAGACTGCAAGGTAATTTTCTTGGTTACTTATTTCATTCAACTTAAAAGTGAAGTTCCAAATAATAGTCTGCACCTTAGATAAATTACTATATATCATTTTCAATTTACTGTAGGAATTGGGTAGGAAATGGATTCTATCTACCCTTTTACCTAGTTTGATTCATGTGATTGTGTTTTTTTTAAGACTGGAACTCTCTCACCTAAATTTATAGGCATTAACTGATGCATAATTATTACTTTGTCTACTGTTTGGAACTCCAGTTCAGAATATATGTTCACACATGTGTAAGTATGTTTCATTTTTTTTTCACATCATCTGATTTTTTTCAGAAATGGTAAGTTGCATTGTATCTGCTTTCTCATTAAGAGACTGAGCACTGGAAAGTTTGTTGAATGGTGTTTAGAATAGTAATGTGTTATCTCGTTGGATACTATTTTACAGGTGCCATAAGTCAGTGCTCATAAGTGAATAAGCACTGACATGTAATTTACGCATTTTATGCAATGTCTAAATGAAGAATATATTTAATTAATAAATATTATAAAAAAGTAAAGTGTATTATGGAATCACCTACAGTACTATTATTGTTTGTTGTGCACTGTGATGCCGTTGCTCACTGTGCCCCATATTTAACTTGTATTATCCACAGTGATGTCAGCATGTGGCTTGTCTGTGCTTGTGAATACCCATTCATGTCTATTAACAGAGGTAGGTACCTATTTCCTAGGCTGATAAGCAGGTGGTCTGCTGCCCTGCCTCATTTTTTCTGGCTCCTCCCTCCTTCTACCAGCACCAATTATCTGTCTCAATTTCCTTTTGAGGAAATTGCTAGCACCCTCAGCCTAAGTAGTGCCCATATCCCCCCTTCCCCTTTCCAACTCTGTATTCATTTTAACTAAGAAACCCTCAACTTCATGAATACATGCTTTTCAATCTCTTTTTCACTTCTTTATTTTCCCACCAGAAGTGCTGGACAAGAATACATCTAGCACACATGTAAATCTCAATATTAAATAAATTCTCTACCAAAGAGTACATTTTCCATTCAGTGCATTGTAGTCATACCTTGCCATCTATAGCCATTAGTATTTTGCATCCCATACTGGATAAATAGTACAAGAGTCGGGGCAGGATTCTGGCCCCTAACCTCCTCCTCTAGCTTCACCGTACAAAGGTTGGGGGGAGAGAGCGAGAGAGAGAGAAAAGAAAAAAGAGAGAGAGAGGTGTGCAGATATTTTATTTCATTTAAAAGTTTCACCAGGAAGACATACTGAGCAATTTGCTCATTTCCAGATGCATCCTAGGGGAAGGGAATAGGGACAACAATACAGTACAGAGATCAAAGATACTACAATGGATGTCAGGTAATCATTAACAATTTCAGAATTACAAGTGCTTACAATAACAGATTCAAGCTCGACTCCCAGGAACAAGGAGTTCTGTTACATTGAAAACATGCATGGCTTCACACATTGAGATTTGAAATAGGGGAGCAGAAATAAGGGAAAGATGTTAGAAGCAGTTGCAGGCAGGGTAGGAGAAATTACGATGGATGAAAGAGAGGGTACGAAGGGAGGGGGTATGTCAGATGGAAGAGGGGAGTGATTTCCAGAGGTTAGGGAAGCGGTGGAAGAAGGATGCCTGGCCAGCAGAGGAAGTCCTGGGGTGAATGGCTAGGATGCAACCATCACCACTCCTATGGGAGATGAAGGATTAAGGAGGGGCTGAGAGGGAGGACTAGAAGTAGGAGGGGAGCGCACCAAACCAGACCTTTCCAAGGAAGCTGGTGCAATGAGCCAGATGTCTATCCTTTAGTGAAGGGAACGCTAGAGATTGATTAGAAGGAACAGTGGTGAGTACGAGGAGGGCAGTTGATAGCAAAACGACAGAAAAGTGTGTCCAATCTGGCTAAGGAAGTTTTGGGGGCGACACTGTAGTCAAAAATTGGAAGGATCATTCTCTGGAGGATTGCACAGTGGGCCAGCAAAGGAATGCACCCACGGTTCCTATATAAGTCTCCAATTTTGGGGAGCAGTTTCTTTTGGTACACCATTAGGACAGCGAGTGATTTTTGTTGCTGCAATTACAGTGTTGCAACAAAGGTGACAGTGAAAGGGGTGATCTTGAGTTTAGATTGCCCCTCGCTCCTGTTGCTCTTTGCCCCAACACAGCTTCTACCCCTTCTGTCGAAGCCCCCTGCAAAAACTGTTTTCTGGGAGGGCGCTTTGGTGCTGTAACTCCTGGAAAACAATGCCTGGTGATGTAATGCCAGGTGGCATGTTGCCAACACCGTAACTGGTGTTGGCAACATGTTTTTTACCACGACATGGGTGAACCGTTTCTTGTATGTAGCACCCATGTGACCAGAGAAATTGAGGTGTTTGTCAAGCCAAACCCAGAGATACATGAATGAGGTAACATCTTCCAATGTAGTCCCATCTAGGGTGTGGAAAGGTGGGAGAAAGGGATGCCTAGAGAGCCTCTGCCTTGTACTGAAGGACATGGAGACCATCTTCTTGGTGTTCAGGAACAGTTGGTTAGAGCGTAGCCAGTGCTGGACTTTGTTCAAGTTCTGCTGAAGTCTGGATGCCACAACAGAAGTGGAGGGACTGGACATGAACAGGACAGTGTCATCCACATACATGTGAATGGATGCAGATCCATGCTTTATACCAGACTTACTGAAGTTAAATTTTGAAGTTTGATTTCAGTGCTATCCATGTATTAGCCACACTGTTTCAAAATGGAAACAGTCTGTTCAGAAGCTATCTGGCACTTTACTTTTATACACTGTACTCTTTACTGTCCCCTGAGAATTCAGTCATCCCTTTTAGCTGCCTCTTCTACAAAGGTTCCCAACAGCAAACTTTCCACAGACCGGGGTGGGGGGAGAAGGTGCAGGTATTCTTAGCACCATGGTTGAAGTTCTGAGGTTTGATTTCAGTGCAGTGAATGTCAGATTGACTGGATTTGTAAGAATAACATAAGGAACTGTACTTAGGGTTCTATTTTACTGTAAGTTCTTTGCATGACTGCAAGAATTTTATCAGATTCGCAAACTGTTATTTTTCTTGCATGAATAAATGCAAGTTTGTTGCAAGTACACACAATGTTTTGCAAGATCACAATACAGGTTTTTGCACTAGTAAAGAAATGTGCAAGTTTAAACTGTAGTGTGGCACAGATAATTATATTTGCATGTTTTCTGACTAGTGTAAGCACAGGGCTTTCCTTACACTTTTCTTACATGTATACACGATTGTAAGAGTAGTGCAAGAGCAAAGTCCTGTGCTTATACTAGTCAAGAAACATGCAGGTCTAATATGTAGTGTTTAAGGATGTGTGACAGCTTATAAGACTTGTGCAAGGAAGATTGCTTTACTCGGCATACATACAGGTAAGACTGCATGTCCTCACAGTGCTGGTAAAATCTTTGAGAGGCTGAAGCATGAGATTCAATGTGGAGAATAGCCTCCCACATTCTAAATAAAAGCCAGCCTCCCAGCAGCTCTCACTTAGCCTGTTGTGAAAGGCTGTTGCTTCATAGTGCTCTGAGCTCCCTGCATGGCATGTGTGACTGAGCATCCTTGGGTTTCTGCCTGCCTCCTTGCTGCAGTTTCATCTCTCCCTCTGCTTCTCTCGATACTGTTTTGTGTTTTGCCTGTTTTTCCCCCCTCTCATTTTGTCTCATTTGCTCTGTTTGTAGCCCCCTTGGCTCTGCTCATTCCTGTTTGCTTTTCTGCCTTCCGTTCCTTCCTCCCCCATTCCAGTTCTCTCTGGTGTTGTGTTCCTTCTCCCTCCTGTGTCTGTTTCCTCCCCACTCCTCCTTTTTGTTCTGTGCTTCTCCGTCCCCCTACCTCATTCATTTCTGCTTTTGCTTCTCCATCTTCTGTCCCATTTTGTTTCTTTTGGACATTTCTCTTAACTCATTTTCAGAGTCGCCACTCCTCTGTGCCAGCACTTCCAGGGTGTGACATCATTCCCTAGCACACAACTCAAAGCTATACCCACGGACCATATGTTTCTGCATGTGGCGTCTCTGCCTCATAACCCTCATCTGCTGCTACATGGTAGCACTGTATCAGACAGTCCATAAGTGTTCGACTTTTTCTTCATATTGGTCATCTTATTTATTTAACACTACTCACAGTTACTTCTACCTATCACAGATTAGACTGAATGAATGCTATAACTGCTCCATTCTAATTTGTTCACAGGATACTGCTTGGATTTTTCCAAGTTGCATGTCTAAAATCATTTGTTCACATAGTCTCGACTGGTTTGGTACTAATTCACAACAGAAACTACCAATATGTTTGTTCATCTGCTTTATGCAATTTATTTGATACCTCAGGTACACCCATGATCTATAGCACTGTGCTCATTTCCTCCCCTTACACACCTGCTTTTGTCCTCCTAGCATTTGCATGTGCTGTGCCTACAGTTTTGTTTACCTTATATCTCATCTGGCAGTATATGTTCTATTCTCCTTCTTGCTTGCTACTCCTTTTTCTCCTGCTAATTAATTCTGCTTTCTACTTTATGAAAGCAGCTGTCAGCTGCTCTGCCCTTTGTTCATCCCATACCAGCAGTCTGATGGTTCACGCCCCTAACTCATACCTTCTGAGGTATCTGAGTGAAGGTGGTTTGCCCTGTGTACTGGGATGGGAGTTTGTGTCATCCAATTACATCTCCTCTACCTGTTGTATTCTATAACAGCAATCTGACAGTCACCATCCCTAACTCTACCTTCTGAGGTATAGAGTGAAGGTGAGCTTGCCCTGTCTGCTGAGCTGCAAGTCCATATCTTCCAATTACATCCTCTACCAATTACATATCTATACCTGTACTCTGACAATCTCCGTCCCTAACTCTACCTTCTGAGGTATCGAGTGATGGTGGGCTTGCTGTGTCTGCCAGGATGGCAGTCTGTTTCTATCAGTTACCATCCACCTCATACTCTGCCTTAGTCCTAAATCCTACAGAATGAGATTCTGGTCCACCATCTCTGGTCATAAATGGGAACCCTCTGCCCATCAGCCTACAGTCTCCTGTACCTGGGCCTTTCTTCAATTCTCAGCATCATATGCAGCATATTGGCATCATGGCATCCTCCATGTCTACTGATCTCATGCCTCCAATTCCTGAAGAAAGTCCTGAAAGGTCTCCTCAGACTTATTCCTCAGCTCCTCCAGCCCATCCACAGGCTTCTGACTAGAACTCCTCCACTGAAGAAGGGACTGTTCTTGCCTAGTGGTGAAACTCCAAATGATGGACTCTCCAGTACTCGGCTTCTGCTCGCACCCTGGACTTGTGTGATTTGTTCTAGCTTCTCAGCCTCATCTCATTCTGGATCTTGGACCCACCCAGCTTGTTTATCATCTGGAATTCAGGACTTCATGGATTTTCTTGATTTTCCAGTTTCCAGTCTTGTTCTACTGTATGTCAGCACTTTGTGCTCACTTCCAAGCTTTGCCTTCTCCAGTCTCTGACTCATCAGCTCCTGCTGCCATCTCCTCCATCACCAGTGCTCCAGACAATGCTGCTCCTCTGAGCTCTCATCCATGTCTATATTTCATCCACCTTGGAGCCATCACCACTCCATAACTCAGACCTCTGCTTATCTTCTGCTGCATCATTTCAGCATTATTGCTGTCTGCAGCTCCAAGACTCCTGCTGTTATGTATGTGTTTGCATTCACCCCAGCTTCCTGCCTATCCTGCAACAGGATCTGTTCCAGTTTCTTTCAGCCATAAAGCTTTGGTTTCCCATCTGCTGTGCAGCTTCCATTGGATTCATATGGACCTCAGGCATCTCAGTGTTCCTCTCTTCTGCCTTCCACCATTGTACTTTCAATTTGCCGTGAAGGAACCTGCAGTCATTCATTGCCTGTTCTACTCTGATCTTCCGACTGGATTACTCATCGGTCTTATTCTGCACCTGGCATTCCTCCTACTGAACTGGTCCTGTCTGTATCACTCCTGGAACTTTATCTGGCCTGCAGAATTTCATTGCCAACCTGTCTGCTCCCCTGTCATCCTCCACCCTGGCATTACTTCATTGCTTGCCTCTGACAACTGTTCTGCACCCTATGCTTATATCCACAATGCCATATCAATCTCTGAATGCCTTGGCCCTTGCTCCTGGCTCTCCACCACCATTTTCAAGGATGCATTTTAGCTATTCCCATTCATCCATCTCTCTGGCATCTCTATGGACTGTATTGGAAGGACTGCTATTGTGTATCTATATGTTTTCTGTTCTCCTGCTCCAGCAGCATGAGGCTTGGCTTGTTTGCTTCCATATCTTTTTTTTGACATTACTCAGTTTGTTGCCATCCACCACTCAATCATCTGTTTGATTACTTCTCCTGATTGATCTGCCATATTCTCCTCCTGAGACTGGTATTGCTGCTCCTGTCCAGCTGATCCAAGAAATATCAGTTCCTCTGACCAAAGAAAAACCTAGGTCTAGCGATATCCCCCAAATTCCTTAGCATCTTTATTGAATTTAGACCATATGGCAGCCTTTACCTTTCAATAATTTCCAAAGGGTCATTCCTCAGCATCTTATTGATTCAGACCCTATGGCAGCTCCATTACCTACTGATAATGTCCACAGGATCATTTCTCTGCATCTTTTGGATACCGATGGTAGCGCAAAACCCACGGATCCAAGCTTTCATGGAGTCTTCTTCGAATCGATCCTCTTGCACGAACTGTGAGCTTATTTCCTCTGAAATACCTCAACTCCCAGTGTCGATAATTCCTCAAGGTCAGTCCTTCATGTCCTACCTATTGGTACTGGCATAATTGGTCTTCAAATTGTACCATCATATCCAACTCTTGGCAGTGGCAAATCACATGTAGCAATATCATTCCAACTGTACCTTCCTGGATTTAGCTGTCTGATGTTCTTCAAACACCCTTCTTCTGTTTTGCATCTCAGAATATTCACCAATGCACCTTCAGTGTTCAGCTATTCTGCTATCTTTGTGCAATCATGGATTACTGGTCCCTGGCCTCCAGACATTACATTACTTCATGAATTTATCTACATCTCTGCTTCAAGATTTACCCAAGTGTGCCAGTCACCTTCTTAGGGTCATCACTATTCCCTTCAGATGATATCCATCTTTCCTCTTACTCAGTCCACAGTGAATACCATCAACAAGGGCAGATCTTCATTTCATTCTATCATGCTGTTCATGTGCAAATGACTTGGTTACCTCTTTACCACAATTTTATAATGCAATAGTTCATATCAGAATGTGCAAGTCATGCAGTTAATGTGTTATCCTGTTTCCAATGTTAAACTTTTCACTGCCTCCATCATTCAGCAGACTCAGTTAAGACTCCTTCTTTTATTTAGCGGCCTCATAATGTGTCAGAATTTAATCATCAGCTGGTCAACACCATATATGGTCAATCTAGTTCCTGCCACCCAAGCTACTTATACTACAGCGTGAAAAGTATCCCTCATTCTGTGCATTGCAGTATTTCCTGAATATTTCTGTTCAGTAAATAATGTACTAGCAATTCAACTCGTCATCGAGCCTTGAACCTATCATACATAAAAATTAAGCTATGCTTATTAGGTATGCAGTTATTCTCCTCACAGCCTACTCCATCATCGCCTTCTTGTTTTTCAGTCCTTCAGTTACACCTCTACTGAGCATCCAATGAGCTTCAATCACTTAAATTCCTCATTGACTCTATAGATGCCTCTATAATGAATCATAGTGGACTTACCATATCCATTTTACTCTAACTTGAACATCATGGTTTCTTCCATTATTTTGTCTAGCCTTCTTTGGAGTTCTGCATCCTGGAGAATTAGCTATTTTATCATCCTCTCTGCCATAATCCCCAGTCTACAAAATGAGGCTGATAATCATATCCTGCCGTTACCTTCTTCAAAGACTGATAGATCACACTAAAGAGCTGATATAACCTATTATCCATCATGTACCTACTGAGTCCAGCAGCTCAGCTAGAAAAATTCATGCTCTTCCTCATGCTCAGATCCATCACATCCTTTATTTACTTCCAATAAACAATCGCATATGACCACAAAATGATTCCAGAATCATGTTTAAACCTTTCTTCAATGCCTTGGACCTTATCCATGTTCACTATCAGGACATTCATCTGGATTGGATATGCTTCTTCGGCCTCCAGAAATAACTTTCCTGCACACATTGTCAAGAGACTTGGAAGATGGACTTCATCACACTGTGAATACTACATCCCAAAACCTGAACCAGAAATCAGTACAAGCTTTTAGGGTAGCCTGTGACATTGGTGACTATGACTGAGCGCTTTTAAAAAGGGCGACTCAAGCACAGCACCTGTGCACAGGGCTACTGGGCAGGGAGGGCGACCGGATGGGGGGGTCCATGAATAGAGTGACAGGATATCACTATATGTACACACGGGGGAGTGATCACGCTGTGTGATGGGCGGAAGGGAAGGGAAGGTTTGGGTGTATTGCGGTGGTCAGCTGAGCTGGCCATGTGATGTAGTGGGTGGGTGGCAGGCTAGGGTTCAGAGGGTACTGGGTCTGGGTCCTAGGCGAGTTGTCTTTTGTGCTCCATCTGGGATTTTTTTTTCATTTTGCACCCCCCCAACATGCACCCCCCTGGAGTTGAGGATCCTTAAGTAGTGTGGTGCGGGGGGCACAGTCCCCAGCATAAATAAAAAAATAGTAAATCTCTGGTGCCCTTTTGCTTTGTGCCAGTAGTGTACATTGCCAAAAATCATTTTCGGCGATGTACACTCACCTAATAGTGATCGCCTTTTTGCAATCACCATTATCACATGGAACCTCTTTTAGGATCATTTCATCTTAGTTTCCCCATAGGACAGGCAGGTCAGTAGCCATGGGTCATCAGAGGTTTCCTCCACATGAGTTTTTTCATCTCCTGCATGCTACTGGACACACTTTTCATAAGTTGGAGGAGGTAATCTTTTTGGGCCTTCTATTCCCTACATGCTACCTGGCTTATTTACCAAGGGTGAAAACAGAGAAAGGCCAATGTTTACCGTATACACAAGCACTACTCTATTCACCAAACATTGAATGGGAGGGTTGAAGCCCGGGGTTCAATGTGTGGGAATAGCTCCTCTCACATTCCAAATAAAAGCCAGCCTCTCCCAGCAGCTCTTGCTTAGTGTGCTGTGAAACACCCACCATCCTCCCCCTCCTCCTCCTCCAGCACTCTGCTCACCCTTGGTGCTGGGCCTTCTGTTCCCTACACACTACCTGGCTTATCTACCAAGGGCGAGATCAGAGAAAGGCCAAAATTTACAGTATATGCAAGCACTACTCTATTCACCAAACCTTGAAACATAAAATCTGAGCTGCACCTTTGTAAAAAATGTTTTAAAATGTGCTATTTAGGTACTATTCAGCTAATATTACATATACTTTATTTATTTATTTATTGAACTTTCGGAATTACAACCTTTCAGTCAATGACTCTTTTACAATAAACTTCTACAAATCGCTAAGTTCAGCCAAAATAAAAGACACCTGTAACTGTCATTAAGTCTCTTCCTTCCCCATGTGTGCCATATTTATCCCCTGGTAAGGTATAATTGATTTGTCATATTAACTGCTTTTCCTTCCCCTTCTACTCCTGGCTTTATCTTTGCTTACGCTCCACTGCTACTCTATCAAATCACTCCTCTCCCCCATATCAGTTGTAGACTGTTGTTTGTTCTAGCTGCCAAAATACTGTATATGTATTGCACACACCAGTCATCATGTTTCATTTATCAGTATGCAACCTGTAAGTCGTTTCCCTGTCTCATATCAATGTTTACCACCTGCGGTCACCCTATGTGGTACCCTTGTATGAATATCCAGCCTGTATCATGTAACATGCATTTCATGTATGTACTGTTATTACCTATCTGTGTTTGTACTTTAAGTGTTTATGTCACAGGACCTCCTTGTGAATGAGCTTGCTCAATGGAGTTTTCCTGCAATAAACTTGAACTTGAACTTACAAACGCTCCACATCAGAGACAAAAACAATATACAAGTTAGCCAGCCTGGGAGTGGGTCCCAAGATGGTAATCTGGGTACAAAATTGTCTAGAGAACAGGACACAGAGGGTAATAGTAAACGGAGTCCACTCTGAAGAAAGGGGGGTTACTAGTGGGGTACCGCAGGGTTCTGTTCTAGGACTGGTCCTACTCAATGTCTTTATAAGTGACATTGCAGAGGGACTGGAAGGAAAAGCATGTCTGTTTGCAGATGACACAAAGACCTGCAACAGGGTTGATACACAAGGTGGGGGGGAAAGGATGAGAAGGGACTTGGCAAGGTTGGAGGAATGGTCAAATGTATGGCAGCTGAGATTCAATGCAAAGAAATGCAAAGTAATGCACCTGGGAAACAAAAACCCAGGAGAAGAGCACACTATGGGGGTTGAAATACTAACAACAACAAAAATGGAAAGGGACCTGGATGTAGTCATATCAGATGACCTAAAGGTGGGCAAGCAATGTGAGAGGGCAGTAAGGAGGGCTGGGGGGATACTGGGATGTATAGGACGAGGCATCACAGTAGAAAACAGGAAGTTGTTATCCCTCTGTACAGACAGCTGGTGAGACCCCATCTGGAGTACTGTGTGCAGTTCTGAAGACCCAGTCTCTGCAAGGACATAGACAGGATGGAGGCAGTCCAGAGGAGGGCAACTAAAATGGTGCAAGATCTGCATCAGAAGACATATGAAGAGAGACATAAGGAGCTTAATATGTATACCCTCGAGGAAAAGAGGGACGGGGGGACATGATAGAAACTTTCAAGTACCTCAAGAGAATCAACAAAGTCCAAGAGGGCAGCATCTTTCAGAAAAAGAGGTGTGCAAGAACAAGGGGGCACAATTTGAAGATAGAAGGGGACAGCTCAGAGGAAATGTGAGGAAGTATTTTTTCATGGAGAGGGTTGTGGATGCATGGAATGGCCTTCCTGAGGAGGTTGTGGAGTCAAAAAGAGTGGGGGAATTCAAGAATGCATGGGACAGACATAAGGCAATTCTAGGGGTTGGGGGTGGGAGGAAGTAGGCTGTTGGTTAACTAGGATCTGCAGCTTATCCATTAGGTAGGGAAAGGGGCAGACTGGGTGGGCCAAGTGGTCCTTATCTGCCATCAGATTCTATGTTTCTATGTTTCTGTGACCAGAGGGTACAAATATACATAGGGAAACATAATAATATATTGCAAGAATTGAACAATAAAAGGTACAAGAAAGCAAAATACATGATACAAGGAGTGCAAAATACAGAAATACAAAAACAATGGTGCAGTGGCAGTCACTAGAGGATACAGAAGTAGTGATATGGGGAAGGGCCCACTACTAAGGGCAAGACCGCCAAGTGAAATATTAGGAATAGGGTAAGCAGAGGTGCAGTCCAGGAGGATCTTGTTGGAGTTGGGGGGGGTAAGGGCAAGGGAAAGGGGACGAAATGTGAAGCAGCCAGAGGTGACCTTGTCGTGGCTAGGCTAAGCACCTGGGGGATGAGTGAGCCACCACAGTATAAGAGAGAGGTGGGGCTAGGCGTAGTTACAGCATCCCCTGGCCAGGAGATGTTACCAAAGTGAGAGTTTGAATGGGCCAAGCCTTTGCAAGGAGGAGTCTTCAGGTGGCAGGCTATTCAGCCAGTTAGGAGCCCTGTACATGAAGGCCCTCTGCCCCATGGATGTCCTACAGAAGGGGACCTGATAGGTGGTTTTTGAGGAGTTTCTGGTAGCCCAGGGGGTTGGGGAAGGCTCAAAGAGGTGGAGGGTGGTGGGAGGGGTGAGACCAGAGTCTATCTTTTTGGCTAGGAGGCAGGTCTGATAGGTAAGTCTACTGGCAAAGTTTAACCAGTTTGCTTGCACATATAAATCACATGTGTGAGTGAGCCTGTCGCTACCAGTCACAAGGCAGCAGGCTTTGTTCAGTGCAACTTTGATGCACATTAGTGCAGTGTCGACTGCAGCGCCATACATTACAATGCCATAATCAACTATGGACAGGACTGAACTTGTGACAGCTAGGCGGAAAGCATTGGGAGTTAGGCAATTCCGGTAGTGGTAGAGAAGGCCAATCCTGGTATTCACAGCTTTGCAAACCAGATTGATGTGGTCTTGAAAAGAGAGGGTGGAGTCGAGTGTGATACCTAAATATTTGAAGCTGTTTACCTGCTCGAGGGTTTTTGCTGATTATTCAGAATGTGCAGGGGTTGACCTTTGTATTCGTTGTGAGTGCTGGCAAACAGCATGACTTTGGTTTTCTTATAGTTAAGTATGGAGGAGGTGGGAGGTCTGGATAGTTGGCAACATGGGTTTGTGCCAGGTAGATCATGTCAAACCAATCTTGTGGAGTTCTCACGCATGGGTAACATCAGAACTGGACAGGGAAAGCCTGTGGATGTCTTATTCTTGGACTTCAGCAAGGCATTTGACTCTGTCCCCACAATGTCTGATGGAGAAACTGATGGGGTTGGGAGTAGCCCGTTGATGGTCAGATGGTTAAACTGGCTGGCTGGGCCTTTTAAAGAGTAGTGGTGGTGGGGAGCTCTCGAACCTAGAGAGGAGTCGGTAGTGGTACCGCAGGGCTCGGTCCTGGGTCCGATCCTGTTTAATGCATACATATAGGACATCAGGAGGGTATAGGGTGTGAAATGAGTCTCTTCGCTGATGACTCCAAGATGGGAGCAGTAGTTGAGGGGGAAGAGGGGAGGCTGGCCCTGCAAGGGGACCTGGACACCCTGGAAAGCTGGGCTCACACATGGAAATTTAATTTCAATATCACCAAGTGCAATGTGTTACATCTTGGGCGGCGAAACCCTAAACACAGGTACACCCTGGGAGGGGAGGCACTGGAGGCCTCAATAGGGGAAAAAGACCTAGGTGTCATGGTGGATGCATGTATGAATAACTCTGAGCAGTGCAGGAGAGCGGCCAGCAAGGCAAACAGGATGTTGGGATGCATTGTAAGGGGGATCACCTCTAGGAGCAGGGAAGTGATTCTGCCGCTGTACAATGGACTGGTTAGACCACACCTTGAGTACTGTGTACAGTACTGGAGACCACACTTGAAGAGGGACATACAGCTCCTGGAGAGGGTACAGAGGAGGGCAACTAAGATTATACGAGGACTAGGGGATCTGACGTATGAGGACAGACTTGAGGAGCTCTGCCTGTTTTCACAGGAGGAGAGGAGGGATGGGGGGACATGACTGAGGTCTTCAAGTACTTCAAGGGAATAAATAGGGTAAACATGGAGGGGATCTTTAGACTAAAGCAGAGGGTGTGGTTTGAAGTTGGAAGGTGGAAGGTTGAGGGGGGAAGAGGAGGAGATTTTTCACTGAGAGGGTGGTGGACCCTTGGAATGCACTGTCTGGCAAGCTGGTTCAGAGATCCACAGTGGAGGGCTTCAAGAGAGGGTGGGACAGACACAGCAAGTGGATGTATCAGATGATGGCCTGGCTCGGGGGGTGGGGATGGATGATAGGGGTTTCTGGAACACAAGGGGAGGGCCCTCAGCACCCAACTAGGGATCTGAGATACGAGCAGACCGATAGACTGTAAGGCCTAATCTGATGGCAATTAGTATGTTAGTATGAGTTTGGGTTGAGTGAGCCACGATTCGGCCTCTGTGAAAAACCATTGGAGACTGCATACTAGAGGGGAGGGATCGAGGTGGCTGGAAAAGATAACTGCATCATCTGCATAGAGTAATAGCTGACCAGAGCAGGCAAAAGGAAGGGTGTTAAGGAAGAGACTGAAAAGGAGAGGGCCCAGGATAGAGCCTTGTGGTACTCTGGAATGAACCAGTAGAGAAGAGAAGAGGAGAGGGTGTCTTGAATCCTAACCCACTGGTTTCTACCACAGAGATAGTTAGCGAACCAAGAGGTGACTTCATTTGACAGGCAGAGGGTGGGAAGGGAGTCAATGAGGATAGAGTGGTTTACGGTGTCAAAAGCTTTTGTTAGGTCTATGTATACAGACCCAACTAGATGGCCATGGTCAAGGGCTTTATGTATGTGATCTGTATAGTCCAGAAAGGCAGTGGTGGTGCTGTGACCCTTCCAGAAACCGTGCTGCTGTTGACACTGTATGTTGTGTTTTGAGAGATAGTCGGAGAGTTGGTCAGACACTATCCTCTCAAGGGCTTTAGAGATAGGGGGAGAATAGAGATGGAGTGGTAATTACTGGATAGGGTTCTGTTGCCACCTTTGAGAATAGGGGTAACCATGGCCATGTTCCACTGTGAGGGGAATTGACCAAGGCAGAGGGAGAGGTTGAGGAGCTTGGTGAGGGGGACGAGGGCTACATCAAGAGCTAGGTGCAGATGTTTTAAGTGAAGGGAATCCCCACTGAAGCTGGATTTGCCCAGGACCCAGGTTAGGTACTTTTAGCTTCACAAGAGGAGACAATCCTGAAATGGAAAGGAGGTACGCATGTGGGGTTGGGGGTTGGAGGGGGGAGTAGAGGTCTTGTTGAAAAAGTCAGGGGGGAGGACATTGCTGAGATCAAAGAAGGCAGTATTAAGGCCATCAGTGATCAGCTGAGGGTCCTGGGTGGTGACGCCATTGATATTAAGTAGTGAAGGGGGGGAGGAGTTGGATTTACGCATGAAGTCCTTTATGTTGTCACAAAATATTCTCCCTTATCCCCAGGTGGAAGAGAGGCAGTCTTGGAAATGGGCTGCTTTAGCATGGTGGATTTCATAGGTATATACATTTCTGGCAGCCTATACTCCTGCCTATCAGCTGGGATAGACTGGTGGCTAGCTGGAAGGCAGGCAGGGAGAAAGGGTCTGACTCCACTCACAAAGTTAGATAACTAAGGAAAGCACATCTTTAAAGTTTAAAGGGCCAGCAGGTGAGCAGTAAAATCATTACACTATAGGGCTGATTTTTCAGGGATGGAAACCAAGCTTGCAATTAAAATTGGCAAAAAGCACCTGTTTTAAAAATAGTGTCTGGATAACAGGACAGGGCAGCAAAAATTGAGATGGTCCCAGTAAAACCAGGACATCTGGCTACCTTATCTTAGAAAGATGATGTTGGCAATCAGCACATGTCTCGGTGAGGGGCACCAGTTTCACAGCCAGGGGCCCAGGGGAGCAACTGCATCCCTTGCCTCCCCCAAGCTCTGTTACTGGGGCTTTGCTTTCAGAGTTTGCTCTAGACTGCCCTCCGAGAGGTCTGTACTCCTCCTCAGTATCATCTATTTCACATAGGATTCTGGCAACAAAAGTGCCCACAGATCAGAGAGGAGAGGGGGGGGGAGAGAGAGAAAGAAAGAGAGGGAGAGAGAAAGGATAGTTGCAGGTAATCTTAGCACCAGAGTCTGTAAACTTTTAAGGCTTGATTTCAGTACAATCAACATATCAGTCAACTGTTTTGACATGCAAACTGTCTGCTCTGTATGCCACAATTGTCATTTTTAACCATTATGGCAACTTCCTGAAAATTGGTAAGAGTGTTTCAATCTGTGGCACTTTAATAAAATTGTCCACCCACTGGCTGGCATTATTGTTCTGCAATTTATTGCTCTGCTTGGGTGGATTGTGCCATGTCATCAAACCAGGCCCCTGAGTTTAAATGGGTAAGAAATTGATCAGTTATAATAAACTATGCCTTTAGTTGCTTGAGGACCAGCTGACAACATTAGAGCTGCTTTCCATGGAAAAAAAGACGGATCAGAGGGGACATGATCACCGTATTCAAATACCTGAAAGGGAACTCTGACAGACCATTAAGGCTCTTCAAAATGCACAAGGATGAAAGGAACAGGAGACACAAATAGCCATTGAAAGAAGGAAGATTCAAGGGAAATATCATGAAAGAACTACTTTTCAGAATGTGTGCTTGACATGAACATCTAGAACAGGTGGAATCAGCTGACACAGTAATAATGACCTTCAAGTTCAAACTCACCTTATACTTTGACAAAAAGGGGAGACAAAATATTCTGAATTATCTGGTGGGAAGAAAGAGGAACTCAATGAACCAATGGGCTTCTTTCTTGACTGTGATGTGTGTAATCACTTGAAATGTCTCATAATGCTGTCTGAGTCATAACAAGAGGCAAGTATGGCTTTGCAATCTGACTTGGCGCTGCTGTCCATTAATTGATCAGTAGCAATGAATATCAGGGCTATGTAGGTCACTGCTGTAAGCGGGTTGAGGAAGGGCCTCTAGATGGTCTGTTCTTTTCAATCACCATCAGACCCTATGAAGGCAAATTATGAGCTGAGGGAGTGAATCCCATTTTATTACTTTCTAGTAACAGTGGGTTAAAAACAGTACATCAAACATTTGCAGGCAAATGCAATTGATTATATTTACTTCAGTGTCCGCCCACCCTTCGTCCTAATTAAAAAGCAGGCTTATAGTGTACTAAGCTTTTTTAATTGGTCAAGACGGCAGGTGGGCTTGAACACAAAAATAATCAATGACACAACGCAGAGCTCGATCAGCAGGAGGCTGACTCTGCACTTTTAATTCAATTCAAACCTCTTTCTCCTTTTCTCCTTTTTTGCAGTCACCAGCCCCTTACTGTGCAGGAAAGGCTCCTCGATAGAGCAGCAGATGTCAGATCATCACTGAAGGGAGATCATTGACTCCCTACTTAGCTGCACTGATGCCATGGGTTGGGGTGGGGACAAAAGGTCCTGTAAAGAAGCAGACTGCTGAAAACAGCAGAAGAGAAAGGTGGGCATCACACTGACTCACTCCATAGTAGCGCTGTGCTTTATGTCAACCTATGCCTGCCATGCTAACTGAGAACAGAGTTTTAGTACTACCAGCAATGATAAGAAACGGGTAGGTAGAAATTAAATACCTGCTACCTGGTCAGAAGTGTCAACAGACAACTGAAGCTGTAGTTGGGGGAGTAATTTATAAGTAGTAAGATCCTATATTGAACAACTGCATGAAGGCTGCCCAGGCTGTGAAACTGCAGTATTTCAAGGCCAACCACCAGAAAAGCCTCCCCAGCTAAATTCTGAAAGGTTATCCAGTCCTTTTTCAAGCCCCCTGCCCACTCCACTCCACTCCCTCACTCCTTACGGTCAATGGTTCATCTGTGTCTGACCCTACCTCTTTTGCTGCTCACTTCAGTGAGTTCTTCACAGCCTGCTCCCTCCCCTCTTCTCCCCCTCCAGGCTCCTTTGCTTCCACTCCTGCTTACCCTTACCCCTCACTAGGTTTCCACTTCCCCATCATCATCCAGGAAACCCTGCTTGTCCTTTCCTCCTTCAGCCTGTCAAAGTCCAGTCCTCATGGTCTGGACTCCAAGATCTCTTCTCAGTTCCTGCCATTGCAGCTCCCTTGCTCATCTACTCAATCTTTCCTTCTCCCACAGTGCTGCTCCTTAATTCTGGATGTTGGCCAAAGTTATTCCACTTCATAAAGTGGGTGACCCCTCCTCCCCTGGCAACTTCTGTTACATCTCCCCTCTCCATCCCCTCTCTAAGCTACAAGAGAAACTGGTCCATTCTAGACTCCTCAACTTCCTTTCATCCTCCAGCTTTCTCTCAGCCTTCCAGTCTGGTTTCCAGAAGCATCATTCTGCCATCTCCTCCCTGCTACATTTCACTGATTCTGTCTTCTCTGTGGTGGTGCAGGGGACATTATGGCTGCTGTAGTCACTGATATGACCAAAGCCTTGATTAGTTATTCCATACACTCCTCCTCAACAAGCTGAGCTCTGCTGGCCTCTCAGCTCCCACTGTTGCTTGATTCCACTCCTACCTAATGGGCCAACAATAATTGGTATAGGTTGGAGGTGTCCTGTTACCCCCCCCTTCCTCTCCAGGCTGGGGTCCCACAGTGCTCCATCCTGGGTCCTTCCTTTTTCTCTATCTTCCTGAATGACCTCCACATGTATGCAGAAGGCAGAGTCATATTCATCTCTAGTCCCTCCACCATAGCTGTGGAATACCTGCTTTAGCAGGACTTCAACAATATTCTGCACGGGTTCCAATCCAACTAACACAGAGTCAACACTTAAAAAACAGTGTCCGTGATCTTTGGTACAAGTCTGAAACTGGTCAGACTCACTGCCAAACCCTTTTCCCCACTCTGGATGGCACGTCTCTTGAAGCAGTTTAGTCCTTCAAGTACCTTGGAGTGTGGCTAGATAGTAAGCTTGACATCTCAGCCCACATTGATGGCATCCATGCAAAACTCCATCCCGGGCTCAGTTCCCTGTACCGCAACAAAGACTGCTTATCTCTGCTGTCTGCAGGGAGCCTGTTACCAAAATGGTGCTCACCATCTTTAACAATGGGGATGTGGTCTTTGGCACTGCCCCTTCACTTTCCTGACCTCGCCAGACTGGACACCCTCTTCAACTCCTTTTGCCACTTTGTTACAAATTCCCCCCTCACACACACCACTGTTCACCATATTCATCCCTATCCATGCTTTCTCTGTCCTCACATCGCCAGGCTCACTGTACCGCCTTCATATCCAAATACTGATTTGGCTGCCTTCCCTCTTACCTCTCCTCTCAGCTTCCCCCTGCCTCCTGTTACTTCCATTCCAGGGATCATCACACTTTTGCCAGTTCTCACCCCCACTCCTCTGCTGTGCAATCTGCCTTCTCCTTTCAACTTCCCTCACTGTGGAAGCAACCCCTCCCCCCTGACTCGCCCCATCCCTTGGCTCCCACAGGCACCAGTTTAAACGCCAATCCCTCCCAGCCTGTTCCTGTTACCCTTCCTCCTGACACCTCGCATGCCAAGCCTTAACCATCCTGATAAGCAGCCAACTGGTGCCTTCTCCTGCCTTGGTTTTACTACCACACCATTACAATTTTCTCCCTCGATTATGAGGTCAGGCAATAACACTCCATACAGGCCAATCACCTGTTGCAATATTGTTCTTATTCACTGTGTATTGCTACCACTTCTGAACTTGCATTTGTTAGGTGTTGTTATTGAGCTGTACCACACTTAATTCTCTGTACATACAGTTTTTGTATTTATTCTAATTTTATACAAAGTTTTTTAACCAAATGTTGTCCAACTGATTTGAATTTATGAAATGTGCTACTGTTCTTCCACTGTTCCCCTTCCCTGGGTCGCAGATGGAAATGGGCCTTGGCCCAGTGTGCCTTTTCCAATTACCACTTTTCAAATAAATAAATAAAAACATTACTAGAGAAATCTGAGACTAGGATTCTCCCAGAAAACTGTCACATCTTTAGGTAGGGTGTGTATTAACAGGACCTTTGATTCTGGATCACTTTGTGAGCCACAATATTGGGACATGCTTTTCCTGAACTCCTCTAGAACCTTGAACGCCATATAATAAAAGAAAAAGGGTCAAATAATACATGAAAAAATGGAAACTGAAATCAGTCAGACTGTGAGCCTTTTGTTTGTCAGCAAGAATGATTATGCCTAGAGAGGTTCAACTAACATATGATGAGTATGAAATCAACCCGAGTGCAGGGGCATCCAGTGTTCAACTCCCAGCCCCCTACTTACTCTGTGGCATCTGGGCTTTAGGCTGTTCCTTAGCCTGCACATCCCTACTTATTTTCTCATTGAACTGCTTTGTTCTGCCTGCAGAATTCATACTGCTGGAATTTGATTATTTTTAGGGCTGGTCCCATTTCCTACTGGGATCAAAGTCAAGCAGTGTTTTGCTGCTGTCCCTTGGGGACTGGGACATGACGATTTATAGCTGTCAATGAGCGGGGGTTGTGCTTCTTGCAGCTGCCTGCAGCACTCTGCTAACTTTCTGTTGGCTGCACGGTGGAGTGTGCATGAGAAGCTGTTAAGCAAGTGTTGCTATCCTGGTGAAAGTGTTGTTCAGCCTAGCCTAGCCCACTGTGATAACAAGAATGAAAACTAATGAACTCAGAGAGGAAGTACTAAAAAAAACTGTCTGTACAAATTAGCGAATGGAAAGCTAACATTTATTTTTTCTGAAAAAAATAAATTGCCCATATAAATCTGATAGTTTTGGTGCTACTAAATTATAGCAATGCTTAAGGACAAGGAATAGCATAGTATGCTCGTAGGAGCTAGGATGTATCCCTCCCAACTTCTCTGAATAATACAAAAAAATCCTTGGCCATGGAATGGGGAAACCAAGGGGAGAGGAGAGCTCAGTTGCTGGAGCAAGAGAGGAGAGGGTGAAGCAATTCACAAAACAACAATTAGTCCACATGACTTTCATATGCGCTGTATCCCAAAGCGTTTTGCAAGGCACAGGAGTTCCACGGTGGCAGCGCAGGGAATGCAGACTAGAACAGAAAAGAATTTCTGGTGCTCAACATGGTCCGACAGGGAATAAAAATAGTTTTGCCCCCTTCCCCAACTACCTGATGGGTCCAGTACCCAACCCAAGCCATCTGGGAATAAAACTAATCTGTCCCTTCCCCCAACAACATAACAGATCCAGTGCTGAATCTGACCAGTCAGAGAATAAAAGACAAATCTGGCCCTCTTCCCCTCTATCCAATACCCAATTCAGCCCATCTGGGAATGAAAAAATATGCCGCTCTTTCCCAAACTATTTGATGGCTCCAGTATGCAACCCAGCCTGTTAGGGAACAAAAACAAAAGTCCCCCTCCCACCACTGTTCTGATAGATCCAGTGCCCAATGTGGCCTGTCATGGGATAAAACATTGTCCCCCTCCAAACTGCTTGACAGGCCCATTATGGAACAGAAACAAATCTGCCCCCCAACAATCAGAGAGTTCTAATGCCCAACTTGGCTAACCTGACCTCCCAGGGAATAAAAAAAATGATAACCTCCCCAAACTACCTGACAGGTCCATTGTTCTACCAGACCCATCAGGGAATAGAAAAAAAAACTCTCCCTTAACAACCTGACAGGTCCAGTGCTTAACCTCACCTGGGAGGGAATAAAAATAATCACATCTATAATAATCACAGTTACATCCTTAGGGTATCAGAACCACGCACCTTCAGTTTGCAGTTCTCGTACCCTAAGAATGTGTGTTAGACCACTCTTATAACCGTAAGAGTGGCCTCTCTGGCATGTATTGTACATATGACCACCTGGAATGTTCAGAAATTAACAGTCCTGATTGACTAAGAATAATACCATGATTTTTAATGTAGAAATCAAAGCATTTTAGTATTCAGCCTTAATTTTCTGTGCTATCATAAGTGCAGGTTTTCACTTGATATTCAGTAGTAGCTTTTTTGCACATTCCGTAAATTCATCAGTAAATCACAATTACTATAGTTGTGCTAATAAAATGGAGTGCATAGCACTAGGGTGATTTTAACACAAAAATGAAAATGATTAGTAAGTGTGCCCCCCTTTGTGCTTAGAATTCTTGACATTCTACTGCTAGAAAGTAACTCGAGGACCTATGTTCTAAAGAGTTCTTATAAAATGGGTAGGGAATTTCCTGTGCCTTGATTGGCTGAGAAAATTTAGAAGCCAAGTAGTTTAGAAAAGAAAACCCATGGCTTTGCACTTCTTCTGGCAACCAGGATAAGCACTCTCAGGTATCAATGCCTACCAAAAATTGTAGTTTTAAAACGTTCTGGTATCCATTATGGTTGGGCAGACCTGAAAAGGTTCTGACCCTTGTTATCTGGATCAGGATCCAGGCCAAAGTCCTGATAAGTTCTGATTATTCTGATTCTAATCAGAACATTTTGTAAAATGTGAGGAAAACTGAAAATCTGTAATACAATTACATAAAACAACACTAAGGTCTATGATATACAAATAGAACTGTAAACAGCATTTTGGGAAATGAAAACTGAAAGCATATTATGGCACAGGTGTGCTGCTGGTCAGTTGAATACATGACAGCATGCAGGTGACCTGGTTCCCTGCCTCCTGTCTGACTCATAGTGGTGATTACTACTAACTTGATGTCTCGCTGTCCACGGAGGGGGGGTCCCATTAATTATGCATGATGGCATCAGTCTGTTGTAGCCCTAGGCCCCTAGCTGCTTCTCTGTTTTAGAAAGAGTGACCACAGAGTTTTTCTGCCTTGTAGACAGTAACAAATAAATTACAAGCATTTGTCAATGCTGAACGTTGTCTTGCTGCCATTGGCAGTGCAGAAGTTAGAGAGATGCAGCATAGGAGTGGCAGTCAAGTATTGAACTGATGACAACCCACCCCCACCCTGCAAAGAGTGAGAGGCATTAGGGTGTCCCTGTGGGTGTTTGTTAGTGCAGTGCGGGAAAACATGCTGGGCAGGATGTGAAAATGACAGCTGCACAGTTCATAAGGAGGTGTAATAAAATGCCAGTGCTGAAAATGTGGCATACAAATATCACGGAATTTCTGCGGAGTTGCAAGGGTCGCGTGGAAATATACAAGGCACGCTTGCAGCACTGCCAGTTATGGGCGTTCAGCACCAAATTTTCAACATAGGCATTTTAGCACCTCTGCTCATGTACAGTGTCACTGTCATTTCCTCAAAGTGTCCCAGAAGTGATTTGCACAGCGACCACGCTATTCTGCGCCAGAAGTGCGGAAACACATTTTGGGCAGGATTTGTGAAGTGACGGCTGTACTGTTCATCAAGAGGTGTGTAAAAATGGCAATGGTGAAAATCCAGAGTGAAAATATCACAAATGCACGACGGTACGAGCATGCGTGTAATCTGCCAACGCACGCTCGTAACACAGTCATTTTATGAAGTATCAGCTCCAAATTTTCAACATAGGCATTCTAGGAGCTCTGCTCATGAACTGTGTCACTGTCATTTTCATAATCTGGCCCAAACACTGATTTCCCACAGCGACCGTGCAATTGTGCGCCGGAAGTGCGGAAACACATTTTGGGCAGGATGTGGAAAATGACAGCTGTACTGTTCAGAAGGAGGTGCACAAAAATGCCAATGCTGAAAATACGGCATTAAAATATTTTGAATGCGTGAAGTTACGAGCCTGCGTAGCAACCTGTGCAACGTAACAAGAAAACAGGCATTTGTTGGATTTTTCCACAAATTTGGAACATAGGCTTTTGAAAGACCACCTCATGAACACTGGCACTGTTCATTTCGTTATTGGGTCTCCGAAGTGATTTCGCCGCAGGATCACGCGAAATCACCTTCAAGGCCGATTAACACCATGACAGTGACAGAATTCATGAGGAGGGGCCCCAAAAACCCCATGTTGAAAATTTGGTGCCAAAATTCCAAGAAATGATTGAGATATGCAGCAAAGTTGAAAAAAACATATTCATTGCATTATACAGCTTACCGGCATTTTCTCAGTTTGTGGTCAGCTTTGAAGAGTGCAGACGTGTTCCCGGTCCAGGGAAGATCGTCGCGCCAGAGTCCAGAGGTAAGTATGGGGTGGGGGTGAGGGGCAGGTGCGAGTGGGTGGGTGCGGGTGGGGAAGGGGCATCTAGACTAAGAGGGACAGTTTTCATTTTGCAGGTGAAAAAAAAAAAGGAAAACCATCGGGGACAGTTTCACATTACAGGGCATTTGGCATGCTGGGGTGGGCTCCCAGCATGCCACCTATATCTTTTTGTGGTGTCAGTAGCCGGCGAGGGATTGGGTACCCTCGCCGGCACACAACACGGTAATGCTGGCGGGGATTGGGCACCCTGCCGCAAACAAAGAAAGGGGGGAGTACGAGCTGAGGGGATTGGGCACCCCTTGGCATTCAACAATTGGGGGTGATGTCAAGAGGAGTGGCTCTGCCGGCAGGCAAAGAAAGCGGGGCACTTAGCCGAGGGGATTGGGCACCCTCGGCATTCCACATTTGCGGGGGGGAATGCTGACGGGAGTGGCCTCTGTCGCACACAAACACAAAGTTGCCGACAGGGGATTGGGCACCCTAATGTCGGAAGCGTGCGAGGCGGCCGCTTGCTCGCTGACCATGGTCAAAATGGTGGCGAAGACGGCAAGCAAAGGACCATCATGCATGACGAGCGCGTTCGATTGCAGCAGACCTTGTTTTTGATGTGCTCACCCCATTATGAATGCATGGTGTGGCGGTGGCATGCAGACTGATTGGGGAATGAGGGATGCACCTACTAATGCATGCTCTGCATTCGCCCAACAGCAGCCGTGCCCCCAAGACTCGCACTAGCGCAAGATGTTGCTTGCGCATGCGTGCAAGCCAACATAAAAAAAGGGATTTTAGAGAGCATTGCACACAGTTTGTGCACTGCTCAATTGCTCCATCTGTGCTATTGTTTTGTTGAGTAGTTACATATCTGACCTATTTCTCATTTGCTCTTACTATAAATAAAAAAAGCTTTCTATGAGCAGCAGTAGCAGACAGGAAGAGGCAGAAATGGGAAAAGGGATGGGGAAACAAACAGCACAAACAATACTGCAGACTAGTAAAAGAGTGGTTGCTACACATCATTCAGTTGGAGTAGGGAGACATCCCCATCGCTGTCCGAACAGTCAGGAAAAGCAAAAACTACTTTATTCAGGGGGGTAGTCATCAGCACCATAAGAACAGGCAAACAAAGATACACCAGCTTTCTATATCGAACTAATGCAAACTCACATGAAACTGGACCTGATGATGAGGACAATTCTGATGAAGGTGGTGGGGGTGACATGGAGGTTGCAGACAAGAACAGAGATAATTTATTACAAAAAAGGTAGAAAGCCTGAGGGAGAAAGAGTTGGCAGTTGAACATGTGCAGGAGGGTGAATGTGATGGACCTGAATGAGCAACAGTGTGGTACAGGAGGAACACAATGAGGGGGCAGGGCAATCTGAACTGAGTTCAGTGATTGGCCTGGAAGAGCTAGCTGTAAGAAGATAATGGTGAAACAGACCTTCATCAGCCCACTTGTTGAGAAAGATCAACAGGGTGGTGCATGTGATAAATGGCAATATAACATGCCTGGTAATACAGTAAAACAAAAAAAGGTGGCCTATTAAGTGCAGTCTTAACTTTTCAATGGCTGCAGATTTTGAGTTGTGAGCAATATCATGCTCTATATGCAAAAAGACAATCAGCAGAGGGAGCAAAGAGGGTACTTTGGGTACCTATTCATTAAAAAGACATTTAGAGAGGTGTCATCCATTACACCTAAGGTCTGATTATTTGGACAGAGAGAAAGATGAAAACACCGTGCAGCCAGAGATAAGTCAGACTCCACCTCTGCCTGTTGTAGCAAGTGGTAGTAGCATCAGCCCTGCTGATACAGTTCTAATGCCCCCTCTTTTTCATTCTTTAAAAGAAAGTACTACAGACAGTCCCCTTTTGCTCCTGTCATCATCCAGTATTTCTAATCTGGCCACTTTGAGGAAGACACAGCTCCTAAATGTTCAAACACTTGAACATAAAGCTAAATACCAATGTAGTCATAATGAAGCAATTGCTATAACAAAACTAATTTCTGAGACTGGACTTACCGCCTTTCAGAGTCACGGAGTATGTTGGCTTTCAAAAGGCTATTTAATCACCTGTCACCAGGATACAACATTCCATCCAGAAAGTATTTTTCTGCTGTTGCTCAGATGTGTGAGGTAGTCAGTGCGAAACTAATAAAAATGCTTTAAAAGATGCAGTTGCTGATGTTGTACATCTGACTACTGACATATGGACAAGCTGTCAGCCAGAATCACTGATGTCATTGACTGCACATTGTGTATTGTTTACTCCCTGTAGTAACACAGGCAAATCCCACCTGAAACTGGCTTTCCTTCACATCCAGTATGTCTCACGGGATCACACAGTTTCTAACATCCTGAATGAGCCTAATAAAGAGATACAGTACTGACTTTCATGACAAGCACGTTCTGTAAGTTTTATTGTGGCTGAGAATGGTTCAAACATATAAAAGCATTTGTCAATGCCGAATGTTTGCTTGCTGGCATTAGCAGTGGAAGTGCAGGCATTAGACAGATGCAGTATAGGAATGACATTGAAGTATTGAACTGATGCCAACTCCACCCTCACACTGCAGAGATGGACAGGCATTGGGGTGTGCCTTTGGGTTATTGCCCGTGATGGTCATGACATTTCACCTCACCCCACCCCTCAGATACTGACAAGCGTCGAGGTGTGCCTGGGGGTGTCTGGGCTTTACATTCACCTCATTCCATAAGGAAATACGCTGAAATGGGCACAGTGTAGGAGAACAGGGTGAACTCTGGGGGCAAAGGGTCCAAGGCACACCTCGATGCCTGTCACTGCCTGCAGGGTGGGGGTGGGGGTGGAATGGCATGAGCATTACTGTCGACAATCCCAAGTCACATCCTGACACCTGTCAGTCCCTACAGGGTAGGGCGTTATGATCAAAAACCCTAATGCCCTGGGTTTTTCTTGGTATTTTTACTCCAAGTTTTCCACATGGGCTTTTTGTGACCCCACCGCATGAACAGTGACACTATCAGTTCGTTAGGTGAAAGGTAATTTTGCACAGCGACTGCGCCATTTGGTGCCACAGGTGCGAAAACACATTTCAAACAGGTTGTGAAAAGTGACAGGTGTACAATTCATGAGGAGGTGTAAAAAATGGCACTGTTGAAAATCTGGAGTGAAAATATACAAAAACTGGTGAAGTCACGAGCATGCATAAAAACTGTGCAATGTACACCCATAATGTAATTAGTCTGGGGATTTTTTACAGCAGATTTTCAACACAGGCATTTTGGGACCTCTGCTCATGAACAGTGTCACTGTAATTTTCGTAATCTGTCCCGAACACTAATTTCTCACAACGACCATGCTATTCTGCGCCAGAAGTGTGAAAACACATTTCGGCCAAGGTGTGAAAAATGACAGTTGTACTGCTCATAAGGAGGTGTGGAAAAATGCCAGTGTTGAAAATCTGGACTGAAAATATTACAAATTCGTGAACTTACAAGGGTGCGTGGAAACTGCAATGCACGCTTGTAACACAGTCATTTTATGGACTTTTCTCACAAATTTTCAACATAGCCACTTTACAAACCTCTGCTCATGAATGGTGTCACTATGATTTTTTTAATCTGTCCTGAACATTAATTTCACACACCGACTACGCCATTGTGTGGTATATGCCCGAAAACACATTTTGGGTGAGATGTGAAAAATGACAGCTGTACTTCTCATAAGGAGGTGTGGTAAATTGGCAATATTGAAAATCTAGAGTGAAAATATTAAAATTTGCAAAGTTATGAGCGTCGTAGGATACGCGCACACATCATTATAAACAGTCATTTTGGACTTTTTCACTAAATTTTCACATAGGTTTTGAGGGGCCCACCATTAATCAGACACTGTCATTTCATTACTCAGTCCCAAAAGGTGGTTCCACCAGTGACCGCAAAATCACCTTTCAGGACTGAATAACAAAATGACAGTGACTGAGTTTTATGAGGTGTGGCCTCAAGAACCCCATGTCGAAATTCTGGTGAAAAAATTCCCCAAAATGGCCGAGATATGCACCAAAGTTGAAAAAAACCCATTCATGCCATTATACAGCTTACCTGCATTTCTTCAGTTCGCGGTCAGCTTTGAAGAGTGCAGACGTGTTCCCGGTTCACCGAAGATCATCGCGCTGGGCTCGGGAGGTAAGTGTGGGGTCATGGGGGGGGTGTGAGGAGGTGGGTGCACAGAGGGTGGGCATGGGTTGGGGGAGAGGGCAAGACAGTCAACGAGGGACCATTTTCTTTTATAGGTGTTTTCTTCTTTTCAGGAAGACAACACAGGACTTTTGCCACGCTGGGGTGGGCTCCCAGCATGTCAGCTGGAAGTTTTTTGGAGGGAGCAGTGGAGCTGATGGGGGATTGGGCACCCCTGTCGGCCATATGGATGTTTGCCATGCTGGGGTGGGCTCCCAGCATGGCAACCAGAAGTCTGTTTTTGGGGGAGTACAGTGGAGCCAATGGAGGATTGGGCACCCCCTTCAGCCATATGGACTTTTGCCATGCTGGGGTGGGCTCCCAGCATGGAACCTGTAAGTCTGTTTTGGGGGGCAGTGGAGCTGATGGAGGATTGGGCACCCCCATCGGCCATACAGTGTGTGGAGGGGGAGCACATGAGCACAATGGGGTGGTCTCCCAGCATGCTAAGGTGTTTGTTGGGGAGTTGAAAAAAACTGAGCTGTGTATGACAGCTGTTCACATGCTGTGCTCGGTGTAGGCACTTTGCATACTGCCGACAGCAGTATGTAAATTGCCTGCCAATGGCAGTATGCAAATTGCCTACACGTTACCACCACTGACTGTAGCAGTCTTTGGTTTTCAAATGAATGTTACTGCATCTGAACTGCTGTCATAGACAGCTCAGACATTTATTGGTGCGATGAGGCCACACCTGCAAGAAGGAGTAGGGCATTGGAAGCGAGTGGCACACCTACAAAAATTCATATGATGTCACTATATTTCTTGCACATGTGTGCAAGCAAACATAAAAAGGGCAAACAGAAAGTCACAATGTGATTGTCTCACAGACATTCTAAATCCCTAGATTATCTGCTGGAAAACCTGAGGTTGGAGCCTCATCAAAAGAAGACACAACAGATCCATACTCTAGAATGGGAAAAACAAAATTTGTCTGCAGTTCCAAACATTCTAAAGAAAATTGCAGTGAAGGCTTTTTTCATAAGATATTTGCTGTAGCAGACAGTGGGCACATGTTCTATTTACAATGAAACATTTTTCTGTTAAAGATTATCTTCAAGCTCTTTTTTTTTTTTTGTTTTGTTTATTTAAATACAGGACTGCTACATAAAACGAGCAGTACAAAAGTAAATCCATTATAGGAGAGTCATAATTCCCAAGTTAATCATCATGCCAACTCTACCTTTTACATGTTATAACGATTGGTTGAGCAAAAATGATCAATCAAGAAGTATTTTAAATTCTGAGAAAAAACAGTGACAATAGATGTAGCCCCTTCATCCATTCTTCCTGCACCTTCACAGACCTCTGTTCTCTGTCAGCCGACAACTCAATCAATAATGGCAAAGCAACACCCTGTGTGGTCTGCACTTGTGCAGGTAGCTTTGAAGTACATGGTCTTGTGAGCATATTTTCAGAGCAATTCTTCAGCTCTGTGGGTAATATGGCAACAGAATACATAAACAATCTAAGCTACTGTTGTAAAATGTGGAAATATTAACTTTCTTAAAAAATAACCATTCCACTTACTAGTTATTCCTATAATCTAGTTTCTTACTCCCCCACCAAGGCACACTGTGCAGATAGATACTTTGTGAAGACTTGTGCTTTCTTCAGAGCCTAGATGGAGAATATTGCTAAATGAGAGAGAGAGAGAGAGAGAGACTGATGTTCCAACAACTGGAGAGTGACAGCCTGTGAATGTATGGTGCCCTACAGTTGTGTTCTCCACAACTACTGGGAGACTACTGCTGAAGCAGATGTAAGTGTACTATCTGTAACCAGAAAGTGCCACAGCCAGTCTGAGAAGACATCACCACTAGTTATTATAGTCTGGTGACTGTCCCACTACTGGGTGATGTGCTGGTGACCATTCTTTTACCAGTTTGTAGTATGCCTGCAAGGAAAGAGAATGCATAGCAGTCCCAGCAGAGCAGAGTCTTGCAGCAAGTGCAACCTATTATTACTGCCTCCCTCATATACTGAATGAGAGATCCCCATTCCCAGGATAGCTAATGTTAGAGTGACGCAGATGGGAGAAGGGGGGCCAGGTCAAGTAGAATTTTATTTAACTAGGATCCAAAAGACCAGCTGCACTTGGTGAGAGAAGGTAAAGCAAACACCTACAGCACTGTACTGTTAATTCAGTTGGCTTTATTAATTAAAATAACAAACCATCCTTCAAACCTACAGACTGGGTCACTGACAAACTCTGAGTTTGTCCGCAACCTGGTCTGAAGGACAGTTTGTTATTCTAATTAATAAAGCCAGCTGAATTCAATAGAGTGGTGCTGGTGCTTGCTTTACCTTTACAATAGTTTATACCAGGCACACTCATTCAGTAGAGTGATATTGGTTACTTTCTTTTTTAACTGAATGAGAGACCATGTATCCAAACATAGCACACATTGCAGAAGAGCTGCTGTATCACACACTTGCTTTATTTCTAGCCAGCAAACTTTGATAATCATACAGTATACATAAACACAGTGCAATAGTTGTATAAAAACAATACATTTTGCCAGTCACAGTTGGGAGGTAGAGTAGTACCCCTGCACTTTGGTGCAAGGTTTCATCAGGGGGGCCTCCTTAGTTATTGCACAAATATTGCTCTGTATTTATGTATGAACTGCTGTAGCTGTATGATACAGTTTGCTGGCTGGCAATATGGCAAGTCCATGATATGACAACTCTTGTGTATGCTATGTTTGGGTGCATGATCTCTCATCGGGTGCAGCTGGTCTTTTGGATCCTGTTTGATAAAGCAGGGGGTTAAATGCCACCCCTTCCAGCAGCACCAACTCATGTTCTCACTAGATAGGTGTCTGACAAACATCTTTCCTTTCAGAATTTTATTTAGCAGAAAGGATGCCACGACTGTAAGAGAAGTAAGCCACAGAATATATTCACAACTGCAGATAATCACACAGGCAGAGATTTTATTTAGGAACTGGGAGCATAGCAGCACGGTGAGTGTTACATGCATGCCATAAAACCCAAAGTAGGCTTATGGCCTTAAATGTACTTTAGATGACTTTCCTAACTTTTGCTTTACAAAAAAATAAAATAAACAGAGTGCACGGCAGGTGATCTAGTGTTACACTGCCACAATCAGGACAGGGAGCTCAGTATGCAGCAATGGCTAGAGAAGTAGTAGGCCACAAAATATATTCAGACACAACAGCTGATAATCACAGTCAGCAGAGAACAGTAAAGGAATTGACATGTGTGATGAATAGTAAGATTTCTCGTAGTAATTGCAGCCTATAGTGTGTCAAATGTTTCCAGAATTTAAAAATAGGCTTCAGTCAGTGTCAGTGGCTGATTTATTTCATATCATTCAGTAATATAGGCAAACTGAAGAGTAGAAATGTCTATGCCTTGTTGCCTTCCATTTACTTTAATGGCTGGGTCCACAGAAATAAAATGTCATTACTTTGTGCTAATTTTTTTAAGCCAGCTTCCTGGACTTGACTCCTGCACTGCAAGCAGATTCAGAATCACAAAGTGCAACCATCAACCTAGGCCAGACTGAAACAGTCAGTCACTGCCTTCCCCTGTCTCATGTTCCTCTAGTTTCTTTTATCCCTGTTCAGTTATTGCTTCCTTCTTTCTTCTTTTGAAGAATCTGTAATGGCTTCCTGAAACAAATGCTCCAAGACAGCAATTGCAACCTCCAATTTTCAAACTGACTGAGTGAGCAAAGCACTAGCTCTCAGACCGCATCAGTCACTGAATCCCAGACACGCACAGAACTGTGGAGCCACAAAACAGCTGGTCATGTGATGGAGGTGTGTGTGTGTGTGTGTGTGTGTGCGCAGAGGCGGTGTGTGGCAACAGCACAGTGCTTCACTGTGTTGGTTCCTCGAGTCCCCTCTATGCCAGCCAAGAGTAAAGAGACAAGCAGGGATCTTAGGTCAGTAGATATCAATGTGCCAAGCTGACAGTGGCACTCACCTTAGAGTGTTCAGGAGTACTGTAGTGTCTGGAGCAAAGCAGCTTCCCTGTTTAAAATGATAGCAACATGGCAGACCAGCACTCAATGTAATTAGACTGTAGGTCCGTATTGATATAAGGCTGCAAGGCTATGTCGGATCAGGCGAGGAGGGGTTGATTTGCTCCACCCAACAACACTAGTAACCATCTTTGTTTAGTGAATTTTGCAGTCATATCCACTTGCCTGTACTAAACAAACACACATTTCTATTTGTACATGAACACCCACCTTCCAACTCCAACATCACACAAGTAAAAATAACAAATAAACAGATAAAACCTTACATCCTCTTGTTTTTGTTTGCTTGTTTAGAACTCAAACAAAACAGGTCTTAAAATCTCGTGTGCCAGTTTGCTCTTGTATTGAGTGCTGGCTTTCCCGAAAATGTAATTTTTCAATTCCATTCCTGACTGAACTCCAGATACAGTAAAGATCACTCTTGCATGTGATCATACCCACCCACCTAAACAACACTTTTTTTCTACTATTTCTAATTTGAAAAATGGCCAAATCAGCTTACATTTTCATGCCCCACTTCCTCAGAAGGGACTGCTGAACTGTACCAAAATGAAAATTACTTATTTTCTAATAAAAAAAAAACTCAGCCTTATTGCAGAAGTTATGCATTCCGTACAAAGATAATTTTGCAATACATTGAGAATAACAATTTTTTGAAGGTAATACATTTGTCAGCTTTCTGTTCCTTACTATACAGTATGGTCTGAGTCCCTGAGCCACCAAAACCCAGAGCTTATGGTATCTAGGTCTGTATACTCCATTTAACTGTTGTCAACCAGTTATTACCATTTGCTTGCTAGGAAAAATAAAATAAAGCCATTTTGTAGTTGGCATTCTTTACCTCTGTGTACTGTACAATGCTAGAGTTTTTTTGTCATTAAATCTATTCAAGCTTTGTCCAGAACACAACCATGTAACTTTTCAAGACGTAAATAAAGAAAACTTGAAACAAACTCTAGTAACTGTAAACCTTGTAATTCCAGGTTTGAAATGTGTTTTGGTGGGTGCACATCTTCATTGTTTTCTCAGATCTCCCCTCGCATATACTACTTGCCAACATGTTCGGTTTTCCATTTCTTTGACAAGCAGATCCCTGAACTTGTAACCTCCTATTCATTCATTTGGCTTCTGGTAAACATTGAAGATTGCCAGGCTTCCCAGAACTTATCCCATCTGAGGTGATGGGTTGCAGTTAACTGTCTCACATTAAATATGGCTGACTCTCTCCCTCCATTCCTCTATGGTTGGTGTCTCCGAATTTAGCCAAAGGAAAGTCAGTGTCTTAAGGGCTGACTTTCTAATTTTGGAATTTTGTATATTTATAAATCAGATTTATTAACAATTCAGATTTCCTTGTGAACTGAGGGGGTTCAAATTACCTTATACCTTACTGAAAGAGATATGAGTTTGATTGCCTCATTTTGGTAAATTTGTAGTAGATATATATATATCTATACACACACATATGCACCCAGCATGTGGTTGAGTTTTTTATGTATAGCGTCTATGTGATGAGAGAAGTCAAGTGCCTGTCAAGCCAGACACCAAGGCATTTAAAGGAGGGACATCAACAGTTGTGCCCCATCAAGGGTGTGGAAGGTGGGAGGATAACCTAGAAAGCCTCTGTCTGGTGCCAAAGCATAGGAAACAGTCTTTCTAGCATTTAGTGTTAATTGATTTGAGCGAACCACTTGCCAGCCATCATCTACAAAGCAGTATCTCAAACTTCTGATTAAATAAATACATGTGCTTCAGTGTATTTATTCAAGCACAAATTGCTGATTACAATTTCAGATGGTGGCTGACTCATAAGTGAAGAGGGTTTTACTGGCCACTTTTGGGGCATGCTACTGTATGCAAGGGGTATTTAGATTCAGACAAGGAGGGGGGATGCTACTTAATACCAGGGATACATGAATTGGGGCAGGGTGTAGGACTTGCCACCTTATGCCAGGAATACCTGGATTGGGGCAGGGTGTGGGAGGGAGCACCACTAGATCCCAGGCATGCTGGGAGAGTAGCAGTGTATAGAAGGGGGGGACACCTGTATTGCAGCAGAGTGTGGATGAGGCTGCCATTGGATACCTGAGATCCTTTAATCAGGCAGGGTCTAGGAATACTTGGATTAGGACAGGGTGTGGGAGTGATGCTTGCACTGTTGTAAGTTTGGGATTGAGTGCCACTGGATACCAGGTATGCATGTATTGTCACAGGGTGTAGATCAGGGATACCACTGGAAGCAAGAGATGCTTAGATATGGACAAGGTTAGGAAGAGGTGCCACTAGATGCCATAGATACTTGAACTGAGGCATGGTATGGGGGATGCTAGTGGATGCCAGAAATAATTGGATTGGGACACAATGTATATGAGTGCAGATGCCACTGGATATCAGGGATGCTTGGATTGGTGCAGTGTGTGAGGGTGGTGTCAATGGTCCCCAGGGATGCATGGATTAGGGCAGGGTATGTGGGTTATACTGGAAGCCAGGGACTGGTGGGAGTGAGGAAAGGCATGTGTGGCATGCCACTGAACAGCAGGGGCTGAATGGACTGAGGCTGGTTGAGGATGTCACAGGACAAGTTGGGCTGCTTGGCATGGGGTGGGATAAAGCAAGTATTGTCATTGTACCCCAGGGACTGTTTGCCAGTAGTGTATATTTGGTATAAAATATTTTTCTAAAAAAGAAGGAAATTTGAAGCACAAAGCCTTAAAAGTAGGGAAATGCACTGTTAGCATATAAAGCACCCTAAATCTTGTTGAATGTGTGGTGTGGCATTCCTCGGGTTTGAAAAACTGCATGACATAGAATTGGCACAACCCTAACTTCAGCAAGCCACTCTAAAATCACTGATGTGTTAGAAACTGACATGCCTTGAAAGACTGTGCCAAAGTTAAATTAATACCGGCAATACATCAAGTCATCATTCAAACCCAAAGGAATACCACATCACATATTTACCATGACTCAGGGAACTTTTTACCTTAAGATCAAACTTCCCTACTTTTGAGGCTTTGTGCTTCAGCCCTAATACCTACTCTAGATGTAGTTTTGTATGACCCTTTCAATGTGAGCTGGTAAGAGAGTGTGTGAGAGAGAGAGAGAGAGAGAGAGAGAGAGAGAGAGAGATGGGAAGAAGCACTGGGTTCAGCAGGCTGGCAAAACTGTTATTGCAACTGATTCTTCAAGTCCACAGCAGAAAGAAACTGTGGATTTGAAAGATCCAGAAGACAGCTGAAATGAGTGGTCTAATGGCATTTAGTGATTTAAAAGTTATCCCAAAATTGTTTTCTGTTCTTATCCAGCAGTATATTAGACTACTGGACCAGCACTGCTTCTATGTAATTTCAGGTTTGTTTTTTTCCAAGTTTGAAGCTGTGAGGAGCTGCATGCCAGTTAAATTAAAGTGACTGTAAAGCCTGGTGTTACATTATTTCTTATTTTTATTATAATCGGCAGTGATCTGTTCATGTAAGTCATCTGCACTTACAGTTAAAACAGTTTAATGGCTTTGTTTGGTATGAAAAGTGTATCATAGCTTGGTATACTATAGGTGAAACTGTGTTCCAGGAGAACATTACTTATTTTTTTCATTTTCTCTACTTACGTCCCTGCGCCCCCCAAACCTGTGTATAACCTTTAATCTGAAATTTGCCATTGTCTGTTATACTGATTATTTTATTTATGTATTTTGTATCTTATTCCATGCCTGTTATGTTACAGTTTTGAAAAAGGGTATTTTGTTCTGCACAAAGTTTACTTTTGCCTTGTTCTTTATTGGGTTGTAGTTTAACATTCGTATACAGAAAGTATCAGATTTACTGTTTAATTTATCCCAGTTTTATATAGACAGTTTTAGGTCACTTGATTGAATTGGTTGGATCTGGTATGGGGTGGGTTAACGAGGTATTGCTGGTGCACATTACAGTTACAAGAGTAACTAATACATTAGCCCCTGACAGTAAATCATTTGTGCATTCCTGATCCCTTGTGCTATCATGCTTTACAGGTGTCTTGGGCTGCCTGCCCACAATTTTCAGTTGCAGTGAAGTCGAGAACTTTGCTTTGGGAAATTCTTCATAAAGTTTCTTGACTTTGCAAAGTGCGAAGTGCATCTTCACATAATTCATTGCATGACAAAGTGCCTTTTTCAGGGGAAAGGGAAATTACTAATTTTTGTCTGTCACAAAGAACGTTGTAGGGTGTGCAGCAGACAGGAGGGGAGTTTATTGGTAAGAGGGCGGTGAAGGGTGGGAGGTTTAAGTAATAACTTTTTGGGAGTGCGAGTTGGGAGAGTGATTTTGATGCGAGTGGGGGGGAGGGGAAATTAATTACCAACTCCATCTCAGAAAGAAATTTGCAGGGTGGATAGGGGGAGCAGGAGGAGAACAGAAGCCAGGACCTAGAGGGTAGATGGGTGGGGATATATCTATAAATATTCCTGTGTGGTGGGGCGTGTATATGACCAAGAGGGAGGTGAGATTATTTCTTTTAATTTTTTTTATTAATTTAAAAAATATCAGGTGAAGTTGTTGTGAGGCTGGGCCACTTTGTGAAGCTCCTGGAAGTGTTGAATTGCCCAGCTTCGCACCAACATCCTTGGCAAATTATAAATTCACTGCAGCTCATGTTCATGGGGTTGTTTTGCAAATTTACTAACTTATTTAAAGTTCTGAATTCAGTGCTATTTTCTAAGCTGTGCTCTAAAATATATAAATTCTGGTGTTCTGAGAGCTCAGAGAGTGTCGCAAGGAGACATATCTTTGGCTTACAGTATCTGTTAACTTCTGTAATGTGTCTATTACTGTTGTCAGGACTTCATTCACTAGATTTATTGATTCATTTTCTGTAGATTGATACCAATGATTTTATTACACACTACAAAATGTACTAAATACCACAGAAGTATAAGAATGGAAAACTTTAAGATAAAGAAACACTCATGCCTCACTTTAAGGCTCTTATGATTGGTCCAGAATACAATTATAGTCAGCCTTTTCATTACTGGTTTTTAGTTTCTGGAATTCTAACAGAACAGTTTTTAGGTTTTCTTTTTCCTTTTAGATGCTAATTGGAAACTGTCAAAGATTAGATGTAGCTTTCTGTCATGTTTTCTAAAAATGTTAATTGAGCTAAAACTTACATATGAGATATGTTAATAATAAATGTTAAACTAAGGGCATATAGTAAAATTTAATATTACGGAGGAAATAAACCTACCAAGGCTATAATTAATGTTCACATTTTGTATGCTGCTGAATTATAGGCCTCTCTTATGTAAAGACTTGGAGAATGTCCAAAATTATTTCGTTAGATCTCTTTTCCTGGTGCCAGATGTTACCCACCAACTGTTTTCTGTGAGCATAAATATTTCCATTTTGCCTTTTGCTGTATAAGCTACTAAGAGAATAACACAATTCTGCACACGGCTACTGGATATGCGGAACAAAAGACTTCCAAAGTTGTGCAATCTCAAAGCTGTGGAATTTTTTTTTTTTCCTCTTCAGGTTTTACAATGCTAAGATACATTCAAGGCACACTTTACTCAATAGACTAGATTACCTTTGGAGGGACTGCCGTTTTGGAACACTCTATTATTTTTTTCTATATAGCAAGACTAAGATTTCAGGATACAGACAAACAAATGATGGTATTACCAGTAAGTGAGAACTCAGTGCCACCAACATAGTCCTTTATAAAAGGAACAGTTGAGTGGAAATGATATCTATCCTTTATACTGAACCACACATTACATGGTGCTGTTTCAAGATGAAAGACAAATATGTTTCATCATATAGATAAGGTTGCTTTTCTGGGGTTTCTAAAGACAGCTTTAAATAAATGTGTAGACCTTAAACATTTTCTGCTGTGCTGTCCTTTTATTCTGTTGTATAAGATACATTAGTTTGAAAAGAGTTCTCAAGAGTATCTTTATGGAGTCCAACTCTTTGATAAATTATGTGTTATCCTCCAGGAATTCTGAGATTGTTCAGTCAGTAGCCTTTTATACCTGCAGAGTAGAAAAAAGTGCAATATATGGTCTGGATGCTTGTAAAGGTACTCAGCATTAAATTTACCTAGCTGGTACTTTTTCTCTATCTTTTTATCCACCCCTGGGATGGAGGTAGGACTCTGGAGCACTTTGAAAGTAGCCTGGTGAAGGGACTTGTGTATTGGAAGGAGTAGCTTTTTAGAAGGAGACAGACCCATCATATCCAAAAAGTTTGACTCCTCATTCTCCTTGGTGGACTGTTGAACAGAAAGGCCAAGGGTGTCCACCATATGCTGGAGAAAGGTAAAATGGGAGGGAAAAATCCTCCTGGACATGAGAAAGTGAGCCAAATTCTTGGTCAGGAGATTCATGAGGCTCCAATTCCACCCCTCTTGTTCATCACTATCCCCTCATAGAAAAAGCCCTGGCCAAGAACTGGGTCAGTGGGAATAAGAGTAGAAGGATCTGCTGGGCCCCCCATTAGAGAGCCCACAGCCTGAAAAGTTTGATATAGATACCAAGCCTTGGTATTTCCTCTGCAGAGGTTATATCTTGATGTAACACTAGTGCCTCCCTTGCTTTCAGTGGAGGGCAGTGATATGTTTTTCTTTGTTTCTTTTAGTAGGCACTGAATCAGAAACTGCTGAGAGTGTCTTTTTGTTTGGCTTGTGATTATTATTATTTTTATAAGACTTATTTTCAATGGGGTCCTTGCAGGACCTATCTTTATTCTTATGATGAGAGGGGACCCTCTTCTGTATTTTTATTGAAGGGAGGCAGACTAAGCAGCCATAATTTCCAGCCAAAAGGCCAATTACTTAATGTTGGGAGCAAAGTGAAAGTAAACTCCCTGAAAGAAAAACAGTGACTGGCCCAAGTGTAAACACGTAGCTGTGGCAGCCTGCCAAGTCCACAACCTGAAAGGCTTTTGAGAAATTTAAACAGAACAAGCATTTGTCAATGCCAAATGTTTGCTTGCTGATATTAGCATTGGACGTGCAGGAGATGCACAGATGCAGAATAGGAATGGCAGTGAAGTACTGAACTTCATGCTGGTGGGGTATGGGGATAACCATGACAAGGTGTGGGGTGAGTTACTTGTCTACCAGTGAAAATAATTGTTTTGTTTTAAAAATGGAAAAGGGGGAAGGAGGATTACTAGCACCAGGGAGTATTTGTTTTGTTTGTAACAAATGAACCAGCACTGGATGTGTGTGTGGGTGATAACTGGTACCAAGGAATTTTTTTTTAAAGGGACAATGAAGGTCAAGGGAATTACCACTGGCACTGGAGAAAGCGGTATTTATGTTTAGTCTACAGTGAGGCAACATCAAGATAACATAGGCAAGGCTGAAAAAAACAGGTAATGGCTGGAGTTGTTTTGGGATATGGTAATGAAATCTTGACCCCCTCAGGATGAACTATTGACTTTCAGTAGTCATTTTGCCATCAGCCATTAGCCTTTGGCTAGTATAACTACTGCCAGTCAACAGTTCACCATGTGAGGTATGATTTTACCATTATATCCTTCGACTCCAGTCAATATTTTCATACAAGAAACAAATCAGGTTATCAATACAAATGTTTCATCTGATCTCTAAACACTTATTTCCTAAATAACTGAAGTTTAACCAGATACACACAGTACTCAGTGGCTTACAGTAAATAAAATACTCCAGATTAGAATGAGTATGGTTACAAAAAAGACTAATGGTTTGGGGGCAGTTACAGTATTTAAAAACACTGTACACAAACGTGTCCTGTTAGTATGCCTGCCTACACAGAGGGGCTAAATTGGGTAGGAACCCACAGGAACTCAGTTCCACCACTTGATGATTTCTTTCCCAGGTAGAATCCATAAATCAGCTCTTTCCTGGAACTGTATTAAAGTGGCACAAATAATGCTTTCATATCAACTAGAAGATATGGTATTTGATCAAACAGAAAACATTTTGAAGTGTGTTTCATGGAAAAAAATAACTGAGCAAGGGCATTTTGCGATTTTTGCATACTTAGATGGCAGGTTTGTGTTAAGGTACTGTAGTTAAGTTGAAAAGTACATGTATTTTTTCTTTTACAAAAACACAACACAAAACCCATTCTCATAATAAGATATCACATCAACATAGTTCAGTAGTTTTAGGGGATGCAAGTCAACAAGGTCTGCTGGCCCAAATTTTGAGAATCATTCCAGTGATTTTGGAAGTCAAAAATATTTCTCATGTCCAAAAGCTATAAGATTACACATTTTAGAAGCTCATATTTAAAACGATTAGTAACATATTCATTAGAAAACAAACAACCCCCCCAAAAAAAACAACATTGTTGAACTTGACTTCTATGCCCGAAAAAAAGGATGTTACCTTTTTCCATTTTTCTATTTGGGAATCAAATACTTTATTCCACTTAGTTTGGAAGTTTCTACTAAAGTTAAATGCAATATTTCCAAACCAACCAAAACCGAAGCCCTGCCATTCCACGTCTTTACTGAGAGATTATTCCTTTCAGTTTTAAGTAGTTCCACATGCCTTCTGCAGGATGATTTTTAAGTTTTGCTACAATGCTGCTAGCAACAACATGCAGTTCATGCAAACCACAAACCTGAAGCTGTAGTTCGTCAGCGAATCCTCCTTGCTCGGAACGTATAGTGCACCACAACCCGCGAACACCCAAATCTGCTTGAGGTTACCAAAATCCAAACCCACTCACCACTTTACTGTATACAATGAGACAGACTGTATTTCTAGCCCAGCTCTAACACTCCGGGATCTGATCTGAAAGCTGTGGCAGAGCACTGCTACGCTGCTTTCCAAAACACTGAGCCAGGACTTACCTTAGCACTGCTGAGCATCTGCTGGTTATGCTACCCTGCCCACCGCTCACCGCCACTAAGCTGATACAGTGACTTCCTCACCCTGCCTGCCAGTCAGGCTGGTCAATGCACTGCTGGCTTTCCTTTCAGAGTGCACTCTATCAGCTCACTGATGTTGACGTCACATTCCTCGAGCCATAGGCATGCAGCGAGGGCTCGAATAAAGTTATTTTTTTATTGCCATACATCTAATGGCTTGGATCGGTTTCATAAGTAGCTTAACTTCTGCTGTTATTATAACAGTGTGTTAATTATGCCTTGACTGATGTGGAATTGGAACAAGCCTCCCTTTTCTCAGGATTTACTTGGTCATTAGATAATTGCTCGGGATGTCAGGTTTCCATTTAAATCCAATAGTCAGTGCCTGCCAGTAGTCATTGTAGTGTCTTTTCTTGTTATGGCTAGTTAATTATTGAAGATGCAATAGTAAAATAAAAAAAATCTACACGTATTGTTTCTGAAGTTTTACCATATGACCCAGGAAGCAGGGGTTAGTGGTACACCTGAGAGATGAGACGTCGTCCTAGTCAACAGTAAAAAAAAAAAAAATGAGCTGTCTATGACAGCAGTTCAGATGCAGTGATGAGGTGTAGGCGGTTTGCATACTGCCAACGGCAATATGCAAATTGCCTGCTGATGGCAGTATGCAAATTGCCTACACATTACCACCGCTGACTGTAGCAGTCGTTTACTTTCAGCTGTGCACCACTGCATCTGAACTGCTTTCATAGACAGCTCGGACATTCATTGGTGTGGTGTGGCCACGTCTGCAAAAAGGAGCAGGGCACTGGAAGTGGGAGTGGCACACCTACGGAAACTCATATGGTGGCACTATGTTTCTTGCACATGTGTGCAAGCAAACATAAAAAGGAACCAGTCTTTTAACTGGATTTTCCTAACCTGCCAATTTGTCAGGGATCCAGAAACAGTTTTTCCCAAAAAAGAAAAAGAAAAAGGTTTCTAGCACTGTGGAGCCACTCATAACAGCTCCCCTGTTGAGGTAAAATGAAGAAAAGTGATAGAAATCATGGAACTGCTTAAAATAGGTATCCACAGAAACAATATGTTTAAAATATAAAATTTGAGGAATTTTTACCTCAGGCATGATGTTTTTTAGTCAGAAAAAGCACAGGAACATGGAAAAAGGCAGCATTTTTTCCATGGATTCTGGGAACTGAAAATCTGTGGAAAATGTAAGAAAATCACTAAAACTAGTAAAATTCACAATAGGCAGCACAAAGAAAATAATGACTAAAACAATAAAAACAAAATACTTTACATGAAGGTTTGAGAGAGCTCTGGGTCAGACTTGTCCAGTCAGCGAAGAAATTAATCTGACTAGCTTTTAGCAGCATCTACAGGCAGCACTCTCTTCCTGTGACTTGACTGGCTAATTCTTGGCATCATTAGCTTAGACTCACCACTGGGCAGCTGAACCCAGCTGGCATCACTGCATTAGTCAAGCATACTGAGGATTTCTGGGGTAGGCGTAGTTTTGCAATGACTACATATATATATATTAGAGGCAAAAAACTCCATTTAATGCATTAGTTAGGGTTGTTCCACAGTGACAAAAGCAAGGAAATTTGGTGTTAGGGTTGAAAGCCCCTTTGACCCCGTCCACACCCCCAACCGGCATCGGGGTGCGCATTGGGGTTGTCGGCCCTAACTCTCACCCCATCAGATGTGTGAAGAAGCAGAGGTATAGGAGAATGGGGTGAGAGTTAGGACCAACAATCCCAATGCGCACCCTGATGCTGGTTGGGGGTGTGGACGGGGGGTAAAAGGGGGGCTTTCAACCCTAACACCGAATTCCCTCACTTTTGTCGCTGTGGAACAACCCTAAATAATGCATTAAATGGAGTTTTTTGCCTCTAATTTCCCTTCCTTTTGAGAATGATAATGAGAAATAGTGAATGTAATGTGGCGGCGGGAGCACCCCACCACGTGATGTCTTGTCACATAGTAGCACGGTGCCCGCAAATGCAAATGGTAATGCGCATGGTGATGCAAAGAGAAACAGAAAGATAAACAGTACTGTAGACACAAATGGTTAAAATAATGCAAACGCAAATGAAAACGCAAAGGGTAACGCACATGGTGCTGTAGACGGGAACGGTAGGTGAAACAGGTACGGAACCACAAGCGGAAGTGGTAAGGGTAACAGTAATGTAAGCGCACAGGCTGGTTTTCCCCAAAAGCTGCATAGAGAAAAACAGTGAGTACAAAGAATGTATGCATAATAATGGGTCTCAGAGCAGAAAATGAGGAGTTGGAATACTAAATTGCTTATATCTCAGGAACCGTATGACGTAGAAAAACAATTTAAAAGTCATATGATGTATGACTTTCCTGGCTAGTTTTGTAGTTAGCCCCCAGTAGGGGGCTAAGCATTTTTCTGTCGAAAAGTCCATATCTCACACTGTTTCCAAGATACAGGCCCTAAAAGGCGCGACGAACACCATAATCAATCAATCAAGTCTTTATTTAACCAGGCGTTCATCGTTGAACAGAAGCTCATTTGCAAGATGAACCAGGGTGGAGCATGAACAATTGTACATACAGGTCAACACAGGTATTTACAAGGCAATACAGATAATACTCTTTACAGAGAGGAAGAAAAAGAAGTTCATATGTACATAGAATTATACAGATATTGTACAGATTACACGGTATTTACAATAACGGTAATGTTATCCTATGGGAGAAAAAGAGAAGTTCGGAGTGTGATGACTTTGGCTCCCTGTACTATTTTTTCACCAAACCACTGAAATGCACATCTGTGCAACGTTGGCTTTCTTCCCTCCAAATTTCAGCCCAAAAGACCAAACTGTTATTTTGCAGCAGGGCGGCAAAGGATTCCTGTAATGTGGCGGACACTGTAATGTTATCCTATGGAAAAAGCATCAACTTTGAGTGCTGTAACTTTGCTGCCCTGTTGTATTTTTCACCAAAACACTGAAAGGCACATCTGTGAGATATTGGCTAGGCTCCTCCAAATTTCAGCCCAAATGACCAAACCGTTTTTTGTAGCAGGGTGGCAAAGAATTGTTGTCATTTTATTAAGGCCTGGAAAAGTAGTGTTTAATTTGCAAAAACTTTCAAAAAATTTCATGTACACTTTCATCGACTGCGACACTACTTTGTGAAAGTACTTTTCAGAAACTTGAAAACATATTTCTAGGGTGTTTAACCTCAAAATAAAGACATGCCTAGCATCCTCAGGGTCCGACTAGGTAAACACAAAAGAATTGTGTTGCTAGAGGGTCCCAAAGTTAAATGCCAAGCATTTTTCTGATCACCAACTGAAAACAAAAGGTGGATTTATGAAGTAAAGGGCCATTTCATGAAAGTAAAACTGCATTTGCAAAAGTGTTGAACTTTAGTTAACTTTTCCCATAGACTTATAATGGGAAACTGTTTTTGAATAACTTTTGAACCATTTAATATTTTTCACGAAATCTTCAAAGGCACATTGGGACCCCGGCTGCATGTTACCTGAAGATATCGGACCAGTCGCGCAAACCATGCAACCTGTAGAGATGACCAAAGAATTGCAAAACAGCGTAAATATGCAGACAGATCACGCTTAATAACTCCGCAGCCGTACACCCAAAAAGTACGAAAGTTGGCAGATACCACGATGTATGGTTCTTGATCATGTATTCCAAATTTCAGGCAAATCTGTTGAGCAGTTGCAAAGTTATTAAGGTGCAAACTTTTAGGTTTAATATGTAAATGGCTCCTCAACTCTTAATTATGGTAGCACTACTGCTACCATATATATATATATATATATATATATATATATATATATATATATATATATATATGTATATATATATATATATATATATATATATATGTATTATAGTGGCACTGTCGTGCCACTGTAGTTAGGGTTGAGTGGCCAGTTACATACTAAAGTCAAAAGTTTGGACGTTAATAACTTTGGACCCATTCAATGGATTTACCTGAAATTTGGTACACACATTGGGGTGCACTAGATTTCTTGATTTGCCAAATTGCGTTTCTGTTGGAGTGCCAGTCTTTGTGTACAAAAGTGCTGAAAAATGCAAAATTATCCATTTTTGGAGGCACCTTTTGGCATTCTTAATGTGGTCCTGCACGGCCATTGAGTGGCATGCCACTCTGTGAGATGGCTCATTTGAAAGAGCTTTGGTGGCTGAACATGCCGCTTTTTGTTTGGTGAAGAAATATTAAGGCATTCAAAAGGTATGGTACTTTTAAGTTCCCATTATAAGTCAATAGGAAAATTTATATGTATATCTTGCAATCAAAGAATGGGGTTCTGGCCATTTTGTCCTGCCTGGCAATCAAAGAATTAGTAGCCTCATGGTTCAAGAATCTTGTCCCGAGGATTTTCAAAATTCTTTGATCGCGAGGTCTGCCATTTGTTTTTTTATTTTCTGATTGGAAAACACAAATATCTCGCTCAGGGTCACTTCTGAAGTAAAACTTCGATGGGTTTTACCTGGGGCTCTGATCTATCAAGCCATGCCTTTGGTTTCATCCAAATCATTCAAAAATAGAGTTATAAGCTTTTACAATCTTAGTTTGTGGTTTCTAACGATCTTCGATCGCGAGCCTGCAAATTCTTTGATCGTGAGATTCTTTGATCGCAATCTTGCATCACGACCTAAAAACACTAATATCTTGGCTCAGGGGTGGGATAGGGACACAAATGAGGGTGGGCTTTGTTCAGGAGGGTCCGTTCTATTGAGGCATGCCATTGGTTTGGTTCAAATTGGTGAAAATTTGTGTTTCATCATTTTAATTCTTTGTTTATGAGCCTGCAAATTCTTTGATCGTGAGATATTCTTTGATCACGATCGTGCATCGTGAGAGAGGACAAGATGGCCCAATTTAAAAATCAATTTCCTCAGCCAAGGGGTGTCCTAGGAAGTCAAATGAGGGTGGGTTTTACTCAGGGGCTTCGTTCTGTTGAACCATGATGGTGGTATACTGCAATTTCTTTAATTTTTTAATTTATAATATTTTTAATTCTTTGTTCGTGAACCTGCAAATTATTTGATCATGAGCCTGCAAATTCTTTGATCATGAGATTCTTTGATTGCCATCTTTGATTGCGAGGGAGGGACAAGATGGCCAGATTTTATATAATGGAATAGATATGGGGAATATTAGTAATCTTTCATATTGAATATGTTGGGAACAGTTTGGTCTTTTTACTTGAAATTAGTAGGGTGTTTATGGCATGTCCTGTAGATGTGCTTATGTGTCGGCGAAAATTTTTTTTACGGAGATATTGCGTGACACACTTTACGTGTTGTGGATAGTGTTTTGCTTGTGGTGGTGGCTTGAAATTGATAAGGCACATAGCCTTAGTGTCATGGATGTAGTTTTCAGTTGTTGCGTGTGTTAAATGTCAACAGGTGCAGAACTGTGCCAGTCTGACGAATGAAAATCTCATATGTTAAAATGTTATATCTCGGACACGGTTTGGTCTTTTCAGTTGAAATTTGGAAGGTGTTGACAGCATGTCATGTGGATGAAAATTACAGTGTTTATGTGTCAGGAAATGTTTTTTGGTGCAGATATGGCATGGTGCAGTTTACGTTCTGCAGACAGCGTTTTGCTTGTGGTGGTGGCTTGAAATTGATAGGATACCTAGCCTTAGTGTCATGGATGTAGTTTTCAGTCATTGTGTGTGTTAAATGTCAACAGGTGCGGAACTGTGCCACTCTGACGAATGAAAATTTCAAATTTTGATATATCATATCTTGGACACAATTTGGTGTTTTTACTTGAAATTTGGAGGGTGTTGACGGCATGTCCTGTAGATGTTAATAGAGGTGTTTATGTGTCAGACAATTTATTTTTTACGGACATATTGTGTGGTGCAGTTTATGTTTTGTGGACAGCATTTTCTATTGTTCTACTAGATTAACATTTGTTTGGTGGCTGGCCTTGCTGTTGTGAATGTACTTTTTAGTCATTTGGTGTGTAATGTGGTCTGACACTTACAAGTTGATGGGAAAGCCCCGAGCTCCCACCAACTTGAGCAACATTCTACTTTTCTATTCTTTCTTAAAAGTAAGGAAATTCTATGCAAAAACTTCATTAATGTATCAGTTAAGGTTCTTCTACAAAGAAAAAGTGAGGAAATTCAGGTTATGGTTGAAAGCCCCTTGGACCCCCAGCCCACCCCCAACCGCATCGGGTGTGCATTGGGGTTGTCGGTCCTAACTCCCTCCATTCTCCTATACCTCTGCTTCTTTACACATGTGATGGGGTGAGAGTTAGGGCTGATGACCCCAACACGCACCAATGCCAGTTGGGGGTGGCTGCAGGAGTCCAAGGGGCTTTAAATCCTAACCCCAAATTTCTCCCGAGAAGAACCCTAACTGATGCATTAATGACGTTGCTATAGAATATTATATATATTTATATATATGATATATATTTATATATATATATATATATATATATATATATATATATATATATGACACATATATCATGTGTGGGGGATACATTTTAGCAAATATCAGTAATAATTCTTCTTTACTGGTGTCATCGGGAAGACAGGTCAGGAAGCATAGGAAAATCCAGGACCAGTTGTAGAATTCGCAAAAGCATTTATTAGTACTAGCAGTAACATAAAAAAATAAACTTGTTCAGTATAACTCCATCCCAACACAGGGTACACTGACACAGCGGTCCTTCACCCTTCACAAAGGCCAAATAAACAGAGAAGATCCAGCTGAGTTTTCCTTCAATCTCTGTGTCCATGCCTCCCTCTTATAAGAAATTGTAGCTCTGTTTTTATAAGTCCTTGCAACCCCCTTCCTTAACAAGCATCCTGTTTTTTTTTAAATGTTCTTGTATGTTTCAGGCAGCTGCAGTAGGAACACAATGTCCCAGAACTGAGGCCCTTTCTCCACAGCTTCAGAAAAACTGTTCCCAGATTAACCCTTAAGTTCCCAATAGCTTTTTGCAATCATCTCGAACTATAATTATATACATTTCAATATATACATTTCAACAGTAACACTATATAATTTCTAAACAAAGGGATTCCAATATCAGTTACATTTACACATAATGATTTGCATATATTTCTATACCAGCAGATACGCAAATGAAGAAAAGACAGAAACAGCAAGGGAAGACTGAGAGACAGTGAGAGGTAAAGAACTCATGTAGACTGTTGTTGCCAGGTGCAACACTGTTGTGTGATCAAATCCTAGGTCTCACAGGAAAATTTGGTTGCTCAACGAGACAGACAGACAGACTTATTTATTTTATTTATTAAATTTTGATAACCTGGTATTCGCTGGGCCCTGAAGGTCCCTTTTTCAGGAGTGACCGGGAATGACATGAAATAATACATGGGATCGCATACAGCACAAGTACATTACACAAGACACCAAGGAAACCTAGTACATAGTAGTTTTTCAACAGTTACATTTAAGAGGTAAGGCATAGTAGCATTTCAACAGTTAACATTTCCTGGGTAGGCTATGCAGGTGGGGTGCAGTGCTATTTAGATGGGGTGCAGTGATGGTGCTATTTCCATTTGAGGGAGAGGGGTGGGCTTCCACTTAGGAGCCTCTCACTTTAGCAGTTGCATTTGGAGGAGACCATCATGTGAGCCTTAAGCCTTGTGCAGAAGGTGTGGATAGAGGTAGCATCCTGAACACCGGGGACAGGGAGTTCCATAAGGTGAGCACTGTAATGGCGAATGACTTACCCCCGCCTTGGTTCTAACCCTTGGCACTGCGAGGAGGGTTCTGTCCATTGTTCTGAGGAGCCTAGGGTTTCTCTTTAGGGCAATGAGTCCAGTGAGGCTGGGAGGAGGGCATGGGCTGAGTAATTTATGAGTGTGGCAGAGTAGGGGCTATTGGAGCCGGGCCTCCCAGGAGGGCCAGTTTAGTTGGGACAGAGTGTCACAGTGGTGAGTCTGGGAGCCAGATAGAGTGGCGAAGTGAGCCACCTTGTGATAGAGAACTTGTAGTCTGTTCATCTCTTGTTTGGCAGCTCCCTGAATCACCGGGGTCACATAGGAGAGGGTCGGGAGCAGGACGCTTGTGGCGATGGAGGCCCTGGCCGCAGGTATCAACTGGTCTTTCAGCCTACTACAAGGTCCCGAGTTTGGTGTGAATATTTTTGGTTACCAGATCAACATGATCCTTGAGAGAGGACTGATCCAGGGTGAGGCCAAGGTATTTTATAGATTCAACCACCTCAAGTCTATTTCCTGATTTGGTCATCAGCCTGAGGTGTGGGCTTCTGTCCTGGCTGAGGGTTCTTGGGCCAAACAGCATGGCCTTGGTCTTGTTAGGGTTAATGACCTTTCTGTTGATGACAAGCCATTGCTCAAGGGAACCCAGGTCTTCCTGTAGCCCGGAACAGAGATCTCCCAGATTAGAGGAGGGGTGGTATATGACTGCGTCATCTGCATACTGTACCACTGAGCTACCCCCACAGTGTTTACTGAGATCGTTTGTGAAAAGAGAGAAGAGAAGGGGGCCAAAGATGGATCCTTGGGGCACCCCATCCGTTAGGAGGAGAGGCTCCGACAGTGAGTCTTTCCATTTTACCCTCTGTGTCCTCCCTGTAAGGTAGCTGTTAAACCACGATAGGGAGTGGCTGTCTAACCCAACCTGGCTCAATTTTGTAAGGAGCAGGTTGTGGTTTACAAGGTCAAATTTATTTAGTTGAGGCCAGAAAATCAGGCTCATAGCTGCAGAGCTACCGTTGCAGTACTTTCCCTAACAGAATCATTGGTTCCTGACACATCACTGTCACATGAGACAGGAGACACTGTAGAACAAAAAAGGGCAAGAAGCCATGCCAACATGAGGAGAGGCCATAAAATTAGCAGGCAAATCTAGAAAAAATCTCCTATTAGAAAACAAACGGAAGTAAACACTAGGACTAAACACAGACATCAAAGCACTCTGCACAACATATGTGACTGTAGTACTCCTTTAAGAAGTTATTGCAAATGACACAGCTCATACACCATGTTTCTTTTCAGTGCCGCTGTTTATACATTATGCAAATCTGTTTCTATTTGTGACTGTTCTCTCTGTGACTGCACAAGTATTATCTAAAATATGTCAGAATTGCCCGAGTATGTAAACGTTTTCATCAGAAACATGAGTCTGTGTCATCTCTGAAACCAGTTGCTGGCACCTTGCTAGGCCAGTGAGGACAGCTAGATCACTGAGAAGCTGAAACTGTAAATGTTTAAGAAATTGCACCACACATAGAAACACAGACTTTGACAGCAGATTTGGACCACTTGGCTCATCCAGTCTGCCTATTTCTCCCCACCCATACTATTACTGCTGACTGGGCCTGATTTACAGCTCTTTCTCCTTCAACCCCTTTCTTTACACTATGATTCCCTTGTGCTTATCCCATGCATTGTTGAATCCCATCACTGTTTTCACCCCACGACCTTCTGCTAGAAGGCTGTTCCAGGAATCCACCATTCTTTCTGTGAAGAAGTACTTCCTCACATCTTTCCTGAATCTACTCCTCCCCAGCTTTGTAGCTTGCTCTTGAGCACCTTTTCTTCTGAAAAATACTTCCCTGCTGTACCGTATTTACCCCAGTGAGGTATTTAAAGGTCTCTTATCATATCCCTCCTCTGTTCCAGGGTGTACATATTGAGGTCCTTTAGTTTCTACTTGTAGGGTTTTCGATGGAGACCCTGCACCCTTTTAGTTGCCCTCTTCTGGACTACCTCCACTCTGTCTATGTATTTCCAGAGATGTGGTCTCCAGAACTGGACACAATACTCTAGGTCTTACCAGTGATCTATACAGAGGCAACACCACCTCCCTCTTTCTACTGCTGATTCCTCTCCCTATGTATGCATCACAATATTGCACTAGCCCTCCTTACTGCCTCATCACATGGCCTGGCCACTTTTAGGTCATCAGACATAATTAGCCCAAGTCTCTTTCCTGCTTGGTGGTTGTCAGTATCACTCCACACATTTTGTACTCCACTCCTGGATTTCTGTGCCCTGAGTGTATTATTTTGCACTTTTTTGCAATGAAACCCAGCTGTCATAACCTTGACAACTCCTCTAGTTTTTTCAGGTCTCTGCTCATCCTTTCCACCCCCACCGAGTGTCCACCCTATTGAAGATTTTGGTGTCATCTGCAAAGAGACAGACCTTCCTTCCAGCTCCTCTGCATGTCATGTATACAGACATGACAGAGGACTGGTCCCAACACTGATCCCTGAGGCATCCCGCTAGTCACCCTCCTTCCTCAGAGTGAACTCCATTTACCAACATCCTCTGTTGTCTATCCCTAACCAATTTCTTATCAAGTTTACCACCTTAGACCAACTTCTAAACTGCCCAGCTAACTTACCAGTCTCCTATGTGGAACAGTGTCAAAAGACTTACTGAAATCTAGGTAGGCCATGTCCACCACTCCACCATGATCTAAATCCTTTGTCACCCAGTCAAACAAGTCTATTAGATTCATTTGACATGACTTCCCCCCGGAAACCATTCCTCCCTGGATTCAAGATATTCCCCAATTCTTTCCTTCAGCAGTGATTCTATTAACTTTCCCACCACTGATGTCAGGCTGACTGGCCCAAAATTGCCAGCCTTCTCCCTGCTACCACTTTTGTGTAGTGGGACTACATATATCCTTCTCTAGTCATCTGGAACCACTCCTGTTTCCAGTGATCTGTTAAATAGAACTGTCAGAGGTGCAACCAGTATTTCCCTGAGCCCTCAATATTTCTTCAATGTGCCCTATTTGGGCACACTGCTTTGTCCACCTTCAGAGTAGCAAGTCACTTCAGGACTCTTGTCTCCAGAAAAGGACTAGTGTCCACCTCCCTCCCTCCCTCCACAGTTGCTGTTACTTTTTTGTTGTCCCTCCCCTTCTCTTTCCTCTGTGAACGCTGAAAAAGTATTTATTTAGGATGTCTGCCTTTTCCTGGTCCCCCTCTGCACAGTCCCCTCCATCCCGACACAGGGTACACTGACACAGCGGTCCTTCACCCTTCACAATAAGACTGAATGTATCCCTTGGTTTAAGCTCATACCCTGATCCCAGAAACCTTCACCTTACACATGTGGACTGGGGTGACACAGTAAGTTACCCTTCTCATTTGATTGGAATGTATGGAGTAGCACCAATAACCGACAGCTTGGGGTAGACTGTAAATATATATTCACACAGCAAATGTAATAAATTTATGACAGACACTGAAAGAGCAATATGTACAATAAGAATCTAGCTAAGGGAAGTGGGACATGAGATATTCACTAAATATCTTAATTCAGTCATAAATGAAAATTATGCACTCACCTTAATTGTTGATCTTCCAAAATATCTTCACCATTCATTCATTCACAGTTATGGTTCTAAGCTGGAGGTGCCAGAAGCCAGTGGAATAAAAGTTTTTCAAAGTCTAGGGGACCAACATCAATGCCGGTGCCACCCACGAGGCAGATGTAGTGATATCGTGCTTGTGGGTTGGGAAGTAACTGATGCCAGCCCCCTCTTTTCCTCAGCTCTGTTTTCCAGGAAAGAAACTAGTGGGAGAGACAAAAAAGAGAGAGAGAGAGAGCAACAGACTCCTAGCCCAAAGGGATAGGAAAGGATATACCATATAAAATCATACAAAATAATAAAACCTGACTACAAACTTAGAGAAAACTAAGGGATGGACCTAAATGGCATAGTGATAGCAGGTGTTAGAGCCAGAGCCTATAACCAGCTGCATAGGAAGTTAGAGGGAGGGCGGTAGCTCTGCATATATCTCTGGCTGGTTTAGAGAGAGAGATCCTGGGGAATCTCAAGGATAGGATGGCAGTTGGCAGAAGCCAATTTAGGGGAGGGTCTTGTGCTCACAAAGGACAAGAACCTAGGGTTAAAAGATTAAAACAAAGTCCACAATGATAACAGAGAGGTTGGAGAAGACCAAGAGCACTGCTATGATTCTCTTGCCACTCTAGAGAGTGAAGAGAAAGAAGAAAGGAAAGAAAAGAAAAGAAAAGACTTATCACCTAGGTGTGGGGCAGAAAGCAGCTTGACAGGCTGAACATATAAAAAAATATTATCAAAAATTCTCTAGCATCTTTCCCTCCTTAACACCCGAGATGAAGGCTGTGCCTTCTAGCAAGGCTATTTTGCCAGCTGGTAGAGGCTGCAGGTATCTACAAGGTGGAGATTAAGGTACTAGAGTTTTAGGGAGTGTTAATCTCCTTGAACAGGATGTGAGTAGGAGGTAAAAAAATATATTAAAACATGACATCTGTTTTTTATATACTATATATTTTTTAACTTTCCTTTTCTTGCTCTCTATCTCTTTTTTTTTATAGAAAAGCCTTATTCTTGTTTTTTTGGGGGACTGCAAAAGCAGGAGAGTAGAAGTGGCAAGAATGCCCAATTTAGAAGGAGAGAGGGCGAGAACCCTGAAGGAGTGGTAAGAAGATGCCATGGGCCCATAACAGAGGGTGAGCTGCCCAGAGACCTTGATTTCATATATGAGTGGGGGTTGATGAGTGGGCTTGTGAATGAATCTTGAAGATATTCTGGAAAATCAAAATTATGATGAGTATGTAATTTCATATCTTCCAAGAATCAATCTTCACCATCCATTTCCACATATGAGTCAGAGTACCAAGCTTTCCCAAATAGGGGAGGAGTTGGCTCACCCTGAGGGAAAAACTTACTCCCTTAGCCCTTTATGAGGGATAACCACCAGAGGGAAGGTTTACAAGTCCAGTAGGACCTGAGACTGGTCAGGGCAGGTGGAGGCTCCCATGGCCTGGGAGCAGAAAGCACCTTGACAACTCATGCCTGACCCTGCAGGAGAATAAATTAGTCCCCTGGTAGTGTGAGTTGAGCACCCTATGCCAGGCCAGGGTGTCAACTGAGAGGCGATGTCATGCTTCCACCAAATGCAGATTCAGTTCCCACCTGCCTGGAAGCTACCCCATTGGTGTCATATGACACCCTCGCTTGGTGCCTTGCCAGCTCAAAGCTCTAGATAGAAAGGTGAATGGCCTGCCTGGTTGCTTTCAATTTGGCATGGATGTTAAGAGTTGACTCAGCATTGCCCACAGGCACTTGCCATAAGCTGCTTGGTGTACCTGATGTGTAGAAATGCACATCATGATACGTGCCATCACAAAAACCTCCTGTCACAAGCATCAATCTCCACACAGTCAGTGTCAGGAGAGTGGTTATGCACCTGGCACCTAGGCCCAGAGGAGATCTGCAGCTCCAAAATCCCAGAGGTGGGGTAAGGGATAGAGCCTGGAGACACCATGGGAGTGCAATATCTGCATTGAATAAATACAAGATGGCCCTGTCTATTCTCTACCTTTTACCTATTCTGGCCTCCCTTTTGGCTGCCTACTCTTTCACCCCAATTTCTACCCTATTCCTTAATACTCCTTATTTTTTATCATTTAGGTCTGAGCACTTACATAGCGGAGACTATATGGGATTGTTGTCTCTTCTCATTTCAGTAAAGCTTATCATTATGTACCTTTGCATGTTAATTATGTTGACCGGTATGTATGGCTCATATTGACCGGCACCTTCACAATGTTTTTCTTTTTTTTTTTTTTGCACCTGTCCACTACGTAATTGTAATCTTATGAAGTGTACTGTATTGTATTAATGCCCAGGACCACCTTGAAAATGAGCTTGCTCAATGGTGTTTATGCCTGGTTAAATAAAGTGATTGACTGATTGATTGATTGAATGGTCCTAGAGGCTGAGGGGGGAAAGTGATGAAGCCAGATGTTCCTGGATGCTCCATAAATGGTTGGGGCCAAGGAGGGATGACAATATCATTACTGCTGTATTTTCCAAGGAAAGATAGTGCCAGGCTAGCAGTATTTTGACTTACAAAATGATGAAGACTCGGCTTATGCATCATCTCTGAAAGGAATTGCTGGTGCCAAGAGTACTCAGCAGATAGATGGATCAAAAAATTCTCTTCCTCAGAGGAGAAAGTGGGAGAAGAAGAGTTGGATTCAGATACCGGGAGTACAGGGACCTCAGGACTAAAAATAACCTGATCAGCTCTGAGGTAAAACTGGTGGAACATAGCAGCTACTGACCTGAACTGGTCCCAGGTAATGGGCCCCAGATGACCAGAAATACCTGGGAGAGAAGAGAAGAAAAGGAACAAGGGGAAGGAGGAGCAGGAGCATCATGAGTGACTTGACCAAGCCAGGTCCTCTGCCAGGGCTGTGAGAATGCTCAGGGGACCTGGCCCAGAGGGAAGGCCTGGCAAGCTCACCCATCTGTGACTTGACCAACATCAGTGGACCAGTCCAGATGGTGCCCTTGAGTGAAACCCCAGGTGGGAGAGCAGAGCCATATGTGTCCCACAGGGTGGGACAGTCCCCACCAGTGACACAGCCAGACGGTTCTAGAGACAAAATTGGCCCTGGACTAGCACTGCAACCCCTGCCAGAGTTCACACCACCTTTGAACAAGGGGTGAGCCGCAGGCCCAGTGCCCTGCCTCATCTTCTCACCAGTATTGACCCTGCCCCCCCTAGCCAAGCCCAGACTCTGGGCCAGAGCCTCCGCTACAGTTGGTCCCAAGACCTGAGACCCCTAGCGGCACCAGAACCAGATACAGCACTGAGAATGGCACCAGAACCTGAACTGGTACTGTGCACAGCAGTAGAAAGGATCCTGACACCATCCCCATTCTGAATGGCAACTCCAAAAGAGGCTCTAGGCCCTGAGCCAGGCTCAGAAGCAGGCCCAGGAGAGCCTCTATCCTCACTGACCCCATCCACAAGCCCAAGGTAGGCACCATCTCCCTTCCCTCTGACCACTCAGGAGAAGAAATGACAATAACTTCTAGGTCTAAGCTGGGGCTGACTCAAGAACCCTTCCATCCTCCAGCACCACAAATGATGCTGGAAGGGGGCCTAGCCTTGAAGCTGGCACTATTCCACTCTCCAGTACTGGCTTTAGAACCAGGAGTTGAGGTGGCACCAGGTCATAACACTGAGGTGCTCACCAGAGTAGACTAAGTGTATAGCTTTGGCCTCACCTCTGGAAGCATCTGCTGCCCTGCTGGACCAATGGACTGGGAGGGGTACCCAGCTGGCCTCCACAGGAAGCCGACTGTCCACCCAACCACTCTCCCTGGGCCTCCAATATCTTAGTGAGGCAAGTGTGGGGAGTGCTTGGTCTCCCTCAGTATACATAGTACTGCGAAGGGGAACAGCCCAGGGACTTTATCTTAGCATCACTGGTGCGATGCCTGCCTCCAAAGGTGGATGGGTGGATCACAGCCCCACCACCATGCTTGCTTCTCAAGGGTGCAATAGTCCACAGAGAAGCAGGCATCACATCTACCTAGATCATGTTCAGCACCAAGGCAGGTCCAGCATTCATGCCAGTCCTGGTCTTGTTGCTTTTACTCCTCAAGACAGGACATGATGATGCAGAAAACAAAAATAAAAAGGAAAGAACAGTTTGGTGCTTAACTAGAGTGAGAATTAACACTAAAATAATAAATGGCACCAAGAAAAAAAATGCAGAGAAAGAACAGCATAGAAGTAAAGGCTTTGACAAACTGAGGAAAAGATGATGCAGTTTCAGTGATGAAGCTCCAATGGTGAACATCTGACGGAAAAGGAGAACTGAGGAAAGGAGGGGTCCAGCATCGGTTACTGGCCAACACAGGAGTGTAAAATCACTACGCCTGCCTCATTGGCAGTGCTGGCACGGACACCGGCCCTAGGCTGCAAAATACTTTGGTCCCACTGGATCTTGGCACCGCTGGCTTAGACCCATAGGGGTAATAAATTGGGAAGATTGATTCTTGGAAGATCAGTATGCTTACAAAAGACAATTCAATTGCTATTGCTAAGGCCCACTAGTTCAAATCAAACCTTCAGAATAATCTTAACTCCCCAAGCAAATTCTGGAAGGTTATCCTCTCCCTTATTGAGCCCACCCAACCCAGTCCATTCCCCCAGTTATCCTGGTGGATGGCTCATTGGCCTCTGATCCTCTCTCCCTCTGTTGCTGCTCACTTCAGTGAGGTTTTCACCATCTGTGCCCTCCCCTCTTTCTCTCCCCCGGTCCCTCTCCCCTCTCTTCCATTTCTGTCCCATGTCTGCTCCATATTCAGCTAAGGGTTTTCAATTCTGTTCTGATCACCCATCAGGAAATCTTGCTTCCCTTTTCTCACTAAACCCTTCTAAGTCTAGCCTAGATGGGCTGGACTGTAAACTCCTCCTGATCTCTGCAGCAGCCATTGCATCTCCTCTACTGAACCTCTCCTTCTCACTGTGCTGTTCCTCAGTCCTGGCATTAAACAGATCTCCCTTTTAATTTCATTACTTTTCTTTTGATGTGTCCATTGTGTGTTAATCTTTTTAAATAAGGGTTTAGCTTTTCTTTACCCCCTGCCATCCCATTTAAAGTTTTCTTTAACAATTTTTTGATCCTTTGTCCCAGCAGTCTACTACCCACTTTGCTGAAGTAGAGTCCATCCCTGCTAAATAAATCTTGCCCAACCCCGAATGATTCCCAGTTCCTCAGGAATTAAAATCCCTTTTCTTTTTCTGCGTTTCTCAGCCAATTGTTTACCATTCTTATTCTTTTCTGTCTAAAGTTGGATGCCATAGGCACAGGTAAAATTTCTAATATTGCCACCTCATTGCCATTCTGTACTAAGTTTTAACCCAGTTCTTGAAAATCTCTTTTAATATCATCATCTGACTTCTTTCATTGTATCATTAGTGCTAGTGTATTTAATCATTAACAGTTCCTCCCTGCCTTGCCCATGATGTCATTAATCATTTTACTGATATTCTCCATTTTTGCCCTGGAAAAGTTACTTACAGCTCTGTTTTGTTTGTTTGGTTCACATATTATCATATCTGTGTATTTTATTATTGAATCCCCCAATGCAAATGTTTGTATTTGTGGGATACATTGGGCTTAATTCTCAAAGAGCCCAAAGATCAACACAAGCTGCTACCGAAGGCAGCTTGCATCAAAGCCTGGTGTGCCAGGGACCCTGTGCCTGATTGTCTATTGGGCAGAGTCCTGGCAGCAAAGTCCCACAGCTTACAGCAACCGCTGTCGACACCAAAGAGACAATGCATCAGGAGGGTATGCCACAAGCTGCAGACCTGCTGTGCACCACTCTAGACCCTGATAGACTAGCTGTCCCCCTCCCCATTCCCTAATATTGAACATAGTAATCATTATCTGTAGTGTCCCCTACTGTGGTGGTATAGTGTCCCCCCCCAGATGTTGGCTATAGTAATCCTTATTTATAGTGTCCTTGCCATTGGTGGTATAGTGGCCCCCTCAATGATCTCAATGTTAGTAGTAATCCTTATTTGAGTGTCCCCCATGGTGGTATGGTGATTTCACTCCAGCAGGTAGTGCCCACCACTCCGCTCACCCCATCTCAAAAGAGCCAGTGCTGGCAGCACCTCCTCTCACCTCTGTGGCTGGTGCTGACTGAACTGTCACAGAGCATGTACTGTAAAGTGTACGTGCTCACTGATCAATCAATGCATGCATACATTTTACAGTATGCACTCTGTGACAGTTGAGTCAGTGCCGGCTGCAGAGGTGAGAGGAGGGCTGTGCTGGTGCTGGATCTGAGATGGGGGGAGTAGGGTGGTGTGCACTACCTGCTGGGGTGGGGAGCCACTATACTACCACAGCAGGGGACACTACAAATAAGGATTACTACGGCTAACATCGGGGAGGGGGGGACACTATACCACCACGGCAGGGGACACTATAAATAAGGATTACTATGGTCAACATCATGGATCGGGGAGGGGGGAATGCGGCACATTGCCGCAAGCAGGCAACTATCCCAGAGGAGATTATTCTAAGTAGCCTTAGACCAGCCCTGGCTGGACTTAGGGTGCTTAGAATTTCTCCCTCTGGGGGAGTTCTGTGAATCCCACGTTCAAGGATGTGGCAACTTGTGTCTGCCACATACCCCCTAGTGCCATGTCACATCCCATTCTTGGACTCACGGGCAGCACAAGCCCCATTTGGAACAGGCAGCCTATGGTTGATGCAGGCTGCCATTGAGAATTACTCCCAGTGCATAGTTTGGTGCAAGGGGGACTTTGTGCCATTCATTGTAGTGCAAACCCTTGAACTACACTAGGAGCTTCAGAATCGAGCCCACTGTGTCTGACTGATTCCTTGAATGTCCAGTGCTGATGCGATTTGGTTTGCCATATTAAAATCTTCTTCTGATAGATCAATTAGTTGTAGGAATTTGTTAGACAAATTAATTTAATTCCTAAAGCCCTTCTGCCTTTTTGGACTGTTTCCCATGACATGGTATACCAGTCAGATTACTGTTCATCTTCATCTTCCTCTACCTTTTCTCTGACTTTCATGGCTTATAGTTTCAGATTCAAGAGACTCTTGTATTGATATTGTTCCATCTGTGCCTATTTTTCATAATAGACATAGGGCATGTACTCACTATAAATTATGTTGAAAATTTCTGTTTAAAAAATGAACTTTAATTTGAAATTTAGGGGCCCCATATTTAAATTGTTAGCACCATGCTAAACGTGCTTTATTCACTGCAGTGCATGGCAGTGCTTCAACTGCCATACTGAAATATATAGTTAGCATGAGACCAAGATGTTTGCGCATGCACACTAATAGGTGCCTGGCAAATATGCAGATGAATTCAATATTGCTGCAGTTGTACTGGTATATTCAAATGTTTTTGGGAAACACTAACAGGCTGGCAGCAATGGGCTAGTGAATGCTGCTGACAATGACCTTTTAACATGGCGTACAGTAGTGTGCATTCACCCTCTACAACAGGCATGTCTATTACCATTTTATTCTCAAAATGCAGGTATCATCCCTCCTGTATGGATTGCCATGCTAGTATTGTATTTTTAATTACTGTATATGCCCCTCTAGCAGACCCTTACCAACACCCAACCTTGTAATCTAGTAATATTAATACAGCTGGTAGTCTAGTGGCTTCTCCCCCTTACCAGACCCTGACTGCTATAATGCACTCCCCAACCAATAATTCCCTAACACAGAAACATAGACAATGATGGCAGAAAAAGACCAAAGGTCCATCTAGTTAGATACCATCCCTTCTGCACAGATTCCCATGCCAAACATTACTAACCCTCAACCCAGCAGCCAGCTCTTGCACTCTACTCACCTCCAGAGCTGGTTGTCAGACCCACAAGTCTGGTATCAGCAGACATCTAACACAGAAGTAGTCTAACCATGCAGAACTTATGGGATGACCCTTCAGACTCACTTTCCATGGGGCTGGCCATAGATGTGAGAGAAGGGTAAGTGTCAGCAGCTGGGGGAAAGGGTAACTGTTTTTTTTGGGGGTCACTGGTTCATAGGGGTGCTGATTCAGGAATGGAAGAACTGCTGCAATGAGTTCCAGAAGAGGTTGGGGGTCCAGCAGACTGCAAGGTACATTGATATTCTAAAAGGGAATTGGGTGAAGGTGGGGGTCCACTGGACATTAGGGATGCTTTATGTAATGTATTGTGTGATGGGAGAAATGGGGGGCACTGGGTGTATCTCTGTGTTATGCCAACACACCTACATGGTAATGGCCACATAATGGCATGCAAATGATCTCCAAGTGCCTTGCATGACTTATGAGGTCATTAACATAGAAACATAGAATGTGAGGGCAGATAAGGACCGCTTGGCCCACCTAGTCTGCCCATTTTCCTACCTAACTGATAAGCCGCAGATCCTAATTAACCAACAGCTTACTTCCTCCTACCCCCCACTAGGACTGCCTTATGTCTGTCCCATACATTCTACAATTCCCCCACTGTTCTTGACTCCACAACCTCCTCAGGAGGCTGTTCCATGCATCCACAACCCTCTCTCTAGAAAAAAATACTTCCTCACATTACCTCTGAGTCGTCCCTCTATCTTCAAATTGTGCCCCTTGTTCTTGCACATCTTCTTTTCTGAAAGATGCCATCCTCTTGGACTTTGTTGATTCCCTTGAGGTACTTGAAAGTTTCTATCATGTCCCTCTCTCCTCCTTTCCTCAAGGGTATACATATTAAGCTCCTTTAGTCTTTCTTCTATGTCTTCTGGTGCAGACCCTGCACCATTTTGTAACCCTCCTCTGGACAGCCTCCATCTGTCTATGTCTTTGTGGAGATGGGGTCTCAGAACTACACAGTACCCAGATGGGGTCTCACCAACTGTCTGTACAGAGGGATAACAACTTCCTGTTTTCTACTATTGATGCCTCTCCCTATGCATCCCAATATCCCCCCAGCCTTCCTTACTGCCTTCTCACATTGCTTGCCCACCTTTGGGTAATCTGATATAATTACCCCCAGGTCCCTTTCCATGTTTACTGTTGTCAGTATCTCACCCCCCATTGTGTACTCTTGCCCTGGGTTTTTGTTTCCCAGGTGCATTACCTTGCACTTCTTTGCATTGAATCTGAGCTTCCATACATTTGACCATTCCTCCAACCTTGTCAAGTCCCTTCTCATCCTTTCCACTCCATCTGGTGTATCAACCCTGTTGCAGATCTTTGTGTCATCTGCAAAGAGACATACTTTTCCTTCCAGTTCCTCTGCAATGTCACTTATAAAGACATTAAAAAGGACCAGTCCCAGTACTGAACCCTGCGGTACCTCACTAGTAACCCTCCACTAGCATGTTTATGCTTGAATAATGTATGCAGAAGCAAAACTGCTAACCCTTCTGGGATACAATAGGCCTCTTTGCTCCTGGGTGTCTGTGTAGCCAGCAGGGGGATGTGCACTGCACTATGCACTTTGAACAGCACTTACAGACTATATTTGTACATGTATTGCATGCCAAACATGGGTGGAATGCATGTACTGTACCAATATTTGTCCATTAGGGCAGCACACTAATTAATGTGCTGCTCTGTACTTTGTGTGGCACAATTAACCATGTACAAGCATCCAACCCAAAGTGTTTTACTTTGAAGAAAATTAGAAAACAAAAACCTGGTTGGGAAATGAAACTATGCCTACTGAACTTAGAACTATAAGAATGAAACACCCTTTAATGGTTACAAAAGTACCTAGAATGCTTAGAAAAAACAATCCTGATTGGCTTAAATAATTTTATAACTTATAATAGGAATTAGGACCTCTGCTTCAGTCCTTAATTATTTAATGTAATGTGATGGGAATTCTCCTAGTTAGGCCTCTGCTACTGAAGATTTTGTGATGTTTTTACTGTGTATTTATTATAGTGGCATGCTAGCTCCACTATAGTTAGGGTTGAGTATGCTGTTTTTATGTGAAACCCCTAACTTTGCACTTTAATGTCTTCACCACTGTGCAACAGAGTTGCACAAAATTTTGCAAACATGGTCTTGTGTCCAAGGTCTCTTGAGTTGACAAGTTTCATTCCAGTTGGATGTGAAGATTCTTAGATCCAGATAGTGAAAATGTGAAAAAATTATTGTTTTTTTTTTTGCTGTGGTTTTTCATCACCTTAGTCCAGATGGTTTGAAATCTTCCTCTGAGATTTTCAGGGTAGAAAGGGCTTGGGCCACAGTGGTACGTTTCACTGGTTTGGTGAAAAAATATTTAGTTCTTTCCAGAGTTATAAGGATTTGAAATGTCATTTCTGAGCATGCTCAATATGGTCTTTTGGATAGCTGTTTCCATCAGAAAAAGAATCTGCCCATACAAAAAGATTCTGCTTCATATGAAGGAGGTAATCTTTTTCATGAGACATTTTTTTCCATAAGTGTGTCATCTTGTTTTCATTTTTTTCTTTGAAAATCATAAAAATGATATCCTGCAGAGACACCATACCAACACATGAATCTTGCTAATTAGCACCCTTTAGGTGGATTATGTAGTTAGTTCTTGGAAAATCATCCAGAAATGTGTTTAACACATTTTAAATCTCTTTCATGATCCTAATTTCTTTTTCTGTATGACCATATGAAAAGATTCCATTCATATAAATAAAGAATTTGGTCTTTTTCAGATTATTTTCCCATATGAAGGAATATTTTTGTATGAACACATAATCTCATAAAAAGATCAATCATACAAAATAGAATTTGGACTTAGTTTTTCACATTCTTTTTTCAATAAACACTCTTTTCTCATATGAATGACACAATCTCATGGAAAAAAGACCCTTCATGTGAAAAAAGAATTTGGACTTAATTTTTTTTCACATTCTTTTTTGTATGAAAGAAACTTTGTTCGTCTGAACAAGCTGTAACTCTGTCAGTCTTTGAGTTAACGGACAATGTATATATCAACAGAAAGATCTTAATGACTAGTACAACACTTAGCCTGTAAGAAATAAGAACTGAAAATGGTCCATCCGTACAAAAAAAAATTACAAGGAAGCACACAAATCACTTTTCTAGAGGAATGGAACCAGAGGACCCTGAGCTTCCTCACCCACATACACATGTGGATAAATGGAGGCAAGGAAGCACTGGTTCCAGAGGGCCCAGCAATTCTGTAATCACATGGATGTGTTCATGTGGGTCCAAATGATGAAACAATTGTACTATCTCAAAAAGTAAAGACCCCACTCCCACCCTACAAGTAGGAAAAAAAAAAAAACTTTACAGTTTTGACTGCCCTGAGTCTTGACAAATCAGACCTGGGGTCTGTCTTGGGGTTATGAACCGTAGCGCTCACCCTGTTCTCATAGAGTCATCATATATGATCTTGTTGCTGATGGATTGGGGGGTGTTAGGGTTGATAACCCCAAGGAAGACTCAGGCCTGATTTTCCAAAATTCAGGACAGCCTAAACTGTAAAGTGTTTATCTTTATGCTGCTTGCAGGGTGGGGTGGAGTTGGTGGAGTTGGAAACCCTAATGCCACATTTCCCTACTTTTGTCAGTTTAACCCTAACTGATGCATTAACAACATTTTTTGAAATGAATTTATTATTTAGCTGTGTCTATTTCAGGATATTCTGTAAAGTGCTTTAAGTTTCTAGAAGAGTGCTGAACAAAAATAAATAACCTTAACTAATGGCGGGAGTCATCGTCAGTGTGCAAGCTGTGTTAAAGCCCTGGTATGCCCTCTTATTATCAGGAAATCTAACAAGTACTCTTTGGAGGAGTCACTAAATAGCATCCTGTCCTCCAACTGGAAAAAACAGAGCTCAACCTCTGTTTTGTTTCTTTAAAATATCACTCCATATTTCCTTATTTGTATATCATGCCACTATTTCCAAAAAGAAACTGATGTTTTGTGACATCCTCATTCTGCCACTTTTTCAAATTATGCTGGTATTCATCTATGGCACAAATATAAAAAAAAATATTGATTTAAATACTTTGTTGTTTTGTATTTTTTTATTCTTCAGCATGCTAAAGCAGAACCACTGTTCACCTCAGCCCGCATTTTCAAAAGGTTAGCATAGCACAAACTGGGTTTGTGCCATGCTAACCTGGAATAGCCCTGCTCTTGGGGGTGTGCCCCAATTCTGTCACACAGTATTGTGTGTGCCTTTGCAAATGAGGGATCCCTCATGCATAGGAAGTGCAGCATAATACTGAAAGTATTCTGAAGCGCTAAATGGCCAGCAGCAGCGGCACAGTTTAACACTTCCAAAATCCAGCCCTTAACCGTCCGCACACTGTCAAGGTCTGAGTACCCTGGTAATGCAGTAGTCCCTCGCTAGTCCTGATCCCCACATGCATTAAAGAAATGACATCATTGGTGGTCCAGCGGTCCCTTCCCAGCCCAATCCCTGTCCATGTAATAAAAACATCATTGGTTGTCCTGGCGGTCCCTCTTCTGCCGATTCCCTGGTATATAAGAAATAAATAAGTCCTGGTGCTGTAGTCCGGTCACTCCCTCATCCATTCACTGATCATCATCCTGATGAAATATACAATACACTGGTAGTCTATTAGACCTGCCACACCCCCACACCCAGCAGGTAGTGACCCACCACCCTGCTCCCCAACCCAACCTGAGCTGGCGACTGGCACAGCCGTCCTCACATAGCCAGCCCCTGACTGAAATGCCACTAAATGCAAACAGTACACATTCATTGCCAGTGAACACCCTGTCTACTGTACATGTAGTGACAGTTCAGTTGGTGGCTGACCATGGCGGTGTGAGAAGGGCTGTGCCAGTCACTGGTGGATCAGGTTGGGGAGCAGGGTGGTGGGTCCACTGAGGTGTTAGGTCTAGGACTACCAGGGTATTGAATTTTTTCAGGATGATAATCAGAGAACAGGGAAGAGGTGGGACCACTATACCATCAGGACTTCCTTTATTTCTTATATATCAGGGGATCAGGGCTGAAGAGGGACCATTGGACCACCAATGATTTTTTTTATTACATGGACAGGGATTGAGGCAGGGGAGGGACCATTAGACCACCAATGTTTTCTATTTTATTACTGGAGATCTGTGCTGGGGAGGGACCGCTGGACCTCCAATGCTTTTGTTTTCTTTACAGGGACAGAGATTGGGGCTTGGGGGGAACCTGGCCCGGCACACTCTGCCACCCCATAATGGGCATGCAAATGGTCCCTTAGCACCGTGCATGTCCAATGAGCACATCTGCATGTTTAGGCTGAATATTGCCCACGGGGGGCTGCGGCGCTAACCAGTGTGCACCGCGCTTCACCTCTATGGGCGGTCTTCAGCCCAGTGCTCTAATAGCACAGCATAAACCACGGTGACTGCTTGCTGTGTGCCACACTATCATGACCCCATATTCAGATAGACAGAGCGGTCAGTTCAGATCGTGCTATCTGATTGAATATGGTACCAGAGCCAGCTGGCCCTATTTTTTTGCATGATGCACCTGTTGCACATGCAGCCCGATGGCTCTGAATATGGCGCCCATTGTACAGTGTGAAATATTAAAATGCAAACAACATCTAAATCATCATCAGGACACATGCTTCTGAATGGACGTCATTAGCTGCTACAACAGATTAGGATCTAACATATGAATGAATGGATGAGATAGATTGAAGATGGCAGATGCATGCTGACATGATGAGGAGGAGCAGGTTCAGCAGAAAGTTTTATGATAGTTTTTATTTATAAATGGTATGCCATCTATACTGTGTTTGTAACATGTGAAGCTTGCTCTTGTTCTTGCAGCTTGTTTCTGGCCTTTTTTCCCCAGACAAACTCTCCTTTTAACTTCTTAGGTTAAACTGAAGTGGAGGTTGCCAGATGTTCAAACAGCAGATCAGACAGCAGACTGGATACAGGAGTGAGGAGAGAGGGATCACTGGTGTAGTGGCTCACTAAGCCATGTTGCATAACCCCCAACTTGAGAGGATTGATGAAGGACTGAATCAGTTCTATGGCAATATGCCAGTTTAGCCAGTGGGCTATCTTCTGTAATAGTAATAACATACTAAAAGTAAATTAACACTACCTTAATTAAGTGTTTCTTTCATTTGCAAGATTTTTCAAGCTGGACAAGACTGGAGGCTTGGCCATACTGATTGTGGTCAGAAAGGGGAGGACTGAGTGCCAAGAGCTGCTGGGGTGTGGAGAGATAGAGTTGGTTTGGACTGAGGCTTGTGTGGGAAAACTGTTGTAGAATTTGAAAGTAATTGAAAAGGCAGTACTTACTGAAAGATGATGAGATTCATGAAAGAAGCCTACTTCTTTCAAACATTTTAAACATCTTTTAAATAATTACATTTGAGGTTTACATATGAGAAAGCACAGTACAATTAATAAAGGTGGATAAAGGTGGACAAATGTGAATGGGGAAAATACCTAACTGCAGCTACTGTACACACTCTACCTTATTTTTGGATAACTTTTATTACAGCGCATCTACAAGACACAAAAGTATACAATTAAGAGTTGGTACTTAGGCTAATTCAGAACTTCATGCCAGAAAAAGCAGCTGATATATGAGGTTAGACACCAGCTTTGGGATGTGATGGCTGGTGGTGTTCTTAGAGGGACAGATATACACAAGATAGCAAAGCAGGTAGACTCTAGAGACCTGCTGTTGAAAGGATTTTTGAAAGGCTTCTGTTTGGTTAGCATTTTTTGCAAGCTGCTTTGAGCCATTCTGTAATGGAAGTCAAAAGTCACTGTCTTCCCACACCAAAAAGGAAATTTGCTTTACTGAGAATGGATATTTGTGACATAAACTGAACCAGCTGATTCAGCCAGTTTGAGACTGTGGGCCAGATTTTCAAAAGTCTCGAGACTGTTGCAAGCCCCAGGTGCACTAAAGACATGGTGCACTGGGCTTGCTGCAATCTAAAGGGATTTTCTATCCCTTGCAGCAACTGACACAAGCTAGACCTTCTTTGTGGTCCAGCTTGCATCAGTATTAGAACTGTTTTTACAGAGCTTTGTACCAAGATTTGGCACAAGTTGCTGTAAAGGTGGTTCTCCAGCTGAACATTATTGCTAAGAAGGAGGCATATATATGTGTGTGTGCATGTGTGTGTGTGTGTATGTGATATAATGTATTGCTAAAATAAGAACTTTAATATTTATATAGTCTATATTTGAATAGAATTTTATATCTTGTGCATTACTATTTCATTAATTTGTTACTTTGTTCCTTTTGTACATTTGAAATGGCAACAAAAATCTAATACCTGACTGCAAGGAAATTAAGCACCCCCCCCCAAAAAAAAGAAGACCCAGCATAAGAAAGTGGGGCCTAAACTACTTACAGGCGAAGGCCAGATGATAACTAATTACATTATCCTTTCTGGTACTAGTTTAAGAAATGCAAACATTCCAAACTCAGTATTGAGCAAGTACCTACATGTCACACAATTGGGTCCAAGTGCTACTATTGAAGAACTAGAAGATAATCCAGTAATGAATCAAATAAAAAAAATAGAGGGATCTATAGTACCACAAACTGGCAGTGAGTCTAAAAAAATCCAGCTCTAAAAAAGTTAGTGAGACATTTTCTTTCTGATTCACCTCAGGAACAGAAATTTATGACATCCAGAAATGATGATCAAGCTGTTACAGCTTTAAATGAAACACAACAAATAAAAAGTTAAGCAAGGAACGATAAGACATCAAACTGTAGAAACAGATTTAAAGTGTGGTGTGCAACTAAATTATAATAAGATAGATAAAGTAGAAAGTACAAATTGTCAGGGGACAAATGACATGTCTGAAATAAGAGACTATAAATCCTTTTTGAATGAGCTTGAGAACTTTATTTCACCCTATCTGAACAGATTAAGTCTAGATCTACCAACAATGGCTCCACCTGACATTACGTATATGTGGCAGTCAGTGGGAAATAAAGATAATACAGAAAACAACAATAAAAGTAAAAGTGATACACAAAGAGTGACAGGAAAAATCAACATTTACTACCTGTGGTTGAATCTTTTATTAATATGAACCTGCTAATAGTTGTGTGGGCAGAAATAAAGAGACAGATAAAACAAGATAACACAAATTCTTACAGAATTAAAGAAAATACTGGCAAAGGAATATCCACTCCAATTATTACAGATTAATAGCAATAAGTATGAGGTTCAGGTAGACAATAAAAGGAACAGTTAGCAAAGGAAACAGAGTGGGAACTAAAAAAAGACATGCAGGAGAATACAAAAAGAATAGCAGAAGCAAAGAGTTGAAACATGGACAACAGAAAAAAAAATCTGCTTAAGGAGACACAAAAAAATTAAAAAAAGATAATGCAAACAACCATAATACTGAATTATGCAGGCAGTGTCCAGTTACTTCAGAAGGAATCACATTTGGATATAAATCATCAAAGCACAAGAAAAAAAAATCAGACTGAGGAAATAATAGAACACAGTAACTGTAATAAATTACTTCCAGTGGGCAGAAATGAGAAAAAAGTTCCATCAAACAGCTAATGGTGAAAGAGTGACTCAAGGTGCAAGGAATATTAAGAAACGGAAGCAGTGTAATAAAAACAAATGAGAATAAAAATGAACAGTTTGTTAGTGACACAGAAGAAATACTTATCCAGAGGGAAACGTTACTACCTACCCTCTATATGAAAGGTCTACCAAAAGTTAAAAATGAAAATAACTTCTCCTTAAAGAACTGGTGACATGTCAAGCTGAACTTTAACAAAATGTAATATTTAGACACAGTCCAGCTTGTATTTTCCATTAGTTCTGTATTTCTCCTCCTTATTATTTATGTTTGAGGTCATTTGTATGAAAATAGGATTTCTGCTCCTTAAGAGTTCAACTATTCCTGCTGCTTTCTCCCTACCTGAAGTCATAAAGCACTTCTTGTGACCTCACAGTTACTCCCATGGAAACAGACTGTGATGTCACAACAGAGGACTATGGCTTGGAGTAGGGAGTAAGCTATAGAGGCAGATGAACTCAAAATAAACTCTAAGGACTAAAAATCATATATTCACACAAATTTCCTTAGTAATAACTCATGAGAAGAAATATATCAAATATAAATGGAATGCAAGCAGAATAGCACCTAATTATTGTTTTTTACAGTTTTCTTTGAGGCATCAGTAGATCTGTAAAGGTAATGGTGTACAATGTCTACAAAGGATTGGTTGGTAACATTATATGCAAGACTGAACTCAAAACAGTGTATATAGTAGGTAAAGAAATATGACAGGAAAAGGATATGTTTGCATCACCTTAAGGATGCAAACATATGTGGGATATTTTTGAAACATATGGATGATTTTAAAGATATGAAAATGAATATAGACACATTACAGATACTGAGAAAGGAAAATGTCAACATAAAATATTTACTAAACAAGTTGTCAAGAAAACTACTGGCAATGACATAAATAAAAATACAAATTCATAAACAAAAGAGACTAAAATAGAAAATAGTGATAAACAATAGAGGGTTAGAGAATTTCTATGACCTATAACAATTACTCATTTGGTGAGGGAGAGGAAGTAACAGCAAATAGTAATACTGTATGAGGAAAGGGAGGATACAACATGGGAGCTGAATCATCAATCATCTGGTTTTAGAAACTAGCTCTATGTTAGCCATAGCAACCTCTTCACCTGTTTATAACATAAGGGGTGAGATATAGAAAGAGGAGAGAGAACTGCCTTTGACAGAACTGAATAGTTCACAATTACAAAGTATAGAATTGAGTGTAAAAGACAATGGGCTGGATATTCAAACTGCGCTATTTTGTGGCGGAAGCCCTTGAGCTGCACAAAATAGTTGCGCAGGGGTGTGTCCAGAGCGATATTCAAAGGAGTTGCGCCCTTGAGCAACTCCTTTGAATATCACCCCCTGGCCACAGCCACTGTGCATGGTGCAGTGGAACTTGCACCACCGCAAGTTGTCAGAGTGGAGCATTCAATCATGGGCGAAGTACCATTGCGCCATGCGCAAAATCCCCATATTCAAAAGGTGACATGCAAATGGGGCCATAATTCATGCAAGGCACGGGGGGCCATTTGCATCTGATTATGGCCCCATTTGCATGCCATTAGCATGCAGGTGCTCCGATCCCCGAGGACTTGCACCTGGCGCCCTGCCAGGCAGCAGCCATCAGGGACCGACGCCCCCTGCAGCCCGATCACGGGCAAAACAGTGTAGAATCCACTCCCACCACCCCACTGGCCCGATTGTGGGCATAGTTTAACCCCCACCAGCCCGATTATGGCAACAATGTGGCTCCCCCACGTATCCCTGGTGGTCCAGTGGACTGAAAAGCCAGATCGCAGGCAGTAGTTGTTTAATAACCCCTCCCGAATTCATCCCTGGTGGTCCAGTGGACTGGAAAGCCCGATCGCGGGCAGTAATTGTGTAATAAACCCCCTCGAATTCATCCCTGGTGGTCCAGTGGCACATCCCAATCACGGGATGTAAATGTTGAACAAACCCCGAACATAGCCCTGGTGGCTGGTGTCCCCACCCACCCGCCATGAAGCCACCACCTCGCTCCCCCCAGCCGGCGGGTGGCAGCATCCCAACCGTGCCACCCCGCCGCTTCCGACTGATCACCTTCAGTAGGCTGCATGCCCATTGGTGCAGAGCAAGAGCCACTGGCATGTAGCTCCATATCAGAGGCAAGACAGTCCAGTTTTGTGAATGAATGAATGTATTCATTCACAAATCTGACCGTCATGTCACGCTCGGGAGCTACATTGCTGCCCGTGGATCGGGCTGGTGGTGGGGATTAAACTATGCCCGCGATCGGGCCAGTGGGGTGGTGGTGGGATTTATCGTCTCGCCCATGATCAGGCTGCGGGAGGGCACAGGGACCAGGTTGGGGGCCAGCCACAGGTGGCAGCTGCTGTGTTGCATCCTGCAATGCAGCAGCTCACCTGTGGGTAGCCCTCCTGTAAACCTTTTTTGTGGCTCAAAGTTGTGCAGGCGCAGGTTGGGGTTGTGCCTGCACAACTCTGCACAGCCCTGCTGAATATCGGGCTCTGCAGTTTATGCATAGTTCCTCCTCCAGTTCAGCAATCATTCATTTGCATTGCGCTGTTGCTCAGCATGTTTTCTGTGCCAACTGCCTCCTGCTGAATATCGCAGAATGGAGCAAGTTCGGACTTGAGCAGGCACAACCCTTTTGAATATGTGGGCCAATGTGTGAACTACTTGGGATCATAAACTGGAATATGGCAGGTTTAAAGAAACACTTATGGATAATAATGGGTTCAATATTGTAAAATATTGGACATCATTATGTCAGGAAACTTGGATCATTAGCATATCTGTTGTTACTTTTTCTGGCTACTGTAGTGTTGGCATACCAGCAAATTAACTGTCAGCTTATAGACACCCAAGTGGTGGGTTACTTGCACTTATTTCTACAGATACCATTGAAAATTGCGTAAACTTAAAAGTAGGAAATCCACACTTTCTGTGAATTTTATTGTGCAGCAAGAAGGAGCAAAAATGTGTCTGCATTAATATTTATATGCAACCAAAATTGATTACGAAAATAAAAAGACATCTTTTCATGTTACAAAACATTATAACAATATTACAAGATACTTATAAAATATACCTATCATAATTATGGGAGAATTAAATGTAAGAACCAGAAATAGGCTTGAAGTATACGTAAGAATTTGGGAAGTGGATGAAACCTTATTGATTTCTAAGAAAATCAATGACTAAGAAACTGAACAGAAGAGGGAAAGAAATTTTAAAATTAGCAGCAAGAAACAACTTCAGAATCTTACATGGAAGAATGCAGGTGGACTATAAGGGAATATCGCATACTTCACAAAAAGTAGGGATCTGTTTTAGATATAGCTATGATAGATGTTTTTGGTACCCCAGTGGCTAATTTTAAGATACGAGAAGAGTGGGATTAGCGATCACTTTCCAATTGTCTTGAGTAGTAGATAACATTTTATTCATTTTAAATGAATAAGAGGCTCAACTGAGACAAGCTCATTTCCATGAAATCCTTTCATACAAGATTACTCAGATTGTTTCACTTCATAAAAATACATAAAAACTTTAAACACTGCACAAACATTTAAAAATATACTGATTAATGTAGAGAACAGAACACACGATGACTTCTTGGATGCCTCCATATAAAACCATCTTTTTATCTTGCCTAGGTGAATTTTAACCTAAAGGGATCTTAAGTAATGTGGAATAGAATTCCACAAACTGGGACCAATACTAAAAAAAATGTTTCCTCCCAATTTCTAAATTTATTTGGGTTATAAAAATTCTATCCCCCCCTCACACACACACACTGCTCTAAGAGCTTTTTATACTTCTTAGATACACATTTAGTCTAAATGTAAATTTGAAAAGGACACTAATGCCTGTGCATCTTGAACAAACATAAATTGCTGACAGAAATATAATCATAGTCATCAACAGAAAGATAAAAAGGAACAGCTACATGACTGAAAAAATTGATAGACTTACAATCTATTGATGTTGATATTGGTAAAATAAAAGAATAAACAATATAATAAACACACAATATCCTGAATTAAAGAGAGGGATTTTTAATGTCTTTAACCTCTTACCAAGTCTAATTGTTAGTAAACTGGAGGAAAAGAATAGGAACTGCACCAAAGCAGGTGTGCCAAATGGAAATAGATGTTAAGATATGGAATGTGAAAACGATAAAGATCACTGACTAAAATAGGAAGACTAACAAAACCAACCTGTTATGTTAAGGAAATGTATGTACAATTAAAAAGAATATAAATGTACGCTTAAGATAAAGAAAATGGATTTCAAAGTCAGTTTATGGGAAAAATGACAAGTATTAATAGAAAAAGACAAAGCCTTTTGGAATTTTAATCTGAAAAACATGACTGTATCTTCTGTTCTTACTGTGTGCAGATTGTACAAGAGGCCCTTTGGCACCAAGCATTCCTGCTTAAAGCAGAACCAGCCTAAATGTTCATGCTGGTTTGCACATATACCCATCATGCTCTGCATGATGGGGGGGGGTAGGTGTGCTTCTGTATTTCTTGAAAACCTGCTGCCAATGTCCTTTTTGGGTAACTCTTGCCTCCATGCCTTAGTGCTAAGGGTTTTTGTCTTTTAAGTTTGATTTCTTCTTTTGGGCTCACCTTGACCCCAAACCATAAGATCACATTAAATCTGGCTCATTTTCCCTTGAGGTGAGACACAGTTGAGGCACAGTGATGAGTCTTGCGTAAGATGAAAGACATGCTTGTGTCTTTTGTTCTCACTCTTTTCAGATGGTATGAGAGGCTCTTTGGCACCATGCATTCCTGCTCAAAGCAGAATCAGCCTACATTTTCATGATGATTTCCATATATGTACCATGATGCTCTACATTATTAATGTATGTGTGATTTTGCATTTCATTTGAGACTTAGTTGCTTTTGGTAATGATACATATACAATACAGTAGGTTATCACTGAATGTATTAAACCACTGAAGAATGGTTTAAATATTATAATGATCTATATGGTATACCAGAGGTTAAACACAGAGCTATAGAACTACAAGACACCATAGCAGATGAGTGGGCTTTGGTCCTAACAGCACAAGTAATAGGGGTAATTGGGCAGCAACATAATAACAACACCCTGGAATAGATGATTTACCTGCAGAAATGTATGAGGCTAATCTAGAGTGATGAGCTCCCACTCTGGCAAAATTATTTATAACTATGAATAACAGTTTAATTATGCCAGATGGTTGAGTGAGGCATTATAGTGCCTCTCTTTCAAAAGGACACAAAAAGTTTGAAGTGTTGTAGACCAATAACACTATTATTGTATGCACTGGTCTTAAAATATATACTAGAGTCATTCTGACAATTTTGGAAAACTGGATCACAGAGAATAAACTCCTACCAGAATATCAAGCAAGTTTTCGTAATACATATGGGACATTAGATCATATTTTTGTACTGGACTTTTTTTGACTAATAAATATGTAAGAGAAAAGGAAGGAAAATACTACCTGACATTCCTGGACATTACTTCAGCTTTTGACAGCCTGAGCAGAGAATTACCATGGGAGACCTTTTCAGAAAAGAGTATTGATAAACAGCTTTTATTAATTTTAAAAATGCTCCATAACGGAACAACAGCCAGGGTAAGAGTAAGCAGAAATGGAGACACTACAGAACCGATATATATTTATATATACTGGAAAGGAAGGAAAGCAGGGGTGCTTGTTATCACCCCCGCTTTTCTCCCTTTATATTGAAACATTGATAGAAAAACGGTTACAGCTTGACATATACAGTCCGAAAATAAATGCGAAGAATCTTAATATATTACTATACATGGATGATATTGTCCTGCTATCTAGAATGCCAGTGTGGTTAAAGAGAGGGCTTCAAACAACTACTGTATCAGTTTCGCTGTTGCTTCCTTGTGGACTGTCTCTGTGGTAACAACGAAGTCTAAACAACAACTGCTGCAAGCATTTAGATTTTGACTGTCAAAATGCAGTTTTTGTCACTTTATTCATGTGTTTTTTTTTTCATTTTATTCCTTTTATATGCTGAATTTCTTGCTATTTCTTGTTATACCTTGACTTTCTTATTATTTCTTTTTATACCTTAATTTCTTGTTATTTCTTGCTATTTCTTATTTAAGAAAAACATGTGTCTCTATGTATCACCCATCTGGATTCATTGGGATTAGTGCTCAATGCAAAAAAAAGCTGAATTATCATCTATGGAACAAATAAAATGATCTATTATATTGGACCATTGGTTATATAAAATTTGAGGAGATAATGGAATGCCAATGATTGGGGGCAGATTTAATAAAATCAGACACTGGAAGCCTCACTTAGAGAGTGATAAAAAAGTAGCAATAACTGCTAAAGGGATACATACATTTTCAAGGGACTTTGGCAGTAACTCTTTTGATGCAATGAGAAGAAGTTTTTTTGGGGGGACTCCCTCATGGGCCCCAGCAGCCCCACTTTTTCAGGGCTCTTACATGCTTACTCTCCCTCTGTTGGACCTAACCCCTGCTGCCACACCTGTCATGGTTTCTTCCAGAGCTCTGCCAACATTTCCTATTAGTGGTCCAGCTGATCCCTGTTTGGGGCCCCCCCAGAGGGGAAATGAGGGTGGAGAAAGCACCTGTTGCACTGTGGATGCCGGTCCAGGGTCAGGTGGGGTGCACTGGGTGATTGGCGGCAGGAAAGAAGCCTACTGAAGGCCATTATCCAGTGCTGATGATGGACATTTTCCTCTGTTCTGGGGAACCCTCCTACCTCCTGCAATGCATGCAGCCTTTGCAGTGTCCTGGGGCGGAGGTGTTAAGCACCGTATGGTTATCCACACCACCAAGAACTCCTTCATAAGCCACCACCAGGAGATGCTACAAAAATGGCTCCCTATGTCCCTTCCCTCAGGAGGGAAGCATCCAAAGGATGCTGTCAACTCCCTCCCTGCTGGTCTCTACTCCTGGTATCCGGCTCAGGACATGAACTCAGATTACTAGTATGCCAAAGCAATTCCCATCACATGGCACCAAAGAAGAAGTTTTAAAGCTGAGGTAAATAGTCAACTATTGTATGCAGCAGAGGTTTGAGCAATGGACCTTGATTTATCGAACATTGAGCCAGTCCAGAATTTTTTCATTAGAATGAGCTTAGACCTCCCAAATGACACCGCAGTATCAGTAGAACAATTAGAATCAGGCATAAAGTCTCTAAGCATGATATCCTTGAATACAGCTGTGAGTTTATAGGGCAGAATTATGTCATTTGGGGATGAGAGATTGATAAAGCACTGTTGGTATGAGGCCAGAATTATTATTATGAAACATTTTAGTTTCATAAACTAAATAAGAAATTAATGAAGATGGGCCTGTATTCAATTTGGATGCCAGAGATTTATGAAAAAAAGCTGATTTGTTATGTAACCTCTGCTAAAGTAAGTACTATAGACTATTTTTTTCAGAATGATGTAGCTAAAGCAAGGAATATACCTGAACTGAGATTTTATGCATGCAAAAAAAAAATAAATACAAAATACGAGTCCTATTTGGTGAATTGCGAAAGTCAGAGACATAGGAAAGCAATATGCAGGTTGCATCTTGGCTTAATTTTTGAGTTAAAACTATGGATAAGTTTTTGGTCTACTATTGAACAGGAGGGGTATTGTAAATGTGAGCAAATTAACAAATTTATAGTAGCTCACCTGCTATTAGAATGTAAATTTCTTAGCAGTGCAAGGCTACGATTTACTGAGCCACTTGAAAAAGAAATCATTCATTGGAAACCAGAGAAAGTCTGTTAGAAAAATTACTATTCTCCAAAACCAAAGTTATACAGCTTGTGGTTGCTTGTTTTGCACAAAACATTGCTAATGTCTTAAACTTGTAATAATGTATAACTGCTTTTAGTATGCATTTATGAAAACTGTTTAGTGTTCTCTTTAAGCATGTGATAAACAATATGTTTTCATACATCCATTTGTTCAGTAAACTGAAACTGGAACTGGATATGGAGCATTTCCATTACTTTGAATTGGATTGAAGTAGCTGTTTGGGTTATAGAATCTTTGTTGTAAATACATTCATGTGGGAGCTACCAGTAACTTCCTCCATTAAACTGGCCATGCTTAATGCACCTTTTTATGCTACTGTAGCTTGCCATAAGCTGGTCAAACATATTGGTCATCAATTTTAGGAGAACTCTGGGGTTTGATTGGGCAGCCATTCAGAGATCAGCATTTGTCGGCTTGATCATCCAGTCAGCTTGGGGAAAGTCAAATGTGCTACTTTATCACTACTAGTTAGCCTGCACCAATAACAGAACAAGTAGTTCCTTGGGTGTTTCATGTAAAAGGAAAGCAATTCATGTGTCCTGGAACATCAGCAAATGGCCTTCATTATTTTTGTGTAGTAGTACAGTTTTTATCTCTAATTCTTACACGTGTGTACTGCAGGTGGAAGAATTTTATTGCTGACTACTGCTAATGTGCCCATAAATCCTGGATTTTGAGGTTGTTAGAGCTACAGTGGGTGGAACCCTGCTGACCTCTTGCTTTCAAAAAGGACATTCTTTGTGACTGAACATGTTGGAATTGCACCACAGTCACCTCCATGTCTGTGGAGCACTCTGCTGACTGCACTATTTTTACTTGTTTCTTTTATTGCTTTTGCTGTAAACTGGGCCATAAACTGACTAACCTGAGCTCCTCTCACAACACCACCACTGCTCGCAAACAGCTTCACACTTACCCTAGAACATTCTATAACATTCATCTCAGCACAAGTTATTGTTGTAGTTTTTTTTAAATGCAAACCTGCAGTCCCTTTAACATGAAGTGGAGCAAATGTGTATTCTGTCCCATCTCTGTTCTTGATCCACTCATCAGCCACTTGCAGCAACTACCAGCCCTCCAGCTCACACACTTTATCAGCTGCCTCCCATTCAATCCCGCATAGCCAACTCAATAGTTTTTGCTTACTAAATCCTTTTAGTACTGCACTGTGTTGTCTTTTACTTTTTCTTTTACTGTGAGGGAAGGAGAGCAAGAACTTGTGAGGGGAGAGTGTGAGGTCACTCAGAGATTGCCCACTTGTGCTTACAGACTGGAGTCAGATGGAATTGGTCAAGAGGGCTTGAGTGTGAATTTTAATAAAATGCAAGCTGTTTTCCCACACCATCTTTCAATTACTCATTGTAAGCATTAATATACAGCTGACACTCCCTTTTTTCCTCAGATAGAGTTCGCTTGATGAAAGACACAACAATGTGTTCTTTAACTCTTGTATGAAAACATTAAATGTTTTATTCACATTTTATATTTTAGCAAGAGAGTATGTTTGTCACTGCAAACTGTGCCCTGTAGCATCTAGCCACTGTTCAGTGTCAATATAAACTGATGGAAGTCACTACTTTACTGTGCTTAAAAATGGACTTTATAGGTATTAATTTCACAGCTATGATGTTTTAGAACAAAGTCTATCAATTACTAAGAGAATCTCTAATAGATAGCCGACACGCCATTTTTTTAGGCTTTAAGTGCACTGTATGACTGGGACTGCAAACTGCCACTGTTCAGCACCAACATAAACTATACAGATCCAAAGCTACAGAGGTACTGAAAAACCTGAATATAATCTAAACTGTCAACCTTACTGTGCACAAAAATTGACTTTTTTGGTATTTATTTAACAGTAATGATGTTTTCCCACACACACACACTGCCAATTACTCTGATAGGCATGGATATACAGCTGGTACTCCATTTTTTTCTCAGTAAGCTCTCACTGGGTAAAAGGCTCCACAATGTGTTATTTAGCACCTCTATGAACACATTTAGTTTTTTTATTCACATTCCGTTTTAGGTTTCTAAGTGCAAGGTGTGATTGGTACTGCAAACTGCACAGTGTAGCTTCTAGCCACTATTCGGCACACTGATCAAAATCTACAGATGCACTAAAGAGCATGTCTCACCACTGAATTCTCTATTTTACTGTGAAGTAAAACAGACTTTTTGTTTTTATAAAAAAAGATTCAGTAATGCTTTCTTCAAGCAGATAAAGAACTTCAGCATTCACAGAGTTAGAGGCTTTGATTATACTAGTGAATGAGCTCTGCATATGTTAGCTAAGGTCAAAGGCACCCATAACTCTAGAAAGCTGATAACTGGTAACCTCCGCTTTGTCACGTAAGGAATGCATTTATAACACAGATAAGAAACTAATTAATTGATAGGGCAAATATTGGAGGTTTTTCGAAAGCAAAATAAAGTTGTTGGGTGATGGTGGAAGGAACTGTTGTAAAACTGCACACTGCTGCTACTCTCTGCTATGAGATTTGTAATCCTACTGAGGAGAGAAACCATGCTGTTAAACATTACATTTAGTACTGTTTATAGTGCAGGTGATGGTGAGGTGTTAAATGAGAGGAAAGCTCTGTGGCACCACCACCAACTGAATTGTATTTGCTTTGATCTATGGAACATAAGATGAGAGATTGTCAAAAAGTGGGGTTGATAATTACCATCTAAACTGTCTGTTGCTGTTGACCCAGAGAAATGTACCAGCAAGTCAGTCTGGACAAAGTAGAAAGGTATAGGTTTAACACCACTAATGCAATCAGCTATGTGAAAAATAAGCAAAACAGATATCTGCTCAACTGTTTGAATTTTGCCATTTAGTGAATCTAGTGAGAGGCTGGAGAGCCATTTCAGAAATGCGGCATTGTAATTTTAGTTTACTCAAGACAGGAAAATATATAAAGGGTACACAAAACATGGGAATGAATAAGGAAATAAAACAGAACCAGCTTGAGCTACGTGATGGCTTTCCTCTTGAGGGCAGCACAAGCAGTTTTAAAATTGGTCACTCCTTCTTTGACATTAGTAGGTGAGTCAAACTGAGCTGACATGCTAAAAAGAAAACCACTGAGATTGGGAACACTTATTCAGACATGCAATTTAAGTATTAAAGTAAAACATTCACAGTAGACATATTTTTATAAAAATAAGGCACATTTTAGTACTGTATACTGGCTATAATAAAAGTAAAAAGTGAGAATTTAAATACATTTGCCTTTGTTCTTTATTGTAAGATATTACAATCAATCCACCCATGTATTGGTGTCATAACTATTCATATGTCTACTGACTGACTGAATTGGTCTGCACTGTCAAATAGACATGTTGGCCCAGATATTCAAACTGCGCTCAAAATGAGCGCAACAGCAGGAGCAAGCACAAACCAGTTGCGCAAATGCGCAACAGGTGCGATATTCAAACATGGAGCAGAACAAATTGCGCAAGCAACCAACGTCTGAATATCGCACATACTGTGCCATAGCGCAACCAGGAAGGAGAAGCTGAGCCAAAATGTTGTGCTATGGAGCAACCAGGGCAGCCCAGCTGAGCATTCCAGAGGTGCCATAGCGCAAGTAGAGCCCCCCAGAGCAATGGAACTGCACATCCAGGGAGGCAGGCTGGGGCCCACCGCCAGCCATGCCACACATGGGCACAGGAACACACTGCAGAACCCACACCACACCTGCACACCCCAAGCACAGCATCACTGGGGGTGTGAAGGATGATCTACTGGCCCATGGGGACAAGCCAACACAGCATAGCGGAGCTATGACACCCCAGCACAACCACTGGCATGCTGAGAGTGCCACACACAGGGGGTTGACAACCACAGTGCATAGCAGCCCTCAGTACGCACAGCACACCCTGCACTGTGACCCCAAGACACCACCTATGTGCAGTGACTGGCACTGCAGGAAACCATGCATCCCCCCAGCACATGGCAACCCTGTGCAGCACAGAAGCCTACAAGCCAGACACACCCTGTGCACCCAGCAGTGGGTGGCAGCAGACGACAAGACCAACAGAAAGTCACTGCCATGCTGGAGATACCTCCCCAGGCACACACACGCACACACACACCCAGGACCATACCACCCCAGATGGCATGTACACCCCTGCAACTGAGCACCCATAGCCAGCTGCAAATCAGAGACCAACACAGTATTCATATCAAAATAGAAATGTATATTTAAAATATTAAATAACAAAACCAAGAGAAACTATTTACAAGGGGGGGACGGGTAAAAGGTAGGGGTGTTCAAGGGGGAGGGATTAAAAACTTGGAGAGGGAAGGCAGGGTGGTAGGGATGGGAGAAGTGGGAAGGGTAATGTGGGCTATGGCCCAGCCGGCTGCTGGTCCTCCCCCTGCTGGTGCACCATCCTGTGCCACCTTCGCCGAGCTCCATGGCGCCGGATGGCTTGCAGGATCTCCTGGTTCTCAAGTCCAACTTGGGTGAGGCGCCGAAGATCACGTGCCATCCTCCTGAGAACCTCGAGGCCTAGGAAAATGGGAACACAGTCAATGGCTGTGACTGACCACAACCCTGAACACCACCCAAACTGCAAGCCATATAGCCCAATGTCCCATACCTGTGATGGCATGCACCCACCCACAGTGAACATGCACATGGCCATCACAAACAGGCGGCACCAGCTATGCGCACCACTGCACACACACACTGCCCATGTCCATCACAGCACAAACAAGGCTGTCCAGTGACGTGGCAACGTGGTGCGATGCCAGTTACACAGCTATGTGCCCAGTGCATGCCTGGACCACCAGTGACGCATACACAGACGTGCTGTGATACTGGACAGTGATGCATGTCACCTGTGTCATGCATACATACATAGATACATAGACAGTGTCATCAGATAAGGGCCTATGGCCAACCTAGTCCGTCCATTTGAGCTTGTGTTCACTTTGTTTTCCTAGAAGTCTGTTGCCCTTACCCTGACCTCCAGAATTCCTTCATGTCTGTCCCTGTGCGTTCTGAAATCTCGTGATTGTTTCAGCCCTCACCACTTCCTCTGGCAGGGTGTTCCACTTGTCCACCACCCGCTCTGTGAAGAAATCCTTTTCATGTGTCCTCTGAATCGTCGCCTCCAACTTCATCCCATGCCCTCTAGTCCTGGAACATCTTTTTCACTTCAAAATAGTGTGTCCTGCACCCTGATCCCCCCTGTAAGATACCTGTATGTCTCTATCATATCCCCTCTCTCCCCCTCTCCTCCAGGGAGTACATGTTCAGTTCCTTCAACCTGTTGTCATAGGACCCGTGATGCAAGCCATGCACCATCTTTGTTGCCCTCCTCTGAACCTTCCCTGCCCACTCTACGTCCTTACGTAGGTATGGTCTCCAGAAATGTACACTGTACTCCAGGTGGGGCCTCACTAGTGTCTTGTATAGTGGAATTATGACCTCCCCTGTCCTGCATGGTTGTATTGTGCAGGGCTAGTGGACTTCCCCCCCCCCAGCATGCAATAGCATCCATGAAGTCATGATACTCACATTGCTCAAGCAGCTGTGTCTGCTGCTGTCGCTCTTGCTGCCTTTGCTGCTGCTGCTGTTGCTGCGGCTACTGCTGCTGCATCCGGGGTGACTCCTGCTGCCACCGGGGCCCTGGCACGGCCCTCCTCACCCCGGCCCTGCATCCTCACATCCCAGCCTGTGGGAGACATATGTTGAGACAAACATCAGTGTGACTCAAAAGCAGAGTGCCCCCTGCCCCAGTGAGAGTGCCTGCCCACACAGCCATACCCATCCATCGCACAGCTGCACACACTGACACAGCCAACCGTGTCCGAGCCGTCACCTATGCCCAGCCACCAAAGCACACACACACCCCTACAGAGAATACAGGTGCATAGATGGTACACTCACCTGGCCTCGGCACCACGCCCCGCCTGGCACGTGCCCGCAGCCTTGACAACATGACTGGCTCCCTCCGGCGGAAGTCACTGTACCGGTGCCAGCACTGCTCAGCAGACCGGTGCTGTTCAGTGACCCCCACCAGGTCAGTGGCCACTTGCTGCCACACCTCTGTTCTTGCTATGGTGAGGGGGCCTCACCTACAGAGTGCCCCATACTGGGGCTCTACTAGGGCCACCAGGTTGGCCACCTCCAGTGGGCTCCAACTCACAGCCCTCCTCCCAGCCATGTTAGCCAGTTTACAGCAGGCAATATGGCCTGCTGCACCATAACCCCACGTGGAGATGTTGCGCAGTAGACCACCACAGGCTCCAATCGTGCTGTTCGAACAGCGCTGTCACTTCACATAGCGCTGTCACCAGACAGCACAATAGGGACGTACACATGGCAGGCGAACAGCGGCAGGTGGCAAAGGGCATACACAAGGTCATGAGCAATGACGCAAGGCTACGCACAGTGCCATCTGATGTATAGGTATCCTGCGCGACCGACCAGCTGCGTACCAGTGCCACAGTGGACTATTGCACAGTAATGCCACAGCGCCATATAGTGGCCAGTGCTGTAGCGCCACTGGCACAATGGTGGCCATGGTCTGAATTGCCTATCGGGCTCAGCACGTCAGCAGTGCCACAGACGAATGGCGTAAGCTATCTGGGCATGCGCGATGCAGTGTACCACACAGGCACAGATCTGCACCATTGGCTCAGCCGACTGTTCCGTATTGCGCAAAGCGCAGATTCGCGATTTCAGCCGACATATGCAAATCATCTGATCAGCCATTCAAGGGCACAGTGGCGTGATTTGCATGTCATTAAAGTTGCTCCACTCCTAATTTGCATGTGTTGCACTATAAATGTGCGACAGTGGGCTGTGCTGGCCAGATTCGGTTACTGCAGGTGAGAGGTGAGTTACATGCTGTGTGATGTTCAGGACAATGCTCATGGGGAAATGCTGTAGACTGCACAGTGACAGGTGTCCACTTCCACCCATACAGATCACCATGACCGAGCAAAGCCAAGGTGAGGATGAGGACGGTGGGCGTAGGAGGAGGCCCAACTTCACAGCGGCAGAAACGGAGGCCCCTTCCAGGCCTACCTGGAAGATGAGCCACTATTGAGTGGATGGAGGGGCACCCCTCAGTCCCGTCTTGACTGCATGGGGGGGTAGCTGGGCGTTAACCTGCATGGAAGCCACCAGTGCTCCGTGCAGGAATACAAGAAAAAGATGGGGACTGACCGCAGGAGGTTGAAGGAGAAGGTGGCAGCCTTCAGGGCGGCACATGCTGGCACTGGCGGGGGCCCGCCAGTGGTGTTGCAGCTGACCCCACATGAGGAGACACTGGTCGCAGCCATGCAGCCGAGCACCATTGCGGGCATACCAGGCGGAGGATTCCAGACAGGTGGAAGCCCATCACTGCACGGTATGACATGGTGGTGGTGTTTGTGGGGGGTGGTGGCGGTTGTTCACATGCACTCACATGTACTCTCTTTCTGTTACAGATCCTGTTCATCTTCAGGAGACGGTGTTGGTGGGTCCAGACAGTGATGCGGACCTGCTGGACATGGAGGAGGGACCATCCGCCTCCACCACCAGCCAGCAGGCACTGCAGCAGCATGCACGCTGGGCCAACAACTTTGGTGTCAGTGATACGGGTGCAGGGGGTGCACAGCCTGTGTCTCAGCAGTCTGGCATGCAAGCATGCCAGCATGCTGTGGCCATGGCAGTAGCACGTACCTGCACCATTGATGATAGAAGGCCTGCAATGGGCAGTGATAGGTGTGTGTCCCATGACAGACACACAGCAGGCCAGCACATGCCCCTGGGCCTTTGTCCACCTCACTTTGATCCGCCCATACCTGGTCCTGGTGAACAGCGCCCACCCTCAAGGGGTGATGTGCATCAGGACCGTCCACACCCTGGGGGTCACGATGCCATTGGGGCACAGTACCCATTGGACGCACACACCCGCCTGCTGCAGGAATCAGTACAGCTGCAGGGGTGGGTTGCAAGGTCCGTGGAGGCACTGTCTGTGTCCGTGGAGTGGCACAGCAGGGAGTGTGATTGGGACTGAGCCGAGCTGGTCCGTATGCGGACGGATGTGACCGCCGCCATTGACAGGCTGACCCAGGCAGTGGTCTCTGTCATGGACACATTGGGCACACAGTCAGGTGCCCCTGTACCGCACACCCCACACAGTGCACTTTCCACTCCCCGTTCCCGGCGTCGTGCGACACCAGGCCTGTCGACGCCAGGTTCTGCTGTGGGCATCCCGAGCACCCCTGGTGCAGGTTTGTTCGGCGTGCTGCAGACCCCTGTGCGGGCAAGGTCACGTTCACGCAGTGGGACCCCTGGTGGTGCAACAGTGCCACCCCATGTGGCCCCTGCTCAGCCTGCCCATGCTGTTGGGTCACGGCAGGGCCACACACGCATCCGTGGTGGCCATGGGACAGTGCTACATGACTGAGCTGTCTCCCAGTGCGGGCCCTGTCTGGTGCTGCCCTGTGTGCAATGTGTGTCATGGTGGACAGTGCACTGCTGGGTGCTCTGCTCACCACGCCGACACACGGACCACCTGCACACCCTCCCAACTGCTGTCCACAGGTGTGTGTGCATGATGATGCCTGCATTGCACTGTACACCAAGCTGCAAGGGTGCCCAGGTTCTGACACACGTACTTGGACAGTACAGGTGGTGGGGGTGGTTGGTGGTGCTGTGTGTTAGCAATGTCGGTTCTGCAGTGCTGTGCATCTGCCCATGTACGCTCTGTGCCTGGTGTGTGTGTGTGTCCATATGAGTGCTCACCCCTCCTTGATGGTGTGTTGGTATGCCTGGACCCTTCCACTCCCCTGACCTTCATGCACCCCTGGTGTGTTCCCCTGTGTGCCTGTAGTTTGTGCATGGACAGTGTTGGTTGCACATGTCCCCTTGACTTACCTGTGTTGTGTGTAGTGCTCCTCTGTGATGGTGTCCCGGTGCAGCTGGGCCTGCCGGATCAGTCGGGGGTCCCTCCATCCTAGGGGGGGCTGCTCATCACCATCATCACCGGCGTCCCCATCACTGTCCCCCTGTTCGACCTGTACGGCTATCCCATTGTCTTTTGCCATGTTGTGCAGGATGCAACATTCCAGGAATATCCCACAGGCCTTTTGGGGGCTGTACTGTAGGGCACCACTGGAGGTGTCTAGCATCAGAAGCATGCCTTGAGCATCCCAAACACCCGCTCTATGATGTTACGTGTTGCGGCATGTGCCTCATTATAGCATAGCTGCGCTGGAGTCATGGGGTGCCGGTACGGTGTGAGCAGCCAGGGACGGAGTGGGTATCCGCAGTCACCTGTGTGGAGATAGTGAAGAGCAGTGTCATGTTCAGATCCATATTGGCCATCTCCCTGTGTGCCACTACCATGGCACCTGTGTCATTCCCACCCTTGCCCAGAGTTTGCATTCCATACATGTGTACTCACCCACTAGATGTCCTGTGGGGATGTCCCCACCCTCGAATCGATGGCACAGTGCAGACTGATACCATATGAAGGCATCATGTGCTCCACCAGGGTGTGTGGCACAGACATTGGTTATGCGCCCAGTGGCATCACACACCACCTGGCAGTTGACACTGGAGAATCCCTTTCGGTTATGATATGCATGGCCATTGGGGCCAGGTGGCGTGCGGATGGCCACATGGGTGCAGTCTATGGCCCCTAGCACACCAGGCATACGTGCTACCCTGTGGAACTCCTGCATGTTGGTTGTACACCTGCTGCGGTGCTGGGGAAATGGATGTACTCGCAGCATGTGGCAGCAGTGTGCTGAGGAATTGGGTGAGGATGCGTGGCGTGGCCGACTGTGTGATGCCTGTGGTGTCCCTGTTGATCTCTGGAAGGTGCCCGTGGTTAGCAGGCACATCGCTGTCACCTTGGTCTCCACCGACAGAGCGTGACTCCATCGTGAGGGTGCCTGCATCACATCACTGCACAGCTCACAGAGCCGTCTCAGTATTGCCCTGTTCAGGTGGTACCGGCCCACGATCTCTACATCTGTGTACAGCTCAAAGCTGATGCGGGCACGGTACCGCCTGTCGGGGGCATACCGCCAACGGGCTCCTCCACGGCCACGTCCCCCTGCAGCATGGATTCTCACCCCCCTCATTACAGCTTCCATGTGGAAGCTGGCACTGTCCATCTCCCTGGCTTCTGCCCCCCCGGCTGCTGTTGCTGTGTTACCCCCGCTGTCCTCACTGCTACTTCCACTGCACCGGGCACCCCCCGCTGGCCTCTACAAACTATGGGGAACACTTTCCTTTCCTGCCCTTTTCAGTCTGTCTGTCTGTCTCTGTCTGTCTCTCTCTCTCCCCCACTTGACAGCCTGGTAGCGTTCTTGCGCCACTTCCTTGAGCCTTTTTATTTTGGCTCATTTCCGCTAGTGCGCAGTTTCCAGCTGTGCCGCTATTGCGCATTGCGCAAGTCTTTGAATATCGCATTGTGGTCTTTATGCATGGATCTGCCCCCTTCGGTTACGCATGCCTTCATTTTCATTCGGCTATTGCTCAGCATGTTTTCGGCGGCGCAACTGCCTCCTTCTGAATATCGCGAAATGGTGCAGTTTTGGACTTGTGCATGAGCAACCCTGTTGCGCATGGTGCAACCCTTTTGAATATCTGGGCCGTTGTCTTTTTCCGACCCACCATCGAATGACATTTTCACCTAACCTCAAAGGTATTGTGTGTTTACTGCAAACATTATTAAACAATTCGACAATCTGATGGTTTGCATTCATTCTTTATTGTGTCCTCACTGAGGTTTACTTTTAACTTGTAATTATTCTTAAACCACATTTAATTATTGTGCTTCTAAATGACTAACCATTGCAGTCATCATATCTATCCTTCACTTCTTGGGATACATGATGGTTTGTAGAGTTAGTAATTTTAGAAGTAGAAAATGACATCTGTTCTGCCTCCCCCACACTCAGAAAGCCTCAGAGTTAATTTTGGTTGATATTTGACTGCTTTACAAAACACTGTTAGCATGATAACAGTTATTTTGCAATGAGCCATAAACAAGGGGTGCATTAATCTGAAAAGACATAAATAATGTGTTTCAGTTTGTAAAGAAAACATATCCGAACTTTCTTTCCATGATAGGTTTGGGACTGAGTTGTGGGAGTGGCAGACGTGAGGTATAGACACTTATGCAATGTACAGTACAACGGTAAAAAAAGGTAAAGACACTAATTTTTTAAAGGCCCAACATTCAAAAGTTATATTAAGAAACTAAAATAAAGGAATGTGTCTTGGGCTAAACTGGTTAAGCAAACAGAAACACAAATGAACAAGATCTCCTCTTTCTCACTAAAAGAGTACTAGGTAGTTTTTCTATACATTAAAAATCATCCTTACCAAATTGGAAACCCAGACTGTTTCTCAGGTTAACTTACTGTATTTACACAACTGCTCTAACTGTAACTTGTGGAGATGTTGTTTCCCACTGTGGAGGCATGTTCTCCAGTATGTGGAGCTGTGAAGGTCAATAGGACAGACAACAGACTCCCCCCATCAGTGCGATATTAACCAGTCATGCATATCATAACATGGTTCATGTTATAACATACACAAATCCAGCTATGCTATGAAACCCAAAGCTTGTGAATAACCATACCTCTCTAATGCCCATTATGAGGGATGTCTCTTATACTCCACTTAAACTTTTAAAGTATAAATTAATAATATTATAATTTGCTAAATCATAACTAAACTTTGCAGAAATAAAAGTCATGGTTTCCATGGTGTTCTGAGCTTGTAATAAAAAAACCTATATACATTAAAAAGTATCTTCATGTATGATGAGGTATCCCACATTATAAAGGCCAATGTCCACATTGTCCCACATTGTTAGTACACTTCAGTAACAACATGTTGAGAGGTATGGGAATGACCAGTGTCTTGCCAGCATTTTAAAACTACAAAAATCTGAAAGTTTGCCCACTGAAGGTCTGCACTGAACCAGAACTGAGTGTCATGGCTGCCTGGCACACATTTTTCACCTTGCTTGATTGAATTAGCAACACTCTCAGGAGACCACCGCTCTGGGGTTACTAGACTTTCTCTAAATGACCTCAATGGAATCATTTGTTGTCCAAATGACAGGCACATATATTATTTAGACCTAGTTAGCAAAGGGAAGGTGAAAGGTTAAACTGCTGAGCAAACTGTCTCCAGCGCTTGACTTGGTCACCTAGCTAGACTTTGGGAATGGTAATGAAATGTTTGTTTTTTTTTTAAATAATTTCACATCACTGCAGCCTGCAATCAAACATATCCCCATATTTTTGTTCAAGTTAACATTTAGGATAGATACCATGTATAAATAGGGACTGTGTGGTCTAGTGGTTAGAGCACTGATTTGGAAAACAGAACATCACACATTTAAACCCAGCTAGATGCAATTACTCACCCAATAACCTTAAGCAACTTAACCCCCTCAGTGCTCTGGTCCACCCTGCTGCCAAATAAAAGGCAGAAGCAGGACTGTACTGGAAATGAGATGCTGCATCTTAGCTATTTTATTCCGTGTGGAAAAAACAAATACGTTATATTTGTATAAATAAATTGTTTAAAGTGACTGTAACTGTATTACATGACACTAATAGAAAGTAGAAAAAATGCTTACTGAACCCTACTGGCTCACATCGTTTTATGTGGTGTACAAAAAAAAAAAAGATAAAACATCAATCTAGAATTTATGACCATGCAGTACTGAAAGGCCTATTTAAATTTACAGCTGTGAAAAAATGCTGTAATTTGTGAATACATGTTCTTTGGTCAAGTAACACACACACAAAAACATTGATGCTCCATAAAAATTAAGCTACTGCAAAACAAATGTTTTGCAATTTTTTAACAATAAAAATGTTTAATAAACATTTTTTTTATTACAGAAATTCAAAAATACAAAGCAAACATAGAGGTTACAAAATACTTTGGTGGTTTCACTTTACTGTGAATCTAGATGGTAGGACACATTGGATGATTTTCATGCTTTTAATTTATTTGTAAATATAATGTTTCATATCTTATCTAGAATATATGCCTTTAAGCAGCAGTTCACATAATGGTGGCCATTTTTTATGAATGCCATTCTACTTCATGTTAGACCAACCTTTTCTCTAGCCTCATAACGTGCTCTTTATTTCCCTTTTTCCTTTGCTTTAGCATTTCTTTCTGATTTAAAATTATTTGTGAACATCATTAAAATGCCTGTCTTAAATCTGTTTTTGAACACAAACATAAAAATAAGGTAAATGTAAAACAAAAAGGATGTAAACTCTTACTTTCAGAGGTAACTCAGTCCTGAAAATGAAGTAGTATGGCATTGGTATATAAATTTGACAAAGTAAAAATATAATTTCTAGTCTTCCTGATTGATTACATTATACATTTAAGCTTTTTTTAAAATGGTTAAGAATGGTTTGCAAATGTGCTTTATTGTATAAACCTATTAGATTAGTTATAAGTAGTTAATGTACTGAATGTGCAAACAGTTCTGATATCTGCTCTTTAATATAAATACAATATTTCGTATATACATTTCTATGCTTTTTGTTTACATTATGTCCTTATTAACTATTAATCTACATAGCATGTCTGGAACTTCAACTTGCCTTCCAGCAGGTTGCAAGTTGTACAGTGAACTCAAATTCATATATCACCTATCTTGTCACTAAAGTGAAGTAATGTGCATCATACACTGCTGTCAGATCTTATGGGACACTGCTGATATCTGGTCTACCAGCAGACTACAAAAGTAAATCCCTAAATTGACCAACATAAAATGAACAGTAGAGATCAATAAAGAAGACTGAAAAGACTGCATAATTAAAATAAGTTTTATTGTGAACTACTGCTTTAAAATCTTTGAAGTGTTATCAGCAGTTGCCCTTTTCTAGTATTGTCACTGGATGATGTACTTTACTGAAGCTGTCTGTCTGTCTATCTATCTACTTACCTACCTACTGTATATGACAGAACTTTTGTCACAGTTTATTGACAACCATATTAAGGGTGTTGCACAGGGTCATTGGGCTTGCATACAAGACTCCATGCATATTCTTTAAAGGAGGTAGAAATTGAACTAGGTAGGCTATTGGTGACCATGGATATATCTTCTTTTTATACTAACATTCCCCATGGAGATGGATTAACACATCTGGGGAATGCTTTATACAGAGAAATGACATATTCAGGGGAATTAATTACATTCCTCTTGGAACTTACTGAGCATGTTCTAACTAAGAATGTTTTTCTATATGAAATTGATATCTTCCATCAAGTTAATGGAACATCAATGTGTGTGTGCTATGGTCTAATTATGCAAATATTTATTTAGCAGAATGGGAGAACCAAGTTATATTGATTCAGATACAAACCCTTTTATGAAAATTTGATATTTATAAAGATATATTGATGATATCTTTATCATATGGAAGAACAGTGGTGAGGAGCTGAAAAAGTTGTTACATATTTAGAAGATAGTACAGAACCTAACATTTTTGGCTATAACAAGTGAGACCAGTGTTGTGGTTTTGGATTTGAGCACAGAAAAAGGAAATCAGTGTGAGATTGTTACATCTTTATACAGAAAGGCTACAGATTGTAATACAATATTGCATTATGATAGCTGTCATCCTAAGTGTGTGGTGAGAAATATCCCCAAAGGTCAGTTAATGAGAACAAAGCGTAACTGTAGTACTAATGAGAACTATGTGGCAAGTTTCAAACTTATGTTTGAAAGGTTTGAAAGGAGAGGATATTCTCCTACATGCTTGGAGATAGCTAAGAGTGAGGTGGATCAAATAGAGAGAGAGATTCTCTCCTGATACCGAAAAACAGAACATATAAAAGAAATATAGTTGATTTTGGGAACAATGTGAAGAAACACGGTCCTAATTTTGTTACTACTTTTGCCCCCCAGAGCTATGCCATTGTGAATATTATAAAGGGAAATTTACATATGTTGAACATTGAGTCAGCCTTAAGGGATGTAACAGCAGCAGATCTCCAGGTTACAAACAGAAGGGGAAAACATTTCCTAGATAGAGTTGTTCACAGCTCCTCCATTCCAAATAAAGAGAAACACTGGACCTTCCATTAGGTTGCTTGGAAATGTGGTAACTCTACTGCTTGTGAATATATCCAGGTTGGAAAAAGTTTCTTATTAGAGAAAGAGTACTGATATTAGAGATTTTATTACTTGTGGATCTGAAGCCATTATATATGTTGCACTATGCACATGTTCATGTTTCTATGTTGGGAAAACTAAGAGAAACCAAGGATACGTTACTGAAACATGTGAGACATATCCTAATAGGTACTGCAGACAATGCCGCTTGCACTTCATGTGAGTAAACAAGGCAAGGATCATAAATGTCAATTTATTGGTCTAGAAAAGGTTTCTATTGGACCTAGAGGTGGAGATTTGGACACATTTATTATGTGTAGAGAGACATTTTGGCAGTATACATTAGGAGCCTGTGTTCATCCAGGACTGAATGAACACTTACAGTTGGCACCATTGCTTAAAAAACAAAATAAATAATACAGTTCTTGTGTTTTATATCCAGTAGATTTTGGCATTGTAAATAGATAATTTATACAGATAAAGATGATCCTTTGATTTCTATATATGTGAAACATGTATCATTGTTAGTGTAACAAAATGCAATATAATATCCTTATTTGCACAGTTATCTTTTAAATAGTTAAGGCTCGTTGATAAAATCTCTAGGCACATGTTTGTTGTTTTTCATATCTGTGTTATCCTGTCAGTAACATCAACTTAGTAGCTGTATATATATATATATATATATATATATATATATATATTTTTTTATAATCACAGTATTTATGATATGTGTATTTATAGCATGTCACCATGGGTATTTGTTTTAACTCATCTTTTAGGTGTAATATGGTTATTATTCTAATCTTATATATATGGTATTGTACTATTTAAATGGTAACACTTGGTGAGCCAATGTCTTGATAAAGCATCTATATGATGTGAAATGTCACGTCGACGGGGTGCTATGTTTGTAATCAATAAGATTTATTTTAAATGTGCCCTAGTGTTGGGCTTGTGGATTGTGGTAGAGTCATAGCTGATGCTTGTGTGAAATAAATAAGATCCAGTTTGTTTTAAATGTTTTTTCCCTGTCCAGGATGTACAGCAGTAGTAATGAATTAGTCAAAGGATTTTAAGGATTTTAAAAATCACTATTGAGAATTGTGAAACCTTTAGTTAGGGATTTTGTTTTGTTTGTTAGTGTGTTCACTGCTGCCCAGAGATGGTTGTCTCATCTGATAGTGCAGTTGAAAATCTACCATATCGCACTTAGTACTGTAATAGAACTGGTATCTTTCTGTAGGTGTAACAAAATAATTTTAGAGGATTTTTTCCTAAATTTTGTGAAGGATAAATAGGGAATCTCAAAAAATTGCTTGACAAATTCAGCACTACTACTGTAGCTGTCCACCCTACTATACAGTTTTACCTCTGCTCTTCTAGTTTTTCAGAACTGTAGCTTCCACATTCATGCTGCAGTATCAGCTCCACCCCCTCCATGGCATGCCCTGATTACACTGGCTGAGGCTACAGAGATGGGTTGCAGTAGCCTAATTAGCAGTAGTCTGCAAGAAGATCTGACATCCAATGCAGACCCTGCACGTTCTCTTAAGAGGCCCAATCCCTAGGCTGCCCCAGTGGTGCAGAGAGCTGAGGTGCTATGTGCCTTACCTTGCACCATGCTGGCAACCCGAGTTCGGAATGGGCTTGGGGCCTCTGGGTTACCTGGGAGGAGAGGATTGAGCATCTGATGGACTGCTATCTCTCCTGGGGATGGGGAGGGATGCCATCTCACTCCTTGGCTGCCATCTGGTGGAGGCTGGGTGGCAGCGCTGGAGTCTGAGCACTGAGTAAGGGAGGGGCTATGGTTCCATAGCATGCATGTTTCTCCATGTGTATGCACTTACATGCTACTGTAGCAAGGAGTAAAGGGAGAAAATAGAAAAAAAGGAGGTGCTGGCTTCATGAAGCCCTGTCTGCCTTCCAAGTTCCCACATCGCCACCTGCCCACCACCCCAATTCTGGATGAGAGTATCTGGATGGGGGAGGACAGCCCTCTCCTTCCTGGCCATGGGGGAATCTCGGGGTGGCTTGTTCTGGGGGGTGGGAGCCGGACAGCATTGGTAAGACAGGGCTGAGTGCCCACCGGAGCCAACCCATGGGAAAAAAGCTGTATGGAAAAAAAGAAGCCCAATCCCTGAATATTTATGCCTTATCATCACAACCAGGGCACCTTCTTGTAGTGGTTTGAGGAGGTGACATGCACAGGAGTAACACACCCCTTTGCAAACACAGTCAGACTTTCCACCCTCAAATATTTACTTTTTTCTTAAGCTTTGTAGATCAATCAATCAATCTTTATTTTACCAGGTAAAGACACCATTAAGAATAACTCATTTGCAAGGAGGACTTGGGTATAATACATAACAAAAGATACAATGAGGTAATTGGTACATAATTGTAGAAGTGTACAAATAGTATATGAGATACAATAAAACAAAAACAAAAGTGCACCTCAAATTACATCAGCCAGAGCAAGTTGACAAGATAGATATACAGTATGTCAAATAAAATATACAACATATATAACAGCAAATATGTACAGTATTTACAAAGGAAACTCACAGAGAAGTGTTCCAAAATGAGAGAGGAGGTGAGGTGTAGGGAGGATAGGACATCCTAGGGTCGCACTAGATGGTGACACACATCCATGGTTGGTGGTTAGCTTTGAAACAGTTGTAGTACTCTTTGAAGGACCGAGCGAATAGCATTTTGAAGTAGGACAGATTTGTAGGGAGTACAGTTTTAATTTCTTTTGTAAGGTATTCCACAGCAGTGGGAGTACATGGCTTATGGACAATCTGCCAAAATGCGAGTTAACTTTGGGGATACTGAGTGAGGTATATGCAAGATTTCTGAGGGAGTAATTGCCTGTATGACAGATAGGCAGACACTCAGCAATGTACGGAGGGAATTTCTTGGAAAGTGCTCTGAGAGTTCAGAGGGCAGCATTTTTTTGCCTTCTAAATTTGAGAAATGTCCAACCAACTAAGGAGTATAGGGAGCAATAGTGGGTGGAGTAGGGTGCACTGGTAATAAATCTTGTTACCTGGTGATAAAGGGTGTCAAGTTTGGAAAGAACCAAGCTAGAACCTTGACCATAAAAGAAGTCAGCATAGCCCAATAAGGGAACAAAAGTGGTTTGGACAAGCTAGGTGAGGAGGTGCTTTACCCAGAAAAAGAGACAGAGTCTCTGGTCAAGTTTTTTTGAAAGCTCATCTACATGATCAACAAAGGAATGTTTATGGTCAATCCAGACCCTCAGATATTTGAATTTTGTCACATAATCTAAGGATTCTCTAAAGTACATTATAATTTGGGGGACTAGACCTAGAGAACAGAGATTAGGTGCATTAACTGCTGGAGAAAGGAGCATAGCTTTGGTCTTTTTTGCATTTAGCAAAGTTTTGACTCAGAAGGTTTAACTGCAGATGATCAAAGTTTATTTGAAGTTCCTTACAAGCTAATTCTGGGGTGGGCCTGACAATGTAAAGAACAGTGTCATCAGCAACGAGATGTACACTAGATGATTTTATGCCTGAGTCAATATTATTAATATAAACCACAAAGAGAAGAGGTCCCAGGATGGACCCTTGAGGCACATCTCTCAACAGTACTTTCAGCGGTGAGAGGTCTCCATCCATTTTGACCTGCTGGTGCCTGCCAATAAGATAGCTGGTGAACTATTTTAAAGCCGTATGGTACAGGCCAATGTTTTAGGGACTCCAAAAGCAGTTCATGGTCAACTGTATCAACTGCCTTACTCAGGTCAAGAAATAAGGCGCAAATGTAATTCTTTGAGTCTAAGGCCTTCTGACACTCATTAGTGAACTTAGCAAGTGCAGATATTGTACTATGGCATGGCCAAAAGACTGACTGCACTGGATTTAAAAGACTGAAAGACTCTAAGTGTTTCCTAAGCTGGATGTCAACTAGTTTCCCAAGTAGCTTGGAGAGGATAGAGAGCAGGGAGATTGGCCTATAGTTATTTAAGTCACTGGGGTCCTTGGATTTAATAGGGGTATGATGTGGGTGGTTTTCCAGACTGATGGAATGAAACCCTGAGCCAGTGACAAATTGAAAAGGTGAATAATGGGGCAGCCAAGACCTGTGATCCAACTTTAAGAAATATGGCTCTATCAGATCCACATCTGCACTCTTTCTGATGTCCAGGTCAAGTAGCAGATCTTCCACTTGTTTCAGAGTATCAGGAGAGATGGAGAATACTCACATCACAGGAAGGGGTGTTAGCAGAAGGACCTACCAAGCCCTGATTGCAAAGCTGGGCCCTGAGGGTATTTGCAGGCAAGGAGTCAAAAACCAACCCAGTGGTGGCAAAGTGCTTATTGAGGTGATCAAGTATCATTTGTTTATCAGTCGTGATGGAATCATGGGAACAGATCTTAGCAGGAAGGAAGTTTGCTGAGGCATGGCCATCAACCTCTCTTACAGTCTGCCAGAATTTGGCTGTACACTTAGCAGAAGAGTCCAGCTCATTACAGAAGTAACTAGCTTTTTCAAAACCAATGAGCTTTGTGCAATGGTTTCTTGCTGCCCTGAAAGCCACTCAATCAACAGGGAATTTGGTCTTCTGTGCTTTTTTCCCAGAGGATGTCCCTATTGTGCAGAGTGGCTTTCAGGCTTGCTGTAAACTAAGGGTTAGATTTTTTTCTTGTGCACTTTACTGGGTGCATTACAGTTTATGGCACCCAAGACAATGTCCTGGGAGATCTCAAGGCCTCTTCTTGAGGGCTAGGTAAAATCTTGCCAGTGTGAGTACTGAAGTTCAAAAAGGAAAGCATATGGGTTAAAGTTACACTGGGATCTCTTGAAAATAAACCTGGAGATGGAGGCCAGTTTAGGTACAGACCTGACACAAGCTATGACACAGTGGTCGCTGAGGTCATTAAAGAGGACACCTGAGTAGGTGAAGAGATGTGGTTTATTGACAAGTATAAGCTCAATAAAGCTACTACTTGAGGATTTTTCTAGTTAGGATGGGTAGCTTCTGTAATAAGCTGTGAAAGCCAAAGGTGTCACAAGTCCTTTGGGGGTTTAGAATTGGCGGAGAACCAGTCTAGATTGAGGTCCCCAAAATGATGACCTCTGAAAAAGTATTTCAAGGGTATTGCTTAGGTGGTTCAGCACTGTGTGCCCAGCCGAGGAGGTCTATAGCATCCTATAATACAGAGGGAAAGGAGGGGAGAGCTGAACTTTTAAAGTCAGGCATTCAAATTTCTTGGAGATCAAAATAGCATCCATGACAGCACCGTGAATCTGTCATGGACAAATGGCTACTCTCTCCTCCTTTGGTGGATCTGTCCGCTCTGTAAAAGTTATAAGAAGGGACATTAATTTCAAGATCTGGAGTAGAGGATCTGAGCCAGGATTCAGTAATAACCACACATCAGGCTTGGCATTAGCGATCCAGGATTGCAAGAGGTCAAATTTTCTTAGGAGGCGGCAAGCGTTTATGTGACGTAGACTTATTCCTTTAAGTTTTGCCAATTCATGAGGTCCATTAATATGGGCAGTGGGGCCTGGGTTCAGCTCAACATTGCCTGAACATAGTAGAAGTACCAAGAGGAGTTTTGTAATGGCACTTAGCAATAGCTTGTTGAAGCAAACCTGTCACTAACTACGAGGATGAGGGGACAAGGGGGGAGATCAAACATAGGCTAAGCAGACCCATCGACACATAAAGTAGAACTTGAGCCCCAAGGGAGTAGGCAGATGGGGATGGCATATCAAGGGAGATAATCCTCATGCCCTGGGCAGATAGAGTTCCTGATACCAGTGCAGCTGCCCAACAGACCCCATAAAGGAGGTTGGGAAACAAGTGTTGTTCAGTGGTAAGGTAACAGAATTGCCTATGTAAGTGTGAAGAGTATAGTGGTCAATGGAAAAGGGGAGTGTGCCTGCTAAGAGACATAGTGCAAGTAAAAAATGCTGCATTTTCATCCCAGGTGACAGGGGAATGTGTAAAAGAAAAGGGGGTCTATGAGAAGACAGGTAAGGGACTTAATACATAAAACAAGCTGACAGCAGCTAACTCACAAGGGACAGGGGAATATCTTATAACTAGTGGCTCCTGTGTCCATGCACATGTGAAGTGAACATTTTTCGGACTTCGCTTTCTTCTTCTTTTTTTTTTTCCATCTTTCTTTATCAAACAGTAAGTGGACAGCTGAGGTGGAGGGAGGGCTGTGACTAGCAATCACTCTCTGTGGAATTTCCTTACAACTGCAGAAGACCCTCTCTTCACCTGACCCCGGGTCTGTATCTTTTTTATATGATGAGTGGGGTAGGAGGCAGGTGATGGGTTTCAGAAGGTGGGGATTTATGATTGGTGTCCATGTGTAGAAAGATGTTGGCAAGGTGCCCCCCTAGGATGTCCCTCATCCTGGTAAAGTCTGCTTGCCTAAAGTCCATCACCTTCACAGCAGTTCTTGTAGCTTCCTTACCCATGTTAAGTGAGAACCACACTGTATGGTGATCATTCCCCACTAGGGGGTCCTCCACCACTAAATCCTAAACATGCTCCCTATTTGCGAGCACAAGATCAAGCACATTTCCTTCCTTAGTTGGTTCCCTTACCATCTGCACCTGACTTGCAGTCTTGAAGGATTGACAGATGAGGAGAGACTGAATTTTGTTATGTGCTCTCTGTCATGAGGAGGAATCCAGAGAAGCAGGGAGACAACGCTTATTTTTTTCTTACGTAAGTTATGCCACCATTGCCTTAAAAGCTTGTTTCCTTTCTAGTAAAACTTAATGCAAGTTTGCAGTTGGTGTACTTCTCTCTCTGTGTGAATTTGTGTTGTTTCAGGAGGAAGTCCCACCAATGGTGAAGTCCAGGGATTTTTCCTGAGGTGGTGCGGGACTGAAGCAGCAGCAGGATGCCACTCAGGATGGCTGTGAACACCAGGGGATATACAAAGTTTCAACCATGGAAAGAATGCTCTTTTTTTTTTTTGATCATCTGTCAGCCAGAGTTTGATTTGCAACTCATTCTTGCCAATTGTATGTTTTAACACTTTATGTTCCTAACAGATTATGAGCACTAGTGCTGGCTGCTAAATATTTTTGAGAACTCCAAAACATGGGATGATTTTGCACCATGTTTTGCTTAAACTTATTGTTTTCTTTTTCTTTTAACCAATCTAACTAATTTGTTTAGTAGCTGAGTATAGAAATTGATTATAAACCTTACTTTTTTGAATTAGTTTAAAATTTGCACTGAATCATATACATCATGTGATCTGCAGGGTTAAATAAGCATGTGTGGGCATCTTAGTTCAGATGACCGCAGATTCCCTACAGGATCAGCTGCTGTTATTTCTTGCTGTCATCTTGAGCTAAAAGTTATCGTTATTAGAATCTGTTTTAGTATCTGCTGTATCAAGCTCTGAATTCTAGAATTAGTTACCTGAATGCTTTCTACATAGCAGTAGAGTAAAATTGGAAGAAGGTCTTAAGGCATTTGATATTGTTACTGTATTGTAGCTGCTATTTCTTTCTTTCCTTGGGCTTACAGGCCAGTAAGGTTTACCAAGCAACACCACACCTGATACTAGAGACACTGAGACCTTTTAAAATCACAACAAGAGTGAGGACATAAGTTTAGCTTTTAAATTAATTTTCTGATTCTATGTACTTTTAAATGATTCCGTGCACTTTTAAATGGTCTTAAGAATTTTCTCATGTTTTAAAATGCAATTTGAGTTTGTGTGAGTTTTTTCCAAATCTAATAGAATCTAGAAATATTAAAACATCTCAGTAATTTTAAGTTAGAACTATAGGAAATCTCAGTCTCCCTGCAGTCATTTACTACTACATTTTATGTCTTATAACCAGTGGCTCCTGTATCCAAAAATCCAACTGCAGGCCTGCTTGAGGCAGCAAGGAAAAACTGTGCGGAATCAAAAACCTTGCCAATCTCTTCATTTACTCCAAAGCTCCCTGCTTCACTGAAGAACATTTTCAGATAAAGATGCAGAAGGTGAAACATCAAGGAAGCTTTTGTAACTTTGCTTATTTTTGTCACCCGGTATTAAAGAACTGAGATTGGATTTGATGTTGGAACTAAGCTGCAATTGGGTTCCAGAAGTAAGAAGCACATGTATTCAGATTGCAGGTAGCATAAAGTGGTAAAGATCTCTACCAAGGTGAACTTATTGACCTTATCTCATTTGTCTCTAAAGACTTTCTCATGGAATTTGTTTTTCTTAACAAGCAGTACCTTATTATATCTTAAATTTCTGACTTTCTTGTCTGTTACTTCTCCAATATTGATAGCAGTATTACTATTTTCAGGGGTTGTTTTGTGACTGCAAGTTGAAATAACTCACAGTAAAATGGTCAGTACTAGATTAGAGAGGAAGGTTAACACCAGTTGTTCCCTACTATTGGCAGAATCATTCCTGCAAAAAGAAAAAAAGCTAAAACTGGCTAAACAAAACAGACCAAAATCACTGACCATATTAAACCCTCTAACTACCAGAGGGTGGAAAACCTAAACTCAAAATTTTATTTATTTATTTCTAGGAGTTACAAATAACTTTGAACCAATGGTTCATTTACAAAGGTTCCATCAAAAGCCATATATATAGATACGAGAAGTAAGCCAAACAATAAATGTCAACAGCAGAAAATAAAAAGAATGGAACAAATTTAGACATGGTTACAATGGAGACAAATTGATGTTACCTAAGAAAGCTGTCGATTTGGTGACATAGTAGAAGAAAGTAGCAATGATTAAGTGCTATGTATGAGGAGAGAGAAGTGAGAGAGAAGTAGGTGGTGAGCTTAAGAGAAGAAAGGGGAGAAAGGGGTGTTGAAACATGGGGACAGAAGTGAAGGGGGACAGGGCAGGGCATGGCTAAAAAAGACAGGGACAAGACCAAATGTGAAAGCAGAGGAAGAAAATGGGAGGCAGTAGAGGGAGCGGTAGGAAGGAGAAACAATGAGATGGGGAGGAGGAGGAGGGGAGGCTAAGAAGATACTGAAAACTGATAGGTTGTGAAGAATAGGTGTGTTAGTAGAAAGGGAAGAGGAAGGGAGTTGGGATGCTGAAATAGCTGGAGGACAAGGATAGAAAAGGTTAGTTAGTGGAAGGTAATGTGTAGGGGTGGAGGGTGCTAAGATAGTAGATGGTAAGGTGAGGGGTGCTGGAATAGTTGGTAGATCAGAAAAGAATAGATATGTTAAGGAGGTGAGGGTGGGGAGTAAGGGCTGGAGGAAGGATAGGGAGAGTTAATGAGGTGTATAGAACAAGACGTAAGAGTGTAAGAAGGGACAGGTGGGAGAGGACAGTTATTAGTAAATAACACAGCCCATTTGTTAAATATGTATTCAACATATGATTCAATACTGGAACAAATGCCAAGGCTATCTTTCAGTAGTAATGATTACTCTGATAAAACTAATAATTCCTTGAATGAAGAAAGTTTACACGAGGGCACTGATTCTGAAACTCCATCTATAGGTGCTGAAGCAATAATAAATAATGAGGTACTTGATTATAAGGCCTCACTCAATATAAGTCAACTTAACAGACTTAAACAGTGGATTCAGAACCAGTAAGAGACATAACACCAAGGAGATGTGTTATTAGTTTCTTGTCCAGAATTTAGAAAAGCAAATGCAGAGTTTCAAAGAACTCTAAAGGAATGAAAGATCTTGCTGCAAAATATGATAAAGCAATGGAGCAGGAATACAATTAGGAACATACTTTTTCCAGTAAGAACACTAATGGATTAGAGGGTAATAATTAATGGTCTTCCCTTTTTCCCATAGGGAAACCATGGCATAATTTGCCATAATGAAGAAGTGTTCATTACGGCAAACACATGCATGGTTTTCCTCATGCTGTGCATGCGTGCGCCACAGTTCATTGCTTCCTAAACTGCTCGCCTGCTCGTCGCTTGCCTGGAAAGGCAACCACCAGTAGAACTTAGTGATAACTTTTTTTTTTTTTTTAAATAGCTAATTTCCAACTCAAGGAGCTAAAAGAAAACATTAAATATTTTAAAAATGCTGGACAGGACAAATGTGGGGAGTGGCAGAAAATGGAACTGGGGCACCGCCACACCGGAATGGCTGGTATTTTATATAATTGCTGTGGAGAAAAAGGGAAACCCAGAAATTACATAAAATAATAATATGGGGTTGTGTGCATAAACCTGAAGTTTACAGCCCCCCTCCCAGTGTTAGATGGTTATTTATGTAGCATCTAATGCCTCAGGGGGGGTAAACTTCTTGTTACACACACCACCCCATACTTAATTCTATTTTTAAAACACAGCCAACTAGATTGAAAGATGTTGGAAATGTGCTACAATACATCCCCTTATGTCTTAGTAATGATTTAGTGACTCTTATGAGCCACCAATATACTGCAAATTTAATACTCAGGTAGCAAATAATCGTTCTCAAAAATGAAATTAAGAGTACACGACATGATATAGCAGTTAATAATGCTAAGATAGTGTAATTTGTGTAGATACTTGACAAAAAAATCCCCATGTAAATGTATTTTAATTTGAGTTTGCAACATCACAAAATGTGACAAAATCCAAGGGGAGTGAATACTTTCTGAAGGCACTGTATAACTTGAAATAGAGGTTGGCCTACAAATAACTATAGTTATTAACCTAACTCCTTGAGGTTTTATATTTATTGATTGTATACTTACTACTGATATAGTTATGGGTGTGTTCTTGGCCTATTTCAGGATACAGAAAATATGCACTTTAATGAATATTATGAGGAAATGGATCTGGGAGTAATTCCTTAAGAATTTATAGCTATGTCATTTAAGGTATTATGAGTTTGAGATCTATGTTGTTATTTACTGTATGAACTATAACTTTTATTATCTTTTAATTTTATAAGATTTATTTAAAGACTTTGTAATGACCTGTGTGTCGAACAATAAAGTACTGATACAGTGATACCATTTGCACCAGGAAGCTGTCCTGGAAAGCCTCCAGGAGGACCTGTTCCCTGGCACTTGAGGTAGCTGGAGTGCTGCAATCAACCCCAGGCAGATTGAAGTCCCCTACTATCACAGTACTACCCTTGGTGCTGCCTCTCCTTATCTGCTCCCCTAACTCTCTGTCAATAATTTCATTCTGAGAAGGTGGCCTATATACCACCCCCAACCTCACCTTCTTGCACTTCAGATTTTGTAGTTGCACACATAAGGCCTCTGCTCTGCCCTCCTACCACTCCTCCCTGCTGCATAAAATCCCCTTTCTTACATAAATAGCCCCCCTGCCCCCTTCACATTTTCTCTGTCCCTATGGTACAGCCAGTACCCTGGGATCACAAGGTCCCAGTCCTGGTATTGTGTGGCCCATGTCTCAATGCTGGCAGCTACATCCACCTCTCCTTCTGCCATCAGTGCCTGCAACTCCATTGCCTGCTACCCAGGCTCCTTGCATTCAAGGAAACCACCCTCCAGTGCACCCACTGCCCTTCCATGCCTGCCCCTCCTCCTTTATTGCCTCTCCTATTTAAAGTCCTCTTTATCCCCTTCATACTAGCTTGGGGGAGGTCTGTTGGACTCCCTGGCCAGGATACAGTGATTCTCTCACAGCCATTCACCTCCTCATGTCCTACTTTAAATTTATTTTGGATGATACACACTTACCCAACCTCTGTCTTAGGACTCCTGAGCCTTCTCTACTCAAATGTAACCTGTCTGGGCATACAGGGTCTTGTTTCCCCATGTTCCATCCACCCCCACCAGCTTGTACCCCATGGACTGGCACCAAGTTCCTAACTAGTGGTGGGTGAAATGAGAACTTGGCCCTGTGGAGTAATCAGTGAAATTCACCATTTCGATATAATGTGAATTTCACCGGCGGAACAGCAAATTTTGTCTGGTGAACGGCAAAATTTCACCTTGCGTGAATTCCATCTTCCACGGTGAAATTCTGCTTTCCACCATGAAATTTCACCCATAGAAGGCAAAATTTCCCCGGAAGTTGAAATTTTGCCACAGAAGGTGAAATTTCACCTGCAGAAGGTAATTTCACTCTGGGCTAAATTCTACGTAATTATCTGGTGGCTTAATTTGCCACTACTTCATTGGCACAAATTAAATCTACTGCATTTCTATTCCTAATCATGTGTTAAACACTACTATCCTCTGCTTCCTGGCTGCATTTGCCCTTGGTACTGGGAGAACTTCCGAGAAAGCAGCTGAGATCCCTACTTTTTCACATAGTCTACCCACCTCCCTGAACTTCTCCTGCACCTCCTCAACCCATTTCCCCTCTAGGTCATTTGTGCCCAGGTGCACCACAATGTGAGGTTTCTCCCTTTCCCTCCCCATATACTCTGTAATAAACTGCCCCACCCTTCCTGCTCTTATGCCTGGCATACACTCTACTCATATGTGGCTTTTCCTGGTGCCTTTGCCTCCCCATCTAATCCTTTTCAGTATTGAGTCTCCCAGAACTGTAACCCAGCCTCCTTTGTCTTGTTCTTCCTCCAGAGTTTTGCAGTTGTTCTGGTCACAGTTCTGAGCTCTGTTTCCCCTATCTATGTGTCTGTTCCCCTTTGCCTCCCCTGCCCCTGCCCTGCCCCTTCTCCAAACCTGCTCCCTCTTTGACTTTGTGGAATAACATCTTCCCCCCGTACCAATTTCCACCTGTTCCCCTTTCTCCCCCTTTGAAATAGCCTCACTTCAATTGCCTTAGCTTCCCCTTCTACTGGTACCTTCCAACACCCTGGCTCCTGCTTGTCAGACTGCAGCCTGACATTGTCCTTAGTACACACTCACCTACCCCCCACTAGCTCCCTCCTTCCTGGTCTTCCAGGCTAGCCAGCACTGTGAACCTGTTATTCGACTCTCTATCCTCCCACCCTGAACTACCCCTGGATCCTGTACTGTGGCTTTCCATCCATGCATCATTCTAGGACTTTTTCTACCTCTATTCCTGACCATCAACCACTTCCCTGACTCATTTTCCACTAGTTCCTGAGGAGTCTGTGATCCTGAATCATTTATCCCCCTTCTCCACTCAACCTTGGGTCTGTCCACTCACCTGTCTGTGGGTGCTCTCCTCTGGCCCTTGGCCCAAGTTGATCCCCCAGCCTCCTCTCCTACTCCCCTCAGCTCCATAGTCAGCCACCCAATCTAGTATCTGAGGTGCTTGAGCTGTCTGCACACCAGGTATCCCTCAGCCCTCCACATAATCCCCTGGAAGATGGCTGCCCCACAGCCATTGCAGCTTACTACCCTTCCCTCATTTCCTATTGTGTTTCTTCTAAATTCCCTCCCCCTCCATGCCTCACCCCATGAGTCCCATCCAACCCGGTAGCTGGGACCCTCCATGCTTCCAGGTATCCCAAGTTAGTCGTCCCTGTAACACTGCCCTACACCAATTGTTTTTTTTTCTTTTTTACACCCCATCTTCTCTATTCCCTCTTATGTGATTGTGAGTCTAGATGTCCCACTGGGAAGTGTGTAGTGGTAATGGATAAATCCCTTCCCTTATTCTGTCAGTGAATAGGAAGCTGCATCCTCTCTATATATTTGGATGAGCTTGGGGAGGGAGGGATGGTGGGTGGGTAGAGCTGAGGAATGGTAAATTCCAAATCTGTGGAATTTCACTGAAATGTCACAAAATTCCATGAAATTTAGTGGAACTGTGTCAGAATTTTGTAGAATTTTGTAAATTTAGTTATTTGGTTATAACTCAGACACCATTTAAGCTAGGGCTCTGAAATGTGGCATATATACTCCTTGGGTCAAAGGCCACTAAATGTGCCAAATATCATGAAATGCAGATGGATATTTCCACAGTTATAGGTGCTCAAATGTTGTCATTTTATTGTTTCTGCACAATTTAATGAACATTTTTATCTGCATATACCTTAACCATCTATTGAGTCAGGGGTCTTCAATTTGGCATGATTTCTTGATGATAGGTGTTCTAGAATTGAGCCAGATTTCATGACAATATGATGCCTCGTTTCAAAATTATAATGTGCTCAAAATCTGTAATTTTATTTTTTCAGGAAATTTCATTAAAAAATCATTTGCATATAACTCAGGCACCTTTGGAGCTAGACATGTGTAAATTAGTATGTATAACCTTTTGTAATGCTTATGGAATGATCTAAATAATGAGAGAACTAGAAAAGAGAGTTTTAAGTTACAGGGGTTCAAAACTTTACTATGTAAAAAACTTTGTTAAAACTATCGAAAATGTTGATGTTTGAAACGTCTCTGCTCTTGCGTGCATAGAGTTAACATTTGACATGCATATCCATAGTCAGTGTATCCTGATGTCTAACACAACTGGATAAATTGGTTAAGCAGTTTTAATTTTGCCGAAGAAAAAAATGATTAATAAAATTTTCTCACATATTTATGATAGCATATACTGTAGATGAAGCATCCAGAATGTTTTTGTGGAATTTAACATTAACAATGCACTTATCACCACTTCATTTGATAAGGTGGGTTGTGCTTTTTCAGTCCTGCTGTTCCTCTCTGGGGGTCTATCCCCCCCTTCTCTCTTGGCATAGCCAGATTAACTCAGTAGAACTACTGATCCCACTGATATCCTTTTTGTTCTTTACAGTAACAAACTCCTTTAGAACGTGAGTCACCTACTTCTTTTCCTATCAACCTACCCTGTTGGAATAGACAGAATTCTTTCTTCCTGCTGCCCAAGACATTCTCTTCCCCCTCTACATCTTTTTGAGTACCTCTGAGTCCTAGACTTGCATGTACTCCAGGCTCCCTGGATCATAAATTTACTGAATGTGATCCTTAAATATCCTGCATTCAGGTTGGAATTGTTGACACTCTGTGCTTTCTTGCTCCAACCTGGGGGCCTACCACTGTTGTGCTACCCAGCTAAGCTGTCTATTTCTTGGTGAAACTCTGCATCTAACTCAGAACCTGGAGACCCCTCGCTACCCTGCCCCATATACCTCTATCCTTTAAGCAGAATCCCCCAGATAAGGCTGTTTGAAATTAGAAGATTCCAGTTTTATGGAATTTTTCAAAAATTCTATAATTTTCACAAAATTCATGGTATTTATTTATTTATTTAGTTTTTGTTGACCGAGTAAGTGCACTAGACAAATTCTGCCTATTTTCAGGCATGACCTGGTTGACTTTAAGTGCAGATGTTATTTTGTTACTTCTCACAGCAAGCAATTAATAAAATTGGCATGCACAGTCTCCTTGTAAGGTCTAAGATCCTGACAAATTTAATGGTGTTGCATTCTCTAGTTTTAAAGTTTCAGAGGTTTATAAATTTGTAGTTTACATTACTGCAAAATTAAATTTTTAAATGTTGTGAATATTTGACTACTTTTAATGTAATCCCATTTAAAGTTGCAAATATGAACTTTTTCCAAAATGACCATGTGTTATAGTAGTTTAAGTGTTTCAACTCTGGTTAAATTTACCTCTCATAGTTGTTTCTCAATTTACCTGTCTTTAGACACAATGAAGTTTTAGACATGTAATTTATCATTTTTACAATTGGTATATGGAATGTACAACTACCTGTTAAGACCTGTATTGTAATACTTCCCTCGCCCAGGTGAGGGTTGTTGTCATGTATGTATGTGTTGTCACTGCTGAATTTTAAAATAAAGTTCGAAAAAAAAACGCTGGTTAAATTTGGATATGTACAGAAGTTTTAAAATTAGAGAGAACCGAAATTTTAATTTTGGCAACATGTTTGGCAGGCTATAACTCAGTCCCATTTGAAGCTAGAAATTCGAAGCTATGTGCATATACACATGTAGTGATAACATGTATACCTGTCAATTTTTGTAACATTTCAATGAATACCATCAAAATTATACTAAAATTACAGAAATCTAAATTTGGCAAAATATCTGGCTACCTGTAACTCAGCTTCCATTGAAGCATGAGACTTAAAACATGGTGCATATATACATTACAATAAGTTTGCAAGCTCAACCCCTGTATTTACGATACAATTGAATGCATTTAGTGGGGGTGGCTCCTGGTGTGTGACCAAACAGAAACATATGGTTAAAGTTCCAGGGCCTTATTCCCCCCACCTCCCATTTTGCTGCACCAAGGCCTGCACTTTTTTCCAAATTAACTCTAATATTTTTAATTTTCATACTTTTCAGAGGGGTTCTTGGTTCTCATCATCCAGCTGAACCATGATTAAGCTTGACCACTTCGGCAAAGTGAACACCTCCATCAGTCAAGTAAAAAGCACCACATTTTAACTTGCCTTATCAGAACTGAGGTCTCCTTGCTTCCTATATATTTTTGAAGAGACTACTCTCTAGGCTTCATTACTTATAGTGTGCCCTGGCCAATGAAAGGCTCACAGGTATCTAATAGGGAGCTTAACAATTAGAAGAAGATCACAGTTCTCCTACATTCAAATGAGTACAAAAGGTACTTTGGATGAGGAGAACCAAATGCCCCTCCGAAAAGTATGAAAAGTAAGAATATTAGAGTTAATTTGGAAAAAAAGTACAGGCTTTGATGCAGCAAAATGGGGAGGAGGCCCTGGAACATTAACTATATGTATATATACATTCTAGATGCTTCTAGAAATCCTGATATTGTGAAGAAATTTAGAAAATAAATTTTAACATTATCTCAAAATAACTGAAAATTAAATTTTGATTAAATGTTTGGCCACCCATAACTCCACCCCTTTCAGTCTACAAATCTGAAATTTAGTACACTCATGTAGGCCCCACGGTACCATGAATGTTCTGCATTTAGTGCTATGTGGACACATACTTTTAAAATTATAGCAAACAAACTGAAATTTAAAATTTTGCAAAATTCCACAGAATCTTCACAAAAATTATGCAGAATTCAGCGGAATCGGAATGATCATTCCACAGGCATTCTGTGGGCAGAATTTTATGTTCCGTACAGCTCTATGGATGGGACTGTTCATAGAAACACAGAAACATAGAAGTTGATGGCAGATAAGGACCACAAGGCCCATGCAGTCTGCCCATATTTTCTGCCTTATGAATGTGCCATAGGCGTTTACTCTATCAATGGCCTATTCATATTCATCTGTATTGCTCCCTTATGCCTATCCCATGCCTGTTTGAAGCCCTGCACTGTATTCATGTCCACCACTTCCTGAGGTAGGCCATTCCATTCATCCACCACCCTTTCTGTGAAAAAGAACTTCCTCACATTACCCCTTAATCTGCTTTCCTTTAATCTCATGCTGTGTCCTCTTGTTCTGCTGTTTTTCTTATATTGAAACATGTTAGATTCTTTCACCTTCTTAATGCCCTTAAGATGTGTGATTGTTTCAATTGTATTACCTCTCTCCCTCCTTTGCTCTAGTGTATACATGTTGAGCTCCATTAATCTGTCTTCATATGTTTTCTGATGTAGTCCCTGCACCATTTTGGTTGCCCTTCTCTGGACTGCCTCTATTATGTTAATGTGCTTGTGCAGGTGCAGCCTCTAGTACTGCATGTAGTACTCCAGATGGGGCCTAACCAGTGTCTTGTAAAGAGGGATTATTACCTCCCTCTTACAACTTGTGATATGCCTTCTATTACACCTCAACATCCCTCTAGCCTTACCTACTGCTTTAGTGGTCTGCTTGGATGATTTCAGGTCATCGATGATGATGATGATGATGCCCAAGTTTCTTTCTTCCTTTGTGATTGCCAGCAACTCCCATCTAAACCTCCAGGTAGCTTCAGGGTTTGTCTCTCCTATGTGCATGATCTTGCACTTTTTGCTTTAAACCCCAGTTGCCATTCTTCCAATCATTTTGCCAGTTTATCCATATCTCTTCTCATTCTTCCCACCCCATCTGGATCACCTTCTCTGTTGCAGATCTTGTGTCATCTGCAAACAAACAACCTCACCCTTCAGTCCATCTGCAATGTCACTGATGAAGATATTGAAGAGGACTGGCCCAGAACTGATCCCTGAGGTATCCCACGTGACTTGCATCTCTTCTGACTGTATACCATTTACCACCACTCTCTGCTTTCTGCCCACCAACCAGTTTGCCTCCAAGTTGACCAACCTCTGATGCACTTCAAGCCCACCCAGCTTATTAATCAATCTTCTGTGTGAACAATATCGAAACTTTGTTGAAATCAAAGTAGGCAACATCAACTGCACCCCCTTGGTCCACCACTCTAATTACCCAGTCAAAGAAATTTATGAGATTAGTTTGACAGGACCTTCGTGTTGTAAACCCATGCTGTCTTGGATGCTGTGCTCCTATGAATTCTAGGTGTTGCAGTACCCTTTCCTTAAGGAGTGCTTTCATAATCTTGCCCACTACTGAGGTAAGACTGAGTGGTCTGTAGTTCCCTGCCTCCTCCCTGCTGCCACTCTTGTGGAGAGGGATCACATAAGCCCTTCTCTAGCCTTCTGGGACTTCTTCTGTGCTCAGAGACTCACTAAACAGTTCTGATAAAGGCTCTGCTAGTTCCACCCTTAGCTCCTTTAGTACTCTGGGATGTATGCCATCAAGTCCCATTGCCTTCTCCACCATGAGTTTAGTGAGCTCTTGTAGGACCTTTTCTTTTGTGAAGGGACTTGTGAACCCCTTCCTCCCCCTGTGTCTATGGTGATGAGCTGTGGGCCCTGCTCTACCTTCTCCTCAGTAAATACTGAGCAGAAGTATCTATTTAGGATAGATGCTTTTCCTTGGTCCTTCTCCACACAGTCCTCCTTATCCCCTTCGATCTTAGCAATACCCCCTCTGGACTTTCTCCTTTCACTAATGTAGCTATAGAAAGCCTTGTCCCCTTCTTTTATGGTCCATGCTAGTGTTTCCTTGGTTTGGGCCTTTGCCTGCCTCACTGCTTTCCCTGCTTCCCTTAGGGAAGTTTGGTATGCCTCCCTATCTTCTTCCTGTTGCATTCCCTTATATTTCCTGAAGGCAAACCTTTTGGCTCTGATCTTTTCTGCTACTGTCTTTGAGAACCAAAGTGGTTTCCTCCTCTTTTGCTCTTGCTTTTCTCCCTAACACAATGGGATGTTGCTTTAAGTATTACATCCTTAATGCTTGCCCACTTTGCCTGTACCCTGTCACCTGTATTTCATCTTGCCAGGGCTAGTTTAACTCTGTTGGCTATCTTATCAAAGTCAGCTCCTCTGAAGTCCCATATTTTTGCCTTGGAATGGGATGATTTAGTTCTAGTGTCCAAATTGAACCATACCATGTGATGGTCACTGGCCCTCAGGTGACCTTCTACCTGGAGATCTGTGATCATTTCCCCATTAGTCAGTACTACATCTAGGCCTGTCTCTCGTGGGTTGTTGCACCAATTGTTTGAGGCCCTCCACCTGCAGGGAATCCACTAAGTGTCTAGTTCTGGTGAATGTTCCTGCTGGTATTGACCAATCAGTATCTGGCATGTTGTAGTCTCCCATTAGCAGAACCCCCCCACCCTTCAGCTGTCATGTTTTTTATATCTTATAACAGTAATTTGTCTATGTCCTCCCCCTGATCTGGAGATCTGCAGACAACCCCAGTTCATATGGTTGTCCCATTTCCTGTTTCCAGGCTGACCCACAGTTCTTCAGGCTCCTTATGTGTATTCTGAATTTCTATAGCTTTGATATTTTCATTGAAATAAATGGCCACTCCACCCCCCGATTCTGCACCTCGGTCCCTTCTGAACAGTACGTAGCCAGATACTGAAGTCTCCCAAGTGTGGTTACTGGTGAACCATGTCTTGCTAATGGCTACTATGTCCAGTTTAGCCTCAGTCATTTGTGGGTCCAGGTCTGGGATCTTGTTTCCCAGACTGCAGGCATCTGTGTACATGATTTTTTTCAAGTGTTTAACCAGGAGTGGCACACTAAGCTGAAAGCTTGTTTCCAGGTGTGACCTGAGAGCACAAGAAAATTAAGTGACTTGCTCAGGTCACACAGTATGCAAGTGAGGTCTGTGGGATTCAAACTATGCACTATACTGCCTCCTGATTTTGGTGCATTAGTCATTGGACAAGGTCTGGCTTTTCCCTGTGTATCATATGGGAGCCAGACCTTTTTCCTGCCTGGTGATGCAAATGAACTACAAACATGCTGAACTCCTGCTTGATCACTAGCTGAGGGGGGAAGGGTGTTTTTCCCATTCAATGTTTTGAGTGCTGCACCCCTCTCCCTATTTGCTAGTTTAAATATTCTACAAAGACATCAAACCTCTGACCCAATGCACTGATTACCTCCTTTGTCAGATGCAGTCTATTAACTGTAAAGAACTTTTGCTCCCAAAACTGTTGCCAGTTCCCTACAAATTTGTGTCCTTTTTCCTGGCACCAGTCCTTGAGCCACATGTTTAGCTTCCCTATCTCCCCTTCTCTGACCTTCCATCCATCCTCCCTCCTCTCCCAGACTGGCAGGATCTCAGAGAAGGAGAAGCCAGATGAAATGGAGAACAGTTTGTCTCCCAGCCTGGTCAGGTGTTCCTTGGTCTCCACAACTAACCAGCTGACGAGATTGCTAGTCCCTATGTGTACCAGGACATCGATGTTTTCTCCTGCTTCATGCATGATTTTAGCAATGTGATCAGTGTCTCCACATTGAAGTACCTGGGAGACATCTGACCATTACCCTGGCTGGAGGTAGGTATCAATTCCCAAATCATGGAGTCTCCTATGATCAGAAGTGTTTTGGATTTCCTTTTGCTTTTTGTTTTGGTCCCTGTTTTGGGTGAGTTTTGTTGTGCTAGCTCCTGTGCAGCAGTGTCCTGCTCTGCAGTGTCCTCTCCCCTTTGTTTGATTTTGGAGATAGAGGCAGATACCTGTTTGTAGTTTGTATATGGTTTGTGGAGGTGATACATTGGTGAGCATTAGTGATGGGGCACCCAATTTTCCCTTCTAACCATCTGCCAACCTCCTGAACTACTACCTCTGTGGTCAAGGTGCTTCAGTTGGATGTTGGGGAAATGGCAGGCAGTTCTTGTAATATATTTCTTCCTGAATATGTGATTTGAGGCACAATTTCTGCCCATGCTGCCCAGAACAGAGCCCTTAGATCTCCGATGGTCCATGCCAGCCTGCGGTGCAGTGGTTGGATTTCGCTTGGGGTGCTGGTGACCCTGGATCGGGAACAGACTCGGGTGCTGGAGGGCCGCCAGGGAGAAGGATGGAGTGTCCCAGAGACTGCTCTCCTCTCCGGGGAGGGTGGGACACCGTCAGGCACTTGATGGACCTCTGGCAGAGGCCAGGGGTACCGCAGTGACCAGTGCTCAGCAGCACTTCAGAGGCAGGGCAGACACAGATCATCATTGCACATCCCTGCCTCCTGTGCAACAAAGCAAGGAGAGAAAAACCACTCCTGCACCTGCAGGCACAATGAAGCCTGCTTCGGCTGCATTAGGTGCTCAGGCTGACTCCCACTTCTCCCAAGTTCACAGCACCTTTGGTCTAGGTGCCATGACCCCACCCTGGGGGGAAAGCTGGGGGTTCAAGGAAGAATGGCTAGAATGTGAGCTGCCACAGCAGGAGCCCATGACTGGGCTGATGATCTTGGCACGGGAATGCAGGGGGTTAAAAAGTGTAATTGGGCAAAAAAAAAAAAAAGATCTCCGATGGTCCAGCATATAGGACAACATCCTAAATCCTGTATAACTTCCCTACTGAAAAGTGTCCCACAGTACCTGCAGTTAGTGATATCCATTACAGTTGAGTTGCTGAGTTTATAACCTGGCCCGAGTAATTAGAAGGAAAATAAAAGCAAACATTTTTTATTATTTTTATTTTTTTTTGTTTGTTTGCTTTTGTATAACTTTTTATAACAAGTTAAATTAATTGTGCCCCTGTAAGTGAGGTCACTGTGTGGATACCCCGTGGACCTCTCCTTCCTGCTTTGCTACAGGAAATGTCATGACTGTGGTACTCTATGAAAAGAGTGTAGCATGGGGTGGTTGGGGATGGGAGTGGGTGGTTTGGCCCTTCTCCTGCTGAAAAAGAAGAACCATGGATGAAAGAAACAAGGAGGTAAGAGCAGAAACAATCAACCAACAATACATGCAGTCACTATCCCTCAGTCTGTATCTCGTATGTGCTCCTGTAATTAGCCCTGAAAACTTAGCCTAATGATAAATAAAAAAGTCACAAAACCTGTAAGCACCACCTGTAACAATTTTACAGAAGATATACCCTGCAAAAAACACTTTGCTACAGAGAAGAAAATAAAGCAGTAAAAAAGTAACAGCTGTAAGCATAACCTGCAGAACACTTTCAGAGAAGATATACCTTGCAAAAAACAAGTTGAATCAGAGAAGATTACAACAGTAATCTGTAAGCAGAAAACAGTAACAAACCTGTAGGCACACCCTGTAATAATGCAGCAGAAAGCATACCATGCAACAGCAATTTGAACCAGAGAACAATAAAGCAGTAAAATGTAGACAAAAAACAGTAACAAAACCTGTGAGCACAAAAGAAAGTAGTAACACACAGTAAATCTGCCAAGCCAAAAGATACCTTAATCTTTTTCGTTGCTCTGATAATATTGTTCCTTGCTCTGTCCTTACAAGCAAACCTGGAAGAAAAGAGCTCAGGTGAAGCTAGGTTCCTTTGCCCGCAAACCTAGTCTTCAGTTGTGCTCCTGAAACAATCAGCTTGCATTCAGAAGGGGCAAGCTCTGCAACTCCCTCTGCCCCAGTAGCACAATTATAGATTTTGCAGTAGTTTCACTAAGTGTTCACAGGTCAGAAAAGTACAGCAGCACACGTTCCTTTAATCAGCCCCCTCCCTCTGACTTCCCCTGCTGCTAGACAGCATCCAAGCAAGCCACAGCTTCAATTAGGCTTACAAGAGGGAATTTGAACCTCAAACCCAGCAATATACAGCCACAACAATAAATGATTAATAACCCCAAATTAAGAATTTCATTCTAACCCCAAGCAGTGTACTATAAAGTCAAAACACTCCCCTGCATGTTGTCTGCCTCTTCTACTCTTCTTCACTTCTGACAGCCCTGGCTGCAGCACCCCAAATACAAAGATCAGATGGCCGCAATCCTTGAGTAACGACTTAAGCCCAGATTGATTTTAGCAATCTGCAATTCAATACAAAAAACCCACCACAAGCAACCACCATCACAAGCCATGCGGTTGGCTTGCTCACCCCCTCCCCAATTCTCTACAACGCTCCAAGAACTGTGAGGGACTAAGGACTACCAATATTAAACTCAGTGCCTGTAAATTAATGCTTGTAAATCTCTATGGGATACAGTGTGTGCTATAAGTAAGAAATAACCCATGACAGAGCATGGGTTTATTGAGACTTATTGCACACCCAGGTGCCTTCAACCACCCAGGATGTGCATTAATTTCAATAAACCCATGCCCTGCAGGTTACACTTACAACACGGGTAATACATGTGAACATAGAAAATACATAGAATCATGTTTTAAACAGAGAATACACAAGATTTTTAATGTTGTATTCATTCACCTTGTAAAGTAGTTCCTACTTTTTATCTCTTTGACAGCTTCTGTATTTCTTCATTTTTATTCTTTCTACTGCATATGTACTTTACAGGTTCTGTATTTTTAAATTTGTAATAATTTTTACTGTAGTAGTTAAAAAGGTTCTATAGTTTTACATTTTTAATCATTCTTAGTGTAGTAGTTAAAATGAACTGGTCCATTTATAGTGAAGTGCTCTAAATTGAATGGACTTGCTGATTTCATTGTTAATACTGTTTGCGCCATTCTAGTTTGCAGTGCAGCTTGTGGGGGAGTTTCAGAGTATTTAGGTTGGTTGCTTGCACAGTCACTGGCACTCAATCTGCTGTTTGTCAGAATGTTTGACCATTTTTCATGGTCAGTTGTGGACGGTACCCAGTAGTTTTTTAAACTACTGTACTTTTGTAGTGATGCCCAGTCACTGCCATTATATCTTGAGATGCCAGTCCACCTTCAGAGAATAACTGCACAGCAGTGCTCCTGATGGAGTGAGTGGTGTAACGGCTGGATAGACTAGCAGCTTCAGAAATTTTGGGCATGTTACCTAAGTAATTGACCCCCATTGGTTATTTGCCAAAATTGCCATACTGAGGCAGTTTTTTGTGGGTGTAAGTAAAACACAGGGCTATCTGTAGGACACTTTGATACATTTTCTATTTATATTTGCACTGGGCACTCTGGGTTCTCTGGTTGGGTATATAAAAAGCCCCTATGACACTCTCTGTTCTTTTCTGTGATGCTGCTGTTGTTCTTGGTCTTCTCATTAAAAGACAAGCTTAGGTACTCCTTTCCTGATTCATCCATGTTAATTGTGAAAGAGTCCATATTTAAGTCTCTTATTCCTTCTCAGCCATGCTGGACTAGCCAAGCTGCAGTGCAAACCAGACACGTTGGACCAAACCCGCTACATTGTCTGGTGAAAGTGTTGCTTGAATAGTTTTTAAATCTGTTTCAATAATTCTGGGGTGGTGCATTGAAATGTCCTTTCCCACTCTATGGAACTCCCTTAGGATGGCCACAAATACATTGTTGGCACCTGAAAATTCCGGATTTGTGATGACGATGTTTATTTTCCTGCTCAGTTTCATGCTGTTGATGTGCTGATTCAGTTCTGTGCACAGTCCAATAAATGAACTGACAGTGTACTGTTTCCTGTCTTTGCTTCTAACAGAGCCATAGAAGCGTCAAAGAATTGGTGCCAAGTCAAATGATATTATTCTTTGTAGATCAATTTCTAGTTCCTGGGAGGTCAGCCAGTCTTTAAAAACATTGGTAGCCCAAGTTTTTGTTTTATGTGTATTAGACTCATTTTATTTTTCTTTCCAGTTCCATTTCTGAAAAACTCTTGTGAGGATCCCTTGAATCTTCATCACTTGGCTCAATACTGACAGCTGTCAGTTTCATTTTTTTTTCTGTGTTGGTTCAACACTTCTGTGGGTGCTCTGTGTGTCTGGATCAGTTAATTTTATTTCAAGCTGCTGCTCATGTGTTTTGCTCATTTTGAGGCTAGGGCAGTCAATTTCAGCAGGGGTCATGCCACTGAGCGCTTGGCTGTCATCACTGTGATATGCTATGCTAATGACAGTTTGGCTCTGAGTGTTCTCTGCATCTTCTTCAAGTGTTGCATGTGTAGTATTTTGTAGGCTGGTCAGTATTTCTGTTTTATTTTGTTCCTCAGTTTCTGTCAACCACATGGAACACAGCTCCGTTTTACCACTGATCTTGCTAGTGGTTTCCATGGTGACAGCAAGGCAACTATTACTTTCATCTGCCATGACATTTTCTGTTTCCAGGCTTTTGATTCCACTATTTTGACACTTCACTTGTTTTTCAGTACCATTTTGCTCACTTTGCTGCTGCTTTTGGTCCATTTTCCCGACTTCTGACATGTGGAGATGACTGCCTTCAATTTCTGAATTGGTTGTTTCAGCTGCAGTCTCCACAATGACAGCTCAGCTATCAACTTTGCCATCGGACAATATTTCCATGTTAGTTTCAGTCATATTCTTAAGAAAGTGAGGCTCCTGTTGTTTCTTTTCAGTATTCTTCAATACACAGCTTTTCCTTTTAGCCCCAGTCTCCACAATGACAGATTGGCATCAGTTCTCTTATCGGAGGTCACTTCCTTGTTAATTTCACTTATATTTGTTTTAAAAAACAACTCCTGTTGTTTATTTACTGTACTGATCATTCAGCAGCTTTTTGTTTCACCCATGGTGTCCACAATGACAGCTCAGTTGTCAGCTCTGCCATCAGATACCATATCACTGTTAGTTGTAGTCATTTTTACACAAAAGCAGCTCCAGTTGTTTCTTTAGGGCATTTTCCATTACACAACTTTTCCTTTCAGCCGCGGTCTCCACAATGACAGCTCGGCTGTCATTTCTGACATTAGAGGCCATTTCAGTGTCCATTTTAGTCATATTTATTAACAAAAGCAGCTCCTGTTGTTCATTTACAACATTCTGTATTTGACATTTTTTCCTTTCAGCCACAGTCTCCGCAGTGACAGCTTGGCTGTCACGTCTGTCATCGGAGTTCATTTCTCTAATGTCAGTTTCAGACATACTAAGGTTCATACCAAGGTTACTAGAGAGCAAGAGAGCCCAATTCCCATGAGAGCTCCCATACTAATCAGTTATAATATGATAGCTGCGTATTTTATATTAGATAGGTATCCAGTCTCGCTTTAAATTCACTTTTATTTTTACTAATAATAATATGAAGGGGAAGTTTATTCCATGGGTTAATAGTTCTGAGGGTAAAGAAAAACTTCCTACATAAATAATTATGAGATTTCCTTATTAATTGAAGTGGGTGACCTCTGGTATCATATCTATTATCTTTAAACTGAAGTTCCAACTCAGTCATTAACTTTGGATCCTGTACTATATCGTATAGAAATAATATGTCCCCTCATAACCAACGATTTCTAAAGATAGTCCATTAAGTCTGTCGAGTCTATCTTTATAAGACAGACTATACATACCTTTAGGTATCTAATATATCTCCTCTGTACTTTCTCTAATTGGTTGATGTGAGACTTTTACATGGGCACCAGATTTGTGACACATACTCAAATGTATCTCTAAACAATGGCATCATTAACCTGGAATCTCTGGACGTGATGTTACATTTAATAGACCAAATGGTCTTATTACTTTATTTACGCATTGTTTATGTGATGTTCATAATCCAAGTTCTTGGAGATAATGACGCCAAGTCCTTCTCTGCCTGTGGTAATAACCAGTGTGCAGTTACCCAAGACATACCTACTCTCAGGATTTATAAAGTGTAAGTGTATGACCTTACATTTACAGTATTGTTGTTAAGCTTCATCCCCATGTAACAACCCAAGCTGAGATAAAATCCTGATCCTGCTGGATTATTCCTATCTCATCAGGGCTCGAGCATGGACCATCAATCTTAATGTCATCAGCATATTTAATAGAGACAGACTGACAATTTGTGGTAAGATCAGAGAAGAAGGCCTGAAACAAACAGGAGCCCAGAATGGAGTCCTGTGGTACCCCACTGGTCACATTACCCATATCAGAGAGACATCCATTAATAATGTCTGTGATTAGATGGATCCAGTTAATAATATATTTATTGATATGTAAATTTTGTAATTTTAATCTTAAGGCCCAATGAGGCATGATATCAAATACCTTGCTAAAGTCAATAAATACAATATCACAAGGTTTTTTAAGACCAACTAATTGACTAATATCTTCGTAAATACTCTTAAGGTTGGTCAGACAACCTCTCCCTTTCTTAATGCCATGTTGTTCCTTATCTGTTAGGTTTAGAGTAGGTTCAATGACATCCTTAATCAGTCTTTCTAATATTTTACATAAGGGAGATGTTAGACTTGTGGGTCGATAATTTGACCAATCAGATTTTATACCTTTTTTATGTACAGGTATAACATTGGCCCTTTTCCATTCATTATTGACAAAGTTATTCATTAGACATGACTCAAACAAAAGTTTTAAAGGGACCACCAATTTATCAGCCAATATGTATAGAAAATGTCCAGTCAGACTGTCGGGACCCATGCTAGTTTTATCTTTTTTGTGATAATAATATATCCACTATAATTTTAAGCTCAAAGGCAATTGGAGCTTCGCTATTGATCTGAAGACTAGAGCCACTAGAAGTTGTACCACAAAATACTTTACAGAATTCTGTATTAAAGATGTTAGCCTTATCTATAGAATGTTGTATGACATTATCAACAACTAGAATCTATTCAGTCTTACGTAGCTTTTTTTTAATGACTTCATATATGAAAAAAATAACTTACTATTAGATTTGTTAGCATTTTTTGCCAGATTAAGTTTCCTCTTTCTTTTCACTTTTTTTAATATTATATTTATAGTTCTTTTGACTGGAGAGGTAGTTTTCCCAATTTTGTATAGTTTTAGATTTCAAATATCTAGCATATTTATTATTTTTTCATTTAATAAGCCTTTTACTTGACTTGCTAACCCTTTTTGGGTTAAGCTTTCCCTTAGTGTATTTTTCCTTCACTGGGATGCATCTGTTTTTATATATAGTAAGGTGCTGTATAGTAATTCCCAATATTTCTGTATTGACAGTTCAGCATGTGCTTTGTACCAGTCAATTTGTCCTATGGCATGTTCCATACCCAAAATAGCAGCCCTATCACAGTGGTATCAATGCCCAGTGTATGCATAAATATTAAGTCAAAGGAAATGCAGTTATGGTCACTGTTACCCAGTGGGGCTTCAATTTGTTCATTGCTAGTATTAAGAATGTCACTGTGCAATGCCAGGTCCAAGATGTTTCCACCTCTTGTGGGGACAAAATGCTTTGTTTTAAATTGTTGTATAGGCAGTCAAAATTGTTGACTGCCTGAAGATTTAGCTGAGAAGTTAGTCCAATAAATATCACCAAAATTAAAGTCTCCCAGCACAATGACATTTCTAAGTTCACATGCTTGATTCTAATTCTTGGATTGAGGCATTTAGATATTCTATGGGGGAGTTGGGGGGCTGGTAGCAAGTACCCACAAATAGGGGCTGAGCTCTGGCAAATGAAATCTTTACCCATAAGGACTCTGAATTTATTTTATGTGTTTTTAGTTTATCTGTAATGTTCAAATAATTCAATGAGTTACTGATGATAAGCGCCACACCACCCCCTTTTCTACCTTCGCGGTTAAGAGAAAAAGTGTTATAACCTTGAATAAGATGGTCCCAAGCAGTTTCGGAATCCCACCAGGTTTCTGTTATGGCAACTATGTTAGATTTTGCTGTAGTCATTCTAGCTTTTAACTAATCAATTTTATTGCTTAGACATCTGGCATTGAGACTTAGGACCTTAAGGTGACAACTATCATTATTAACTGTCTTACTATATATAACATTAAGAGAGGCCGTCGCCGCTGACCTCTCCCCCTTATCTATTAGTTTAAATTCTGATTGATCACATGGAGATTTTCTTACCCATAAGTGAATTGTCCTTCTACTTAGATGGAGGTCATCACCACAAAACAGCTCATGGCTACCATCAAACTCTTCCCAATGTGTTATACAATGTATGTCTTGCTTTATGCACCATTTTCTAAGCCACTCATTAATATGTTTTATTTTATTATTGATAAAGTATGGGGCACCTGGGTGTGGTAGGATTTCTGACAGGTAAATATCACATCCCCTAGAGTCCAACAAATTAGTAAGGGCAACAAAATCTTCCTGAATGATGCGAATAGAATTTCCATAGATGTTGTTAGTGCCTGCATGTATGATCATGAGTGGATTATCTCCAGAGTTGTGCAGGATATCCCCAATCATAAGTGTGATGTCTGCAATTTTAGCACCCCTAAATGATGAACATGTTCGATTAAACTTATCTTGATTACATATGGCCTATATCTAAATGTTTAATCATAGAGTCCCCTAGGACATATAACTGACGTTCTATGACTGAAGTGTTAGTTTCCATAGTGGAAACCATTTCAAAATCCCCCTTGTCTGACCCAGGTTCAGTTGGTGCTGAAGAAAGTGGGATGGGTTACAAAACAGTTAGTGGAAGAGTATTACTAATTCTTGTAATAGGACTGGCACCTATATCTTGTGCCTTAGTTGCCTCTGTTGTACATTCTGGAATGTCATGTGATTGGCCTGCTGAGGCTGCTTTGTGAGGCAGACCAGTAATAGAGGAGTCACCCAAAAAAGATCAAAGGAATTGTGTAATGGGAGGGAAAACACTTCAGCCTTGCATCCTTTCTTGGGGGCCCTAGAATTTTATACAGTAGACCAAGGTTCCTCAGGGTTACTAGATTCAGACTCTACCCTATTTCTTTTTTTAGTTTGAATACCATCAATAAATGACCCACACACTGAAGGACCTGGAGTAGAGGGCTGCCTATGGCATGTGGTCACTATACTGGGGGACTTACAGTCCTGGTAAAGGTGGGAATTAGAAGTTTGAAAAGGCACTGGACTGACAGACGCTCTAGATGTACAAGTTGCTTCAGTAATCTGAAAGTGATCTAACATAGCTTTTTGGTTCTGCTCTAATAGTGACATCCTTGAATTAAACAGGGAAATCTCCATATGTAACTCAGCATTTTCTTTACACTTAACACAAGTGTAGGAGGATTTGGGAAATGGAGTGTAAACTATGTTGTACATATCACATGTGGAGCATTTAATACCATCATCCCCCTCCATAGTCATAATAGTATCAGACATAGTCGACTGAGTTATCTGTTCTTACTAATGCACTCTGAGTATACACCTAGATTTATACGATTATATTTACATGACTAAGAGTCTGTATCTACTTATGATAATTCCCTGAAGTACCTACATTGGTATCTGCCTGAGCTGCCTGACACGCTTGATTTGTGCTAAAATGCACTTGTCTTGGTGCGTGTCTTCATGTGCGGAGACGTGCTCGCCCTGCCTGGGCCCACCCTGCTCACTGCAGGGCTTGTAGAAATACTTGTGAATGACCCAGAAGTTCAACTCTGAGATCACAAAATGTAAACCAAACTAGACATAGTTTAAAAGTTAGAATTTTACATAAAACCACTCATACGTGTTCTAAAACCTCAAGTGCACACTAGTTTAAGTTGCAGAGTAACTGTTTCCCCAACTGCCTGGATTGTTATTCGCTGAGATGGCTGAAAAAACTACAGACTCCTCTTCCTGTCTACAGACAGGGCTCCACAATACCCTCGTATGTTAAAATAAATATAATAATTCAGATAAAAGGTGCATAGAGCATGTTGCTCTTCAGTGTAGACACTGGTGCAGCAGTTTGATTAAGCAAACTAAAAGCAGATGTTCGCTGCAGGGCTTGTAGAAGTACTTGTGAATGACCCAGAAGTTCAACTCTGAGGTCACGAAATGCAAACCAAACTAGACATAGTTTAAAAGCTAGAATTTTTCATGAAACCACTCATACGTGGTCTAAAACCTCAAGTGCACATGAGTTTAAGTTGCAGAGTCACTGTTTCCCCAACTGCCCGAGTTGTAGTTCACTGAGATGGCTGAAAAAACTACAGACTCCTCTTCCTGTCCAGGGCATCAGATAATTTTTTTGGGGATGGAAGTCAAATACTTCCATGGGTTGAAATGTGGAAGTCATTTCAGTTTTACTGGAGTCAAAATACGCCAGTTATCAATTTTTTGGAAGTCAATATAATTCCAGTCACCAAATTTTGGCAGTCAAAATGCTTCAAATTCACAAACTATAACATTTTGACTAAAAAGTCAGAGGAATTACCATGACATTGTCTAAGCATCAGGCATCATCATCAATCATCATCATCATGTGCAGCTGAGCTACTTTCAATATAGTTCGATATGGGGTGTACTTACTGAAGGAGAGAAACGGCATTTTCAAATCATTTGAACATAAGACTCTGCCAGCATAAACAGGCCAAATGTTTTATCAAGTCTGCTCAAGTGCACAGCTAGCAGCCTAGCACCCTTACATTGCAATTTGAGAAAGCCCCCCCCCCGTCCCATGCCCTTTTATTTGTGACAGCAAGTCATGCGAAACCAACCTGATCAAACTACTGGAAGGGGAGGTATAAGGGAGGTGGACAAGGGCAAACCCATACTTGTACCTGACACTGTGGTACATAATAAGCTTCTGGTGAAAGTACACCAATGTAATAAACAGGTTACACACACGCTAGATTGCTGACTGGCTTGGGGACAGAATACAGGAGGCTGTGCTTGAAGGGCACTTTTTTTAACTGTTTTAAAAATTGGCACCTCTGGGCTGCTTAGTAAAAATTCCACAGGCTGAAGCTAGTTTACAGGTGCACAGGGAGGTTAAGGGACTTGCTCAGGGTCACACAGTATGCAAGTGGGGCTGTGGGATTCAAACCCAGGTCTCCAGAATTGCAGCCCAGAGCCATGAACCACTGTGCTATACTGCCTCCCTTCTCTGAGTGGGGATCAGTGTATAGCCACTGCTTCTGTTTCTTTTTTTTTTTTTGCTTTTGTATTGTACAGTATAAAATACATTCAGTACAGCAGTGATGTAGCAATCAAATGTAAAGTAGCTACTAACTGTATTATATATTTGTAAATCACTGACCGAATCACCAAAGTTGCTCACTAGGCAGGGAAGGGCACAATAGACAGATCACAGATCAGTAAATACCTTTTTATCTTTTACAGATGATGAATACTCTGTCGACTGTGCTATGTCAAACTTGTGAGTGCCGCGTAACAGATCTGCTCTCTCCGCCTCTTCCAGCGAGATGCTCCAGCAGCTCTCCACACTACAATCCACCTCGGCCACCGGGCCACCTTCCCACCATAACACACTCACATACTCCGGTTTCATTGAATTTTCATTACTACATAGCCAAGTTTACACATAGAATTGTTAACTGTGGCATCCCACAAAAATTGTGTAATCTGTTGAGGCCTTATGATGAGGGTTATTTCTCCAGATACAGGACAGATGGTTTGGTTCTCAAAATACCTTTTATGAGAACTAAATGTGGACAGAGAGCCTTTGCTTATATTGCTCCATTTATGTGGAATGAAATTCCTTGTGATATAAGACAGTTGCATTTTGCTAAAGTGTTTGCAAATGAATTAAGGATGTTTTTTGAGTTACAATCTAATTGTAAATGTTTTTTATGATTATTTATTTTTTCTTGTAACAAAGACATTTTTTGGTCTGATATATTTGTATTGTATATGTATGTTATTTATGTGGGTCGCACCTGTAAAAGGAACTAGTTTTCCAGTGTGTTTACCCGTTGAGTGAATAAACAAACAAACAAACAAACAAACACTTGCCACTAAGTACCTACCACCTCAGGCTCTTCGGGCTACCAGTCTCACACCTCTTCCACTAGGCTCTCTCCAGACAGTTCCATTCTACCCTCTCTCCTCCTACGAGCTATAACTGCACCATGGGCTGCAGGAGGCCCACAACTGCATCTGTAACATCTGTCTGCACTGGCACGGCACCACCACCACATGTGGATCACAGCCCCCTCACTGTCTGCTAGCTGGCTTGCTAGGCTCCCACTCCTCAAACTTTACACAGCACAAGGCAGGCACAGAATCACATTTTTTGATGAGGGACTGAGAGAGTAAGATGAGACTGTCTCCCACTCTCACACTGTCCCAGGCCGGCACTTGCTCACTAGCTTCTCAGCTATGTCCTAAAATGCTGACTCAGGGCTCACCATTTTGACAAATCACCGTCCCCCTCCTAACTCCTCACCACAACTGATGGCATCAAAATGACAGTGTATGTGGATGCGCATGCATGATGAGATGGCAGTTTGCAGGCGGGGGGAGGAGGGTGAGGGCAGTTTGGGAAGTAAAAAGCGAAACAAAAAAAAACATCATCATGGCAGTTGGTAGACTGGAGACCGCTAAAAATAAATAAAAACATGATTGACATCCACACCATGAAAAATGGACGTCAGCTTTAAACAAGGGAAATGTTACTGGACGTCAATTACTCCAGAGGCTACATTTTTGGACGTTTTAAGCTGATTTGTGGACATAAAATACATCCAAAATAGAGTTATCTGAAGGGCTGTTCCTGTCTACAGACAGGGCTCTACAATACCCTAGTATGTTAAAATAAATATAATAATTCAGATACAAGGTGCATACAGTATGTTGCTCTTCAGTGTAGACACTGGTGCAGCAGTTTGATTAAGCAAACTAAAAGCAGATGCTCACTACAGGGCTTGTAGAAATACTTGTGAGTGACCGGAAGTTCCACCGAGATCACGAATGCAAACCAAACTACACATAGTTTAAAAGTTAGAATTTTACAAAAAACTGTTGTCCTTCAGAAATAATAATAAATAGCATTTTTTACAAGCATCTGTGTTACTGCTCTATTGGTTAATGTTAACAGATCCTCTTTTTTCACTATGGTGCTCTCGAGGTGACATCTTTTCGTTTTGACCACTTTTTCTGCACTGACAGCTGGACTGTCATTTCTGTCAGTGGATGTCATATCACTAATGTTAGTTTCAATTGAAATAGTACTAAATCTGCTCTCCAACCAGTTTTCTAATGTGGTACCATTAAAGTGATCAAAACTTACAGGAGGAGGCCCGGTGGCACTGAGGGTTGAGGCGCTGGGCGCCACACCTCGCATCACGCCAGTGATCCGGGTTCAAATACGGACTTGGGTTGTTGGGGACCGGCAGGGGGAAGGAGGATCAAGCATCCCAACGGATGCTCTCCTCCTTCGGAGTAGGTTACCAGGGGTGCTAAACGCACTCGACGTCCCACGGGGCCAGTGGAAGCACCGATTTTTGGAGCTGATGGCTCCTACAGGGGGAGCTGGGAGGGAGGATGCTGTTAGCACTTGGCAGGCGCAGTCAGCATGTTCCTGTCCGAGCCGGGCATCCTCAGGGGAGAGACGGAAGCACAGAAAACGGAAACCAACCTTGACGGTCCTAGATGATGGCCGCCCAGCTGCCCAGTCCAGGAACCATGGGCAGACCCCGCTCGCCAGGTGCTCCACGAAAGATGGGAGGAAAGGTAGGAGTCACCCATGGGCACTCTAGGGGCAGACTCAGTGTGTCGGGGTGGGTAGCATCAATGAGCCCGAAGGAGTGGAACAATGGGGCAATAGGAGGGATAAAAAGAAAGTAAAAAAAAAAAAACTTACAGGAGGTATGTCACTCATTCTTATTTTTAGTTGTAGATTTTCTTACAATCGGTGCTGACAGATGTCCAAAGCACCCGCTAACAGCCATAAATAAAATGGATGCCAAATGATTTTTAAAATGCCCATTGTGGACTGATTTCTGAGCTACTGTTCAATTGCTATCAATCTTTTTTAGTAGTCCAGCCACCCAACTGTGCATTAATTGAGAATTAATGCATAGTCATGTGACACGTTTTAACAAATCATATTTCTTAATTGTCCTCGTCATTTCTAACCATTTTATACAAGATGTTATATATCTCTGCTCTGCTAGTATTGAACTAATTGCTTCATAAAGCATTTTGGGATAGTGTGCAGGTAAGGGACTATTGGATATTGTGCATGTAAGGGACTATATAAATACAAATTCCATTCTATGCTACAGTCCCAGCACTGTCAATATCTAAGTCATTACTCTGTAAAGCATTTTGGGATACAGTGGATGTGAAAGATACTGTGTAAATTCACTTCTGTTCTATTTTACAGACCCTGCTAAACTGGTATTTAACTTGCTGCTTTGTAATGGTGATTGGGATACAGTACGGGGGGGAGGGTCTGACAGGATGTAATGCAGTATTACAGGACACTGCAGCATAGTTACTGTAGTAAACAAGGCAATTTCAATGGCTGTTAACCCCTTTTGACACACAGATCAAGAAACAAATGGTTTGATATTTTTTATTGGACCAACATAGATGTAACAAAGGAAAACAATGCTTAAGCTTTTGGACCAATATGGCAGCTAACTAATTCTGTGTTTTGACCTGCAGTAACTCAAGACACTGCAATGCATCCTGGCCAGCCCCACTGCATGTATCAATGGTACTACATGAAACCAAATGAGATGCTGTTTTACAGAGCTAGAGCAAACTGATAGACTAAGGGTAATGGCACCAGAGCAGAGCTAGTAGGCTCAGGGGTAATAGCACTAGATTAGAACGGGTGGAGCCTGGGGTAATGGCACCAGAGCACAGCTAGTAGGCTCAGGGGTAATAGCATTAGATTAGAGTGGGTAGAGCCTGGGGTAATGGCATCAGAGCAGAGATAGTAGGCTCAGGGGTAATAGCACTAGATTAGAGCAGGTAGAGCCTGGGGTAATGGCACCAGAGCAGAGATAGTAGGCTCAGGGGTAATAGCACTAGATTAGAGCAGGTAGAGCCTGGGGTAATGGCACCAGAGCAGATCTAGTAGGCTCAGGGGTAATAGCACTAGATTAGAGCAGGTAGAGCCTGGGGTAATGGCACCAGAGCAGAGCTAGTAGGATCAGGGTTAATAGCACTAGATTAGAGCAGGTAGAGCCTGGGGTAATGGCACCAGAGCAGAGCTAGCAGGCTCAGGGGTAATAGCACTAGATTAGAGTGGGTAGAGCCTGGGGTAATGGCACCAGAGCAGAGCTAGTAGGCTCAGGGGCATAGCACTAGATTAGAGGGTAGAGCCTGGGGTAATAGTGCCAGAGCAGGGCTGGTATTTAAAAATAATATCACCAGAACTGGGCTGGTAGGCACAGGGTCATAGTACCAAACCTGGCCGCAGATTGAGGGAGAACAGCACCTGACTATGGCTGGCCAGGCTGGCTCAGGGGTATCAGTGCCAGAGCAGGTCTGGTAGGCTCATGGATACTAGTGCCAGACAAAGGTTGGTAGGCTCAGTGGTAAACTATAGTGAGTACCCATCATAGAACCTTTTAACTTGTTATAAATCACCAATTTGACTAGAGTGATTTGAAGTATGTTTTACATTTAACTTTCTTTGTTTTTAAAAGTAGAGTGTACAGAAGCCCCCCGATGGTCCAGGAGTAGTGCATCTTGCTGCCATGTAGATGACCTGGGTACAGGAGTGATCCCAAGTTGCTGCATTGGGAGGCAGGCCAGGATGAGAAAGTTGCCACATGGCACCATGCCTCAGCTGGGAAGGGTTGATGGCGAGCAATTACACTACAGTTAGGGCACAGAGCCTGCTCCTGTTTCAGGGAATGTGTTGTGTGTGTACAAGGGTGGTATAGGCTGTCCTCATGTCAGGAGAGGTGGGAGGGACTAGAAAATAAGGAAAAACCCTTGCCCATCTATATGATGGCCTGGGCCCTGTGTGTGTTCCTCTGGGTCCTTGTGTCTGCCATCACTGGTTCCCTTTCCACCCAGTGGACTGCCTTGAATGGGAGAGGATAGCCCTCCTCCCAGAGCCCTTGCCATGGAGGGCAAAGCTAGTGGGTGCCAGGTGCTAAAGGGGATCCAGGGATGCAGGCCTGAACAAAGCATATCCCTGAGACAAGAGTGTATCCTCGATAGACATACAGGGCCAGACAGAAAAAGTGCTCTAGACAGGTTCTGAATGCTGACTGGCTGAAATCTTGTAATTGCAAGGCTAACCCCCCCCCCCCACATACACACGCACACACACACACACCTCTCCCAGGACTATTTAAAGGGGAACAGTTACAAATATAAGCCCAGTCAGTGTGGGACTGCCCCGGCTTAGCACATAAAGAACTAAGTACAAGCACTGGTGCCTGTAAAATAGTAAGATGTATTTAGCTTATCTTACCACATGGTAAGCCGTCATTTTCTAAGTGGTGACCTTTGTGATAGTTCCCACAGTTCCCCACAGCTTATGTCACAGGTGAGGAGGGTTTTTCTATTAATTATGCAGCTTGGAGTTTTTTTTAAATATCCTGTTCATCAGGACTCAGTTCCCTGTACTCTCAAAGCTAAATATGGATCCCCTGACCAGTATGTAGCCTCGTGAGTACAGCAGAACTGGGTGCCGATGAATCAGAGTTTTAAAAAGCTCAAACTTGCACTATATTTAGCCACTTGCTGACCCACTGAATTGCAAGGCTACATCCTGGGGTTTATTTATTTATTTAGATTTTGGTAACCAGGTAAACCCACAGAGACCAGAGATCTCTTTTCAGGGGTGACCTGGAATTAGTTACAATGAATACATACATAGGTGTAAAAATACAGTAGTATTGAGTGAATACATATACAGTTACAGTGAATACAGACATAGACATTAGAGTTACAGTAGATATCAGCTAGTAAAATGTTGGCCAACAGATAAAGTCCTATTGATAAGGCAGTGAGCAACAGAGACTCATTTACTTTGCTCCCGCTACCATCCCTTCCTCCGATTGCTCACTTTGCTCCTTGGGGGCTCACTTCCTAAAGTACCTTTAGCCTAAAGGAATTTTGTTTCTGTGGCACCTTTGTGGTTGAACCCTCTTTAAGAGAGTTCCTGTGCCTTCATGATACCCCAAAAGAGTGGCTGTCCCTGTTAGGGACAGCGCACGAGAATGGCCACAATTACACTCCATATGCATTCAGACTACTCACTATCAAATAAACAACCTCCAGTTACAAGTATCCTTACAGTTTAATGCACCAAGTTGCACAAGGCCCATTGTTCCTGTACTTTGTTGATTGCTGACGCATTGAGCTAATTTATAATATAGTATGTTTCGTTTATTTTAGCAAAACTAAGATGACTGGGTTCAGAGGGGTATGTATGCATGCATGTACAGTATGCATGTGAAAAAGCGTGAGTGTCATGCGAAACGTTGGTCACGTGGTCGGAATAGGGCTGCTGTTGTCCTCATGGTTTTAAACTTTATTAAAAGTTTATACTAACTTGACCTAACATGAGGTCTTTTTTGTGGTTTGACCGTTTGAAACCCGTCTCTGGTAGCTCTTCGATGCATGTATTTTATTTATTTTTACTTATTTATTTATTCCAACAGGATTTATTCCATCAGGATATCCCAGTTTATTTGGATGGCTTGTTTACAATAGGTTGCTTTCTCTCCATTGTCTCTCCAACGTGCTCATTTGTTGTGCTCATTGCACAGCTTTAACACATTTCAACCCATCCCCTTGGACTCTCTCATCGAGTTGCTAAAGGGCAGAATAGGCAAACTTGCCCCCCATACCATGACCATACACAGCTCAGTTTCTTGGCTGTACCCTGTCTAGCCTTGGCAGCCCCTCACTGTAAGTAATTTCATGCAAGTAAGTTGAATGCATCACTGACTGAGGGACTTTGATGTGCTCTATATGCACGAACAGCCCACGGTAATGAGGCATCACCATGCCCGGGCTGCGAATAACAATGTATGCATTGCAGAAGTAAAGGCAAAAGAAGACACTCTCAGGGAAAGGTGGAATTCCTGCAGTAACAGCTAGCAGCAAATTATTGCTTTTATCTGTGATCTCCTAGAGCCTGCAAAGGTAAACCCTGTTCTGTGAAAGGCAAAAGGATATGAGATTCCCTATGGAAAGAAAAGACGACTCAGACCATTTAGATGTAGAATACATTAAAGTCTGCTTTTATGAAGCAGTGACAGATATTAGTACTGTAGTAGCTCATCATTTTCCAAGAGTTTCACATTTCTAAGAACACAACTATCCCTCACCAAAACTTGTCAAGAACTACACTTTAAAAAAAAATCTAAAACAGTAAAGGATATTGAGCCTTTTTTCCCTCAAAATACAGGGTAGTTGAAATTGAAAATGTGAACTTGTGTTGGTTAAAAACCTCAGTCTGAAAACAAAACTGAAAAAGAAAAAAAAGTAGAATAATGTTTAAAGGGTTAGGCCCATTTGCTCAGCAGCTGGAGAGCTGCTTGTTATACCAGTGACTGGGGTTTGTGCCCCAGCCTGAATCACCATTGCAGGTAGGCAGCAGGCTGCAGTAGCACCCCCCCAAGGGCTGTCAATCTCTGGTGGGAGGGAGGATGGCCCACTGTGTGCCTGTTTCCTCTTGACATAGGGATTGATGGCACATGGCGTATTATTGAAGGGAGAGCTGTCTCAAGGTCAGCATGGCTTCACTTCTAGCGCACTCAGAGCCCTTGCTGCTGACATCCGGAGGAGTAGGAGACATGGTAAGCAAAGGGACAAAACAAGATAACAGGAGGGTGACATGCAGAACAGGGAAGTCATTCTGGCACTGTACAAGATCTTGGTCAAGCATGACTGGAGTGCTGCATGCAGGTCTGGGCTCCCCAACACAAACATGACCTGAAGGCAGGCAAGATGGTGCAACCAAATGATCAGGGGTATGGAGGATAAAAGCTGGGAACAGACACTGGAGGCCCTTAACATATTGATAGTAAAGGAGGCTGGAGAGTATCAACAAGGTTGAGCGGATGGAGAGGTTTGATCTGGTGTGCACCAGCAGGACACACAGACACACCCTGAAGCTCAGAGATAGCAGAGTATGAGGTGTCATTAGGAAGAACTTTTCCTCCCAGAGGGTGGGGAATCTATGGAACAGCCTATCAGCAAAGACAGAGGACATGAAGACAGTACAGGCCTTTAAAGGTAAGTCTAGAGAAATTTCTGCTTAGGGATTCATGGGGTAGCATGATTAGTGGGGTCAGTGGGGAATCTCTGTAAATGACTGTATGTTTGGACAGCATGCATGTTGGTCCCTGCTTATGAAGTTGGGGAGCTTGAAGGACTGAGACAGAGTTCTTTCAGCTTTAAATTACTATGCTGTTTTGTTAAGGCTGAAAACAAAAATGGTAGCTGCAAAATTAAGCCTTTAATCTTTGGTCTCAAACCCTTGCCAGGATCACACTGGCTTGTGTTCTGGAAAGTGGGCCCCTCTGAAGGCCCATCATGGAAGAAAACACCTGAGCGACAAGAGACTGAGTAAGGGCAGGGAGGTCGGAGCGAACACCCGAGTACAGCACTTGTCATGGCAGATTAAAATGTTACACAACACTCCTGGCTATGTTTCAGGTTCAGATCTGTAACTTTAATGGCATTTCCAAAGCAACAGTTTGAAAAATAAACATATAGATTTGCCTGGCAGCATGTGTTGCCATCAGGAGACTCAGTTTGAAATTGACCAGTACAGTACTCATAAAAGGTCTTTAGTCTGCATGAGCTGCTTTTGCATATTTCCAATCCACTTAAACCCTGTTCACAAAAGACAAATCTGCATAGAAATGAAGCTGACCATGCAAAGTACGGTTACATAAGAACTTACCGTAACAGTAGATCTTCAAGGGGGTCTCTTGCAGCAGGCCATCACAGGTAGGACTCCACCATAAGGCACTAGGACCACACAGAAACTTTTCTAACAAGCAGTCTACCAGTAGGGACCACCTGGCCTCCGACATCACTCTCTGACATCACCTACCCTATATATGTGGGCAGCCTCCAAATCCTCCCCAGTTCCTGCCAAAGACCCCAGAATACCCGGCTGAAGAAACTGAGGAGGAACCCAAGGTGAAAGGTACAAAGTAATAGGAAATGGGAAGGCTGAAGGTCTCCTGTAGGAGAGGAAGCAGAACAGGAGAAAAAACACAGGGGAAGGAGAGTGGGAAAAGCTAGGCCTGCTGCAAGAGATCCCCTCAAAGATTTACTGCTATGGTATGTTCTACGTAACTGTACTAACTTACATCAGGGGAATCTCTTGCAGCAGGCCATCACAGGTAGGATGAGTAACAAACAGTTCTAAACCTGACAGAACTATACAATCGGTTGGCGGTGAAAACACCAAAGAAAGCAGGCCCTGCAGCACCGCCAGGCCAAAATCAGCTCTACGCTACAAGGCGATGTCCAAGCTGCAGTGCTTAGTGAAAGTGTGGACTGAACTTCAATTGGCTGCTGTGCAGATTTCTGCAGCTGAAACATCATGGAAACAGGCTATTGAGGCAGCCATCCTCCTAGTGGAATGGCCATGAACAGCACCCTGAAGTCCTTGCCATACTTCCGGTAACAAAAAATAATGCAGTGGCCAACCATTTGGACAAGCACCACTTAGAAATGGGTGTGCCCTCTTTGCCTAGGGTGAATTAAATAAACAAACATATAATAATGCAAAACTCTATGCACTATTCAAAGTGTGGAGCAATGCTTCCTGGATTGGCATGCTCTGGAAAATAAACAGGAAGATGAATGGATTGATTCAGAAAAAACTCAGAGACCACTTTAGCAAGAAACTGAGGATTAGTATGTAAAGACACCTTGGGCCCGATTCTAAAATGCATGGCTCAACTTGCAGGCATATATGCGAGTTGTGCCATACAGTGCTACACAGGGGGACCCTGTGCCATATTCCAGGACAAGCAGGGTCCCCAGCATCTATACCCGCAGCTTGCGGCAACCGCAGGCTAGTGCCAAAGGAATGGTGCACTGCACCTTGGTGACGCAAGTCACGGCACACAATCTGCTGCCCCCCGGAGCTCCCTGCCCTGAAACACAACGGCATGCACCTGGGGGTGGTGGGCTGGGCTGACCAGAACATGCGCTTGAGGGAGCAGCACTGAAAATGAACCCTGGGGGGTCCCGAAAGTTCGGGGTGGGGATGTGACAGTGCAGGGGGGATGGGGAGCACATCCATGGCAATTCTGCAGTGCTACGGGGAGGGCATCCATTGCTGTGCTAGGATGGATTGCCCCTTAGACCACCTCCTAGCTGGTCTAACCCCACTATGCCAATCCCTGTTCTGGAATGGTGTAAGTGGGTTATGGCAGCCGTCCTTCTGGAATAGGATGCAGGATCTGCCGTAACCCACCCTTGCAACATGCCGCAGTGGGATACAGGCATAGTGGGTGGCGTAAACCACCTTTGGCGCAACCTGCATATGGCAGGGCACAAGGTGCAAGGCGCCTTTTGGAATTGCAACTTGCGCTATGCGTGGCGTAATGTGCGATTTGCACCATGGGGTTTGGCGTAAATCACCCTGTGCCAGGCGTAACGCATCTTGGAATGGGGCCCTCCTGTCAAACAAATAAGGCTCCTTACACATGAGGGTCTGAAGCTTGGAAGTCCTCCGAGCGGAAGTAACAGCAACTCAAAATAACACTTTCCAAGACAGATAGCATAGCTCACAACTCACTGCCGGTTGGAGAGGAGGCAGGTGAGTTTTTCTAGCAAATAATTGAGGTCCAAAGCTGGGACAGTGTTATAGATCGAGGGGTTTCAAATGCAGAATACTTAAGAAGGTATAGGATACATCAAATTGGGCCACAGACCGCCCATCAACAGGTACATGATACACAGAGATGGCTGACAGGTGTACCTTAATGGATGAATACTTCAAACCTGAAAGGGATAGCAGTATCTGAAAGGGATAGCAGGTACCCAATATCTGATTGACTAGACATGTGAAGGGATCCAGGTGGTGCAAGCAGCCCAAATGGAAAAACGCTTTACTTCATACAGTAAGTGGCTCTGGTGGAAGACTTGAGCTGCCACCAAGACCTCTGCCACCTTGAGGGAGACCCCAAAACAAGAAATGGCTACATCCTTGGGAGCTATGCATGAAGATGGAGCAACCTGATGGATGGTAGACGAGGGTGCCCTGCTGCTGGGAGCAAGCCTGTGCACAGTGGAAGAGGTACTGAGGCTCCACTGCCAGTTGCTGAAGCAGAGGAAACCAAATCTGGCTAGGCCAAAATGGGGCAAATGAGAATCATGGTCACCCCCTCAATCTGCAGCTCGATGAGAACTTGCTGAAGAAGAGAGAAGGGAGAAAAGGCATACAGAAACCTCCCTTTCCAGTAGAGGAACGACGTGTCTCACCAAAAAATTCCAGTCCCTAGAGTGAGTGAGCAGAAAAGTGGCAGTTTTGCATTGAGTGGGGATACATAAATGTCCAACTCTGCATGACCCAAGCGGTTGAACAGATCTTCTTCCACGGAGGACAGAAGCTCCCACTCATGCACCAAGACTGAGACAGACTTAAGCTATCCACTAAGAAACATAGAAACACAGAAACATAGAATTTGACAGCAGATGAGGACCGCTTGGCCCACCCAGTCTGCCCATTTCCTACCTAATGGATAAGCTGCAGATCCTAGCTAACCAGCAGCCTACTTTTCTACCCCCACCCCTAGAACTGCCTTATGACAGTCCCATGCATGCTTGAATTCAACCACTGTTTTTGACTCCACAACCTCCTCCAGAAGGCTGTTCCATGCATCCACAACCCTCTCTGTGAAAAATACTTCCTTACATTACCTCTGAGCCACCCCCAACTTCAAATTGTGCCCCTTCTTCTTGCACACCTCTTTTTGAAAGATGCTACCCTCTTGGACTTTGTTGATTCCCTTGAGGTACTTGAAAGTTTCTATCATGACCCCCTCTCCCTCCGTTCCTCAAGGCTATACATATTAAGCTCCTTAGCCTCTCTTCATATGTCTTCTGGTGCAGACCCTGCACCATTTTAGTTGCCCTCCTCTGACAGCTTCCATCCTGTCTATGTCCTTGCGGAGATTGGGTCTTCATAACTGCATGCAGCACTCCAGATGGGGTCTCACCAGCTGTCTGTACAGAGGGATAGCAACTTCCTGTTTTCTATTGGTGATGCCTCTCCCATGCCAGTATCCCCCAGCCCTCCTTACTGCCTTCTCACATTGCTTGCCCACCTTTAAGTCATCTGATATGACTACCCCAGGTCTCTTTCCATTTTTGTTGTTGTTAGTATCTCACCCCCATTGTGTACTCTTTCCTGGGTTTTGTTTCAGGTGCATTACCTTTCACTTCTTAGCATTGAATTTAAGCTGCCAACATTTGACCATTCCTCTAACCTGCCAAGTCCCTTCTCATCCTTTCCACCCCACCTTGTGCATCAACTCTGTTGCAGATCTTTATGTCATCTGCAAAGAGACATACTTTTCTTCCAGTCCTCTGCAATGTCGCTTATAAAGACATTGAAGAGGACCGGTCCTAATACTGAACCCCTGCAGTACCCCACTAACCCCTTCCTTCAGAGTAGACTGCATTTACGATTACCCTCTGTGTCCTATTCTCCAGCCAATTCTTTACCCAGGCTATCATCTTGGGACCCACTCCCAGGCTGGCTTACTTGTATATTAATCTTTTGTGTGGGACTGTGTCAAATGCCTTGCTAAAGTATAGGTAGGCCATGTCCACAGCCCCTCCCTGATCTACTACTTTGGTCACCCAGTCAAAGAAATCTATTAGATTCGTATGGCATGACCTTTCCGCTGTGAATCCATGCTGCCTTGGGTCCTGTGAACCTCTGGCCTCTAGGTACTTGACAATTCTTTCCTTCAGAAGTGATTGCATCATTTTCCTATCACTGAGGTTAAACTAACAGGTCTGTAGTTTCCTGCTTCTGCCTCTCTCCCACTTTTGTGAAGGGAATCACATCTGCCCTCCTCCTCCAGTCCTCAGGTACCACCCCATCCTCCCATGATTTGTTAAAGATGGTAGTCAGTGGTGTCACTAGTTCTACCCTTAGTTCTTTTAGAATTCTGGGATGAATCCCATCAGGCCCCATTGCCTTGTCCACCTTCAGTTTTAAGAGTTCTTTCAGAACCCTTCTTCTGTAAATTGGCTGGTATCAGCTTCTGTATCCAGTGTTTCTATTGTTTGTTTTAGGTACCTCCCCTCATTTGTAAATACTAGCAAAAATATTTGTTTAGTATCTCTGCCTTTTCACAGTCACCTTCTGCCCACCCACCTTCCCCTTTATTAAGCCTCACTATCCCTCCCTTGGTCTTCCTTCACTCCCTGATGTACCTAAAATAAGATTTTATCCCCCTTCTTAACTGAGTTGGCTATCTTTTCCTCGGTTTGGGCCTTTGCTGTTCTGACTGCCTTCCCAGCTTCCTTTTGCTTTAACTGATACAATTCTCTGTCCTGCTCCTTCTGTGATTCCTTGTACTTCCTGAATGCTTTCTTTTTCTCTTGAACCTTCACTGCCACCTCCCTTGAGAACCATAGTGGTTTCTTACATCATTTTGTTTTGTTTATTTGCTTCACACAAAGGCTTGTTACCTCTGTGATGGCAGTTTTTATTATTCCCCATTGTTCTTCCACCCTCCTTCCTGCCCATTTGCTAGTGCATTCCTTAGGCACTCACCCATTTTGGCAAAGTCAGCCCTCCAGAAGTCCAGTACTTTTGCCTTTTTATGGCTTGACTCTATTGCTGTGTATTGTGAACCATACTGTTCGATGGTCGCTAGTTCCCAGATGGCTACCCACTTCTACATCTGTGATCCTCTCTCCATCTCCATTTGAGAGAACCAGGTCTAAGATTGCTCCCCTCGAGTGGGTTCCAATGCTAGTTGTCTAAGGCATGCCACCTGTAGGGCATCTAGAATAACCCCAGTCTTAGAAGTGGCTGCTGCAACTGCACTCCAGTTAACATCTGGCATATTCAGATCACCCATTAGCAACATCTCCCCTTTTTCTGCCATTCTAAGTATACTTTCTATCATTTCCTTGTCCATTTCCTCCCCCAAGAGGGGGGTCTGTATACAACCCCTGTGCGGGATTGTGGTGCCATTGCTGTCTTCAAATTGACCCACAGTGCTTCTTCTCCTCCTCCCTGTTTACCCTTTTGTTCTGTTGCTTTGATTCCTTCCCTTATGTAGAGAGCTACTCCTTCTCCTCTTCTATCCTCCCTGTCCCTCCTGTAGATAGTGTATCATGGTATGTTTATGTCCCAGTCATGGTTCTGTGTGTACCATGTTTCTGTGACTGCCACGATATCCAGATGTTCCTCCTCCATCAAGGCCACTAATTCAGGAAGCTTGTTACCCAGACTACGGGCATTGGTACTCATTGCTCTCCATTTTTTGATGGCTTTACCTTCTGTAGCAGCATCCCCCACTGACCTTTCTACTTTGGTCTTTTTCTCATTTAGTACTCTGTTTTGTAGGGGGAGGCTGGGATTTTCCTGCTGCTTATCAGTGCCTCCCCCCTTGACTAGTTTAAAAGCTTGTCAATGAAGCATTTAAACTGATTGCCCAAAAGACTTTTTGCATGCCTGGGACATGCACGATCAAAAGATGTAGGCCATTGTCCAGTACCCAACATCATACTCACACCACTTCCTGACACAGGGGATAGGAGTGAGTCCACCCTGCTTGTTAATGTAGTGGATCATGCTGGTGTTGTCTGCCTGGACCTGCAGTGGGCCCCGGAAGAGATGAGTCTGGAAGACCTGAAGGGCATATAGAATGACCCTCATCTCCAGGAAAATTTATATGTAAACATCCCTCAGCTGATGACCACAGCCCCTGGGTCTGATGAGCCCCTAGATGAGCCTCCCATCCTGAGTTGGACATGTCCATGCTCAGAATTTGCTGAGGAAGGAGAATAAGGAAGGGGACCCCATTGAGGAGGTTGCTGGTCTCCAGCCACTACAATAGAACCCTGTTTATGGGGTCCGACACCCAGAACATATGGTTGAGATTGTCCGTATGTTGATCCCAGTGAACTCTGAGTGTCCACTGAGGGTCTCTCATGTGTAGCCTGGCCAAGGGGACAGTTCCTAAGGCAGCCACCATGTGACCCAGAAGGTGGAGGAACAAGTGGGCTGGAACATGATGAGAAGAGCACATGAGTTTGGCCAGCTCCATCAAATGGTCTGCTATGTCTTGGGGAGGAAGGCCATATCGAGCCATGTCCAGGAAGGCCCCAATGTACGAAGGTGCTGGGATGGAGCAAGGAAGGACTTGGCCAGATTGATGGTCCCTCAAGGTCCTGAAAAAGGCTGTGGGTGTGCTCCAGGGTTAGCAGGAGGCACTCTCTGGACAGGGCCGCTAGGAACCAGTTGTTCAGGTAGGGAAAGACAAAACTGGAAGCAAGACTGAGGCAGAAAACTACAGACCTGTCAGTTTGACCTCAGTGATAGGGAAAATGATGGAATCATTTCTGAAGGAAAGAACTTTTGAGTACCTAGAGGCCAGTGGGGCACAGGACCCAAGGCAGCATGGACTCACAGCAGGAAGGTCATGCCAAACAAATCTAATTGATTTCTTTGACTGGGTGACCAAAGTAGTAGACCAGGGAGGGGCAGTGGACATGGCCTACCTAGAATTTAGCAAGGCATTTGACACAGTCCCACACAAATGATTAATAAACAAATTAGCCAGCCTGGGAGTGGGTCCCAGGGAGGTAGCCTGGATGAAACACTGACTGGACAACAGGACAGAAAGGATAGTAGTAAATGGAGTCTACAGTGAAGAAAGGAGTGTTACTAGTGGGGTACATGAGGTTCAGTACTGAGCCAGTCTTTTTAATGTCTTTATAAGTAACATTGCAGAGGGACTGGAAGGGAAAGTATGTCTCTTTGCAGATGACACAAAGATCTGCAACAGGATTGATACGCAAGGTGTGGTGGAAAGGATGAAAAGGGACTTGGCAAGGTTGGAGGAATGGTCAAATGTATGACAGCTTAGATTCAACGCAAAGAAGTGCAAATTAATGCACCTGGGAAACAAAAACCTAGGGCAAGCATACACAATGGGAGGGTGAGATACTGACATCAACAAAAATGGAAAGGGACCTGGGCTAGTCATATCAGATGACCTAAAAGTGGGCCAGCAATGTAAGAAGGCAGTAAGGAGGGCTGGGGGGACACTGGGATGCATAAGGAGAGGCATCACCAGTAGAAAACAGGACATTGTTGGCCCTCTGTACAGACAGTTGGTAAGACCACATTTGGAGTACTCTGTAGAGTTCTGGAGACCCCATCTCCGCAAAGACATAGACAGGGTGGATGCTGTCCAGAGGAGGGCAACCAAAATAGTGCAGGGTCTGCACCAAAAGACATATGAAGAAAGACTAAAGGAGCTTAAGATGTATAGCCTCGAGGAAAGGAGGGAGAGGGGGGACATGATAGAAACTTTCAAATACCTCAAGGGAATCAACAAAGTCCAACAGGGTAGCATCTTTCAGAAAGAGAGATGTGCAAGAAGAAGGGGGCACAATTTGAAGATAGAGGGGATGGCTCAGAGGTAATGTGAGGAAGTATTTCTTCACAGAGAGGGTTGTAGATGCATGAACTGCCTTCCTGAGGAGGTCATAGAGTCAAAAACAGTGGGGAATTCAAGAATGCATGGGACAGGCATAAAGCATTCTAGTGGGGGTAGAAGGAAGTAGGCTGTTGGTTAACTAGAATCTACAGCTTATCCTTAGGTAGGGAAATGGGCAGACTAGGTGGGCCAAGCGGTCCTTATCTGCCATCATATTCTGTGTTTCTAGCATCCATGGTGCCAGAGAGCAGCTGCTACCACTGCCAGGCACTTGGTAAAGACCCTGACAGCTGAGGACAAGCCAAAGGGAGTGCCCAAAACTGGAAGTGAGCTCCCTGGAAGTGGAAGCATAGGAAGTGCCTGTGAGAGGCGCATATTTTGTTGTTAAGGTATGGATCCTGCATGTCCAGGGAACAGATCCAGTCCCCTTCATGTAACAGGGAAAGAAGACCTTGAAGCGTGAGCATTCTGAATTTTTTGGATTGAATGGAGAGGTTTAGTTCACTGAGGTCCAGGATGGGCCTGAGATTTCCCATTCACTTGGGAACTAGGAAGAAGTGGGAGTACCCCTGCCCTTGTTGGGATACCAGTACTGGCTCTATAGCCCACTTTTGCAGCAGGGTGTGGACTTCCTCCCATATGAGTAGGACATGATAAGGGGGTAAGTAGGACTGAGACAGGGATTGTCTGAGGCCATTCCAGGAACCCAGAGAGGGCCCTGTTTGATTATCTGAAGTACCCAGCTGTCTGTTGTGATCTCCCTCCATTTGGGCAGGTGGAGGGAGAATCAACCCCCATCAGTGCCTCCTGCTCTGCCCAGGGAGGGGGTCATGCAAGGAGTCAAGGAGGGGCAGATGTGGGTGGGGTGCTGGTCCCACTCTGGGGATTTTGCTATTGGAGGAAGCTGGGGTAGGCAATGTGGGTGCTGTGGACTTGCATTTTCCCTGGGCTCTGGCCAGCTGTCTGGCCTGGTGTGGAGGCTGGCAATGAAAGGGTTTCTTCCAGCAGGCCTAGACTGGGTATGATAAAGGGAGTGGACCTATCTTATGGCCCTCTCTGAGGCCTGAAGCTTGGCAAGAATGTCCTCCACATGACCCCCAAACAGCAGTGAGCCTCTGAAAGGGGCATTTAGTATAGACTGTTGCACATCCTGGGCAAACCTCGAGACTCTAAGCCAGGATTACTGGCAAAGTCAGACACCAGTGGCTGCAGCCCTGGCCAATGCTTCCACTGTATCATAAGTGGTTCTGAGCAGGTGGTCACTTATGTCAGAGACTCCCTTGAGATAGTCCTGCAACTCTGACTTACAACCCCCCCCCACCTGGATTTTGTCCCACATGGAGTTCTGATATATTGCAGCATATGGCCCGAGTAGTTATGGGCCTGGATGGCAAGAGTGGAGGAGGCAAACATCCTTTTGTCAAAAAGGTCCAAATGTGGGATTCCCTGTCTGGAATGGTCATGGGTTGCGTTAATAACCACCGAATCTGCCTGTGCCTATTCCCCCAAGAAAATCTGCCCTCTGGGGCATGATAAAGTCTGTCTGCCTTGTAGGACATGGCAGGGGAGGATGGGGCCAATGCCTGGTTGCCATCACAACATCTTTGTAAGCATCAGTCAGTGGGGAAAACACCAATGGTGAGGCATCAGGCTTGCACAGGTATATGGCCAACCGCTTATGCTCAGGGTCTTGTTCCCTGAGCCAAAGCCCATCGCCGCCAGATGCGACACATGACCACTGAAAAGGAAGGATCATCGGAGGGCTGTGGAACATCCTGGGGTGGAAACCTTCAGAGGATCCCAAAGAGTGAGAGGAGGAGCCTGATCATCTTCCCTTCATCTAGAGCACTCTCATCCCCTGAATCAGAAAGAACCAGGTCAGGGTGGTACTCATCCTTCAACAGCTGGGGAGAGGAGGAGAAACCCCTTGTGGTGTCTGAGGAGGACACTGGGGCAGGCGACATAGGCTCCTGTGGCAGGTCCTTTGGTGGAGGTGGTGAGGCCAGCATCAGTACCCTCTTTGTTCCCGACACCTCCAGGACACAACTAGATACAACCTCAGCCCTGGGCACCCTTTCCAGTTACCAGTGTTAAAAATAAATACAGTAAATACATCAATAAATAAATCAATTGCTTCAACTAATCAGCTTTCAGGAATTTTCATGCCCATTTTAAAATGACTGCAATTTATTGATTTACTTATTTACTGTTTCATTTAAGACTTTCCTCTGTGGAATAACCTCATCACAAGAAACAGCATCTCATTTTTATTAGGGTCCCAATTTAACATAGCTTTGCTCTCTGAGTCTGATAGGTAGTTTTGGATTTGCAAATATCCACTTGGGTCTCAGTGGATCACCAGGTCATCAAGTTGTCAGGCAGTGACATATTTTATTTATTTATTTACTGTATTTATTGAAGCTTCCAGGAAGGCACACTGAACAACATGTTGCTCATCCACCAGTGTGACCTGGGGAGAAGGGGGGCAAGGAGTCTATTTACACACAAGTAGAAAATGAACAATACAGTGGTCATAATAGTACAGCAAAACAGTTATTGAAACTTCCAGACAATACATGGTTGCTAATAGTGCAGTGTTTGTTCATAGCATAAATAGTACATGCACAATACTAGGCCAGTGTAGTAGGTGCAAGATTAACAGCATAAGTGCAGTAGTAGATAAGGCTAGACCTTGTAAGGAGAGGGGGTCTAGAGAGGTATGGGGTAGTGTTAGATTTGCTGGAAGGAGGTACAGTTTGAGGAGAGGTAGTTTATGAGGGCAGAGGAGAGGGCATGCAAGGAGGATAAGTGCCAAATTTGTTGAGGAAGGGCATTCCAGATTAAGGGGAAGCGATATTTGAAGGCCGACTGACCAGCTAACATGGAGCAACAAGGGACAGCAAGGGTATAGGAATGTGTGAATCTTAAACAGTGTGCAGGAGGAAGAGGGGTGCAAAGGGAGGAGGTTAGATATGGAGGTAGAGTGCCTAGGCAGTATTTTGAGACAAGTTTGGCACAGTGAAAGAGACAGATTAGTAATAGAGGGAAGGAGAGAGTGATATAGGTCACAATGGCGAGTGCTCACATGAGAGTCAAGGGTGAAACAGCAGAATGAGTTGAAAACGGGGTCCAATCTGGACTAGGTGAATTTGGGTGCAGCACTGTAGACTGCATTGCAATAGTTGAAAATAGGAAGAATCATCTTCTGGACAATTGCACACCTGGCTATAAGAGGGATGCAATTAATGTTCCTACAGGATACCGAGCTTGGGAGTTGGAGATTTTAACTAATTGTGTCTTGCCAGTGAGGTAGACCCTGAACCAGTTAATAGCAGATGGAGAGAGAGACCAGCTGCTGAGAGGGAGTGGATAAGTAGGGAGTGGGAAACCATGTTGAAGGCTTTGGCCAGGTTGACAAAGATGGCAGAAGCGATCCTGCCATTGTCCATTGCAGTGAGAATGGTATCAGTGCGCTGGAGTAGGGAAGTGGTGGTAGAATGATTTTGCCTAAATCCAGATTGGAACATGATGAAGAAGTTGGAATCAGAGAGAAAGGAGGAGATTTGAGAGAGTACAAGATGCTGCTGGAGTTTAGCAAGGGTAGGGAGCAAGGAGATGGGGCAATGATTTCCCGGAGCAGACAAGTCACCACCCTTTAGGGGGGTAGAATGATTGTGTGCTTCCAGGGCATAGGGACCTCAGTTAGCAAGAAGGAGAGGTTCAGAATTTCAGTGATTGGACTGGCGATCGCAGGGGCTGAGAGGTACAGGAGCTTCAGGTCTAGTTCATCTAGACAGCTGCTTTTTGATGGGTTGATGGACAGCAAAATGGTGAGTGCATCTTCAGGCAAGACCTCAGAGAATAAGAAGGGAGGGGAAGTGGGTGATTGGCGGTGGTCAGGGTCGGTACTTTTGTTTTGGGTTGGGGAGCTGGGGGATGAGGGAAGCCAGTAGGGCTGAAGCACATCAAGTGAAGTAGACATTGAATTCCTCAGCTACTAAAGCCTGATCCACAACAAGGGAATTATTTATTTTAAGAACTGGAGGGGGGAGTCGGTGGAAGGAGAGAAGAGGGCATGATCAACTTTCCAAAATTTAGATGAGGAATTTAAGTTTGAGTGGAAAGTTGAGTTGAAGTACTCCACTTTGGCTAGTCTGACTGCTTTTGTGCATGCATTGCAGAGTTTCTAGTAAAGTGTAAAATCACTAGGTAATTTGGTTACTTTGTTCTTACGCCACACCAGGTCGCAAGTTCAGAGGCAGGGCAGAAGTTCTAGAGTGATCTATTGTATGTGATTTTCTCATACTCTGGTACGTCTTAGAGGGGCATAATGATTCCAAATAGAGAGGAATTTGTCTTTAAAGTAGGCAAGGGCAGCATCCACTTGGGGTGTTGTGGTTAGCAGTGACCAGTCGGTGTTAGCTACAGTAAAGCCCACCAGGATGAAGTGCAGCACTGCAGAATTCTGCAGTAGAGTTACGGTAGCAAACAATGCAATTTCAATGGGAGTTAATCCCTTTTGTTGTACAGTAAACCTGTAACACTGAGCTTCATCCTAGTGTGCTTCACTGTGGAGTGTGGAGGAGAGGAGTAATGTCAAGGGATTTATAGGAGTGTGTTAGAATTATTATGTGAGGAATTTTTGGCTGTGTACCTTTCTGACTAAATAGATCAAGTGATGATCACTTACAGCATCTGGTAGAATACCTGTATCAATGACTCCATGCGGGTGAGTTGTGAGGGCCCAGTCAATCAAGGTATGGTTTGGGGTTTTATTGTTCAGATGAGTGGGTTCTTTGATGAGCTTTGTTAGATTTAGGGAGGTTATGTGGTTACAAGTCTTGGCTTATGCTGGGGATAACCAGTTTAGGTTGAAATCACCCATGATGTACAGCTCTCCTGTTTGAGAGTGGGAGGTGATGTTGGTAATAAGTTCATTGGTGACAGTGGAGGGAAGGCTGGGGTGACAGTAGATGCCCACAACATAAACTGGAATACAGTAGAACAGGGATAGGCATATGGCGAGGGCCTCATAATTAGCCGGTGAGGAGGTGGAGAGGGGGATGGCGTATTGCAGGGAGGAGAAGGAAATAAACAAAGACACCCCTCCACCTCTCCCAGACCTATCTTGTCTGACTAAGGAGTAGCCTGGGATTGAGATGGCTTGGTTCGAAACCTTGTTGCTGAGCCAGGTTTCAGTGAGGAGTAAGATGTTGGACATGAGTGAGACAACCAGGGTTTGGAGGAGGTCTCGTTTGGGCAGTAAGCTGTGGATGTTAAGGTGCAATAGTTTAAGCCGTTAGGGATGGTGGGGAAGTTTAAGGAATTTGGTCCGGAGTTGTTGAGGGAAGACCTAGGTGCATTAGCTCAAGGGACTTGGGTTAGATGAATGTTTCCTGATATAAGAATCAGGAGTGCGATAATAAGGTAGTGTAGCTTTGGGTTTTTATAGAATACTCAGGATTTAGAGTATTTTTGAATACAGGATGGGTGATGTGGGGGCGGAATGGCTTTTAGTATTAGGTTAATGAAGGCAGTTGAGGTAGATGCATTTAGTAGAGAAGCAGCAGGGAGGAGGTAAAAATGGTTGAAATGTAGTAGGAAAGAAGCAAGGTAATATCATAGATGTAAGAGCAAGGGATTGTTACATTAAAGTACTCAGGAAGAGTCCAGAAGATAGCAGTTGGGAGAGGTGAGGGTGAGAGGATGGGTAGGAACAAAAGAGGAAGTAATGGGAATAAGGTAAGGGGACATAGTGGACAAGTAGGGTTGTACTGAAAAGGAAGAGAGGAAAAAGTACTTGGTGTTGCTAGTAGTAGGAGCACAGCATAAGCTGCAAGTTTAAGAAAGTAAAGAAGAGACTTGGAAGTTAGGAGGGGCACTAAGTAGTTTAGTGCTGTTGTAGAGGTGCACTCACTAACCTAGTAATTAATGGTAATAAGCGTGGATGCTGGACTTGTTTATTATCTTAGTTGGTTAGTGATAAGTAGGATAGGGTTGCTTATGAAAGGCACTTAAGTGGAGCTTGAGTTGTGATTACTATAGATTAAGGATTAGTTGTAAAAATTTAAGCTGTTCAGAGTTGTTCTTATTGACAGATCTTTGTAAAATGCCAGGAGTTTAGGAGTTAACTTCTCTGGGAGTGACTGCACTAGTCATAGGGTGGAGTTCATGGGCAGGGAAGAGCATTTAAAGAGTGCTGGTGGGGCAGACTGGGAGGAGAATATTTCAGCTGGATGTCCAATTTGAAAAATAGCATAAAAGCCATACTGAAAAGTCTTTTGAGGAGTGCACCAATAGCTGAGACCATAGGAACCTCTCCAGCTAATAGCATACTAGGAAGAAACGCTTTCAGACCAGGTCCTGGTGGAAGGATGAGTGGTTGTACCTGAGTTGCGAACTGGCAGGGTAAGCTCAACTGTCGGTGGTGAAGGGAGCCACTGAGGAGCTCGGTCAGGGCACAGTCTGAGGAGAGAAAGGAGACAACAGACAATTTGAAAGTTGGTAGCCACAGGCTAAGTGGAGGGTGGGGCAATAGCGGCATAAAGCAAGAGGAGGGGGGAGTTAAGGACAATGGGTAGTTAAGTGATGCGTGTCTGGTGGCAGGGCCATGGCACCAGTCACACAGGCTGAAGTAAAAGCAAAAGCAGAAGAGAGAAGGGGGTGGGAGGAGAGGATTAAGTCTAGAGAAGTGCAAGTTGGAAAATGGAGGAAAGGCAGGAGAGAAAGAAAGCAGTAGGCAGAGTGCAGGAAAGGCAGGATTTAAGTTTGTGCAGAAGAAGCTTAGGGAGGTAAATAGAAGAAGACATAGGGTTAGAATTAGCAGTAGAAACAAATCAGCAGGTCATAACAGCACTCTATTAGCCTCAGTAAGTAAAATACATTCTTTTAAAACTCAAGATTTGTACCAAACCATCTTCTGGGATGCAGTAACAAACCACCTCCTCACTTGAGGACACCTACTGTAACTATACAACAATGCAGTGCAACTCTTACCTTCCTACAATGCAATTTCACACCCCCAGATAATGACAGCTTTGGACACTAAAAGTATAAGTAATTATAAGCATTCACCAACCAAAACATTTGCAGAAGGAAATAACCACTTAGTACACCAATTTAGCATGGACGGTGATGTAATAACAGGTAGCATACACACCCTGTTGGCAGAGGCTTGTCTGTACAGTCAGGCCACCTATTATACCCCACAGTTCCATGCTGTATGGCTTAATATTTAATCGGGGTCCTTCCCCTGCTACAGCACTGTATGAGTTCCCAGGGTTGCAATGTGGTATGCCCAATGTCTGTGCTGCCCAGGACCTTGCTTGGTGTGCTTCAATAAATTAACAATGTCAACTCCACTCCCAAGTGGCTTATATTTATTTAGAAGGTGTTTACCGGGTTGGAGCACCGGACCAACGGTCCTTTTTCAGGCTCGATTTGGGCCAAAAGCCCAATTAACAAGAAAAACTACTAATAAAACGTACATAGACTCTCCTCCACAGTCACAGTGACATAATTCAAGTAAATGCTAATGAAAATACTATTTAAAAGACATATAAGACCAGGACAGTTGGAGTGAATTAGGAAGATTATTTCAAAATCCTGGTGTAGCAACTGAAAAGACTCGGTACCCCATTTTCATTTTGCATGGATGTCATTCCAAACAATTATTATTTGCAGAATGCACATTATTGTTGGAAGGTTGGATGGAGACAAGATTATCAAGAGCAAAACAACCAGAAGAAAAAACACCCTTATAAATAAGGCAAATAGAAAAATATTCAATTTTAAAAATCGGATTTAAACTATCTTAAGTTAAGATACAATGAGCAAATGACAGATATCATTTTAAAATAATATAATATTCAGCAAAACCAAAGCAGGGGAACCCAAATATTAATTCCAATAAGGGCTGGATGGCAAAATGAGACAACAACCTGAGCTTTTATTTCCTTATAACAGATGCAGCCTGATTACTCACAACCTTCCCAACTGAATTGAAGCAAGTGACTACATAGGTGGCAGCACAGTCACCTCAGGTGATTAAGTAGCTGGGCTGTTGGCTGTGGTCTACATTGACCTGGGTAGAGTTGGTTACTGCACTCAGTACATGCTGGTGCTAGTTGTGACATGCAAACCAACTGACTGACCAACAGAAACATTAGTGTGTTGGGGATCGGCCTGGGGTGGAGAATTGAGCATCAGATGGTCTGTTCTCCTCCTCCGGAGGAAGGGTTGGGAAGCACTCGGTGCTTGACTGACACTTGGCAGAGGCTGGGGGCTGTTGCAGCCAAGGCTTGTAGGTTCCGTGAGGTGTGGCTGACGTGGGTGCTAGTGCCCTTATGTCATTGAACGCCACACCTCCGAACAACAAAGGGGAAACAGGACTCCAACCATGGCAGGATGACCCCAGTCCCTGTCAAAATGCCCCATGCAGCTATCAAAGCACTCTGCCACTAACCATGTGGCACAGTTCGGGAAGTTACAATGGGGCTCCCCCAATGGCTCTGCCCTGGGTGCAATCCAGGGTGAATACCGGTGGACAAAAGCAAGTCCCAGAGATGGGGAGAGGCAGTGCCTGGGCCGAGTGAGAGTAAGCTAGAAACCAAAAACAAAAAATAAACACTAGCAGTCTCACGTAGCAACAGGGCAACTGGCAGGGAAGACTCCCTACTTGTACTGACACACTGCACACTGAATCATTGCAGGATCTCATGGAAAAGAACAATAAAAACAAATAGGCTACAAACTGATGCTCCTAAAGGTGATATACTGTACCACTGCTTTGAGAGTAGTCTATACACACATCACTAAAGGGGACACAAACTAATCTATTCTTGAACAGCATGGATCACACCTGGGAAAACAGGCCTGGAACAAGAGTGGTTTATCACTCACCAGCAAAACACTAGTGTTCTCTTTGGTTTCAGCAAGCAAGAACAGTGCTCAAATTGACTCACTCCACACAGTTAAAAGGTATGTGTGTCTTTTGTTGGTGCTTTGGACTGATGGTCTTCCTATCACATCTCGCAGCACTCAGCAGCAGCAGTACCTATCACACACATGAACCGACGTGGCTCACTGATTCACTTTCTCCTAATACAGTGTGAACTGTTGGCTGGTACTCAGTCCTGATCTAGGAGCACATCGTCAATGACTTCAAAGTCACCTCCCAGTCCCCAATACCCTGATGCTCAATATGTCATTATCTTTTATATTATCTTCCACACCAGCTCCCAATTCAGCAGTCATGGCTCACACAACACCCAGTTGGATTTGAGCTCAGTGCCCGAATTACTGGTACTTCCATGCCTAAAACAGGTCAGCAGGTGCTTACATGTCAGTTATGCTTGGGCTCCTGCCAAATGAAAGTGGCCAAACTGGCTGTGCAGTGATTCATTCTGATTTGTGGAATCTCAATCTAAATTCTAGTGCTTGTGGCAAGCAGACAGCAGCTATTTCAGCTTTTGTGAAAGATGTTAAAGTCTCAAAGCCCCATAAAGAGTGAAATGTTAAAGCACAAATAAGCACGTGATCAAAATCTAAATAGAATAATTCAGTCTGTCACACTGCTGTTTACAGCATCTCTGTACCTGAACACACACACACACACACACGTGTACGCGTATGTGTATATATATATAGGGGATACATGATGGGCAGGAGTGGAATATGAAAAATATTCTCACTCCCGCAGAGTGAGAATGCACAGCTCATGATGCAGGAGTGAGAATATTTTCCACATCCCATGATCTGCACATCATGTGTGCGGTTTATACCACTGGGATGAGAGCTTTAGGAACATTTTTTGTGTTTCTGTGGGTTTCCTGCTCATTTTGTGTGGTGTGTGTGTGTGTTCTGAATGGACTGGAAGTGAGAAACACAGGTGAGTGTGTTTTGCAAAGCTAACTGAGTGATTCAGAGGCTCACTGAGAAAGACAAACTGCGGTAGTACAAACTGGTTGTAAAGTTTCATTTAGAATTCAGGTTGTTTTGAGGCTGAGATCAGCCCAGTAATGGGCACGGAGTGTTAGAAACTCAGTGGGACACAGGTGAGAGTGTTTTGCAAAGGTAATTGAGTGAGTCAGAGGGTCAGTGAGCAAGGCAAACTGCTGCAGGAAGCACTGAGAGAGAGAGAGACTGCTTTGTAAAAGATTTTCATTTAGAAGTCAGGTTGTTTTGAAGCTGAGATCTGCACAGTAATGGGCTAGGAGTGATAGAAACTCAGTGGGACATGAGAGTGTTTTGCAAAGCTAATTGAGTAAGTTACAGCTTTAGTGAGAAAGAGAACCTGTTTTCTGAAGCAGTTTCCTTTAGAATGCAATCTGCAGTGCAGATATTCTCACTCGGTGACATCTGCAGAGTGAGGATAAATGTGACTTTTCACTAAGTGACATCAGCAGAGTGAGCATAAATGTTATATCCTCACTCTGGTGATGTCATCAGGATTTATCCTCACTCCAGGAAAATAACACAGGTTATTCCACTGAGAAAGCTCTCACCCCAGTGGTATAAATAAATATATATATATATATATATATATATATATATATATACACACACACACACACACACACACATATACCAGTTCCAAGTTCAAATGTTGCGGTCTAATTCATAGCAAGGCACAATGCTGCATGTGAGAGTCCCAAATCTTGGAGTACCTGTAAGCACCTGGTAGGTTGCACTTGGGGATGGCAAGACACACAGACATTAAAACACTTGTACTCGACAGGGTAATATTCAAGAACAGGAACAGGACTCAAGCACAGCCAACCTCAAACAGATAAAAACTTATGTTCAGGGAGTAGTCTTCTAATAAAGGCAATATGACATATCCTGAATGGACTGGAAGAAATTGACCAACTTACCCAATACTTTTACTGTCTGTTTATGTTAAATTCTAGACAACACCAAGGCCTACATATTTAAAACTTAGCTTGGGTGCTACGGGGTGTTTGCCCATGCTAACCAGGTTTTGTGCCTGATTTGTGAGTGGGGTTCATTTTCAGACACACTCACAGCACGGGCAAAGTGTGTTAGTGCCTCAGCACTAATTTACCACTGTGTCCATGCAAATGAGGGGGTCCTCCTCTGCATACAGGCACAGAAGAAAATTGAGAGGTTTGCACAGGTGGTAAATACCACCCGAACTGGTGCATGTTACTGCTTTTGCAAACCTCTACTTAATGGGCTACATGGCCCTGGTTGCGGGCAAAGGTACTGCAGTCACCCCGCCCGAACTCCTAGTCCACTGAAGCCATGACTTCCCTGCTGTCCACTGGCCCCCCTCATCCTCCAATTAATTTATTTATTTATCTATTTGTTTGTTTGTTTATTTGTATTTTGGATGACACCTTTGAGCCGAGGGCTCTTGTACAAAGGTTCCACGTCAAGGCAATAAGGACAGTAAGGTACAAAACATAACATGATCATTACAATGGAACTTACAAAAAAAGACAAATAAGGTTACAATAATAGCAGCCAAAGGCATTGTCAAGGATTTGTGTTGCAAGTTAATTATACAGTACAAGTCAATTTCCCACTGCCAATCCATTAGAGTAATCCCTGGTGGCCAGTGGCACTCCCTCACTCACAGATCACCCGCCGCTCTGATCTGCATGGCTTCCCTGGTGTCCAGTGGTACCTCCACCCTCCGATACCCATCCCCATATGGACATTGCACATCCTGGTGTCTAGCAGCACTCCCCTCCTACAAATTGCCTGCCGCAATATTATGAAGCAGCTTACAGAACAATCAGGCCATGCTTCCACACAGCAGCCAAGCAGCCTTGTCTACCTTACAAGTTGCAAACAGAACTCTTCATGGCTGTGTCTGTTGTGCCTCCACTCTGAAAAGACTTAAGCAAAGACCTGGTGCTGTATACAGTTGCAGGACAACAGTAACTATCGAAACATTTTCCCACCATCACAAACACAACAGAAAAGGGAGATACAGAGCTGGGTATCACAGGACTTACCCAGTAGCTGTGTGTGGTGCCACCACATGTCCTGTGCAGGAAGACCAGAGCCTTCCCATGACCACACCGCATCAGCTATCTGGATACCAGAACTGCCCACCAGCATCAATGTTCCACTCAGTGGTGAAAAAGCCACTTACAGGAACAGAATTATTGAAACCTGTGCCAACTGGCACATCTGGTATGATCAGTACCATATTAAAGTCCAAAACATAGGCTGACCTCACCACTACACCACTTCAGAATACAGATTGTACTCATAAGAACCAGGGACAGAGTACACTGTAAGGCTCTAGATAAAGAGGCAGTTCATAATAAGAGGACGCAGCAGCAATGCCCCCCCCCCCAGTCACTCATCCCCTGAGTGAGGAGCATGTTGCTGTTGCTCAAAATCTTTCTGTGGTTTCCCTAGCCATTTTCCAGTCCCAGCTGGGTCATTGTGGAGATAGAGCTTGACTGGGAGCTGACATGCATGTGAGATCCCCAGAGCCCTCACACCAGACCACGCAGCCCCTGCATGACAGGGGTGGGGGGCACTAACTGGGTAGTGAGCATGGTGTTCTGGTGGTGTGGTTGGGGTGGGGTGCTAGCCACCAGTGGTTTGAGAGGGTGCTAGACACTGGCATTTGGGGGGTGCTAGCCACTGGGGTATGCTGGGGGAACACTCTCATGGATCATTGGTGGGCAGGAGGTACCACTAATCACCAGGCACATGTTTTGTCATATGATGACCAGAGATCAGAGGGTGCCACTAGACACCAGAGACAACCAAATGAGTACATGGGGTGTCAGAGGGTGGAGGGTGCCATTAGACACTAGGGCAAATCATGGTACATACAGGATGGGTGTTCAGAGGATGGGTTTTACCATACACCTGGGACTACATGTCTTTACAGGGGTTGGCCAATGGAAAGGCATCCTGTCTCAGTCTGCACCCCAATATGGCAGGGGTAGGACATGGAGAGGATGACACCACAGGTGGAAACGATGAATATGTTCATGCCACATACACTGCTGTGCTCTACTTGCCCAACTGCAACCCCCCCTACCAAGGTTCCCTGAACCCCCAGGTCCAGAAAGTTCCATCCAGAACTACTTCCCAACTGAATGACCAAACCTAAAGTGTCCTGGACATTATAACAGAGGCTAGGCAGCGGTTAACACATGTTTAATATGCCACATTTGAGACTGAGTAGATGCAGAAGTGCGCTTTAATGAGCTGCAACACTACAAACAGGTCAGCACAGCGATAAGCCCTTGTCTGTCACTTTAATATCAGTATTGGTCATTTCCTGTAGCTCTTTATGTGTCATTGTTAGGTGGGTGGCAAACTGTGGTATTAATCCATTATGCTAGATAACATAAAGAGAACATCATTAACTTGCTGCTCCAGAATTTGGAAAGTGACCATCAGTGCAGTTTTGGGTGTGCCAAGGAAGATGTAGGAGTGGATCAGTTAGTAGTTCAGTCTTGGGTGGACTGTGTCAATGCCACTGGTCTCACCCATCATAGTCTGGCCAGACAGCTCCAGATTCATACTTCCAATGCTGTGTTAATGTTAACAAGCTTGCTGTTGCAGCAGTGTTGTAAGCACCACTCACTGTTATTTCAGATAGTTCATGTTGTTCAAACTGTATCCTCACAATAATTTCTTGGCAGTTTGCACATACTGTATCAGCACTGATCTCAACATTTCCAAAGGAGGTATGGGCACTATGGTGAATGACTACAGTAGGGGAACAAACCTATGGCTGCTTTCCATGCAAGTGAGCCCATATTGGGCATGCACATGGTCTTAGTGTCTTGCATGCCCATTGGACTCATTTGCATACTGCCTGCTGAATATCAAACCGGAAGCTCCCAGCACTATCAGGTCTGAGAGCGCAGTTGTTCCCTACACTTCCCTATGGGCAGATACAGCTGAAGTCCATATTGAGAAGCACTACTATCTTTGTGTTGCCCTGACGTGGCTTCTATATTCAGTCAGATAGTGCCGTGTGCTATCTGACTGAATCTATAGCCTCCCCAGTGTTGGGCATGTGGGCAAGCACAGTGCACACCATTGCACTCCACTATTGTCCATATTCCAATATCAGGTACCAGATGTATTAAAAATGCCCACCGGCATTTGGGAGCTTCCTTTGCTACTTCTTCAGGGTATACTTGTTGTTGTCTATAAAATATATAAATTTTAAATGTTCTACATTTTAGCTCCATATTCTATTAAATGAATATGTTAGAAGAATAAGGGTGCAAAACTCAACACTCATTTCAAGAACTGTTTTGCAGACAGTTATGTTACATAACTATCCCACATCGAGTCCTTTCCTGTATCAAGTAATTACAATAATTTGTTATTATTTAAACAACTTAACTTCCCTTAAGGAAATGAATATTTTCCTAATGGATAATATTTTAATTTTTATGTACCTCTGGGATTTATCTTACTACTTTCTACTGTATGTTATTTTTGTTGTTATATCACTGTTACATAAATCAATACGTCTATATTCAAAATTAGTTACCAGACATACATACTCTATTTTACACAGGACCCATTCAGGTCTCAATTAAAAAATGTTTTCATTACAGTCAATTCATATAAAACAGTGTGTAATTCCTCATGAATGAAAAATACCCACTGTAAAACTGCTCCACATGAAACCATCACCAGAAGTGATTTTAAAGTTTTATTTATTTATAAACATTTTAGCTTACTTAGTTTTTCCTGAACCTTTCTTCTTTGTATTTTTAGGTATGCTCTGCTTACATGTATATAATATGAAGTCAGGTGACTTACTGTTACATACTCTCTCTTTTTAGATTCGATTCGGATTAGAGAGCGTTTGACCATTGAGGCTTTTAAATCTGTCTTGGAAACATATTTATTCAGTCTGGCATTTATTTGAACTGTGAAAGCTGGCTACCTATGTTTAAGTGTTTTTGAACTGTTTTGTAGTTCATATTTGCTTTTAGAGTTTTATGTACAATGCTGTGATCTTAATTGGAATAGCATTTAACAAATTAAGTTTGCTTTGCTTTATAAAATGCTCAATGCTGTGGTTTGTAAGTGTTCATAGACATTTTTTAATTGTTACCACATCAAGCATGCAGCATGGCCCTCTCTCTCTCATGAATAAGGCAACATGTGCTTCTCGCTCTGCCCTTATATACTGAGAGCAGCACCTGGAATTGGCATGTAGTAGATGTACCATCACAGTGACATTATTCCGAGACGTCAGATATCTAGTGATGTATGTTCAACTACAGACGTGCTCGGAGTCGTGCCTGATCGGTGTTCAGGTAGCACTTGAAGAAACTAATGGTTAATTCTTCAGGCATCCAATAGAGGGAGCCTCTAATACCTGAAAAATAGTTTTTAAATATTTTAAGCTGTATACAGTTGCTATGACAACCATGCTCTCAGATCTATGTAACCGACTCCCCATGGTTATGCATAGCTATAACTAATCTCCTTCTTGGGAGTCATATTCACTTTTTCAGGCAATAACAATTTAGAACAATATTATTATACAGAGAGGTTACAAAAAAAAAACATTTTTTGAAGGAATAGTTAACCCATGCCTGAGATCAGTTTCAGATCAGTGCCTGTTCAGACATTCCCATGATGATATGAATTTGTATTTTTATACTTTTTTAACCACATAGATTTTATAAGTACAGATTTTAAATGTAAATCTACTGGACTACAAGTCATGTCAGGATAGGATTCTGTGGCAATTCAGTGTTTTGAGAGACATCTGTGAATGGGGAATACCAGTGCAAATCGTACCCTCATATAGGTGTACAGACCCTCTATAAAACTGGTTGGCAACCAACTGCATTATTCAATCCGTATTTAGGATCCACTGCTCGAAATCTGTCTACTGAATGTAGAATGCCTCTCTGGTTAACAATTTTTTATTGTAGTTTACCATCTCTCAGATTTTTGTTAACCTTTTCCAAACCAAAAAACCTCAGCATTGGTAACGATGGTTGTTCTAAAAAATGTCTCACAAGTGGTGAGTTTTGATCATTCCTGTGGATACAGCTCTTGTGGTCAACTATTCTTGATTCAAGTGGCCTAAATGTTTTGCCCATGTAAATTTTAACACATCGGCACTTCAGAAGGTAGATTACCCCTGTGGACTGGCAATGAATAAAGTCTTTAATCTCAATCTCTTCATCTCTTGCTATGCCTTTTATTTTCTTAATCCTACACATATTATTACAATGTGCACAGTGACCACAGGGGCAATTTCCCTTAATATCCAAACTGGACAAGAAACTGCATCCTTCTTTTCTGGTACAAAGTGTTCAGAAAGCATAATATGATCACCTAAGGATCTAAACACTCTGTTACCCTTAGAGGGAGTCCATACGATTCCCTATATGATTATTTCAGCAGTTACCATATTTGTGCAGAAATCGATTAAAAAGGATACATTTAAGAAAAGGACTTTAACAAAACATTGAAAAATACTTTTTAAATAGGGATGTGGAGGCATCCATTTTGTGGACAGGAAGGGTGCCATGATGATGTCACTGCCTCATCAGTGTTAACAGTGTTCAGTACAGTAGGTGAGAACAGTTTGGTAGTGCTGTTAGGGATCCTATATGGAAATAAGAATTTCATATCATCATAGGAATGTATGACCTGGCGCTGACCCTAAACTGATCTCAAGCATGATTTAACTATTCCTTCAAAAAAAGTATTTTTTGAACCCGTTTATATAATCCTACTGTTCTAAACTGTTATTAAAAGAAAAAAATGAACATGACGCCAAAGAATGAGATTAGCTACAACTGTGCATAACCATGGGGAATCCATTACATAATTCTGAGAATGTGGCTGCCAGGGGAACTGTATACAGATTAAGATATTATGAAACTATTTTCTCTGAATACCTGTGATTTTAAGCAGGTATTAGAAGTCTCTATTGGACACCTGAAAACTAACCACTAGTTTCTTCAGATGCTGCCTGAGCATGGATCAGGCATGACTGTGTCCTCTGACCATGTCTGTGCTTAAACACACATCACTAAACGCCAGGGTCCCAATATTCAAAACTCTGCCCAGTGGGCAAACAGATTGTGTGAGCTTTGCAAGTCATTTGTGCACTTGTGTTATATTCAAAATCCTGATTAGTTCAGGCAAATGGAATAGCACACACAAACAGATAATGTATGCTCTGGGCAAAGAGAGGGGATGGAAATGAATACAGGTGCTATGCTATATTCAGGACATTAGCACTGCCCAAAGTGAGTTTGTGCAACATCATTGTGCTGCACAAATACTATCTATAAAAAGGCTGACTTACTCCAGGTAAACCCTAGAGGAGAGCGGTGACACTGCAGCCAGAGCAGAAATGGCTGTATTCAACACTCACATACTGTTCCTGATGGGACAGGCCACGGGAGAGAAAGAGAGGGCAGAAGGCCACCCAGGGCCACTCCATAGGCCACAGAAGTGATATGCTGCACACAGATTGTACCAGCCACAAGTCTCCTTCAAGACCCTCACTGAGGACCATCTGGTGGTCTGGTACCATCTCAAAAGGGTCATGTTACAGCAGCTGTGCGACCTCCCACATGAGCAGCTATGCAGAGACACCTAGCACAACCATGCCATGATAGTCGAGCAGAAGGTGATGGCTGCGATGTTCTTCTAGCCACCGGTCATTTCAGAAACCGTGGGTAATACCATCGGTGTGTAACAGTCTGCCACCTTGCACCTACTGACCCATGTACTAGATGCCCTGCTGCCACACACTGGTGAGTTCATTATATTCCCCAGAACAGCAGCATAGCACACAGAAACCGCAGAGCACTTCTATCGGGTTGAGCACCTACCTGCAGTACCTGCAGTAGTCGATGTCATTGACTGAACCCATGTTGCCATCCAGGCACCCACTGGTGATGGGATGGAAGCCTACCTCAATAGAAAGGATACCACTCCATTAAGTGCCAGGTGGCATGTGATGAAACTGGGTGCATCACCAATGTCCTGGCATGGTACCCCATCAGTGCTCATGATGCCATAATATGGCACAATTCGAGACTATGTCAGGCATTTGAAGGTGGCCAAATTCCCAATGGACACCTTGTCAGTGAGTACACACCGCACCCCTCCAATCCCCATTGGGGGTACACTGCTGTAATACGGCACAGTCATGCCTCACTGAGGGAAGGGTAAGTGAGTAGGGAAGGGTGGACAGGTGCACAGGATGCACCACAGATCATGGCTGTGTTGTGAATGCAGGAATATACACTGTGAATGGGTGCTACCATATATGTTTTCTACCTTATGGGGAACAGTGCCTATCCCTTGCACCCCTGGCTCCTCACACTAGTCCTGCAGCCCTCAAATGTGGCTAAGGACAGATACAATGTGGCACACACTGCCATACGCAACATCACTGAGTGCATCTTTGCCATGCTGAAAATGTGACTCCAATGCCTGGACCGCTCAGGTGGTGCCCAACAGTATACCCCTCATAAGGCATGTGGCATATTCCTAGCCTGTTGCATGTTACACAACATGGTGCACACCCATGGAATAGGCATGCTGGTACACGAGGAACACAGTGACAGTGACACAGAGCCAGAGGTGCAGGGGATACTGGACCAGTTCAATAGGTGTGACCCTGCATTGCCAGGAGGGGTCAGAAACACACAGTCCACATCATAAGAGGACTCACAGAGAGAGGAACAGGTGGGCACCAAAATAAAAGGACACTGTTGTAGATTTCAAAACTGTAATGTAAACAAAATGCAAAGTGACGGTGCATTAAAAGTGCAAAATAGAGCAGGAAAGTAACAGTGTGTGCAACAGGTGGGACAGGGCTTGGGGTGGTTAGGACACCTGTGAAAACAAAACAGGGACACAGGAAGGGAGCAGGGGATGAGTAAGAAAGTCAGGGGTGGCCTCCAAACTCAAGCTCTCCATCTGCTATGGATGCGCAGGAACTGGCATCCGTGACCCCTGTATGTAGGGGTCATGGGGAGAGTAAGGGTGATGTCCATATGGATAGGATCACCCTGGCCCATGCACACCCATACATCTGGCTGGATGATGGAATGTCCAGATCAAGCCCAGGGATTCAGGGAGTGCCCAAGGACAACAGTGTTGTAGGCGTGCTGCCTGACCCTGACCTGCCACTCTGTGGAGCTGGTGTATGCTGTGGGATTGCCACCGCTCATGTTGTGCAGCTGACTGCAACTCTATGGAAGACTGCAGCAGCTGCCAAGATACAGAAGAAGCATGCCTCTGGGTACACTGTCCTGTTGGACAGTACATGCCTTTTGATGTGGGCACTGAGTGGGGAGTGCGCGCACCACATCCAGGGTGGGTGGTGGAGGTGGCAGGGCCTCGGTGGACATTGTGGAATGCACAGAGTGGGTGTGGGATGGTGGGGGATCCTGATAGCTGCCTATGTCTACCCATTGTGCAAGGAGGGTAGTGTGGGAGGTGGAGGATGTGGAGGCCACCCCAATTGTAGTGCTGGTGGTGGTTGTCCCCTGCGCCATTGTTGTCTCCGGCAACATAGTCTCACTCCCAGGTGTGTGGCTGTCAGCAGGTGTATCAGTACTGTAGGGCAACACTGGCTGGACGGGGGGGTGGAAGGGGCTTAGGGTTGGTGAGGACCCCCCCACCCCAGGGCAGCTATGGTCATCAGGTATTGATGTGTTGGCACATGTGTGTCCTCATTGCTGTCATCCATTTCCTCTACAAACAAGTCAAGTGGATCCTCCTCCTCCTCCTCTTGCATCATCTCTGGGTGGTGCACCCCAGTGGATGGCCCAGCCTCCTCCTCCTCCTCCTCCTCCCCCGGATCATGTATCCTGCACTGTAGAGATAGGAGGCACTATCAATGTGTCACTCATTGCACATTAGTCAAGTCCCACTGATGTCATATGCATGCCCCAGCAATCCAGTCTCTGTCACCCATGGTCATCATGCAGCTGGTGACTAAAGCGCAAACCATATCGTACCTATACTGGCCACACAACTACCCGTGGATGTCAGCTTTTGCATGCATAACAGTACCCACTCACAATGTATCCCAAACACGCCACACACATGCACACCACCACCCACAGTGAATGCCAAAACCCCACAACAGTGACACACACAATGCACATGGCATCATGCACCTGCTCACGTGGCATTCATCTTGGCAGATGTGACACACACCCTATGTGCATGAGCAAATGCCAGGATATCTGTGCACAGAGAAGACGCTGCTGGGTTGTCTGTGGCAGACACTGCTGTGCTGTACACATGGTAGACATAGCAGAAGCCCATGTCGCAGAGCACACTGGGCCAAAAAAAGCACACAACATGAGTGCTATGGCCATGGCTGCAGTGTGCTCCAACATCTGTGGGATATACATGTGTACCCATGTGAATACACATGTAGATCCTGCAGGTGTTGGGGCACACAAGGATGTGCCCCAGCCATGTACTTACAGGTCTGGCAGGACACAATCTGGGACTCAAAGCCACACCCAGGGACCTCTGCCACTTCCACCGACCACAGTGTGGAAGCCACCACTTCCTCTGCTAGGTCAAGTGGTCTTGCAACTGCCAATAGCCGGTGTCCACCACTGGCAGCATGTTGCGCATGGTGCCGTGTTGTCATATTTTCTGACATGGTGCCAGAGGTCTCTGAAGTGCTTGTGCACTGCATCCAGTGACTGACCCCAGCCACTGATGGCATTGACTGCTGCAGTGATCTCCTCCCACACTTGCCTAATAGCAGCATCTGTGGGATGGCTTTGTGTCAGCAGGACTCTCTGGCTTTGTATGCCTTGGCCTGCGCCTGTGGATGTTGTTTCCTGTGAAGACATTTTTCTCCTTTCAGGGTTCTGGTCCCCTTTAAATAGCCCGTGCAGTTTACACATGTAAATTAGTACTCTGTGGAATTTTTCAATTACACCAGAATGAAATTTGGTGGAATTTTCAAAACTCCACCGAAATTCCGCCAAACTTCGCCACAAACAGAATGGCAAAATTCCACACTAGAAAACAGTTGTGGAATTATTTTCCATGGAAAAATTGCTGCATTCCGTGTATCTCAATATTTTCCACAGCAATTGTTGCAGAATAATTTTCCGTGGAAAAAATTGCTTTTCTGCAGCATAATATTCCGTGGATCACAGTAGGCAGAATTCTGCCAAAGAACCAGTGAAATTCCGTGGAAATTTCGCCGGGAATGACCATTCATGTTAATTCCACTGGCAGAATTCCGAATTCTGCACAGCACTAATGTAAATGTATGCATATCTGGCTGTAATAAAATGCTAATATGTGATTTTGCCCACTGACTGCCCAAGAGCCTTATCTGCATAGCCTGGCTGAATATAGCAAACTTGCCCACTCTGCTAAATGGATTTGCACTTGTACATCATGCAATGCATTGCCCAGTGCAGTTTGTTCATTTGCATGGTGCAAAACATGCAAATGCAATGGTGTCTTGATGTAACTGTTTATACTGCCCATTTGCTAAGTTCAGAGCTATCTTCAGTGCTGGGCAATCTTTGCACTGCACTGTGGGCTATGACTGACACATCTCCATTTGCACGCTACATTTAGCAGTGTTTGCCCACATGCTAATCCTTTGAATATTGTGTGCAATTGGATGTGGGCTAATGATAACTACCGGGCAGTGCAAAATTTGTCTGCGGGCAATTTTTTGAATATCTGGCCCCCAGTGACATCGGGAGTGATGTCTGTGCAGTGGTATATGTACTGCACAACTGATTCCAAGTCCTGCTCTCAGCATATAACAGAAGAGATGAGACGTGCACACTGCCTTTCTCAAGAGAGACCAGAGGGGGTCATGCTGCACACGCCTGACACTCTGTGAGATTCAAAATGTTTACAAACACTTACAAACCACATAACTGAGCATTTTATGAAAAAGAGAGGAGTATGTTACAGCAAGTAATCTGACTTCATATTATATCATTGTAGGCAGAGCATAACCTATAGGAATACAAAGATGAAAGGTTTTGATATATATACCTCAGGGGGTTTAGTTAGGAAAAACTAAGTAAGCAAAAAAGTTTAGATATAAATAAAACTTTCAAATAAATGTTGGTGATGGCTTCACATGCAGTGGTTTATACAATGGGGATTTTTTATACACGAGGAATTATGCACAGTGTTTTATATAAGTTGATTGTAATGAAAAAAAATTTGACTGAGACCTAAATGGGTCACTATAAGTAATAGAGAATGTGTGTATGGTAACCGATTTTGAATACAGATGTACTGATTTTTGTCAACATGGATATAACAAATAAAATAACACAAAAGGAATGAACATAAACCCTGAGGTATATATATCAAAATTCAAATAGTATTTATTAAGAAAATGTTCAATTCATTAGGAGAATTAATTTGTTTAAACAATAACAAATTATTATAATTTATTGATACAGGAAAGAATCTGATGTGGGATATTTATGTGAGATAACTATCTGCAAAACAATTCTTGAAGTGAGTGTTGATGTTTAAACCTTATTCTTCTAACATATTTATTTAACAGAATATGGAGAGAAAATGCAAAAATGTATTATTCGAGGATACAATAAAATTACAGTAACAAATTCATACTGTAAGTAACACTGGCTTTAACAACTTACCTACTATGGCTAAAATAATTGTGTATGAAATTGTATTTCTTCATGAAATACTGCATAAATTCCATATGTCAGTCTTAATTTTGATTATTTCTCAGTACCGGTTTTATGCATGTGTTATTAAGTGACAGTATATTGTGAGTGCCTCAGACTTTAGAAAGGTGCCAGAAAAATGTATGTTACCTTCTCTTATACATATGGGCTGAGATATTCAAGGGTTACGTCAGCGCAACTGGGTTATGCAAGCGCAACCGCGAAATGTCCCTGGGCAATATTCAAAAGGAGGAATTGGCACAGTGCAATTCGTCGCGCTACGGCACAAAGATAATGTATGCGGCATATCTCCAGGGCATGCCCATGGATATGTGGCACATCCCAATACTCAGCATGGGATGTGCGGCACTTCTCCTAGCACATCCAGAGATGTGCTGCAAACCTGGGCACAAAGTTAAGCCCATAACAAATGGCTCAACTGTGAGCCACCTACAGGCATGCTGCTGTATTGCAATGCACAACACAGCAGCTACCAGTCGGGTGGCTACCCCAGAACACCATTCAAGCACCCACATATTTTCCATGTAGTCTAGTGGTTCCCTCCTATCCCTGTAACCCCAAGTGCATGACTGTACTGTGTGCAAAGTACCTGGTAGTGGTACCCCCTCTCTCCGCCAGTAACCCCTGTTGCCATAAGAATGGTAGTATCCATCCCTGGTGGTCCTGTGGAACCTCATCTCTTCCACCCACACAGGATCTCCAGCCCACCAGCTTCCCAGTCATTGGCGGTAAGCAAACCCACCGCATAATTCCATGGCTTCCCGCTGAATGACGGCTTACAGTATCAGCTGCAAGCCCTTTGGTCCCACATGTGACCAATGGGCTGCAGTGCATACTGTAATAGTCATTCACAACTTCGTAATGAAGTCATTCATTCACAAAGTTGCGAATGACTATTACAGGATGCACTGCAAACCTACTGGTCACAGTGAGGACGAAGTGGCTGCAGCTGATACTGTGAGCTGTTATTCAGCCAGCGTGGAGGTATGAGGGTGGGTTTGATGCCCGCTGATGATGGAGGGGGTAGGTGGGCTTGGGGTCCTGTGGGTGGGGGCAAGGATGCCAGGGACCACCAGGATTGGATATGGCCATTTTACGTTATCAGGGTTACTGGCAGGGAGGGGATATCACTAGACTACATGGGAGAGTATAATTATCATACTATGGCATTCAGGGTTACCGGCGGGGAAGGGTACCACTATAGACTACCAGGAAGATTGTAATTATTATACTATGGCAATGGAGATCGACGGGGAGGCGGGGTACCACTGGACCGCCAGGATTGAATTCAGCCATTTTTATGGTGATTGGGGCTATAGGCCAGGAGGGGATACACTAAACTACCAGGGACTTTGCACGCAGTACAGTCATGTGATCTGGGTTACAGAATGGGGAGGAGGAAACCACTGGACCACCAGTGAAGCTTACACTAATGCATTAGGGTGATCGGTGGTAGGGATGGGGAGGGGGTACTACTGCAGTACCTGGTACTGGGACCACATGCTGTACAGGGCACCAGGTGCATTTCGCTGGCCAGCCCTGCACAACTCATGCAAATGCGGCCATAATGACATGCAAATGGACCCATTTGCACCTTGCATTCATTATGGCATAATTTGCATATTGGTGTCTGACTATCAGGAATGTGCGCATCTCTGATGTGTTGGTGCATATCCCATTCCTGGTATTCAGACCTGTCTGGGGGCTGCACCGGCACACTGTATTTGTGCAGCACACATTATGTGATATATTCAGAAGAGATGCACCATGACACATCTCTTTTGAATATATCCCTTTGTTGCTCCAGCGCAACTCAGTTGCGCTGCGCAGCCACTTGCTCCATTGCCGGGTGCAATTCTGAATATCGGGCCCGTGCAGTATATCACACAAGTGTTTTTATTGTGATCAAACTGAAGTTGCACTGCATGCCACACAGTCAAGAACAGATGTGCTTGGAAACCTCGTGCTGATTTTTTTAAACTTTGTTTTAAAATGGAAATCTAAAATTCTTAATAAAACAAAATACATTTTGGTAAATTACATAAATCTTCTAAGTACAAAATTCTCCTAGAAGATTTTATTTATGTATTTTTACTGAGCCACATTATGAATATTTAATTTAAAATGTTTATATGCTGGGAGGGCTTCAATGAGACACACTCTCATTTCACAGGGTCCCAGACAGAGGCAAGCATAGTTTTGCAACATTCATTTCTGCATACACTTGTAGCGTTACTACTCATAACTGTTGATTACTTATTTAATTTAAAATAAACTTTATATATTATTGCTCTGTGCACTGTTCATTTACAGAAGTGTTACTAAATGCAAGTAAACAGTGCTTAAGCAAAACGTATATATTTTAGTTAGTTAAATGCCTTTACAAGAAAGTTATATGAAGCCTAGGTTCATTTCCAGGCTTGATTTAAGAGAAGGGGAGCAGTGGGAGTACAATGAATGTAGTAAACAGTATACTTAAATCAACAAGTGAAAAACAAACAAAATATTAGAGCTGTGTGGAATTTGGAATTCTGCCAGTACATTTCAGGTGGTATGACAAGTCTGCTTCTCAAATACTGTAAAATGGGTTAATTTTACATTAGCTATATTTAGAACATGGTGCTAAGTGGCCAAAAGTATGCAAATGTAACTAAGTGCAAATCAATTTAGGCATAATTCACTTTTCTGAAGATGTGCAATTTCAACCAATTAGCACCATTTTATTTTAATGCACTCATCACATTGAACAAACATGGCTCAACTTAAACTAATAAGCGAAAATAAGCTTATACAGATCTTTTCATAACCGTTTGATTAATTCTACAGAATTTCAAAGTCTTATCATTTTTTTAGTTGGTGTTATTTCTGGAGTCTCCTTGTCCTGCCATCTGATGTCCCCCTTGCACTGACCGGGTATGAGGCCCCTCCCTTCAGCCCCATGACTTACCCCTCGTGGTGGGGGTGGGAGACCCTGAACCCACCAGTCCAGATCCAGTTCAGGGAGGTGCCATCATGGTGGTGCTGCAAGGTAACAATCATCATCTATGGTGAGGACTCCCATTTTCCATTTTCTCCCCTGCAGAGGCGTGCATGATGCCAGTGGAGGAAGCATGCACCTGTCGCGCGTTCTCCTCAGGCATCTGCCCACCTCCATCCCTCTTCTGCAGCATCGGCACACTGCCTCCCAGTCTCCACTGGGGGCCAGTCAAGTGCTGATCACTGGCATCCCACTCCCGGAGAAGGAGGCAGTCCCTACGGATGCTCATTCTTTCTCAAACCTGCCAACCCGGTGGCCGTGCTCGCTTCGAACATGGGTCGCCAGCATAGTGTGAGAAGGTATCCAGTGCCTCAGCTCTCAGCTCCACCATGCCAACTGAAATGTCTTACCATTTAATCTGTGGATTAGTGTTTTAAGGTTTATGTAAAGTGCAGATTTGTTTTGAATAATGCGTCTGTGGTTTACATAACCAAACTTATCTGTTGGTTCACTGACCTACGCAGCCAGTATAGTGTTATGCTTGTGCAACTGTATTAGTTTGGTTCTGGCTGTTTGCACTCTCTATTCCAGAGGAATTACCACCCTGTAGGGGTACGAAGGCAAGGAACCCTCAGAGAGGGTTCCACCCCTAGATGTGCAACGGACAGTTCCGTGGCTAAAGGTACCTTAGGAATCCCCTAAGGAGAGTGCTGCCACTGAAGGAGGAGGGGAGGATTGTGGGGCAAAGAAAAATGCTTCACAGTGAGACTTACAGGAACTGCTCATATAGCACAGGAAGTGGGAGTGGCTGGCTGCTTGGCCACCGAACTACAGGCAAGCCTTTCATTTATGTAAACCATAAAGTTGTTTTAATAACAAGCCACAAACTACTTTCAGAATTTTGGAATTCCACTTTTGATGGAATTCTGCAGAATAATGTAGAATTTAAGAAATCCTGCAAAAGTCTGTCAGAAGCAGAATTCGAAAACTCTGCCAACTCTAAAAATATATACTGTAAGTGCAATAGAAACAACTGAACCATGAAATGTGATCCCAGGCTTGAATCTTGCCACATCTGCAGACTCTCTGTACCTGTCAATAAGTTGCTTGACCTCTTTGTGCTTCGGTTCTCCAGCCTGTAGAAGCTAAAAGGCTAGGCTAGGCTAGACCTCACTAAATGCAATATTATGAATCAGGTGGGCTATCCTAAGTAAAGAAATTGTAAAAACAAAATAAACAAAGAGCAAGATCACAATGCAGGGAACAATTAGATGATGTTTACTTTGCAGGCTACATGTACTAGGTCCAGAGCAGCTGGATCCTACAGACTGCCCTGCTTCGAATGAGACTTTCTGGAACAAGGAGTGGGTGGGTAGTGGGTAGACACCCCATCAAAAAAACATAGTGAAGATAAAACTCTTTCCTGTTATTAGAAACATTTCTGAACTCAACATTATTGTACAAAATGGTATGCATGCTTACTGTTATTTTGATTTTTCTTTTTATTTTGTTCAGCTTACTAAGTAATAATTCATACAGTATTAACATGCATTTTGGATGTACAGGTTTTATAACCAGGCATTAAGCAGAGACCATCTGATTCTGAACTAGGGGATAAGCACTTGGTTGGGGTCACAAAACTGAGATGATAAGGTTTTGGGCAATCTAGTACAATAGATCAGAACCATGTGATGTGCTAGTCTTATCTAACTGTGGCCCATATCATTTTAAAAAGTACATTTTTATTGAAACTTGTGTTTTGCCTGGGGATGAGTGAAATGTATCTTCTGCCAGCAGAATTCTGATGAAATTACAATTTTGGTTCCATGAAATTTTGTGACACTTCCAGGAAATGTCACACAAATTGTCATTTCAGTTATTTCCATCTAATTTCAAAGGTATTTTTGCACCCTGCACCATCTTTGGTAAGATGACTTTCTCAAGGTCCATACAGAAGTATACCAAGTTGAGGATCTTTTATCTTTAAAGATGACTGAGTTAAAACCCGCAAATTTTGGACATTTTAAAATTACATTTCACAATTAGGTAAACTGCAGAATTTAAGCCCTTATAACGTTAAAACTAGGGAGCATAATATAGACAATTTTGTTAGGTTCATTGACCCTAAATATTAGGCATTGAGGCCACCCACAGCCCAGCAGCAGAGCATCCTGCTGTCATGCTGATGACTCCAGTTTAGAAGTGATCCTGGAAAGTGACTCTGGGAGGCAGGCCATGGCTGAGACAGCTGCACTCAACAGTGCATCTCGGTCAGAGAGTTGAGTGGTGGGTTCCACTAACACAGGGACCACTGTGGCTGGGCCAGGAGCTTGCTCCCTTTGCAGAGGAAGCTGTGGCTCTGTGAAGCTGATAAAGGCACTACCCCACCAGGGGAGATGGGAGGGAAAAATGTTGGAGAAAAACCCAGTAGCCAACTGAATGATGGCTCAGTACAGCCTGATCTGGGTACATCCCTGTGAACAGGGTATATCTCCGAGAGACAAGCTGCGGCTGGTAGAAATAATATTGAAAAAAGAAGCTGTGTGTATCAACTCTCTAATCTCTTGCTCAAAGGCTGGCCAAATTATAAGTAGTCACAAATTCCAAAACAACATCAATAAAGTTGAATTTCATGAGCTTCCGTGAAATTGTGGAATACTGTGATACTTATGTCAAAACCATGTCCATACATTTTCCGTCATACATTTAAGTTGCCATTGTAGAGGAAGGTAAAGGCTGGGCAAAGTGATAATAAATAAGGTAGCATTTGTAGGAGGCTCATGGACATCAATGTGCACTGTCCTGAATTCTTGCAATATACCAGATAATCACTAGAGCTCACTAATTTAATGACTTACAACCATATGATCATACAAAATTTGCCAGTAGAAAAAGGCCATTTGGTCTATCGAGTTTGCTCGATTATGCAGCTAGCAGCTCTATTCTGCAGCTGCCCTCCCTCTCTCCCCATCTTTATCCTCCCTCTTGCCCTGTCCCAGCCCTTTTGAAGCAGCCCACCATTTTACAGGCTACTACCTCCACTGGTAACGCATTCCACCCTACCACCACCCTCTTTGTAAAAAAGTGTCTCCTCATTTTCCCCCTGAACCTTCCTCCCTCCAATCTCATGTCATGGCCTCGAGTGTTCCTCTCCACCCTTGCCCTGAATAGCCTCTCCGTACCAGTCTTGTTTATCCTTCTCATGTTTTTGAAAGTCTTGATCATAGCCCCTCTGTCCCTCCTCTCCTCCAGTGAGTACATGTTTAACTCCTTTAGCCTTCTCTCATACGGTAGGTACTCCAGCCCCTGGATCATCTTAGTTGCTGCGTGAAGCACCCCTTCCAGTAATTTAATGTCCCTTTTCCAGTATGGGTGCTAGTACTGCATGCAGTATTCGAGATGAGGTCTAACCAGTGATCTATACAGAGGCAGAATCACCCCCCCCTCCTGGATGTTATTCCCCTTGCTATGCAACCCAGCATTTTGTTGACCATTGCTGCTGCCTTCCTACACAGTGCCGAGTTGTTTATTGATCCCATGATGACCATCCCCAGATCTTTCTCCTCCTCCGTCTCTACCAGCTACACCCCCCCCCTCCAAGTTGGTAGTTCCTTCGTGGATTTTTGCTCCAAATTGTAGTACCTTACATTTTTTGGCACTGAACCCCCAGCTGCCAAGTGTCTGACTAAGTCTTCAGCTTATTCAGCTCTTCCTGCAGACCCCGCCGCCCATCTATGTTGCCCACACCCGCCTCTAACTTGGTGTTGTTGGCTTACAGGCTGATCCTGCTCTTAATGCCCATGGAAATGTTTACAAAAATATTCCAAATAACATTGGTCCCAGTATCGAGCCCTGTGGAATACCACTCATTATTGCCCTTGGGGATGAGAGTTCCCTTCCACCAACACCCTCTGCTGCCTTACCTTTAACTAGTTTGTCACCCATCCCACCATTTCCGGTCCTGCCCTGTTCCTTCAAGTTTTATTCCAAGTCTCCCATGTGGCACAGATTGAATTTCTTGCTGAAGTCCAGGTACAGGACATCCACTGCATGGCCCATGTCCATCTGCCCAGTCACCCAGTCATAGTAATCTACCAAGTTAGTTTGGCAGGATCTGCCCGTGACAAAGCCATGCTGTCTACTGTTCTGCAGCCCACTGTACTGCAGCAGGGACACCAGTTCTCCTTCAGGATAGTTTCCATTAGCTTCCCATGATGGACGTGGGGCTTACGGTCTACAGTTCCTGGTTCATCTCTGGTGTGCTGTTATGCAGGAGAATCATGTGAGCCAACCTCCAGTCCTTGGTACACATCCTGAATTTAGTGAGGGCATTGAATAGGCCTGCCAAGGGCCCCATGAGATCTCTGCAAGCTCCTTCAATGCCCTGGGGTAAATGCCATCTGACCCTGGTGCCTTGTCCACCCTCAGCACTCTCAAGCCCTCCAGGACTCTAGCTTCCATGATCCCCCATCCGTTACTCCCTCCCAACCTTTACTGCTCCCACCCCTTGGGTAGCACTCTCTCTCTCTTCTCGTAAATACAGAGCAGAAGTAGTCTTCAGAGACTTGTAGAAGCACATACATGTGCAGCATTGCTTCTGCACAATGGCACCTGCTGACTCTTTAACAAAACCAGAGAAATAAGTCACACTGACGTTGGGAGTGGTGCTGAACAGGGTGGCCAGCCCATTAAGCAGAATCTGTCAGAAAAGTCAGCACTCAGTGCAATCAGCACAACTGCAGGCAGAAATTGAAGTCAAAATTGTGGCAAGTTTGAGAAGCCGACTAGGATGTAGAGCCCAGTACTTACATCCTTATCTGGGTCTTCATCAGGGGCAGATCTAGTGGCTGTCAGGCACATCCACCATTTATGCAAAGTTTGTACAATAAGTTGCATATTGTTTAAATATGTAATACAAGTCAAGAAAATCCTGATACAAATTATTACATTACACATTAATTCTGTACATGTCACAATATGGTGGAATCTGCAGACAACAAGAAAGAACAGTTTATCATACTCAAATTCATTCTATATTCAAACTCCATTTCACATAATTTCTGTACTGTATGTCATTATGCTCCTCAGTTAAATCAGATTCATGAGGCACTCTCCTCAAGATAAAAACTCTCCCCATCTTTGTTTCAATGACAAAGTGCAAAAGGTAGTGAAAATCTCATGCAAACACCAAGAGAATGGAGAAATTCAGTAGGAAGTATTTCTACATCAATCCACTGGGGTGAGGAAGGGATTAGATGGATAGACTGAAAAGAGTGGGAGAAGGGTATAGGAGGAAGGTATCTGAAGTTATCTAAACTTACAGTGAAATAGTGATGCTAGTAAATTATTTGTGCTTGAATCCAAAACTGACAAGCATTCTCCTAAACCAGACTACATTAAAATAAAGTTGGCACATTATGGGTATCCTAAGAGTAAAGTCACAAGAGTCAGTGCTCTACACGTGACATGATTTCTGGATGAAAGTGCAGTTACACAAAATAATTACTAGGAACATAGAAACATAGAAGTTGTCAGCAGCTAAGGACCTCTTGGTCCACCTAGTCTGCCCTATATTCCCTACTTAACTGTGCCACTTCAGACTCTACTCAATCTCTGGTCTTCTCCCCCCCCGCCAATCTTACTTCTAAGGGCCCCTTCTGTCAATCAAAATGTATGCTTGAATCCTGTTACCATTTTAGCAGCCACCACTTCTGCTGGGAGGCTGTTCCAGGCATCCACCACCCTCTCCGTGAAAAAATATTTCCTCACGTCTCCCCTGAGCCCCCCCCCACCAGCTTCATTGTGTGATCCCTTGTCCTGGAGCATCTTTTTCTATGGAAAATTCTACCCTCCTGTACCTTATTAATACATGTGAGGTACATGAACATTTCTATCACATTCCCCTTTCCCTCCTTTCCTCTGGAGAGTACATATTTAGTTCATTGAGTCTTCTTCGTAGGGTTTTTGATGCTGGCCCTGAACCAGTTTGGTAGCCCTCCTTTGTACTGCCTCCACTCTATGTCCTTCTGAAGATGGGGCCTCCGGAACTGGACACAGTACTCAAGGTGGTGGTGATTACTAGCATCCAATCATTCATAGAAAGGGAGGGAAGGGTGGGGAGGGGAAGAAAGGAAACCGGGGTAAAAAGAAGTACTATAAATTAGAGACTAATGTTGTTTTGTTTGTTTTTTTACAATGAACAGAAATGAGATGTTGCTGGCAGGGATTCTGCACTTTCATTCAGGAAGCATGCCACTTGTGGAGCACTGGTGTCTGTGACTTCACCTTAAGGACACTTATACCGTTTTATTCACAGTTTCTTTGGTTGAAGGAAAATACATGCCAATATGAGTATCAAGTACAAAAAATTAATGAGCATTACATGTTAATCTTGCCAAACTCTTAAGCCTCCTTTTTATTACTTCATTTTCCCTTTCTGTGGAGGATTGGATGCTAGTAATCACTTCATATAATTGCACTTTCAGTCAGAAATCATGTCACTTGTAGAGCAGCGACTCTTGTGACTCCACTCTTAGAATACCCATAATGTGCCCAACTTTATTTTAATGTATTCTGGTTTAGAAGAATGTTTGTCAATTTTGGCTTCAAGAGCAAAAAATGTACTAGCATCACTATTTCATTCTAATTTTAGCTAACTTTAGATACCTTTCCTCCTACACCCCCCCAGAGGATTTGATGTCAAAATACTGCTTCCTACTGAATTTCTCTGATTCTCTTTGTGTTTGCAGGAGAGATTTGCACTATCTTTTGCATTCTGTCATCCAAACAAAGATGGGGAGGAGGAAGTTTTTATCCTGAGGAGAGTGACCTTATGAATATAATTTACTTGATGAGTGTAATGACGCAGTATGGAAATTATGTAAAATGCAGTATGAATATAGAATTAATTTGATGATAAACTGTTCTTTTTCGTTGTCTGTGAAGTCCATCATATTATGACATGTACAGAATTAATATGCAATTCAATAATTTGTATCAGGATTTTCCAGACTTGTATTACATATTTAAACGATATGTAAATTATTGTACAAACGTTGCATAAATGGTGGACGTGCCTGACAGCCACTAGATCTGCCCCCAATGAAGACCTGGATAAAGCTGAAGTGCCGGGGTTTTGCATCCTAGTTGTCTTCTCTAACTTGCCACAATAAAGTACTAGATACATAGATACTGTCGGCAGATAAGGGTCACCAGGCCCATCCAGTCTGTCCATTTATGCTACCTGACGAAGCAGCCAGTGAACCTATCTGGTCAATGGCTTTAGCTTTTTCTTCCTATCTCTAATATTCCTTTATTCCTGTCTCATGCATGTTTGAAACCTGTCATGGTACGGGCAGCCACTACCTCCCGGGGCAGGCTATTCCATGCATCCACCACCCTCTCCATAAAAAAGAACTTCCTGACATTTCCACTCATGCGGCCACCCATTAGTCTCATGTCATGTCCTCTTGTTCTGGCACTACTTTTAAACTGGAATAAGTTGTTCGCTTTCACCTTATTCATGCCCTTGAGGTATCTGAACGTTTCTATCATGTCCTCGCTCTCCCTCCTTTGCTCCAGCATGTACAAATTGAGGTCTCTGACTCTTTCCTTGTAAGGCTTGTGTAGACCTTTCACCATTTTGGTCATCATTCTCTGCACCGTCTCTGTTTTGTCAATGTCCTTACAAAGGTGTGGCCTCCAGAACTGGACACAGTACTCAAGGTGAGGCCTCACCAGGGTCTTGTGCAGTGTAACTATTACCTCCCTCTTTCGGCTTGTGATTCCCCTTTCAATACACCCCAACATCCTAGTGGCTTTCCCCACTGCTGTGGCCATCTGCCTTGTGGCCTTCAGGTCATCTGTGATTATGACCCCCAAGTCCCTCTCCGTCTTAGTAACTGCCATCAGCTCTCCCCCCAACCTGTAGCTTGCTGCAGGGTTCCTGCTTCCCACGTGCAAGGTTTTGCACTTCTTTGCATTAAACTTTAGTTGCCATTGCTCTGACCATCTCTCCAACTGTTCCAGGTCCTTTCTCATCCTTTCCACCCCCTCCGGGGTATCCACCCTGTTGCAGATCTTGGCGTCATCTACAAAAAGGTAAACCTTTCCCTCTAGCCCATCTGCAATATCACTGATGAAGTCATTGAAGAGGACCAGCCCCAGAACTGACCCTTGAGGCACCCCACCGGTCACCTCCCTTTACTCTGATTGGGTTCCGTTTACAATGACCCTCTGTTTTCTGTCCCTTAACCAGTTTCTAGTCCAGTTTATCACCTTGTGCCCCATCCCCAGGCTACCTAACTTGTTGACTAGTCTCCTATGTGGAATGGTATCAAAGGCTTTGCTGAAATCTAGGTAGGCAATATCTACTGCCCCCTCCCCCCCCCCTTGGTCTACTGCCTTTGTCACCCGGTCAAAGAAATTACTAGATTAGTTTGACAGAACCATCCTGCGGTGAACCCATGTTGCTTGAGATCCAACACCCCATGGCTTCTAGGTGCTCTACTATTCTTTCCTTGAAAAGTGTCTCCATTATCTTTCTAGCTACAGAGGTTAGACTAACTGGCCTGTAGTTCCCTGCATCTTCTTTTCTACCGTTCTTGTGAAGAGAGACAACATATGCCCTTCTCCAGTCCTCTGGGACCACTCCAGTGTCTACAGGCTACACTTTGAAACTTTAACAACCCTGTAGATAACAATGTATATTTTTGCCATTTGAAAACAGTGGCACCATATGATGCCAAGCCTTACAACTCGCTGTGACTTAGGCCACTGTGACAGAAGTATCTGGATATCTTTAGCAATGATGGAGCATGATGATGGACATCAGTGCTGCAGGAGTGCTAGAGTGCTATTATTGCAGGGCCATAATGCTAGCGCAAGTAAGATGATTCAGTGGTGAAAAGCACTTTGTGAAAGTTAAATTCCACAAGTGGAATTTTAATGGAAATGCCTGTTATACGTTTGTGAATTTTTGAGTAAATGTTGCAATCAGTCATTTCTAAAGTAGCCACAATAAATTTTAATCTACTAAACCACATTGATACAACTTAATTAGATTCTGGGACATATGTACTTTGGTATACATGTTAAATCTTGAGTGTATATCTGCAACTGCAGTGGAGCTATAAACATCCAGAAAATGTTCAAACAATTTAACAAATAATTACATTGTGAAATAGTGCACTCCTGTAACTTACAATTTACATAACCAACTGCCTATCTGTTTAGTAGTTTCTATGATGCTTCCATGAAAGCATGCATATAAATGATCAATTATGTAGCTCCAAAAGTGGCTAAATTGTAAACATAGAAATATTTTCAGAAATGTTCACATGAATAATGAATTACCAGAGCTTGAGCCCCAATGACTTCTCTGCCCCTCATCTAAATGTCATGAAACTTGGCATCTGTTTAGGGCCTTTTCCACACAATATGCATGCACATTTCAGACTTCTAGCTATAATACCAACAGAGGTATTAAACAATTAACAATTGAACAATTTTTGAAAATTCCGCACAATTTTGCAAAAATTCCACAAAATTGGAATTTGCTAATTTCACCCAGACCTTTTTCACACTTTAAATTAGAGTTAAAACAAAATGGTTTGAAACATTTTTAGGGGTTTGCTTAATTTTGGCTGGAACATTAGCTTTGGGATCAGAGAATCAAGCACATTTTACATTGGTTTGTGTCAATAAGAACATTCAGATTTAAATTTGCATTTGTGCCCAAAACTGCAAAATGTCACTACAGTTAGTGGTTATGATACAAATCAGTTTGAACCAAACTTGAACTGATTCAAACATTAAAAAGTTAATATGAAACAGTTCACAATTCTAACTTTCCAAGGTTTGCAAAGCTTTGCTTTTAATATGTAGTCTGAGCTCAGATGCTCTACAGCTTCTAACAGCCCGCAGTACTACTGTTGTAAAGAAAATTCCCTTGTAAACACTCCACAGTGAGGGAATCACCCTCATGGCAGTCAGCACAGAAACAAACTCATATAAATCTTTAAATTTACTGCCAAATCACCCACGCCACAGGCTCAGAACACAAATTCTGATGTAATTTCCTTGATGGCATTTTTTATTGAGGGTTATGTGCATGATTTTCAAGGTAAGTCATCCGTGAATGGAAGCTAATTAGCTTTTTCTACATGCCCACTAGGCCATAGCTATATTTATGTACTGCTGCTAGTTTTATCAACTGTATATTGAATTAGGAGGCCCTTCCAAAAAAGGCTTTCTTTCAGTCATCTTGTATGCATATGTGTGTGTGTGTGTGTGTGTGTGTGTGTACACATATGGGTCCATGGAAAATTTGTATGAGTTAGTTGTACAAGACTTCTGTATAAACATTTTGGTCAACAAAATGGTTCTTTGATTTAATTAGCCAATATCATACTGAAAAACTGTAAGCAGATTTTTTTTTCTATCAAAACAGCTTGAAGATTAATATGTGTGACTCACGTCTCATCTAGTATGGTCATGGTCCCTTCCCACCTACTTACTCAGTCAACCATGGGGCATGTTGCCTACTCCAGTCTTGTTTCCTTACACACCTAGTCACTCAGCAGTCGCCATCCTTAACATGTGTCACTCAGCAGTATCCTGTTGCATTTTACACACTGTAACTCAGCTTTTGCCATCAATGGGATATGTTATAGAGAGTTATTCTGCTCTATCTCACACACAGTCACTCAGCAGTTGCCATCCTTGGGGCGTGTTAACGAATGCTACCCTACTCCATCTTACACCCAGTAACTCAACAGTTGCCATCCTTGGGACATGTCACCTTGACCTATCCTGCTGCATTACACACTTGATCACTCAACAACTGGCATCTTTGGGACATTTCACCCAAATCAATACTGTGTCATCTCCCACTCAGTCACTCAATGGTTGCCATTCCAGGGGCATGTAACCCAGATCTATCCTATTCCATCGCACATAAAGTCACTCAGCAGTTACCATTCTTCAGACATGTAATCCAGACCTATCCTGCCTCACCTACACCCAGCCATTCAGCAGTAGCCATCTTTGGGACAAGTCAACCAGACCTTTCCTGCTGCATCTCATACCCAGTCACTTATCAGTTTCTATCCTTGAGTCATTTTACCCAGAACTATCTTGCTCCATCTTATACCCAGTCACTCATCAGCTGCTATTACTGGGACAGATCAGCAAGCTTTAACATGTTTTTTCTTACACCCAGTCACTTAGCAGTTGCCATTGTTAAGACACATCTCCCAGACCTATCCTGCTCCATCTTATACCCAGTCCCTCAGTAGCTGCATTCTTTGGATATAACACCCAGACCTATCCTGCTCCAGCTCACACCCCGCCACGCAGCAGTTGCCAACTTTGGGACATGTCTCCCAGACACTTCTTGCTTTGTCTTACACACAATAACTCAGCAGTTGCCATTTCTGGGGCATGTCACCCAGACCTATCCTGCACCATCTCACATCTAGCCACTCTGCAGTTGATATCTTTGGGACATATCACCAAGCCCTCTTTCCTGCTGCATCTCAAACCCAGTCACTCAGCAGTTGCCATTCCTGGGATGTGTCACCCATACCTAGCCTCTCCATCTCACACCCAGTCACTCAGTAGGTGTTATCTTTGGGACATGTCAACCAGAGTTATCCTACACCATCTCACACACAGTCTTTTCTCACACCCAGTATTAGCAGATGTCGGCCTTGGGACATGTCACACAGACCTATCTTGCTTCATCTTACACCCAGTCACTTGGCAGTTACCATCCTTAAGGCACATCACTCAGGCCTATCCTGCTCAATCTCATACCCAGTCCCTCAGCAGTTACCATCCTTAAGACACATCACCCACACCTATTCTGCTACATCCCACACCCAGTTACTCAGCAGTTACCATACTTAAGACACATCATTCTGACCTATCTTACTCCATTTCACACTCAATCAATTTGCAGTAACCATACTTAAGAATTACCACCCAGACCTGTCCCATTCATCTTACATGCAGTCCCTCAGAAGTTACCATCCTTAAGACACATCACCAAGACCTATCCAACTCCATCTCATACTTAGTCACTTAGCTGTTTCCATCCATGAGGCATGTCTCACACTGCTATACTGCTCCATCTCACACATAGTCACTAGGTAGATGCCATTCTTTTTTTGTGTTTTGTTTTGTCACATCTTTTTCACTCTGACTGCTGGCTGACAGGGACTCTCTCAGGTAAGACCTACTCAGTCGGTCCTTTACTGCCCAGCTTGAATCCCTTCCCAACCAAGAAGTCAGGTGCTGGATCCCCTTCAAACCATGGGCCCCTCACAGGGGAGGGGATCACAGAGAGACAAGTTAGGTCGGGACTGGCAGTGGGCATGTGGGGCCGGTCACTCGGTTCCACCATTGCCCTCTGGCAACCAGGGTTTTTCCTCCTTAGCTGTGTTTTCCCCAAGGCACAGACATGCAGAGACATCAGCATTTGGAAGGTGTGCTCCCATCCCCTCCTGCAGATGTCTGTTGTCGCCTCACCCCCTTCAAGTCCCCACTTGGATGTAATGCTCCCAGTTTCCACCAGGAGTCGCTACAAGGTGGGGATTCCCCTCTAAGCCACCCCAGGAAAGGAGTCCTCAGGATGCTCAATCCTCTCCTCCCCTTGCCGACCCCCAGCAGCCAGAGTCCGCTCCTGAACCCAGGTTGCCAGTGTGGCATGAGGTGTGGCATCCAGTGCCTCAGCAACACCAGGCCGGCCTTGTAGATGACATTCTTAAGAGAAATCAGCCTGACCTATCCTGCTCCATCACACAGCTAGTCATTTAGCAGTTGCCATCTGTAGGACATATCACCCAGCACTATCCTGCTCCATCTTACACAGAGTCATTTAGCAGCTGCCATTCTTGGGACATGTTACTTGCCCATATCTTGTTCCATCTCACAACCAGTCACTCAGCAGTTGACATACATGGGGCATATCACCAAGCCCTATGCTGCTCCATCTCACACACAATCACTTAGAAGCTGTCATCCTTGGGACATATCATCCATCCCTTTCCTGCTGCATCTCACATTCAGTCACTCAACATTTGCCATTCCTGGTACATGCCAATTAGACCTATCCTGCTTCATCTCACACCCAGCTATTCAGTAGCTGCAATCCTTGAGACACATTGCTCACCCATATCCTGCTCCATCTCACACCCCATCACTCCGCAGTTTCCATCCATGGGACTTGTTACTCAGTATTATCCTACTCATCTCGCGAGAAGTCACTCAGCAGTTGCCATCTTTAGGACATGTCTTCCAGATCTCTCCTGCTCCACCTCATACCCAGCCACTCAGCAGGTGCCATTCTAGAGATGTCACACAACCCTATCCCACTCAATCTCAAACCCACTCAGCAGCTGCAATTACTTGGACATGCCAACTGACCCTGTCTGGTTCCTTCTCACACCAGTTTCTCAGCAGATGCAATGTTTGGGACATGTCACCCAGCCCACTTTCCTGTTGCATCACACCCCCAGGCTCTCAGCAGTTACCATCCTTAAGAAACATCACCCAGACCTATCCTTTTCAATCTCACAACCAGTCACTCAGCAGTTGCCATCCATGGGACATGCCACCTAGACCTATAATGCTCCATCTCCTAGACAGTCACTGAGCAGCTGGCATCCTTGGGACATGTCATGCTGCCATTTCCTGCTGCATCTAACACCCAGTCTCTCAGCAGTTATCATTCCTGGACATGTCACCCAGACCTATCCTGCTCCATCTCACACCCAGCCACTCAGCACTTTCCATTTCTGGGACATGTGACTCAGACACTCAGCAGTTGTCATCATTAGGACATGTCACCTAGCCATCTCCTGCTACATCTCACACCCAGTCCCTCAGCAGTTACCATTCCTGGAACATGTCATCCAGACCTATCCTGCTCCATCTTTCACCTTGTCACTCAGTAGTTGCCATATTTGGGACACATCACTCAGTGTTATCCTGCTCCATCTCATACAAAGTCACTCAACAGCTGCCATTCTAGGGACATGTCATCCAGATCTTTCCTGCTCCATCTCAAACCAAGTCACTCAGCAGCTGCAATTTAGTTATCTGTGATGTCATTGTAATTAATTCAGGGTCTCCCCTGAAAAGAAGATTTTTAAATCTCAGTGGGACTACCTGGTTAACAAAATTCAATAAATAAAAAATAAATGAAATTACTGGGACATGTCAACCAGCCCTATACTGTTCTTTCTCATATCCAACCACTCAGCAGTTACCATCTTTGGAACATGTCACCCAGACTTTTCCTGCTCCATCTCACTTCCAGCCACTCGGCAGTTATCCTCTTTGGGGCATTGTCATCCAGACTGATTCTGCTCCATTGCACACACAGTCACGCAGCAGTTGCTGCCCATAGGATATGTTAATGAACACTATTCTGCTCCATCTCACACACAGTCACTCAGCAGTTGCTGCCCATAGGATATGTTAATGAACACTATCCTGCTCCATCTCATACACAGTCACTCAGCAGTTGCTACCCATAGGATATGTTAATGAACACTATCCTGCTCCATCTCACACACAGTCACTCAGCAGTTGCTGCCCACAGGATATGTTAGTGAACACTATCCTGCTCCATCTCATACACAGTCACTCAGCAGTTGCTGCCCATAGGATATGTTAATGAACACTATCCTGCTCCATCTCACACACAGTCACTCAGCAGTTGCTGCCCATAGGATATGTTAATGAACACTATCCTGCTCCATCTCATACACAGTCACTCAGCAGTTGCTGCCCATAGGATATGTTAATGTACACTATCCTGCTCCATCTCATACACAGTCACTCAGCAGTTGCAATTCTTGGGACATGTCACCTAGCCCTATCCTATTCCATCTTACACCTAGTTGCTCAGCATTTACCATCCTTGGGACCTGTTACTCACCCATATCCTGCCCCATCTTATACCTAGTTATGCAACAGTTGCCATTCATGAGAAATGTTAGCCAGACCTGTTCTGCTCTATCACATGCCCAGTTACATATCAGTTGCTACCCTGGGACATGTTACCCAGCCCTGTCCTGTTCTATCTCACACCCAGTTACTCAGCAGTTGCCCCACTGAGCTATGCCATCTAGTTAATCATGATTCCTGTCACACCCAGTCCCTCAGCAGCAGCCACCATTGAGGTATGTCAGCGAGTTTTATCATGATACCTATCACAACCAGTCATTCAGCAGTCACCATCAGAGGTATGCAACAGTTTATCATGCTATATCATGCTATCTGTCACATCCTGTTTCTTAACAGTAACCACCACTGTGTTATATCATCCAGTTTTATCATGATTCATGTCACAATAGGGCTACAGCTGAGGAATTTGGGGTAAAAATATTGTAAATTACCTAAGTTACAAGGGTGCATTTTCAAAATGTAACATAGGCTCATAAATGTGTTGGTTTGTAATATTTTCATACCAAATTTTCAACATAGCCTTATGACCCTGCCTCATGAAGATGGGCAGACAAAATACTCAACTCCTGGCCTAAAGGTGTTTTTGCGCTGGGACTTCAAAATCAATTTTCGGGATGCAAAAACACATTTTGGACAGGAGTTGAAAAATAACAGCTGTCACATTCATAAAGTGCTGTAATGAATTGGCTATGTGGAAAATTTGAGGTAAAAATATTGAATGTTACCAAACTTACAAGCCTGCATTCGCAAAAATCAAAGTAGGTTCATAACTTCTTTGTTTTGTAATGTTTTTATACCAAATTTCCAACATAGCCTTCTTATGACCCCACCTCATTAACAAGGGCAGAGAAAATGTTCATCTCCTGGATGAAAGGTGATTTCATTCATGAATCGCTACATCACCTTTCAGGATGTAAAAAAAAGCATTTTAGACAGGATTTGAAAAATGACAGCTGTCACATTCATGAGGTGCTGTAAAGCTATGGCTATGTTATAAATTTAGGGCAAAAATATTGAAAATTTCCAAAGTTATGAGCCTGAGTTAGCAAACATAGAAACATAGAAACATAGAATTTGACGGCAGATAAGGACCGCTTGGCCCACCTAGTCTGCCCATTTTCCTACCTAACAGATAAGCTGCAGATCCTAGTTAACCAACAGCTTACTTCCTCCTACCCCCACTAGGACTGCCTTATGTCTGTCCCATGCATTCTTGAATTCCCCCACTGTTCTTGACTCCATGACCTCCTCAGGGAGGCTGTTCCATGCATCCACAACCCTCTCTGTGAAAAAATACTTCCTCACATTACCTCTGAGCCATCCCCCTCTATCTTCAAATTGTGCCCCCTTGTTCTTGCACATCTCTTTTTCTGAAAGATGCTACCCTCTTGGCCTTTGTTGATTCCCTTGAGGTGCTTGAAAGTTTCTATCATGTCCCCTCTCTCCCTTCTTTCCTCAAGGGTATACATATTAAGCTCATTTAGTCTTTCTTTGTATGTGTTCTGGTGCAGACCCTGCACCATTTTGGTTTCCCTCCTCTGGACAGCCTCCACTCTGTCTATGTCTTTGCAGAGATGAGGTATCCAGAACTGTACATAGCACTCCAGATGGGGTCTCACCAACTGTCTGTACAGAGGGATAACAACTTCCTGTTTTCTACTATTGATGCCTCTTTCTAGGCATCCCAGAATCCCCCCAGCCTTCCTTACTGCCTTCAAACATTACTTGCCCACCTTTAGGTCATCTGATAAAATTACCCCCAGGTCCCTTTCCATTTTTACTGTTGTCAGTATCTCACCCCCCATTGTGTACTCTTCCCCTGGGTTTTTGTTTCCCATGTGCATTACCTTGCACTTCTTTGCATTGAATCTGAGCTGCCATACATCTGACCATTCCTCCAACCTTGCCAAGTCCCTTCTCATCCTTTCTGCTCCATCTTGTGTATCAACCCTGTTGCAGATCTTTGTGTCATCTGCATGAGACATACTTTTCCTTCCAGTTCCTCTGCAATGTCACTTATAAAGACATTAAAAAGGACCAGTCCCAGTATTGAACCCCGTGGTACCCGCTAGTAACCCTCCTTTCTTCACTGTGTACTCCATTTAATACTACCCTTTGCGTCCTGTTGTCTAGCTAATTTTTTATCCAGGCTACCACCTTGGGACCCACTTCAAGGCTGGCTAACTTGTGTATTAATCTTTGTGTGGGACTGTATCAAATGCCTTGCTAAAATCTAGGTAGGCCATGTCCACAGCCCCTCCCTGGTCTACTACTTTGGTCACTCAGTCAAAGAAATCTATTAGATTCATCTGACATGACCTTCCCATCATGAATCTATGCTGCCTTGGGTCCTGCGCCCCACTGGCCTCTAGGTACTCAACAATTCTTTTCTTCAGAAGTGATTCCATCATTTTCCCTACCACTGAGGTCAAACTAACTGGTCTGTAGTTTCCTGCCTCTGTTCTGCTCCCACTTTTGTGAAGAGGAATCACATCTGCCCTCCTCCAGTCCTCAGGTGCCATCCCATCCTCCCATGATTTGTTAAAGAGAGTAGTTAGCGGTGCCACTAGTTCTACCCTTAGTTCTTTTAGAATTCTTGGGTGAATCCCATCAGGCCCTATTGCTTTGTCCACCTTCAATTTTATTAGTTCTTTCAGAACCCTTTCATCTGTAAATGGACTGGTATTGACCCCCGTCTTAAGAGTGTTTCTCTTGTTTAGTTTAGGTACCTCCCCCTCCTCTTCCTTTGTGAATACTGAGCAGAAATATTAGTTCAGCATCCCTGCTTTTTCACTGTCACCCTCTACCCACATTCCCTCCCCTTTATTAAGTCTCAGTGTCCCTCCTTTGGTCTTTCTTCACTCACTAATGTACCTATAAAAGGTCTTATCCCCCTTCTTAACAGAATTGGCTATTCTTTCCTCGGTTTGGGCCTTTGCTATTCTGACTGCCTTCCCAGCCTCATTCTGCTTTAACTGATAAAGTTCTCTGTCCTGCTTCTTCTGTGTTTCCTTATATTTCCTGAATGCTATCCTTTTCTCCTTAACCTTCCCTGCCACAATTCTATGTGGGCTCATAACTTGGTTGTTTTTAAATATTTTTGCACCAAATTGTCAACATAGCCTTCTTATGACCCCACCTAATGAACACGGGCAGAGAAATTTTTCAACTGGTGTCTAAAAGATGATTTCTTGCAGTGACCACAAAATCACCTTTCAGGATATAAAAAAAGTATTTTGGACAGGATTTGACACAGTCATGAGGTGCTGTAAAGATATGGCTATGCTGTAAATTTGGGGTAAAAATATTGAAAAGTACCAAAGTTATGAGCCTGCATTCGCAAAATTCAACATAGGCTCATAACTTTGTTGTTTTTCAATATTTTTACACCAATTATTTAACATAGCCTTCTTATGACTCCACCTCATGAACAAGAGCAGAGAACATTTTCAACTCCTGCCCAAAAGGCGATTTCATGCAGGGACCACAAAATTACCTTTTGGGACAGATCTGCCTAGCAACAGTGACGTTGTTCATGAGGTGGGGTCCCAAAGAGGGAATGTTGAAAATTTGGGCCAAAAATATATAAAAATGCCCAAGTGATGGCACTAAGTTCAAAATCCCATTGGAATACATTGATCTGCATACCTGTGTCTTCAGTTCATGGTCTGGCTTTGAAGAGTGAAGACATGCCTGTGATCCACAGATGATTACAGCACTGGACCCCAGATGGGTAAGTAAGGCCTTGGGGGAGTGCGGGGTGGTGAATGCTCAGTGGGAGGGTCAGTTGGGGATAAGGAATGGCCACAAAAGACATCGATGGACCTCTTTGTTTTTTTTATAGGTGGAAAAAAAAAGAGATCGGCAATTCCCAGTGTCACAGTTGTGTGGGGGAAGACATCAATAGACCTTTTTTTTTTTTTTTACAGGTAAAAAAAAAATAGAACGATGATCCCCAATTGTGACGCTGGGGGATTGGGCACCCCCAGTGTCAGAAAAAAGACATACAATCCCGATCATAACACTGGGGGATTGGGCACCCCCCAGTGTCATTTCTATGTTTCTGGGTGTGTGTGTGGGGTGGTAAATTATGGGAGCTGATCTCGACACTGGGGGATGGGGCACTCCCAGTGTAATTTCTATGTTTCTGAAGGGGTGTGTGGGGGGTGGTTGCTGAAAGGGAGGTCGGGTGGGGGAAATTACTATAATATAACAAAAAATATATAAATAAATATGTGCCAGCAGTTAAGGCAGAACACAGCCCACTGTGCCATGACCAAGATGGCCACTTCATGCTACTGCGCATGCACAACTGCTAGCACATATGCATACAAGGTGGCAGCCATCTTGGACACTGCAGAGTGTGTAGTGCTGCGGTTGGTATGGACAACATGGGCAGACTGCTTCACAGACACAGAGGCAACTGTGATGCAATCCAACATGTTATTCTTTCGGAAGGAATGCAGCATCCTTTCTCTCAGTGATCATAAAAGAATTATAGGGCTCCACCCACTGCAGACCTAAATATTAAATAATACAGCACCTACAATTTTAATTTATGGCATTTCTTTACTGACCATGAAAAATCCCCTCCTATCCTCACCTGCTTACTGAGGAAACCTGTGCTGTTTAACCTGCTACAAATGAAACAATAGCCCTGGTTTCATCTGAGACCTTCTGTTGTATAATACTGGGGGTGAACATTCTGCCAGTACAACTGAGCAGAGATTTGAATTCTTGTATTCCATACAAAGTAAACATTCCGTCTCTTGAATTCAAACCCCAAACAAGTAACTTAAATCACCTTCTTGGATATTTTGTGCTTTAATATCTTTGTAACCCTTCAACAGATTTGTATGAAATTTTGCATGCATGTTTTCGGGGTAGATCTCTTGAGGTGCCAAGTTTCAGTCTGGTTGGATGTGCGACTTCCGAGATCCAAATAGTGAATAAAAGTTTTAGAGTCTCAGTTTTTTGCTGTTTTTTGTCATCATCTAGCACCCAGATGGTTTGGAATTTTGGTCTGAAATTTTCAGGGTAGAAAAAGGTTTGGCCCACAGATGTGCCTTCACTAGTTTAATGAAAAAATATTAATGCATTTCAACAGGGAACAAACAGACAGTCAACCTGTTGAGCAAAGAGTGTAATCTCAGCCAAAGGTACGCAAACCACTCTGTTACAGTCACAGCTGTGTATCTACTATCTACTGCCAGACTGCAAGCATGAGAAATTATGGCAGTCATGGGCTCAGATCAGAAGCTGGCATGAGAAGCTATTGGAATGCCTCTGCTGAAGACCAGAAAAAGTGGATCAGAATCCTGGCATGCAGTATGAAAGGAAATCAGCAGATGGAATCTTCAAGCAAGAATTAAAAAACGGAGCCTACAAGCAAGAAACAGAAGCTGGAGCCATAAAATTTGTTCAATGATGATGAGCATGAAACACCATCAAGAGGAAATACAATTCTGGAAAACATGCCTTTCAAGCTCATAAACCCTGTATTCCATGGAAAGGTGCAATTCATCAATTTCAACAACTAAACCTAAACAAATGGGAATGGAGGGTGGCACATGTTGTGCCCCTCTATAACAGTGGGCCCAAAAATGAACCAGGGAACTACAGACCAGTCAGCCTAACCTCAATTATGGGAAAGCTAATGGAGACTATCCTCAAGGAAAGGCTAGTAACATTTCTAGAGGATAATGATCTCCAGGATGGCAGACAACATGGGTTTGTCTCTGGCAGATCCTGTCAGATGAACCTGGTGGACTTTTCTGATTGGGTGATGCGGGCACAGGACAAGGGTCATGCAGTGGATGTCCTATACCTGGACTTCAGCAAGACCTTTGATTCAGTGCTGCATGGTATGCTGGCCAGTAAACTGAGCAAGCTGGGAGTGGGGAGGAAACTGGTTAGATGGGTCAGGAGCTTGTTACAGGATAGACAGCAGAAGGTAGTAGTGGGAGGTGATGTATCTGAGCCAAGGGCAGTAACAAGTGGGGTCCCACAGGGCTCAGTGCTGGGACCAGCGTTGTTTAACTTTTCCATTGCCGACATCACAGAAGGGATAAAGAGTAAGATCAGTCTCTTTGCTGATGACACCAAGATCTGTGTGGAGGCTGATGGAGGGGAAGGCAGTGCAGTACTCCAGGAGGATTTGGCAAAACTCATGGAATGGTCTAACACATGACAACTTGGGTTCAATATCAAGAAGTGCAAAGTCATGCACTTGGGAGCCAGGAACCCTGGAAATAGTTACTGGTTGGGAGAGTGCAGTTATCCAAATCAAAGGAGGAGATATTTCTGTGTATACTAGTGACAGGGGAAATGAACCACTCAGCCCAGTGCAGGATGGCAGCAGCAAAGCTAACAGAATGATGGGGTGCATCACAAGGGAATTACCTCTAGAAGAGGAAAAGTCATCCTGCCTCTGTACAGGGCCCCGGTGAGGCTGCACTTGGAGTACTGTGTGCAGTACTGGTACCCCTACTTGATAAAGGACATCAAACTATTGGGGGGGTACAATGTCAGGCAATGAAAATGATCCTGGGATTGGGAGATAAACCTTATGAGGAGAGACTGAGCGAGCCCAATATGTATTCCCTGGAGGATAGTAAGGAGAGGGTGGATATGACTGAAACTTTCAAGTACCTGAAGGTTATGAACAGAGTAAGCACCAGAAGTATTTTCAAATAAAAAGGTCGAAGGGAAGCCAGGGGACAAAGTCTGAAGTTGGAAGGAGGCAGATTCAGGAGGGAAATGAGGAGGACTATTTCACCAAAAGGGTGGTAGCCGGATGGAACGCGTTGCTGGAGGAGGCGATATCACTGCAGACAGTGGGCAGCTTCAAAAGGGTGGTACAGGTTCAGAGGGAGGTTCAATCATGGGGAAGGGGTGGGAGTGAAGGATACATGGGCAAAATCAAAGGGGGGAGTCAAGGGGGGGCAGCTGCAGTCAGAAAGGTTGAAGTGCTGCACACTCGAGCAGACTAGATGGACAGATAGGCCTATATATGCTGGAAATTTTTTAAACGTCCCACATAGTGGGGACTTTTTTTTTCTTTTGATTGCCCCAAAACAGTACTGTATGTGCATCAGACAGATCGAAGTTATTTATTATTTTGACCATCCCAATCAGTGTACTTAGGGACTATTTTTTTCTTCCTTTTTTAAGAAATTCTCTAGTCTTTATTTAAATAAATGTTACAGCATTTTACAAATGCAAACTACTTGTGTAATTTTTTTCTAATCATAACTCATTTTATAAGTGCAATAAGACACTCCAGGGTGTTGGTTGTTATGTAATAACTGCGCACCTAGGTGCGGAAGGACACTCAGCCTTTGGCCTTATGCCTTACCATGCACCTAAGTGTGTGGTTATCAGAGAACAATCAACACCCTGGCGTGTCTTATTGCTTACTTGCCAAGGTGTGACAAGTTGTAATGTATTTTTACTGTGTATGATTTTTTTCCCATCAAAGTTTATTGAGATTATCCAAATACATTCAAGAAACATTACACAGCTCACAGGATATCCACAATTACACAAGGAGGAAAAAAAAAATGAAGAAGAAGAAAAAAAAATACAACATGAACACCACATTACACTTAGGTAAATTAATTGGTTACAGTCTGTCCAGATATTCATTCATTGCAGAGGCATCATAGTTATTGACAAATGACACCAGAAAAGAGGGAAACACAGTTATACATATTTTATCTCAGTCACAGATTCCATAATTAGATTTAGTCTTATGTACCTTGATTATGTTACGAGTTATTTACTATCCCAGTCAGCTGGTCTAGAATGGAACAGGCTGTGTGTTGTTCTGTATGCACAAAGGGCAACAACCTTGCTGTATGCCTGTCCTTCTGAAAATGTAAGTGTGCTGTGAAGCCTTCCATCATGTGCACGTTCTTGCATGTGGTTAACCATGACTCTAGGCCAGATGAGGACTCCTGTAGCCATGTCTGGGTAATATCTGTAGCAGCACTACTAATCAGGATCTGAAACAGATACATGGACTTTTTCCCTTCAGCCCTTCTGTGTAACCCCTAGGATTAAGTATTTAAGTTCTTTTGGTATGTTTCAGAAGTACAGTCCCCGGTTCTCACAGAGGTTGGGTGTGAACAGCAACAGTTCTTAGGTTTTATTTAGAGATCAAAGGCTGGACTCTTCTCAGCTGAAATATTTCTGTTTTGCAGAAACTTTAAAGGACTGTGTTCCTTTCATAACCAAAAAGACATGTTTTTAAGGTAAACAGCTGAAGGCAGGATAAGACAATTTCCTGCTGGGTGAACCAGAAGGGAGAACAAAAGGACTGAGGCTGGAATCCAGAAAATAAAACAAGCTAGAAATGACAACCTCAGTTGGGACCAGTTCTCAAGAGAGATGGTCCACAAAAAACAAAGAAATAGTAGGGTCTGTAATGTTAGAGAAGCATGTATGATGATGCAGGTAAAGTATGCCAGCATGCAAAATGTACTTCTGTCTGTGTTTGGCCCCAAGAAATCAATTATGCTGGGATTCTGAACAAGTAACATCAAGGGGTTGAGTCTGCCATAACTCATCGATTTCTCAATTGAAGTAGCTTCTGCTCTTCATATAATTTAGAAAGATATGAGTTAGGATATTCTGTGTGTTCTATACCCTTTGCAAAGGTGTTTGTTTTTATCTCTGTAGAAATACTGTATTCCCCATAGTCTTGGTGTATGTTATCCTGTAACATTATATACAGCATACTTTCTATGACAGTCATTTCAGGTATAGATAACTGGAGTAAACTGACAAATCAGTGATCTGTCTTCAAAGAGGCAGGCTACAGTTACTCTAAGCAAAAAGCATTCTCAGCCTATAACAGAAGGGATGTGCCATTTGCCCTTTGGTAAGGAGCACGGTACTGTGTGTGAGTAGTAGTAGCTCTGGAGGGACTCGGGCATAGCAATATCTTGAGTGAGACTGCAGTGAGTGGTGCCAACATACCAAGATAAACCTTTCAGGCATCTGAGGGATTGGGAAACCACTAACAGCTGTCCACACTGAGTTCTTGGAGAGAACAGTCTGTGACACAAGGGCAAATCATACCTAACCACTCTTTGGATTTTATGAGCCAGTAAGCTACTCACCGAACATTGATAATCCAAAAGATATTATTTATTGAAACTTTAGTAAAGCTTCCAACATTGTCCCTCAGGTTGGAATAATTGAGAATTTACAGCTACTTGATGTGGACTGTTAAATGATAACATCAGTGACAAACTGGCTTTCAAACAGAAAAAAAGAGCTTCAGAATGAAAGGATTTGATCAAGGGAAGGAGGGGTTATGAATGTGGAGTACCTCAGGGCTCTGTTCTGGATCCAGTTTGTCTTAAACAGTATATAAATATGATGACTCATGGGTTTACTAATTGGCTATTAAAATTTTCTGATGGTACAAAGCTGGTGTGGAAGTGACCACAAGTAAATAATCTGTTTCACTACAGGATGATATATATAGAACTGCGCTATAAGCAGAAGAGGGGGGAATACAATTTAACAGTGAAAAGTGTGTAGTCATGCATCTGAGGAAAAAATAACAAACTACATAATTACACCATGAATTGTATCTCACTCAGGAAAATAACAAAAGAAAGGGACCTGGGAGTGATGATTTTGAATGATATAAAGGTAAATGCTTATAGTATTGCAGCAGTGAGTACAGCCAACATGGTATTAATATCAATTAAAAGGCACTTGGTGAATAGACTGAGGAAGGTAACCCCCCTTCTGTACAGGTCTATGGTTCACCCCAATCTCAATTATTGCTTCCAGTTCTGTAGTTCATATACTACGAGAGCCATACAGTAGCAAGAGTTTAGACTGTGCAGAGGAGGGTGGCTAGAAGTGTACACAAACTACAGAGTTATTTTACGATACAAACCGAGACTCGTTAACATACTGTAGCTCTTCATACTCTAGAAAAACAAAGAATGAGAGGAGGTCTGCTCCTATAGTACTTAACAGCATTTTAAAGAATATTGCAACAATGAATACCCTAGGTTTAATAAAAGTGTATCAATGAGTAACCTAGGTTTAATATGTAGGGGAGAATAATCACATCAGAGGTCTTACTTTCAAAATATAAAGTAGGCAGCTCTGAACAGAAGAAAGCAAATATTTGTTTAAACAGCAGGTGGAGGGAATATGGAACACACTCCAAATAGGTTTAATTGAGGCAAGAAACTATGACTCCTTCAACAAATCCTGGTCAGATCCTCCACGGCTGCATAATGAAGTTAGTAAAGTTGTGTGGAATTGTTAAGGAGGTATGTAGAAACAACACAATGATCTGTAAGTAGTAAGATTTGTTTTAGTTTCTCTTCTAAAGAAGGCATACACATTATTAGGAAAATATATGGAGGTGTACATTTTAATGGAAGGAATAGAAAGCAATATAGGTTTACAAAAGAACCCCAGGGCAAATGCCACTGAGGTATGTGTTATCCTGGATGATATTGGCTGGACAGCCAAATTTTAAAGAAAACACAATTGCACATACCCCAATAATGCAAAGCATTATGGGAACATATGCAAATCTCCATGATGGTACAGAAGGTGGCAGTACATGAAAAAGTAATGGCGGGCATATGTTCAGCCTTGGGATTATTTACACAGTTTTTTTTTTTTTTTTTGAGAGAAACAGGGTTTTCATCCATGAGGTGATGTAAGATATATTTAAACAATGCGTTGATGTCAGGAAGTCAGGTGTAATGATGGACTGTTAGCAGAGAAAATGTGATAGTAACTTTCAGAGGGGGGTCACTTTTGGTAAGGGTAAGGTAGTTATGCTGGTGCTAATGGGAATATTAAGACAGTACGAGGTCTATGTAGAAGTGGAGTATAAATCTGCACAGTTTCATAAGTATGTGCTCAGAGTGCAGTCAAATGTGATATGCAGGTTTGTTTTAGAAATAGATAAAAATAGTGATACATGTAATTGATAGAAAGATAGATAATTACATAGACATAGAGAGAGAGAGAGAGAGAGAGAGAGAGAGAGAGAGACACACACACACACACAGACAGATAGACAGGCAGAATAGGAATGGCAGTGAAGTACTGAAGTGACACCAACCCCAGCCCCACCCCCGCAGAAATGGACAGGCATTGGGGTGTGCCTTTGGGCCATTGCCCATAACGCTCACACCATTTCACCTCACCCTACCCTGCAGATACAGACAAGCATTTAGGGTGCCTTGGGGTCTCAAACTTTACACTCACCCCCATTCCATTAGGAAATATGCTGAAATGGGTACAGAATAAGAGAATGGAGTGAACTTTGGGGCTGAAGAGTCAAAAAGCACACCTTGATTCCTGTCACTGGCTGCAGGGGTGGGGATGGGGGTGGAATGGCGTGAGCATTACTGATCCCATAACACACCCCTGATGCCTGTCAGTCCCTACAGGGCAGGGAGTTATGGTCAGAAACCCTAATACCCAGGGTGTTTCTTGGTATTTTTTCTCCAAGTTTTCAACATGGACTTTTTGTGACCCCACCACATGAACAGTGACAGTATCAATTCATTAGCTGAAAGGTGATTTTGCACAGCGACTGTGCCATTTGACGCCACAGGTGCAAAAACACATTTTGAACAGGACGTAAAAAATGACAGCTGTACTGTTTATGAGGCGGTGTAAAAATATGGTAATGTTGAAAATCTGAAGGGAAAGTATAAAAAATATTGGTGAAGTCATGACACTGCTCCAGCTAATGTATACTTCTTTTCAGATTCCTATGCATCCCATTGTTTTCATCTCTATTGCTGTTATGTGACTTCTTAACCTAGCAACAGCATTTAATGCATTACATTATAAGGACAAGTACATGTTCTTAATACATTTACAGACAGTTACATAAACTTAATTTCCTTCAAAGAATAATTAAAATTTAGTAGCAGTGGTAGTACAAAGCAATTACTCAGACAACTTGAAAACTATAACTACTTTATATTGTACATTGACACCCCATAAGGACCTCCTTGAAATTGAGATGCAAATGTCACACATTTATCAGTTTTCTAACAGGAATATTTTACTATCCTAAATACATTTCTTGCTTCAGTAACTGCTCAGCACATCTATTGCATGACCTACTTACTGACATTTTACACCTGCTATGCAATGTACTGCTGCTTACTACACCAACAGCAAGAACCATAAAACAGATGACTGCCATAACTAGGGAGGCAGTATAGCACAGTGGTTTAAGGCTCTGAGCTGACCTGGGAGCACAGGGAAGTTAAGTGGCTTGCTCAGGGTCACCCAGTATGTAAGTGGGGGCTGTGAGATTCAAACCCAGGTCTCCAGATTTGCAGCTCAGAGCCTTAAACCACTGCGCTATACTGCCTACCTGTTGTCTTCAGTAGTGCAGATCAGAATTAATTATTGCACCAAGGAAATTTTACAACTAACAAAAAAGACAAACCAGTAAACTAATTCTTGTTAAAATTTGTGCTTAGAAGATTGTTTCCCCATATATATTTCATAATTTTCTATTATAGTGCATGCTAAATGTACAAAAAATGGATCACCACTGCAAATACCTGCAAACGAATGTTCAGCATTGACAAGTATGTTCTGCTCTCCTAGTGCTTAATAAAATGCAGGGGCTCCACATCTTGATCACTCCACAGGCTTGTTCCGTTGTTTGGTCCATGTCCCAAACTAGTGTGTCTGGTGCTTCAGTCCATCCAAAGGGCTTGGCGTTATGCTTTTAGTATTATTTAAAATGTTTAAGAAAAATCTGTGGCTCTTTCAACTTGAGTCAGAGCACTGGGTCTGTTGCTTTCCTCAAGTGCTGTAATTTCAGAATGCAGTTTCACAAGTGCTTTATAATGATGCAGTTTCAGGCATTAATAGTTACTTTTTCTTTCCTTCTGAATCTTAATCTCTGATGCCCCAGGCAGCTCTGAGAGTCAGTTGTTCCAACATGATAGATTCACCTCATGGTCCTCCCACATGAACCAAAAAAAAGGCAGGGGTGGATCTTTAGGAACTTCTTGGGTGGAGGTAGGGGTGGATCTTACCACCCCAAGAAAAAACTAATGCTGCCTCCCACTACTCAGGTTCCAGTTCTTGTATCTCCAATTTAAGAAAGAAAATAGTGCCCTGCAACCATTGACTAACATGAAAGCGTATTTATTTGAGGGCGGAAAGCATTTCTTGGAGGAGGGTAAGGCGGAGGAGACAATTTACATCTTCAGTCAGTTCCACAGACAGAAAACATGACATCAGCCCTTTTGTACATTTAATTTTATTTATTTATTTGAGTTTTGGCAACCGGGTAAGTCCACTGAGACAATTAGAGTCCCTTTTTCAGGGCTGACCCAGGGTCGAGAATCAACCACGAAGGTACAAGTGCAACAAGCAATGCAGTTCTCATGTTACAAGGTTGGTATTAAGCAGAGTATATGTCAAAACAAAATATTGCAAGTACACAAACAATTGACTACAGACTTTTTCTTGACAACGATGCACGAAGTGAATGCCTGATGCAAACCTAGGTAGAGGAGAAGACTATATACAGGGCAGTTATAGTACAAAACATGCAAAACATCTGTAGGGCTCTGATCACTGCAACCATAAAAAGGGCCTCAATTGATGATTATTCTCCTAAAATGCTATTATCAGTAAGTCCATGATGGGCTTGCAGCCTGCATTCATCCCTACACCACAGTATGTTAAGTCATTTGAGATATACTGTATATCCCCAAGTACTATAAGAGTGTCTCCCCTGAATTGATTGTTAGTATCCAGTTTCAGGAAGGTGAGAAAAGAAAGGTAAGCATCGTGTTCAACTGATACGTTCCATCATGAGATATAGCCTCCAGAAACCTTGTACCCATTCACATACCCTGATATTCAGCAGCAGCCACCCTTAGAATGTTTATGTCTGCCCCTGTTATGGGATAAATAGTCTTTGGAGTTAGTGATAAAAAAGTAGACACACAAAATTCATCCAACTAGGAATATGAGAAAGCACATTCACATCAATTCAGACACTCTTCTGCTTCAATCAAGATGTATTTATTGATGCATATATTTTACTTTTACTAAAATATAATTTACAGATGGCAGCTGCAACAGTCATCAATATGTTTTCTCTTGGAAGAGCACCATTGTCAAGGCAACATTCATGTAAATGTGATTTCTCAAAGGGCAATATATGTGTGCTAGGTCGCTCAAATTCCTACAGTCCATGAAATCTTTCAAATGAGAGATTAGGTTAACCTGTAGGTATCAACAATCCAGAGATATAAATATATGAAACATCTGGATATTAAACCAAGGAAGCACCTGCCTATTTCATTGAATCTCAATACAGAATGCTAGTCACTGATGGGCTGGCTTTACTTAACATGCAGCTTCCTCTCAGGGGCATCATTTTCTGCCCAAGGACACCATGAAATGGCTGCTGTCTTCATTAAATTTTAAGAGTGATTTAGACAGTCATACCTTCAGGTAAACCCAATTTATGGAATAATACATGGTCAACCATGCACAGCAAGGCTGTATTTCCATTGAGAGGTTCTGATAACATCATAGGCATATGCCGTCTCTACAGTGACAATTTTACAGCAATGTCGTTGATGTCGATAACATCAACAAATTGCTGTAAAGTCTGCCTGGGACTCCAGCACTCTTTCCCGAGGTCATGTACCCCCTCCCCAAATCAGCTCTGACACAGAGTTAATTATCTTAAGTTGGGGGGTTTGGGGGCTTAGCCCCCCACAGAAAAATACCTTTGTCTCCCACGGCACAATGCCGACCACAATTGCAGTCGACATAGCGGTGTTGGGGAAATGTCGCAGCAACGTGAAATGATTGATGTGTTGTCATGGATTCCATCATAGGGACCTCAAGAGTAAAGTTCAAAAGGTCCCTGGTGTCATCACAACCCCCTTCCCCAGAGGAAGCTCATTTCAGTTGTGAACGGTTGTCCAGGTGTTATTTTATATACTATATATTTTTCTAACATAAAGAAAAGAGTGATGTTGTGTTTGCTTCCACACCTGATGGAAAATCTTAATCCATTAAAAAAAAACAGAAAACCATCCAGCTCCCTGCTGCTAAAACACCACCATGTTTCAGTAATAGTTTAGTTTGATTTAAATCATTGAAGAGTCTTATATTTTTTAAAAGATTACGCACCAAGCACTGATCGTAGAGTGTCACAACTAACACTTCATATCTAAAATGGAAGCGTTTGCTGTGAGGCTTATCAGTTGGTGCACAATCTTTTTAAAAAGTAAACTTATTCTCAACAGTTTAAATCAAAATAATGTTATGACAAACAGTGGGTTTAAGTAGCTGGTGTTGGGTGGGTTTCTTTTTTTTATCAAGAAAGATTTTATTCAACAATAAAGGTCATAATACATTACAAGGTTTTGGACATTTTCATAAAATACATCCTGCAACAAATTCATTACAGTAATGGGATTCTTAAAGCAAACTACAGAACAACTGTTCATGGATACGACCATAAAGTTCATATGGTGCTAATATATTCTGTTTTTTTAACTCATAAAAACTAAAAGATTTTCTGTTCAAGGGAGGTGGTGGGGTCTGTACAGTATGTATGGTGAAAAAGAAACTAAAAAAATGTCAGTTGGCGCAAGTTTCTAGACTAATTAAAAAGTTGTTGTACCAGAGAAGGATGCAACAGCATTCATGTTGCCACCACTTTTTAGTTATGATGGAAATCCATGCACAGCAAATGCTAACCCTGTTACAGTATACCACTGTCTGTTTTGTTTAAAAGATCTTTTCACACGCCTTCAGAATTTAAGGAACCCAGCACATTTACCTTGTGTCATTGGTTGGAAACCCTTTCTTACTATAATATGTAGGACAGTTTTATATGGTTCCCTTGGATAAACAGATCAAAGAACCAGCAGGCTCTGTCTCATGATAGAAGATAGCCTGTTTTACAGTGTCATTTCTTAAATAATAAAAAAATGAAAATGTTGGCGATTCTTCTCGTCATCAGGAATTAATCCCTGTCACTGCATTTGGAATACATTAATTCACCAGCAGTACCTATAAGACAGTAATGCTGTTCTCATTGGGAATTGTCATGTAATTTTTTTATTTGTGGTATCGGTTATAAAAAAAATTATCTCTGTACAAGCTACCACCTTCACGAAGATTATTTTAATGGAAAAAAAACAGAACATTTTCTAGCAAGTGACAAAATGCATATAGTGTGGGATACATGCCCACAATTTTTCTGTCATCCACATACTGTGGACACAAACACATAGTAACATGCTTGAAATGAATATGACACTATCAATGAAAGTGTATTTTTTTTCACTGATGATTTTGTGTTATTCCTGAGATTTGTGCTATATGACTGTGGCTACATTATGTGCCTGATGACACAACAGTATTGATGTATGCATACTGCTGTGTCAGTGGCTCAGAAACCACATACAATATTTACTGAATGTGGAGTATAAGCCACTGATACAGTGGCATGTATCTGAAAAGCAGCACATTTATGGTAGTGTGGCTCCCATGGCATGGCTGCCATTGTGTCATTTGGACACATAACACAACCATAAACAGTAACACATAGCAAGACTCTAGATTACAGCACTGTTTGTGGCAATGTATTTTTCCTTGACAGTGTTCTGTTATTCTTGAGACTGTTGTTGCAGTATATGTCTGAGGCAACTCAGTGTGTGCCCACTGACAAAATAAAGTTGTGGCTTCTTGTCGCATGTTCACCATTGTGCCACTAGTTCAAAAGCTGCATACCCTGCATGCTGTAATACTGCACAGTATCACACCACTACATTAAAATGTGAAAAGTTACATGAAGTAATAGAATTTAAAGAACAGAACACGGCATGAGCAGTGATCAAGGGTGCAACCTACAGATCTCAGCACTAGGGTTGTGCATGCCCCAAATACTAATTTCTGAATATCAAGAACACTAAGTTTTCTGACTATTTGAGTGATTACCAAACAGTTTTCACTATTCATGACACAGGTATTCAGATAGCAGTATTGATTATAAATGTAATTCTATTCAATTCGTTTTATTTTGTTATTGGGTTAGCACACTGTAATTTGCACTCCTTTTACAGGAATGACCTGAGGTCTAATAATACAAACTAAATATTGTAATGTTTGAGATATTTATTTATTTAAAAGTTTCACCTGGAAAGGCACACTGAGCAAAATTGCTCATTTCTAGGTGCATCCTTGGGAAGGGGAAATAGGAATACAACAACATACAGCAATAATTAAATCAAGAATATAAGAATGCTTTGGGCATAATACAGAAAATATTACAATATATAAATAGTTTGATCACAATAGCAGATAAATTCAAAGAAGTGCAGCATGTAAGATGAGTCAAAAGAGTGATGGAAGAGAGGGAGTTAAAGGCAGTTACAAGTAGAGGACAGAAAGTTTCGTAGCAGGGATGAGAGGGCAGAAGGGGAGTTGGCTTGGTGGATTGCCAGAGGAAGGGAGTTCCAAATTTTTTGGAGATGGTGGGAAAACAGTAGAGGATCTAGGAGTGATAGCCATGGAGCAAAAGTTGTAGCTCCTGAGGGAGTGGGAGGGGATTAGAAGTGACAACTAGGAAGCGACATTGGAGGGAAGGGAACTAACCAGAGTATAGAGATGAAAGAGATGCATTGAGAGAGTGCCTGTCATCCAAGGAGAGGAAATATAGAGCTCTATAGAGATTACAGTGGTGACTACAAGGAGGACTATTAGGGGAAAAGTGGCAGAAGGAATGGTAGAGGGTTTCCATTCTGGCAAGGGAAGTCTTTGGGGCGGCACTGAAGACTACATCACTATAGGCAAAAACTGGAAGAATCATTTTCTGGACTAGGGCCCAATGGGCAGGCAGTGGAATACAATCTCAGTTTCTGTACAGCGCACCTAACTTGGGGTGCAGTGTTTTAATGATAGCATCCACGTGTCCAGAGAAGTTAAGGTGCCAGTCTCTCCAGACACCAAGATACCCGAAGGAGGAGGTATCCTCCAGCTTTGCCCCTTCAAGGGTGTGGAAAGTGGGTAGGGAAGGAAGCCAAGGGAGTCTCTGCCTTGTGCCAAAGGTCATGAAGACAGTCTTTTTGGCATTCAGGAAAAGCTGGTGTGAGCATAGCCAATGCTGAATATTATCAAAGTCAAGCTGAAGTCTGGTAGTCAGAAAAGAGGAGGAGGATCAGGAGGTATACAGGACAGTATCATCTGCATACATATGTGTACAGTAGGAGGAGCAGGCAGCAGGAAGGTCATTTAGGAAGAAGGAGAAGAGAAGGGGATCATGTACAGAGCCCTGGGGGACACCGGTTTTGGGGGGAGGGAACAGGAAGTCAGCAATATGAACAGACTGAGACCTGGCAGAGTGAGAGAACCCCACTGCAGAGAGCTTTGCAAGAAGTAGGGGGTGAGAGACAGTGTTGAACACTTTGGCAAGGTCAACAAATATAGCGGAGGTGATGAGGCCACTGTCCATCCTGGTAAGGACAGAATCAGTGAGCCTAAGGAGAGAGGTGATTGTGGAGTACTGCCTTCAGAAGTCAGACTGGAAAGGGGTGAAGAAATTGAAGGAGTCAAGGTAGGAGGAGAGCTGGGAGAGAATCATCTCTTCCTAGAGTTTAGCTAGGATAGGGAGAAGGGAAATGGGTCTGTAATTTCCTGGGGTTCAGGGGTTGCCACCTTTGGGAAGCAGAAGGATGGTGGCATGTTTCCAGGCCACAGGAACAGAGGCAAGTGAAAAGGAGAGGTTCAGCAGAGAAGTAGGGGGTGCAATAGCTGGGGCAGATGGATGAAAAATGTTAGCATCAAGACCACTGGGGGAGGGGCCAGAGGAGGTGTTAAGGGCAAGGAGAGCCATCAGAGTGGAGGAGGGGTGCAGGTGAGAGGGAGAAGATGTATGGTAGGTGCAAGTCATGTGATGAAGAGGTGTTGGGGGAGGAAGAAGTGGGGAGGGTAGAGAGGAGAGAGGAGGCATATGAGGTAAAGTATGTACTGAATTCACTGACAACTGCCAAGGGGTCAGACCGGTTAAAGCAATAAACTCAAAGTACAGGGATGGGAGATTGGGCAGGTGGGGAGACGAGGGCTTGGATTACCTTCCAGAATTTAGAAGGGTGATTCAAACTGGTCTGGAAGGTAGACTGAAAGTACTTAGCCTTGGTATATCTTATTATTGAGATGCCCTTATTTCAGAGAAAGCGGCAATGCTGATAGTCAGCTGGAGAACCAGAAGATTTGTGTGTCTTCCAGGCTATATCATGAATGTGAAGGCAGGCTAATAGTTCAGGGGTGATCCAGAGGAGATAATTTCCATGCACTGTAGTGCACCTAGTGGGTCATACTGGTTCTAAGCTGCAAGAACTTTAGATTTAAAATTGTCCAAAGCATGGTCAATAGAGGTGGCACCAAAGATGAGAGACCAGTCAGTGGTAGGACAGTTGTTCTAGAAGAGGGGCAAGGTCAAAGGATCTATAGGAGCACATCACAATAATCTTTGGGGGTGATTTAGACTGGCGGGTTTTATACACCAGATAGATATAATATATCTTATGTCATAAAACACTGTGTGTAATATCTAAATATCACACATTCAACTATAGCATGTGCAGATACTGAGTACTTTAAAAAGTGCAATTAAGAGCAACTGAAAAGGATTTAATAGAAGGCAATTTTTTAATATAGTTTGGAAGTACATTCCAAACTGTTGCAGTATAGTAAGCTAATGTGCACTTGGCAGCTACAGTGCACACCAATGAGATTTTTAACACATGCAAATTTAGGAAGCTTGAGGCAAAATTTGGTTTGTAATCAGTAAATGGATCACACAAGAGAGCAGGCATTCCAGATTTCTGAATTTTGTAGACAAAATGAGAAAGCATTAGCTTAAAATTCAACTGAACAGGAAGCAAACCAAGTTTATCTAATGTGTCACAGTGGTGCATCCAATTTGGTGCCAATAAAGCAAATTCGTCAATTTTAGCTAACATTACTCATTTTTGTGATATGGTACAGCAAGGTATCATGTCTATGACAGTGATCCTCTAATTCAAAACTGGAAGAAAATTTTCATTAGCTATAGCCAAACAAGATTCACCACTGAAAAATTCCAGATTCTGTAAAAAGTGCAATTTTTTTAATGCATTTTTGATATGACCTGTTCTAAGTGAGGGCCAAAGCTGAAGGTAGGGTCAAGTACTACCCCAGGTATTTTAAAGTCAGAACACTACCTAGTTTATTACCTTTAAACACAAACACATTCATGCCTTTTGAGCAAGATTTTAATTCTGGAGATGTTCCAAACAGCATCAATTATGTCTTAGTTTTAGATAAGACATGATTGTTTGAAATGAGCCATTCCTGCAATTTACCAACTCAGAAATTAAAGTGGAGCATATACAATACACATAGGTATAGTGAAAGAACAGCATAGCATCATCTGCATATAGCTGAAGCTCAGACTCCAAAATAATACTGGGCAGAAAATCAAAGAATAATGAAAAAAGGATCAGGCCAAGTATGGATGCTTGCAGAACCCCATACTAAACCTGAATGCTGGCAGATGTACAACCTCCAAATTTTACACTTTGTTGAAAATTAAAACCTAATCCTTCTGAGGTGGTCAGGACTAGTCGCCTTGCCACCTGCCCTCCCCATTCCAGTGATTTTACTTTCACCTCCCCCATCCCTGAAGTCCCAAACTTAAAAATTTAAATGTGCTACAGTCATTCTGGCTCCTAGTACTATGTCAGGAGCTGGCAGGGTCTTTTCTATGACACTCCCATCCAAAGCTTGACCCCAAATGGCTGTATAATACATACCCCACCCTCCTGACCCAGATCCATGATTTCAGGTGGTGGGGATCTAGTTTAATTGAAATCTGGGTAGTTAGTTGGTCACCCCTCCTGCAAACCACCCACTCCATAGTTTAGACTGCAACTGCCAGTGGAAAGTGCAGGCATACAATCAGGAGGGAAGGGGCACAGCAATTGTGTCATTAGTGATTTTAGGCAAACTGACAATCAGTCTGCTTATCATCACTAATGATGCACTTGCTATACCCCTCCCTGCTGATCATGCCCCAGTTGTGTCTACAGTACAGCAGACATGATGTGGGAGGGGGCCTGATTGGATAGCCAGATTTTGGTATAACTTGCACCCCCTCCAAAAAAAATCATAAATTGTGGTTGGGGAGGCAAAAAGTATTATAAAGCAATTTGTTTGGGACTGAGGTGGGTCATGCTAGAGGATGAGGGTGGACCATGGGGCTGGAAAATCACTGGAATGGAGAGGTTTGGTCAGGAGATTAGCCATGGGCACCTGGGGAGGTTGAAAGGTATTTTTTAACTCCAGCATACAGGCTCCAAATAATGAATACCCAAATATTTGGCCCCAAATACTGAATATTCAACCAACTATTCAGAAACAGGTGTTTGCATAACTCTAATAACAGTTACACTAAAGTATAAAAATCGTTACACTTCAGAATCCTAAACTGTACATCCTTTGATAATAATTATGTATACAGGTACACATGTTTGAGGGGACTCCATGTTTTCTTAACAGCAATAACCAGAAATGGTATTCTCTTTCAGATAGCTTTTGAGTCTAGTCATGAAACTCTGAACATTTCCTCCTTTGGCAATTGGTCCCACAACTACATCATTCTCGGAGTATTTTCATACAACCCTCCTGTCTCCCCTTTCCATATTGTAAAACTGTTCAATAGGGCAGTCTTGGCAGTGATCAAGGTAGCAGAAACCTACTGCATTTGACATGCATGGCAAAAATAACTAAATTAAAATGACGGTGCAGTTCAGGGTCAGTCAACTGATAATAATTAAGTCTATACTGTACTGTAATTTTGTACAGTACTCACATTTGTGAGAAGGCGGGATCTGGAAGGAAGGAATTGCAGACACTGTGAAAATGTTCCACTGGCTGTCTCATCACCATTTAAATGGAATTATCACCAATAACCCATTAGAGATATCTGAAATGTCACAGAGGATCCAGTTGAAACATTACTTATGGAAACAGACTACTGGCACAAGTTTCATCTGTTCTGTCGCAATACCTGGCTGTACCCCAAAGAGAAGAACCTGAAAAATTACAGGCAAATTAAAATACAATATACAATCAAAAAATACTACGCAACAGGTTGCAGGTAGTGATACTAACAAGAAAACTTCTCAATTAAAGAGATTGCAAACAAAATAGCAAACAATGAAGAAGAAGAGATAAATAAATAGCTGAACTGAATAAGTACAAGAAATTAAATACATACAAAAATAAATATACTAAAACTAAGAAAGAGAATAAAAAAACTAGTCCAGAAATATATAATTACTTTTGAAGAAGTGGGCATTAATCAACCAGAAGGAGAAAAGGAAATAATTCTGACTTCATTAAAAATAGTATCCAACGTGACCTAAACTTCACAACAGAAATAGTGTCAGGCACAGGAAGTTGAAAGGCAATAGAAACAGAGAATTTATTACCTACTGTGTATTTTAGAAATATTCCAAAATTCCAAAATGAAAACCTACTGCTTCTGACTATGTCAGTATATAATATAATAAAGGGTGTCCTAGGAAGTAAATTAGATTTGCTACCCATCCCGTTTGTTTATAGATATAAAGTAAAACATAACAAGGGGTGGGTGTGCCTGACTGTGAAAACACACAAGTGTAAAGAGCAGATTTTTGCTGCAAAACAAATATTGTTTGAAAACCTAGGTCTCTTAGTTGAAAGAATTTCAGACATGAATTATATTTAAATGGATCAACATACTGACAAATACCTAGTTATAAGAGTGAGTACAAACACATGGTTGTAACTCAGAGACAAAATAAACAACAACAAATTACAAAATCTTTGGTAAAATATTCCTGCAACTGAATTGAAAGGGGATGAAGATAGCTTGGAAGTATGAGTTAGAGGTAGAAGGAAAAGAGTTACTAAGTGAAACACAAGTTGTATTTTAGAAGACTCTACTGTTCAATGCAGCCTCCTGGAAGTGTCTATGGAGAGTGTGAAAATGTAGATTACTCAATTTGGGAGGATGAAACCTGTTTTGAGATTTTGGACTCTTCAGCTAGTAGTAATAGGGGGAAAACTGACTATGACAAAAGACTTAGTCAGAGACACAAACTATTTGGGAACACTTTTTCATTACTGTCATAAAACACTGCAGGCCTTTTTAAGTTGATAAGCTAAATGATGGTTCTTGGTTGGATTTCTTGTCAGGTCACCACATTATATTGTTACAAGAAACTTGGAATCACAATAACAATTATCTGAATAGTTAAAAATATTTGAATTTCTGGACCACAAACCAGATAAGCATGATAGAGCTGGTGGTGAGCTTATCACCTTGATATCCACAGAAGTAAATCTGGAATTGTGAACTCCTTAAAACAGGCTACTCATATTTTTAATAGTAATTGTGAACCTAAACCCCACAGATATCTTTGAAGCAATTAATATGTATATTATACCCCCAAACAATCTGGAACAAGCAGAAAATGTTGAAAAACTACTTTATAATATTTTGTAATTTATGTTTGAGAACTTCCCAGGTATTTCTATAATATTAGCAGATGATAGTAATGCAAAAGTAGGTGAACTTAGCAAATGTAATTCAGGTACAGTATTAGGACACAAGATGACCTCCTTAGCATCCCAAAGAGAAAATCATTTTATAAAAAACATTCAAATTTCGGAAGAAAGTTGTTAGCGCCAGCTGAAGAGTTTCACTTGAGAGCCCTTAATGCCAGAGCAAGAGGAGATCAAGAGGGAACAATTACCTTCCAGCTATAAAAATTGTTAGAATTATATATATATATATATATATATATATACATATATACACACACACACACACACTTTTTGGACACGTTTAAACTCTAAGATACTGTGGATTTTAAAGTTATTAAAACAGAGAGTGATCATATGCCAATTCAACTTAAGCTGAACACAAATCAAAATAATATAATTAGCTTATCTAGTGATGCCCATTATTTGAGCAAACTCATCTTGCATCTGTTAATACTAAAAGAATTGTATGGTGTCCATAGGTAGAACAGACTTTAAAACAACTGTTAACTGATGATACACCCACTCTATTCCAAAAACACAAGGAGAAATGCTCATCTACTAATGTTTTTTTTTTTTTACAGCTATTTACAGCTAGTTTTGTGTTCACCGGCTTACATCCAGAGGGCGCCCCCAGCCTCATCCCCCGATGTCCACCATCTGGCACTGACCCGGCCCCAGGGCTTGCCCCCCCGACAGGGCTGGCAGGGTTCCCCAACCCCCACTGGAGACCAGATTCAAGGGGCCAGTGCTGTGGCTGGCTGGGAGTGGAGCCTGTGAGGCGCCCTCCATCACACTGCTGCGGCATGTGTATTTGTCTATTTCCTTCCCCTAGGGATTGGGATGTACAATGATGCCTGCGGAGTGGACAGTGCACACGTCCACGCGTGCTCCCCTCCAAGTGTCTGCCTCTATTCCTCCCTTGTCTGCAGCGTGGCAGCTGTGTCCCCCAGCCTCTGCTAGGGGGCAATCAGGTGCTGGCAAATGAAACCCCTCCCTCCCTCCCCGGAGAGGAGAGCAGTCCATCAGATGCTCAGTCCTTCCCCACCCCTGCTGATCCTCGGCAGTCCGTGCTCATTCCTGAACACAGGTTGCTGGCGTTGCACAAGGTAAGGTGACCAGCACCTCAGAGCCACTGGGCCGCTTATTTACTAATGTTACAGAAAATTATGATGACATGCTTGCCACTCTTAACAAATTAGTTCAAGATATTGTGGTAAAGCTCAGGTCAACCAGCAGGAATGAAAAGGTCAGTAGATCAATTCATAAAAACTGGTATGATAAAGAATATTTATTTATTCATTGCTTCATTAAGTGGGTTGGTGCACAGATCCAAATACCTTTTTGAGGCATGGCATGGGCCAGAGACTTGCACAATACATGGTAAAATACAATGAACAACAGTAGTGAATCATACATAAGCAAGTAGAGAATCCAGGATAGTCAGGCAAACATACAATGGTGGACAAGTAATAATACAAGTACACAGTGCAAGATACAACAAACAAGGTGAGCATTATACAAGATATATGTAAATACATAACTGCAGGGCAAGGTGTCAATGTCTTCTAACAATAAGTCAGAAACATCAGAGCTACAAGCATCAGGTAATACACAGTGTCCAAGGCAAATAAGTTAACAGGCACAGACTCAGCAGACAACAGGGATAAGGGAAGGTGACCAGCAATCTAGATTCAAGGCAGGAGAGAGAAGCAACCAGCTGGGGAGGAGGTAAGGGAGATCAGCATAAGAGACACAGCAGTGCCAGTGGCCAGACACAGGTTAAGGAGGACAGAAAATGGGTTTTTAGAAGGGCATTAAGATTTAGAGGTGGTGTCGACTGAATGTGGTGAAGGGGAGAGGTCATTCCATATCATGGAGAAGTCTCTTTGGCCCATCTTTGTGGTTATCCTTGGGCAGACTAGTTAGAGGTGGGAGGAATAGTGTAGATTGTAACAGTAGGTTCTGGGCTGAATCAGTAGAGATAGAGGGGAGTAAGAGGAACTATATAAGGTGTCCTGAGTGTCCGGGCCAGCAGGTAGGAGTGCCAGGCTTGAGAGAGGAGCCAGTTTAGGGACTGGTAGAGAAAGCAGTGGTGAGTGGTGCAGCATATATGCTTATATGTTGTGTTCAGCTGGTTTAGGTTAGTAGTGGAGGTAAGTGATTACACCGGACACCCATAATCGAGTGGGAGGAGGTTGCCCTAGCTATAGCGAGGTGAGCTTCTGGTGTGAGATGGCCAATTAATGTGCTGGATTAGTGAAGCAATTTGGTCAGAGTAGGTAAGGGATGGTCAAGGATTACCTCCAGATATTTGAATGTGAGAACAGAGTTGAGGGGAGATCTATCCAGGGAGTGAACAGTGAGATTGCAGACAGAGTAATCAAGGGCAGAAAGTTTTAGTTTTGAACTGAATAGCATTGCATTCATTTTGGAAGCACTGACCAATAGTTTGTTGGAGGAGAACCAGCAGTGGGCTTTACATAATTCAGCACTGAGGGAGAAGGATAAAGTGGAGGGGGAGAGGTCACTTTGGAAGAGTATTAGGTCATCAGCGTAGAGGAGAGAATTACATGAGAGGCCCTCCAATGGGAGGGAGTTAATAAAGAGGAAAAAGAGTAGAGGGCCAAGTATGGAGCCCTTAGAACATCCACTGAGACAGGTAAAAGGGGGGAGGTGGCACTACCAAGGCAACCATTTAAGTTGTATCAGAGAGGTAATGGGTAAACCAAGTGGTGGAAGCAGTGGAGAAGCCAAGGGCATCAAGTTTTGTAATTAAGATGTTATGATACAAGGTAGAATACCGTGGATGCATCAACAAACACTGCACCAGTCAACTTCCCTTCATTCATATTTCTAAGCACATGATCAGTAAAGAGGGCAAGGGCCATGGCTGTACTGTGCCCCTTCCTGAAACCATGTTGTTGCAGGCAAAGGAGGTTATATTTAGTGACATGTTTAGTGATTTGGGTATTTACCACTTTCTCAAGGAGTTTCCAAAGATGGCGTAATATGGAGATAAGTCAGTAGTTATCCATAAGGCTAGGGTCACCAGATTTAAGGATGGAGACAATTTTGGCCTGTTTTCAGGTAGGGGGAACAAAAGCTGTGGTAAGGGAGAGATTAAAAATGAAGGTGAATGGATAGGCAATGTCAAGGGCTGTTAGTTTTAAGAAGTGGGGGGACAGACCTTCACTACCAGAGCTCCCTCTTGATGGTAGGCTGAGGAGGAGTTAATAAGCGTCCCTGAGGGGAAATGGTTTTGAAGTAAAATGAGGGGCTGCTATAAGTAGAAGAAGGGAGTGTGGGCAGGGGGAGGAGGAGGGAAGTTTAGCCAGGTAGTTGCTAAGTTTGAAGAAATGGTGGTTGAGGGAATTCATGATATCTATGGGTCAGTCAAGGATCCTTGTTGGGTACTTAGGGGGAAGGGGACTGCTTAGTGGAGGGGGATAGCAAGGCATGTATGGAGGACCAGAAATACCTGGGGTTACCTAGGTGCTTGGACTGGAGTGAATGGAAGTAGGCCAACTTCCTTGAGTGAATGAAGTGCTTGCGTTGATTTTGCAGGTGACAGTAGCCATTCCAGAGGGCAGAAGATGGTGTGGCTTTATAGGCGTCCCACTTAGTGACCTGCTCTTTCATCAATTTGTGGAGGTCCAAAAAGAGCCAACAAGTGTCACCCACATGCACTCTGTGAGTAGACAGTGGGAAATGATTGTCTTGGATGGGTGAGAGGGCAGAGACAAACATGTCCAGAGCTAGGGCAGTGTTGGTAGCACTATAGAGGGTAGATCAATCAATTGCTCCTAGATTTTCCTTGAGTCTGAGGGGATCATAAATTGAAAAGTTGTGGAAAGTCAGATAGGTTGGTGGAGGGTGGGGGTGGGGTTTAGTGTGCCAGACACAGTAGGTGGGGGGGGTGGTCACTAATGGTGTCAGACAATGCCAGCGTGGGCAACTCTGTCACCTCGAGTCATCAGGATCCAGTCATGAATGGTGTGTTTATTAGACCAATTGTTGAGGCATGTGTGGGAAGGAATCAATTGAGTGAGAATATGTTGTAAAATGGAGCTGCAGTCAGACAGGGGATTAGTGTCCCAATTGATATTAAAGTCACCTAAACATAAGGTGTAATATAAAGACAGTAAGGTGTAATATGAATGCAGAAAAGAATTAGTATCAAAAGTAAACAAAGTATATTGCAAATATCTGACTAGCAGAATAGAAAATTATTCTATTATGAAATGAATTCAGAATATTTCTGAAAAATAATAGTATTTTTCAAAATAAGTTGTTGCAGGACTTAAATGTTGCAATAAGTGAAAAAGACTCCAACAATTTTTGGAACCTTATAGCATATGGAATGAAAACAGATCAAGCTAATACACAATTATTTGTTACAGAACAAGAGTGGTTACCACACTTTAGTAAGGTCTATAGAGTCTGGAATAATAATCAAAGTGCTGAAAAGAAAAATATACAGAGTTTACATTTTTGTAATACGAGAAAAGATTCCACACTGGTATTATGTTAAAGGGGAGCTGATGTCAAAATTTACAAAAAATTAAAAATAAAATATGTTGTGTAGAGAGTGTTTTGATTTGTAAGTGTACTTTTACTAAGTTCTTCCCTTTGTTTGCTAAAAGGATTTTTTTCTAAATTTGCTTGCTGGTTTAATGGTCCATGGGGATCTCCATGTTACCATTTGTTATGGCTCTTCTTGTTACTATACAGCCTGGGCCCTGGCTACCTGAGTGACCTCCTGACCCCTGCCCTCCTGGTGCACTCACTCCACTCCTCCACCGAGGGCCTCATGGCAGTTCTGAGGGCCAGGCTGAAAACCTCAGGAGACTGTACATTTTATTTGGCTGGCCTGGCCCTCTGGAACTCGCTCCCCAGATATCTGAGGAAGACCTCATTGGTGGATGTTTCTAAGAAGGGCTTGAAGGCACACCTTTTTAAAGAAGCATTCTTTAGTTAGCCATAGGATCGCTCTTACTATAATTTATTTATCAATTTTAATGATTGTATTTACTCAGTTGACCCTATATTTTTGTATCTAATTTTTGTATGTTTCTTACAACTCTCTGTAAAGCATCCAGATCCTCTGGGACTGGGCACTGTAGAAATAAAGACTTACTTACTTAAAATGCATCTGTCCCTTGTGGCAGTGATGTGTCCAGGACCATTGATTCAGAAAGTAATATAACTGCTGCAGAAGCAATCTACTGTTAGGAAGCTGATATGCTGGCTTCAACTAAATAACTCTGTCTACTTCAAACTTTCTGTTTTCTAGATCTGTGTCTAGGTCTAGCCAGCAGAGGTGAATGTTTTGTTTGTAAAGGGTTTTGTTTCACCACACTACACACAGCCATTAAAAAAGCACACAAATCACCCAAGGTAACAGATGCTATAATTAGTGAAGACTAGCTGTTTCCCTTCAGAGTAGCCCACTCAGTTATGCTGCAGGCATCTGTAATCTGTAAATGAAGCCTTCTGTAGAGCGCCCTGGAATAGGAGAGTTACTTAAAGGGACACTGTCAATCTCCACCCAATAATTTCTCAGATTACATTTCAAAAGCTTATTTTCTATAAATAATCTTTTTTTCCCCAAACAAAACTTTTACTTGTCCTGATCTTATTATTGTGGTCTGCTCCTTCCCACATGTCCCCAACACAGGTTTTATTTATTTTCATTGTTTTTATTTAAAATTTGGTAACTGGGAAAGGCACTTTGATCAGAGGCTCATTTCCAGGTTTGACCCGGGGAAGAGGGAGATGGAGCGAACCACAGTAGACAATAGCAGAACAACATTTGAACAGACAGACAAGAAATATGTTACAATAACAGAATAAATAAAGAGCAATTTTCATGTACTGCAATTAAACAAAGTGCGTTGAACTTTAGCAGTGCATAGAATCACAAACAGTAACACATACGGATTAAAATAAAGACTTCAAGGGTAACCAGAAGAAGGGTAGCAGGAGCAAGTGGGGGTAGTTGAAGTTTCAGCTGGCATTTAAGGAGCTAGAGGATGGGGAAAGATGGAGAGAGGAGAGGGATTTGTTCCAGAGTGAGGGAAGACTATAGGAGAATGCAGATTATCCAGCAGAGGAGCATGAGTAAGCAATGGCAAAAGTGAGATGGTCACTGGATCAGAGAGAGCAGGAGGCAGGAGGGGTTCAGGTTTGGAGTGTGGTGAGGTAGAAGGGAAGGGAATATTTGGAGATGAACAAAGCACAATAGGTCTGGTGGTGAGAGGGCAGATTGAGGATGGACAGGGAGGAATATAGTGAGCAATGATGTGTGCATGGTAGAGAGTTGGATGTAAAACAGAAGAGGCTCAGGATGGTATCCAGTCTGGTGAAGGAAGTAGAAGGGGCAGAGCCATAGAATATATCCACATAGCTGAAGACAGGGAGCACCATTTTAGTAATTAGCTCCATTTAAACATGTGGAGATAGGCAGCCTTTGTAACAGTAGAAGGCACCAAGCTTGGGACAGAATATGGCATGGATGTCACCAATGTGGGCTGAGAAGTCAAGTGTACTGTCAAGCCACCCCCCACCAGGTACTTAAGAATTGAACCACTGCAAGTGGGGTGCCATGCAGAGTGGAAATGACAGGGGAGACAGTGAGTATGGTTAGTTTATGACTGGGACCAAAAGTCATGGAGACTGTCTTTTTAGTGTTAACTCTAAGTTGATTAAAATGGAACCTATTGAGGACATTGCTGATGTTCTGCTGGAGTAGGTCTTACGAAGCTTCAGAGGAAAGACCAGAGGTGAAGATGATTGTATCATCTGCATACATGTGTGTATGTGAGTTGACACAAATGGAGGAGAGGTCATTGAGGAAGACTGAGAAAAGAAGGGGACCAAGGATGGAGCCCTGTGGAACAACAGACTGGATAGGAAGGGGAGGTGACAGGGAACCACCCACCTGTATCGACTGTAGATGAACAGTTAGGTAAGAATGGAAACAAGCAACAGCATGGGCAGAGAGACCCACATTTCTCAGCTTGTCAAGGAGAAGTCGGTGGGACACAGAGTCGAAGGCTTTGGCTTGACTGACAAAAATTGCTGCGATAATGAGTTCCTGGTCCACCCCAGAGTAGATGGCATCAGTGACACATAGCAGGAAGAAGATTGTGGAATGGCACTTCTTGAAGCCAGACTGAAAAGATGATAGGAAGTTAATAGATAGGAGGAAATCGAGGAGTCTGGAATGGACCAGTTTTTCTTGCAGTTTAGAGAAGGAGGGGAGGAGGGAGATGGTATGATAGTTACCAGAAGAAGATAGGTCACCCCCTTTGTGGAGAGGAATAACTTTTGCCAACTTCCAAGATTGAGGAACAGAGCAAGGAGTGAAGGAAAGGTTAATAGAGTTGACAAATGCTATTCTGCTATAGAGATCCCCAGAGACATAATCAGATGTAATCTAAGCAAGTATACAGGTATGGAGCTGAATTGCATCGAACTCATGCATGAATGAGTTTGGTGATTTTGGGGGTATATAGAGAAAATAGCTTGTTATCTAATACTAACTGCACTGATTTTGGCAATATGTCATTTTTCAGATGGAGAGCTATTTCACACAAAAATTGATGTTTGAAAAGTGAAACTGGGACTCAGTACATGCACAAGTTGATGCACATGCACTGAGTCCTGGTTTCACTTTTCAAACAACGGTTTCTATATGAAATAACTCTTGGTTTTAAAAATGCCAGATATTGCCAAAATCAGTGCAATTAATATTATACAGCAAGCTAGTTACTTTATATGCCTCCAAAATCACTGAACTCATTCATACATGACTTAGGAGTGATTCAGCACCATACCTATGTTGGGTACACACAGGAAAGACCAGACCACGGGAATAAGGTTTGGATGAGTAAAAGTCTTTTTTTGTAAAAAATAATGATTAAATATATCAAATATGATTTTGAAATGTAATCTGAGCTATTACTGGGTAGAACTCTGTTAACTGGCACAACTATTACGGGGACACTAAAAATTTGTTAAAAAGCTGACAGTGTCCCTTTAATAGAAACATAGAAATTGTCAGCAGAAGAGGACTTCTAGGCCCATCTAGTCTACCTAGAAGCCTATACTTGTTTGCAGCCTCACTGTTCTACTACTTTAAACTTCACAAAAAGATAGCTATTATTGAATAAATGGTCCTGAGCCCATCACAGTCACATGGGAGAGGAGGCATTGCAGGGACAAGAGAGTCATACAAAATGCTGACATGGAGATCCACAGGGGCCATAAAACCAGCAAGCAAATTTAATTAAAAATACTCCTTTCCATAAATAAAGGGAAGGACTTACTAGGAGTACACCTACAAATCAAAACATTCTGCACAACAACGTTTCTGTAAATTTTGACTTTAATTTTTCTTTAATCCAATAGAAGAGAACCATTAATCATACAGCAAAAATGAATAAAGCACCAGGTGCTGATATTGTTACCTGCTGAGCTATTTCATTCATTCCTCAAAAAATTCATACAAGATTAATTTTAAAACATCTTAAAGACTGAGACCACGACAAACATATCTTCTACAAATATCAAGCTGGGTTTAGGTATGGTAGATCAAGAAGAAGAAGAAAAATCAGCATTTACATAACGCTTTTCATACACAATATTTCCCAAAGTGCCACATAGTAACAATACAATATTTAGGTTGTAAATACACTAAAATTGGAACAAAACCTCTATATGCTGCATTTATTGATCTCAGTCAAGCATTTGAGTAGGTCAATAGAAATATATTATGGAAAATATTAGAAAACTATCACATTGAAACCAGGCTGCTGGAAATTTTAAAAACATTACATAATAATTCAGATAAGATATAGTCTAGAAGGTAATTTATCTAAATCCTTAAGAACTGAACAAGGTATACATCAGGACTGCATCTTGGCTCTGTTTCTTTTTAATATGTATGTGAATTCCCTTTCTTTTTATTATGTATGTGAGTTCAATTGCTTGTCCAGAGCTACAGTATATAAAGAATGTTATGCACACAAAATAGGAGATACAAAAATCCCCATTTTTCTTTATGCAGATGATGAGGTTTTATTTTCATATACCTCACTTGGGCTTCAACATGCACTTAATATTTTTGTACAGATACTGGAAAGTAGGAATTAAGATTAATATTAACATTAACAAAACAAAGGTTTGAATTTTTTCTTCCAAAAAAATTAAATAACAGATCTTGGTATATCGACTCAGTCAGCCAATAAGGTTATGCATAGAATGTTCTGACTCACACACACACACATGCTCTGGGAGGGATTCTGTTGATAAAAAAGTTGAACTTGTAAAAAATTATAGATACCTGTGTGTCACATTAGCAAGCAATTTAAGCTAGAATACTCACTTTAAAATAGACACAAAAATGAGTTTGTGAGCATCAAAGGATTTGCACTGAAATAGGGTGAGATTTTTACACTGCTATGAAAATAATATTTGACACAAACATAAAAAGTAGCTTACTTTATGGAACAGGTATGGGGAGTACATAGCAGAACTGAAACTTTGGAGATATTACAAAATAAATTCTTGAGATTCATCTTATGTGTATGGGAGTGTATTCCAGCAGCACACTTGCAGACTGAAACGGGAACACATTCACTTAAAAATATAGCACTTATTAGGTCATTAAACTATTTTATCTTCTATGTCTCTTGAAAGACTGCCAGAACAGATTCTTCTCAAAATACACACTAACTCAGTTATTGATAAAACTCAGTAAGGCTGGTTACACAATCTAAATCAAAGAATGATTTGTCTGTGGTGCACTAATTTGTTTAAATACAATAAAGACAATGGTACGGAGTTAAACAAAATTTGCATGTTACTGTTTACAGATGTATTGTTGACATTGAAATGCAGCAAGACATGGCCAAAATAAGAACGTCACAAATGTTAGCAGATTATGCACTTATTATATTACAAATTCAACAAGAGCCAGAAAAATATCTTTGCTTTTGTCTTAATTTGCTACACAGAAGAAACCTGGCAAAACTTAGGTTTTAAATATTTGCAGATCATAAGGGGTGGTACATAGGTATGCAAAATTATTGTAAATCTGGCACTACATATTCCTCTATAGGCCTGCATATTCTTTTTGACTGCCATATCTTACACCCACTAAGAATAAAGTGGAAAAACCTTTTAATTCAAAATATAAATGTTGCCAATTGAAATGAAACTTTATCTGGCTTATCTCTTCTCAGAAAGGTATAGTTCATTTTGCACTGTCAGCTTTTATAACAAATGTACTAAATCTTTACTTGATGAAATATTACAACCCGTGGAATTTGGTGCAATCAATTTCTTGTATTACATACCTCTTATTCACTTAATACTAGATGAACAGCATGCTTGTTCATTTCTCTGGTGTTGTGGTAAGACAATACTTAATCTTGAAATTCTATATGAAGCTTTAAATGTGTATATAGGAAGAAAACTCATTCCGAACACATGGACATATTTACAATCCTGTACTTCTAATTCCTTTGTGTTAGCTTTCATGGAAGAGAAAAAAAATTACTTACCATAGTAATCTTGTTTCTTTCAAGGTATGCTTCAATATTCTTAATTCTTGCAGCCAGCCTTCAGAGTAGAGCTGCCCGGAGAATGGAACATATGTAAATGATGGAACCCATCATTGGCTCATGCCACTATTCAAACTGCTGTTCTTACTAACTGCTGCATTCCACAATGCTCAGATTTCATGACAGCCCGCAAGGAAAGGCTCCTCCTAAACAATACTAACACATTTGTACCTATAACCAGATAATCTATGATAATAATTGTAATAATAATGATAATGATAACAATAGTAATTATAACACTAACATTAATAAACCTCCTGATAGAGAACCCCCAAAATGTCAGAATGACCCAAAGAAGGGGGAACCAATGGAACCAACAGGGTTCACCCAATGTGACCAGACAAGAGTGGAACACCCTTTTATACAGAGATCCAGCCTGAGATGCAGAGGCTGCTGGTTCTGGAAGGGGAGGCAGGGTGGGTGAGTTAAGAATATTGAAGAATACCTTGGAAGAAACAAGATTACTATGGTAAGTCATTTTTTCTTCTCACCTCAGGAATTCTTTAATATTCGTAACTCTTGCAGACTATGAAGCAATACATTTGGTGGTGGGTACAGAACCTATTTTGGGAATAGATTGCAGAACTGCTGTGCCAAACCTGGCATCACACCTGGACTGGTTCTCCAAACAGTAATGCTTTGTGAAAGTGTGTACTGTTCTCCATGTAGCTGCTCTTCAGGTTTCCAATAATGGGACATCCTTGGCAGCTGCTATGGTAGCAGCTGTGTCCCTTGTGGAATGAGTCCTAAGACCTACTGGGGGCTCTTTACCTGCTTTTGAATAACAGAATTGGATGCATTGGACTATCCAGTGAGAGATAGTTCTTTTGGATGCTGGTTTTCCTTTTCCCAAATCTCCATGAGTCAGGAACAGCTGCTGTCTGTCCTGGCTATGGGCCTTAGTGTGAGTCATGTAATAGCTCAAAGCTCTCTTGACATCCAGGCTATGAACCTGCGTTCACCTGAGCTAGAATGCTTGGTGAAAAAGACTGGAAGAGTGATGGGACTGATTCAAGTGGAAATCAGAAACCACTTTTGGAAGGAGCTTCCTATTGGTTCTAAGCGCTTCCTTGTCCTTGTGGAATAAAATGTAATTCTGTTCAATGCACAAGGCCTGAAGCTCCCTAAACCATCTGGCTGAAGTAATGGCCACCAAAAACACTGTTTTCCAAGTAACATATTTCAGGTGAGCTGAGACCATAGGCTCAAATAGGGGTTCCATGAGCTTGGCAATGCATACATTAAGGTCCCATGCAGGCACTGGTTCCCTATGAGGAGGGTGCAGATGAACCAGACCTTTGAAAACTTTTTGAAAATGGGGTTGGAAACTATGGATACACCCTTGCCAGCTGAAATATATTCTGAGACCAAAGCCAAATACATCTTCAGAGTAGTGGGCTGCAAACCCCAAAAATGCAAATGGATCAGATAGTCCAGTAAGGTTGGTACCCCTGCCTGTGAGGGAACTACCCCATTAGCAGAACACCATATAGTGAATCTCTTCCACTTGGAAGCATAGGTCTTCTTAGTGGAGGGTTTCCTGTATCCCCTCAGGACATTAAGGACACCTTCGGAGAGATGCACGCCTGCATACTCTAAGTCCTTAAGATCCAGGCCTTCAGCCTGAGAGATCTGAGGTTTGGGTACAGGATCATCCCCTGGGAGGAGGGTAACAGGTTGTGCATCCATGGGAGGTATATTGGTGAGGCCACAGACATGGAGAGCAGCAGAGAGTACAATGGCTGCCTGGCCCAGTCTGGAGCTATCAGAATCATTGATGCTGGCTGGCATCTGAGTTTGATTAAGATTCTGGGAATCAGGGGAAGGTGTACAGTTGTTTCCATGACCAATCCAGAGCCAGGGCAGCCAGAGGTATTGTGCCTCTGACTGGTGGTCTGCAAAAGAACTGCAGCAAATGATGGTTTTCATGGGGTGCAAAGAGATCTATCTCTGGAGTGCCCCATCTTCTGAACACCACCTCCAGTACCTGCCTGTTGAAAGCCCATAGGGCATCTGCCAGGGTGTTATCCTTCCCTGTTAAATGAATTGTTACCAGCGAAGCCTGAAGTGAGTAGACTAGACTCCATACCTTCATTGCTTCTGTTCACAGAGGGCTGGATCTTGTTCCTCCCTGCTTGTTTATATAGTACATGTTGGTGGTGTTGTCTGTTCTGACCTGTAACTCCTTGCCTTGTATCATGGATGTGAAGGCCTGCAGGGCTAGAAACACTGCTCTCAGATCCAGCAGGTTTATGTGCTGGAGTGACTCTGCACTTGACCAAGTGATATGTATCGTATGATCCCCCCAGATGAGCTCCCCAACTTAGGAGGGATGCATTTGTTGTGAAAATCACTGATGAGGATTTCTGCTGGAAGGAAACTCCTTTTCTTAGGTTTTCTCTTACCTGCCACCATTGAAGGGCTTGCAGTAATGTCCCCATTACTGGAACCAATTTTGAAAGTGAGTCTCTCCTTTGGCTCTAATGTGTCCTGAGGTGAAACTGTATGTCTCTGATTTGAAACCTGGATCCTAAGACTGTTGCCTGTTGCTGCAGCCATATGTCCTAGGAGCTGCAGAAACTGACTTGCTGGTTTTGGTCTGTTCAGACTAAAAGATCCAGCAATCTGTAGGATTGTCCTGTCCTGAGGTAGGTAAGCCCTTCCCCTTAGTGCATCTAGTTCTGCTCCTATGAAGTGCAGTAGCTGCACTGGTTGTAGGACAGATTTCTTGAGGTTTATCAGGAACCCTAGGGACTCTAGAAGGTTCTGGGTTGTTCTTAGGTAATCCCTTACTTGTTGTGGTGACTTTCCCAGCATCACTCAATTTTCCAGGTAGGGAAACACTGTGATTCCCTACCTTCTGAGGTGTGCTACCATCACTGCCAAGCTTTTTGTGAACACTCTTGGAGCTGAAGTGAGGCCGAATGGCAGTGCTGAGAACTGGTAGTGACCTGATGGGAGTCTGAACCTGAGATATTTTCTATAAGACTCCCTTATGAGGATGTGAAAGTAAGCATCTTTTAAATCCAGGGATGCCAACCAGTCTCCTTTCTGAAAGGTTGGCAGAATTATGACTAAGCTTACCATTTTGAATTTTGACTTTGCCAAATGTCTGTTTAGTAGCCTTAGGTCGAGGATAGGCCACCACTCCCCATTTTTCTTTGTGGTCAAGAAGTACCTTGAGTAAAATCCTTTCCCCCTTTGCTGTGGAGGAACTGGTGCTACTGCCCTTGACAGTAAGATATTTGCCACTTCCTCCTCTATCAACTTCCTTTCTGAGTCTGAAGCTGGCCTCAAGACTCTTGTTCTTAGGGGTGGGAAGGATTTGAAACTGTGGGACAATCCCTGACTCACTACCTCCAGGACCCACTTATCTGTGGTGATGTTTTTCCAAGCCTGGAAGTAGTGAGCCAATCTACCCCTACTGGTACATGGAAGGTAACCTTGGCAACCAAGTCAGGGGTTCTGCTTAGACTGAGGTTGGACCTGACTAGTCTGAGCTCTATGCCTAGACCCCCTTCTTCCTCTACCTCTGAAGTATCCTGTTTGCTGAGGATACTGCTGGTAATGCTGAACAGCTTGTGCTTGAAAGAAAGGTCTGCTATAACTAAGCCTACCCTTGTGCCCCCCCTTCCATAGGGCCTGCTGGAAGCTGAGGGCTTTTCCTTGGCTGAATTACTCCTGTACTTGGTTTTGTATTCATCCACCTTTTTCATGTAAGCCGCTGTCTTGTTCCCAAACAGAAAATTATTCTCACAGGGGAATCCATGGCTTTCATTGAATATCCTGTGTAAGATTAGTGGCTCTGAGCCATGTAAATCTCCTAAAAGCCACTGTGAGAGTCATCTACCTGGCACCAGTATCATTAGCATCTGCTGCCATCTGAAATTGGTATTTAGAAGCCTCCAAATCAAACCTTGATGTCTCTGCAAGGTCAGCTGATAGACCAGGAGTAGTCTTATCAGCCATGGCCATCACTAACTGCCACAGGGACTTCTGGTACTGGGCAGCATAGGTCAAACAATTAGCCTGTCTAATAGACAGTAAAGCTGACAGATAGCTCTTCTTGGCCATGCTGTTGGTCTTCCATGAATCCTTATCTGGAGGGTGAGATGCCAAAGGCATGTTTGCCTTGTCACAGGCTGCAGTCTGTACCATGCCCTGATGGCCAGGGTGGGAGAATAAAAATTCTGCCCCTTCCCTGTCCAACTGATATTTTCTTTCAACCCTTTTATCCAAGGGAGATACAGAATTTGGGGTTTGCAGTACTTTTAGGATATGCTTCTTGAAAAACATATTTATTGGAAGCAATAGTTTTTCAGTTGGGGTCAGAACCATGAGGTCGAGGTATTCCACCTCCTCCTCCTCATCTTCTACCACCTCAATAGTGGTGATGTCCAGAGCATCCACCATTTTCTTTACAAAAGTGAAGTGTGATAAAAAAATCATCAGGTAATCTAGATGGAGATTCAAATTCCTGATGCGGCGAAACTTCAGGCTCAATGGGTTCCCCATCATCCTCGTCATATTCCTCATATTCCTTGTAATCCTGTATCTCCTGGAGTGAGGACTGAACCAGAGCTACCAGTTGCTGAACTGAGGATTGAACCAGAGGATTGATCGGCATCTGTGGAACCAGAACTGGTACAAATCCTTTCAGTGCCTTAGTAACCTTGAGTGTCTGAGCAATGGCCTCTGGTGTAGGCATCTTGCTTTTTCCCCCAGAAGTCCATTTATGCTTTCCAGCAGGGGGTTCTATGTGTTTGTTTTTCTTCAACTTCTTAGCCTGTTCCAGTTTCTTAACCAGTTCACCAGTTCATTTATGCTTAGACGATTCACCCTTATCAGGAATAGATGGCTTTGGTTCAGCAGTTTCAACCGCATTAGTAGGGGGAGTAGGCAGGTCAGAAACATTGTCTCCTAGATCTGTAGTAAGAACTATCTTCTTCTTTAACCTTTCCAGCCTTTTTTCAATAGTTTTTGCTGGGAAGTTTTACAAATTTCACATTCAGCTGTGAAGTGGGATTCACCAAGACAGACAACACATTCATCATGTTTGTCTGCCTTGGCAAAAACCTCTCCACACCGAGTACAGTTTTTGAAGCCTGGAAGCCTAGTTTTCTTCTTTGGTTTTTCTGACATTTTAATCAAATACCATGGGGTGTTTCCAGTGCAGCCAATCTTGGTACAAAGAGAACCCTTACAGAAATAATTATATGAAATGTTTTCATGCTGCACACATAAAACTACCCAAATGATACGCATGCCACAAGTATGATTTAAATGCTAAGTTGGGACCGGCCCAGTGGTATTGAGGGTTGAGGCGCTGGATGCCACACCTTGCACTACACCGGCTACCCAGGTTCAAGAACGAGCCCGGACTGCCAGGGGTCGGCAGGGGAAGGAGAGGATTGAGCATCTGGAGGACAGCTCTCCTCTTCTGGGAGGGAAGGGGACCCAAGGGTCAGAGCTTGCCTACCTTCTGGCAGAGGCCAGGGATGCAGCAAGTTCTCTGTCTCACAACATGGGGTAAGCATATGGTGGACATCAGCAGAGAAGGGCCTTGATGTCAGGGATGCTTGCCAACACAGGAACACTGGAAAATTGCCCTCTAGGCTCCTGGAAGATGAAGCACTACTGCACAGACCCCACAGCTGCCTGCCTGTCCCAGTCTGCTGCCCTGACGAGATAGATATAGTTCATGGGTGTAGGTGCCCCATCCCTGTCCCCACCTGAGGGGCAATCTGAGGCTACATGGAGGTAATACCATGGTGCAGGTAGGACAAGGCTGCGGTAGATGCAATTAGTGACTCCCGAGGCAGCAGAGTCTAGGGGGCAGGGGAGAAGCATAAACAGCAAGTAGAAAAAAAAGGACAAAAAATGCTAAATTGGAACTGATTGCATGTATATGGCCTGTGTGCAGCAAGCAAGTATGGAAACCATGATTTTTATGTTAAACTGGGAAAGACTGCATGCATATGGTATGCATGCAAAAAACAAGTGGTCACTGATAACTGCACGCGAAAAAGTTTAGTGACTTGCTCAGGATCACACCATACACAAGTGGGTGTTGATGAGTTTCAGACCCAGGTCTTCATGCCTCCAAGTCTTCTGGCTTGCATTTTGGTGCATTTAACCAGTAAGCCATTCTGTCTGCACACATGTGGCTTGCTTGTACTTCAATACATACTGTATCTGAATACATCTGCACGCATGCGGCATGCTTGTAGCCACTGTTAGTCTTTTTAGTTTTCTTCTCTCCCTCATCTCATTTTTACAGTTGAATTGTAACACACATACCAATGGAAACACATGTGGTTTTTCCTGTCCCCACCACACAAGCTTACCCACAAAACCACTTAATTACTTCTGTCTGCCCTGTACTCCTACTATTTTCTCTCCATAGTTTTGAATGCTTCTACGCAAACAGACTTTAAGGTGCAAACAAGAGTGACAATAACTCGACACACACACCTACATGGTCAGTCCCCTTCCCTCCAATGCACACACATGGTAGCAGGTATGGCCATGCTGCTACAGACAACCCACCAGGTATAGATATAAGCAAAAAAATCTTTTACTTGAGTACTAGGGAGCCAGAGGCAGGAGTCATTAGGAGATGATGTCCATGGGTCAGACTAGTGGGGTGTACCCCTTTGAAGTGAATGGAATTGTTTTTTACTACCATTTTATACGCTATGATGGTGAGTTGGAGAATTATGAAGGCCACTGTTTTACTAACAAGGCCCTTGTTAGTCAAGCAGTGGCCTTCACTGATCTCCAACTCTCCAACAGTAATGTATAAAATAGTAATAAAAAAATACCCCCATTCATTTCAACGGTGCACACCCCTGCAGTCTCATTTGCCCTTTGTCACAATGTGCCTGAACATGGGGATGTGGAGGTCCACTTTACTGGTGGGGGGGGAATGTAAGCCTGACTATTGTGGGGCTCCAATAGTCTGTGCATACCATACCACTCAACTGTCCGTGAATGCAAGGGACAGCTCTAGAATGTCTGTTACATCTCTAAAAGGTATAACTTATTTGTTTTAACTGAAAAATGATATGTAAATCAGGAAACATTAATAAGATTCATCGCCATCTTTTTTGCTGCGGACAATATGTTGAGGTCCATTCGGCGAAATTGTTTTAGTCGCCGTAACACCCTGTCATTGTCATAATGTTGTCAATGCTGCTGGTGACATTATGACCACTGCCTCTGTAATAACGTTTTGTGGTTTGCACATCACAGCAACTTGCAGAAAAACATTTTGTAGCCAGCAGTTTGCAGCACAGAAATCAGGGGTCAAAGACAGTCACTTTGTCTGCTGCAGTGACTCAAAATTGCAATTACCATTCTCCAGCGAAATTGTTTTTGTCGCCATGACACCCGACAGCTACCGCAAAAAGACAAACTTTTAAATCTATTTTGGGATGCTCCCGTACTAAAACAGACAATTATATGACTTTTATTGAGTGAAGAGAGCACCAATACATTTCCTACTACTTGGATCAAGCAATATTCAAGAAGACTTTGAGTCCTTTGTTATTCGCTATGAGCAACTGAATTGGTTAACTCAGGCCAATACTGCTATAAAGACAGGGTGAGTGAACTTAATTTAATGAAACTATAATACAAGATTAAAATTACTGCCGAACCTAGCCTTATCTGCATTTATGAAAATTTGTGGTTTATTTGTAAATAAAATGGATCATGCTGTTTTCGTTGAGACTTTCTGTCTGGCAACCAACGTTCGAAATGACAAGTTGTACTGTTACCTTTTGTCCACTCGGTATTTTGACCAGAACTAAATGACCATGACATTTAGTCTGGGGACTTTTAGTTCATACACGAGATTCATCTGTATATACCCCAGAGCAGTGCATCAGATTTGGGCTTAATCCCACCAATTTACTAATTAATTTTTTTCCTGGGTGAAATTCTGCTCCCCCCCCAAAAACAAAAAAATAACTTTGTCCTGATTTTCTCCCCATCTCCATTCCATTCAATACCCATCCCCTATGGGTCATGAAACTGCGCAAAGGTAAAGAAACTTGAAAAACGCATCAATATTTCAGTCCTTCCTCCTTCCCCAATCCCCCTGTAAAACAAATTATTTACTTTTACTTACCTGGCCATACAGCCAGAACCTGCAACCTGCTACCCCTCTCTCCTTCCACCAGAAACTGATGCTAGAACCAATCATCACTGGTCCCCAACGTGGTCCGCAACCAACTCACCCAACCCGGGTTGCTTACTTCTTGCTTGTTTGCTGCTGTGGCTGCTGCTGCACTGCACTGATCAAGGTCTTTGAAGGTCACCCACACTGCTGTCACCACTGCTGCTAAGCCTAGCTTGCTGCCGTGGGGGGTCTATGCTGTTTTTTTTATAAGGCGAGCCTAGTAAAGTAAGTAGGTAGCCTAGTCTTGAGTTAACTTCTAGCTCACCCTCTGCCCTTTCACGCACCAGGGAAGATAGAGACTCACTAAGAGTAGAACAACAAAACTATGCTGCCACAACACTGCTATTGAGAGTTCAGTGCTCACTGACTCCTCCAAGCCATAGTGTGCAGTCTCAGTCTGCCTACTCTGTGGCAGGAAAGACAGTGTTGCACTTGCAAGGTTCATGCACTTTTTCTTGGCTGCAGCTCATCCACATCACATGTGATTGTGCCGCCACTAATAGGTGGAGAGAGCGGACAAAACAATACAGACACAGTCGAGTCTAAAGAGTACCTGCAGCGTGAGCACACACACAGGCCAGGTGGGTACTTATTGTGCAAAAAATTAAATCCATATTTAATGCTATTATTGCCACACCATAAGAACAATCTAGGCACAAATACAGTGTGGGGGGGGCAACTCCCCCCACCGCCCTACCTACTGTAAATGGCAGCCCTGCTTAATGGTAGAAATTCATTCTCGGGTGCTAATGCAATTGTTTCCAAAGTGTTCTTAGGTACTGTATCTCCATGTTTCATGATGTGTCCTGATCATCATGTGGGTTAGTGTCCCTCACTGTCCCTCATTTTGAGTGTCCATGTCCCTCAATTCAGTGACAATATGTGAGGTATAGTGCATGCTTCCTAGACCCTATGCAGCGTAAAGAGTGCCGAGCATGGCCATAGTGTATATGCTCCATACAGAATGACAAACGGAAAGTAAGTGAGATGAAACAGTCATGGAGAAACACATTTGTAGCACTAAATATGCATAAGGGATTTGCATGGTCCAAAACAAAAAGGATAGGCTTCACAACACAGAGGCCCCTCTTTGTACATCTGGAATGGGGGATGTTGGCTGGCTATATCCTAGGCATTTATTGCAGTAAGCAAACAATACTTTACAAATTAATGGTGATTTAATGACAAAAATCAAAAGCCATTAAACAACTTGTAAAAGGGTCAGAAATAATGACTTTACCTAATTTTTATGGGAATTCAAATAAAAATGTATTTTAATGACTCTAATTGCTAACAGTAGTATAAAAAATAGAAACTGATATGTTTATTAGATGAGATTTGCACCAGCTTAGCTGCTGCCCACATGGCAAACATGCAGCACATGAACCTGATGTGATGTTTAAATGATGTTCACACCAGCTTAGCTGCTTCACTCATGTCAAGCATGCAACACAAGAACCTGATGTAATTTTTGGAAGAAGTTCACACCAGCTTACCTGCTGCATACATGTCAAGCTTGCAGCATGCAAACCTGATTTGCTTTATAGACCTGGTTCACTTAGGATCACTTAGTGTATGTAAACCGCATGCAGACATTGAACAATTAAGCATGTGGCATGCACTCTGCATGTACACAGCACACCTATATTTCTGTAAGGGAAATGTTATTCGGGGAGCAGCCCTCACCAATCAAGGCAGATATAAACTAGAAAGTAGATTGCTAATGAAGAGCCCACTCACCCAACAAGTGTTTACATAATATCAGTTTATACTCATATAGAATATATGTTAAATACTTAAATACAGTATTCAGTGTTATATTGTATCATTCAAAAATACAGGGCTAATCGCTCCTCATATGTAACATTTATGGTATTTCTCTTCCCAGCTTTGTATGATTGCAGCAGTGCCTTTCTTAAGCCATTTTTTCTTTCTACTTAATCTTTCTTTAGCAGGCACTCTGTTTTGGTTTTGGTTTGTAGTGGAGTGATGCGTGACCTCCAGCTTCTTCTCTGCAGTGCAGTATAACACCGATGATGGAGTCACATCCGAAACGTCTGAACTTATGTACTATATCAGTTGTATTTGACATATATTCTATATGAATATAAACTGATATTACTTAAACACTTGTTGGGTGAGTGGGAGCTTCATTACCAATCTGCTTTCTATTTTAATCAAATAGACAAAGCAAATAATCGTGTTAACATTTCTTTCTTTTTTTTTACTGGAGTAGTAACAATGGTCTCGGAACTGTGGTTAATTCCTGTCAGGAACCACGATCGCAAGGAAAAAGAACCGAAGTATCGGTTCTCGTCACAAAAGATAAAAACAGAAAGTAATTGCAGCAGATGAAAGATATTAAAACATTACTTGTTTTTCTAGTAGTAAACAACAATATACAATGTGAATCACGACTGTGAAGAGAGCTCTCTGAGGCATCTTGACTTTGCAGGTGAAGAATGAAATCTGAGCGTTATGGAACACAGCAGTTGGTAAGTGCAGCAGTTTGAATAGTGGCACGAGCCAATGATGGGTTCCATCATTTACATATGTCCCATTCTCTGGGCAGCTCTACTCTGAAGGCTGACTGCAAGAGTTAAGAATATTGAAGAATTCCTAGGGTGAGAATTACTATCTAAATCACAGTTTTATCTATAATGTAATATATCTATGATATCCATTTTTACTGTGGCAATAACATGGTGGTTAGCCTAATAAGCTTGAATTGAACTGAACTACCCATATTTGTGAGATGGTGGGATCTGGATGGAACAAATTGCAGACACTGTAGTCCCATGCAGCAACCAGCTGTTTCTCTCTGCTTAGGAAAGTTATGACCGGCTCTAGTCCCTCCCAGATAGCTAACCCACCCAGAGGGGTAGTCCAGGACACTATGTAAATAGAAAGCTAAGCAGAGCATATCTGAGAGTGAGTGGAAATTGCTCCACCAGGTGCTAGATCAATGCCTTGTAGACAGAGAGAAGGGGTACTTGATCCACTGATAAAAGAGGGAACAAATAGAGAGTAAAAATAAATGAGTTGTGCACCTCTGCTATGCAGGAGGTCTGCAAATGGTGTTGATTCCTAACAAGACTCTCTCCAAAGCCTTTATTGAGCCAGTGCATCAGCCAAAAGCTGAGAGACAAAGAGTCTGTGCAGGAGGTGCATTGCTGCTTCATTTTCCAGCTTCGTGTATATAGTTTTCCTGTGGCTGCATTTCTGCATGGGGGGGGGGGCAGAGCAGCACAAGAAATGACCTGGGAGTTGTAGTTCCAGTTGAGACCAGAGGGAACTACAGAGTGTGTGGGGAGAGCCCTGTTTTTAGTATTTACAGTTTCAGCAGTGAACATCTGATTGCTGGACTGCCAGGAGGGCTGTTTTGGCCTTTATTTCTGAATATTTTACATTTTTTTGGGCTGTGCATGATTGCAAGCCCATGGAGCACCTCTGGGTCACGGCATGTATCTAAGATGTAGGGAGCGAGTGCCACAGTGTCACGCACGGAGACGTGGTGGAGACACAAGTGTCTCTGTGTGTGCTGAGCATGTTATGTGGGAAGGAGGCAGCGGGAGACACTATTTTTTATTTTATTTTATTTTAGTATTTGGTAACCGGATAAGTCCCACTAGGCATAAGTTCCTGTTTTCAGGGGCAACCTGGGAGCACTGGGCAGTTAAGTGACTTGCTCAGAGTCACACAGTATGCAAGTGGAGGTTGTGAAAATCAAACCAAGGTCTGGTCTGCTGGATGTACCAAGCTCATTCACAGCTTGTTACTCTAACCTCTAGGCTATATTGCCAGTCCATTTTGCAGCCTTTCATCATTAGACAAGTAAGTGTGTATTGAATGTTGCCAAAGAAAATAAGTTTGTATAATTGTTGCTACAGGAATAGAGAGGTGAATGGAAAGCTATATTGTAGCCCTAAAGTCAGGAGAATGGGGGTAAAATGTAAAGAATGTAAAAAATTCAGTGTAGGGGAAACCACTGGATTATTGGAGTATATATGCAATCAGTGTACCGAGCTTAAAGAATTGAGGGTAAAAGTAGTGGGCCTTGAACTGGAATTAAAATGTTACAAAACAGTTAAACCTTTACATGAACAAACACAGGAACTGAAAAAATGAAATGGGAGTTCACCAAAAAAGAAACAGAAACAGTACAGAGTCTTACATTGACTGGGAACAACAAGGAAATAAAAACAAGCATAAAAAAGGGAGGAGGACGATGACATTTGAAATACCTGTCAGCAACTCTTTTCAGCCACTTCAGAAATTGTTAGATGAAGTGGAAAAACAGACAAATGAACTGTTGCAGGTGGCCCAATGTGAGTTGTTGAGTGAGGGGATTAGCAGAGAAGGACTCACAGGTGTAGAGGAAGTGAATAGAAATGTAGTACCCCAGTTGCAAACCAAGCAATCAAACTTTTACATGCAACACAAAGAGTGCTAGACAGTGGGGGTCTGTCAGGGAAAGATTCATGAGGGGTGAAGAAAGAAATGTAAATGCAGTACCAACAGGAGACCAGGTACCCCCTCATGGATCAGAGATGCATGGGCAAGTTGTGGATAGTGATAACATTACTGACATGGATCTAGAAGGTCCCATAGGTACTCAGGATAAACATAGGATCCATATAACAGGCAACTTGATTACTAAGTATACTGATGCCTATACTACAAAGGACTTAAAAGAACTGGTAACCAACCAGCACATGTCTACCAGGAGCCGAAGTGACAGATGTCTTAAAACTCCTGCCAGACCCCATAAAAAAGCAAGATGATAAACCTTTAATTATACCCCATGCAGGGACTAAAGAGCTGAAATCCACTAGAGATGATCAAATGTTTCTCACATACATGGAAATAGACAACCAAGTCCTGGAGGTTAATGGCACCCTAATAATCTTAGAGATTTTATCAGTTCCAAGGAACAATGACAGAATAAACTGGAAAATGCGTACAGTAAATAATTGGCTAAGAAGATGGAGTCTGCTCAATGGGTTTCATTGTATTAAGTCCTGGGAGATTTTTGATAATAATAAGTCCCTTTTTTGTACAGATGGTTTACATCTGAGTAGGAAGGGGTCAAAAGAATTGGGGCAGCTTTTTAGGGAACAAATAAACAAATATTTAAACTAACTACTGAGAGGCAGCAAGACAAGGATGGTTCAAAAGCAGATGTAAGGATGCCAAATAATACTGTTAAACAGTCCGCCACTAAAGGTACTAAAACTACCTCTTATCGATGCTAGAAGTATTAAAAATAAGGTGGATGAACTGAGGTACATACTACTGAGGAACAAAATCGACATCTGTGGTATTACAGAATCCTGGCTGAGGCAAGATGACTGGCTGGATAAGATCAAGGGTTTTGATTTCTTGCATAAAGCTTGGTCTGACACAACTGGGGGAAGGGTAGGGCTGTACATTGCAATACATTTGAAAGCACATGTTATAGATCCAAATGGCACATTGACTTTGCTGGTGTTGAACAACTATGGGTCAAATTAAATATTCAAAATACCCCCATTAGTCTGGGACTATGTTATAGAGCCCCAAATTTAGCAGAGTCAGAGACCATAACATTTATGAATATGCTAGAGGCCACGAATATGCAGGGTAATATCATTCTGATAGGAGACTTTAACTTCCCTAACATCTGCTGGGAAACACTAAGTGGTAAGAGTGGGGTGGAAAATCTTTTTCTAGACATATTTATGAACCATGGATTAGAACAGCTAGTAACAGAAAACACAAGAGGAAATCATATTTTGGACATAATACTAAGCAATGTGGAGGGTGCCATTAAAATAGTAGAAGTCCAACAGCCATTGGGAACAAGTGACCACAATATGGTCAAATGTATTATCACTCTAGAAAAACAGAATTATGTTGGTAAAACGAAAATAAAAAACTATGAAAAGGCTGATTATGCCAAAATTAAACAGGTCCCATCTACTGTAGCTTGGAGGAGGGAAGTAGAGAACTTATCACTAGAAGAAACCTGGGCAAAGATAAATTCAGTTTTACAGACCTGCATCAGAAAATTTGTACCCGAGAGATTAAAGTACAACAACAAGGGTAGGATACTTAACTGGTTCAAGTAAGCATATGCGTAAATTAGTTAATAGGAAGGGTAAGGCCTACAACAAATATAAGAAAAACACACAGGAAAGGTTGGCGAAATGTAAGACGGCTGTAAATCTATGCAGAAAGGCTAAAGTTAAAGCCGAACTAGGGTTAGTAACTAACAAAAAATATAGCTGTAAACATTTCTATGGCTATATTGGTAGCTTAAGGAAAACACAGAACCAGATAACCAACTTGAAGATCAGGGATTCTGTGATGGGCAAGGAAGAAGATATAGCCAACATCTTTAATAATTATTTTACTAGGGTCTACCAAGCGCAGGAGACAGATAGAAATATAGAAACATAGAATTTGATGGCAGAAAAGGACCACTTGGCACACCTTGTCTGCCCATTTTCCTACCTAACGGATAAGCTGCAGATCTTAGTTAACCAACAGCCTACTTCCTCCTACCCCCCACTAGAATTGCCTTATGTCTGTCCCATGCATTCTTGAATTCCCCCACTGTTTTTGACTCTACAACCTCCTCAGGAAGGCTGTTCCATGTATCCACAACCCTCTCTGTGAAGAAATACTTCCTCCCATTACCTCTGAGCCATCCCCCCTCTACTTTCAAATTGTGCACCCTTGTTTCTGCACATCTCTTTTTCAGAAAGATGCTACCCTCTTGGACTTTGTTGATTCCCTTAAGGTATTTGAAAGTTTCAGATGCTCCTAATTTAAATAAGAGAACAGCAGATCCATTCACGCTGCCGGAAATAACTGTTGAACAGGTTTACACCAAGTTGAAGAATTTAAATAAATATAAATCTGGTGGACCAGATGGCAGCTACCCTGTGTTTTTGATAAATGTAGCTGAAGGATTAGTAGAGCCATTGGCCGTAATATTTAATAAATCCTTAAGGAATGGTAGTGTTCTGGAGGAATGGAAGGTGGCTCATATAACACCTATACATAAATCTGGGGATAGGGCAAATGCTGAGAATTATCGACCTATTAGTATCACTTCAGTCATCGGAAAACTTATGGAAGGCTTTATAAAAGAGTTCTTAGAAATCAACATAAAGCAGTAACATTAAAAGTCAGTGGGATGAAGTTTTGGTAGCCCTGTATAAGACACTGGTTAAACCGATACTTGAATACAGGGCCCCTTTTAGTGCCTCCCAACCCGTTGCAACAGTCAAAAGGATAGAGCAGGTACAGAGGAGGTTCTCAAAAAAAGTGAGGAGAGTACATGACCTAAGCTATCACGATAGATTAAGATCTTTGGAGTTGTATTCCGTGACCTATCACAGGACAAGAGGCGAACTCTGTTATGTCTATAAAGCTCTAAAGGATGGGATAATCTGGGAATCTGCTGGACTGTGTCAGAAAGAAAAGACACAGATAGTAACCAGGTCCCACCCCTGGCAGTTACATGGAGAGAGGTACAATACTACTAAAAGAGGAAGATGGTTTAACCAACAGGAGATGAACGCATGGAACACACTCCCTTTACAGGTCATGAGTGCTGGTAGCCAGACTACTTTTAAAAGACTGCTTGATGCGTACACGGGAGAAAGGAAATGGGAAACTTGACCACTAAATCAGTAGCAGACCCTTAAATGGCACAAGTAGCTAACTGGACCTGAAAACTTTACCTATGTGCCTATAAGACTCCCACAACTAGCAGGTGTGCATAGAGCTATGAAGCTAGCATAGCATGCTCAGAGTTGGAGGAGGGGGGGTACAGTGACTGCACTCTTTTACTGTAAATAGCAGGGCCATGAATGTGCATCTGCCCCAACACCACAGCATGAAGTCAACCATGATGTGACACTGTCTAAAAGGATGCACATGTACTGTACTCAGCACCCCCATATACTCTGTTTTCTATATCTGGCCTAACAGTGAAGGAAAGAAAATAAAACAGTACCCCTCTATCCACTCCCAGGCAGCCAGGGCTAGTCCCATGGGATCCCCATCCCCACACCTAGTCACCTCCCACTCATCTACCACCTTCCCACAAAATTGTTTTAAAAAAAGTTTATCAAGCACATGGCACTGTGACCCAGAGTGAACTGTAATCTTTATTAAACTCCACTACCCCTTAGACTGACTCCAAATGGCCCCAAATCCGAATAGACATTTATTACAAGTCTGGACACCTCCTAACCAATGATCCATGATTTGGTGGGGGAAGGGCAACAGTAATAAAATCCACCTAGCTTAGTCACCCCAAAACAAAAATGCACCTTTCTTTATTGAAATCAGACTAACACTGGACTGAATCAGCACGTGTGTTACCAAAAGGAAGAGGAGAAATCTGTGTGAGAAGGGGGAATGGAGGACAGGAAATGACTGGGGTTTGGGAAAGGGGGTGGCCAATGAACTAGCCTTGGTTGCCTCTAGAGGGTGCATCCTTTTATTAATTCCCAGGCACATGCCCCCCTGAATATTTATTTATTTATTTATTTATTGTACTTTATGTTTATTATTTTCATGTTTAATCATACACACACATACCTCTTACAGGGCAATATGTATAGAAATACACATAGCTGATAATCATAGTACGACCCCCTGTAATCTGTTACAATAGATGGAGGGGTATCCAGTATTGTTCATAGAAAGTGTCCCAAGTATGCCAGCCGTCTCAGTGGCCATGGAGTGTCCATAAAAGGTAGAATTAACAAAGGCAGTAAGACACAGTCATATAGACTGCTATTAATCCAGATTGCAAAAAAATCGGAAAGGGAAGTATATGCTATTTCTCACACAGTACTACAATCAGCAGAAAGTTAGTACAATATCAACTTTCAAACATCAAAATTTGCTGATATCACTCCGATTTCTTATAATTAGTTTGATACCAGAACTATAAGCAGAAAGGCAACCTAATGAACATAGTGAGCTTCCTAGCTGAGATTTGGGAGTAAATGGCAACTACACAGCTTAAACATGCTGGTGGGGTGAGTATGCAGAGGGTGTAAAACCCCACCATGGGGAGTATAGTGTCCAGCATCATAATCCCATCCCAAAGTAATACGTAGAAGTATCCCCAACTAACACATCAGCCATGAGTCCCAAACGTAAGAGTCATCGTGAAGTAATTCAAATGTCCCCCAAAATCAATTCAAGAGCTCTGTGCACCAAAATGTTCTAAAACTTGCCAGTAATGGAATCAGTCCTTCCCATACAAAACAAAGATCTCCTCATCTTCCGCCATCCTTGGCTGTCTGAAGACAAAGCACCATGAATGCAAACCAACAGATCCCAAAATTCACCATCGGGCCCTCCGAAACCTGTTCAGAGAAAGGCATTCAGCAAAGTTCAACACAATCGGCACATAATCCATGGTGGAAACAAGCGAATCTGGACCAACTGTGCCAATCAAAAGATCCTGCCCCTTCAGCAAATCTTCAGCATGGCTCCCACTTCCAAAGGCCTCCACATGGCCTAAGAGTTGTGCCTCCTCACCGCTTGTCCCTACAGCAATCACCTGAACAGTGGTAGATCACTCATCGCATTCTCGCACCACTTCATTTGGAGCCATAAGTGCTGCAATGTGCATCCCTAGCCTCAATAGGGTATTTTTCAGTCTGGAATCAATGTGGCACAGTAAGGCAAGCAGCAGCTGCCACAGAGAGTTCTGCGATGATTCCATTGTAGTTGTAGCTGCTCAGCATATAGGATCTGTGGCCTTGCATGCTCTCCTAAGATTAGGATTAGGAGCTGCAGAAACGGGATTCCCTTGTCGTAAAATTCAGAAGTTCAATCAGTTGAAAATAATATTTTAAAGAAAATACAGCAGCCGAAATGTAGAGCTTCTGAGAAAAGCTTCCTGCTTGGAGAAAGGCTCTCTAATGCCCCGCCCCGGAATATTGAACATATGGAGTATTCAGATCTCAGCGATAGTACTGAGAACCCTATTTTGGGATATTCAGCAATTAATATTTTTACTTGCGTACCCCAACTGACCAGACAGGAGGGGAGTGGAAGGGATGTACTGTAAGTATGGAAGGAAAATTCTCACTGAACTTAAATAACAGCTCTAACTGGTGACCCCAAACCACTGTCCTGGGTGGGGCTCAGAAAGTACAATGGAAGTACAGGGGCAAAAAGGAAATCCCTCAAATGCCTGACAAAAGGAAGCAGTAGGGTAAGGCTGATGAGGGTGGTGGTGCACAATAAATACTCCTCAAATACTATTTGCCAGGCCACTGGTTTTCAGTTTGTACTGCAACCCCAGTAAAATTCCAAAATTTGGACTGCCTGCACACCAGTAAAAACAAAGAATCTCATGGAATTTGACATTTCATACCAGATTAGAGATGGGCAAAACTGGAAAATTTCATTCCGTGAAACATTTTGCGAAATTCACACATTTCGTGAAATTTTTTGGGGGTGCAAAATGCATCATTTCACCAGGGAGTGCCGAATTTCACCCAAGGAGCACAAGATTTTGCCACTTGTGGACAAAATCCTGCTGTTTTGGGGTAAAAGTCCACATTTCGTGGGTGGAATTTCATATCCGTTGAATATTTTGTGGAACGCCTAAATTTCAAAAAATGTTTTGCATGCCAAAATTGCCGACTTCACGGGAATTTCACCCACAAAATTTAATTTCGCCACATCTTTACACCAGATCAGTAAATATGCAGAACTTATAATTTTTTTTATAATTGCTTCCTATACTATTTTCCATTTGCTTCATTTAATGCTCTGTATATTAAGCCTTCTTTTATTCTGAATATTTATGCTCATACTAGAAGAATGACAGTAGAATCCCAGTCAAATCCAGAACTTTGAATAACAATAATTGGTGCAACTCCTGTAATTTCAAGTCTCAAAAACAGAATTTCATTACTTTAATCACCATAAATCAGTGGCCTTGACTACTTTATTTCTAAAGCTTACCTCCATGAGCTTTTTTCAGTCTCCCTTGATTTTACTTAACGTGTGTGTGTGTGTGTGTGTGTTTGCTTGCTGCTGTATTATATACAGTATGCATGAAATTAACTGTATAAAACTGAATCCCTTTCCTTCAACTGACTAAAAATTAGCTCTTAGTACTAAACCTACTCCTAACAGCTTCTGAACTAAAAATAGGTACAGACAAAAACTGGAAAAAAAAGACATGAGATGATGAACTGCAGTAAAATGTTGGCATGTAGTCCGAAAATAACTTATGAGACCAATGTTCTTGTAGACCATAAAAAGTATCTTTCCTGAGGATATCAAATGCTGCCATTTCTTGAAATATATAATTAGATGTTCAGTGAAACCGAGAAGTAGTAATTATAATTCAGTGTTAAACAATGCAACCTACAGTTTGTTGAACACCATGGTAACAGTTATTGCAAAAGAAGATAAAGTTATATTTTATGCCTCTTTATATAGTTTTTTGAAGGCTGAAAAAAAGACAAGGCTTTGAAGACTTATTTCCGTATAGTGGCACAAAAAGGTTCCTGCAGGGTCCCTGAGAGGTTACTGAGAAGTTAAAGCTTCATAAAGTTTGTGCCCTGGATTGGTGAGCCAATTGGTAAACAAATCATAAATCACAGCCAGTGACTCAATCAGTGTTGTTAACTCCCATGTGCATGAGACTCAGTAAGACAGTTTCTTGCATGAGATTTGAAGAAGTGGCATGGTCTACTAATAGAATGGGGGATAGATTGCATAACAGAACTTAGAAAATGCTAGGCAAAAAAAGTCCAAGGGTCCATCATATTCATCTGATACCAACCAGGCAGATGCAGCACCCAACATGTAAAAAGTGAGAAACCCCAGGGAACCCTCTCCTTTTTAATGAATTTAATGATGTGTATAGGTATGTTATTCTCCATGAGGAAATGATCCAACCTGTGTCGAGAGGATTCAGTACTTCCCACTTTTACTGCTTTCTTTGAAAGCATCTTCCATAGGTGTACTACTCTCTGAATGACAACTACTTCCTTATATTACCTCTAACTCCCCTCCCCCCACTTAGACATAAGGTATACCCTCTAGTTCTCCTGCACAGAACAAGCTGAGGCCAGCCTGATGGCACTGAGGGTTGAGGCACTGGATACCACACCTCACGCCGTGCCAGTGACCCGGGTTTGGGAAAGAGTCTGGGTCATTAGGGGTTGGTGGGTGGAGGCCGGAAGATGGACTGAGCAGCCATTAGGCAGCTCTCCCCTCCCAGGTGATGATCTAACCATGTCCACTGCCAGGCTGTCCCTGGGGGGAGGCCCAGTGGTAGTGCAGTAAGGAGTGACTAGAGTAGGGATGGTGCCGTGGGTCACTGCATGCGCATGTCTCCATGCACGTGTGAGCAACTGTGGCAAGGGGTGGAGAGAAAATTTATAAAAATGGAGCTGGCAGGCTCCATAATGACCCCACAGCACTAGTGCCGGCGCCCCTGTAGTCTAGATGTTGCTCTCCAGAGGGGAGGGAAAGTCAATAACTTTCACCCTCAGCCCTGCCATAGGGGGGCAACCCATGGGAGATTGCCAGGAGGGTCATGTGTGGGAGAAATGGAAGTCCCAAGGCTGAGGGGGGGCCAGAGCCACCTGCCAGCTCTACCATCCCCCCCCCCATTGTCAAGTAGGTGGGAGGTGGTGATGGGGGTCAAATAACTGGATAAAAACCAAAAACAAGCTGAGAAAGTCCCCTCTGATTCCCATTGTCTAATGCTGCACTGTCTCAATTGGTGCAATGTTTATTCTGCAGTGACCAGAACAGTACTCTAAGTGTGGCCTTACCAGTACCCCACAGAGGCAGAATCTCATCACTTCTATGGCATGCTATATGACTCTAAAACAGCAAAATGAAACACAAGTCTGGACTAGATATGAATGTTGCTTCATTAATTAGCTTGCCACTTCAATTTTTCCATTAACCAACATTTAGACTACAATTGGTCATTTCATCAGGGTGGGTGGCTAGTAAAATATTTAGACATGTAACATTTTAATATCTCATTTTATACAACTAGCATTATCATAGTCAAAGCATAGTATATCAAATATATATAAAAATGGAGTGGACCAGCTCTCCATCAATTACTTAATTGTAAACATTAGGCAGTAAATAACTGATCTACATGCCCACTGGTTTCATCTAAACTTTCTGAAAAATTAATAAAATGGTATAGTATTAAATAACCATTCTTGCATATAATCGTGAATTGTTATGTCAACAGTAGCCTCATTAGTTTGCCTTGATGCCCCTCATAACTGTTTTAAATGCTCAGTCTGTTTACTTAGCTTCATTTGTCTAAAACAAGACAGCAACATCACATTCTCACACTCATAAAATGTACCAGTAATATATGTTGTCAGGTTTATTACAATGTCACAAGCCAGGGTTTATTACTTTACAGCAGGAAAAGCAACAGGAACAGATGAAGTCTAAAGGGGCCTAAGATCCAGTTTCTACAGTAGGTCTTTAGCAATAAGGAATCAAATATTCTATGATGTTATGCCTGCCAATGACAGCTATCACTGTTTTGCAGGAAACTGGAAAAATTTCTTTAAGCATAGAGCTTAAACAACTTGGCTGAGGCTACAAAGTGAGCAAATGGCTCTGATGGGATTTAAACCTGGCTCTTCAGGCTCATAGCTCTATGTTCCAATTACCAGGCCACAGCGATTGTCTTTTTACACATAAAGAATAATGTTTTTTAGAGCCATATGACAGGCTCCATGGCATTAAGGCTGGGTGGTTTGCCTAGCTTTGCGACAGTGACAGGCTTCTTCACCTATTTATTACCCAGAGCTGTCCATTTATACTGTAACAGCTGGTGAAACAAAGAATTATGGACGGATTTCCATCAGTAACAGTGCTGTTAGCACATCGAGTGGTTTCTAAGGTGACCGATATAACCTCGAGGGCAAAGCTCAAGAGGTTTGGTCGCCTTGGAAAACTCAACATGCGCTAATCAGCACCGTTACCGATGGAAACCCATCCATAGTTTTTTATAGTGTATATTGGAACGCTGTTACCAAACCCGCATTTAATTTTATGTTCCTTTCTCTCAGCAACTTATGCTGGGACCTCTGCCAACTGACAGTGCTGTTTGACTTTTGTGAGTTTGAGGTGGCATGGTGCGCACGAGCCTTGCCATTCGATGTTGTTATGCTGCAGTGACTACGTAGCTACTGCAGCATAACAGCATGCATGATTTCCATGGTGAAGCATAACAAGGTTTCAAAATGTGCTGTTTTTTAGCGGTAACAGCTTTCCAATATGCACTATACACAAGTATACACCATGAGGATCAAATCAACTGTAGCTGTGCATCTTTATTTTTAATTTATGTTCTGCACAGTTACCAGGCTGCCCTATTCCAAACCCACATGAGGTTACACATGTATTTCTGGAAACATGGCTTCAGATGTACTGGATTCCTATATAAATATGTTTCAATTTTGTCTACTAACACTTTCCGTCACTGGACAGGCCAGCAGCATTAAATTACTACTGTTAAATGGATAAGAAGCCATAACTCCTATTACTTTTTTTTTATTTAACATATTTTATTGATTATAACAAATAATACAGTATAGCCAAGCAGAGTATGAACAAGAGATAGTATACTACATAAGGCAACAAAGGATAAATAAACCGGAAAGTCCAACATTACAAAGAAAATTAAAACCACAATAAGTAATCTACCAACTCCCCAACCCCCAACCCCCACATTGTGGTGTACACAATTACAATCTTGTTGAGGTCATATTGATTAAAAAGCAAGAAACCTGAGTAGGTAATCCACTACATAAAACAGGAAGTAAGAAGGGAAGAAGAAATAGACCAGAAAAGAAGAAAAAGGGGAGGCCCAGTGGGAAACTTGGAGGGCCTTCAGGAAAAGGAAGAACCCGAAAAGGCAAAAGAAGAGAAAATAGCCCAGTTGAGAGGCTCATGACCCAGCTAATGTGCCTTATCAGTTCAAATAAAGGGCATATAATTTCCCCCATTTACTATTGAAGGAAGCCTGGCGGTGATTCACATTTGCTATTAGTTGCTCAACACAAAGTGCAAAAGACATTTCATGCAGCCATTCTGCATAGGAAATAGAGGCTTGATCCATCCAGCGTCTGAGCACCAACTTTTTAACCGCCATTGAAACTAGGGCCATATGGAATCTCTTCTCCCTCACCTGAATTTCGGAGTAATCCTCAAAAACACAAATCATGGGAGAGAAAAGGCCCTGTAGGCCCAGCAGTGGGCCCAGAGTTAATTCTATTTGCCTCCATAAGGGAGATACTTTGTCGCATGACCATAATATATGTAGGAGCAAACCTTCTTCTTTATTACATCTGGAGCATGTATTGGTAGGTATGTGTTTCATCCAAACCAATTTAACAGGAGTATAATAAAGGTTATGTATAATACAATATTGTGTTAGCCTATACCTGTCCTGAGTGTGATATATATATATATATATATATATATATATATATATATATAAACCTCCATATTCGTTGCTAATTTATATCTTTGTCCAGAAAGAACCTTTGCCAGATCTTAGAACCGGCAGCTGGTGGACATCGCGGAAAAGTATAAAGCAGGCTGTACAATTTAGCTATACCATGCAGTTTATTAACAGAAACAGCGATTTGCTGAAAGAATTCCATGATTTGCGAGGTTTTAATTTTATACCCAAATGTTTTAATTAAAAAGATGCTTAAGCTGTAGAACTTTAAACATTGCCAATGGCTGCCAGACAAACTTAAGTAAAATCTCTTCCGTAGTTAGAATACACTCTTGTGAATAAAAGTCAGCAACAGTGTGCACAGGGGAGATTGGTAACCAACTTCCAGTTATAGAGGCATTTCCTATTTTGAGGTTCAGATTGGCACAAATAGGTTGGGAGAAATCTAAGATTGGGGACACCTTGAAGTGACTAAACAGCTGAGAAAGAACTCTTAATAAAATACCAATCGGGAGAGGCTGTAGAGCTTTAGGTATATTTTTCCTTAAGGTATAAAATAGAGATGTTGGAGCTAATTTATAAGACACGAACAAGTCCGATTCAATTTGCAACCATAGTGGGACATAGGCATGATGGGTAAGGAGTTCAGGTAGAGCCAGCCATTTCCCACATTTATGCAAATGAGATGCCCAATAATAATATAGAAAGTTGGGAAGGCGAAGCCCTCCTGACTCCTTAGGCAGGGACAGTTTGAGATACGACCTTCTGGTTGCTTTGTCTCACCATATAAATGAATTGACCCCAGAATGAATACGCTGAAAGAAGGACACCGGTAGCCACATATCTAACATGCTTAAGGGATAAAATAATCTAGGTAGGACATTCATATTGATAGTATTAATTCTACCCCATAACGAGAGTGGAAGGTTTTTTCACCTTACTAGATCTTGGTGAATGTTATGCCATAGATCCTCAAAATTAAGCTTTCGCGACAAGGCTAGATTCAAGGTAATATAGATCCCTAAATATTTGATGGAACATGGAGCCCACTTCATCCCAAATTGACTAAAAGCCAAACTATATGTTAAGTGATTAAGGGGGAAGATTTCGGTTTTACCAATATTGAGTTTGTAATTTGAAAATTTCCCAAAGTTATCAATGACAACCAAGGCCTCTTTCAGGAAGGAGACCGGGTTCGAAAGGTGAAGGAGTATATCATCGGCATAAACCGAAAGCAAGGGGACATTATTCCCTACTGGTATACCGACAATTAGAGGAGAGGATTTTAAACACCTGATAAGAGGTTCGAGATACAAGTTAAATAGGAATGGGGAGAGTGTGCATCCCTGCCGCATGCCTGAAAAGAGAGGGAAAGCCTCAGATAATACTCCATTACAATATATTCTAGCCCTGGAAGAAAGGTATAAAGTTTGAATCCATCTAATAAAGTCATTAGGAAAACCCATTACCTGTAAAGTGGTCCACAGGAAATTCCAATCGACCCTATCAAACGCCTTTTCTGCGTCTAAAGAAATTAGTGCCATTGGAGCAGAGGAGAATTTTGCCGACTGGATAATGTATGAAAGTTTACAAAGATGATCTGCTGGGGTTCTACCGACCACAAAACCTATTTGTTCGGGATTAAGAAGGGAGATCTAGACTTGCTCAATCCTATTAGCGAGTATCTTAGCAAGAATTTTAATGTCACAATTTAGCAGGGAGATTGGGCGATAACTCGCTGGGGAATGTGGCGGCTTATCAGGTTTGAGAAGGAGAATAATTAATGCCTCTAACAGGGTTGGATCTTGGGTTTGTCCTGAGAACATGTATTGATACAAACGTAACAGGCAGGGTGCAAGATCTTTAGCAAAAATTTTATAGAAATTTGATGGTAGGCCATCGGGGCCAGGGGCCTTGTCCGGTGCCAGCTTACTAATAGCAGATAATATTTCTTGAAGAGAGATGGGAGCAATTAAACAGGACTGCTGTGCAGGAGAGAGAAATGGTAACGAAGAAGTAGACAGGTAGTCTAAAACCTCACTTTGAGATGGGGGAAAGGCACGTTTATTGTATAGAGAAGAATAACATTGTTTAAAAACGGAGGCAATGTCTTTAGGGTGGGTTTTAACAGCCCCATCAGAAGCTTCAATAGAGGCAATTAGCCTAGAGGCTTCCAGTTTCCTCAGCCTCAAAGCTAAAAGATGACTCGCCCTTTCTCCTTGCTCAATATATTTTGCTCGAGTTCTTAGTATGGCAAATTCTGTTTTTTTCCTGTAATAGCAGGGAATATTGGTTCCTTAAATTCAGCAATGTTTTCAAAGTATCCAGTGGGGGAGGAAAAGGGAGAGAGTGCTCGAGTGACCTAATTTGGTCTAAAAGTGACGCAGCGGTAGCATCTCTTTTCTGTTTGCGAGTGGAGGCGAGTCTACTAAACTCCCCCCTCAAATAGCATTTTAATGCACACCACTCGTGATCTGCCCTTGCAACAGACCCATGGTTATGGCCAAGAAATACCCGAATCAAATCTGAAATCCTGTTTATAACATAATCCTCCTTCAGAAGCTGCATATTTAAACGCCATACCGTGTCTCTTTGAAAATTGCAGTCTAAGACAATGGACACCCAGAATGCTGCATGATCCGATATAACAATCGGTTCTATGGCGGAGTCACCAAGGCCCTGCATAAGTGAGTGATTAAGCAAAATATAAACCAACTGAGACCATGAAGAATGTACCATAGATTGAAAGGTGAAAAGGTGGGTCGTAGGGTTCTGTAGTCTCCAAGGGTCGCATAGCTCAGCGGAATCTAAGAAGTCAGAGAATGCCTTCTGAGCAATGAAGGGAGGCTTGAGTGGGTAATTGGATCGATCTAAATCCTGGGTGGGGGGTAAGTTCCAATCCCCACTAAGAATTAGTGGTAAAGATGTGAATGTTTGCAGTTTATCTAACAAATCCAGAAAAAAATCAGGGTTCCCTCCCACAGGTCCATATACGCTCCCCAGGACTACTTCAGTGTGATCTAAGAGGCCATGGACTAATACGTATCTCCCAAATGAGTCTGTGATAGTTGCTTTAGCCTGAAAGATGACTGAGCGGTGAATTAAAATAGCGGTTCCCCCACTTGCAGTTGATATGCCGGAGGCATAAACTTGCCCAGTCTCCTGTCTGCACAAGCTGACAGCTTCCCCAAGGAGGAGGTGGGTTTCTTGAATGAAAGAAATGTTAGCCCGTAAAAAAGATAAGTGTTTAAGAATTTGCACTTTTTTGTTAGGTACACGAGCCCCTCTCACGTCCCATTTTACAAATTTTTTAATACCACTGGCCATTCATATTCCAATACCTCATGTACAGGACCACTATTAAATAGAAAGAGTACACCACAAATCCCTTTCTGTGAACATAACCTCCCAATAAGGTAATTCCGGTGCTCCACATCCTCCAGTAAACATATAACAACTGCTTAGACCAATGAACATGTAACATAGAGTAAGAAACCCATGTGAAATTAAAGAACACCAACTGTAGAACACCCTGATTCCCAACCAGCCCCCCCCCCCCCCACTATATCCTACCCACTGAGAACTATATACAACCAACCATCTACCCAGGAGCCAATACAATGAATTGACCGTAGTACTCTTGTTAGGTAGAGATCCCCCTAGTACCCTAGGAAGTTCGCCCTCCATAGCATCGTCTAAACCTAGGCTGGAGGCGGTAAACAACCAAGAGGTATTGCGGTACTTACCAGCCAAAATTCCTAGCCTTACAAACCTCCCTAAAAGCCACAGTACAACCCCCAAAGTGGTGATGATTATACCAATACTCAGGAGGGAAACTAGGGTACACCCCCCCATACACCAGTACCAGTTAGCCATATCTAACCCGATGCAATCCCCTCCCCCACCGGAGCCCACCTCCACCGTTAGCCTAAAGAGCAATAAAAAAAAGGGGGGGGGAGGGGAAAAGAGAAGTAGCACCCTCCCATTGGAAATAATAACAGCTAAGGAAAGCACTGAGTAATGGGAGGGCAAAAGGAATGAAGAGAGAAGGAGAAAAAGAAAAGATAAGTAGAAACCTAAAGGGAGCGAATATGAGTACCACATATATATATAGACTAGGAAACACTGAAGCCAGTAATAGCAGTGGAACCACAACAGACAGAAGGGGAGCCAAGGACACAAAAATAAAAGAAAAGCAGCAGAAGACAGACTAGGGGGTATAAGCCCTGCTTAACCAACGGACATCTGCTGGGGCCAATACATGGAAAAGTAGAAAAATAAGGAAGGCAGAACTGAAAGGCAGTGAATAACCAACACAAATACAGAGAAGCAGAGAAAAAAAAAAAGAAACAAGAGGCGGTTTAGCTTCAGTGGAGGTAGTGCGTTAAACAGACCCCCAAGGGACAGGATGTTTCTCAGGGGAACAAAAATAGTGACGAGCTACCGCCACGTTGGGAACGAAGGACAAGACCGTCCCCCTGGAAACTGATGCTGTACAGAAGGAGTCCCCTTGGGAAAGCAGCACGATAGTGCATAGGTCTTCACTTTGTGCAGGACTCCGCTGGTACTTGCTGGGCCCCAGTCTTGTCAATGCTTCACCTGGAGTAGTCACACATCCTGTAGACCCCATGCCAAACCAGACCAAATTAAGGTAATTACCATAAACTTAGAATGATATGGAAAGGAATAAAAACACAGTAAAAGAAGAAGGGGGATATTGATGCAGCCAGATCCCCACATGTATATTGATGCATTCTGACTCATGGGGCTTTGAATAGTGGGGGCATCTTCTTTGCAGATCCGCTTGAGCTTGGGTGACAGAGTCATACGATTGCCACACGCCGTCTATTAAAACCTGGAGGCATGCAGGATAAGCCATCCGAAATTTAATGCTGGCCACAATCAATTTACTGACCACGTGGTGGAATGTAGCTCTCCGATGACGGATTTCAAGGGGCAAGTCCTGGGTAATGCACAGCCATTTCTCTTCCCAGTGGATGGTATCTAATTCCCTGGTTTTCAAGACGATATGCTGTTTTTCAAGGTAGTTGAGCAACCGGATGATCATTGGTCTAGGTGGAGCAGAATCCTCTGGCTTTGGACGGAGAGCTCTATGTGCCCATTCAATTAGGTAGGTAGGTAGGATTATGTGGTGATGGCCCAATGATCTTGGCGAAAAACTTCTTCACAAATGCTATGGTGGAGAAACCCTCAACCCCTTCAGGTAAGCTGAAAATCAATATATTGTTTCTTCTGCTGCGGCCCTCTAGGTCCTCCATTTTCAGCTGCAGCTTGGTGATTTGTTTTCTTAATTTTATCAATTCGGGGCCAGCTTTGTCGTGCCAAACTTCCAGGGAGTGGGTGCACGCTTCATTATCGAGTGCCCGGGTTTTAAGTTCAGCCATCTCACTACGGAGATTTTTGAGGTCAGCCGCTATATCCTGTAATGTCACCTTCAAAGGTTGTAATTCCTGCAGAAAGCGCTCTTCGGATGGCGGCATCGGGGCACAGAGGGCACTTAGTTGTTTGGCAGGTGATGATTGCTGCTGAGACTTTGCTTTCTTGGCCTGTTTATCAGGCGAGACCGGTAGTGTATGCCTAGGTAAGGCCGCCTTCATTTCAGTCTCCATTCTGACTTGTCGATCTGTCCGGAGAACGCTGAAATCCCCCTAGATGACTTCTGCTGGAATAAAACTATAGCGTCAGGTAGGCAGACTCCATAAAATAAGCCCAAAAAAACTGTTGATTGTAAAAGATTGTAAGGAGGGAGAGTGGGAGCTCAAGGAGGCAGCAGTTAGCTGGCCAGACGCATCACGTGATCTCCCATAACTCCTATTACTGATATTGAATAGACTTGCAACAAGCTCAGTAGTAATAACTAGTGTGTGTTTTGATGCCTGTTACCTGTAACCATAAGTAACTTGTATTAATAACTTGTCGTTGTTGGAAGCCTCCGCCTGTCTAGCCGCATGTGATTATAAAATACCTAGGTTTGTTCCTCTACAAAGTAAGACATTTTGTAATGTCATGATTGTTCCTAAAACTGTATTGTCTCTTGTCTCTGAAATGTCTATATCCAACATATTTTATGTAATTAATTCCAGGTCGCCCCTGAAATAGGGACCTCTTGGACACAGTGGGCCTACCCGGTTAACAAAATGAATTAAATAAATAAATAAATACATAATACACTCAAGTGCTGAGCTCCTCTAACAGAAAATATACCAATCAGTTTCAAGTGATGACCCTCATCACACCCATTCAAACTGCCCTGCCCCCATCCATACCTGTCCCATATTTAAAAGGTGCTGACCACATGGAGAAGGTGCCATAAATGCAGATTATAATGGTACAGAGGCCCAAGCAACATGAGAAGTTAGTGGGGAAGGGTAGTAGTGCTATGTTTGATCATGAGTGCAATGAGAGTGTGAGGACAGTGCCTAGTATGGCTCTGTTAACTTATCTCATGAGTGCAATGAGAGTGTGAGGACAGTGCCCAGTATGGTTCAGTTAACTTATCTCATGAGTGCAATGAGAGTGTGAGGACAGTGCTTAGTATGGCTCAGTTAACTTATCTCATGAGTGCAATGAAAGTTTGAGGACAGTGTCTAGTATGGTTCTATTAACTTATCTCATGAGTGCAATGAGTGTGTGAGGACAGTACTTAGTATAGCTCGGTTAACTTACCTCATGCCTGCAGCATTTATTATTGGACTCCTCTTCCTTTGGGTCAGACTCCACTGTATTGGTAAGTAGAATGAGAGTCAGGGGTGGGGTGCATGGAATTACTAGTTATTATGGGGACAAGAGTCTGAGTGAGGGGTGGTAGGCAGCTGGGGGGAGGTGGAAAACATTGTGTATTTTAGGGGGATGGTGCTTTGGATTGGGTGGTATGTGCTGTTTCTGGTTGCCCCATTACACTTGCCTGATTGTGCAAAATGTAGACATTATACCAGAAATAGCTGTAGATCATGTAATGGTAGTGGAACATAATGAGACGTTTCACACAGCACTTTCAGTCACTGGTAGTGCTGTAAAAGATAAAGATTGACTTTCCCAACTCAATCAGCAGCAGAAAGTTATGGCTTGTTTCTTATTGGTAACAGATGCAAAATTTTGTTTCTCTTGCCTGTCCCCCAAGCAAAGCACTAAGGAGCTGAGTCCTAAAACTCCACGAAGAATCAAAAAGAATGCAGACAAATGAACTACCTAGAGCTACATATAGAATAGTAGATGTGCGACCATTCACAACAAGGCTGTGTTTCCATCAAGGGTGCTGGTGTCATCATAGAGACCATGAAAGCAAAGCTCAAGAGGTTTCACTGATCTCATCAACTGCCTGAGATGGAAATGCAGCCTTAGTTATGGATAGTCACCCATCCAGTTATATGTAGTATATGGTTCCCCTAAGTTTTGAAAAAAAAAAATAATTTCACAAGGTTTCGTACCCCGTGATCATGGTTCCACTTGCTCCCAGTCCTTGCTGGAGACCTGCTCTGCACCCAGCTCCAGAGATTCCAATCCTCATTGCTGTTCTCTCTGTACCAGACTGCAACCATAAACAGTGGCTGGTATTTTAAAAAATAGAACAAAACTGACAGATTAAAAGTTTGGAAACACAGAGCCGACTATGGACGTCTATGTCCAAACTTTCTATGAAGCGCTCACCCGACTGCTCACTAAGTGCCACAGCCATTTTTCTCTGATTTTTTTTTTTTTTTTTGTGAAGAGCTCAGTTTCCTCCAATCAGGCTGCAGGACAAGTCAAAAAAGTTGTAATACTGATGTCAACTCAGAACAATAGTACAACTTTTTTGACCTTTGATCTGTCCTACAACAAGAATTTGAAAACCACTAATTTACTTCCACAATAAGCCCTAACCATATACTATAAAGTCTTATCCTTTTGATCCCACACTAATTCCATAAACACATAGAAACATAGACAGGTAAAGGCAAATAAAGACACAAAATCCATGTAGTCTGCTGTGGGACCATACACTGAAGCTACTGTCCTTCTAGCGTTGTCTTAATCTAGGTTCCACTAGGGTCCATGGTTAGTTATCTTAAGAAAATGGTTAACTGCTCTGGATGAAATGTTTTACAGTCAGCCCAGTGGAAAGCTCTCATTACATGTATTACCTTCTCTACCCAAAACCATGAAATCTGGTGTCCTGGCCCCACAGAGTATCTGAATATGACTGCACCCCATTCTTCAGCAGGTGACTGTCCCACACAGGCAATGCTTGGGTTGACAATCTCTTATGCACGAGAACCATTTGCTTTAGGAAGACATTAAGTCAGTACTGAGTATCCATAGTTACACTTTGATGACTGCCTCAAGCTTAGCTTCAGCTAAGTTAATTTTTCTTCAGTAGTGCAATAATTTAGCCAGCCTATCAGAGCATCAGCAGTGTATCCACTGAGGCTGCCAGTGACCCAGGTTCCCATCTCAAACCTTGGGCATCTGATGGCCGGTTTAGGAAGGATTAGGTATTCGGAGGGGCACTCTCCTTTTTTGGGTGAGAGAGAGAGTTACAGGCACCTCTGCAGTGCTGACAAGTTGCCAACTGACCACAGGTGACAGTGCAGCCATACTGTACATTCTAGAAGGAAAAATAATGCAGAGAGACACTCCAACAGCATTCCGTGTGCATGTTTGGGGTCTTGATTTCGACATTCCAGGAGGGGAAAGAACCAAAAAAGGGACATATCCTGGCTAGGCAGAATGGAGCCTGGTATTCTCAGTCTTCACATTCTGAAGGAAGATCCCAACCCTACCATGCGGAGGGGGGGTAAGCCATAGGGTATAGTGGGGATGAGGGTTGGGTGGAGTTGCAGCTGGAAACTTTTCTCAGGGGTAGAAGGAGCAGTGTCAAAAAGAGAAGGGCATAAACAGAGCCCTGAGCAAAAGTAAAATGACAAGAATCCCTTAGCTCTTAATTTGAAACACAAATTGTGCTGGAAGGAAATGTGATTACCTGACAGTTCCTTATCATAAGTCTAAGTTTGGAAGTATTACCAGCTTTGGTAAATATAAAATACAGTGTTTTCAACTTCCAGGCCCCAAATCACAACATGAGAAACAGAAGTAAAATATTCTAATAAACGTAGTAGTGTGCAGAACCTTTATCTTCAAAACTGAGCTGTCCCAAACATATGTGGCTTGGTTTTCATGAGACCTGAGCTGAACCTTACCAGCTCAGCACGGATCCCAGTTTGTTCTTTTTTTTTTTTTATCTCCCCAGTCTCTGAGCATTCACGCCTGTCACGTGACATACTTAGGAGACTGAGGAGAGGGCAATGGGTGCCTGAGGGGAGAGAGCATGGCATAGATATTCAGGTTTGTGCATGTACAAGCCTGAGTGTATATATGGCCGCACCATTCTGACATTGGCACCATTCCAGCTCAGCAAGCAGTGGAGAAAAGAACTGAATTCCACAATCGATCGTAGTTCTAGCCACTGTAGTAGCTAGCAGACAGCACTCAGCAGGCCAAAGCAGGGAGGGGAAGGCATGGGGAGTCAGGGACAAACATAACAGAAGGAGAGAAAAAAAACCTGAAGAAAAAAAAGCAAAAGCAAAACGAGAAGAGTATAAAGAAGAAGAGACAGAAAGAAAAACAGAAAAGTGAGAGTCTGTGTGGGGATGGGGCTGCTTACTCTAGTCTGGGACACTGCAGAAAAGACAATATCAACAGAGAACAGAAGAGAATTTTTGAATAAGAGAACAATATTTAAAAAATAAAACAAAAAAATACAGAAAAAGCAAGAGAGAGAGAGACTGTGTGTGTGTGTGTGTATGTTGGGGGTGACTGTTCTGACTAGGAGGCTCTGCAGCTGGTATGCAAAGAAATGCAAAGCACAGATGATGTATTATCTTTTCTTTACAGTGAGCAACAGCAGTGTGCAGCAGCAGAAAATAAAATTACTAAAAGCTTTTTTTTAACAAGAAAATGTTTACAGAAACAAGTAAGAAAAGCTTTAAAGAAGAAAATATATTTTACAATTTACAGGAAAAAAGAACTAAGAAAAACATTAGCATTTTCAATACAGGAGAGAGACTGTGTGTGTGTGCGTGTGTGAAGGGTTAGGAGGGGTGTCTGGGAAGCCTTTTCTGGGGGGGGGAAGGGCAGTCCTTTGGCAATTGCATAGCAGCCCCTGTCTGCAGTATTGCAAACCATTTCCCACTCAAGAACAGGACCAAGTTTCTCTTGTGTAGTCCAATTAAAAATATATTGCAAAAGCAGAGCCAGTAAAGGCTTGATAATGTGTGAACCCTTTCTTGGGGGGGGGGGGGGCGGCTCTTGACAGTTGCATTGTAGTCCCTGGCTGCAGCATCGACAGTCATCTGACATACAAGCATAGGATCATTTTTCTTTGGTGTAGTCCAATAAAAAGAAGCGCATGACTAGAGCTGGCACAGGCTTGCTTCACATATGTCAATGTCTTACATTATTAGGGCCCAGAGCCCATAGTATTAGTGTCTCATATTATAAGGGTTCATGTCCCAGGGTGTCTGTGTCTCATATTATGAGGGTTCATGTCCCAGGGTGTCTGTGTCTCATATTATGAGGGCTCATGTCCCAGGGTGTCTGTGTCTCATATTATGAGGGCTCATGTCCCAGGGTGTCTGTGTCTCATATTATGAGGGCTCATGTCCCAGGGTGTCTGTGTCTCATATTATGAGGGCTCAGGTCCCAGGGTGCCAATGTCTCATATTATGAGGGCTCATGTCCCAGGGTGTCTGTGTCTCATATTATGAGGACTCATGTCCCACGGTGTGTGTGTCTCATATTATGAGGATCCATATCCCAGGATGTCTGTGTCTCATACTATGAGGACTCGTGTCCCAGGGAATCAGTGTCTCATATTATGAGTGTTCACGTCCCAGGGTGTCTGTGTCCTATATTTTGAGGGCTCATGTCCCAGGGTGTCTGTGTCTCATATTATGAGGGCTCAGAAATGTCCCAGGGTGTCTGTGTCTCATATTATGAGGAGGTTGTGGAGTCAAGAACAGTGGTTGAATTCAAGAATACATGGGACAGACATAAGGCAGTCATAGTGGGGGGTAGGAGGAAGTAAGCTGTTGGTTAACTAGGACCTGCAGCTTATCTGTTAGGTAGAAAAATGGGCAGACTAGGGGGGCCAAGCAGTCCTTATCTGCCGCCAAATACTATGTTTCTATGAGGGCTCATGTCCCAGGGTGTCTGTGTCTCATATTATGAGGGCTCATGTCCCAGGGTGTCTGTGTCTCATATTATGAGGGCTCATGTCCCAGGGTGTCTGTGTCTCATATTATGAGGGCTCATGTCCCAGGGTGTCTGTGTCTCATATTATGAGGGCTCATGTCCCAGGGTGTCTGTGTCTCATATTATGAGGGCTCATGTCCCAGGGTGTCTGTGTCTCATATTATGAGGACTCATGTTTCAGGGTGTCTGTGTCTCACATTATAAGGACCCATATCCCAGGGTGTCAATGTCTCTAATTACCAGGGCCAATGTTCCAGAGTGTCAGTGTCTCACATTATTAGGGCCCATATCACAGGAAGCCAGGGTCTCACGTTATGAGGGCCTATGTCCCAGGGTGTCTGTCTAACATTATAAAAGGCCTATGTCCCAGGGTGTCAGTGTCTCATATTATGAGGGCCCATGTCCCAGGGTATCAGTGTCTCACATTATAAGGGCCCATGTCCCAGGGTGTCAGTGTCTCATATTATGAGGGCCCATGCCCCCCGTGGTCAGTGTCTCACATTATGAGGGCCCATGTCCCAGGGTATCAGTGTCTCACATTATGAGGGCCCACATCCCCCGTGGTTAGTGTCTCACATTATGAGGGCCCATGTCCCAGGGTGTCAGTGTCTCACATTATGAGGGGTCCATGTCCCAGGGTATCAGTGTCTCACATTATGAGGGGCCCATGTCCCCAGGTGTCAGTGTCTCACATTATGAGGGCTCTTGTCCCAGGGTATCAGTGTCTCACATTATGAGGGCCCATGTCCCAGGGTGTCAGTGTCTCACATTATGAGAGCCCTTGTCCTAGGGTGTCAGTGCATCACACTGGGCCCTTTGCATTAATTGGTGGGTTATACGTGCCTGAGGTGCATACCCCACCTGCGTACCTATGCAGCCCTGGACAGGTGCAGGGTGCACGGTATGCACAACAGCAGGCACCTGTAGGGCATCTGTCCTTGGCCATGCCCCCTCAGTGTGGGTGGTTGGAGCAGAGTTGCAGACTCGGATGGACATCCAATCGGATGCTATACTGGATCCTGCAGTCGATCCCTTGTACCCATGCAGTGGGTGCACAGCATAGGAGCCAGCCATGTAAAGCGGCAGCTGATGGACAACTGCTGGGCACTGGCCCGAGATGCTGCCCTAGCCCTCCCCTGCAGCCTAGTGGGCCTGGGGCAGCACGGTGGACTGAAGCATGGTTCCACTATGCCCAGCAGCTGAGGTACAAGGGGTTGTGTGTTGGGTTATGCCTAGTCTCGGCTAGCATACTTGGTGCCCACTGAGCCTGGCACTATGCAGCTTAGTCAATGCTGCATAGGGCAGGCATGCACCCAGCATGGTAGTCCTCATGTGGCATGAGTGGAGTGCATGTAAGTACCTTGTGCACCCTTGGTGAATGCCACCGGAGGTCCTTGGGACCCCCACTGTATGGCATTCACACTTACGGTTGCCTGCATGCCTCAGATACATGGCACACAGGAAACCTTTCCATTAGTGCACAGGGCCTGTTATGATGGCCCATGTCCCAGGGTGTCAGTGTCTCACATTATGAGGGCCCACGTCCCAGGGTGTCAGTGTCTCACATCATGAGGGCCCATGTCCCTGGATGTCAGTGTCTTACATTATTGTTATGGGTGTGCACTTTATTTGTTTATGGGATTACATAAAAGAAAAATATTCCTCCTGGAGTCCTTGCATGGGAAATGGCTCGTGACACTGCAGACAGGGGCTACACAATTGCCAAGGGCTAGCCCTTCCCTGCAAAATGGCTTCAGATATGACATAAGCTTGTACCAGGTCTGGTCTTGTACTTTGTTTTTCTATTGGACTACAAAAGAAGAAGTCCTGCTTGGAAATGGCTAGTGACAATGTGGAAAAGGTCTACTCTCTTAACTGCAAAGTCCAATATAATTTATTTTATTGGGCTAAGAAACAAAAATAAAAAAAAACTCCTGCTTACACACATGCAACTGGCTAAACTACTGTACAAGCTAGGGGCTACATTGACTCAGCTTATTTCCCATCATTCAACATGTCTTTCTTGTCCCCTGTCATTTACCTCCGTGCCTTCTGCCATTCACCATCATTTGCACAGATTGCCGAGTAGGAATTTACATACAAGCTATGTGCAACAACACATCTCAAGTGCCTTTCAGGAAGACTTCCAGTGAGTTTACCAACACCTGGACCTTGCTAGCTGCCATACTGCTAACTGTTTCCAACAGAATGTTACCCAGTTTCCTCTTTATTATACTGCAAAAAAAGGTTAGGAGCAAATTTTATATTGAATGCATATTTCCCATGAATCCAAAAACAAACCAGAAGCAGCACCAGAACTAAAACTAAGGCTGATTTGGCAAAACCAAAACTCCCCCCAGTTTTGCATACCACTAATTAGAAGTATTTGGAAGGCTTTCAACATTTTTTGAATTGCTAATTAGATAACATTTCATTCTCATTACAGTTTCTGAATGTAGGTCTTCATTATTTTTGTTTACAATTTTCATGGCAGACGTACGGTATGGAATGCACTCATCACTGCGTTTCAATTGCAGTTGAAACACATCAAGTGGTCTTTCACCATTTAAGGGCCACTGACAACTCTGAGAAAGCATTTCTGCTTCCATACAACTGAGCTTATGTTTAATAAATGTTCTGCAATTTTCTTCTCCTTCATCTTTACTAAGGAAATGTGTCTGAGCACTTTCTTTGTCCCTTGGCTTTATGTGCTACTACCTGTCTACATCTCTATCCTCTGTTTGTGACATCATACTCATTTTCATACCAACACAGTGTGTGATGTCATACACAAAGCATATAGATTTCACGTGTAGAAAAGCAGCAAAATCAGAGGAAATCTAATATGTCAGATGTGAACCAATTCCAGCCTGCAGGTTGCAACCAGAGTTTTGCCAACCTCTCCCCCACAACTTTTCAAGTGTCTTGCTGTACCTGATCCATTTCACTTCTGGGGCACAATGGGGCAAGCAACCCCCTCCCAAAACAAAATTCAGCACCTGTCCCCCAATGCAACAAGTCTTTATTAGGTAAATAAAGAGCAGGATAAAGTCAAAAACAAAGAGTGCAGTGAGATCCTCCACTAAACTCCCAGGGCTGGATTCTCAAAGGGCAGCGGATACTGCAAGCCCTAGGTGTGCCAGACATATGGCGTAAGGGGCTTGCAACATTCGCCTGGCTGGCGATAGGGATTCTCGATCCTGTGCACCAACTGATGCAAGTTAGACCAGCTTTTCTGATCTAGCTTACAGCAAGCCCAGATACCCTTTTAATGGTGCTTGCACCAAATATTTGGCATAAGCTGCTGTTAACTGGGAAAAGTGTCGTACACGTGCCCAACCTACTAGAAGCGGGCGCAGTGTGCAGCAGAGTTGTTGGCGCAGCTGTGTCAAGAAAAGGATTTTATGCAGGGCTTGATGTGTGCCCTTTGTCACCCTTTGAGAATCTGGCCCCAATGTTTTGTCCGTAACATGCATTTTAACTTGTTTAATGCGCACCTTATATGCAAAACTGTTAGAGTTTAGTGATGGGCTCACTACACACTTTTTTATCCCGTGGCTTGTTTAACATAATAAAGCTGCACTTTTAACCCACAGTCAGCTTTCATACTTTTTTGTGCAGGGGGGCACATGCCTGATTTTAATTTTTGTTTAGTTCTGCTGTTTTCTGTGTGCACTGTCCATCCCTGAGCAGCATATTGTCCATTGTTGGCAAGCAGACTGACCCCAGTATGGCCAACTGCTGATCTCTTTTTGACAGGAAGCTAGATTTTGTTGTTAGAGCAGGATGATAACAGGACACTGTTATGAGCAGCCCATGCAGTTTACAAGTACAATCAGAGCCCTTAGTTCTCTGCAGCACTTCAGTCCTTATTTGCAATTTAAAGGCACAAGTTGCATTAGATTAAATATACAAGACTGATACTCACTGGCACGCCCAACCCACCATCAATTAAGCTATGAAATGTCCTTCAGCAACACAATACTGCAGAAGCTCTGATCCTATGAACAGTTATCATCTTGTGCAGCGTCCTTAAAATGGAATGCTGCACTTCAAAGGCTCAGGCAGAGAGTTACATTTATTTAACAAAAGGAAATAAAAACTAAAATTTGCAGGTCTTAAAACTAATTATATATCCCTTTCATAGGTGCTGTATGAGTCTCTTCCATTATAAGAATGCCACCTCACACATATGTGATATCAGAATTCATCAGCAACATTTCGCTATCCTTGTACTCAAACTGTACAAGATAGCACCTCAGAGTGTACCTATAAACAGTCGCACTTTAAGGCTGCCTATCTTCTTCAGAATTTGATAATGTAGCTGATGGTTTTGTAGCAGCTCCCTTTTTTCCTAATAAAAAAAATGACTTTCCCTACATCAAGTTCCAACACAAAAACTGTGTTTGGCTATTGTTCTTCATCTACTTCCCAGACATCCTTCCTAAAACTTATGAACAAACCCAAAACACAGTCTATTGTCTATTCACTCATAATACAATGGAATGACACTACTGCACTATGAGTGCCTGGTCTATTTGGGGGCATACATAAGTTCAGAAAGTACGGTATGTAGTTAGTGGAGAATAATGCTATCAACAAAATGAGTTTGGGCATGATTATTCCAATAACATATTTTTCAGTTTTACTTAGAAAAAAGAAACAGATAACAACCCAATACAGTTAATGGCACTTATAGCACCCACAGTTAATGCAGGTGGATGGTTTGAGTGGGCACTTTTTCAAAACCACTTGCCATTTCAGTAGACTGTGAGGATTTTAGATGACTTTAAAATGGATGTTGCCAGTCTTCTATTTCGTCTGTTTTTTAGGCCATTTCAGTACTGAGTCAGTGGTATGAAATAAGAAAATGTAACATATTTTAAGGTGATTCACTGATGTGTCCAACTGATTAAGTGCTTACTAAGTGATTAACTGTAGCTTGACACTTAGTAATCACTGTAATTACCTTCAACTTACCTCTAACGCATATAAGTGCCAGTTTTCAGCCGCTTAGCTTGTGGCTAGTGCTGATTGCAGCAATGGCTACAGGAGGCTCCAAATGTAAAGCTCTTTGCCTGATGGGGCTGTTCTGCTCTACTAATGTTTTGGTGAGCTGTGGAGCAGAACAAGAATCTGGAGCCGAACTGGGACCTGCTGGCTACAACAGAGAAGATGTGGCGCTTATACTGTGATGCAACCTGTATACAGAAGAAAATAACAGACTTCTTCAGTGAAGGTACACCGTCACAGTAGGAACTAACTGAAATGTTTTTTTCCCCCCCTAACAGTACAGCACAGAAGGATTAAGTACGCATACTGCAGTGTGTTCTGTTTGCAGCATTAATGTGGCGTGCTGGCAGAGCACTTCATAGTTTTAATTTTGTTTTCTTTTTTCACTAAAGTCTAAAATAAAATCTGAACAAATACGATAAGCACAGTAAATGCTGTTGCTTTTGTTTATGTGGGCTATACTTGTGCAATGTAAGAACTAGGTAAAAATGGAAGAGGGTTTGACTCCCAGAGCTAGTTAGCTCTTTAAAAGCAGTATTGACATTTTTTTCACCTCATCCGTCCATTCTGTACAGCATGCAGAATGGAAGAATGGAAGAACACATAGTTAGTGGTGTTTACTGTACTCTAGATCTACACATTTTACAGATGACGAGCAATCCTGAAATGTGATTGTTCAAACCCGAAATAATATGAGGTCAAAAGAGTTGACTTTGGCCAAGGTACTGGTTTATAGCCTGCCCATGAAAGTTGCCCTGTCTGGAACTGGGTTCATACAGCTACCTGCCTGTGTGCAGCAAAAATGTGAGAAGTACATGACCCCTGAATTGACATGTGCCCCTTATTCCTTAAAACCAAAGGGTTGTGCCATCTTCCTGTCTCCCATAAGAGAAGGGAGTTCTTACATATCTAACCAAGCCAAGAAGTAGAGTGCGGCTGAACTCTGGCATACCTGAGCCCTGCTGTGAAACCCTAACGTTAGCTAATATGCTGCATTTACAGTAGGCAGCCCAAATGGTGTGGTGTTTTTACATTCTGTGATCTAGATAAATGTTACTGGACTTGACCAACTAAAAAATACATGCTCTTGCACAAAGAGAGAGGGTGCCCTTAACTATATTTTACCATTTGAGATGTGTGATTGCATCAAATCCGTGTGCACTGATCTGCAAATTAACTTCTTCCTATTTTATTGCAACTTGGAGTCAAGTGTGCTCTGTCTGGGTCTACCTAATGTGATGAACAGTGAAGCCGAAGTAGACTCTGAAGTTCAAAGGTAAACTGAGGGGCTGTTGAGTAGTGAAGTGTGTACCATTCACCACAGGCATGAGAAGGGCCTAGTCTTATGTAAGTAGCCACTGCTGCAAAAGGTTCCCAGTCCCCACCCACCCAGGGGAGGTTAACACTAACTACCACATAAGCAATAACAAATGGCAGGGTGTGTATTGAGCAACTTTGATGCATGCTCCAGGTGCTATTATGTAAGGCATGAGGCTATAGGTTGAGTGCCTTACTGCACCCAGTAAGTGCACTGAAATAGCTCCAGTGCACATTGAGTGTATTCGTATATTTGTAAACTGGAGTTGTAACAAAATATGTACAAAAAAGATTAAAAAAACAGCTACAATTACAACATTTGGTTAAAACACTCCTTCAGCCCATGCCCACCCTAAAACAAAATGTAATATAAGCAGGCTTTCAAACCAGAGTAGTACTTAATGCTCTCAAATTGCCTAAGCTTCCAGAAGTCAATCCTATGACATTTTATTATGGCAGCATGTTTTATTTGGCTGCTTCTGCCACTCAGGTATGTTACTGTGCCCAGTGTAAGCTCTACAGGGGCACCAATGCATAGAACCAACACACTGGTGTGTGCAACTGGCAGCAGTTCTGACCAAAACCAGAGAAGGCAACACACACACACACAGAAGTCGGCTGGTGCAGGCAGTAGAACAGTGCCAAGCACCACTGAAGTACACAACACAAACACACTAGTTGCTGATAGCAGTCAGGAAGCAGTACTGCAGTTCTTTATTTTGAAAGAAATAAATGTCATTGTTTAAAAGTAATGCACACAGTCAGGCTGGAAAAAGGGGACAGCTATATCCGCAAGGCAGAAGGGAACTGGAGCTGAAAATGGTATACACCCCCCACAGCGACAAGTCGACAGTGACCGACGCTACAATGACAACAGCGACAGGTCACTGTAGTGTCAGTGCTGGATCCTGGCACTGTTTTCTGGGGGTCTTACACCCCCTCCCCAAATCAGCTCTGACTCAGAGTTGATTATTTTAATTAGGGGGTGGGGGGGTGCGACCCCCCTCTTGAGGGATTTGTGGGGGCAAAGCCCCCCTGAAGAAAACATGGGATGCAGTGACCACCTTTATGCTGACCGCAAATGCAGTTGGCATAAAGGTTTCACTGTAACGTCGGTCAGCAAACTTTTTGTCACACTACCATCGTAGATTCCCTGAAAATGATGTATTTCATCATGTTGTCTCTCCCTTCCTTCCTTCCTTCCTTCCTTTCTTTCTTTCTTTCTTTCTTTCTTTCTCCTAATCAAGTCAGTCCACTGAGTACAGGTAACCATTTTGAGGGATGAGCCAGGTGCAAAGCACAATACATACACAAACACAGTTTACATAGCAATAAATACCATAGTACAAATAGTACCTTGTCAAATTAAAACAATAAGCATCAATCATTCCTTAAAACTGAAATTACGTGATTCACTGTGCTTCATTTGACTAATGTGGGGAAAATACTGTGTGGTAAAAAAATGACTGCCAAACATTCTTTTGAATACAATATACTGGTGTAATGATATTTAATAATATTCAGACCAGGATGATTGTGCATTGCGTGATATCAGCACATGGTCATGTGATTGGTTTTAACCAGTAGTAGCTTACCATTTTCCGTACCCATTTTATAATATACCATATATTTTTACCATGGGATATCACCTCTAAGTTTGCCCTAGCAAGGAGTCATGTTTGGTGGAGGCACATGCCAAGGAAATGAGCTCAGAGCCATCTTTCGAAAGGAGAGACCCTCCAAGTCCCATGTTAGGCATTTGGTGTCAGGGCTTAGCAAATCCCAGGTGGGAATATTTTACACATTAATTGGCATGGCATCTTGAAAATCACTTATTCAGCTGTGATCATATTAATATACATTTGTGCTGCCTCCAGAAATCTTCAGAATTTTCGTGACTGTGATCTATAGTTTCTGGTTTGTGATTGACTGCAACACTTTTGGTTACATTTCTTTATAGCCACTTATCCATGTGCCATAAAAAGTTGTACACTGGCATATTTTAGAACTACTTTGTGAGATGTTTAGAATAATGGCCATGGTGACGTAATTATTATGTGTGTTCTAGCCTGCAGATTAAACAATATTATGTGGACCACAATAATAACAGCAAAGGTGAAACAGATACTGTAAGTAAAGAAATAACAGAAGATGGAAATGGAAAGCAGAAACAAATATTGATATTAATCATATTAATTAAAGATGACAGTATAATCAAGCGGTTAGAGCAATGAGCTGTGAATGAGCTTGGTACATCCAGCAGACTTGGGTGTGAGTCCCACAACCTCCACCTTCATATTGTGTGACTTTGAGTAAGTCACTTAACCTCCCCAGTGCTCCTGGGTCACCCCTTAAAACAGTCATTGTGCATAGTGGGTCTTACCCAGTTATCAAAGTATATGATAAATAAAATAAATTGGGGACTTCGATGACACAACACAAATTCACTTTACAAAAAATGCCAAGAATAAAACAATATAGTTTAAAATCTTGTCCAGAGCTTATTTGACTCTCAGTATTTTCTATAAAATGTTGTATACAGATAAACCCACTTGTTGGCATGGGTGTAACATATAGGGAAGTATCTGGCATCAAATATAGGAATGGCCCAAAACAAATTCATGCTGGCAAACAACACAAGTGGCAGCACGGAAACAAACAGGATGCTCAATGCCCTTAGATGTAAGTATTTTCATTTTCAGTGATTTCCCATCTTTAAATGTAGATGAGGTAAAGCAATGGATTTTTTCCTCTCATCACTATGTGTATGAAAAGATTTATCCTAGAAGACTGGAACAATCCCAAATTAAATTTTTTTAATCAAGATAAATGGCTGACAAAAATGAAAGATGCACTGTCCACTAAAAAACTAATTTTATATCATGAACAACCCTTAGATATCTTACAGTCCATGTGGAGAAATATTAACATTTTACTTTCACTAGTTTTAAGAATATAACAATAATATAGTGCATAATGTATAAATGTATGCCTCTGTATAACTTTCCTTGCATTCATTTACAAATATCAGTTGAGTATAATCAAGTCTTTTTTCAGGTCTTAAATTTGTACTCTTGTTAAAAATGACTTCTTAATTTGAGCTGTTGCACTATGAAGGATTTACCATATTTCATAACATTTATGTGTCGAATCACACATCACTGTTTTATCTGCAATGTATTTTTGTATAACTAAATCATTTTTTTTCTTTCTTTTCCACTTCTGTTTTATATACACTGTCACACTGCAAAAAATAAAATAAAAATTGTTTTGGAAACAACATGGGTTCTAGCTTCTGACTAGCTGTTGTATTGTAAGCTATATCATGAGAAACACTAATCTAATTGTGATCAAACTTTTTAAAGCATATCACAGTGCTATTTCTTGAGAGTTTTATCATTTTAATCAGGATGACCTAATTATGTATTGGTTCAAGTTTGTGAACTGATGTGCTGACTTAGGTAAATCTTGAAAAATTGTCACCTGAGTTTTACTAAAACAAACTAAATTAGCATTTAAACAAGGTATTAAATAGATTCCGAATATAGGCTATGTTGACATGCATTTATTTATTTATTTAAATTTTGGTAACCAGGTAAGCCCACTGAAGCCAGAGGTCCCTTTTTCAGGAGCAATCCGGAATTAATTACAGGTAAACATAAGCAATACTTTTATACATAATACATATCGAGACAGGTCAAAGAACAGGAAAGCTACAAAATATTAGTCATTTGCAGCACATTGCTTACGATCAAAACAATTGGTCCTCTACTTCTGCAGTCTAACTAGCAAGGCTACTAACGGATATAGCCATGGATGTGCATTTCTGCCTAATGTATCTCTTCCTAACTAAAGATTTTGCACATGTTAAATCCATTGGCAGATTTCCTATAAAGTGAAGAACTTCACACTTTGCAGAGTTTTTACAAAGTTTTCAACTGAAACATCATGGAAAAACTGTGCATTACACACTTCACTGAGAGTTCATGTAATATTTGTAAAATATATGCAGTATATACATTTATTCTGTAAAGTACCCATATCACAAAGCAGGCCAACCTCACAAACTGTTAACATTTTTTGCAAAATAGTGCAAAGCAAATTTCTGTAGCTTCACACATTACTATACCAAACTCACTCACCTCTGATACACGTCTTACAATATTCTTTAACAGCATGAATTTACACCCTTTCAAGGAATAAGTATACTATTGACATGTTACTTATCTGAAATGTTTTAAAAAGTAGTAAATTAGCATAACTGCTAGATAGAGAAACTCTAGTAGACAGCAACCGGAGAAGATAATCTGGTTTGATTGATCCATCAGTATCTGTTGCAATGGCAAAAAAAAAAAACTGCTTAGCATTCAACAGTTGATTGTTTTGAAGAGTTAGCAGAAAGAAAAGTAGCAAGAAGGAAAATGTTACAAATTTTAAGAAGTAGTCAGTTGTAACGTTTTATTTCTGAAGTATTTTTTCTATTTCCTTTTGCTCATTAGAAAGTTTTGTAAGTGCTAGTATTACGTAACACATGTTGTGCATCTTTCCCCAGGGTTTCTAAAACTTGTCCTTAGTGTTGCAATGTCGATAGCAGCTTTGTAAGGTAATTAGCTGTACTTGTGAACAGACAGAAGCCGCTCACCCTAGCTGCTTTAAAAAGTGAAAGCAAAAAACAGACAAGCTGCTATTTTATCTAGAACAAACACTGGTATTTATTTTAGATGAAATACCAGTTAAGAACCACGAACTTGAAATGCTGCTCTGCTTAAAAAAGTGAGAAAAATAGATGCTTAATTTATTTTATTAAAAAATTAAAAAGAACAAGTTTGGTTCACACACCTTATATGTAGAGTGCCATGACAGAGCACTCAAGCTTCACTTTGGTGCTTTATGACATCACTGTGCCTACTTGGTGTGAGAACCAGCTTGTTCTACTCACTCATGGTTCTCATTCTCTCCTGGTGGCCATTTTGGGTTGGGCTCAGCAATGGATGATTCCGACATCATACGGCAGCATGGGAACGAAGGAGTTAATTATTCTCTATATAATGGATCAAAGTCAGAGAAGGTGAATGAGCACCAGGATACAAGGAAGCGGTGCTGTTCGTAGCAATTAGGTATCAAAGAACAAAAAAGCAGCACCCATTGCAGAGAGAGAGACCATCAGTCAAGACACAGCATATGTAAACAAACTGGTCTTTTATTCCACAGAGGAGCAGAAATAGGCAACAGTAACAGTTAAGCTATCAGACAAAGCACTAACATTTCTCCTGCCCCCTGCCAGGCTTCATCACAGTGATCTACCATAAAGTGCAAAGTGCTCATTATTTATAGTGCAAAAGGTATGTTTAAAACTCAGCCCAGCCAATCAAAGGTCTGCATCAGAGATTACATCTTAAAGGTACAATGTTCATTATACAATTCATTACCATACAGACAATGTATCTCAGCTCACTAATAAAATACTAAAAAACTTGGACTGTAGCTAGGAGTATTGTAATGAATATCAAAGAGTATAAAGTAAAAATTGCACAAGTTTTTCATTTTTAAATTTGTACTCTTTTTTTTACCTCTGTCCTGGTGGGACTTGAACCTCCTAACTAGTCCAGGCACACAGACTTTATGCAAATACAAGAAATCTTTCAACACATCATATTAACATCTAAATTTTTTAAGGAAAGCAGCCAAATCTATGTTGTCATTTAAACCTTTAGCTTTTCAGGCTCCAAGTTCATAAATCCAGAAACTCTCACGCTGGCCTATCAGTTTTTTGATGTCTCCACCCCTGGGGCCAAGATGAACATGTTCAGTACCCATAAATTCAGTCTCGTGTGTAGTCTGTGGATTATTTTGTACATGCTTGACAATGACATATGTTGTATCTCCCCTTTGCAAAGCTCGTACATGTTCACACACTCTTACTTTTAAGGGACGGGTAGTCCAGCCAACATAATATGAACCACAGATGCATCTAAGTAAATACACTACATTTTGAGTGACACAAGTAATAAAATGACGAATTTCAACCTGCGTCCCACTGTTTGGATGTGTAAAGGACTTTCCACTACAGATGTAGATACAATACTTACACCTACTGCATTTATGTGTACCCATGGGGGGGGAGTAAGATAGAAGGTCTAACAGGTTCTGGTCACAAGGTAATATTTGTCACTAACATATTCCTAATGTTTCTACATTTTCTGAAAACAACTTTTGGTCCTTCCTCCCCTATATTTTGCAACTTAGGTTCCAGCTGGAGTATAGACCAGTAAGTAGTCATGATTTCTTTCACTTGGTTGGCACACTTAGAGTAGATCATAATGAAAGGGTTATGTTCTTTTCCAAGACTGTTTCACTATTCATATTTTCTACTTTGTGCAGAGGGGTGGCTATACTCCAGTTGCTGTAACCCCTGTCTGCAAATCTCTTATCATGCACATTTCTTATATGCTCAAATTCACCCTGTTCAGAACAATTCCTCAAAGTTCAAACCAGTTACACCTTTGGTATGTTAAATTTAGTGGTGGGGGGACAACTCTCATACCTAATCAGACTGTTTTGATCTGTTGTCTTCTGGAATAACATTGTACACAACCCGCCCTCTGCGTTCCTGTATATTTTAAGATCCAGGAACATAACTGCATCCCAATGGACTATATTTATAGGTGAGGGAACTATTGGTGCTTTCCATTCATCGCAAAATCTTTAAATTCATTGATGGACACCGTCCACAACACCAATATATCACCAATAAAGTGCCACCACAAATCTACCTTGGAAAATAATGGATTTGTGGCAGCACTGTAGAGATGTTCCACCTCCCATTTACCCACATAAACACTGGCAAAACTGTGTGCCATGGTGGTCCCCACAGATCTACTCCAAACTGTCAAGTAAGTGTTATTCCTAAACAAAAAAGCATTTTTAATAAGCAATTCCCTTGCCAGTTCCACAAGGAACACAGTAGGGACTGTTACTCTGTCTCCTCCCCCCCCCCAAATACATGGCCTCCAATCCCTCCTCATGAGGGATAACCATGTACAGGGAGTTGACATCAAGGGTCACCATGTACCAATCCTGATGTATATTCAGAATCTCCACAATGTTAATAACGTCAGATGAGTCTGCAGTATAAGATCTAAGATTCTTCACTAAGGGCGAAGGTGTAGATCAACAAAAAGGGGTTTAGTTAGCCACCCTTTACCTAAAATGATGGGTCTCCCTTGGGGTTGCTCCAAACTTTTGTGAACTTTAGGTAAATCATTACAAGTTGATAAAACTGAATGGGTCTTTCTATATATAAAAAAATGCATTGGGTCCGGTAACAATCTTAACAAAAGGTAGTTTAGGAAATGTAGACTTTATGGTACTCCATTTGCAAAACTTAAAAGTAGCTGTCAGGTTTATATTCTCCCCAAACACTAAGATGATAGCTCTAGAACAGATTATAAATAAAATTCAGGACGATGTGAAACAAAAACCATTGATCGTAATGGGTGGCTTACATTCTGACTGGCACAATTCGAGAGGAAATAAACTAAAGGACATGTTTGCACCCCTTGACATACTCCAATTGATAGATGAACCCACTAGGTATACTAATTCCATGGCTAAGGGAACATTGTTGGATTTATTGTTAGTTTCTCCTCAGTTAATAGTCCATTCTAAGGGAGTTGGATCACCTTTTTTGGGGGACCACAACTTAATTTGGGCAATTATTGGATGTAAGGCATAATCTCGGACACAATTGGGTGGGGGGTTAGGGACGTGAAACATTTTTCAGTTGATAGATTTAACTTGGATATACAGACAGAAAACTGGAAGAGATGCAAACAAATTCAGGACCTGGATCAAACAGTACATTATTTTGAAACCAGGTTCTTGGAGTTATGTGATAAACATGCACCTAAGATAAAAGTGAGTAAGAGAAAGGCTAAGGAGCCCTGGGCTCGTGATAAATTACTAAAAAACAGGTTGTGGAAACTGGCTAAAAAAAATCAAAAACAAGCAGTGATTGGGATATTTACAAAAACAAAAGAAATCATTGTAAACAACAGATTAGGAAAGCTAGATCAAATTACTATAGGACAAAATAGATGGGAATAATGACCCAAAAAGGTTTTGGCAGATTGTCAATGATATCATTAGTCCAGGAAATAAAAACAAGCAATATATAAATCAACTGACTCATGATGGGAAGGCAGTGAAGGAACCCACAGAAACAGCAAACTTGTTAAATTATTTTTTTGTGAATTTGACAGGTTTGGACACAAAAGTCTCACTTAATGAGACACAGGAGGATTTAAACTTTAAAGAGCCATACCCACCTTTTCGCTTTAGAATATTAAATATAAATGAGGTAAAAACATGTCTGAAACAAATACAAATTCATAAATCCCCAGGCATGGATGGATTGGAAGGAACATTTTTACAAATGGCAGCTGATTATGTAGCACCAACAATAACATACATGTTTAACTGGAGCTGGAGTACAGGGTTCTTTCCTACCATATGGAAACAAAGTAACATTTTTCATTACACAAAGAGGGAGAACAAAATGATCCAGGTAAGTACCGGCCTATAGCCTTGTTTTCCAACATATCTAAATGTCTGGAGAAATTAGTTCACACACAAATAATGGATTATTTAAGAATAAAATAAAATTCTAACACCATATCAGGCAGGATTTAGAAGGCTCTCTACAAGTTCAGCTTTGATTGAATTTAATGACATTGTGGCTACTTCTCTGGATGCAACAATGGAGACTGTGGTCACATTTGTAGATCTGTTAAAGGCCTTGGACCTGGTGGACCGCTCCCTGCTGCTGAAGAAACTCTGGGTTCTGTGTATTACAGAGAGACCATGAGACTGGATTAAATCATATCTTACTGGAAGATCTCAGAGGGTATGTGTGTCTCAGACTCTGTCAACAATGAAACCAGTTGACAGAGGAGTCCCCCAGGGATCCATATTGGGGTCCTTGCTTTTCCTAGTATTCTACAATGATCTTCCCCAGCCAGTATAAACATCAAACATTCGACTGTATGCAGATGATACAGCACATATTGCATCTGGGGTGGATATTGCAGACCTGAGAACTAAACTGCAGAGGGACATCCGTGGTGTTGGGGAGTGGTTCACCAGGTCATGGCTTGTGATGAATACAAAGAAGACAAAAGTTCTTTATTTTGGGAACAGAAATAAACCAAGTTTGGGTATAACATCTTTGACAAATACCTTAATAGATCAAGTTACTGAATATCGATATTTGGGAGTAATCATTGACGCAGAATTAAATTTTCAAGAACATACCAGAGAGCTGCTAAACAAAGTCTGTAAAAAACTAGGAGCGCTGAGACAAATATCAAGATCTTTGGATTTAAAACCTAGGAAAGCTACTGTGGAGCAAATGGTGATGCCCTCTATTGACTACGGAAGCATTACATACAGGGTTGTGCCTACATTAATGCAGGATAAACTGGACAAAATGCAGTACAAACTCGCAAGGTTTTTTCTGGGCTGTCCTTACAGAACACATCACTGCACATTGCTAAATACATTGGGATGGACAACTTTAGAACAAAGAAATGGGGAGATATGGCTAAAACTATTGCATCATTTTTTTTACAAAACAACTGGGGCATTACATATCTGTCAATGCATTATTGAAAAAAATGTAATCCACATGGACCTTAACTAGGTCTGTGTACGCAAATAAAATTATGATAAATCATAATAAAATAAGATTTGGTGAAAAAGCTTTAAAACACCAAGCGGCAAATATTGGAATATACTTCCATATCCAATGAGAGTGGCATCTCCAAAATCAATCAGCACATGGTTAAAATCAACCTTCCAAATCATGTGTAATTGTTAGTTTGATAATTGATGTTAACTTGTCTATCGTTCTATCTAGTCTCATGTTTGTCTGTGTATTGCAACTAGTAATTTATATCTGTCTGCATATTTGTACAAATGTTATTATGTGTTTGAGGTGTTAGACAATTTGTCCATATATAATTTGTACAGTGTATACTGCTGAAACTTCATTCAACTTTTGTACAACTTTTGTATGCAATTTACCCTATGTACTTTTATGCTTCTTTATGACATCAAACAAGACTTGTTTTGTAGTCAGGGATTTCACCCCTAATGACAGGTGATATCCTGTACAAAAATAAAATGTTACCTACTTACATACAACCATCATAGTTCTAAACATGACGTCCGTAATATATCCCTTCACAAAACCTCTACCCAATACTCCATCAACATGCTCCTTATAACTGGGAATCTGAGATTTAGAGATTTTAACATAAAACTGCTGAATTTATGGGTATTGAACATGTTCATCTTGGTCCCAGGGATGGAGACATCAAAAAACTGATAGGCCAGTATGAGAGTTTCTGGATTTACAAACTGGGAGCCTGAAAAGCTAAAGGTTTAAATGACAACATAGATTTGGTTGCTTTCCTTAAAACATTTTGATGTTAATATGGTGTGTTGAAATATTTTTTGGATTTGCATAAAGTTTGTGTGCCTGGACTAGTTAGGAGGTTTGAGTCCCACCAGGACCGAGGTAAAAAAACGAGTAAAAATTTAAAAACCAAAAACTTGTGCAATTATTACTTTATACTCTTTGATATTCATTTGAATACTCCTAGCTATAGTCCATGTTTTTTTTAATATTTTATTAGTGTGCTGAGATAAATTGTCTGTATGATAACGAATTGCATAATGAACATTGTACCTTTAAGATGTAATCTCTGATGAAGACCTTTGATTGGCTACACTGAATTTTAAACACACCTTTTGCACTATAAATAATGAGCACTTTTTACTTTATGGTAGATCACTCTGATGAAGCCTGGCAGGGGCTAGGAGAAACATTAGTGCTATTTCTGATTTCTAACTGTTGCTGTTGCCTATTTTTGCACCTCTGTGGAATAAAAGACCAGTTTGTTTACATATACTGTGACTTGACTGATGGTCTCTCTGCAATGGGTGCTGCTTTTTTTTTCTTTGATATATAATGGATCTGTAGAATAGCGCTCTGTCTGGCAGCTGACGTATCCAGCTCTGTTCCTTCTACTACATCTGCACTGTGACCTCACTGACAGGGGCATCACAGCTGGCCTGGCAGTTGCTGAGTGACCACTCAAGCTGAGCAGCTGTGATGCAACAGCCAGTGAGATCACAGTGCTGATGATCTAAAGAGAGGAACAGAGTTAGATATGTCAACTGCCAGGCTGAGTGCTGTTCCGTTCATAAAACCTACAAACACCAGATGAAAAAATTTCCAATTAACCAACGGGAAAAGAAAAAGATACCTCAGATATAAATGATAATAGCTGACTGTTTTAAAAAACTAAAATTAGTTTGATGCAGTACACTATCTCTTTAAGTCAATGTCTACATTTCATTCCTGCTCATATAAACAGAAAAAAATGAATACCTTAAAATGCCAGGAGCAAGCCAGCCCACCGGTGTGGCAGCAAGGCGCCAGCTTGTGACACGGGTTCAGGAAATGATGACCTGGGAGTTGGGTGGAGAAGGATAGAGCATCTGAAGGGTGGCTCTCCCTCTCCTGGGGGGGAGTGCCTGGCCTGTTGGTGACCTCTGGTGGAGACCAGGGGAATTGCAGGGAAAGGCCACAGCCTGGTTGCATGGGAGGCAGGACAGACACTGGCATCATTGCATGCCCTGCCTCCCACGGAATCATAGCATCAGAAAGACTCTGGTCCTCCGGGTATGAAGCTCTGCTCTTCTGCCTTTCCCACTGCCACCAGTGCCCACTGGGGGGTGGGGTCCCGCTCCTGTGGCCTCACCCTCGGGGGTATGCCAAGGCAAGGTGCTAGTGTCCATTGGGGGGGTTGCACACCCACCGTCCCCTCCCAGAGGGGTAGGCCTGGGTATGGTGGGATGGTGTGTGGGACAGGGGCCATGCTCCACTAAAGAATTAAGGGAGATGGACCCCCCCCCCAAAAAAAGAACAAAAAAAAATACCAGGGGCAGGAGTTTCATAATCCTCCAGATGACTTGTGGCACATTTTGCACCATGTCCAGAAACTCCACCTGCAAGCTAGACCATTTACAAAATGGTTTGGCTTTTGGACACAGTTGCGATTTGCAACAAAAATGACACCACATGCATCAATCAAATTGTGAAAACTGTCATAAAAACTTGAGCATCTTTGAAAATAAGACTGTCTAGTTTTATGCAACCTGGTGGATGCTGACAGGGGAGATAATCCACCCTTGTTTCATAGACCTCCCATTCGAAAATCCAGCTCAGAATCATATAATTTTTTTAGGGTGAACTGTGGTCTGATTGGCTGTAAGCAGAAAACATTTCAAATAGACAATATATTCTGTAGTTTTCTCATGCACTATTTATAGGACCATAAATGCTTAACTCTGCCTGTTTTTTTTTTTTTTTTAAAGGATTCGGTCAGCCATTCTAAGTCTGTGAGTAAAACATTTTTTAAACCACAATATGGATTTTAATCCCCTATTGAACAAAGAAATGTTTTTTTGTAGGTACAGTACTTTTCTGGAAAGAAAACAATAAATCTATAATTTTTGTGGGATCCCAAAAAACAAATTAGATCCTGGGGCAATTTGCAAAATAAACCAGTCTGTACACCCTCTTGTGGAATAGTGCAACTTTCTACAACTCTCTACTAGAGTGTGTCGCTTGCTAAACTCTCTGTTAGTCTTTTTCTCCACCAGCACTGCCACAGAAGGCCTTGAGTTAGTTGGGTATGGTGGCACAGGTGTGCAAAGTCAGATGGCTAGCTTCAAGTAAGAAATCCTGTTCTGGTCCAATGAGTTCCCTATTATTTCATCATATGTTTGACATTTTATTTACCTAGCATAGCCCAGCTAAGATACATTTTCAGTGGCATCCGGCTTCTACTCAATGTAACAGCTGGGAGGGCTGAAGCACAGGGCAAGGGATTTGTGCAAGTTTCCAGAGAGAGTCAATTGCTGTGAGTGGATTCTAACCTGTGGCCTCATGTTCTACAGTTCAGTGCTTTGATATTTAGACCGTGTTTCCTTCACTGCAAAGATGAGACACACAGTGTGTGTTCTGGAAATGTGTGTGGGGTATCCCAATTCTGCTGCTGTGTCTCCTTTATATGGCATTTATTTTGTTTGGAGGGTACCGGTGAGGACAAGAGCTTTGGACTGGAAGCTAGTAGCCTTAAAATAGCACATTATATAAAACATCTACTAATTTATCAGCCTGAAAATGCAGTGGCTGGGGGGGGGGGGGGGGGGTATTACTGAATGCTCAAGGTTTGAATCCTGAGTTGGGACCCTGGTGTGGGCTAGCATCCATCTGGAGGGAGAGAGGGAGGAAGGCCTGCCAGACTGTTGCATGCCTGCCCTAATGCTCAGGGAGCAGGCATAGCATGGAGCCACATGTGGGGGACATGGGCATATTGCACACTGGCATGCCATTCTGTAGGCATGCTTGGAGCTCACACTGTTGGCAAACCCATGAGGGTAGGTGGGGAGAAAACAATGAAATACATCACTACTTGCAGGTAACATAGAAACATAGAAGTTGACAGCAGAGAAGGACCGCGCAAGGCTCATCCAGTCTGCCCATTTTATCTATCTTATGAATGTGCCATAGGCCTTTACTCTGTCAATGGCGTATCTATACATACCCATCTGTATTGCTCACTTATGCCTATCCCATGCCTGTTTGAAGCCCTGCACTGTATTCATATCCGCCACTTCCTGAGGTAGGCCATTCCATACATCCACCAACCTTTCTGTGAAAAAGAACTTCCTCACATTACCCCTTAATCGGCCTCCCTCTAATCTCATGCTGTGTCCTCTTGTTCTCCTATTTTTCTTATATTAAAACATGTTAGACTCTCACCTTGTTAATGCCCTTATGATGTTTGAATGTTTCAATCATGTCACATCTCTCCCTTCTTTGCTCTAGAGTACATCTGTCCTCATATGTTTTCTGATGCAGTCCGTGCACCATTTTGGTTGCCCTTCTCGGGACTGCCTCCATTTTGTTAATATCCTTAAGCAGGTGCGGCCTCCAGTACCGTATGCAGTACTCCAGATGGGGCCTAACCAGTGTCTTGAAAAGAGGGATTATTACCTCCCTCTTACGACTTGTGATACCCCTACTAATATACCCCAACATCCCCCTAGTCTTACCTACTGCTTTAGTGGTCTACTTGGATGATTTCAGGCCATCTGTGATGATGATGCCAAAGTCTCTCTCTTCCCTTGTGACTGCCAACAACTCCCTTCCCAACCTAGAGGTGGCTTCAGGGTTTCTCTTTTCTATGTGCATGATCTTGCACTTCTTTGCATTAAACCCCAGTTGCCACTCTTCTGACCATTTTGCCAGTTTATCCAGATCTCTTATCATTCTGGCCACCCCATCTGGATCATCTGTTGTAGATCTTGGTGTCATCTGCAATCAGACAAACCTTACCCTCCAGTCCATCTGCAATGCCACTGATGAAGATATTGAAGAGGACTGGCCCCAGGACTGATCCCTGAGGTACCCCACTTGTGACTTGCATCTCTTCTGACTGTATACCATTTACCACCACTCTCTGTGTTCTGCTCTCCAACCAGTTTGCCACTCAGTTGACCAACTTCTGATCCACCCCAAGCCTACTCAGCTTATTAATCAATCTTCTATGTGGAACAGTATCAAATGCTTTGCTGAAGTCAAGATAGGTGACATCAACTGCATCCCCCTAGTCCACCACTCTGGTTACCCAGTCCAAGAAATCTATGAGATTAGTTTGACAGGACCTTCCTGTTGTAAACCCATGCTATCTTGGATCCCGTGCCCCTATGGATTCCAGGTGTTGCAGTATACTCTCCTTAAGGAGTGCCTCCATAATCTTGCCCGCTACTGAGGTAAAACTGACTGGTCTGTAGTTTCCTGCCTCCTCCCTGCTACCACTCTTGCTCTTGTGGAGCGGGATCACACAAGCCCTGCTTCAGTCTTCTGGGACCTCTCCTGTGCTCAGAGACTCACTAAACAGTTCTGATAATGGCTCTGTTAGTTCCACTCTTAGCTTCTTTAGTACTCTGGGATGTATGCCATCCGGTCCCATTGCCTTGTCCAACCTGAGCTTAGTAAGCTCTTGTAGGACTCTTTCTTTTGTGAAGAGACTTATGCGCACCTCTCTCCCTCCCTCCCGTGTCCATGGTGCTGAGCTGTGGACCCTGTCCTGCTCTACCTTCTCTTCAGTAAATACTGAGTAGAAGTATCTATTTAGGATAGATGCTTTTCCATGGTCCTCGTCCACACACTCCCCCTTATCCCCTTTGATCTTAGCAATACCCCTCTGGACTTTCTCCTTTCACTAATGTATCTATAGAAAGTCTTGTCCCCTTCTTTTACTGTTCATGCTAGTGTTTCCTCGGTTTGGGCCTTTGCCTGCCTTACTGCCTTGCCTGCTTCCCTTAGGGAAGTTTGGTACGCCTTCCTATCTTCGTCACGCTGTGTTCCCTTATATTTGCTGAAGGCCAACTTTTTGGCTCTGACCTTTTCTGCTACTGTTTTTGAGAACCAAAGTTGTTTCCTCCTTCTTTTGTTCTTGCTTTTCTCCCTAACACAATGGGATGTTGCTTCAAGTATTGCATCCTTAATGATTGCCCACTTTGCCTGTACCCCATCACCTGTATTTCTTCTTGCCAGGGCTAGCGTAACTATTGTTGGCCATCTTATCAAAATCAGCTCCTCTGAAGTCTCATATTTTTGCCTTGGAATGGGATGAGTTAGTTCTAGTGGTCAAATTGGCCATTTGTTCACTCTTGGGCCCCACAACCTTACCAGGCCACACTGGATCTTATCTCTGGCTGGGCAGGATGCCCCTAAAGGCCCCACCTTGGGGTGCAAGCTTTGAGATAAGCTGGCCAAAGGATGACTGGGAGGTTGCAAAGAAAGGGCCTGATGGAGAGTTTGCCCTTGATACTGCATCGGCAGAGGTGCAAACTGGAGTTCGGTGACTGTAAGGCTGCTGCATTCTGTATTTTTTGGCACTGGTCTAATGTGCATCCATGTCATGTTTTGTGAGTAATTAAACATTTTACTCCAAGTTTTGGTTGGCATTGGGCTTGGTTTTGGAAGACAGGGCACTCCTTCGTATTGCATGAGTGCCGGTGCTTTTGTTCTGCTCCTGCCTGATGGCAGTAGCCAGGAAAGATAATGAAAAATACAGGAAAAATAACAAAATATATTGATTGTAGTCTTCCTTTATCAGGACTAAGGCCATGGGAAGTCATTAAAACACAGATCTTTCAATAAAGTTGTTGGGATTCCGAAGCCTAGTTAGAAGCCTTTTCAGATACTGGAGCAGGATGTAGAGGAGGGCTTTACAATTTTTTTTAATCCTTATTGCATCAGTTAGGGTGGGTGAATGACTCTGAAAATGGCCTTAGAGGTAACATAGTCCAAGTTATTTGGTTCTTGTGCATCTCTCCAAACCACACACATACTCTGAAGCCACAATCCCAGACCAAGACATTATGGTATGCAAATCTTGGTGTGCGACAGGCTGCATTGCAGCTGTTAGGCTTTATTATGTGTCCAACAACAGTCACAAAGCTGTGACCAAAGTTGACTCAGAGGGAGGCTTCTCTCTGGGGCAGCACTTAACTTTTGCTCCTATTCTTTCTTGCAATCAAGTCACTTTTCCTGTATATTTACTAATCTGGCTCAGTGCATCACCACTCTAGTGAAATTCCCTTTGCCGAAAATACAAAAATGAGCGGATCATGCTTGGGTTCGGACCCATGGTCTCCTTTTTACCAAGCTTTACACTGTGCCACTAAACTAGCAATGCAGGGAAGTGCAGCTGTTTTGGTGCAGAGGCTAAAGTCCTGCCTAGGAGTCATCCCTATTGGTAATGTTTCGGAGGCAGCCCCGTCTCCCGAGGCAACTTGGGTTGCAACTCTGTGCCCCTTGCATGCCTGGCTGGCACAGTACTAGGAGATGATCTGGTCTTTTCAATTATTCAGCCTATACAGGGCAGTAGAACTGCAGGGAAAATGCTACACCTAATGAGGGATAGATAGTGTTTGGGGTGAAGTATTTTGTCACTCCACACTAGGTAAATCCATGAACAAGCTCACAAAGCAAGCAATACAACTGGGGACTGCTGACTGCTTTAAACTCAAGCCGAGTCAGTTACTCATATAGAATAATAATTACTGAGTACAGCATTTAATTCATCGAGGATGGGAGGGATTCCCTGAGGTTTAACATTTTTCACATGGTGTTGAGTGCTGTAGCTGCCTGGAGGGCCAAACCAGAACATTATGGACCCCTGAGGCAGGATTTCCTGTTGTACAGGTCAAGATTTTTGTGCAGGTTCACAGAACTGAGGCAGAAGATGGTCTTACCAGGTCCAAAATGTTGCCGCAATTTCATGAAATTGCACCAAACCTTGCTCAACTAGCGTAAAAACAAGTGATGCATGCATTACTTTGACACTGGCTGCCATAAATCTGGAAAACTGTCACAAAACCTCAGACACCTTCGAAATTGTTTTCTTGTTTTGGCACAAATGGGAAAACCTTGATGGAGCACAAAACTGGCCTGTGTATCAGCATCTTCCCCTTTGAAAATCCAGAACTTGTTTTTTTTTTCATTATTTCCCATGTTCATAGATGAACTGTGTTTAAATATAATGCCTTTCCAAGTTTTCCATGAGGCATCAGTAGTTCTTTAATATATCGAGCTATGGTATGTGTGGATTGTTTGTGTAATATAGGCTCTGTTTTGTTGCTAATACAGCACGTTTCCTTTTTTTAGTGTAATCCCTGAAGAGCAGACAACCTTATCTCCTAATTTTTTTCAAATATTAAAAAGCAAAACATGCAGACAACAAGTCTCCCAGAATGAAAAATTCTGCTGTCAGACAAGGTTTTCAATCACACCAGTCCACAGGGAATTAATTAATTGTTCCCCAACAATAAATGTCTTATGTAAGCTAGCATTTTGCAATGATGAAATAACGTGTTTAATTAGTTCTAAGCTAAGCATTAACTAGATTTCATCTGTTTTCCTAAGACTTTTGTCTTGGACTTTTTTTTCTGTTTGTAGCCTACCTGCTTCCACTCCCCTCCCAAGATACTTTGAACAATGCTGCACACATGCATACAGACAAGCACCTTCCCAAACTCTCTGTGCTGGCAGTGGTAGGACTGGGACTCTGATGTAAGCTCTGCCATGGCAATACTGTCCATGAATCTAATACCTTGTCCCAGGAGACCAGGGGTTATGTTTGAGCCAATAGTCCCATAGTGAAGTTGCTGGAAGCCGAGGGTATTGCAGAGTTAAGACAATTTGTTCTCAGGCTGAGAAGGAGGAGGATATGGGTCACCCAGCATTCACACACACCCTGCTGGCAGACCAAGCACACCAGGCAGAACCTGTTAAGGTACCTGCTTGTTCAATGTCTCAACTTATGGTAGGATGCAGCTGTGGGCAACCCTGAATGTCAGGGAGGAGGTCTGGGGGAAAATCTGGTAAACATATAAAGCATGTTACTTGCCCTCATGCATTCTATCTCTCACATAGCAATAAAGCAGTGTATGTGATAGCTGAGAGGTGAACACGTGGATCCCAGACATGGGAAAAGGGCCCTCTTCCTGGCTTTAGTGCCCTTTAACTCTGTACTAGTGGGGCAAACCTCTTCAGTATAGAATACAAATCACTTCTAATGGGTGTCCCTAAAAAAGGTTCTAGCAGGTGCTTCCTTTCCAATCAATTTTTGAATTTTGAAATAGTCACTTGCATGCTAATCACATTCTGTTTACACTCAACACGCTTATGTGCATTTCAATCCCTTCAAACTGTTTTTGTTCTCTGTACTTCTAAATTTCAGAATGGGTTGGATTCTAAGGGGTTTATTTTTTAGGAGTAGTTTGTGCTAACTCCTTGCACCCTTTCAGTGTACTTCATTTTCTGGCTGTTGTGAATCATCTCAATGAGTTGAGGGTCTCTGCCAAAATATGTGCTGTCTAAAAAATAGAAACATAGACTTTAACTTTGATGGCAGATAAGGACCACTTGGCCCATCTAGTCTGCCCATTTCCCTACCTACAGGATAGGCTGCAGATCCTAGTTAACCAACAGCCTATTTCTTCCTACCCTCCACAAGAATTCCCTTACGTCTGTCTCATGCATTCTTGAATTCTCCCACAGTTTTAGACCCCACAAACTCCTCAGTAAGGCTGTTCCATGCATCCACTACCCTCTCTGTGAAATAATACTTCCTCACATTGCCCCTGAACCACCCCCCCTCTATCTTTAAATTGTATCCCCTTGTTCTTGCACGTCTCTTTTTCTGAAAGATGCTACCCTCTTGGACTTTGTTGATTCCACTGAGGTACTTAAAAGTTTCTATCATGTCCCCCCTCTCCCTTCTTTCCTCAAGAGTATACATATTAAGCTCCTTTAGTCTCTCCTCATACGACTTCTCTTGCAGACCCTGCACCATTTCAGTTGCCCTCCTCTGGACTGCCTCTATCTTGTCTATGTCCTTGTGGAGATGGGGTCTCCAGAACTGGACACAGTACTCCAGATGGGGTCTCACCAACTGTCTGTACAGAAGGATAACAACTTCCTGTTTTCTGCTGCTGATCCTCTCCCTGTGCATCCCAGTATACCCCCAGCCCTCCCTACTACCTTCTCACATTGCTTGCTAACCTTAAGGTCATCTGATATGATTATCCCCAGGTCCCTTTCCTTTTTTGTTGTTGTTACTACCTTCCCCCCCCCATTGTGAATTTTTCCCCTGGGTTCTTGTTTCCCAGGTGCATTATTTTGCACTTCTTTGCACTGAATTCTAGCTGCCATATTTCTGACCATTCCTCCAACCTTGCCAAGTCCCTTCTCATCCTTTCCACACCTCCTTGTGTATCAACCCTGTTGCAGATCTTTGTGTTATCTGCAAAGAGGCATACTTTTCCTTCCAGTCCCTCTGCAATGTCACTTATGAAGACATTAAAAAGGACTGGACCCAATACTGAATCCTGCAGTACCCACTAGTAACCCTCTTTCTTCAAGTGGACTCCATTTACAATTACCTTCTGTGTCCTGTTGTCCAGCCAATGTTTTACCCAGACTACCACCCTGGGACCCACTCCCAGGCTGGTTAATTTGATTATTAATCTTTTGTGTGGGACTGTGTCAAATGCCTTGCTAAAGTCTAGGTAGGCCATCTCCACAGCCCCTCCCAGGTCTACTACTTTGGTCACCCAGTCAAAGAAATCTATTAGATTCATCTGACATGACCTTTCCACTGTGAACCCATGCTGCCTTGGGTCCTGTGCCCCACTGGCCTCTAGGTACTCAACTATTCTTTCCTTCAGCAGTGACTCCATCACTTTACCTACCACAGAGGTCAGACTGACAGGTCTGTAGTTTCCTGCCTCTGTCTTGGTCCCACTTTTGTGAAGGGGAATCACATCCACCTTCTTCCAGTCCTCGGGTACCACACCATCCTCCCATGATTTATTAAAAAGAGTAGCCAGTGGTTTCACTAGTTCCCCCCTTAATTCTTTTAGCATTCTGAGGTGAATTCCATCAGGCCTCATTGCTTTGTCCACCTTCAGTTTTAGGAGTTCTTGCAGAACCCTTTCTTCTGTGAAAGGATCGACCCCCCCTATCAAGAGTGCTTCTATTAATTGGATTAGGCACTTCTCTCTTTGTGAATACTGAGCAGAAATATTCATTCAGTATCCTGCTTTTCATTGTCCCCTCTGCCCACTCACCATTCATTCTATTCAGCCTCACTATCCCTCCCTCCCTCCCTTTGACTTTCTACGCTCGCTGATGTACCTATAAAAGGTTTTATCCCCCTTCTTAACCGAGTTGGCTATCCTTTCCTCAGTTTGGGCCTTTGCTATTCTGACTTCCCTCCCTGCTTCCTTCTGCCTCAACTGGTACAGCTCTCTGTCCTGCTCCTTCTGTGTTTCCTTATACTTCCAGAATGCTATCTTTTTCTTCCTGACTTTCACAGCCACCTCGTTTGAGAACCATAGGGGCTTTTTCTTTCATTTTGATTTGTTTATTTACTTCACACAAAGGCTTGTTGCCTCTGTGATGACAGTTTTAATGATTCCCCATTGTTGCTCCACACCTCCTTCTAGCCTGTTTACTAGTGCTTTTCTGAGGCACTCTCCCATCTTGCCAAAGTCAGCCCTCCTGAAATCCAGTACCCTCACTTTTGTATGGCCTGACTCTGTAGCTGATTTTAATGTGAACCATGCTGTTTGATGGTCACTTGTTCCCAGATGGCAACCCACTTCTAGATCTGAGATCCTCTCACTGCCCCTGTTTGAGAGTAGGAGGTCTAAGATTGCTCCCTCACGAGTGGGTTCCGAAACTAGCTGTCTGAGGCCTGCCACCTGTAGGGCATCAAGAATGTCCCTGCTCTTCGATGTGGCTGCAGCAAATGTGCTCCAGTTAACATCTGGCATATTCAGGTCTCCCATCAACAGTATCTCCCCTTTCTCTGCCACTTTAAGAATGCCTTCTATCATATCCTTGTCCATTCCCAACCCCTGACATGGGGGTCTGTACACAACCCCTGTGCGGATTGTGGTGCCCTTTCCAGTCTCCAAGGTGACCCACAGTGCCTCCTCTCCTCCCTGTTTACTCTTTTGTTCAGTTGCTTTTATCCCTTCCTTTACATAGAGAGTTACTCCACCCCCCTTCTCCCCTGCCTGTCTCTCCTGTAGGTTATGTACCCTGGTATGTTAACATCCCAGTCATGGTTCTCTGTGTACCATGTTTCTGTGACTGCTATGATATCCAGGCATCCCTCTTCCATCAAGGCCACCAGCTCAGGGAGCTTGTTGCCCAGACTACGGGCATTGGTACTCATTACCCTCCATTTCCTGATGATCTTACTCCTTTTTGCCCCATCCCTGTCCTTCTTGTCTTTGTCACTTTCTCCATTTACCCCTGCCCTTTTCCCTATCAACACCTCTATGTTGGTGTTTACCCGCACTACCGTGATTTTTGGGAAGCTAGGATTCCCTGCTCTTTCCAGTGCCTCCCCTTGGCTAGTTTAAATGCTTGCAAATGAAGCATTTAAACCTATCACCTAGATCCTGGTTCCCTCCTGGACAGATGCAGCCCATTATGCCAGTACAGGCTTGCATCACTCCAGGTGGACTGATCCCAATGAAGCCAAATCCTGAGCTCACACCAGTTTTTCAACCACAGATTGAATCCCATGATGCGGAACACCTAGTCTCTCCTACGCCATAGATGGGCAGCACCTCCGAGAAGGTTACCGTGCATGCTACTTGTCTAAGGCCCCTTCCCAATTCCTCAAACTCTTCCTGCACTTCTCTAATCCCTTTATTAACCAGGTCATTTGTCCCTAGATGGACAATGACATCCAGCTCCCTCCCCTGTGCAGCTGCTCTGGCAATCCAGAGGATTTGCTCCCTGTCCCTCCAAGCCATGGCGCCAGGCAGGCACCTTACCTCCCTCTCCCCTTCCTCCCCCAGTTCTACCTTCCTAACAATGGAGTCCCCCACCAGGAGTTGTTTTCTTCCTCTGTGGGGTCCCCTGCCACTCTCCTGTGGGTCTCCTTTTTGGAGGTTCCCAGCATCTTCCTTGGTCTCTACTGTGGGTGCCTCCATAGAGGAACCACACTTTGCCAGAATGGCATAGGAATTATGGAGAGGTACAACTGGAGGGATGTGTCTCTGTTCCACCACCCTCACCCTCCCTGAGCCCACTGTGGTCCAACCGCTCATCTTTCTTGGCAACCTCTGAGGCAACAGCAGTGGCACTGGTGGTCCCTGGATGGAAGAGGAGGTCCCACAAATCCTGGCCAACTCAGCCTGGAGATGAGCAACCTCCGCCCTCAGCCCATAGAGGTGCCTGCAGATGGGACAACACCGCATCTTCCAGAATGTCTCCCTGAAGAATGCTGCTCCACAGCCACTGCACTGCACCACTCCCATCATGCCTTATTTCTGGCCCCTTAACTGTCTGCAATCCTTACTCTTTCTTCTGCTTTTTTTTCTCTCTCTCCTTACTTTCTGCCTGCGTGCCTTTTAAGCTTCTGATTGTCCTGTTCTGAGACAAGAATATCCTATATTTCTCAGTAAACCCCTTACTTGCTCAGAGGCAGACCTCCAGCAGCTAGAGGGGGCAGGAGAGCTACTCTTGCCCTTCTAGGATGGTGGGTCTTTGGTGGCTCTGTGATCACTCACTTCCTGCTTCCTAGCCACACTGAAATTCTAAACCTGAAATATATCTCAATGCTATTGCTCTTATTGGCAAGTCTAGTTGGATACAGAACTTCTTACATTGTAATTATGTTTACATTTCTTATTTGCCCATTTCAGACGAAAAAAATCATCTGCTCCAGCCTAGTCTTATCTTAGCTCTTGTTCTGCATCCATGTCTCTTCCAGCCCTAAATATCTCCCAAAATTCTTAGGTACTCAAAAGTATTTCTATTAGGAACAAAATAAACTACCTTCAGAATACCTTTTCCTCTTAATATCCATTTTCAAAGCACCCTGCTTTGAGGGGTGTGCAAATATCTTTATTTTATTTTATTTTATTTATTTGGGCCCACTGAAACTAGAAGTCCCTTTTTCAGAGGTGACCCAAGTTTAATTACTTCCAACAGTCAATAAAAGAATCAACAACAACAACAAGCATTTGTCAATGCCAGATGTTTGCTTGCTGGCATTGGCATTGGTAGTGTAGGAGTTACAGAGCTGCATAATAGGAATGGCACTGAAGTACTGAACTGAAACTAACCCCACCACCACCCTGCAGAGACTGACAGACATTGGGGTGTGCCTTTGGGTCATCGGGCATAACAGCCTCGCCATTTCACCACACCCTACTCTGCAGACACTGAAAAGTGTCATGGTGTGCTTTGGGGTCTTTGGCCCTTATGCTCACCCCATTCCATCAGGAAATATGGTGAGATGGGTCTTGTATAGGACAATGGGGTGAACTTTGGGGCCGAAGAGTCCAAGGCACACCTCGATGCCTCTCCCTGGATGCAGGGTGTGGAATAGTATGAGCATTATAGGCGAGAATCCCAAGTCACACCCCTGATGCCTGTCAAATCTACAGGCTGGGGCGTTATGGTCGGAAACCCTAATGCCTCAGGCATTCATTGGCATTTTCACTCCAAATTTTCAACATGGGTTTTTTGTGACCCCCACCTTATGAACAGTGGCAATATAAGTTTGTTAGCTGAAAGCTGATTTCGCACAGCGACTACATCATTTGGCACCACAGGTGCGAAAACACATTTCGAACAGGATGTGAAAAATGACAGCTGTACTGTTCATGGGAAGGTACAAAAAGTGGCAATGTTGAAATTCTGCGGTGAAAATATTAAAAAAACTGGTGAAGTCACGAGTGTGCATAGAAAATGCACAACGCACACCCCTAATGCAATTAGTTTGGGGATTTTTTTACAGCAGATTGTCAACACAGGGATTTTGGAACCTCCGCTCATGAACTGTGATTTTCTTACTCTATCCCAAACAGTGATTTCCCACAGCGACCACGCATTTCTGCACTGGAAGTGTGAAAACACATTTCAGCCATGGTGTGAAAAATGACAGCTGTACTGTTCATAAGCAAGTGTGGAAAAATGCCAATGTTGAAAATCTGAACTGAAAATATTAGAAATCCATGAAGTTACGAGGGTGCGTGGAAACTGCAAAATGGTCGCTCGTAACACAGTCATTTTACGGACTTTTTTCACCAAATTTTTAACATAGCCATTTTAATACCACTGCTCATGAACAGTGTCACTGTAATTTTCTTAATCTGTCCCAAACATTGATTTTGCAAACAGACTGCGCCATTGTGCGCTACATGGGCTGAAACAAGTTTTGGGCAAGATATGAACAATGACAGCTACACTACTCATAAGGATGAGCGGTAAAATGGCAATGTTGAAAATCTGGAGTGAAAATATTGAAAAGTCACAAACTTACAAGCATGGGTAGGAACAGCGCAACGCATGCTCGTAAAACAGTCAATTTTGGGAATTTTTTCACCAAATTTTTAACATAGCCATTTTAACACCTCTTCTCATGAACAGTGTCACTGTGATTTTCTTAATCTGTCCCAAACATTGATTTTTCCCACCGACTGTGCCATTGTGCGCTACATGCGCGGAAACACATTTTGGGCAAGATGTGAGAAATGACAGCTGTACTGCTCATAAGGAGGTGTGTTAAAATGGCAATGTTGAAAATCTGGAGTGAACATATTGAAAATTCATGAACTTACGAATGTGCATAGGAACAGCGCAACACATGCTAGTAAAACAGTCATTTTTGGGAATTTTTTTCACCATATTTTCAACATAGGGTTTTTGGGGGCCTACCTCATGAACTCTGGCACTGTCATTTTGTTAATCAGTCCTGAAAGGTGATTTCTTGCAGTGACTGCGAAATCACCCTTTGTGCCTGCTTAAGGCCATGACAGTGAGATAATTCATGAGAAGGGGTCCCAAAAACCCCATGTTGAAAATTTGGTGCTAAAATTCCCAAAAATGCATGAGATATGCATTAAAGTTGAAAAAACCCAATTTATAGCATTATACAGTTTACCATAATTTCCTCAGTTCGCGGTCGGCTTTGAAGAGTGCAGACGTGTTCCTGGTCCACCGATGATCGTCGTGCTGGATTCCGGAGGTAAGTATGGGGTGAGTTGGGGGTGTGGGGAGGCAGGGTGCGCAGATGGTGGGCGTGGGTGGGGAAGCGGTGGGCAGGACACTCAGCGAGGAAGGTTTTCCTTTCAGGTTTTTTTTAAACTTAGGCAGGGAAGATTTGCCATGTTGGGGAGGGCTTCCAGTGTGGCACAAGGAAAGCTGTTTGGGGGGCCGTAGAGCCGATGGGGATTGGCCACCCCATCGGGTTATACGATCTGTTGCCACGCTTGGGTGGGTTCCTCAGCGTGGCCCCTGTACTCTGGGGACTAGTGGAGCCGATGGGGGCTTATGCACCCCGTCAGTTATATGATTTATTGCTACGCTGGGCTGGGCACCCAGCGTGGCATCTGGAACTCTGTTGGAGGGTAGTGCAGCACAGCCAATGGGGACTGGAGCTTTACGTACTTCATACAGTTTGTGCGTGGGCGCGACGCACTGATATGCGTGCATGTGTGGGGGAGTGTGCCAGGAGCAGGCGAGTATCTTATTGCCCACTCACTGAAGCGCAGCTCTCCTTTCAACTGTACGGCACTGCATTTTTGGATCATGGCACTATGTTTCTTGCACATGCGTGCAAGCAAACATAAAAATCAGCAGGGCAAGTCAAGGTAAGGTTTTCCACAGTAATAACAATGGAGGCATAAGACAATTTACAATAAATCAAAACAAAATTGTGGCAGTCATTAGGGATAAACAATGGTTATGACTGCAACTACAGTTAAATAAGCAGAAACACTGACAAGGAGGAAGGAGTGTTTGTAACAGAATTATGTAGCAACCCCAAAGAGGCTGCTGGGTGAATTGTCAGCTGAGTATTTGCATTCAGGACCCAGACTTTTTGGAATTCGTGATTCCAGCTACAAAATAGCGTTTTCCCCTCTTTCTAGGCAGTCAAGACTAGTGAAACAGGTATTGAACCCCTTTCAGTCATCTCACACACCCACTGCCATCCTTGGTGTCTCTGACCCCACAAAAAAGTACCCCCCCAATCTGGCATTCTGCTAGCCAATTTTCCTGCCACAACATTTTTCAAGTTAAACTCGCCACCTAACCGGAAGTCCCACCTGGCCTTTTATAGGCAAAGTTACAAGTTATGCCACTGACCTCAACATCCAGTCCATGATGCATGGGCAATTTAACAAATTCCAGCCATTTGGTCGGGTCCTTCTTCCCTCTGCTCAAGTGCACCTTTAGAGTAATTCCACTCTCCTTAAGCCGCACACTCATCTGAACCTTTATGGACAAATTACAGAACAATGCCCCTAGTGCGCTGTTTATTTACTATGGGGCAATACAACATCCTGGCTGAAAGACAGACTGCCATAAAGGAAAACAAAGGAGCTCATCAATTTACATCATACATCAGCGGTCAGTGTTCTGAGCAGAATGCTGGGGGATTTCTGCCTCTTGGGGAGTTATTCTAGAGCAGAGTCATAAGCAGAGCTGTGAGAATTAACAACAATGACATTTCAATGTGCAGTAGTGACCTTGAGTGGTCTAGTAGTTACAGCACACAGATGAAATTCTGGAGACCCCTTCTGAATAGCAATACCCCCTACTATGGAACCATGAGTAAGTCATTAAACTTAGCCTGTTCCCTGTTCTTTTTTTTCCATATCATTGTTTCTGCTCCTTGCAGCTTGGCCTGCCTACATCCAGCCACCATCCTCTCACCTTTTCCAACCCACAGGCTCACTCGCATCCAGCTAGCATACTATGTACCTGTGGAGGGGTCCCCAACCCCTCTTGCGAGCCGGGATCCAATACCAGAATGCGATTCCACAACAGACCAACTCGGAGAGAGGCCCAGCCATCAAGCTGCTTGGCAGACTGCCCTTTTTCCTCTGATTTTCTTCTCCTGAGGTACGGACGTGCAATGACATCCAGGCACTGTGTGCCAACATTTGCTGTACCTCAGCCCCTGATTTTCCCTGCTCCTGCAGTGCCCCGATTGCCATTGGAGGCTGCTGCGATGGAAGCCCTGAACCCTCCATGGGAAAGGAGAGCAGTCCGTCGGATGCTCGATCCTTTCCCTCCTCAGGAAATCCCCGACAGCCTGGGCACATTCCTGTGTAGTCAGTGTGGCATGAGGTATGGCCTTTTCTCTCTTCTTGAGCTTTTCTTAACCTCAGTCTCTCTCTCTCTCTTTTTTTTCCTTGAGTTTTTTCCAAAGGACAACAGTCAGCATTAAGACCCCAAACCCATGTGTGGGCTGGTCTCAATTTTCATGCTGTGTACAAAATTATTTTTTTTACTTACTGTTTACTAAACTACAGTAGATTGTATCAGACTGATTCTGATGACTTCCAAGGTGACCTTTGCTGAAACCAGAAATCCCAGAATCCCTCACAGCTGACATCAGAACAGGGCTGCAGTAGTAGGAGATTTAATAGCCTGCAGTGCATGTTAGAGATTTTATAAGCTCAAATCAGATGTGTTCTGCTCCAGCTGTTCTCTAGGGGCTATATACAGTCCTCTATGACTGTACTTAACACTGAGAGGACAGCAGAACCAGCAAACAAAATACCAGAGGTTATAAAAACTCTAACTTGCACGTCAGCAGCAGGGGATATAGGGATTTCTGGTTTTAGCAAAAAGCAGCTTAGAAGTCAACAGAATTGGTCTGATATAATCTGTTATACTGCAGTAAATATTAAGTAAAAAAAATATTTTTGCACACAAAATGCACATTTTGCACACAAAGTGCAAATTGGGACCAGACCCACACTTGGGTGTGGGGTTCATAGTGCTCACTGTTCCCATTTAATCTCCTTCAATCTCACATAAGTTCCTTGTGTGTACCCCACAGCTGCTTCAACTGTCCATAGCTCTACATATGGCTATGCAATGTAGGCAAATCACTAGGAATAAAAACATGGTTGAAAACTATTGTTCAGTGTTCTAATCAGAACTAGAAAAATGTTGTCTATCCCTAGTGTGGAGGAGTGGGTGCAGGAAAGTGATAAAAATAGACTGCCGCTTAGTAGGGATGAGGAATACTGTCCACTATCAACAGGATATGTAAGGTATAACACATGAGAGTGTACAGACATATTCTAAGATACGTACGCTGCAGCTGTATTGCAAGGCATGAGGCTTAGCTGAATGCCTTCAACCACCCGAGAAGTGGGTATAATCAGTATGACCAACAACCCTGGAGTATGGCACCCTGCTTATATAATGGCACAAAGTATAAATAAGTAAGGGAAACAACAAAAAAGAAAGTGTGGTCATGAGACATTATAACATGGCTCAAGTCTCATCAGCCAATCAGACTGCTAGAATCACAGAACAATCTAGGACACACTTTATTTGTAAGGTAGTGAGGTTTCCCACAAGAATTAATAATCAGGGTGACTTGCTTCTTCAGATCTACAGTATCAGACTTTTGCATTACACAGCAGACAGTACCTCACCACAATAACTATTCTGATTATTTATATTTTGGGGGCAGGATCGTTCAACCTGATATCACTTTTCCAATCCAATCTAGTTTTAGAACAATTAGAAAAGGAGAAAATTGCGGCAGGAAGGAAAGGAAACTAGTTTTATTTACAGAGTGGTGTCTGACTAGTTTGCCGCCTCATTGGTCAAAAGCCAGTCACATGTTTTTACCCAACAGTAACAACCTGCAAAAGCAGCATAACAACCCTGCTAGTCCATTGTAATGCAGGGGCCATGTTTTCAGCAAACTGGTTCCAGGTTAAGTGATCAATATGCAGATAACTCAACCACATGACAACCCCCAAGCCAACAAAGGCGGAAAAAACAGCTAAATGTTTCTATTGCATGTAATGCCCACACTGAGACAAAATTACAAACCCCCCCCCCCAATTGCTTTATAGAAAAGAAAATTAGCTAAAGATTTCCATTGCATCCAGGACCCACACTGAGATACACATACAACTTCCAAGTAAGCCACACAGAAAAAAAAATACAGCCTCCAAGAACTGCAGAACCCCCCAAAAATCTAAAACATACCTCACTGATGTGCCTAGTCTATTATTCTCATTTAAATTAGAGCAAATGTTTCACTACTGTGTCCTTGGCGGTGATTCAAACTGAATAAACTTTTCAAAATGGATAACGGTGATGTCATCTGTAATGTCACGATTGTGTGTAAGGTAGCTCATGCCATCAGTGATGTCATCAGCTCAAGTTTATGCATAAGGCAGCTCTGACACTGAAATCACATAGAAAGAAACTACAGAGGGCGTCACATGACAAAATTGGGGCTTACTCACCATCCGATGTAAGTGGCCTATACCATCTCTACGGTGCTGCCATACAAATGGCTGCGGGGGCCACTTGATCACTCCTCTTCAGTGCAGGAGGACTTTGTAGAGCTGGGGAGGGGCCTAAGACAAGTAGCACACACAGCATCCTTCTCAGAGGTGTTGCCCGTCTATGGCATGGGTGCGGCGAGGGTACTTTGCACCAAGCAATTTAATGAATGATTGAAAAAATGGTGTGGATCACAGGGGTTTGGCTTCACTGGGGGACTGGGGTTTCCACCTGGAGGGTCACCAGCCTATTCTGGCAGGATGGTCTGCATCTGTCCAGGAAGGGAACAAGTCTTTTGGGCAATTGGTTTAAATGCTTCATTGGCAAGTTTTCAAATTAGGCAAGGGGGGGGGCACTGATAAGCAGCAGGAAATTCCCAGCCTCTCCCTACAAAACAGGGTACTAAATGAGGAAAAGACTATGGTATAAAGGTCAGTGGGGGATACTGCAACAAAAGGTAAAGCAATGAGTACCAATGCCCATAGTCTGGGTAACAAGCTTCCTGAACTAGTGGCCTTAATGGAGGAGGAGCATCTGGATATCATGGCAGTCACTGAAACATGGTACACACAGAACCATGACTGGGATGTAAACATATCAGGATACACTATCTACAGGAGGGACAGGGAAGGTAAAATAGGAGGAGGAGGAGGAGGAGCTCTTTACACAAAGGAAGGAATCAAAGCAACAGAACAAAAGGATAAACAGGGAGAAGAAGAAGCACTGTGGGTCAATTTGGAGACAGGCAATGGCACCACAATCTGCACAGGGGTTGTATACAGACCCCCTTCTCAGGGGAGGAAATGGACAAGTAAATGATAGAAAGTATACTTACAATGGCAGAAAAAGGGAGATGTTGCTGATGGGGATCTGAATATGCCAGATGTTAACTGGAGTGCATTTGCAGCAGCCACTTCTAAGAGTGGGGTTATTCTAGATGCCCTACAGCGGGCATGCCTTAGACAACTAGTATTGGAACCCACTCGAGAGGGAGCAATCTTAGACCTGGTTCTCTCAAATGGAGATGGAGAGAGGATCACAGATGTAGAAGTGGGTAGCCATCTGGGAACTAGCGACCATCGAACAGTATGGTTCACAATAAACACTGCAGTAGAGTCAAGCCATACAAAGGAAAAAGTACTGGACTTTAGGAGGGCTGACTTTGCCAAAATGGGTGAGTGCCTAAGGAATGCACTAGCAAATGGGCAGGAAGGAGGGGTGGACATACAATGGGGAATAATCAAAACTGCCATCACAGAGGCAACAAGCCTTTGTGTGAAGCAAATAAATAAAACAAAACAATGTAAGAAACCACTATGGTTCTTAAAGGAGGTGGCAGTGAAGGTTCAAGAGAAAAAGAAAGCATTCAGGAAGTACAAGGATATACAGAAGGAGCAGGACAGAGAATTGTATCAGTTAAAGCGAAAGGAAGTTGGGAAGGCAGTCAGAACAGCAAAGGCCCAAACCGAGGAAAAGGTAGCCAACTCAGTTAAGGGGGGGGACCTTTTATAGGTACATCAGGGAGCGAAGGAAGACCAAGGGATTGATAGTGAGGCTTAATAAAGGGGATGTGGGTGGGCAGAGGGTGACTGTGAAAAGGCAGAGATACTAAACAAATATTTTTGCTCAGTATTTATAAATGAAGTGGGGGAGGTACCTAAACCAAACAATAGAAGCACTCTGGATACAGAAGTTGATACCGGCCCATTTACAGAAGAAAGAGTTCTGAAAGAACTTTTAAAATTGAAGGTGGACAAAGGAATAAGGCCTGATGGGATTCATCCCAGAATTCTAAAAGAACTAAGGGTAGAACTAGTGACACCACTGACTACCCTCTTTAACAAATCATGGGGGGATGGGGTGGTACCTGAGGACTGGAGGAGGGCAGATGTGATTCCACTTCACAAAAGTGGGAGCAGGGCAGAAGCAGAAAACTACAGATCCGTTAGTTTAACCTCAGTGATAGGGAAAATTATGGAATCACTTCTGGAGGAAAGAACTGTCGAGTACCTGGATGCCAGAGGGGCACAGGACCCAAGGCAGCATGGATTCACAGCAGGAAGGTCATGTCAGATGAATCTAATAAATTTATTTGACTGGGCGACCAAAGTAGTAGATCAGGGAGGGGCTGTGGACATGGCCTACCTAGACTTTAGCAAGGCATTTGACACAGTCCCACACAAAAGATTAATATACAAGTTAGCCAGCCTGGGAGTGGGTCCCAAGATGACAGCCTGGGTAAAGAATTGGCTGGAGAATAGGACACACAGGGTAATAGTAAATGGAGTCCACTCTGAAGAAAGGGGGGTTACTAGTGGGGTACTGCAGGGTTCAGTATTAGAACTGGTCCTCTTCAATGTCTTTATAAGCGACATTGCAGAGGGACTGGAAGGAAAAGTATGTCTCTTTGCAGATGACACAAAGATCTGCAACAGAGTTGGTGCACAAGGTGGGGTGGAAAGGATGAGAAGGGACTTGGCAAGGTTAGAGGAATGGTCAAATGTATGGCAGCTTAGATTCAGTGCTAAGAAGTGCAAGGTAATGCACCTAGGAAACAAAAACCCAGGGGAAGAGTACACAATGGGGGGTGAAATATTAACAACAACAAAAATGGAAAGGGACCTGCAGGTAGTCATATCAGATGACCTAAAGGTGGGCAAGCAATGTGAGAGGGCAGTAAGGAGGGCTGGGGGGATACTGGGATGCATAGGGAGAGGCAACACCAGTCGAAAACAGGAAGTTGTTATCCCTCTATACAGACAGCTGGTGAGACCCCATCTGGAGTACTGCGTGCAGTTCTGGAGACCAAATCTCCGCAAAGACATAGACAGGATGGAGGCAGTCCAGAGGAGGGCAACTAAAATCATGCAGGGTCTGCACCAGAAGACATAGGAAGAGAGACTTAAGGAGCTTAATATGAATAGCCTGGAGGAAAGGAGGGAGAGGGGGGACATGATAGAAACTTTCAAGTACCTCAAGACAATCAACAAAGTCCAAGAGGGTACCATCTTTCAGAAAAAGAGGTGTGCAAAAACAAGGAGGCACAATATGAAGATGGGGGGGTGGCTCAGAGGTAATGTAAGGAAGTATTTTTTCACAGAGAGGGTGGTGGATGCATGGAACGGCCTTCCGGAGGAGGTTGTGGAGTCAAAAACTGTGGTGGACTTCAAGCTTGCATGGGACAGTCATAAGGCAATTAATTCTAAGGGGTGGGGGTAGGAAGAAGTAGGCTGCTGGTTAACTAGGATCTGTAGGGAGATGGGCAGACTGGGTGGGACAAGCGGTCCTTATCTGCTGTCAAATTCTATGTTTCTATATTTCTCTTGTCTTGAATATATGCAGTCTCTATGGTCTTACGTACGCCTTAAAGACACAGTGCCATTTCTGTTCAAACTCTATAATATGACTGAAAATACTCTAACAAAATCAATACTGTACATAGAATTAGGCATTTAATGCAGGAAAGTATGGCTCATTGTCACATATCTGCTGGTGGTCTGTTACTGGATGCTAAGTCTTTGGGACAGATTGTGATGCAGCTCTTATACTGCAGTTATTTTAAGTAGACATAATTGAAAAGTGTTGTTGTTGATCATTTACAATAAATGGCAACTGTTTTAGGTGCTGTAGGTTTGTACCGTGGTCTTCGTGAGTCGGGCTGGGGGGGTGCATGTGGTGTGGTTGTCAGGCACTGTGAGAGAGAATGCTATGAGGTGTTTATGTGTATAAAGTGTATAAACTTGAGTAAAATTGTGTTTTTATTTCAAAAGTTGCTTTTGTGGTTCATTTCTAAGTGTGAACTGGTTTGTTATTACTGTTTGTGACACTGACGTAATAGCGTTGGTGTTTACGTCTCACAGGGAGAAGTTTTGATATAAATCTTGTAGGTAATACCTTTACAAATTTTTGCTGACCATTTTGTTTGTTTTTGGACGTTCTTGCATCTTTTTCAGATAGTATGGAGGCCTGCTCTTCTTCCGTCATGTTTTGGACTCTTCTGCTTGTGTGTTCTGAAGCTGCTGACATGGACAGTTGTTGTGACGCCATTTTTTTCCTTTGATGTTGGAAGTGCGATTGAAGGTGGGCGTGGCTACTGATTTATTGACTGACTGTGGGTAGGGCTTAGGTGAATAACTGACTGGGAAGATTGTTTTGTAGTTTGTGGCAGAATAACTGAAGGTAGCTCTTTGTGATTGGGTATAAAACATAGATATCTCTCATATAATATACCATAATTACATGCCTGTAATGTTTTATTCCTTACAGAGCACCATTCATACACACTGTATATCAAAGTGCTTTATAAGCTATGAACAGTTTCATCTGTCAGTAGAGCTGGATGGCTAAGACAGATACGTGGAGGCTAAGTGAAGCTAAAACAAGGATATTATGAGCTTAGGGTAACAGCCAAAGTTCATGTTTCTGGTGTGACAGGACAGACTAAATAGGCATTGCCTCCTTCTGTTTTGTATAATATAAGGTAATGGCTGCAACACTGCTGTAGTGGTAAATGGTGTATGTGTGTCTCTGTAAAGCAGCTTTCTTGGCCTTCATCTCTGTGCATGTGTATTGGGTCTTCATAGTGTGTGTGTGTGTGTGTGTGTGTGTGTGTGTGTGTGTGTGTGTGTGTGTGTGTACATGCTGACATCTAAACTTCTCGTGATGTGTGTGAGCGAATTGTGTTGGGAGTGGTGTACTATATGCTATATGTGCCTTTTTTATACAATTTATTTACCAAAGCTGTCCTAGCTGATATGTACTATCTTATTTTCTGTGTGTTGGAGGGAGGGCTGATTTTACCCATTTTTTCAGTGAATTGTCCTAATACACCCAGCTGAGATGCAGTATCTCCTTTTTTCAGTGCATCTTAATTTTGTCCATTTATACAGTGTAGCTACCCTGGATAGCCCAGCTGAGATGCAATATCTTGTTGATCTCAGCTAAGCTATCCTGAGTAAATATAATTTAAAAATGGGCAAAAGTAGGCCCACATCAAAACTAAGGAGCAAAGCCAGCCTGGTGGCTCTGAGGGCTGAGGCACTGGATGCCTTACCTCATTCCATGCTGGTGACCCGAGTTGGGAGCCAGCTGGTATCATAATAATAATAAATAATAATAAAACTTTATTTATTAAGCGCCTTTCAAGCACCGAGGTGCTGTACAAAATAAGCATAAAACAGAACCATATATAAAATCAGAATAACAACAATCTTCAATATTAACAATAAAACCAAAGACATATATAAAATCAGAGTGACAACACTCTCAAATCAAAAAGGTTCAAGTCCAAACATGGGTCTTGAGCACGCACTTTAAGATCTCCACCGACGTGCATTCCCTAAGCTGGTGAGGCAGAGAGTTCCAGAGGGTTGGTGCAGCAAACATAAAAGCCCGAGCCCCAGACGATTTTAAAAGAACCCTCGGAATCTCCAGCAACCCCATATCAGGGGAACAGAGTTGTCGTACAGGGGTTTAAGGAATCAGAAGAACTTTCAAGTAGTCAGGGCCAAGTCCGTGCAGGGCTTTGAAGGTCAAAAGACCTACATTAAAGGTGCTCTGCCACTGTACAGGCAGCCAGTGTAGATCGTGCAAGACAGGGGTAATATGCATCCTTCTCGGTACCTCTGTCAACAACCTAGCAGCAGCATTCTGCACTAGCTGGAAGTGGAGGATATCCACCCCAGGAAGCCCCAGGTAAAGGGAGTTGCAGTAGTCAAGGCGAGATGTCACAAAAGTGTGGACCAACACAGGTAGATCTCAGGACGGAACAAGATGCTTCTCCCTGGCAATGTTGCTAAGATGGTAGAATACAGACTTAATGACTGCTGACACCTGATAATGAAGGGTCAGCCCATCGTCAAGTACAATACCCAGGTTACGCACTCGATCAGAGGTAAGGATCTGATCTCCCCCCCAGGAATAAACCAGAAGGCAGATCAGACCTCAACCCCTCTATCCTGCAACCCGGGTCTACAACCATAACCTCGGTTTTACCAGTGTTCAACCTCAACCAGCTCAAATTTATCCAATCATGGATTTTAGCAAGGCAGTTGTTAAATACCAAGAGAGCACTATCCTGGTTGGGTGCAAAAGACAGGTAGAGCTGGGTATCATCAGCATAGCAGTGAAACCTCAGCCCATATCGTCTTACAATGTCTCCGAGGGGCAGCATATACACTGCAAACAACATGGGGGAGAGCGTCGAGCCATGGGGGAACCCACACTACAGAGAGAAAGGGTCAGAGGAAAAAATCCCCGACACAACTCTCTGTGTTCTCCCAGATAAAAAAGAAGTAAACCATCTGAGCACTGTACCAGTCAGTCCACAGATGGTCCTCGGGCACTCGAGCAAAACCTCATGGTCTACAGTGTCAAAGGCTGAAGAAAGATCAAGAAGAACCAAGATAGAATGATTTCTCTGATCTCTCGCCATCAGGAGATCATTGAGCACCCGAACCAGAGCAGTCTCGGTAATATGCCTCTTACCAAAACCAGACTGGAGCAGTTCGTTGAAATTATGGATGGTCAAATGGTCCTCCAGCTGGATTGCCACTACCTTCTCAATAACATTCCCTATAAAGGGAAGGTTAGAGATAGGTCTATAGTTGGTGAAAACATCTGGGTCCAAAGAAGCTTTCTTCAACAGGGGTGATACCACCGCTTCCTTCAAGGAGCTAGGAAACTCACCCAATTCTAAGGAGCACCAGATTATTTGAGCCAGAAGCAGGCCCACGAGCTTAACACTAGCCAAAATCAGGGAGGTTGGGCCTGGATCTAAACTACAGCATGTAGGGCGCATCCCCTGGACAATCCGCATAACATCCTCGAACTTCAGCTGGACAAAGGAACTCCAGGAGGCCCGAGGTAACGCAACCAAATGCTGACCAACAGCATCCCCCATAGAGTGTGTCTGCTGGATCTCTGATCTCATGTCAGCCACCTTATTCACAAAGAATAAAGCAATCTCATCACATCTTCTCTTGTGAAAAGGCTTGACGGAACTGGAGACAGGCTGGATAGCACAGCCTGTCCACAGTTCTGAAAAGCTAAGCCAGTCGATTCTGAGTGACAGTGATCTCCCTGGACAGAAATGCTGCCTACTTATGGGAGATCTCTGATTGGTAGAGCGAATAATGCTCCTCCAAACTAAGGTGGTCAACTTCTAAGACAGATTTCCGCCATTGACGCTCTAACCATCGTCCCACATGTCGCAGCTCCCTCAAGAACCCATCAAACCAGGGGGCCCGAGGGCGGAGAGAGAGGGGATGAACACGGACAGGAGCAAGTGAATCAAGATCCGAGGAAATGACCTGATTATAAGCCAGAACCAACAACTCAGGATTATTTCTAGCAACCGGAAACTCTGAAAGGTTCAAAGCCACCATCAAGTCTTCAGGGCACACATCCCGCAAAGGGCGGTATCGAACCACCTCCATAGGGGCAGACCTGTGAAGGGGAGCAGAAAAATTGTAGCCTATGGTGTAGTGATCAGACCAACTGACTGGTTCCACCACCAAATCAGAGGCCTCAATCCCCAGGAGAAAGACCAGATCCAAGGAGTGACCATGATTATGAGTAGCCGAAGAAACAATCTGAGTGAAGCCCAGCGATATCTTCAGCTGGAGGAAGTGTTGACCAAAAGCTGAGAGTTCGTCGTCGACCCAAGCATTGAAGTCACCCAGAACAATCAATCTGGGTGGCTCCAATGCCATATCGGCGACGAAGTCTGCCGCTTCCTGCAGGAATCGTCCCTCGTCCCCTGGTGGATGGTAGACGAGGGCTATCCTGCAACCCACACCGGCTACTATGGTACACTCGAAGGACTCGGCCTTCTCAACTGGTACACTCCTGAGCCCCAATCTGGTCTTGAAACAGACTGCAACTCTCCCGCCCACCCCGTGATCCAATCCGAGCGGTGAATCACAGTACCTGGCTGGAACTGCTGCCTCTAAAATGGGACCAGCATTGTGATCCAGCCGGGTCTCAGTGATGCAAGCCAGATCAGCTGTTCCAACGAAGTCAACAATAATAGCAGACTTGTTTTTAACAGATCTGGCATTGCACAACATCACTCGAGTTGGATAGGGTTCCGGAGCTGTCCCAGCTACTTGCCCACCCAAAGAGGTGGTGCCCTTGGGTATGGAGACTAGACATGGAACTCTACATTCCAGGCTGCATTTCGCCCCAGGGCATCTTCTGGACCTAATAAGCCCTATATGAGAAGTCCGTTCACATGCCCTCTAATGTCCATGACCCCCGCCAAGTTCACCCCAAACCCTCCTACGTACAATACCAAGTGCCTGACAGTGCAGGTAGATGGAAAATGGGAAAGGAGGGGATGAAAAAGGTTGGAGGGCATGGAGATCGGAGGGCGAATAACACACGACCGGGGAGACCTGCCAGCACATATCACAGCAGAAAATAAAACTAAATACCAGACACTTCAGTAAAACCTTAACTACCTCATACATAAACCACCCCAAAATAACAAAACCCACACAACTACACTTTACTCACAGCAAAAAACAAAAATCCATAAACAGTTAAACAGTACAACATTAGTTAACTTCCCCTTCCCTGGACCATCTCACAGCACTGAGGAACAAAGAAGTCAACAAACTACACTTCACAATTAGTTTTGACCTAACGGTCCTCTCACTACCAGAAAGAAAAAACATTCGAAGAAAAAAACAAAATATAAATAGTCCATTTGAAATGTAAGGCACTCTCACTGCCAATGAATGGTCAGTCTTGCACAGAATCTGAAAATAAAAGGGAAGTGAGGCCCTCTCACCATCCACACTGTCCTTCATCAGATGGTACCAGGATCCAGTGAAAAGTCAAAGGGCTTTAATAACTCAAACTACATATAAACTCGGTGCAGGTCCAAAGATGGTTGCAGTCTGAAATAAGGCCAAAGATATCAACAGGCCAGATAACAGGAGGTCGGATCCCCCCCACCCCTCCTAGTTGCCTAATCAGGCTCGGCTATGCTAATGGTACCCGCAGCTACAGCCAACCTGAGGCCGGACTTGTAGGCTGACTCTGGAGCAGCTTAAAAGCCCCCTAGTGACCCCAACTCCTTAGGGAAAAATGGGAGTAGCTCCTACTCGGTCCTAGCTGCACAACCCAAGATCACCCAGGCATACACAGGGGGGGGGGGCCTCCCACCATCAAAGACACTGCTAAGGGCCTGCTTCCTGAGTAATACTAACAGATACACCATCAGTAACAATAACAATCCCAGAAAATGTGGGATACTGATCAATGAATCAGGTCCCACACTCACGATCCAACCATCAGCTGTCTTTCCCAATCAAATTTCTTGGAGTCTGGCAGAACTCTCCTTGAGGAAAACTCAATTTTCCACCAAAAATCGCCGTTGTCTTCAGCAATGTGTCACTGCTGCAAAATCCAACATCACACAGCGACGACAAACAATCCACGGATCCATTTCCAGTAACCGGCTAGATAACTAAAGGACAACCCAGCCGGATAAATGAGGAGCAAGTCGAGGAGGTAAAAATCGGTCCCTGTGACCCCGCTATATAACTCTTTTCCCTGCCCTGGGAGAAAGTAAAGCAGGAAAAAACAGCAAATAGTACTTGCAGAGCAGAATTTCCTCAGTTTAGCAGATTCCCACAACACAACACGTTGCAATCTCAAGGAAAACGCCGGGGCAGACGGCAGTGCACATAGAGTACTAAACAGAAAAACAGTCCCAGAGCTTTAGTGAAGCCCCCCACAAAGCCACTCTTCTGCACCTGAGGAGCACTGGGGCAAGCAGCAGCAGCAGCAGCAGCAAAAGCCGGCAATACAGTGCACGGCCGAAAAACACCAACCGACGGGGAAAGCAATGTAAGCAAGCACAGATAAAACAAAGAACAAATTAAAAGTAAGTAAAATGGTTAAAATAAAATGAAGCACTTCAAGGCACTGAAGGCTGGTCCAGCATGACTGCCATCTTCATAGAACACATCGATCATCAGGGTTGGCTGGGAAAGGAGAGGATTGCGCATCCGGAGAACTGTTCTCCTCTCCTGGGCAGGATGGGGATGTGTTTCCCCGGTCACCATTGACCCCCAGTGGTGACAGGGGGTGCTGAAGCCGGGACACCGAGAATAGGGTGGAGATGGCAGTGGATGTCCTGCAGGCAGGTGTGGGAGTACGCCCATGGCGTGCTGACATCATTGCACCTCCACACCTCAGGGAAGAACAGAAAAGCCATCACCATGAGCAATATGAAGCCCCTGATGGACTCTCACTCCTTCAGCTGAACAAAGTCCAGCATAAATCAGGGTAGAGGCTACAGGGTGATGTTGGTCTCCCCCCATTCCCTCCTTAGGGGGCCCCTCCGTGGGGGGTAAGCCATGGTCCTCTCTGTCCCTGTAGCTGTGGTAGAGGCTGACCGGGGAGTGTTGAGGGTCTGGGTAACAGGGCAGATTAGGGGAAAGACACCACTATCCCAGCCATGAGCAAGGAGACCAACTAAAGCTGATTAAAAAAAAAACAACTAAGGAGTGTCATCACAGCTGGGTTTATATCCAGGGTAAATGCAGTATAAAAATGGTTAAACCAGGATGCCATTGATGATGAGATATTGCATCTCAGCTGGCCAAATATACTATAAAACAGGTAAAAGCAGGACCCCACTGAAAACAAGATACTGAAAGTCAACTGAAGTGGGTTGTCAGGGATAAGTATAGTACAAAAATGTAAAGAATTTGAACATCACTGAAACTGACATTGCATCTCATGTGGGACCCACTAAAACAAAATGTCACATCTCAGGCGGGCTACTTTGAGTAAATACACTGTAAAAATCTGTAAAAGCAGCACCCCACTAAAAATAAGATTGCATATTAACTGAACAAGCCTGGGTTAACATGCTATGATGGTGTAGTGTAGTCTAGCAGTTAGAGTGACAGCTTGGGAGCCAGGACACCATGGGCTCAATTCTCAAAGGTTGGGGGGGCGGTATTAACAACAACAAAAATGGATAGAGACCTGGAGGTAATCATATCAGATGACCTAAAGGTTAGCAAGAAATATGAGAAGGCAGTAGTGATGGCTGGGGGAAACTGGGGTGTATAGGGAGAGGCATTGCCAGTAGAAAACAAGAAGTTGTTTTCTCTCTGTACAGAAAATTGGTGAGACCCCATCTGGAGTACTGCGTCCAATTCTGGAGACCCCCATCTCCGCAAGGACATAGACAGGATGGAGGCAGTCCTGAGGAGGCAGGGATTTATATAACTCTAAAAATTGATTAGCGTTTTGCTCATAAAAGTGCTAAATCTTTGTGAAAATGCATAGCTCTTGCCTCACTGTGTTTAACAAACACAGCACTTCTAGAAAACCTATATAAATACTTTCTGTACAGTTAGTATAGTCCCAAGGAAAAACCTGCTAATCAATTATTTAAAACCCTGGGAGGGCAACTAAAATGGTGCAGGGTCTGCAACAGAAGCCATATGTGGAGAGACTAAAGGAGCTTAATACATATACCCTTGAGGAAAGAGGGAGAGGGGGGACATGATAGAAACTTTTAAGTACCTCAAGGGAATCAACAAAGTCCAAGAGGGAAGCATCTTTCTGAAAAAGAGATGTGCAAGAACAAGAGAACACAATTTGAAGACAGAAGGGGGACAGCTCAGGGGCAATATGAGGAAGTATTTTTTCACAGAGAGGGTGGTGGACACATGGAACAGCCTTTCTGAGACGGTAGTGGGGTCAAAATCTATGGGGGAATTCAAGAATGCATGGGGCAGATATAAAGCAATTCTTGTGGGGGGGGGGTTAGGAAAAAATAGGCTGTTGGTTAACTAGGATCTGCAGCTTATCCAGTAGGTAGGGGAAAAGGGCAGACTAGGTGGGCCAAGTGGTCCTTATCTGCCATCAAAGTCTATGTTTCTGTGATGCAGGACCTTCACAAGCCCTGTGTCAAATCCTGCACTGCCCTGAACACATTGCCGCACCTTGTTCCCGATTCTCAAAGGTCACGTGCATTTACAACACTTTACCTTCTTTATGGGGGTTTGTGGAAAAAATATGGTGCAAAGCCCATAAAGAGGTCCACTAAGCTAGACCAGCAAAAGCTGGTCTAACTTGGGGCATGTGGCGCATGGGATCAAGAATTCTGACAGCCAGCCTGGGACTGCTGCAAGCCCCGTGCACTGTTTGTTCTACGCACCTAGGGCATGCAGCGGTCTAACTCCTTTGAGAATCGATCCCCATATGTTCAACCCCACTAAGACCTTAAGCAAGTCACTTAACCTCACAGTTTCCCCATCCATACAGCTGTGGAAATTGGTAGAAGCAGGGCCCCACTGGAAATGAGATACTGTATCTTAGCTGGACTATCTTAGGTAAAAACAGTGAAAAAAGTTGTAGAATCTAGATCCCACTATAATTGAAACGTGACATCTCAGCAAGCTGCCCTATTCTGGATGGAGAATAAAATGAGTAAAAAAAGGCTTGCACTGAAAATAAGACAGTGCAGCTTACATGGTCTATCCTGGGTATAATACACTGTAAAACGAGTGAATGTAGGACCCCACTTAAAGCAAGGTTTTGCATCTCAACTGGCCTATCCTAAGTGCACACAGTGTAAAAGTGTGTGAATGTAGGACGCTAATAAAAATTACACATTGCATTTCAGCAGGGCTATTCTGGGCAAAACACAGTGAAAACTGTGTAAAATCCGGATCACATTGACAAGATATATCAGCAATCCTTCGGAAAATTGCAAGGCTGTCTATCTGTCTAACACTCTCTCATAGAAGGCACATAAGAACCTTTGAACCTTTTGGGAGGGCAGGAGAAAAGCAAGAATGTGGTTGGTTTCACCTTGTGCTTAGAGCATTAAGCTGTGAGCCTGAAGACCCAGGTTCTATATTTGCAGAGCACTGTGTACTTCTGCTGCCAGCACACCTCGCTGTCTCTATTACCTCAGTCTATTTTAACTTCAAACATCTTTCCAGCTATTTTATTTCCTATGTTTTCTTCTTTAATAATGTTTTTACCTGCTTTTTGTTGAATTTTTTCATTACAAAAGTGTATTTAGTCTCCTTCTCTTTCGTTTCATAGGTCTACACGAATGTCACATCTTACCTACTGGATAGGTATATGATTATTTTTGATCAATAAATGTATATGCAGTTTAACTCCTATTTGATTCTTCATGTTCTCTTAAATGTATTATTTCCCTTTTCAGTCATTTTCTTAATTACCCTTGATAAGCAGCTCTTTTCTTGATTTGGCCAGGTAAGAGATATTACCCCTTGTTAAAGGAGAAATGTACTGACCCAAAACATCACCTTTCCTGTTGAGGTTTAAGTCTTTAGACAACTGCTTTATAGTTGATTATTCTTTACCCGTTACAAGCCTTTTACTTAACTCAGTTGGGGGAGATTAAACACGGATTCTCAGTACCACTGTAGAACTGTATAGTGTACTTCATGTCCATTTCAACCACAGTTACTGTATGTAGTACAACTAGGGCTGTGCGAATGCAAACTTCTGCCAGCAGAATTCATGCAGAATTGCAGTTCCACTTCTACAATGCTTTTCAGAATGTCTTTTTAAATACCATGGAATTCCGAAAAGCATATCTGTGTACACTGTGTAATAATTTTCAGCATATCACGTACACTGTGGAATAATTTCCAACATATCACGTACACTGTGGAATAATTTTCAGTAAATCACATATGCTGTGGAATAATATTCAGCATATCATGTACACTGTGGAATAATTTTCAGCATATCGCAAACAGTGTGGAATCATTTTCAGTATATCATGTACACTGCGGAATTATATTCAGTGGATCACATAAACTGTGAAATAATTTTCAGTGGCTTGCAGAAAAAGAATCCACCATTTATGTTAACTGTGGATTACTAATCCACTAAACCATTTCATTTGAGAAATGTTGGAGTTCCTCTACCGACATTATCGAATTCCATTCCACTGGTATCTGAGCATTCTGCCCATTCTTAAATATAACATGTGTGCATTGTGCAAAAAATGTTTATGCTTAAGAAGTAGAACTATGTAGAATATAAAATTCTACCCATGAATGCCCATAGAATGACCATTCTGATTCCATTGAATTCCACAGAATTTTCATGAAAATTCTGCAGAATTTCACAAAATGTCAAATTTCAGTTATTTCACTCTAATTTTAAATGTACAAGTCCAAATAACACCAACTTTGGAATGTGTGCAGTACCCTTCAGCTTACATAAGTGTACCACATTTCAGAGTTGTATATCAAAAGGGGGCAACATTATGGGTTGCCAAACATTTAATCAAAATTTAATTTTCAGTTATTTTGAGATCATTTTAAAATTTCTTCTCCAAATTTCTCCATAATATTAGAATTTAGAGAGGCATATAGAATGCATATATGCACCATTCTGTAAGTCTCAAACATTAATGGGAGCTAAGTTATAGGTAGTCAAATATTTTGGCAAAATTTGGATTTCTGTAATTTTAGTACAACATTGATAGTATTCACTGAAATATTACGAAAACTGCCAGGTATACAGGTTAGCATGACATTTGTATATGCACATAGTTTCAGATTTCTAGCTTTAAATGGGACAGTGTTATAGCCTGCCAAACATGTTGACAACATTTAAATTTTGGTTAGTTCCCTCTAATTTTAAAACTACATATCCAAATTTAACCAAAGTTGAAACATTTAAACTACTATACCACATGGTCATTTCTGAAAAAGTTCATATTTTCAGCTTTAAATGGGATTAAATAAAAAGTAGTCAAACGTTCGCAACATTTAAAAATTTAATTTTGCAAGGCTGTAAACTACAAATTTATAAACCCCTGAAACTTTAAAACTAGAGAATGCAATACCATTAAATTTGGCTGGATCATAGACCTTATAAGGGGACTGAGTGTGCCAGTTTTATTAATTGCAAAATAGCATCTCTACCTAAAGTCAAATTCCATGAGTCTTTGTGAAAATTACATCATTTCATGAAAAAGTCCATAAAAGTGGAATTTTCTAATTTCATGCAGCCTTCTCTGGGGGGTTATAATTAAAGGATAGGGGTATAAGAGGCAGGTAGTGCAGTGGGTCACCTGGTTCAGGAGTTAGATGCAGAGTTTCACCAGGAAATGGACAACTGAGCTGGGTATCACAACAGTGGTAGACCTCCAGGTTGGAGCAAGAAAGCACAGAGTGTCAACAATTCCAGCCTGAATGCAGGATATTTAAGGATCACATCCAGTAAATTCATGATCCAGGGAGACTGGTGTACATGCCAGTCCAGGACTTAGAGGTACTCAGAAACATTTATTAAGGGAAGACAATGTCTTGGGCAGCAGGAAGAAAGAATTCTGGCTATTCCAACAGGGTAGGTTGATAGGAAAGGGAGTAGATGACTCGCATTTTTAAGAAGTTTGTCATTGTAAAGAGCAACGTGGCTATCAGTAGCTCTACTGAGTCAATCTGGCTATGCCAAAAGAGAAGAGGGGATAGTCACCCAGTGAGGAACAGCAGAACTGCAAAACTCACAGCCCAGCTTATCAAATGAAGTAGTGATATGTGCATTGTTAATGTTAAATTCCACAAAAAAAAATTCTGGATACTACATCTACAGAATATGCTATAAAAACCATGTGAGAAAATGTTACTAATCATTTTTTTTCTTCTGCAAAATTAAAACTTCTTGACCAATTTATCCAGTTGTGTTAGACAGCAGGATACACTGACTAAGGATATGCATGTCAAATGTTAACTATATGCTTGCGAGAGCAGAGAAGTTACAAACATTTACATTTTTGATAGTTTTCAGAAAGTTTTGCAAATATTTACATAGTAAAGTTTTGAACCCCTGTGATTTAAATATCTTATCTAATTCACTCCATATTTAGATCATTCTATAAGCATTACAAAATGGTTATTCATCCTAATTTATACATGTCTAGCTCCAAAGGTGCTTCAGTTATATGTAGATGAAATTTGTTCATGAAAATTTCCTGAAATAAATAAAATGACAGATTTTGAGCACATATACTTTTGAGATGATGCATCATATTGTCATGAAATCTGGCACATTGTTAGAACACCTGTCATCAAGAAATCATGGCAAGTTTAAGATCCATGACTCAATAGACAGTTAAGGTAAAGGCAGATAAAAAATGTTTATGAAATTTTGCACAAACGATAAAATGGCAACATTTGAGCCCCTATAAGTTTAAAACTGTCACACCACATTATATGATATTTGGCAGGTTTGTGGCTATTGTCCAAAAGAGTATATATTCCAAATTTAAGATCTTGTGCTTGAATGGTTATTGAGTTATAACCACATTACTAATTTTTTTAAATTCCATGGAATTTCACTGAATTTTGCAAAATTTCACAGAAATTCTGTATATTCGGAATTTTCCCATTCCACACAACTCTATTAAGAAGCCTATAAACTACATTATACAGTTCTAAAATGCTGCTTACTCAATCTTTTGTGAGGATATCCTGGAGCTGAGGTGATAATCTCTGCTTGTGATATCTCAGTCAGTTGCACAGCAGCAGACTGTGATGTGACAAGCAGAGGATTATGACCTCAGCTCCTGAACAGCATCATGGCTAACTGAACTGTGAAGGACAAATGTGTCATTTTTATGCATATATCTGTATTAATGAAAAAAACAATAGCTTGGCATCCCAATTTTATTTTGAAATGCAGGGTAATGGGGGTCTAATGAGGCCAACTGTGACCTTTTTTACTGGTGAACAGGGTCCTGCTTTAAGAAGATGTACTGTAGAACTCAAACACACACTGAAGAACCAAAAAACACACTAAACTGAGAGTGATTGGACAAAGTGAATGCATATGGATACCTTGTGCAACTTTCAGAAAGCAATAGCCTGACGCAGAAATTCATCTTGAAATGCTGAGTAACTGGAGTTTGATCATGACAGCTGGGTTTCTTTACTAGTGACGAGGTTGCCTCTTTTAAGGGAACATGGCTTTTCCTTTTTTAATATAACTGGAAATCTGTTGGGGTGTGTAGCTTGGTTTCCATCACAATGGCCGCTTGAACCCCACACTTGACATCCTGGGATCACTAAATACAGAGTTACACCTACCTTTGTACCGGGCAAGCCTGGAGAAGCAGGCAAAAAGCTGTGTGATACATTCGGGAATAACGTGATTAGCTTTGCAGTGGCGTTCTCCCAATCGGGACACCCTGATATCAGACTGTTATCTGGCAGAATGATGCACAGTGTAGGCCCATTTTCCCTGACTGGTCTGGATGCCCAACAAATCAATGGAATGTTCACTGCCTTAATGTGCCAGATGTCGAAGGTCACATTAGCCTCCAACAATACCACTTTAGCCATTCAGCAGATGGACAATCAAATTACTGCTACTGAATCTGAGGTAGAGGCTAATCTCATGGCTATTGAATCTCTTACTGCACTGGTCTGAGAACAGGAGCAGGTAATTCAATCACTGCAATCAAAAATGGATAATATTGAGAACCGGAGCCAACGGAACAATCTGAGGATCCTAGGATTTCCTGAAAATGCAGAGCTGGGGAACGTGATAGAAGTTTTATACGACGTCCTGCCCGAAGTTTTAAAACATGAGCTACCCCCTGGCTTCACCACTGAGCAGGCACACAGAACATGAAACCCTTTTCCCAAACTGGGGGACAGACCCAGGCCTATTATGGCCAGAATACCTAACTTCACTGATAAAGAGTGGATCTCCAACCGAGCAAGGGAAATGGGGTCTTTAACATGGCAAGGACAGAAAATATTAATCTTCCAAGACTATTCCTGTGAACTGGCAGTGCGTTGGAAAGCTTATACAGAGGTCAGACATCTCATGCACTCTCTAGGTATCCCTTTCTCCCTAAGATACCCAGCAGTGATGCATCTAGAAGTCAATGGCACTGTGGTTTTATTTTCTACTCCTGAGGCCCTTATGGACTATCTCCACTGAAACTGGCCCAATACCATGCAAAAAATACCCCCTGAGCCATCCACTAGGCATCCTGATATGACCCTGTTCCAGGGCCCAGCTTGAAAAGTACCCTCCTTTTATTAAGATCATGGCCCAATGTTAACTTTACTGGTGGTGATTCAAGCCTACCGGCCTGCTCCAGGAAACGATAGCAATCTGCTAGGCATGACAAAAGGAATCATCCTCAGGAACATCTTGCTGCAGACCATCAGCAATAGCAACACAGCATCAAGGAGCCTGACACCAGGATTAGTGCTTTCACCTCACCTAATTGGTACCCCCTTCCACTCGACGAGAAGCAGACAGATGAGAAAGATTTCTCCATATATCTGGATCAGGAGATGGTGCTCGAGGTTTCTACTGTGGAAGATGAAATACAATCTGGGACTGAAGCCTTCGCCTTGAGCACAGCCCCCATTCCAGCCCATCTCTCCACCGAGCAAGTGGAAGCCAGACCCCCGAACTACCCATTGCAGACCCAGGAACCGAAGACAGTCTCACAATCAACACCAGCACAAGACCCAGCTTAGATAAGAGCCTTACACTTTACTCCTATTACCAAGTTCTGGGCATGGTCTAATTTTATAGTTCTCCCTGTTTGCATCTGGCATTAAAGGTTAGTGCTCTATTATGGGACCCCCTTCCCCAACTTAACCTCTACAGGTAGCCCTTACCTTGGCTTTGCTATTAAAGAGTTTAGTTTCTGTGGAAGGTATATATACAATGAATAAGGTTTCATAATGTCAGTAAATTTCCTCCCCACAATCTCTTGTGGGGACAGGCAGCCCCCCCATGTCTTTCTTGAACTCACCTCCTCTCGATAGATGGGGGGTAGACCCTTACAGAAATACTATGTACACTGTAACCTAACCCCTCTTGAGATGGCTCTGTCAGAGTTTATTTTTCCAGGACAGGGTACAATGGCTAACTCTGAGGGGTCCGAAGCAGTGTGAAGATTGCCACCAGGGCAGGGGTTGGCGTACCCACATTCATTAGTTGTGGCCCGGGATTTTGAGGCAAGCAGACCTAACCAAGCCACGGTTACAATATGACTTACTTTACATCCCAGGGTCGTCGCCTAAGCTGGGAAGCTCCCCCCAGCCTCACCTCGGATGAGAAAGTCGGATCACGAAGGACAGAATGCCCTCGATCCTTTGCAGCCTACTCAGTTCAAAGCGCATGGCTGTGCTGTAATTGTATATAGTTAGTTGGGTTTTTTTTTTCAATTGTATTGCTATAGCACTTTGTTAAGAAACTGATAAGCATACGAGTACATCGGCTAGGCAGACTATTCAAGGAGATGTGTGTGGTGCGTTTCTCCCTCAGATAGAAGATTCCCCTCAATGGTGGTGATATGGGTGGCTCCCCTCTCAGGTACTGGTGTTAACTTCTACTTTATCTTGTTGCACCCCCAGCTCTATGGATGACATTTCCTACATAACTTGAAACGTTCAGGGGCTCAATTCCCCTGCTAAGGAAAAAAAAGTTACAAATGCAGTTAAAGAGGGGAAAACCCCAGATAGCCTTCTTACAAGAGACTAAATTAGTAAAAAAAAGACCACAAGTTTATTGTCAAAGATTGGGTAGGGAAAGCAGTTCATGCCAACACACTCACAAAAAAGAGGGGGGTTGCCATTCTATTTCATAAGAACCTTACCTTGTCTATTTTACAAAGCAAGGCAGACCTACAGGGTAGGTGGGTGATGGCCCTTATGGACACACCGATAGACTCTGTTCTATTAATAAATATCTATGCCACCAATGAGGATGACCCCACCTTTTTCTTGGAAATCTCATGCAAAATTGAGGGTGTGATGGGGGACCATACAGCTTTCATACTTGGAGGGGACTTTAATCTCACATTGGTCCCTACCTTAGACAGACGTGCACAGCGGAAAGAAGCACACCTTAAAGGTGCTTTAGAGGTACATAGACTCAGTGAGGAACTTAACCTTGTGGATATCTGGCGTATTATCCACCCTAGAGACTGTGACTACACTTTCCAATCTGGAGTGCATGGGACTTTTAGTAGATTGGATTTTTGGCTCATTTCTCATTCCCTCACTCAGTTTGTGCTCGGTTCCACTATTCTCCCCACTGTTATATCGGATCATGCCCCCATCCAACTCACAATTTCATTAGGTTCCCCTGCATCATGTTCCCCCTCATGGAGACTGGATCCTCTCCTTAAGCAGGATCCCAAATCTGTGGATTGGGCCAAGAAAGAAACTGCCCTATTTTTGCAAGAAATCCCCATAACCGATACGTCCACAAGGAACACCTGGCAAACATATAAGGCTAACATGAGGGGGACAATTATAAGTTGTACTACTCATAGGAGGAAAAACAGAGAACAAGAGATGGCACAATTGGAGAGTGCCCTGGTGGCCACAGAGTGTAGTCTCAAGCAACTGCCATCCCCCTCCCCACATTCGACCCAATACCACCAAGTGTTGGAACTCTGGTTACAACTGATATCTAGGAAGGTGGATCTGGCACTTCTTAAGCTAACACACACCTATTGGGAGGGTAGTGACAAGAGTGGCAGGGTACTGGCCTACCAGTTGTGAAAACAGCAAGCAAGTAGACACATAGTGGGACTAAAAGACCCCCAGACTGTGACTGTTAAAACTAACCCTCAGGAGGTAAATAAGATCATAGGTAACTTTTACTCTCACTTATATGCTACATGAACTAGTCCCCGATATACTGCAGTTCCTTGCCACAATACATGTTCCTAGATTGTCTTCTGAGCAGAGAGTCCCTGGAGGGCCTCTTATGGAAATGGAAATAGCAGAGTCTCTAAAATCACTCAAAGTAGGGAAAGCTCCTGAGGGAGATGTATTTCCAGCAGAATTTTTCCAAGCAGTAGCCCCACCGATCACCCTTCCCTCCTTTCCCAAGTGTACAGTGAAGCTGAAAGCCTGGGTATTTTACCATGTACATTACGAGAGGCCATAATAACAGTACTCCCAAAAACAGGAAAATATGTTACAGAGGTGGCTAACTACCAACCCATCTCCTTAATAAACTTGGACAGCAAGGTTTTTGCCAAGGCCCTTGCTAACAGATTGAACCCAGTGCTTCCTTCCCTGATTCACTCATCACAGGTGGGGTTTATACAGGGTAAGTATAGTGCTGACCACCTTCGTACTTTGCTCAGCCTCATTCACCAGGCCAAGGATTTACAGACCCCAGCTGCTGCCCTGGCTATAGACTTTGAAAAAGCATTTGATTCCGTAGAATAGGTCTACTTGCTTGCTGCTCTTGATTATTTCGGATTTGGCTCTCAGTTTAAATCAGCAATACAAACACTTTATACCTCACCTCAAGCTAAAGTGCTGACAAACTCTATTTTATATGCACCCTTTAATTTATACAGAAGCACTAAACAGGGCTTCCCCCCTCCCCTCTCCTTTTTGTGCTAGCAGTGGAACCACTTGCGACTGCAATTTGACAGCATCCACTGATATTGGGCATAAAAATAGGCCACTCTCAATACTCTACCCTTCTGTACGCAGATGATTTACTGGTCACTCTAGGGAACGTACAACAAGCCACTCCCCCATTACTTTCTTTACTAGCACACTTCTCTACAGTCTCTGGCCTTAAAATCAATGCCTCTAAAACAGAACTGCTGCCCCTTAATGATCTCTGCTATCAACAGTCCCTACCTAGTTTAGGCTTTAAATGGACACAAAACACTAAAACATACCTAGGTATTAAAATTGGTGCTAACATACCTAGGTGTTAAAATTGGTGCCCAGATTGATAAGTGGTGGGGCAATAACCTGGCCCCCTTGATATCTGAATGTAAAGGAGAATTGGAGCGCTGGCACAAACTCAGTCTGTCAATGGCAGGTAGGATAGTAGCCTTTAAAATGTCCATGGCCCTGAAATTTTTTTTGGTTTTCCACATTCCTGTAAAGCTCCCTTAACATTGGTTACAGAAAATAGATAGAATGATAGGATTCTTTCTTTGGGGTATGAACAGACCTCAATATAGTCAAAACACTCTTAGAGCCCATTGAATATGGGGTTGTTGGGGCTTGCCCTGGATGGAGTGTTATAAAATTGCGTATCAATGCTCCCAGACCCTGAGATGGTTTCAATTGGCATCAGAGACAACCCTACAATGGTTAGAAATTGAGCAGAATATTGCTAATACCTCTTTCTTGGCATCTCACTTAGGTTCTGGGCTTCCCACATTTCCAAAGTCTCACCCGGTGTTAAACTCCACCCACATCTATTGGCGGACACTCCAGCAGAAACTGGGACTTTCTATTATTCCCCTCTCACTCACCCATATCTGACAAAACCCAGAAGTCATTATTGATAACCATCTAGTGGTGTAGCCAACATGGAAGGCGGCCGGCATAATGTTTGTGGAGTACCTATTGGACTCTGAAACCCAAACCACTGATACCTTCTCAAATCTTTGTGTGAGATGGTCCTTATCCAAATCTCATCTCTGGAGATAGTTCCAAATAAGAGCTGCACTCAAACCTATCCTCACCAAGTTTCAAGCCTGAGAACCCTCCTCTCCAAAACTCTGTACCTGGCTGGGAGCCTCCCGAGGCATGGCAGGACTGATTTGTACCTTACTCAGAGACACCCTTTCCAACCCCACCCATAAGTCAAAGGCCAAATGGGAGAAAATGTTGTAAGTCCAGAACCCAGATAATCACTGGGGACAATGTTGGTGCACTGGACACCTGGTGTATAAGGATACCCGTAGCTGACTGATCCACAAAAAGATACTTCACTCATAGTACAGAACCCTAGAGGTCCTTAAAAAGGCTAAAGTCCTACAGCATGACAACTGCTGGAGGTGACAAAATCCGGAAGGCAATCTATATCATATTCTCTGGCAATGCCCTATGAGAGCTCCACTCTGGGAAGCCATAACTCTAGCAGCCAGTAAGATTCTTTGGACAGTTGTCCCTCTAAATGCCCCCCTCTTACTACTGGGTATGAAATTGGAAACCCCCTCCCATTTACACTGGCATTTCCATTAGCTAATGTTACTAAACATGCAAGTAAAGTGTAATATACTGAGGAACTGGAGAACCCCAAGTATACCTACTCTGGGAGAAATCTTCTCTACCCTCACCCAGTTATATGAGTTAGACAGAAGCGTTGCATAATACATTATGCCAGAAGACTAGATTTCAGAAGTCTTAGGCCCCATACATGGCCTACCTAACGGCCAGAGCAGGTGTAGGCTGAATGGTCTACTGTGACCATATGAGATTTCCTGTTGAAAAAGTACTGCTGGATTCTTACTAAGTCTCCTTACTTTTAATTTTAGAGAATATCTCTGGTACCTATGCGTTTATAATGTTAAGATAAGGTGATGTAAGCTGTAGAATAGGTTATAGGTAACTGTTTTCAGATAAACTGTCTTTTTCTATGTTTGTATTCTTTTATTTTCTTTCGATTAGTGATTCAGTGTGCTGGTTCTCCTCATTCGGGTGCAGCTGCATAATGGTAGATATACCTCCTTGGGGATAGATGTGGCCCAGTCCAGATTACTTGTTTACTTTGTGTTAACTTTTATCTTAGGCACCTGCTACAGAGGAGATCACTGGAAGGTACAACTTTCTGGTCATTTGAAGCCATGGCATACATCAGCAGCAGTACCTCCTACTTGGCCCTTGATTACAACTTAAAGATGAGGGCATGTAACAAGGGATCTCTCGTCATATTCTAATGCTGGATTAAATAGGTATGTATACCCCAAGTTAAAGATAAGACCCCATTTCTGATAGAAACTGAATGATAAATATTAGAAACATGTCAGTACTTTCATATACATATCGTGCTCCTGTACTGGAGACATAGGGTAATATTTTCTCTATACGGCTAGTACCTGCATAAGCAAAAGACACCAGCGTATAGGCATATAGGAACCTTTACAGTCAGGTGATGTTGCACATGTCTGTAAATGTACATAAATGTCTGTATCTTGTTTTGTTTCCTTTGTGAAAATCAATAAAACATTTAACTGAAAAATAACTGGAAATCTGTGCATGTGTTTAGCCTACTTAACTTCTGTATTGTACTTTTGTACTGTTTGCTTTGAAATAGTCTTGTTTTTATTTCCTTTCTAGTTTCCCTTGTTTGTACTGACATTTTCCCCTCCTACTGCTTCTATTTATAATTTATTATACAATGGGTACTAAAATCTGACAATCTGATTGGTTGCCTATCACAATGAGTAAATCCTGGTAGTACCTCATGGGAAAAAGTGCCAGCTGAATGCCTGACCCATCCCCCATGTGGTATCACAATGAGCACACCAACAGCCATCTTTCAAACCCTTGCTACGTGAAAGCGGCAAATTCAAAACTTAAAAATGGAATTGAAAACGGCAACAGACGGAAACCCCACAAAATGATGTAGCCCAAAAAAAGCTCTTTGCCCGTGAAGGCTGGAATTGTTGGGCAAACGAATGGGGAATCCACTCACAGCCCAAGCCAGACCACTGCTGCTCATGCACCTAACAGCAGTACACCACCTACGTCCTTGCACTGGTTCCATAGTGCAAAACAAAATGAGCTCCAAGTACTGAATCCTGTTCTGGCTCATATAACAAAAATAGAGTCAGGACACAGTGATAAAATGTAACCTTCACACATATTAAAACATTTCCTGGCCTCGACAAAACCACCAGATCACGAACCACAAAGCAATACTGCACATACACAGTATCACCACAGCCCTAATAATTGAGAACTACTTCTTCTAGCTGAGCAAAAAAACACAAAACATTTACTTAAAATGGAAACAAAACACTGTATTCACTACTTTTTTCTGTAGAAAAAAAAGGGACATTGTATAACCGCGATATACCATGAGAGGGTGTGGGTGCGCCTCGTGACAAAACACACCAGGGGTGGGTAAATCCTGGCATCACCCACACCCTCTCATGGTATATTGCTTAAATGACCACTTCCCAAACTCAGTGATGTCAGATGAGTGAACACCCAGAAGTGAAACCCCGTGCTGTGTGCTTCTGATTAACTAATGCCACCAGGTTCTGAAACTAATCAGTAATGATAAAAATCAGTATCAGATTGGGGGAAAAGGCAGTTTCAACAGGATTATTTTAAAGCAAGCACATGACAATGCATGGTAGGGAGATTAAGGAGGATAACACATGCTAACTATATTCAATTGTATTTAAAAAGGTAAAGCTAAGTTTCTGCTTCCTTAAAAAAATGCATCAGTGATTCTTATAATGTAGGCACAGTGAATATTCATTTCTGGTTGAGCTCAGTGCCCAAGTGGATATGGTGTTAGCATGGGATCAGAAAAATGGTGTACTGGCATATGCAATGGACTTAAAGGTCATTTCAAATATATATATATATATATATATATATATATATATATATTTCTTAGCCCATTACCTTAAAGCACCACTAGGGGATTTATGTACTAAGTTGCACTTTTGGGCAAGTAGTTTTTGGGAAGGAAGGGATCATAATTGGAACCGAAGCCTCAGCCAGCTAATCCCTTCCACTTCCCTGTCCAGATGCACCACCCCTGTGCTCAAATGTTTTGTGATATGTCTAAGCAGGGAGAGTGTGGAGGCATGCACTGTACAAGTTTATGTGGTCATTTTTCAAAGCTTATTTTTACATGTTTATGCAGCCTTGGAGAAAAATGAAAGGCATTGCCAAACTAAAAGGGTCCCTATCAGTTGGGAGCAGCTTTTAGTTTTCTTCAAGGTTGCATAGACATATAAAAATAAACTTAAAAAAATTACCCCATAGACTTGTTTGGGGTGTGCCTCCGTGCTCTCCCTGCTTAGACGTCACGAAACGTCTGGAGTGCAGGAGTAGAGCCGGTGGACCGGGAATTGGAAGGGATTGCCTGGCCAAGGCTACGGTTCCATTTACGATCCCTTCCTTCCCCAAAACTACTTGCTTAAAAATGCAAGTTTTAACAAAAATGAGCTAGTGCTGCCTTAAGGTATTGGGCTATGAAGCCCAAATACATATATTAAAATCTTAGAAATTTGCTTTCAAAAAATAATGTACACACATGTTTCACTGATTAAAAATGATTTTCCACTTTGCTGTTGTGGGGCCAGTGCCCATACATGGTTCTGCAAAGCAGTAAGCCAAGTTCTGGCAGAACAGTACAGTGGCTGGATAATAGCAGCTATGTAATAATAAATTTGCGGGAGACTGAGCAGCTCCCATAAACATTTCAGTTTTAATTCTGCAGATCCGGGTCTTGTTTATCACACTGAACAGTATCTAACTGGGTAGCAAAATGACATCAAGTTTCCTGGGACAAAATATACCACTAAATGTGCTACATGCATGACAAACTCCTTACTTTCTCCTCACAAAAGCAAATCAAAAAGTCATTTTAGGAGTCTTTGGTTTGGTCCTACAATAAACTTTTCCGGTGTTTCCCCTTGGAGTAATACAAGATGTAGTTTCACCAGTCTTCTCTATCTGCACGTGACAGCTACATCCATCATTCTGTCATATATGACATGCAGTTATTTTCAGCCCCAGTATAAATGCTCTGCTTTCTGTCCTTAAAAATGTTTTTTATGGCTTTCAAGACACCTTGCAACAAAGAAGCTGCCTGTTACAGGTATCCATGATAATTTATTTTTTCAGATATATGCCATATTTTTTCAGATATATGCCATCTGTACATTTTGTCTGGTAGTCTAGGTCACAAAACAGAGAATGAATGACCAAACTTTATGTCACACAAGTATTCCAACATACGATAAAAAAAAAATACAGAAAATTTATTTTCTGCAAATATTTCCTTTCTAGGGGTTGCTGTTAAAAGTTAAGTGCATGACAGTTATTGTTAGTAACCAAAGCAACTCTTTCATAAAAAAAAACAACAACATGCTGAACAGTTAAAAAACTCATACTCATAACCATCCTCCTATGTTTTGGCATCCAGTGCTAATTCTAGTAGCAGTAGTATTTTTATTTGATTAGGGGCCCTTCCCCGAAGGCTCAGGGTGTCAAACATTTAAAATATATACAATTCACTACAATAAATAAAAATAATAATGTAATCCAAGTTTGTCATATGTTACATAAAATCATAATATAAAGGAGCAGTTCATCCTATTTATAAATAAATAAATAAAACAACAGCTAAGATACTGTATGTAGTGTCAGCAAAGGCATCTTGAAATAAATGGTACATGAGGCCCCTTTTAAAGGGGTTCACTGATGGGGCCATTCTCAGGTCCATCGGGAGTGAGTGACAAAAAGGAAGGGCCACAACAGTGAACACCTGGGGCTCGATTTTCAAAGGTCTAGGAGTGGCACCCAGTGCTTGTGCCAAAGAAGAATGACGCAAAGGGGTACCTTGTGCGACACCATGCACCATTCCCTATTTTTTGATGCAGATTGTGCCAGCAGGGGGCGCCACCTACACCAGTCAGGCTTGCACTGTACCTATGAGCGTTATCATGGCTCACTTAAGTCCTGTCTTTTTGCTGAAGTGGAACCTTTCTAAAAGGTCCACTGGCTCAAAGGTGTTAACAATTCCAAGATTTTAATAAATAAATAAAATCTTATCAGGGCTGAGCCTCAGCCACGCTCGGCTATCCAGTTCTGGATTTCACTAGACAGTCATATAGCACTGCCACTGCATTCTGTACGCCAGGCACAAACAACATATACAGCTGGGTATCATCTGCACTGAAAACCCAGATCATACCGTCTAATGAGCCTAACCAGGGGAAGCATAAACAGTCTACTTAGGAAAATATACACCTCCACCCAATGTACAAAGGCATCGGCTAAATGTACAACTTCCTTTTCATTTTGGATGATAACATTTTAGATGCAGGCAGTCATTTCTGGGAAATAATTCTTTAAAGTATGGGGGGGACTCTGAAAATAGAGCATATTTGTATGCTCACACTGTACTACAGTGCTCATATAACCTATGTTAGTTATCGGGGATGAGACATAGACAGAAAGGGATCCACAAAGTTGTATAGAGGGTACCTGTAACATATGTGGTTGGTTTGCAGGGGTAAATGGAGAAAAAAATTATATAAACCAAATGATAGACATCCCCTCTTATTCTAAGTTGCATGAGTAAGAAAACAACAAAAGGATCACATACGGGGGGGGGGGCATGAAGAGGCTACTCAGACTTCCTCAAGCAATACATGAGGATTAATATAAATGGTGAATTATACCAGAACCTACTATAGGTGTGAGTTAGCCACAATGTGGTTTAGACTCAGCATCTCAAAAAAAAAATTCCCTAACTGGCTTCATTTATAAATTCATCATTTAAAAATATATTTACCATACAGGGGATGTTATTCCTTTCAGAGATGCCTGTTAGATATACATTTGTTATCCCCTTATTTTTTTTATAAATATAGTCTTTATTTGGGGTTCCAAAGTCTGCTACAACTGCATTACAGTTCTTGGCAGTACATATAGCTTCATGTGAAAACATCACAGTTCAGGTGATTCTGTACAGGACTGGCTAATGGAACATGGAGCACTGAGGTCCTCCCACTCCTTGCACTACAGCATGGAGGGGAGGAGTGAACACCCGCTTTACAATGAATCATACATAGGAAAATACTGAGGATTCCAGCCACACCCTTCAAACTTAAATTTGTGCTGGGGGGGGGGGCAGAACTCAAGGACTGGCTGGCTTCATTGCAGTAAGACTAAGAATGGCATTTAATATGGACTGTCTGCCCAAAATGAGGACCTAATTAAAATTTGATTCCAGGCCACAGAATTAGTACATTCCGGGATTGTTCACTGAAACAGAAAAATTTCTAGTCTACATCTAGGCCCCTGTACCTTCTAGGGAACAAAGTCTGGGTCCTTGAGCATTACATGCAGGATCCACCCATTCCTTCAGGATGAAGTTTGTTCTGTTCTGTGATTAAGTGTGTTGGTTATTCTCTCCATTTTATATATCTGGTAAACAATTCTCTAGCTAGCTAGGGTAGGAATCCGTTGTGTAAGCCAAACTCTGGTGATTGCCTTCTTTGCTGCCAAGGTTCCGCCTAGGGTTAATAATAAATGTCAATAGCTTTTGTTTCCAAGCCTCTCAATTGCTAACAAGCAATAGGCAGTTTCTGGTTGGGGGAAGGGTGCAGGTTCTGGGAGCTGAACTTTGAAAAGGCAGCCCTTTTGAGCTGTGATGATGACTGTTTTTTTGGCTAAATGTTTTATTGAAGATGAGTTTCAGACATCCACAGCAATCATGCAAATACAACAATACTATCACAAATGAAATGCAATGCAGCAATACAAACAGTGAGCCATGGTAACAGCTCTAACATTCAGAATAAGAATTGTAGACCCCAGCTTGACAACAGGCCTAGGTACAAAGGGGGCCAGAAAACCAGATCAGAATTGATGTTATAACCAAACTGTGGTGATAAATGGTATAGTTAGAAGATATATGTAACTAACTAACTAATTAATTAACTACCTACCAACTAACTACTATAATATATAATAACTAATATCTAACTATATATAAAAGACTATGTACCTAACTAAACAGTACAGTCATAAATTTGTCAAAGCTGTGAATTTTCTACAAGTTTGTGTGCCTCCCCATAAATGCCACCAATATTGATAGATGCTAGCAAATATTTGTCCAGTTGGTTTAGTTTGGGGGGTCTAGGGTAAGGGAAGAGGTGTTCAGGCTCAGCTAGCCCCCACCCTGGGAAGCTGGGAAGATGCAGCTCTGATCAAAAGAATCTAAATACTTAAAGCAGCAGTGCAATGAAAAAAGTTATTCCAAAAAGCTAATTTTCTGTTATGGTTATAAAAAATATTGGCAGAACTGTTGATTTGGGTTTTCTGGACACTTCCTCTGCTGTGCACTGTACATTTGCATTTTTGTCTGGACTCTTATCCTCCTCGGGTCCTTAATATTATTTCTATGCAAGAATGAGGCGGCCATCTTTTTTTCTTGAGAAATAATTACTTTAAAACGTTCATAAAATTCTTAAATGATAATGAAAACTGAAAATTTCACCACCAAATTAAACTGAAAGACATTTGGCATCAATTAGGAAGAAAAAAGGTGGGATCAAATTTTAACCCCTTTTCGTTGCACTGCTGCTTTAAGGAATAGGGCTCATGCTTTCCAGTATTGGGCAAGTGAGCCCATGTTCAAGTGAGAGAGCCGTTTGAATTTCACCAGTTGGATTATACTAGTAGTGAGTTTTTTGGAAGTTGGAAATTCAGCTGTACATCAGTGATATAGCAGCAAGTGTTTGGTTTTTTGGACTGGCATGTAGTAGACATGTGACTTCCATGGGGCTGAAATCTGGGGTATTAGGAGGGCAGCTTGAGAGTAAAAGGGTGGGTGAGGCAGCAAGCTGCCATAACAGTATTTTGCTGAATAGGTTTCTGACTTGTGTCCAGTGTGGCTGGATAGATGGGCAGGACCAGAGGATGTTCAAGCAGTCTGTACCAGACTGTCCATATCTCCAACTTGCACTATTGGAGAGTACCTTATCCCAGGAAGGCCACCAGACTGTGGTACCAAAGGTGTAAAATTGTGGTCTGGATTAGTCTGCTTCTTGAGTAATGATGTACCATGTGCATCAGCTTCCAACAGACTTCCCAGTCCTTAGCAAAGATCTGGCAGCCTAGCTTGGATTCCCACTAGGCCTTGAGTCTTCTCTGCTGATCTGGGATGTCATCTCTAATGAGTGCACAAATACTTCCTGTCTTGCCATTTGAGCAATGATGTTGGGTAGGGGCCACAGTAAAATATGTCAGCAGCTTGAGTATTGGGGCAAGGGTACTATGAAGTTGGAGGAATTTCCCGAATTTAGCTCAGAGAAACAATGAGTCAAGGTCTTGTTTGTGGGGGACAACGAGGTCTGTCACAGTGTAGATGCCTCTGGCCTGCCAGTTGGACCATGAAATTGGACTGCAACCTATTGTTACCTCTGGGTTACCCCAGAGAGGGGTTAGGTTTGGATGGGATAATTCTAAACCCAGCCACGTTTGCAGTTGCTGCTGTGTGTAAATGGAAATGCCAATAGTTAGGTGGCTTTTAGAGGCTTTGCTGGGTGAAGAGTACAGAAAGACTGTTGGGGAAATATCATCCAGGTAGGAGGCCTTCATGGCAAGCTGGGGGAATTGGCATGGGGGAGCAAAGCATTGGACTATTTGGGCAGAGAGAAATGCCCAGTAGCCCTTAAACCAAGGGAGTCCCTATCCCTATTTCTGCCAGAGTCCTAAGTTTGAGAAGAGTGTATGCTCAAGAGTGTTGCTTGTCATCCAACAGAAAATTGCCAGGTGTTTTATCCATCTGTTCAAACCTGCAACTGAGAATCAGCACAGGTATGGGTGAAAACAGATTGGAATAATCTGTAGGTCATCACAGTTTTTAGTACTTTGATTTTGCTGGCCATCTATCTCACTGTAACCTGAGGCTGGCGATCAATGGGGCAAAGTTGAGATCATAAAGCTTAGCAAGCTTTGGTGTGATTTTGATGCCCAAGTCAGTGATATAATCTGCAGCCCATCGGAGCCCTGGGTTTGGAAGTTTAGGGGGTTGAAAAGTGATTTGGGGGCAAAATCTCCATTTGGGAGTGACTGATGCACAGCACAAATAGTTGGGAAAAGGATTGTAATAATGATGGGGGGGGGGTGATGGAGGTATGTGCTTGATTCAGAAGGGCAATTTATTTATTTGCTAACTAGGTGGGTACACTGATCCCAGGGACTGTTTTCAGGCACACCCCGGGCCTTCAACTTTTAGGTAATCAGCATACAATAAAGCTTTGTACTGTTGCTGCCCAATGTAGATCCCAATTGGGGTGTTGCTGTATTGAGGATGCAAGTGGCTCTATGGCAAGGCTGAAGAGGATGGGCGACAGAGGATAGCCTTGTCTGGTGCCTTTGGCTGGGAGAAGTGAGAAGGCAGAGTGTTATTTGTTAAGATTTTGGATTAAGGGTCAGAATACAAGGTCTTGATTTTTCCAGAAAGATCTCTATGCTCAAGAACTCTATAGAGATATCCCCATTCCACTGAGTAAAAGGCCTTTTCAAAGAAACATAGACACATGGAATTTGATGGAAGATAAGGCCCACCTGGCCCACCCAGTCTGCCCATTTATCCCTCCCTACAGTGTCACTACAGACCCTACTTGATCTCCTGCTCTTCCCGTTTTCCACTAAGATTCCCTTATGCCTATCCCATGCATTATTGAACCCCACCACTGTTTTTTGATCCCACCACTTGTGCTCGAGCATTGTTCTAAGCATCTACCACTCTTTCTGTGAAGAAGTACTTTCTCACATCTCTCCTGAATCTACCCCCTTCAGCTTCATTTCATATCCCTTCATGCTTGAGCAAATTTTTATCTGAAAAATACTATCTTCCTGTACCTTATTTACTCCTGTGAGGTAATTAAAGGTCTCCATCATATCCCCCATCTCCCTTCCTCTCTTCCAGGGTGTACCGATTTATGTCCGTCAGTCTCTCCTCATGGGGCATCTAATACAGACTCTGCACCATTTTAGTTGCCCTCCTCTGTACAGCCTCCACTCTATGTCCCTCTGGAGATGTGGTCTCCAAAACTGGACACAGTACTCTAGGTGAGGTTTTTCACCAGTGATCTATTCATAGGCAAGCCCATCTCCCTCTAGCCCTCCCAACTGCCTTGTCATACTACCTGGCCACCTTTAGGTCATCAGATATGATTACTCCAGGTATATTTCCTCTTTGGTGGTCTTGACTAACTCTCCAACCATTTTGTACTCTGCATCTGGGTTTCAGTGTGCTAAGTGCATGATTTTGCACTTTTTTGCATTGAAACCCAGCTACTATGCCCATGACCACTCCAAGTTTTCTCAGGTCCCTGTACATACTTTCCAGATCCCCCCCCCCCACCAGAGTGTCCACCCTGTTGCAGATTTTGGTGTCATCTACAAAGAGGCAGACCTTTTCTTCCAGCTGTTCTGCAATGTCACTTATAAATCAATCAATCAATCAAAAATGTATTTGTATGAGGCACCTTTTCCATGCTCAGGGCACCTTTACAGTACAAGATAAAAACACAGAATATTACAATTTAAAACAGATAAAAACATATCAGTGTGCACATTAATAAGTTGCTGAGAAAGCCTGAGTAAATAAATGGGTCTTCAACAATTTTTTGAAACCCTCTATGGTCTGGCACTCGCGCATCTGGTGAGGTACAGAATTACACAGGGTAGGTGCCAAAAAGGCAAATGACCTTCTTCATGATGTTTTTAGGGATACCCTGGGAATCTCTAGCAATCCCTCACCAGAAAAGCAGAGTGAACAGGTGGGGCAGTAGGGACACAGGAGTTCTTTCAGGTAGTGGGGTCCCTGCTCATGTAGGGCCTTATAGGTCAGCAACATGACCTTGAAGGTAATCTGCCACTATATTGGCAGCCAGTGCAGTTCACGCAGCACAGGTGTTATATGACTGGATCTAGAAGTTCCAGTCAACAGTCTGGCTGTCACGTTCTGCACCAGCTGCAGGAGTACACAATGGGGGGTGAGTTAATAACAACAAAAATCAAAAGAGACCTAGGAGTAATTATATCAGATGACCTAAAGGTGGGCAAGCAATGTGAGAAAGCAGTAAGGAGGGCTGGGGGGATACTGGGATGCATAGGGAGAGGCATCAACAGTAGAAAACAGGAAGTTGTTATCCCTCTGTACAGACAGTTAGTGAGACCCCATCTGGAGTACTGCATGCAATTCTGGAGATCCCATCTCCGCAAAGACACAGACAGAGTGGAGGCTGTACAGAGGAGGGCAACCAAAATGGTGCAGGGTCTGCATCAGAAGACATATGAGGAGAGACTAAGGCAGCTTAATATGTATACACTTGAGGAAAGGAGGGAGAGAGGATGTGATAGAAACTTTCAAATATCTCAAGGGAATTAAAGTACAAGAGGGTAGTATCTTTCAGAAGAAGATATGTGCAAGAACAAGGGGGCGCAATTTGAAGATAATGGGAGGACGGCTCAGAGGTAATGTTAGAAAGTATTTTTTCACAGAGAGGGTTGAGGATGCATGAAACAGCCTTCCTGAGGAGGTTGTGGAGTCAGGAACAGTGGGAGAATTCAAGAATGCATGGGACAGGCATAAGGCAATTCTAGTGGGGGGGTAGGAGGAAGTAAGCTGTTGATTAACTAGAATCTGCAGCTTATCCATCAGGCAGGGAAATGGGCAGACTAGGTGGGCCAAGAGGTCCTTATCTGCCATCAAATTCTATGTTTCTATGTTTCAAGGGTGGATATCTACCCCCAGGAGCCCTAGGTAGAGAGCATTGCAATAATCAAAACGAATGGAGACAAAGGCGTGGACCAAGGTAGGAAGATCCTCAGGCAGGACCAGGTGCTTCACCTGGGCTATGTTCCTTAGATGGTAGTAGGAGGATTTGACTACAGCCGAAACCAGGGTCAGGCCTTCATCAAATACCACGCCCAGATTTTGCACCTGGCCTGAGGCAATAAGCGAGATTCCCCCGAGATTTAATCCTGAGGGTTTTCCTGCCATGTCCCTGTAGTCCTATAACCAGGGTCCACCACCAATACCTCTGTTTTTCCTGAGTTCAACTGAAGCTAGCTGGCGCGCATCCAGTTCTGAATCTCCAGCAGGCAGTTTTTAAACACCACAGCAGAATCTAATTCTTGTTCGGGCACAAAAGACATGTACAGTTGAGAATCATCGGCATAGCAATGAAAACTCAGCCCGTACCATCTTATAATGTCCCCTAATGGAAGCATGTACACTGAAAATAACAAGGGGGACAGCACTGAGCCCTGTGGAACCTCGATGGGTAGCCCAACGAGGGGCCGAGGAATAAATCTCTGACACCACTCTCTGTGATCTACTCTCGAGGAATGACTGAAAACAACTGAGGACCACCTCTCTCAGTCCACAGAAGAACCACAGGCGCTCTAGCAGCACCCCTTGATCCACAGTGTCAAATGCTGCTGAGAGATCAAGGAGAACCAAGATGGAACGGGCTCTCTGAGCTCTCACCATCAGAAGGTCATTAAATAGCCGAACAAGGGCCGGTTTGGTGCTATGCCTTTTTCTGAAGCCGGACTGGAGGGAGTCGTAGATATTGTGGTTAGTTAAATGGTCTTCCAGCTGCAGAGCGACCACCTTCTCAATAACTTTCCCCTACAAAGGGTAAGTTTGAGATCAGTCTGTAGTTGGGCAGTTGGGCTCAAGGGAGTTTTTTTAAAAGGGGGTGTACTACTGCCTCCTTCAAGGGATCTTGGAAGATCCCTCTCTCCAATAAAACCCCCACTATCTCAGCAAGGACTGGGCCGATGACTTCTACACACCCCACAAGTAGGTGTGTAGGGCCCGGATCCAAGCTACAGTAGGTTGGCCTCAGAGTCTGGATGATCCTCACTATATCTATGACTACCGGCTGACTAAAGGTGAACCAGATCTGACGGGCATTAGTACCACCCAATTGATCATTGCAAGGCTCAATGGGAAGGCACTGGCTGATCTCATGCCTGATGGTGGACACCTTATCCGCAAAGAACTGTGCAAACTCCTCACACTGCACTTGTGACAATGCTTGACCAGAGTGAAGACAGGCTGGATTGCACAGCCTGTCCACAGTCTGGAAGAGCTGGGCTGGCCTGTTCTTTGTGGTAGCAATTTCCCTGGACAGGAACTCTGCCTTCTTATGGGAAATTGCTGATTGATAGATCTGATAATGGTCCATCAATCTAAGTCTGTCCACCTCCAGGTGAGTTTTCCACCAGTGTCTTTCCAACCTTCGCCCCAATCTCTTCAACTCACAGATTTCCCCGTTAAACCAGGGAGCACCTGGGTGAGAGGTAAGAGGGTGAACATGAGCAGAAGTAATGGTATCCAGGGCCTCTGTAACAGCCTTATTATAGGCTGCTTCTAGAGGCCCCAGGTCAGTGCAATCCCTTGGAAAACCCGAGATGTCTAGCACCATCATTAGGCCTTCTGAGGTAACTTCTCTCAAAGGATGGTACTGAACCAGCTCCTTTGGGGCAGGCCTATTTCAGGGGGCCGCAAAACTGAATCTCAGGACGTGATGGTCAGACCAGCAGACTGGCTCCACCTCCACATCAAAGATTTCCATCCCCAGGTGAAGCACAAAGTCCAGTGAGTGCCCTTTCTCATGGGTAGCAGTGGTAATAACCCATGTTAGGCCCAATGAATCCATCAGTTGGAGGAGGTTTTGTCCAAGTGGTGAGAGTTCATCATTGACCCAGGCATTGAAATCCCCCAGGACCCCCCATTCCAATACTATCTCCCATCACCTGGTGGACAGTAGATGAGAAGGGTCCTGTAGCCTACACCTGCACCCACTATACACTCAAAGGAGCTGGTCACTCCCACTGGCACCTCCCTGAGACCCAGTTCCTGTCTAAAGCAGACAGCACCCCCCCCCCACCCTGATGGTCCTCTCTCAGGCGGTGACTCACCGAGAAACTGGCCGGAAAGGCAGCCTCCAAAATGGGGCCAGCACTATTGTCTAGGCAGGTCTCAGTGACACAAGCCAGGTTAGCAGATACCACAAGATCTGCAACTATTGCAGTCTTATTTTTCATTGGCCTGGCATTGCTTAACACTGCCCGAAAGGGACTGGGGTCAAGGGGTAGCCCTTCTTCCTGCCTGACAAAGTCAGAACCCTTGGGTATGGGCACAAGGCAAGGATAACCTCGTTCCTGTGTCCATTTCACCCCAGGATGCCTCCTAGTCCCCACTGTCCCAATCCGTCCACTCCTTTCCCATCCCCCTCGAGAGTTCCAGGACCCCCCGCTCCTTCCTCTCCCACGTCTCCTCAAGATGCCAAAGGCACGACATCTGGAGTAAACTTCAAATGGGAAAATGGGAGTGGTGGATGATCAAATGGGCGGAGGTCCCTTAATCTCAAGGGGGAGTACTGCCTGACCGTATTCCTAACTCCCCAGCCCATAACACAAATATTTTCATACACACCAATATTAACTTAGTCACACTTAATCTAATTCTCTTAAAGTCCTTACAAATAAATGCACACCTATTTTAAATCAAAAATAAACCCTTGTTTTAGTCATTTTCTAGCCCCTCACAGTGCTCTTACCACTGTGGAATAAACTTCACCCCCCCCAGCCCCTTCCCATGAGGCTTACCTTTAAAGTCACTAGAAGTCCTTGAAACACTATAATCAACTTATGAGAGGCTTTTACAAGTCTGTTTCATCAGCTCCGTATACTCAGCAAGCAGTCAAAATCCAAATTTCGATTCCTGAGCCAAAAGCTTCAATTAAATAAACAAATAAACTGAATTTAAAAAGGTTTGGACCCTCAGGCACTCTCACTACCTAGGGGATCTGAAGTAAGCAAGATAAAAACACGGTCACTCTCACTGCCCAACACAGTACTTGTTTAAATGGAAATGAAATTTAAGAGACCTGACCGTTTTTCCTGTAAACTTCCTGGTTGACCAGTCCTCCTGATGATAATATGATTTTCCAGGTGATAACAGCAGCTGGGAGGCCCTTCTTATGCAGGTCACTACCCAAAATATCTGCTCCCCACGACTACGACTCCCCACCAGCACCAGCCCAATAGCCGACACCAGTGCAGAGCCTAGGAGACCACAGATCTCCCAGCCAGCTCCCTGGTCAGTCCAGACCCAGCTCTCCCGTGTAGGGGCAGATTCGTGTGGGTAAACAACAGCACAGGGTCCTCCCGCTGTCCCAACAGAGGCTCAGTTTAAAATTCGACCACCAAATGATGGTCTAAATCCAAGTCAAAGTCCAGGTTGTTCAGTAATGTATCACTTCCAAAATAAATGAAAAATCCTTACTCCCAGAAGGGCCGTTACAATCCTCTCCAAGTAGGTATCTCTTAAAAACTCAGACAGAATCTCCCGACGTAATCCTCTCAGAATTCACACTTGGGTCTCTCTCAACCTAAACTCACTTTCTTTATCACAGTCTCTTTTCTTTCAGTTTTCAGCTCATGCAATTTTCTCTTAATTAAGAGTCACAAAACTAGCAGAGAGGCAACAGCAAATTCTACACAATAAAAAGTTCTTCCTTCAGTCAGAGCGATAATGGGTGCAATCACACGGCTCCAATACATGGTACAAAGATGACCGAGCATCTCCTGATAGCGCTCAAAAAAGCTCAACTTTACTGAACACTAGTTCTGTCTTAATAGATCAAGAGCTTTTAAAACTATAAAAAAAAAAAAATCACAGGAATAAAACAAACAGATGAATATAAATAAATATAGCTCAGTAGCTTCCTCTCAGCATGCCCAGCATGGTGGCCATATTATTAGCGTTATTAACATCCTCCTGCCATGACACAAAAGGGGACCGGTCCCAGTACTGATCCCTGAGGCACCCCACCGGTCACCCTCCTTTCTCTGGAGTGAACCTTGTTTAGCACCACCCTCTGTCACCTAGCCCACAACCAATTTCTTACCCAGTTTACCCCCTTTGGACCCATTCCTAAGCTGCCCAGCTTCCTTACAAGTCTCCTATGAGAAACGGTGTCGAAAGCTTTGGTCACCCAGTCAAAGAAATCTGTCACATTTGCTTGACATGACTTTCTTTGTCACATTCGTTTGACATGACCTTCTCCTCCCCTGTGAATCCATGCTACCTTGGTTCTTGTAATCCATTGGATTCAAGATATTCCACAATCCTTTCCTTCAGCAGTGATTCCATTAACTTTCCAACCACTGATGTCAGACTGACTGGCCTATAGTTGCCAGCCTCCTCCCTGCTACCACTTCTGTGAAGTGGGACTACATCTGCCCTCCTACAGTTCTTCGGAACCACCACATTTCCAGTGAATTTTTAAATAGGACTGTCAGAGGTGCAGCTAGTACCTCTCTGAGCTCCTTCAATATCCTTTGATGATTGCCTGGCCCCACTGCTTTGTTCACTTTCAGATTTGTGAGTCCTTTCAGGACTCTTTCCTCCAAAAAAAGGACTAGTGTTCATCTCCCTTCCTCCAAAGCTCCTGTTACATTTTTGTGGCCCCCTCCCTTTCTCTTTCCTCTATGAGCATTGAACAAAAGTATCTGTTCAGAGTATCTGCCTTTTCCTGGTCCTCCTCTCCACAGTCTCCCCCCTTCCCTTCCCTTCTTAACCTCACAATCCCTCTCCTGGTCTTCCTCTTTTCCCTCTTATATCTAAAAAATGTCTTGTCCCCTTTCATTACCACCTGGGCTATTCTCTCCTCAGTTTGTGTCTTCATGCTCCTTACTGCTTTCCCTGCTTCCCTCTGTTTCCCCTGATACACCTCCATATCCTCCTCCCTCTGCATCTCCTTATAACTTCTGAATGCTACCTTTTGGGCTTAAACTTTTCAGCCACTTCTGTCAAGATCCATAGAGGTCTCTATTTCCTCTTGCTTTGGCTCACTTGTTTGATGCAGAGGTTTGTTGTTTTCACTATGATCTCCTTTAGCTGCACCCACTGTTCCTCCACCCCACCCAGGTCATCCCCCTTCACTTTCCCAGCCCCATCCCTAACCAGGTCATTAGTCCTCAGGTGGACAATGATGTCCAGCTCTCCTTCCTTCTCTGCCACCCTATTGGTCCCCAGGATCCACTTCCCATCCCTCTGGGCTACGGTGCTGTATAGGCACCTTACCTCCCTCTCTCCCTCCCTTCCTATTCTCAAGTAAATCCTCCTTACAATCAAGTCCCCCATAAGAAGTCACTTCCTCCTCCTCTAGGGTCCTCCATCACCCTCCTTGGAGTCTCCACTATGGATGACCCCCCCATATCCTTCCTGGCTACTACCAGCAGGCCTCCTTCTAGCAGTCCCACCATACCAGAGCAGCATACGAATTACGTGGTGATACCAGTTGAGGAATGTGTCCCTAAATCACCACCCTCATCCATCCAAAGCCCACTATAGTCCAGCCATTCTGCCTCCTCCCTGGCATCCTCTGAGGTAACAGTGGCAGACATGGTGCCCTCTGGGTAGGGAACGCAGCCCCCCAAATCTTAGCCATCTCGGCCTGGAGTCTAGCGGCTTGCTCCCTCAATCCGGAGAGGAGTGTGCTGATGGGGCAGTACCGCAGTCTCCAGGAGGTCTCTTTGAAAACTGCCACCCCTCAGCCACTGTACTGCAATACTCCAAGCATTCTCAAGTTCAACTCTCCCTCTGTCACCTGGAAATACTTTTATACCCTTAACCCTGATGGTGTTTCTAGTGTTCCTCTTTTTTGTTTCCTTTGCTCCTTTGTACTCTTACCCTAGATAAGGTGTTCCCTTCTATCCCAGTAAACAAGTAGTTCCTTCTTGTATGAGGTGTTTTCCTCCTTCATTTACCACATTACCTTTCTCTGCTTTTCCTACTGAGGCAGCACCACTTACACCTTCACTTAATCCTTTGTACCTGACCCTAGATATCTTGCTATTAGTGTTTTTCTCTGTACCCTCCATAAAACCATTTATACTCCTACCCCACATAGGGTGTTGCACTTATTTCCAGTTTTGGTCTACTTTTTACCCTTCCCTGCAGTAAGTGTTACACGAGAGTGAACAGGAACCTTACCTTAGTTGCCTGGCAGAGCCTCCTGCTTTCCTGCTTCTCTCTGCGGATGCCTGCCAATGCCTAAGACACCAGTTACATGCTCCACTCCTTCACTGTTCCACTCACTTGCTGGGACACAAATGGCTTCACTGGGGGGGGGGGGGGAGGTAGTGCCGGACACATGTATAATATTCACTAGAGACCTTAGATGGTCTGAGCTGAATCCACCTCAGACAAACCCAACTTGCGCCATGTGAATCAGAGTGGGGAGGAGGGAGTCTAGATGCAAAGCCAGTACTTTGGCATAGATCTTGCTGTCAACTCTTATCAATGATATGGGATGGTAGCTAGCTTGAAGGGGGGGGGGTCCTTCTGCTTTTTTGGAAGAAATGTAATAGCGGCAGTGCACAGAGAGGGAGGGAAGCTTGTGGTTGTAGCTGTTTTGGCATATAGCCACTGCAGGATTTGACACACTGCCAGGCAGAACAGCTAAAATAACTCAGAGGGTAGCCATCACCAGCAGGGGCCTAACCCAGGTTTAGTGTTTTCAGAGCAGTTTCTATCTCTGTCAGAGACAGTGGGGCTTTGGGGGTAGTTGTTTGCTCTGTGGTGCACTTTGGTAGGCGAAGAGTTGCAAGGAAAGCGTTGACAATCAAGAGCTCAAGGGTTTGGTCTGAACTACAAAGCTTAGTATAAAAGGCTTTTATCACCTCATTGATGTAAGCTGCCTTAGTACGCAGCTGGTCATAGATATCATGGAGGCCCACATTGTGTCTTTCCACCTGCTGTTTTCTTAAATGGTAGGAGATGATCTTTCCACACTTCTCCCTGCCATCCCAGTATTTGTGTTTAAGTTGGATGATTGCCAGCTCAGCATTCCTTGCTGCTAGGACATCAATTTCTAATCGTAGACAAATGTGTACATGGATGACTTAGGGTCTGCTCAAGCCTGGGCATAGAATTCTGCTTCCTGTTGTCGAAGTTGGCCCTCAAAGTCCACCAACTCCTTTTTTTCCTCTCCTTTATGCAGTCTGAGACATAACTGATTATCTGGCCATGCAATGTGGCCTTAAATGTCTCCCACAATATAGCTACTGAGGTGTGTCCCATATTGTTGAAATGAATAAAATTCCCCCACTTCTGCTTTCACACACTCATTAAACGAGTGTTATAAAACAGTTTGGAATACTGATGAAAACATGGCAAAAGACAAAAGGGGTGTTTCTTTTAACTAGTTCATATCTGAAAAGAATGCTACAGCAGACTCAAAATGGGGAAAAGAGAAATGCACAAAACAAAAGAACAAGAGGAGTCTAAAATGGAAAAAAAATGGTAGACATTTCAAATATTCACTGTAACAATCAATGCTACTTTCAGTTTAGACATTCTCACACTGAATTTGTTTCATTAAACTAAAATGCTATTTTATGTTTTTTGCAGTATAAATGTGACTGTGTTATTGTTGGTAGAAATAATGAAAGTAATGACTGTAAAACAATGTTTAATTTAATGTCAGAAGATCTTGCAGGTGTTCATTATTCTCTTACACAAGACAAACAGAAAACACGGTGCAGAGAAAGCCATGAAAAGAGAAGTTATAATAACTGACGAGCACTTTTTTTTAAGGCTCATCCGGTTGATATTTTCCATAATAACCCGCGAGTTATTACGGCATTCACGCGCTACATCTATCAAGAGCAGCACTCTCTCATTGGATCTTACTCGCACTAAGGGAAGGCTAAACTATTCCGGAAACATGGTGGCTCTGAACGATGCTTATGAGGAGGCATGCACCGGAGCTGCTAAAACAGTATCTCACTTTCACATCTCTCTTTTATTTAGAATCAAAGTGATTCCACTTTGAGCTTACTTTTTAAAATTTTAAACTATCTGGTTAACCCTGCTGTTTGGTGAGGCATAGGACCGTGGCTGCAAATGGGGCAACGGCTGACTTCCTACAGAAGCTAGGTAAGTGCTATTATATCTCCAAACTGCAAATGATAAATAAATAAAAATCAGTTAAAAGGAGACAAGAAAAGGGAGACTGTGTGTCTGACAGTGTGTGGGTGTGTGTGTGACAGTGACACAGGTAATGGGATCACAAGACATAAGATGGAAAAAAAGTGCTCCCCAGATCTTATATAAAATAAAAGATGGGGGAAGTGTGTGGCAAACTCGAGTTTAATGCACACCCTTGGTGTGGGATGCTTTAATAAACTCCTTGGGCTTCGCTCTTGGGGTTTATGTAGCATCCCGCACTTCAGGTGTGCATTAAATTCTCATATCACACACTTCCCCATCCATTATTCTATATGTAGTGTCACTGTATTAGACGGAAGGGCAAAATTCTTTATTGCAATATCAGTACGCATTACAGCAACAGTTTATGTTACCTGAGAAAAAATGAGCATAGAATGCCACAGTTATTGAAATAAAGCTGGCAGCTAAGGTAAATGAATCGAGTGTTAGAGCTAGAAAAATAAACAGCTTTACGGTAGTGTTTTATTCAAGAAACAATAAATAGGTGCTGATCCAATTAAAATCAAAGTCTTCCTGGCCTCTAGACACGCTCTACTGACACTTCACCATTTGCAATATATATCCAAAAATGACATCCGTAATGATTGACATAGCATCAATCGGCTAAGCCTAGGGACCAGAAAGAATCTGATTTCATTTGGATCTACACTCATGTAATATAACCTGAACAAGATGCTTTTGCAAAGTTGTTGTGGTATTTTTTTTTTCATAATAATCCAGGAATACATCTAAGCTTTCAGTTTCCTTCCAGCAACTGCTGCCATTAATGCAGATTTTTCTCAGCTAACATGAACTGCTACTCAAAGTACCAGTGCAAATATACCAATATTTCATTATGACATGTTTTATATTGTCCTAAACGCTGCAGTCTATGCAATGATAATATCATGTTGTACTGATGAAGTGTAAAAAACTATAGCACTGGAAAACACTTAGAGTTTTGGCATACAGCCTTCCACTTTCCTCACTGATCTAAGGAGGTTGGACAGTTTCCTTTGAACTTCATTAAATGATGTGACATGAATAAAATAAACCCCCTTCTTTATCAAAGAACTAGCAGTGTGTGTTGGGTCAGATATTTATTCATGGCTTTTCTGTGTATATCAATAATGGGGGAGACAAAAATGAATAGATAAATGAGATATTTACATGGCAGTAGGACCTGAAGTGATGATAAATTATTTATCATCACTAAAGGTGGGCCATCACCATTTATCATCACTTGAGGTCTGTCACAAAGGAGCTCCCAACCAATGGGATAGTAGCTTGAACAATGCCTGATGACATCACAATAACATCTATCGAACTCAAAACAGAGCAGTAAAATCAAACAGAAAGTTTATAGTGTATGGTGGAATGTTGTTGAGCATAGATTTCAATGATCTGTAAAAAGTTGTTCTGCTGCACTAGTGATGTTCCTACTGCAGCAGAACAACTTTTCATTCTGTTGCAGTGGTGACATCAGGTAACACTGCTGCCCATGCATTTTTTTTCAGTCATGTTAATAAGGAAGCGGTGATAAAAGACAGTCAGTGGTTGAACCAGATAGAAAAAAGGCAGGATCAGCTAGATATTTAAAAATACTTACAACTCCCATCCTGAGTGAGCAGAACAACCACCATTTTTTGTACTCCAAAACTCCGCCCAAACCCAAAAGCTGACTAACTGAAATGTGCAATAGGGATGCCAGGTCTCTAACAACCACACAACGTGTCCTAGCAACCATGGCTAACTCTCAGTGGCAAACAGTCATTTTCTATTTTTTTAAATCAAATTTAAGTGATGAAACCTTTACAGTATTTGTTTTTGGAAACACCATACACCACATAAAACAGTGTATGAGTCACTACACACAACAAGGCTACTCTTAACCTCATGGTTACTATTCTGACTAAGACCTCTCATGCTTCACTCTCTAGGTCATCCTGGCTGGTACAGTAACTACTCAGTTGAGAATAGCTTTGCTGTGCATAGTGACTCATGCACTGTCCTATACATAGTGTATAGTAGAGCATTGTTCTAAATCCATTCTTTTCAAAATGCTCTTGTACCACAGTTCAAAGGTCATAGAATGTGATTGTACCCTTCTGTGGTAGAATAGCATTCTAGAATCTCTGGAGACTGCACAAGTCAGTTTTATTGTGAGAGAGAAAGAACCACAATGCACACTTTCACATTATAGTATATGCTTTAAAAAATACAGGATGAGCAACTTTATGCATGACCAGTGTGTTCTGACACCTTGGGGTTCTAATTCCAACAGACCTATGAGATTTGCTTGTGAGGTCAGAGGGGAATCAGAATCTCTATGTGGCAGAACACACTGGTTGTGCATAGTTACCCATCCAGTACTCTCTATATTCTTCATTAAACCTTTACAATTTAAAATACGTTGTATAAACTGGACACACAATGGCCTCACTCAGAATATGACATTCATCATCACTTGTGAGGGGGCAGGACTTTCATAACTTACTCATGGCACTGCCACTTGTGAAGTATAGTCCTACCCCCTCAATCATGGTAATAAATGGCATATTCTGAGTCTGACCATTGTGTATCCCATATATATTGCAAACAACTGCATTAATGCATCAGTTAGGGTTCAACTTAATGCCAAAAAAGTAGGGACAACCCCACCCTCAAACAGTAAAAGGAAAACATTAGGCTTTTGGGTCTCCAGAGTCTTGGCAAATCAGTGGTGGGGTCTTCCTTGTGGTTGTGAATCCTAATGTTCACCCTGCCCCCCAGTCCATAGCCTCCTGTCTGAGGGACATGGTAGAGATCCAAGCCAGTGCCACATACTGATGCACACTTCAAAGGTAGAGACGTATGTCTTGCCACATGTTGCCAACACAATCTGTTCTATGTTTCTTCACACAGGGCCTTGTGTGAAGAAAGGCGATCACATCTGACATTGTTTGTTCAGGGAATGGGGTGAGCATGAGGGTTAACAACCCAAGGAAGACCCCACCAGTGATTCGCCAAGACTCTGGAGACACAAAACCCTGATGTTTTTTTCCTTTTGCTGTTTGGAGGTGGGGTGAGGAATTATGGTTGGAAATATTAACACCACATTTTCCTACTTTTGTGGTGTTACACTGAACCCTAACTGGCACATTAATGCAGTTTTTTTGTAAAGAACGTCCTTTCTTTTTGAGATAGTGGAATTGTATCTCCATTCATTAAGGTCTGAACAGATGCAGATGCACAGGGCCCTTTGGGCCCTCCACCAAGGGAAGACTCCATCCACCTACAGAATTGCAGCAACAGATGTTAAGAATTCATAGGGCTGTCTGGTGGACTGTGGAACTGCAGGACCCTCTGGTCTCTGTGCTTCCATGTGGCCACAGATATAGACACACAGGGCAATGTGTCCATCTGTCAGCCAATGCACTGGTCCCTTCACCACCCATAGGTGCAGAGGTGCATGGCCCCATGCCAAGAGCACAGCTGTTTTCATTACATGGTACTGAGGCTTGTGAGGACAACCTGCAGCTTTCATTCACTGGATGAGGGGTTGCATAACAGCACCATCCCCCACCCTCATCCCATCCAGCTGGGTCTTTAAGCTTGTCCTTGAACTCAGCTTGCCAACATGGGATCATGAAGCATACCCACTGGGGCCAAGAATGGCACTACACACAACATTTATTAACAATTTTTTTTTTCATTTTGACCCCAAATTTTCAAGATAGTTGTTTTATTACTCCCCTTATAAACATGACATGAAGTATTTAAAGTATATTGGCTGAAAAGTCATTTTAAGTGTAAAAGCACATCCCATCCAGGATTTTTCAAATGACACCTGTCACGTTTATGAGGTAGTCTGGAAAAACAGCTATGCTGAAAGTCTGGGTATCCAGTGATGATAGCAACTGAAAATGAGTGACTACAAAAATAATCATTCATTTTCAGTGGTATCATTCTAGGTTACCCTGCAAGGGTAGTGACGCTATGGGAACATGACCATAGGGAAGGGCAACTGGAAGGAGGGAATAGCGAGGGGAAGGGGAGAGACAGGGAAGGGGTTTTAGGGGACTAGTTTGCCTGCTGCCACTGAGCTAGCCATGTGGTGTGGTGGTGTGGGTGCTAGCTTTGGTACAGTAGGTACTGGGTTTGGGGCTGTGGACTGGGAGCATGGAAATTTTGGCACTGTCTGCAGCTGCAGGACTTAATTTTTTTTACAAAATCTGGATTGTGCCCCCTTCCCGACATGCACCCCGGAGTTGAGAATCTAAATTCAGGGTGAGGGGTACCCCCCCCAGCAAAAATATATTTTTATGTTCCAGATGTCTGGTTGCCTAGAAGTGCATATCGCCAATTTGCTTTTTGTTGATATACACTCACCATAATAGCGATTGCTGTTTTGCAATAGCTATTATGACATGGAACCAAAAGTCTGAAGTCAAAATATTGAAAATTAGTGAAGTTATGAGTGAATGTTAAAATACTGCAATGTTCACTCATAACCTTTGTATTTCCCCAGATTTGTACACCAGATTTTCAACACAGCCTTCTTATTACCAAACCTCATCAATCCAGTAGGTGAACATTTTCAAATCTCTGCTAAAATGTCATTCTGCACCACCAAAATGTCATTCCACACCACAGGTGGGAACACACATTTGAAAAAAATGACTGTTCAAAATTTGGGGTCAAAATATTTCAAATTACTAAAGTTATGAGCAAGCATAGAGAAATTTCAATGCACACTCACAATGTTGTAATTTTACATATTTTGACCTCAGAGTTTCAACATACTGTAGCTTTCTTATAATGCCACCTCATGAACAAGGACAGTGAAAATGTTCAAATCCAGACAGAAATGTGATTTGGCAAAACGACCACACTTTTGGGTCAAATTTGCAGGATTCCAGTGCCACTGGTCATAAGGTGGGGTCCTAAAAAGGCAATGTTGAAAATTTGGAGTCAAAATATGTAAAAACAGCAAAGTTACTGAATCAAAGTTCAAACTCTATTGAAATAAATGATATCATACTTCCTCAATTTTCTCATATTATAGTCACTGGTTCCAGCAGCAAGACGTGTCTTTGATTGGAAAGTGGATCTATACCATGTGACATTCAGGTGCATGAGGGTGTGTGGGGAGGTTGGAGTGTGTATGCATGGGGGGGGTCAGATTGGAGAGGGACCATTTTCTTTTTTACAGGGTAAAAAAAAGGAAAAACTTTAAGTGATGGTTTTCTCCATTTCAGATGATAATCCAACAGTGGGAATCGGTTACCCCAGTGTCAGGCTGCAGTTTGGTGGCACCAGGGGTGTGCACCTTGCTGCCACCAGCTACATTATGGGAAGGGGTCGGGCAACCTGGAAGGGATGGGGGTCAAGAGAAGCAGTACCAAGGGTGGGCACCCTGGTTCACTTATATAATAAATAAAATACATAACTTTGGGAAGTGGTGGGTGTGACCTGGGAGGGAAGAAAGAAGCAGTACCTGGGTGGGCACCCTGGTCTGCTTAAGATCTAGATATATAGACAGGCAGGCAGAAAAACAGAGAGAGAGAGAGACACACACACAGAGACATAGGGAACATGGGATTGCCAGCTCACTGCTTCAGCTGAAACCAGCAGCATGACTTCCAACTGTGGCTTTAGCATTCAAGAAAGTCCTACTGTTCTCATATAAAAAACATGGGTGAATGGCTTCTCTTGCTAAGCTGGGAACCCTGGATTTTTCTGGTGTCCAGAAAAAGTGTTTCTGGCCATTGCTTTACAAAACACACATCTGAATCTAGCCAAATGTGTCCCATTTAGTTAGGTTCTGTTGTGTGTTTTTTTAAATGACACCATTCTATTTATTTTCCGTGTTTTTCAGTTTGAGGGGAAAGAAAACAAGATGGCGACTCTCACAGCTAAAAAAACATTTTCGTGCTGTGTGAAGCAAATGGTAAGAAACCAAGAATGGTCTTGCAACACAGAATTTTTGGTGTTGTATCAGAACATTATCACTAAAATCCTACACAGTGTGCTCTGAACAGAAAAAAAAAATTAAAGCCTTATAACGCTGGAACCATTTAAAATTTTTTCAGGAAACCTTCCAAAGGCACTACCTTGATAAAGAATGCTTCTACCCTGGAGTTTTCTAAACAACAAACAAACAAAAAAGAAAACATTCTGTGCAGGCTGTACATAAGAGCAAAACCTAAACCCCATGTTAAGTATAGGGGAAAAAATTAAGACATCTATAGGAAAATGACATATGCGGATCTCAGGAACTGCACAAGCTGATGTCATATAACTTTCCATATATTTAGACCTTGCCTACTAGACAATGCATGCACAATTTCAGCTAATGTTGTCAAATGCTGACAAAGCTATTAAGGTGCAAAGTTAGGGGTTTAACACAGAACCTGTTGGTCAACACTAACTATACTGGTGCTACCCATTATATTGGTGTAGTAGGGCCTATACAGTAGGGTTGACTAAGCACTTTTATGTTAAACCCCAGTTTTTGCACCTTAATAACTTTACCGCATTTAATCGATTTATTTTAAATTTACAATGCACAAAGATGGTGCTAGGAGCTCTGGGTCCTGGCAATTTTGTGGCAATGTTTTGATGGGGGGGGCAAAGTTACAGAGGGGTAAAAACAAAAATGTCACACAAGCTAAGACCTTTGTTTGCTCCCCTACAACGTAAAAACTTGGAGGATCTAAAACCTGAAACTTGCAGGTTTGACAGAATTTGACCCAAGGTGTGGGCTTATGCAGTTTTTATCTCCCAAACGTAAGTAGTTTTTACAATATTAAAGAAAAAACATTCCATTTCTGAGCATGCCCAGTTTTAAAAAATCAGCGTTCTAAAGATAACTGAATTTTTACATCCACATTGTTTAATGTGGTTGTTTTAGTAGAATGTATGCAGTAATCTGCTGGCAAGGCCAATTTCATGTTTATATATGCAGTAGTGCAGTTTTCATTCAGCAAGAATGTGATATATATGTGTGTGTGTGTGTGTGTGTGTGTGTGTGTGTTTTGAGCGGAGCATCCACCATAAGCCTAATGAGTGACCTTACAGTATTCATTTAAACTGGACACCGGGGTGCCAAATTCCTTGTGCCAGTTTAATGATAAGAATTAATGACACAATCTGAAACCAGGGTGCCCACCCCCAGTGACAACTTATTCCCCCCTCCATAAGGTCCCCCCAAATGCCTGTATTTTCAACTCGCTGACCGCAGTTGTCCAATTCCTGTTGTCAGTGTAGACAACTTCCCTCACCCCGACCCAGCAGTCTGGGACACTGGGGAGCCCATCCCTGGTGCCCCCAAGTATCATGCCAAAACTGGGGTGCCCAATCCTGTGTCAAAGGTACCTTAAAGACCATCCAGCAACATCTTTTTCTTTTTATTTGTTTTTTTTTTTACTCTGAAATAAAGAAAATTATCCCTCATTGTCTACCACCCCCCCACTAAGCTCTCACCACTCCACATCCCCCCATACCCTATGCCTACCTACTGGAGGTCCAATGCCGTAATCTTCTGTGGTCCGGAGACACATCTTCACCCTTCAACACTGGACCGGGACTGGGGAAATCAGGTAAGTGTCATATACAGTAATGTATTTCAATGCATTTTGAACTTTTATTCATAACTTGGTATTTTAAATATTTTACTCCCAATTTTTCAACATGGCCTTTCTGGGCCCCCACCTCATGAACAAGGGCACTGGACTGTTTCAAATTTGACCAAAAAGGTGATTTCATGGTCGGTGTGTGAAATCACCTTTCAGGAGGGATTTAAACATTTTCACTTACCACGTTCATGAGGTTAGGTCATAAGACAGATGTGTTGAAAATCTGGGGTCAAAATATTAAAAAAACAACAAAGTTATAAATGCACCTTGAAATTTTTCTATACTCGCTCATATAACTTTGGTAATTTTTAATATTTTGACCCTAGATTTTCAACAAAACCATTTTTTCACATTACCCCATGAACATGACAACTGTCACTTTTCAAATTCTGCTCCAAATATGTTTTCGCACCTGTGGCACAAAATGACTTTTCAGCAGGGATTTGAAACCTTTCACCTACCAGGTTCATTAGGAAGGGTCATAAGAAGATGATATTGAAAATTTGGGGTCAAAATAATAACAAACAAAGTCATTGAGGTACTTTGACATTTTTCAACACTTACATATAACTTTGATAATTTTCAACATTTTGACCCCAAATTTTCAACATAGGCATTTTTTCACACCACCTCATGAACTTGACAGCTCTTGTTCTTCAAATCCTGGCCCAAATGTGAGTTTGCATTTGTGGCACAAAATGAAGTTTCATCCAATATTTTATAAATGACACCTGTCATGTTCGGGGGGGGGGGGTCATAAAAAGACTACATTGAAATTTTGGAGTCAACATGTCACAAAAAAAATGTATAAAGTAATGTTGTTTGCAGGGATGGCCGCTAACCCTGTGGCAACCATGCTGCCTTCCAGAGCCAGTGACCTGAGTACGGGTGCAAGATCAGTGAGCCAGATGAATAGGCCAAAGCTGGGGAAAAGGTGGTGCCATGTTTGGTACAGGCCGCAGCCAGGGGAGGGACACAGCAATGTTCTGGCACACACATGACATCTTGTGGTGGGCCACAGAGCCTTTCCTCACAAGGCGAAAGCTGCAAATACCCATACACCTCAGCAGGGTTTAAAATAAGGATTTATTTGAAAATATTAAAACATACTGCCACAGGTATCAACCATGCAAGCCGTAGCTGGAAAGGAACCCCAATCAGTTTTGTACATCAGTACATCTTCAGGGGGATGGTTCCCAGGTACAGTACATCAAATCATTGAATACTAGTATTGTTCTTTTTCCAGGGCTAGAAGGAATTGCCTTGGCTGACTCTGGCATGGGAAGCTTTGAACAAGAACCGAGGAGTCAGTAACACAATTCAATTAAGTGATTTGATGTATCCTGCTGCAGACTGAAATGTTGGTACTTGTTTTTAGGTTAAAAAATATATGTTATGGTGATGGTATTTTTGAAATGATAGATTTTCTATTGTATGTATACACCAATCACTTTCCATTTAAGACATTGATGTGCACTGTCACTTTAAATGTTACCTTTTTTATACCTGCTACTTGTACCTGGGAACCATCCCCCTGAAGATGTACTGATGTACAAAACTGGCCAGGGTTCCTTTCCAGCTACAGCCTGCATGGTTGATACCTGTGGAGGTATGTTTTAATATTTTTGAATAGAGCCTTATTTTAAACCCAGCTGAGGTGTGTGGATATTTGCAGTTTTCTTCTAACTTTTATACCTTGCACCCTCATGCAATAGAGCTGCTTTTGCTGTCCATTTCCTCACAAGGGGTTGATGTGCACATTGAGGCCTGATGGACCCACACACTGCATTTGCACAACTAGGGTGGCAAGAAAAATGGGGAAAGTGTACAGGCGGGATGAAAGTCTGGTTACTGCAGCCCCCTCACCAACAGGTCCCATTCTGTTGTCAGCCACCCAGACCCATCACCCTTCATCTCAGAAACATATTTGGTACCTTTGGTTCTCCCCATGATTCTCCCATGACGGGAATAGAAGGGGATAGATATCTTCCCCCCCTTGGCTGTCACCCACTTTGCCAGTGTGTAGCCCTCTCTGTGTTGCAGAGTGTGTGAAAGGAGGTGGCTTCATCTTGACTTGGTGGTGGTTGATAAGAAGAGCAACTTGCCCAGCCACATCCCAAGAGGAGAGTGGGCACAGGAATGCTGAATCCTGTCCATATCCCCCACACTGGCTTTCATCAGCCACCTACATCCATTCACAAACCCAGATCAGTGCCATGGAACCTGCATCCATCCTAGCAACCAATCCACTTTAAATCAAGAAAAATAAAATTAAAACCCTTTTACATCCTACACAGCTATTCGGTATTTTTATTGCTTATTCTAACCCATTTTCCACTTTATTTCTACAGGTCCAGTGGATATCAGCACCGGTGTTGGAGGACATTGACCATGTGTATCATGTAAGTATTGTTTAAAGTTTAGAATACCAAGTTTGTCCCAGTTAGTTCTCAAATAGCTGCAGTTACTTTCTGACCCCATTGTTAGTCCTATTTTACAGGTATGACTAGATGTTCCCTCCAGCATCCCACAATCCACAGTACCCAGGTAAGAAATATTTAGTAGTAGTACTGTATCTCAGCTAGCAGTTATCATACTTGTAGTTGCACCATTACTAGGGCTGGGAAAAATGTAACTTTCACAAGTGAAATTTTGGTGAGATTCAGATTTCCCTTCTGCAAAATTTCACAAAAGTTGCTCAAACATTTTGTGAAATTTTGCCAAATTTGTAATTTCAGTTTTTGCCATCTTATTTCAAATGCAGTTGTCCAAATTGCTTGAAATTTGGTATGATTACTTTACCATAGCTCATACAGAAGGATACCAAGTGTTAAATCTCTAGCATCAAAGGTGGCTGAGTTATATGCCACCAAATATTAAGACATTTTACAATTATGTAAACTGCAGAATTTAAGTCCCTATACCTTTAAAACAAGAGAACGGAATATCATCGGTTTTGTTAAGTTCATTAATCCCAAATATGAGGCTTTGAGGCCACCCTCATGGCCCAGCAGCAGAGTGTCTTGCTGCCATGCTGACCCAGGTTTGGAAGTGAGCCTGGGAAGTCACAGCTGGAGGCCGACCATAGCAAAAACAGCCACTGCTTAGCAGTGCATCCCAGTCAGGGAGGTTTGTCAGTGGATTCCACCAACATAGGGAACTTGCTCCAGCTGCAGTGTGAGCTAAGGTTGTGTGAGGCTGATAAAGGCACCATCCCTACCGGGGGGGGGGATGGGAGGGAAAAATATTGGAGAAAAACCCAGTAGCCAACTGAATGATGGCTGAGTTCAGTTAGATCAGAGTATATCCCTATGAACAGGGTATATCCCTGAGAGACAAGCTGCTGGCTGGAAGAAAAACCAATATGGAAAAAAACAGGCTGTGTGAGTCAAGTCTCTAATCTCTTGCTCAGAGGCTGGCCAACTTATAAGTAGCCAATGATTCCAAAATAACATCAGTAATTAAAGCTGGATTTCATGAGCTTTTGTGAAATTGTGGAATACTGTGATATTTTTGTCGAAGCCGTGTCCATATATTTTGCTCAGTCATACACTTGAGTTGTCATTGTAGAGGAAGGTAAAGGCTGGGTAAAGAGTCAGTAAGACAGTATTCATATAGTAGAAGGCTCCATAGTAAAAGTACACTGGTGCCAAGTGTCTGGTCATTATCTTGAGTGGCAAACCATGAAGGATAGTCATGGACATCACCGCTCACTACCCTAAATTCTTGCAGTATGCCAGATAATTACTAGTGCTTACTGACTTTGTAACTTATAGAAGTACATGCACATACAGCATTGTTTTTATACAATGCCAGCTGCTGACTCTTTAACAACCTTTTAGATATCAATGTATATTTTCATTATTTGAAAACAGTGGCACAAGTGACACCAAGCCTCAAGCCTTACAACAAGCTGTGACTACTCAGGTCATTGTGACAGAAGTATCTGGCTATCTTTAGTCATGATGGAGCAAGATGCTGGTCATCACTGTCATAGGAGTGTAGGATGGGTATAGCAGGGCCATGATGCTAGTGCCAAATCTTAAGTGTATACTTGCAATAGCAGTGGAGCTAAAATATCCAAATATTCTGAACGTTTTCACACAACTTAACAAATAATTAAATTGTGAAATTTTGAACTCCTGTAATTACAACTTACGTAACCAGCTGCTTTTCTATTTAGCAATTTCTAAGACTCTTTCAAGAAAGCAAGCATATACATTTTCAATTATCTAGCACCAAAGGCAGCTATGTTGTAAGCATAGAAATATTTTCAGAAATTTTCACATGAAAAATAAATTGCCAGACTTTGAGCCACTATAACTTCCCCACCCTTCATCTAAATATCATGAAACTTGGCATCCTTTTTTTCAATTTTTATTTCAACATTTGGTAACCGGGAAAGGCACACTGAGCCAAGGCTCATTTCCAGGTGCAACCCAGAGACAAGGGTAAAGGGAATTACAATATATGGTGATACAAAAGGTACTTGATAATATACAATTAAATTACATATATGCAAGTATACAGGACTAGCCAAGATAAGTATGGCTAGATTAGGCAACAGATCAATAGAGACACTTATACAAATTGAAAAGACATACTAGCCACAGTTAATTAGGTAGAAAGAGCTGACATTAATACATAGTTGGTACAGTGCATTTATATACAAATAGTACTCAAGCTGCAGATATGTAAGGACAAGAGGATTACTGCTTCTTAGAAGAGAAGCCAGTTATCCTGCTATGGTTTATCTTATGTGTTGAGGATTGGGAGGGCAGGATGAGAGGCTGAGTAGATGAGAAGCAGGAGCAGTTGGGGTGGTGGAAGCGAGCAAAGTTGTTTTCTAATAGAATTGTGTCAGGGTCGGTTCCTTAGGAGTGGTGACAGTTGGTTCCTTAGGAATGGGAGCCTATATGTGAAGGTGGATTTGCCAGCAGTTGATAATGGTGTGGGCAGTGAGAAGGTGCGTGCATCCCTTGATCTTATTTATTTATAGAAGAATCGGAATTATAAACATTTGAGTCAGAGACTCCTTTGCAAAGGATCCATGTTAATATAGCAATAAAACAAAGAGCAGAAAATCATGTACAATTGGGTGAACACTATTGGATACAACAAAGTCTGAGGGTAGTGGAAGTACCCTGGGTCTACCATGGAAAACACAGATATACAGAGTTATAATATACAATGTAGTACTGAGAATAAAACAATAATGACAATAATACACAATGCAGTACTGAGAGTAAAACAATACTGGTAAAACCAGGAATTGTTATTAGCTTGTCCAGTCAGAGCTGACCTCGTACAATGGAATGTATTGCAATGCCAGAGGGTTAGGCACAGTCACAGGCACAGGAGGGGAGGAGAAACTCTCTTAGGTTAGATTTGAAGGGGCCTAATTTCAATTCTGAAGAGATAGGAGCAGGCAAGTCATTCCACCAATGGGGTACCCTGCAGAAGAAGGCTCATTGCCCAAGGGATGTCCTACAGTGGGGAACTAGTAGGGAGGCTTTTGAGGAGCTTCTGGTAGCCCTGGGTTGGGGAGCAGGCAGAGTTAGGTTAAGAAGCCTTTGGCGGGGAGAGTTTGTTGGAAATTTTCCTGGCATGCAGGCATGAGTGGTATTCAAGCCTGCCATCAAAATTAAGCCAGTTTGTAAGCCTGTAGAGGTAAGAAGTATGGGTCCACCTGTCACACCCAACTACCAATCAGCAGGCTTTGTTCAGGGCAGTCTTGACATGGTGAAGGGCAGTGCTGTTGGCCACACCATAGAAGACCATCCTGTAGTCAATAAGGGAGAGGATAGAAAAGGACACTGCTAGGCAGAGTGCTTCAGGTGGCATACAATGTTTGTGCCTGCATGAGTCCAGTTCTGGACTTGATGACCTTGCTTAGTAGATGGATGTGTTCATGGTAGGTAAGGGAGGAGTCAAGGGTAACACCCAGGTACTTAAAAGATTTAACTTGTTCCAGTGGGGTGCCCTGATAATTAAGTACTTGTAGTAGAAAGCCCCTGTGACTGCTTTGGTGATTGGAGAAGACCATAGCTTTAGTTTTTTCATAATTCAACACAAGTTTGTGTGCAGCAAACCATGCTTTGGCTTCTGAGAAGAAATGTTGGAGGGCAAGTTAGGGAGGGGGGTTGTGTGACTGCAGAAAATGACAGCATCATCCACATAAAATAGCATCCGACTGGAGCATGCCTTGTGGAGTGAGTTCAGGAAGAGACTAAATAGGAGGGGCCCCAGGATGGAACCCTGGGGGACCCCTGAGTGAACAGAGAGACTGGTGGATAGGGTTGAGCTAATTTTGATTTATTGAGATCGGTCACTTAAATAGTGCTCAGACTAGGAGGTGACTTCCAGTGAGAATCCCATGGAGGGTAGGGTCTTGAGGAGGAGGGCATGACTGACAGTACCAAATGCCTTAGTTAGGTCTATGTAAACAGACCCAACTAAGTGTCCGCTGTCTAGGGCTTTGTGAATAGCAGTGGTGTATTCCAAAAGGACAGTGGTGGTACTGTGACCCTTTCTGAAACCATGATGTTTCTGGCAGAGCAGGTTGTATTTTAACAGATAATCGGTGAGTTGGTCAGATACAATTTTTTCTAGAGCCTTGGAGATTGGGGGAAGAATGGAGATGGGGCAGTAGTTATTCGGGGAGGTGCGGTCACCACTTTTTAGTATTGCAGTGACAACTGCCCATTTCCAAACGGTTGGGAGCTGGCTAAGACAGAGAGAGAGGTTTAGAATTTTAGTAAAAGGGGTGAGGACAGTATCAAGGGTGAGGTGGAAGAGTTTTAGGTGAAGGATGTCACCACTATGACGAGACTTGCCCAGAAATTTAGTTAAGTAGGATCTGGCCTCATATGTGGTGACTATTCTGAGATAGAAGAGCAGAGTATTAGCAGGAAGGCAGGGAGGAGGTGATGACTTCGGGGGAGGGTCGAAGAAGTTAGGGGGAAGGACACTACTAAGGTCAGAAAATGTGGAATTAAGGATATTAGCTATCTGCAGGGTGTCATGAGTGAGTGTTCCATTAATGGTGAGTTGAAAGGGGGGGGGGATCTGTTTTACCATCGAGTTCCTAAATGTTTTCCCAGAAACTTGTGCCCTGAGCCCCAAGTGGATGAGAGGGCCTTCTGGAAATGGGTTGCTCTAGCTTTGCAATGCTCCCAGGTACATTTATTTCTGGCTTTCCTATAGTGTTGTCTAGCTAAAGGTTGGCCAGAAGCAAGAACTAGATGCCAGAAGTTGTCCCAGTGGTGCATGAGGTCAAGAAGTACTTGGGAAATCCAGGGAGTGTTGTGGCCTTTGATAACCTGTTTTGAGACTGGGGCAAATTGGTCACATGCTGCATTGAAGGTGGAAATAAAATGAGAGACTGCGCTGTCAATGGAGGGGGCCAAGTTAATGGGGGACCAGTCACAGTACAGGAGGTGATTTTTGAAGTTGTTCAAGGAACCCTTTTTTAGGCATCGTTGGTAAGTAATTATGGGGGGTGAATTTGGGGTTTTGTTTGTCCACTGCCAGAGTATGATAGAGTGGTCCCTTAAGCCGTCATGGAGCACTGTGACATTAATGAGCCAGTGGGGATAATTAGTAAGGATTAGGTCGAACAAGGTGGCCAAGCCAGTTTTATGGTTGAGTCTAGCGGGGGAGAGAATGACTTGTGTAAAGTCTATTGCAGCAATGGTATCTTTGAAAGGATTTGCCACTGACAAGAGCCAGTTAACATTAAAATCCCTTAGAGCAATGATTTCACATTTTGAGGGCAATTGGGTGATGCAATTGGCCACTGCACTGAAGGCCAACCATTGATTTTTGGGGTGGGATATAAACTCTCATAATATGGAGGGATTTGCTGGAGTTACCTACTATCAATTTTACTGTGAGAGCATGGGCCCTATGGGTAGGGGAATGTAAGGTGAAGGGGACATGTAAGGTGATGAGTTTGCTGGGGATAGGCTCTCTGAGAGGTAGGGGAAATAAGAGGTTGAACCAGAATTTAGATATCAGGGAGATAGAGTAGATGTAGTGGCGGTGAGATAAAGGTGATATACCTAGGGTGGAGAAGAGACAGCAGTGGTGGGTGCTAATGGGGGAGTTTGTGGCAAAGTGGCAGAAGGCATTTAAGAGGGGAGTCAAATCTGGCTAAGGAAGATGCCAAGGTTTTACGTCTGTAGTTGAAAATAGGTGTAATCATTTTCGTCAGTACAGTACAAGTCACATTAAACTGTTCCAACAACTCACTGGTGTGGCATTTTTTTTTGTGATGCTATTGAAGTGGCAACTCGAACTGTTGAAGCTTTCGACTATTTTCCAACCATCCTTCACTGCCTATTCAACTCACTTGTAACTGTTTAGTGAAATGGCAGTAGCTGCATTTTCATGGCATTGTTTATAAATATCATAGCATTCCTTAAGAGCATTGTTTATAAATATCACAGCATTCCTTAAGAGCATTGTTTATAAATCTCACAGCATTCCTTAAGAGTTATTTAGTCTGCCTTCTGAAATGAAACTCATAAGCACTCAGATGAAAATAAAGCTTATAGTACATAACAGCTAGATGCAAACCAATACTAACCTTTTACTAATTAATTGAATTAAACACTGCACAGATTAGGAAACTCATTGAACAACGCTACACCAGTGAGTTGAGGGAACAGTTTAATGTGACTTGTACTGTAGTTTGCATCTCACAGACAGTGGGAGGGAATCTCTGTTTTGCTATAGAACACCAAGTTTTGGGTGGAGTTCTGAGGAGATGACACTTGCGTGGGTCGAGAAGTTTAAGTGGGGGACAAGCCATACTCTTAGATATTTGTATGAGGAGACAGTGCTTAGAGGGGTCCCATCCTGGGAGTTGATGGCAGGATGAAAGGGTGTTCTGGATAATTTTTGTGCAGTCTTGAAGGTCATGGAGACTGTTTTGGAGGTGTTTATCTTGAGCTGGTTAGCCTGGAACCAGGACTGAATGTTGTGGAAATCTTGCTGAAGTAGAGACTGAACTTCATTTAGAACTGGCTCGGATGCAAAGAGTATGGTTTCACCCGCATGCATATGTATACAGGAACTTGAGCAGACAGTGGGGAGGTTGCTTATAAATATGGAGAACAGGATGGGGCAAAGTACTGATTCTTGAGGAACGTCTGCAAGAATGGGGAGCAGAGAGGAAGTGGAGTTAGCTATCCTGACTGATTGGGGCCTGTTTCCAAGGTAGGAGCTCAACCACTAGATTGCGGGGGGGGGCTAGTCCGGCTGCTAAAGTTTGTTTAGAAGTAGTGGGTGAGAGACTGAATCAAAGGCCTTGACCAGATCTACAAAAAGAGCTGCAGTTAGGTGGCCTTGATCTGAAGGGGAAAGGGTGTGTCCAGTGACTTGTGGCAGGGAGGATATTATGGATTGATGCTTTCTGAAGCCTGACTGGTAGAGAGCAAGGAACTTTGAGGACATAAGGAACTCAGACAGTCTAGCTTGGACTAAGGCTTCTTGTACTTTGGCAAGAGTTGGCAGGAGGGAGATCGGACAGTAATTTCCTTGCACTGAGGGGTCGCTGCCCTTGGAGAATAACACAAGCCATCTTTCAGGCGTAGGGGACAGATCCTGAGGAAAAAGACAGGTTTAGTATGAAGACTAGGGGGAGACAACTGCAGGTGCTGAAATGCACAGAAGTTTAGGGTGGATCCCATTTGTGCTGGCCTTAAAGATGTTTAGGGAGTAGAGGGCATTTAGGACTTCCTGCTCGGAAGTGGGAGCAAACGTAAAGGTGCTGAGGGGTGAGTTCTGGGAGGTTTTGTGCGTCCCATTGGAGGGGGCTTGGGGATAGTTGGTGATAGGACACATGGTGAAGAATTTATTTAGGGTGTCTGCAATTCTTACAGGGTCTGAGATTTGTGGGCCATTATGTGTGAGTCCCTTCTAAGCAATATGCATGCCAAATTTCAGATCTCTAGCTATAATACTGATCAAGTTATGACCAATAAAAGAATTTCAGAAAATTCCACAAAATTTCATGGAGTTTTGAAAACATTCTGTAAAATCAGAATTTGCTAATTTCACTCAGCCCTATTACAGCCTACCATCCTCTGGTGTGATGATATAATTACAAGTATTAAGATGCGTTTTCTTTCAATTGTTGGTTGGTGAAGCAGGGCTACAAATAACTCCAATATTCTGTTTATTTAATTTATGCATTAGCATAATTTTTTGCAGTACATGGATACACAGCAGGGACACATGGAATAAATGATTTATTTGCTTTAGAGCTGTTTGACCTTGGGTACCCTCACAAATGGAGTAATGTGTCTAAGGTCAAACAGCTAGCATACAAATAAATAATTTATTCCACAGTTCCCCACTGAATATATACACAATAAGCAGGGGCCTTGTGTTTGTGTTTTATTTTTGTTTGTTTTTTTTTAATTGATAAATTTTTGGTGACAAAGAGCTCCTCCACTTTTGAGGAGCTCTGTTGCCATGGCCACTACTATGGACACAGTGCCATAACACCACACTTATGCTGCAGCATTGCCACTAGTAGTGGGTGAAGTTCCTAAACTTCACCACGCACAGTACTTTGTATATAATGCGGAATTCACGAAATACTCTGCAACGCGAAGCGAATAACTTCGCCTTTACCTAATAACATGAAGTTCCATTGATTTCAAGGGACTTCGCATTAACATCCCCTTTTTTATTACTCCCCCTTTAATTTTAATGTGAAGTTCCATTGATTTCAAGGGACTTCGCATTAACATCCCCTTTTTATTACTCCCCCTTTAATTTTAATGTGAAGTTCCATTGATTTCAAGGGACTTTGTGTTAACTTTGCCTTTTTATTGCTCTTTAAGGTTAATTTTGCAGTGATTCATGTCATGGCATGTTACATGGGCTCTAGAGTGTCTTGCATAGCCTCAGTTCAGCATAGTGTGTGTAGTGAAAAGTTGGAGACAGCTTGCTGGCACAGCTCTGAGAATCAAACCAACGAAAAACCCTTAAAAATTCATGTTTGTGACAAAATTTTGTGTCAAAATTTAATACATGATTGTAGGAAACCCTTGTGTGTTTATATCATTGAGTGTTTATTGATTTTGTATGCATATTTAATGTTAATTTAGTCCATTCAGTCACTGTACTGACAGACACTGTAGAAGCGTGTTTCGGGGAAGGGGCATATCTGTGGTGATTGTGAAGGGAGATTCACAGTGAGAAAGTCAGTCTTTCCAGTTGTTGTGTTGGGTCCTGTCTTTGTATTTGTGTGTTCATGTACACACATTAATACTTCTAGTAGCTTTTGATCATTTGTTGCTGTTTGCTGTGGTGCTTTGCATTTTTTCAGTCTGTTTAAAAGACTGGGTTGTAGACAATGTACTGAACTGTTAAATTTTCTGCCTATACCTTTAGTGTGTGTGCGTGCCGTCAAGTCAAATGCATTTTATTGTGGCACTGTAATCACAGTACGCTCAATTTCTTCACCCATCTGCTTTATTTTTTACTGCTTCTATCTAGGCAGTGCTGAACACCCCCCAGCAAAAGAAGGTATTATTTTTCCAGTTTTGGATTGCTGATCACTGGCTAATGTGTTGTTGTGCCTGTGCGGCTGCATCTCTTTAGCGTGCAACCTCCATCTGTCTGTGCCACTGCATCTCTTTAGGACTTAGCCTCCATCTGTAAGTCACACTTCTTGTTTTTTTTTGGCTTCCCATCCTTCCAAATGTGCCTAAATCTAAATTTGTTAATTATCTGTGTAATCCCAAAAAATTCCCATGAAGAGACATGCATGCAAAGATGTTTCTGGGCATGGCACTGCTGCCAGTCCCAGGAGTAGCCGTGGCCATGGTAGTGTGCAGCAGAAAGGAATAGTTGATGCAAGCAAAGGGATTTCTCTATGTTTTTCACAGCACAGTCACTTCAATGATGGTTGGAGATACTGTTGTCCCTACTAGTGGTGGTGGTGGTAGTGAAGTTAGTGATGGCATGAGTATTGCTCCAAGTTCAGGCTGTGCAAGCTTATCATTTTGCCAAAATGTTGTGGAGTCTGAAGACATGATTCAGAGTGTAGTTGATGTCACACACACTCTCCCCGTCCTCACTGTAGTTGAACATGATTCTGATCATGAGTCTGACGATGACTCACAAACTGATCTCATTTTTCCAGTGATGTTGAGGTTATGCCTGACATGCTATCCAAACATTCAAGTGTTGATGAAAAAATTGTGGATGATCATGCTGCAGCTGTGGTTGGAACATGTTCCCCTCAGGACAGCATCAAAACTGAATTTGTGGATGCAGATGATGATTATGATGATGATGCTAGTGACCCCAGTTGTGAACTGTAAACCTAGAAAGACAAAAACATTGATGAAATTTGTTTTGAAATTATGCCCCTTCCCCACCCCCACCCCACAAAAAAAATACTTACCTTTCATGTCTTTATCATTTAGCATGTAGCTAGCTAGTAGCGAGTTGACACATCAGCAGCAGCAGTAAACAGAAGGACAACAGCAGCAGCAGGTGCCAGCATGTAATTTTCTCAGTTGGGACACTTATGTGGAGTTGAGGCTATAGGTGCACACTTTAATCAGTGCATCCTGAAATACTTGTGACTTTTATGAACAGTTTCTCTTGTGATTATTCTTCCTCTGGAGTTGGGACTTTTCTTGACATTTAAATAGTAGACATTTTCTCACTTGGAATCTTCTGGAATTCTCTTCTTACTTCCATACTAGTGCAGTAGCAGCTTTACTTCACAGCATGTAAGCATTTCTGTAATGGGGCCACTATTGGGCATTAGTGGCTAGCAGGAGGAGACATCGACATGAACAGACATGTTTCAATGCTCACACAAAAGATGTTAATTTTCTGTTATTCTGGAATTCTCTTCTTACTTGCACAACAACAATGCATCAGCAGTGCACAGCAGCAGCATGAGAGGCATGTAAATCTTTCTATAATAGGACCAACACTTGACATTTGTGGCTAGAAGAAGGAAAGTAGGAAAAAGAGCATACAGCAGGAGAAACAGATAAGGTAAGGAAAGCTCAAGAAAGGATAGCATAGATTTTTTTGAATCATCATTTTTATATATTTTTATATTTTTTTGTGTTTCTTTGGGGGGTGGAGGCCATAGGTGTTAAAGAAAGACAAGATGACAGGAAAGATGATAAAGGGGTACAGATACAGAATAGAGTATAAAGTTTGAACTGTGCACTATATTTACTCAGTGGCACCTCTATCACCACCACAAAGATGGTCCTAGATCACTGTCAAAATTGCAGTCTCATGGTCCTGATTGTCATGGACCTGAGCAACAGTCTGCTGGAGCTCCATCACCATGCGTCGCAGCTCGACAATTTCCTGACACATCGACTCCTCCTGCTCATTGCCTGCTGCAAGTGGTGGTGCTGCTGCTACTACTGGTGGTGGTGCTGCTGCTACTACTGGTGGTGGTGCTGCTGCTTCTGCTACTGGCAGTGGTGCCAATGAAGCAACTACTGGTGATGGTATTTCTACAGCGGGGGGGCAACAGCCAATTGCAGTTTCTGTTTTCTGCTTGATGCTGCTGTTTTCACCTCCTGCCATTCTGTATGGTGGTGCAGAGCTAGGTGTATCCACTGTCCCCCATTGCCAATACGCCTGTCATTCTGCCCCCTACAGACCACCTGGTGGCATAAGGTGCACTTAGTCATACTTCAATCATTGGGGTCACACTGAAAATATGCCCACATGGGGTAGATCTTCTTCCCAGGGCCCTGAGGCTGGTGTTGCTTTTGCACAATTTATGTCTCTCCATCTTGTTTTGATGGAGCAGATGCATCATGCACTGGGCATGGAGACATAGGGGGACTCCTGCGTGCTGCTGCTCCTACTGTTGCTGCTCCACCGGCTGCAGCTACTCTTGTTCATGTTCCTGCTGCACCTCCACCTCCATCTTTGGTTGTTGGTGGACCTACATCCCAAAAACTGCCCTATTTAAGATTACTACGCCTGAACCGCCATGTGTCCTTGGGCCACGATGTCCAGCCAGACAATCCATAACAGCCAGAGAAGGGAGGATCTGACTGATAAAGAAAAGAAAAAAAAAAACAGAACGAGAGAGATAGAGAGAGAGAGAGTAAAGTACACAAGTTAAAAAAAAAATAGAGGTAGAATAGTTAGCAAAATGTAGTAGGAAAAAGTAAAAGATAGACTGGTACTACTTTACTTAAAAAAGAAAGTATGAAACTATGAGAACTATTCAATGAATGAACTGATTTGATCTGTATAAGTAGCTGCCTGCAGTCCTCCAGACACCACAACCTAACTCAGACTGACTCAACAAGTGGAAACAATCATTTCCTATAGAGGAAAGTGGTCATGTGACCTGCAGAGAGAGACACACATGTGACCAAACTGCTTGTTTCCTGGCACCTTTGCCTGTGCAACAAAGTAAGGCGAAATGAGAACGCGAAGTCAATGTGAAGTCAGGTCACCAGAGGGAAAATTATGCCAAGTGTAGACAAACACGAAGTGGACGACTTCATGTTCACTTTGCATTCGAATTTAAACTTCACTGCATCTCTAATCACCACTGATTAGTCTAGGCAGCGACTTTTTGAAACTGTTGAAGAAAGATGGCAGTGGCCCTCAGTGAGTGAACAAGGTTGATGAAAGTGTTGGCTTCTGTTGAGACAGGCAGCTTGATTAACTGTTATGACGGCTCTATTTTCTTTCTCTTTTTTTAAAACAATGTGTTCTTTATCGGACCATCCAGTGTTGAACTGGAACTATGATGAACAAGACAAGAAGAGAGTGAGGTGAGCACAGTCAGTGAGCAAATTGTAGGTAAGCAGGAGAGAAGGACTGTGCAACGTCGGAGTGGGAGGACGTGTAGTATGAGGCACATTTGGAGTGGGAGTTAAGAAAAAAAATGTGATTGAAAAGAAAATGGGAGGAAGTATAACATAGTGGTTAACAGCACTGATCTGCAACCTTGGAGAACTAGGTTTGAATCCCACAGCCACCACTTGCATACTGTGTGGCCATGACACTTACAGGTAACTTCCCTGTGCTCCCAACATACACCTGAAAACAAGCCTTGGCTTAGTGTGTTCTTCCTGGCCAAAAATCATATGAAAAAAGTGTTTCATTCTGCAGCGTGTTCTGTTTTGTGTGTTCAAGTGACTGCTTTGACAAGGTGTCAGTTTGTGTGCTCCATAGATGGGAAGGAAGAACCAATACTGTAGTCTTTTAGGGTAGGCAAAGTGAAAGTGGTAGCTGTGGAAGTAGTGATGGCAGGCATGTGCTGGGCAAGGATATACAGTGAGGTATCCACTATGCACATACTATATATGCCTATGACATGTTTACTGTATACAGGATACTCAGCTAGAATAGCGCTACATGAATAGCTCCAGTCTACAGAGCGCTAGTCTGTGTAGTGCTAGCACGGACAGCGAGAGGGGATATACAGCGCTTTCAGTAAGTGCTCCCCTGGTTGCTGTCCATGGTGCTTACGGCACACAAGGGCACCAGGATCCAGGAGGCTGGCCAAGCTGCTCCAGTGGCGTGGACAGCTGGGGCATCGGAACAACTCAGCCAGCGGCACTGGAGACTAGAGTTCTAATCCTGGTCTCCTTACATTTTGAAACAATAGGGGTTAGGATTTTTCTTTATGTGGGGTTGTGGAAACAGTATTACATGGCCCCATGAATTTTAACTTTCCCCATGATCAACTCCCCCTCGGAGTGAGAATCCTAAAGTAAGGGGGTGTGGGGCACAAAGCCCCCCACGAAAAACAAAATGACACTATTATTGCCGCGTAGTTCTTGACCGCGCTATTATTGTTGGTGCTGTTCTGACCCAGTGCCATATACAGTATATAAATGAAATGTATTCAATGATAGCCTAAATAAATTAATTTTGTCAACAGGTACAGTGTCCATGCCTAACAGAAAGAGATGGAGAGAGAGAGAGAGAGAGAGAGAGAGAGAGAATGTATGGCTATGTCCTCATCCCCATACAAAAAGCCGCCATACAGTATATTTCCCCATATATGATGGAAGCTAGTTAGTGTATTATGGTGCCAATTAGCTAATTACACTGTATTATTGTGTTACTAACACCTTAATAACACATTAACACTGACAAGCATGATATTTATATATGTGTCTATACTATATATATATATATATATATATATATATATATATATTTTAGAGGCAAAAACTCAGTTTAATGCATCAGTTAAGTTGTTCCACGGCGACAAAAGTGAGAAATTGATTATTGGGGTTGAAAACCCACCTTGGACCCTAGCCCACCCCCAACCGGCATTGAGGTGCGCATTGGGTCGTCGGCCTTAACTCTCACCCCATCACGTGTGTAAAGAAGCAGAGGTATAGGAGGAATGGGGTGAGAGTTGGGACCAGACAATGTGCTCGCCAATGCTGGCTGGTGGGGTGGGCTGGGGTCCAAGGGGTTTCAACCCTAACACCGAATTTCCTCACTTTTGTTGCTGTGGAACAACCCTAACTGATGCATTAAACTGAGTTTTTTGCCTCTAATTTCCCTTCTTTTTGAGAATGATAATGAGAAATAGTGAATGTAATGTGGTGGTGGGAGTGCGGGGCCCAGTGCCCACAAACACAAATGGCAATGTGCATGCTGACACAAAGCGAAACACAAAGATAAACAGTACTGAGAAATAGTGAATGTAATACAGCGACGGGACCAGCGACGGGAGTGCGGGACCCGACCGCATATTGTCTTCTTGTCACATAGTAACACAGTGCCCACAAACAGAAATGGTAATGCGCATAGTGCGGCAAAGCGAAACACAAAGATAAACAGTACTGTAGACACAAATGGTTAAAATTACAGAAACAGAAGTGCAAATGAAAACGCAAAGGGTAACGCAGAAGGTTGCGTAGACAGGAAAAGTAAGTGAAACAGGTACAGAACCAGAAGCAGAAGCATTAAGGGTAAGAGTTATGGAAACGCACACAATAGTTTTCCCCAAAAGCTGCATATAGAAAGACAGTGAGTACAAAGAATGTATGCAAAATAATGACCCTCGGAACAGAAAATGAGGACTTGGAATAGTAAATTGCTTATATCTCAGGAACCATATGACATAGAAAAAAAATGTAAAAGTCAAGGGGCAAAGCATTTTTCTGACAAAAAGTCCGTATCTCGCACCGTTTCCGAGATATGGGCCCTGAAAGGCGCTGCGAACGCCGTAATGTTATCCTATGGGAAAAAAAGAGAAGTTCGGAGTGCCATAACTTTGCCTCCCTGTAATATATTTTAACCAAACTACTGAAAGGCACATCTGTGGGATGTTGGCTGTCTTCCCTCCAAATTTCAACCCAAAAGACTGAACCGTTATTTTGCAGCAGGGCGCCAAAGGATTGCTGCAGTGCGCCGGACGCCGTAATGTTATCTTATGGGAAAAAGTGTCAAGGTTGGAGTGCCGTAACTTTGATTCCATGCAATATCTTTTCAACAAAACACTGAAAGGCACATCTGTGATATGTCGGCTGCGTTTCCTCCAAATTTCAGCCCAAAACACCAAACCGTTCTTTTGCAGTGGGGTGCCAAAGAATTGCTGTCATTTTCCCACAGCCTAGAAAAGTACTGTTGCAATTTGCAAAAGCTTTCGCAAATTCATTCAACAGTGTCACAAGTGCGAAAGTACTTTGCGAAAGCACATTTTCCAGAAATTTGAAAAACATATTTCTGGGCTGTTTTACCCCAAAATAAAGACATGGCTAGCATCCTCAGGGTCCGACTAGGTGAATACAAAAAGAATTAGGTTGCTAGAGGGTCCCAAATTTAAATGGCAAGCATTTTTCTGATCACCAACTGAAAACAAAATGGTGGATTTGGGACAGTAAAAGGGCTATTTGCGAAAGTAAAAACTGCATTTGTGACACTGTCGAACTTTTTGTTAACTTTTCCCATTGACTTATAATGGGAATTTGTTTTTTGAATAACTTTTGAACCGTTTAATATTTTTTCATGAAATCTTCAAAAGGCACATCGGGGACCCTGGCCACATGTTTCCTGAAGATTTTGGACCAGTCGCACAAACCGTGCGACCTGTAGGTGTGACCGTAGAATTCCAAAAAAGCATAAATGTGCGCGCAGATCATGCTTAATAACTCCACAGCCATATATCCAACCAGTACGAAACTTGGCAGATCCCAAGGCATATGGGTCTTGATCATGTATTCCAAATTTCAGGCAAATTCTTTGAACGGTTGCAAAGTTATTAAGGTGTAAAATTTTAGGTTTAACATGTAAATGGCTCCTCAACCCTAACTATGGCAGCACTACCGTGCTACCATAATATAAAATCTATATCTATATCTATATAATACCTGCCCGGTAGAGCAGGTGTACTGTAGTTAGGGCTGCATGGCCATTTCTATGTTAAACCCGAAATGTTGCAGTATAATAACTTTGCAACCATTGATCTGATTTGCCTGAAATTTGGCATGCACATTGTCGTACCATAGATCTCTGGATCAGCAAATTTTTGTTCCAGTCAGATTTGCGATTGTGGAGCTGCAGAGTGACAAAAAGTGTGAACAATCCTCAACTTTTGTGAATTCTTTGCTCATCTCCACAGCCTGAACGCTCTGTCCATCTGATCTGAAGATTTCAGGGTATATGGTGACTGGATCAAGGATGTGCCTTTTGAAGATTTGGTGAAAAAATATTAATCCATTGAAAAGTTATTAAAGTTTAATGTTTCCCATTATATCCTAAGGGAAAAAATATTTGTTCTGTGCGACAGTGACAGATTCGTTCACAAAAGCACCTTTTTTTGTCGCAAATGCCCTCTGTACTGTTGTGCCACTGCCATCTTGTTTTTGGTTAGCGGTGGAGAAAAGCTGCTGTAATTCAATTTTAGTGTCCCTTGGTAAACACTGACACTTATGTTTACCTATTCGAGGCCAGAGGAACACAATGCTGCTATTAGTTTTGGAAAATAAGCCCTGGAAATGTGTTTTCCATGATTTGCCCCACTGTACCTGTGCAAATTGTAAAAGAACGGTGAGACACTTTTGCAAAATTTGAGAATGTCTTGCTCCATTCTTTTGCAAATTTGCCAAAAGTGTTACAATTTGCGACACTACTGCCCCAAAAATTACCATTTCTTTACCACCTCACTGCCACTACACGGTTTGGACTTTTGGGCTGAAATTGGCAGGGTGGCAAGCCCTTGCACCACAGATGTGCCTTATAGTGGGTTGGTAAAAACATTTATATCAGTTCCATAGTTACAGTACTTCAAAGCTGTGAATTTTTCCCATAGGTTAACTTAGTGGCGTCCGCCAAAACCACAGTTTCTTTGCCACCTCACTGCCACTACACAATTAGGACTATTGGGCTGAAATTTGCAGGGTTGCAAGCTCTTGCACAACAGATGTGCCTTTTGCTGGTTTGGTGCAAAAATTTACACCAGTTACAGAGTTACGGCACTCTGACGTTGTGAATATTCCCATAGGATAACATTGTGGTGGCCAAGTGACCTTTTGGTGCCTGTATCTCAAAAACGGTTCGAGATACGGATTTTTTGCTAAGCACAGCTTAGTACACCTTTATGTGTACTAAGTATGCATGGAGGTGGCTAGGTCATGACAACTGCAAAATAATTTTTTCTGCAGTTGCTATGGTTACTGAGATATCGCCAAATATGCATTACAAGGATTACTTGGAATGCCTCTAGGCCTGTGCCATGTGTCTGTACTTATGCGTAGGTGGGAACGCAGGCCAATGCATACTAGTTATGCTAAACTGGGAGCACTGGGCCCTCCTATGTTATGTCTCTACAGTCATGGGTAGGTGGGAGTGCAGGGCCCAGAGGGCCTGTGCTTCCACCTATGGATACAAATTTGCAAACTAAAAGCACAGGGCCATCCTGTGCTATGTTTCTATACTTATAGGTAGGTGAGAGTGCATGGTCCAGAGGGCCTGTGCTCCCACCCATGGATGCCATGTTGCAATACTGGGAGCACTGGGACCTCAGTTGCTATGTCTCTACACTTATACTTGGGTGGGAGGGCATAGCCCAGAGGGCAAATGCTCCAAAATATGCATCCCATTATGCAAAACTTGGAGCACAGGGCCCTCCTGTGATATGCCTCTATACAGATGGGTGGGTGGGTGGGAACACAGGGCCCGCTCCCTCCTATGGATACCATATGTACCATATGAGTTACATTTCACTTTCTCAAAAGGAAGGGAAATTCATTGCCAAAAACTCTGTTAATGCATCCATTAGGGTTGATTCCACACAAACAAAAGTCTGGAAATTTGATGTTAGGGTTACCAACCCTACCCCCACACCCCCCACCATCCACAGACCAACAGGTGCCAGAGTATGCCTTGGGGTCGTCGGGCCTCTCACCCCATTCTCCTGTACTGTATCATCTCAGCTTGTTTACACATGGAATGGAGTGAGAGTTAGGGCCGATGACCCCAAGGCACACCCTGGAACCTGTTGGTCTGTGGATAGTGGTGTGTGTGTGGGGGTGGGGTAGGGTTGGTAACCCTAATATCGAATTTCCAGACTTTTGTTGGTATGGAAACAACCCTAACTGATGCATTAATGGAGTTTCTTGCAATGAATGTCTATATATATATATATATATATATATATATACACACTACCACTATATCAATGTGTTAACACCTTAATAACACATTATTACCCAACACACTACTAATCACCCCAATCACACATGCAACAAGCTCCATACTAACATATGTAACAAGCCTCTTAATAACACATGCAACAGCCACTTACCTCCCAACACTATGGTAAAACATAGGACACAGCAAAAAGTGCCCAACCTAATGCATCATATAAAATAAAAGATGGCAAAGTCCAACATACTTGTGAAATAACACCATCTCGAGGTTAAACAAGCTCATAAAGGCCACTTATCCTACGGGCTTGTGGCTTTATGACTTGTTCGACCCCCTCGATGGTATTATTTCCTTGTATACCACATTTTGCCATCATTTCTTCTCTCTGTCTAGATCTAGATCTATATATAGACACACATACTGTGTGTGTGTATTTGCGTGTATATGTATATGTATATGTATAAATATATATATATATATATATATATATATATATATATATATATACACAGATATATAAATACATGTATGGGGACTTTTCCCATACAAAAGACCATTATTTATTTCCCTGTATACCTGTAAATAATTTATCAATTAAAAGTATATATCTACACTAATAAAACAATTATAAGTATATACCTACATTAATAAAATGATTACAAGCATATCCCTACACTAATAAAAACTATATACCACACTAATTAAAACTATATACCTACACTACATACAATCCTATGGGACTACACCAACTAATTACCTAATTACTAATTAACCAATTAACACATCCTTCAGCAGTGTTTTAACCTGTAAAAGAGCCTTCAAAAAACATAAAACCTTGCATAATACAGACTGAAAAAAGAATGTTAGTAGGAGCCTGCATAAAAACAATGTTTGTACCTAAACCCTGAGAAACAATAAGTCCCTCACCAAACAAGGGGCTAAATTTTCAGAACGTTCAGAGACTAAATCCCATGCCACAGCCACTGCTGCTGGATGAAATCTCTGCACCAGTGGAGGTTTGTATTTTCAACCACTGCAGCTGCAGGGGATGTTACACCTGGTCCCACCAGGCATAACAATTCAGCATAGCTGCACCGAAAAAATGGTTGCAAACTGCTGTAAATCAGGGAGCCAGTTGTATACTGGCTCCCACATCGAAAATACAGTGCATGCAGGGGAACTGAGGCTCTGCAAGTGAAGCCCCACTTGAGGCAGTTTTTTCACACACCTTCACACATTTAGGGAGAGCTGAAAATCCAGTCCAAGATATCCTTGAGGCTCCACAGCACTCACAAAATACCATGCTTTCCATGATGCTCCAGGCCAGGCCCTCCATGCTACAAATGTGATGTCCCGTGAAGTAATTTACAACATGCTGCTGTTCACAGGCACTCCACACTGACATCCACTCCTATGAATATTGCTCCTAACCACACAATTCACATGCCACACTCAAACTGCCAAACCGGCTGCACAACCGTGCTGCTCCAAAATCCACCATTGATCTAAAAGAAAGAGCACCCACAGACACACACCCTTATACACAGAGCCACCACACTATGAGAACCCAAAACAAACTAAACAATAAAAATGCAAAGTACAAAACCATCAGAAAACCACTGCACTACGGAAAGCACCAGGAGTCAAAACCAGAAAGTGCTGTCCACACAAGAAAACACCCAACCAACCAGCAGGTACAAAAATAGTAACCATCCCAATTTACTATATAAAATAAATAAGTGGTATGGTTGGAATACATTCAAAAGTATACCTATATTAGGACATAATTAGGGTAATAAAGGTATAGGTATACTTCTGAATGTATACCTATACCTATATCAGTGAATAATTAGGGCAGTAAAGCCACTTGCCCTTTGGGCTCTTGGCCTTATTTATTTATTTATTTGCTTTTGGTAACCGGGTAAGTACACTAGACAGAACTGCCTATTTTCAGGCACGACCTGGGAGAGTACAAATCAAGGAATGCGTAAAAACAAATACATATACAGTGTTGTACAACAGGAGATTCCAAACAGTTATACAGAGGTGCAAGTTACATAGTACATAGAGGAGGTACATATCACACAGTATAATAGGAACAAAACAGACAAAAAGGCACAATTTACAGTTAATAATGTACAAAACATGACAGTTCTCTTGGTAAGTCAGCAAGGAGACAATTCCTAGGCAGAGACAGGGAACAAAGTGCGTAGCTGCAGCTCAGGAAGAGTAGCCCTAATTAGCCCCTCATCTAGTTATACACTCTTGTATACCACCCTTACCCATTATTCATCATATATCATGTAAAAACAAAAGCAAGGCGCTGCATCAGCATGTGGTGTAAAAGCAAAACAAAATGGTTATATTAAATGCATGCTGAAAATAGAAAATAGAGTTAAAAATCTATGTTTCGACCTTAGGTCTTCTTCAAGAAATATCTAAATAGCCTCATTTAATTATACATCTTGGGACAAACGACCTGGCTAACAAGACAGTAGATACAGTCCAGAGGAGGTTTGAGGAACTAGCACAATTATGTGAGGGAGCAGGAAGATCAGTAACTTTTTCAGAGATACTTCCGGTGCCAAAGGCAAGCACAACAAGGAAGCTGAGAATAGAGGAATTTATCGGATGGCTAAGAACCTGGTGTTGTGCTAAAGGGTATGGGCTGTTGGGGGTGGGAGGGACCTGGGAGGACAGTAGTCTCTATGCCAAGGACAGACTACACTTGAGTGAGGAGGGAAAGAAAGTGTTGAAACAGAGGATGGAGGAGTACATAGAGGAAGTTGGGAATTTAAACTAGGAGTGGAGGGTGGCAGTTGGGGAAGAGATATGCAGAGACCACAGGTTGGGAAATCATATGAGCTTACCCCCCATAACAGTGACAAAGGACAAATGGCAAGTACTGTTGGTGATGCTAGGAAAGGAGGGCAGGATGGGAGGGGGGAAAGGGTGGACGGTGGTTACCCTTAATGCTAGGAGCCTTGGGAGGAAAATTGCAGAGTTACAGGTTCTCATGGCAGAGGGAGAGGTGGACATTGCAGCCATCACAGAAACATGGGCCACCCAATACAATGACTGGGACCTGTCTGTACCAGGGTACAGGTTATTTCGTAGGGACAGGGTGATTGGGAAAGGGGGTGGCACTATAGTGAAGGAAGGACTGAAGTGTGTAAGGGAGGAAGGGGAGGAGGGTAGTACGGAGTCACTTTGGATGCAAATCCAGGATTCCAAGAATAGGATTCTTAGAATGGGAGTGGTGTACAGACCACCATCTCAGACAGAGGAATTAGACAGGAAGTAGGGACAGGTCAGGAGGACCTAGAAAGTAGTGTGGTGATTGTGGGGACTTCAACATGCCAGGAGTGGACTGGAGCACCCCAACAACCAGGAACAGAAGGGAGCAGGTACTGCTGGATGCCTTCCAGGACAGCCTGCTGCAAATGGTCAGTGAACCAACCAGGTTAGGGAATACCCTTGACCTTGTGCAGGCAAATGGGGACTTTGTGAGAGAACTTATAGTGGAGGAACCGCTGTCAGGGAGTGACCACCACTCAGTATGGCTCACATTGGATATGGGCAAGGAAGGAGTGCAATCTGGCACAATAGTGCTGGACTTCAGGAGGACCGACTTTGGGAGGATGGGGGAAGTGGTAAAAGGGTATCTGGCCAGAATTCAATCTAGTATGGACACTAACCAGAGGTGGGAGCTCATAAAGCTGGGGATAGTGGAGGCAACCAAAACTCTGCTGCAAAGCCCAGAGCAAGAAGGCTAGGGCTAAGAAACCGATCTGGTTGAGCAAGGAGGTCATGGAAAAGGTAAGGAGGAAAAGAGCTGCCTTTAGGAAGTACAAGAAAACAGGGAGGGGGAGGACAGGGAGGAGTACTTGACAGAATTGAAGGAGGTGACAAGGGCAGTAAGGGGAGCCAAAGCATCTGAACTCAGGCTGGCACAAGGCATTAAGAAGGGGAGAAGGACTTTTAAGTACATCAGGAGAAAAGGAGCTGTAAGGACCACATAGTAAGGATTAGGAAGGAGGGGTTGAGTGGAAGCAGGGTGGATAAGATGGAAGCACTAAATGATTACTTCTGCTCAGTATTTACTAAAGAGAAGAGGGGGTGACACCTAAGGTGGGAGAAATGGCAGAAGCAGGGGGGGAAGTGGTGACAGATGGGGAAATCATGGAGAGCAGAGTTCGAGAGGGCTTGAAGGCACTGAGGGTGGACAAGGCGCCCAGGCCCAGATGGCATCCACCCCAGGGTACTGAAGGAGCTGGCAGAGGTCCTTGCAGGACCCTTGGCAGACCTTTTAATGCCTCACTACATCTGGGGGTGTACCTCAGGACTGGAGGATGGCTCATGTGTGCCCCTCCACAAGAGTGGCCCCAAGGATGAACCGGAAACTACAGACCAGTGAGCCTCACATCCATCGTGGGTAGCTATTGGAGACCATCCTGAAGGAGAGGCTGGTGGCCTCCTAGAGGCCAAAGGACTACAGGACAGCAGACAGCATGGCTTCACGTGGCAGATCCTGCCAAACCAACCTGGTTGAGTTCTATGACAGGGTAACTAGGCAACTGGACAGGGGCCATGCAGTGGATGTCCTGTATCTGACTTCAGTAAGGCATTCACCCAGTGCCACATGGAAGGCTGGGAAGGGAGTTAGTAGGCACAGGGCGGGTGCAAGCTGGTGAGATGGGTAGGAAACTGGCTGCAGGGAAGGCAACAGAGGGTGGTGGTGGTGGTGGTGGGTGGGAGCTCACACCCAAGGGCAGTGACGAGTGGTGTTCCACAGGGCTCGTGTTGGGACCAGTGTTGTTTGGGATATTCATTGCAGACATATCATGGGACATCAAGAGCAAGATCAGTCTGTTTGCTGATGATACCAAGGCAGGGCGGTGGTGGATGACCCAGGGGATGGCAGGGGCTGCAGGATGATCTGGCAAAGCTTGAAACCTGGTCAGACACCTGGCAACTGGGCTTTAATGCCAAAAGTGCAAGGTGCTGCATTTTGGGATGAAGAACCCAAGGAGGAGTTACAGCTAGGGGAGTGCAGCTAGCCCTGACAGAGGAGGAGAAGGATATGGTGTGCTCATTACAGGGTCAATGAACAACTCGCACAATGTAGGAAGGCAGCTGCAAAGGTCAACAAAATGCTGGGTTGTATTGCAAGGGGTATATCCTCGAGAAGGAAGGAGGTGATTCTGCCACTGTATAGGTCATTAGTTAGACCGCACCTGGAGTACTGCATGCAGTACTGGTGTCCGTATCTGAAGAGGGACATTAAGTTACTGGAGGGGGTGCAGTGCAGAGCGACAATGATGATCAAGGGGCTGGGGGACTTATCATACGAGAGGAGGTTGAAGGAGTTGAACATGTACTCACTGGAGGAGAGGAGAGACAGGGGTGACATGATTGAAACCTTTAAATACATGAAAGGAATAAACAAGACAAGTACAGAGGGGCTGTTCAAAGTAAGGGAGGGGAGGGACACCAGGGGCCATGATATGAGACTGGAGCGAGGAAGGTTCAGGAGGGAGATGAGGAGACACTTTTTAACAGAGAGGGTGGTGGCTGGGTGGAATCCGTTACTTCCTGAAGTGGTATGCAGTAGAACAGTGGACTGCTTCAAACGAGGATGGGACAGGACAAGGGGGAGGATTAATGAAGGGGAAGGGTGGAAGGGAGGGGCAGCTGCAGAATAAGGGGTGCTAGCTGCACATTCGAGCAGACTTGATAGACCTCTAGGCCTTTATCTGCTGGCAAATTTCGTATGTTCGTAAAAGAGAAAAAGCAAAGTTAGCGTAGAGGGGAGGTAAAATGAGGGATATATATGTGTGTGTGTGTGTGGGGAAAGAAAAAAGGGGAGGATCAGGGAGAAGAAGTGATAAATGGCAAGATTAAGAGAGAATCTGTGAAACAAAAAGGTGGTGTTGGGAAAGATAAAGCAGAATAGGAGTGAATGTTCTAGAGAAGTCCCCAGATGGGGACTAATTAACAGGGCCTAGTAAGAAGGCTAAAAGGTGACAAATGTGGGGGAAGGAGACAAGAGATCAAGACTTATAATAAAAATGAAAAAGAAATTAAATGTGTACAGATACAAACAGACTTTAGGGAAAATAAGGGATGGCTGAAAGATGTTAGTAGAAAATAAGTCTATCATTTAAACCTGAGGGCTGCTGGGAGCCAAGGCGGATGAACAGCTTGGTTTTCATGGTTTTCTATGGTCAGAATCCCAGAAGCCCTGCTGAAGGACACAAACAGAAAGGTCACTGACACTGTGGTCCCTGGAGATAAAGTGGGATACAATGAGTTTAGCAGCGTCACCATTCCTGACTGCTCTGTAATGTTCCCTGAAACGGTCACCTGTATGTAGATACGACTTACAAGAGAGACAAAACTGGCTACTATCCATCAAGCTCCTCTTGCATACATCTAAAACCTAGGCAGTGCTTTTCAGATCTGCCCTTTGCTTTGGCTACAGAGCTGTCCATCTGCTCCGATGATTTTGTGTAAAGATGGTACCTCTCTTGCCTCTTTAACTATCAAATCAATCAAAAAACTTTATTTAACCAGGCATGTCATCATTGAGCATGCTCATTTGCAAGATGGTCCTGGGCAGTGGAGACAATACAAAAAGTTTAAACAACAGTATACAAAGAAATTAAATAATATCTTACAGGCATAGGTATTTACAGGTTGAACATTTCGCCAAAGTTAGTGAGACAAATTAATTGAGCTGGCATTCATGTAGATACGAATATGTAAAAACAACAGTGGGATACAGAGGCGCAATAGTGGTACATAGGTAAATTAGTGTGGGAGGATGATTATGCTTGATTTCAGTGTAAGGGGGGGATGGGAGAAGGGATTAGCTCCAGGAGGGGCTAGGAGCGGTGGGGGGGGAGAGAGGATCAGGAAGTGCTAGGTAGTAGGCAGCAGAACTAAGTGTGTGGGGTGTGCTAGGGGTAAGGAATGATCACCTGAAGCAGGCACAAATAACCTTCAGGTATAGCGCAAGCAATGTTTTAAATGCCTGTGGACCCGGAAGTGCGGAGATCTTTAGAGTCTTTTGCATGGTATTCCAGAGAGAGGGGAGGGAGCCGTTGGCAGCAGCCATCCCAAATTGTGTATTTATTCTGGGCACCTTAAAGGAGATAAGTATAACACTTTTAAGAACATACATCCCTTTGGTTTGCTCAAACATGTTCGAGATGTAGGCCTGGAGCTTATCAGTTAGTGCCCTAAAAATCCACAAGAGAGCATTACTTTGCCTTCTCAGTGTGAGCGAGGGCCACCCCAGTGTTTTGTAGAGCAGGTAGTGGTGGGTTCACTGGGGCATATTCAGAACAAACGTCAAGGAGTGATGGTAAAGAATGTCTAGTCTACTCAACCCCAGGTTCGGACAATGGCTGTAAAGAAAGTCTGCGTAATCGAGCAATGGTAAAAAGGTTGTTTGGACTAGCCTCTTCCTGGCTTCAAGAGTGAGAAGGTGTCTTATATGATATAATATGCCGAGTCGTTGTCTTAGCTTTTTGGAGAGCTCATTCAGATGAGCCATAAAGTTGAACTTATTATCCAGATATACACCTATGTATCTTCAATTACCTCAGTGTCATCTTGAATCCTTGCCTGGACTTTGCATTACTTCATGGGCATCAGTAAGGCTGTTAATTTCAGATTAAGGATTTCTTACAAATTTAGCAATAATCCCCCCTCCCAAATGCCCATACCACCATTGCCCATGGAGTCCTCCTACCGAAGCTCTTATATGGACTGCCTAAATTCTCCTCTTCTACTAAAGTCACTCTACAGAAATGAGACATGGCATACAATAATATTTGTCACTTTGCTCTCACTGCCTTTTGCCAACCACATCACTGTGATTTATATGCCAAGCTGGAATGATGCCCCCAACACCATTTCTGCATGATTTTACAGTAGAGGTGTCATCATTCACAAGAAAACACCAGTGTCCCTTGCCTTTCTCCTTCAACCTGTCCCGAGCTCCTACACTTTGAGGTCAGTTGAGCATTAGGGGTGTGTGAAAAACAAATTCCGCTGGCAAAATTTTGACAAAGGTCAGATTTTTGCTTCTGTGAAAGTTCGGAAATCATTTTGCCAACTTTCACGAAAATTCCACTGAAAACTGTGGAATAAATGTAAGAAATGTGGGTTAATGTATTATATTGCAGGAAAAAACTCCGTAGAACTGATCACTGTCAGTGTTCAGTTCTGTGGCTTATGCATTAAACTGTGGGGAAAAAACCTGCAGAAGTAATGCAACCATCGATAATTACTTGTTATATGGTGAAATACTAAGCAAGAGTCTTTATTTCTGCATATCATGTAAAAAGTTCAGAGTTCATAATTAAATGCCGCAGTACTAGGTGGAAATCCGCAGTTATTTGGTGAAAACATTCCGCCACAGGTGAAAGAGCATAAAATTCTATGACATTTTCAAAATTTTGCAGAACTTCCGCAATGGCGGAAATCCGTACTTTCACCCACTGGGCATCAACACTGTTGGCCAGGGACACAAGGAGAATGGTCAGGGTGGAATCGAGATGGGGGGGTGCCCTAATGGTCACAGTCTCTCTCGGGACATGTGGCCTGCTGGCACCCTTGCTGAACGCGGTATCTCCACAGGAGGCCTCATGGCAGGATATTAATGTCAACACAGTGCTGGGAATGCATCTCCTCAGGAGTCTGGAGTGGCAGGGAGGAGGGGCTGCACCAAGATGGCCTGAAGGCTGGACATTGGTGCAAGTGAGATTTGTACTTAACTGTAATATTTGTTGTTTTGAGGACGCCTGGCTCGGCCCATGCTTTGTGGGGTAACACACCCTAGATACTGTCTCAACAGGTAGCTAGCTTTATGACACAAAGCTCTGCAACAGGGTTGATACACAAGGGGAGGTGGAAAGGAAGAGAAGGGACTTGGCAAGGTTGGAGGAATGGTCAAATGTATGGCAGCTTAGATTCAATGCAAAGAAGTGCAAAGTAATGCACCTGGGAAACAAAAACCCAGGGGAAGAGTACACAGTGGGGGGGAGGTATTAACAACAAAAAAATGGAAAGGGACCTGGGGGTAGTCATATCAGATGACCTAAAGGTAAGCAAGCAATGTGAGAAGGTAGTAAGGATGGTTGGGGGGATACTGGGATGTATAGGGAGAGGCACCACCAGTAGAAAACTGGAAGTTGTTATCCCTCTGTACAGACAGTTGGTAAGACCCCATCTGGAGTACTGCATGCAGTTCTGAAGACCCCATCTCCACAAGGACATAGACAGGATGGAGACAGTCCAGAGGAGTGCAACCAAAATGGTGCAGAGTCTGTAACAGAAGCCATACAAAGAGAGACTAAAGGAGCTTAATATGTATACCCTCAAGGAAAGGAGGGAGATGGGGACATGATAGAAACTTTCAAGTACCTCAAGGGAACCAACAAGGTCCAAGAGGGTAGGAACTTTCAGAAAAAGAGATGTGGAAGAACAAGAGGACACAATTTGAAGATAGAGGGAAAATGACTCAGGGGCAATGTGAGAAAGTATTTTTTCACAGAGAGGGTGATGGACACATGGAATGAGCTTCCTCAGGAGGTTGTAGGGTCAAAAACAGTGGGGGAATTCAAGAATGCATGGGACAGACATAAAGCAATTCTAGTGGGGGGTAGGAAGAAGTAGGCTGTAGGTTAACTAGGATCTGCAGCTTATCCAATAGGTAGAGAAATGGGCAGACTAAGTGGGACAAGTGGTCCTTATCTGCCATCAAAGTCTATGTTTCTATGTAGCCACGGAGGCTATCATTTCAGATGGCCCAGTATGAAGGAGTTCAGCAGCAGGGCTGGGGAGGGGAAAGTAGTACACATGCCCCCTCAGGTAAAGTCCCATACTCTTACATTATATAATTATCACCCCTACTGATTTCTGAGGGAAGTACAAGACTGGGGATCTATTTCAACACAGCCATTAGGCTTCACATCTGTAGGGGACTAGAGCAGTCATGGCTCCTCAACCTCTTCACCTACCAGACTGCTTTGGAAGGGGGTCCTTGCTCAGCGGTTTGGGTAACCCACATCTTGTGTGGAATGGAAGGCACTTTTCTTGAGCTACCAAGAAGGAAGGGAAAGGTACAGTGGGAGGGCAGCTCCCAGGTGTCAGGCATGCATCAAGCTGACGTCACCACCGTCCAGTAACCCAAGTACCATCTAAAATGCACGCTGGATGGTACATCAGCCCTTTGAAGATCACTCAGTTCTGGTTTCTTGTTCTTACTGTTTGCAGTTTAGAGATTTTTACCTGTTATGTATTCTTCTACAACCTGCTTCTCAAATCATGGAGGGACAGGAGATGGGGATGGGACACAAATGCAAAGGGAGTGAGAGGGGAGACAGTATAATAGTACCAACATGATGGAGGGACGGGTAGTAACATATAACGTGAAGGGTATGAATAGCTGCATCAAGAGATCCAGGGTCCTCCAGGAACTGCAGTGCAAAAAGGTGTTGATTGTGTCTGTGGATAAGTCCGGAGTCAGCGCAGGGACCAGGCATACGGTGGGAGACTGCCTCTGATGACTGACCCAAGAACTAGGACTGCTGTAGTTTTGGAGTTTTCTCCATCCTAATGTCAGATTACACCTGCTCGTCTCCCCCACACCAGGCCTACTCCTGCCTTGTTTTTTTCTTCTGTCATCTAATTGGGCCCCTGCAGAAGATAGTTGTGCAATTATCTGACCATGCTCCTGTACTCTTAGATTTAAGGATAAATAAGGTGGATAAGGAGAATCTCTTTAAGCTAAGTGGCAACCATAACACGAGGGGGCACATTCTTAAGCTGGGAGGGGGGAGGTTTGGGATGGAGGTCAGGAAGCACTTCTTCATAGAGAGGGTGGTAGACACTTGGAATGTGCTGCTGGAAGATGTGGTCTTGTTGAAGACAGTGGGCAGCCTCAAGAGAGGCTGGAATAGGAATAGGGGGATGGTAAGGATCATGGGTAGGGAGGATGGAAAGAACTGGAGGAGTGGTGGAGGTGCAAGTTCAGAAGCTCATGCTCTGAACCCTGCAATGAGCAAACTAGATAGACCAAATGGCTATCTGTTTGATTCTTCATATCAAGTCAAGTTTATTTTGACAAACGAAACATGTATACAGCATAATTTATAACATGTTAAAAACATATAAAAATCAATACATTACAGAAGACTAAATGACAGTAGTTACTTTCACTAATCCTGTTTCGACCACAATGGAAATGAGTAAAAATCTTTTATAAAAACAAGCAGAAATGAAAAATTATTAGCTGAGAGGATGAAAATTTATACCATATTTTTAATTGTTTTATAGATAATCTTGTACAATACAGCTTGTGCAAACTTTGCTAGTGCAAACATGGCAGGTTCATGCTGTATGCTTACTAATCTGACTGCTCTTTCCTTTGCATTGTTACCTCTGCACAACTCAAGTATAGGTATTAGCCATCTTTCTCTCTCTGTCTTTAGTAAGGGGCAGTCAAATAACAAACGTGGGACCTCCAATCTGACATCCTTCTTACAGTGACATTCACAAGGAAGTATCTCTCTACCCTTCCAAAGTCCTTTAGCCAAGTTAAGTTGTTCCATTATACTCGTTGCTTTCCTTTGTATAGCACTTTCACAAAATAGGAGATACTTCTCCAGCAATGCTTCTTCATATGTCTGTATGATTGTATAATTGCCCCCCTCATCAAGACACCCAGTTGGTTGCACAAAGCCTCTTTACTGTCGAAAGTACAGTTGTGTAAGAACTTACCATAACAGTAGATCTTCGAGAGTGTCTCTTACAGCAGGCCATAACACATGGGATACCAGCAGCAGGCATCACGACCTCCGGTAGATTTCTCAGGAGTTGACCTAGGGACCTTCCCTTTGTGTCACCTGGTGTGCTTTTGCACATATATAAAGGGGAGGTCCCTAATACTCCTCAGCTCTTTTCCATCTTAGCGACCAATATGAGAAGTGACTGATAGGACTCCAACAGGAACCAAGGAGAGGAACAAAAAGGCAGCAGCTCGAGGCTTCCATGAGAGATTGGAGCTAGGTACCCTTCTGAAGCATGAGCAAGGGGGATGATGGGCATGGCAGCATGGCCTGCTGCAAGAGATACTCTCGAAGATCCACTGTTATGGTAAGTTCTTACACAACAGTACTATCTTCTTTGAGCCAGTATCTTGTGCAGGCCATAACACATGGGAAGAATCCCAAGCAGTTATAATGCCCACGGGAGGAAGAAGCGAACTGCATCAGATTAGGACAGGAGACCATTCAGGACAGCCCACCCAAAAGCAGCACGCTTCTTGGAAGCAATGACTAGACTGCAATGTTTCATGAATGTATGTACAGTAGACCAGGTGGCAGCCTCGCAAATTCCTGAAGCCGAGACGCCTTGAAAACACACAGTGGAGGTAGCCATGCCTCTAGTGGAGTGGGGCTTCACAGACCCTGTGAAAGGTTTATCATATTTGTTATATATAAATGTAATACAGTTGGCCAACCTGTGGACAAGCACTGCTTTGACACCCAATTGTCCAGTCGTCCTGAGGTGAAAGAAAGAAAGAAAAAGTTGCTCAGTTTTTCGCAACTGTTCAGTGCAGAGATGATAAAGTCTCAATGTTCTTTGCACATCGAGAGTATGAAGCAGGACTTTCCCTGGATTCTCAGGCTCTGCAAAATGTACTGGCAACTGAACGGGCCAATTTAGAGTAAATTCAGAAACCACCTTCGGGAGAAAGGAGGGGTTAGTATATTGGGACACCCAATCCATATGAAACTGTAAGTAAGGTGGCTTGCACATAAGCACCTGTAATTCTGAGATACAGCTACCTGACACAATCGCCACCAAAAAAAAACATTTTCTATGGTAGAAATTGGAGCTTGCATGCATCTGTTGGCTCAAAGGGAATGTCAGTTTATCAAACACAAAATTACAATCCCACACTGGGACCGGGTCCCAAATAGGGGGATGCACATGGAGGATACCTTTCAAGAAGGTTCTGATCAGAGGCAACTGGGGCAATGGTTTGTTGTCCAGCGGTAAATGAAAAGCAGAAATAACTGCTAGGTGTACTTTTATCGAGTAATATTTTAGGCCACCGTCGGATCGAAAGAACAGGTAGTCTAGGATGCTTTGTGGGGAACACACATAGGAGTCCAATTCCTGGGAAGAGGCCCAAATGGAGGAATGTGTCAATTTCATAGAGTAGGATGACCTAGTAGAGGGCTTACAAGCTGCCTTCATGATCTCTGCTACCCCTAGGGATACCTGATAGTGAGAGAGGACTATGTCCTGAGGAGCCAGGCATGCAGTTGCAGGGAGCGACGGTCTGGATGCAGCAGGGAGCTGTTCTTCTGTGACAGAAGGGCTGGACAAAGAGACAGAGGAAGAGGAAGAGGGTCCCAATCCAAGACTTGCAACAGTAAGGGAACCAGATTTGCCTTGGCCAGATGAACCAGATTTGCTTCGGCCAGTAGGGGACTATGAGAATCATAGATGTCCCGTCCTTGACCAGTTTTAGGAGTACGCACTGTAGGAGAGGAAAGGGTAGGAAAGCATAAAGAAATTTTCCTGTCCAGGAATGAGATAAAGCGTCCAGCCATAAAGTTCCACGACTGCGCTCTAGAGAGCAATAGAGAGGCAGTTTTGCATTTTGCCAAGAGGCAAACAGGTCTAACTACAGGTGACCCAACTGCAGGAAAACAACTTCTAAGATGTCAGAGTGGAGTTCAGATTCGTGGGCCTGAACAGTGGTTTTGCTGAGGGCATCCACTAGGGTATTTGATATCCCTGGAACGTGGACCGCCAGAAGGTAAATGCCCTTCTAGATCGCCCAATACCACACCCTCATGGATTTTTGGCAGAGAGGGTATGAATGGGTACCACCTTGTTTGTTCAGGTAGTGAACTACAGCTGAACTGTCGGATTGCACTTGAAGGCAACCATGAAAGAGTAAGGTCTTGAGCAAGGTATACAAGACAGCCCTCATTTCCAGGATGTTAATGTGAAGATGAGCTTCCAACTTCATCCAAGACCCCTGGGACTGAACCCCCCGAAGATGGGCACCCCAGCCCATTAAGGAAGCATCCATCATTAGAACAAGGTCTTGGACTTGGGGATGGAATGACATGCACGTTAGTAGATTGTTCATGGACTTCCACCATTGTAAGGCGCGAAGCACTGGGAAAGACAGAAGGACTGAGGCATCAAACTCATCTCACTTCTGATCCCATTGGACCCTGAAGATCCAGTGAAGAACCCTCATGTTAAGTCTGGCATGAGGAACAATGGGGATGGTAGCTGCCAAATGTCCCAGGAGCCGAAGGTAGTCCCTTGCCAAGACATACTGACAAGTCTCCAGCTGCATGATAAGGGTCAGAATGGTGTCTGCCTGAGCCTTGGGAAGAAACGCCATGCCCTGAGAGGTGTCTAGCACTGCTCCTATATACTGGAGCATTTGTGATGGGTTCATCATAGACTTTGGGTAGTTGATTGTGATGCCCACCATGGAGAATATCTTTAAAGTGTGGGTCAGGGTGTATTCCAGCTTGGGGCTTGTGGATGCCTTGAGTAGACAGTCATCCAGGTACGGAAAGATGTACAGACCTTCCTGGTGAAGGGCCTCTGTTACTGCAGCCAGGCATTTCATAAGTACCCTGGGGGCTGAAGCAAGACCGAAGGAGAGGGACCAAAACTGAAAATGATGGCCCTGAAAATGGACCTGTAAGAACTGCCTGTGAGCGGGGTGCATCAGGATATGGAGGCACGTGTCCTTCATGTCCAGGGAACAGAGCCAGTCTCCTGTATCCAGCAGGGGGAGCAGAATGGGCAGAGTCATGATCCTGAACTTCTGGTATCGTATGTAGAGGTTCAGACCTCTGAGATACAGAATGGGACGGAAGTCCCTCGTCCATTTGGGAGCCAGAAAAAATTGGAGTAATATCCCAAGCCTCTTTGATGGGTGGGAACTGGTTCTATGGCATGTTTCTGCAAAAGAGCATCTATTTCTACCTTGTTTGTTTACATATTTAATCTATTTTATTGGAATGATTTAGTTTCTTGATTATTGATGGCAGGATGTATACTTTTGGTATGCTCTCAAGTGTCTCCAGCTTGTTATCTGATTGATTAGCCCTTTATCTTAAGAGACTGAACCTGTTAGCTATATAATAATATATATATATATATATATATATATATATGTATAAGCAGTTGGCTTAGTCATAATGATTGATAATAACAAAGAAACTGGATGGGTATTTGGCTTGCATTTAAGACTAATAAGAGGTAGCTACAGGTTCAGACAAGTACCTAAATGTATATTTCATGCTGGGCTACTAATTTTAATTATGTGATAGCAAGTGGTTGTGTGTTTTTCTTTGTTTTGTTTATTAAATTGATAGGTGAATGATATAATGATATAATGATATTGTTAGAATACTTATTATTTAAATAGAACCAGATAGGTCATCAATTGTTAAGACTTAATAGATTGATTAGCACACATGGGTGTATAAATAGAAATGTTAGCAGGCATTCAAAACACTCTGAGGAAGCTCAACAGTTAGCTGAGTGAAACATAAGGTTTTGTCCATTTAAAGCACCAGCTTTTCAGCTCTAGCTGCTGTTTGATTTTGCCACAAGTGTAACGAATAAAGTTTTTAGACACATTTTTGTGTCCTCGTGTAGTCCGTGTGATGGGTGCTTTTGTTGTGCTTTGTTATATTTGAAGTAAAATAGCACCATTGTTTTCCCGGTGCTCCTGTTCCTTTGTGGCTTCTGTTTCTTCCTGTAGTACCAGAGCATAGTCCGGAGGGTAGTGTGAGACCCGAGGAGGCAAGCGAGGATGAGGACTGATCAAGTCCAATGTATGACCATACTGGATCAATTGAAGGAGCCAGAGGTCTGACGTAATCCCTTATCAACTTTCCGAGGTGCAGGGAAAACCTGTCCTGATGGCCGTGGAGTAGGTCTCTCCTGCCATGGCAGGAGACATGCCTTCAGGCTGTGGCTGTCCCTGCTGTGGAGCAGGAGGGACATGCCTAGATGTTTTTTGGGCATTTCTTGGGCCCAGCAGAGCTAACTGAGCCTTATGTTTGTTAGCAGGCTGCAGTTGAGTAGGAGGTCTACCTCTGATGGAGCATCCCCGAAAGGAACCCTTATATGCAGGCTTTACCTGAGGGTTATATAGGGTCTGAACAGATTGAAGGGTATGACCTGAGTCTTATAAGTCTTTCAGAATGTCCTGGTCCTGTGGCCCAAAAAGTTTGTCCCTTTTCTGAAACCCTCAGCCATGCATGGCACCTGAGGCAAACACCCACAGAGGAGGCTCTTGCCAAAGAATCAATGGCATCATAGGTAGCCCTGAGCAGGTGGTGGAAAATGGCCACAGCAGTGAAAAGCTTCACATTAAGGTCCTTTTGAGACTGACCCAGTGGAAGGGACTGGACTGATTCTTGAGTAGCTTTAAGGATCTCCTGATATTTAAGGAGGTGGCCCATATAATTTAGAATATGAATAGACATAGTAGCTGAAGCATAGACTCTTTTACCCATGATATCCAATTTCTTGGATTCTTTATCTGGGGGTTGAGCACTCATATGTTGTGGTCTAGCAGATCTATCGTGAGCCGGACTTTTAACCACGGAATCCACCTGTGGAGGCATAGTAAGGTAAGAGTGGTCAACAGGAGCCCTATAAAGTCTGTCCGCCTTGTGGGGATTGGAGGGAATCTGGAATGGTTGTTGCCAGGTGGCCAATATGGCCTTCTCAAAAGCATCCACAAGGGGAAGGACGACCAGAGTGAGGCTTTCCAGAATACCAAGGTATTGGGCCAACATTTTTCTGGAGGCATCTTATTCTGTAGATTAAAAACCAAAGGTTTTCTGCAGATGTACCATAATATCCGAGAAAGACAGGTCATCTAGAGGAGAACAGGGGAGTCCCTGCAGAGTGTCCCTTGAAGGGAAGACACCTCTGAGGAGGACAACTTGGATCCATAATCCTGATCCATCTCTTCCTTCTCTTCTTCCAGGTCTGTCATGTCTCATTCTTGCAAGAATGCGTCAGTCATTTCATCTTCCTCGGGATGGAACCCCTGAGAGACTGGTGAGGCACTTTCCATCCTGGAGGCAAAGGAAGGCCTGGAGGTGTTGAAGGTAGGGATCACAGCCTCCTGAGAAGGGTGTGGGGAGGACCTGATAAAATTCATTATGGGCTGGACAAGAGCCTGGATGTCCTCCATGGCCAACTGACCCCCTGAAGAAGTAGGGGTCATGGACTGGAGTGGTACCATAGAAGGAATGACAGAGGGCAAGGGGCCCAGCTAACTTGTCAATGTGGAGGAGTGTATATAAGACCCCAACACAGTTGAAGATGGTAGAGCCATCATAGGGCTCCCATCCAAGGAAGTCTGAAGTAGAGCCAGGATTGTCAATGGGAACACAGTCAACAAGACATTAATGACAGGAGCCACCATCGATGGGAGAACTATTGATGAGACAGTGGAGAATGGGTCCACAATCGATGACAGAAGAGACGATGAACGGCTTGTGTGAGTCATCAATGGGAGAACAGTCAATGGAAGAGCTGATGAATGGCTTGTGTGTTCCACCAATGGTAGAACTGTCAATAGGGGAGCCAAATGGCTCAGAACATGCCCCATTGATGGGAGAACCCTTGGGGCAGCAGCGGCCATTGTTGAGAGACAATGTGCAGAAAGACATGTTGGTGGAGGAGGCAGTGGAAGCTGCAGCACAACAGTCTTCATTGATGGAGGAGTCATTGATGAAGGAAGGGAGGGACCCACTACCATCGACAGTGGAGAAGACGGGGAGTCAGTGCGTTCCCTCCTAATACTCACCTTTTTTGTGGAATTCAAGGACTTCGAGGAAGAAGATGGTGGTGCAGGGGAAACATGCTTGGACTTGGATATATCTTTCCTCCTGGCCCCATGCTCCATTGACAATGGGAGCTCACCCCTGTGAGACCCCAAGGAGGAGGTCGAAGACCCCCCTGCAGTGGAACATTGCTGTTGCTCCAGAAGGGCTACCTTTTGCTCCATCAGGTATTCCCTGAGCTGGTGGAGCCTTCAATGCTTTGTTTCTTTGTTGAACCGGCAGCAAATGATACACTCCCTGGTGTCGTGTTCAGGACCTAGGCACCAAACACACACTTTATGGAGGTCCTCAGTCACAATCCTTTGGCCACAGGAACACTTTCTGAATAAATGTTCTGAAGACATCTAGTTTTGTAGATTTATTACTTTTCTTTATTATATGAAAGGCATTATTGACGGCCATATTGACCTTTTCAGTAGCAAAAATAGCACACTACAAATCCGCTACACATCTAGGAAGTACAAAGAACTTACAGACATATAAATACACAGATAGTTAAAATTTAAAATACACCAATAACTGACAGAAAAGTAAAGATTTATCTAAGGTATATAGGCAAAATAAAATGAACCCTGTCAAGATTTGTTAATAAATCAGTTCATTTAGACATGTTTTTGAATACAAGGCAAGTCACATGCTTACGTAGATCCCAATGTACTATTTACTATGATCTAAGTAGTATTTTTGAACCTATGATGAATTCTAGCAATATTCACTAGATAATGGGCAACACAATTATTAATTCATCATTAGATTTAAGAAAAATAATAAGCAGTAAGGTCGAGTCATTAGTATGGCTAGTGTGGCAAAGTGGCATCAACCATTTGCTTCTTGGTGAGTTATACCAGGAGCATATAAAGAACACGTGGTATAGATCTTCAAGGTACCAAGAGGAACAAGAGCAGTGTTTAGCCTGAAAAGATGTTTCACTGCTATATCTAGCAAGGTTAGTGTTGTTAAGAAAAACTTCAAATCTGTATTTAGTATATTGAGCCCTTAAATCAGGGTCAGTGAGAGTATCAAGATATGTCCTATAATAATGTAGATTATCATTTTGTTTCAGCCATGTTGCAATTCGTAAGCTTGAGTTGAGCTCCAAATCTTTTTCCCTGTAATATTCAATGAATTTATGCATAAATAATGCATGGTATATCAAGCTGATAGAGACACCTAAAGTTATATATTTCTTAAATAGTCTAACCCTATATTATGGAGCAAATTATAGACAGTAGACAACCACTTAGATCATAAATGCCCTAAGTTAGACCAAGTGAGCTTTTCTTTGAGACAGAGATGAGTCAGCCTATTAGATTTATGCTGTAAAATTTGTATCCAGTAGTTTATTTTTCTGGCAGCAAAACGAGCCCTAAGGCTCAGCAACCCAAGTTCTGCTCTGATCAGGGAAGATGGTATGGAATTGCTTACTCCTAGGCTAGATCTTAGGAGCTTGTTGATGGGTATCTCAATCTTATTAAAATTATTTGTATCCCAGATTTCCCCTCTAAAGAGTGCCTGGGCATTGTATTTGGCATTAGCTGCAGTTATGGGGGGCCCAATGGAATTTCCCCCATATTTCTTGTTAAAAAGATATAATGAAGTTGCTGTCTGTTTAAGCTTTACTATGAGAGATTGCATGTGCTTGATCCATCTACCATTGTTTGTTAAAGTAAGATCTAGATAAATATAACTATTTACAGACCTAAGCCTACATTCACAAATATTCCAAGCATTTTTGATAATATCTGAGCCAAAAGTCAGTGTCTGACTCTTTTGCTCATTAACCTTAAGATCATATTCATCAGAGTATTGCTTCAGAGCAAAGACATCAGTAGATGAACTCTTGCTGAAATGAAGTTTTGGTCGGTAGAACTCTTCATTGACAAACTGAAGAAAGCTGGACTCTGGAGGGGAATTTGATGCTTACTTGGTAATGGTTGAAAAGAACAGAGGGGTATCAGGGACCTCCCCTTTCTATATGTGCAAGAGCACTCCATGTGACAGGAAGGGGAGGTCCCTGGGCTAACTGCCGAGAAGTCATCTGGAGGATGTGATGCCTGCAGCTGTTATCCCATGTGTTATGGCCTGCTGCAAGAGATTGGCTCAAAAGAAGATCAATGATCACAAAGATATTCAAGGAGACATGTGTAGCAAAATATCAGGCCCAGAATCCCTGGGGCCATACCTCAGAGGCTGCATGATGGGATCGCTTGAAGGCAATAGTAATGGGCTGCACCATTAGCTTTGTCTCCCATCTGAAAAAAAATACATGAGTAACTTGACTTGGAATCCAAGATATCTGAAACTCAAGGCAGAGCACAACATAGTCCTCAATAAGGAGGTAAAGCACTGAACTGAACAGCTGTAGGGCAAAACTCGATAGACTTCTACCAGCAAAAATCAAGGGGATGCTGTGCTATTCTCACCAGCAATTCTTACAGTCTGGGAATACAGTGGGACAGCTGCAGGCCTGGCAGGTGCTTAGAGAGGCAACCAGCAAAGCAGTGCTCTGACTCTGTGAACAAGAAGGTCTGTAACAGTTCCAGACTGATCCCAGGAAATCAGCCAACCAGTTTGGGCAGTTCTACAAGGCTATGTACACCATGAATACAGCGTAGGAGTATTCAACCAAGTCATAGGTCTTCATCAGTAAAATGAAGGTTTGACAGCTAACAGAGGCAAAGGAGGCACCTGATGCCCCTCTGTTCTTAGGAAAAATTCAGGAGGCGATAAACAACTTAAAATGGGAAAATCCCCAGATCGCAATGGAACTGCATCAGAATTTTACAAAAGATTTGAAAAAATGATCTCCCCATTGTTGTGTGATACCTGCCGTGCAGTTCAGAAGGGAAAGGAGGCCCCTTCCTCTTGGCACTACACCCAAATAAGGGTTCTTCCAAAACCATGAAAAGATGCGACCCTGTGTGAGTCATATCACCCCATCTCTCTCCTCAATGTGGTCCTCAAAGTATTTAAATCAACCTTGGCCCTGAGACTACAACACTGGGTGGGATCCTAGGTTCACCCTGATCAGACAGGTTTCTTTAACGTTTGGTTACTGCATGATAAAATCAGGTGGTTGCTGAACATTTTGTCTGGATCCAAAGTTTACCTTGGCAGTTTTTATGGATGCAGAGAAGGAATTTGACAGAGTGAGCTGGCAGTTCCGGCACCATGTTCTGAAAGAGATGGGGATAGGCCAGGCACTTTGGACAAGCATCAAATCACCCTGCGTGGCACCTCAGACCACAATCAAGGTGAATGGGATTCAGTTGGATTGGTTCCATCTGACCAGTGACATAAGGTAGAGCTGTCTGCTCTCCCATTGCTTTTCGCCCTGTGTATTGAACACTTTGCAGTGGTGGTTTGGCAAAATCGGCTCATTCAGGGGAAGAGTGTGGGAGGGCAGGGAACAAAAGGTATCCCTCCCTTGCATACTGGGAGTCATTACCACTGAACCTGTGCGGACGAATGGCATCCCTCAGAATAAATGTCCTCCCAAGATATTTATTCTTTGTTTTTTTTTTAGGCACTTCCACTTCATATCCCTAAAGATTTCCGGAAACACCTGCAGCGAATGCTCAACACTTTTGTTTGGGTGGTTGGGAGGCATAGGGTGAGCATGCAATTCCAGACTCTCCCCAGGGACAAAGGGGGGGCTTGGTATGCCAGATTTTTGCCCTTACTACTTAGTGGCTCAGAATGCCCCAGTGTTTACATTGACCAAGCAAAGGGGAGACACGGGTTGGCTTGACATGGAAGTGGCCCAACATCTACCAGCTCCACTGTTTGCCCTCCCACACATCCCCCGATGCCCTGCTTACTGTCCAATTTCTCCAACCCATGGACTACACAATAGCTCATATGAGGAAAGGCTAGAGGAGCCAAACTTGTACACACTGGAGATGAGGAGGAAAAAAGGAGGGTATGGCAGAAACTTTCAAATACCTGAAGGGAATAAACTGGGTGAGGGAAGGTAGCATTTCCAGGAGGAGTATGAATAGTTCCAGTAGGGGAGCATGCATTCAGGCTGGAGGGGGGCTTGGTCTTGGGGAGATGTAAGGGGGAAGTACAGTACTTCACAGAGAGGGCTGTAGGTCCATGGAACAGGTTGACAGAATGGGTGGTGATGGTAGAGTCAGTGGACGAATTCAAGACAGCTTGGGATACCTACATGGGGCTAAATAAAAGTGGGAGGGTATGGAAGGGAGAGGGTAAGATGGGCTAGATAGAGGGGAGGTAAATGGGCAGACTAGATGGACCGAGGGTCCTTATCTACCACCATGTTTCTGTGTTTACACATATGCTACAGATGTTTCTGAAAGCTAAAAGGGTTACCAGCACACCAATCGCGTTGTGGTCCCTATCCTGTATCACAGGGGATCTTTAGTTTGTGCCCCTAGATGTAGAAGCAGCCTTCAACAGATGGAACAAACGTATCAAGAGATAAACATATGGTACAGAGAACTCACTGTATCTCATTCCTTGACCTCCAGCAGAATTATGGCTTACACAAGATTTCTTCTGGTACCAGCAGGTCAAGTAATAATAACCTCAAATTATTTAGTGGCCCAGGTGGGTTAAGATTTGACACCACTGGAAGACTTTTTATATATTGGGTGGAGATACTGCCCAGGAGGGGGGCACTATAGCCAGAGGATACCAAGTCCTCTTCGGGGTATATACACAGAACTGGAATGGCTTAGAGGGCAGTTGTAAGGGGAATCTGAGAGTCCCAAAAAAGAAAATTATTGTGGTAAAATACTTACCATGGGCTGGAAGATCACAGCATCTCTTGGGTGGAGAGAGCTTCACTGGATGTGCTTGGTACAGTTCTTCCACATCCCCACCATAACACAACACTTCAATGAGAACTCACTGAATCTGCGCTGGAGGGAGTATGGATGGGTGGGACCTCATTTTCACATATTCTGGGACTGTCCATTTATCCAGTCATACTGCACACAAATACAGGGGGCCCTGCAAAAACTTTGTAATGTCCCCATCCACTATACTTTTCTGAACCTCACCTTAGGGGTTCCAGTCCCATGGATGAAAAACTAACACAACAGAGGCTCTTCTGGGCACTTGGCACTGTGGTATTAAAAGGAATTCCATCGTTATGGCTGCAGGCTTACCAGCCATACACAGAATTCTGGAAAAGGAGGGTAGGGGAGTTATGCAGAATGAAACAAATTATGCACATGCTTTGTTTAACCCTTGAAAAACACTTAGCCTTGTGGCAGAGATGGGAACTCTATATTTCAGACAGTAAGAGGGAGGGGTATTATGTATTATAGTGATAACACCCCAGTGGGCTGGGTTTATGAGGTAACAACTGGACCGGGGGCCAGCTGTGCATATTAACCCCTGGTCTGGTTATCACTGAGGAAATCCAGCACACTATGGTGTTATCGCTATTATAATGGAAAAGTTAATGATTTTTAACCCATACAAAGCAGAAAGATTAAGTGGAGTCAGAGGTTACACTTTAAAATGTACTTTACTGTACAAAATTTGTGGAACAGTTAATAGTAAGTAAAATGTAACACTGCAATGAGCAAAAGAGAAAACCCTGAAAAACACTTAGTCTTAATACATGTGCAATTAGTGCTATCTGGAACTTAGTTCTTTTTTTTATCCATCTTGGCCTGCCCTTGTCGTTCCATTCCTTCGGGCCTCTCATACCATCCCCTGTCTCAGTCCTGGGGTCTGCCCCTAGAGTCCCCCGGCTACTCCACTGGTCCATTCAAGTGCCCGGATAACCCCCAGGTGGGGTGAGGAAGGACCTACCTTCCTCCTCCTCCACCTCAGTGGAGCCCCTTCACATAGTGGAATCTGCCCATAGATCTTGTGGCTGGATGGCTTGGAGTGGCCGTCATCTAGGACCTCGGAGGGGTGTTTTCCACTTTTTCTTTAGTGGTCCCCTTCCATCACCCTGAGGACGCCGGCTTGGTTGGGTTATGTGCTGATGCACTATGCCCACCAAGTGCCTAACAGCGTCCTCCCCTCCCAGACTCCCTCCCATGCCATAGGAGTCGCCAATTCCCCAAACGTTGGTGCTCCTACTGATCCTCAAGGACTTTGGGTGCATGAAGCACCCCCAGTAACTCACCTGGAAGGAGAAGAGCATCCGTTGGGATGCTCGATCCTCCTTCCCCTTCTGACCCCCAACGACCCGGGCTCATTCCCGAACCCAGGTCTCCGGCGTGGAGTGAGGTGTGGCATCCATCGCCTCAACCCTCAGTGCCACCGGGCCGGCTGGAACTTAGTTTTTTTGATTGAGGTTTACTAGATAAGTTGGACAAAAGGAAGCCAATGGCCCATTGTGATTGTCCCCCATATCAATGGGAAAATTAAACCAATGTATTCTTATAAAAATATGCTATATCCAAACTTCTAGTATTTTTTTAAATAGACATCAGTTTGCTAAGGTAGAGGGTGTGTTGTGCTAGTTGTCTGAAAATGAAGCTATATTTTGAAATGTGGGAGTCAGGGAAGAAGGAGGGTAGGCATGGGTACTAAGGGGGCCGGGGGATTTTTTTTTCGCTGTATAAGAGAAGGACCATAACTTTCAGCCTTTTTGTCACTGAAATGTTGAACACTAGACACAAAATGTGGGACAGTTTAGGACACTGGTCCTCATAATGTGATATATAGGATAAAGTACGGGGTGGTGTGAGTAACAAGAATATTACACACACCCAAGGTGTTGGATGCCATATTAACTCTGAGAGTGAAGCTCGAGAGGTTTATGTCAGCATCCAACACTTGAAGGTGTGTGTAAAATTTGAGTTTACACACCACCCCATATTTTATTTTATATAATTGCTGGATTTAATTTTTTCGCCACAGCAATTATATAAAATAAAGAAGACATCTCCGTGCAGCCGCGGTCTGACTAAGTTTCAGCAGGGTCAGTGGTCGGATGAGGTTGCTGAAAGAAAGGCTTGTTTTTTTTCCTTTTCATTGGTAGGAGGCAGTGTTTTAGTGCTGCCATTATTTATTTATTTTTTATTGTACTTACCGCCAAGTCAGAGTGGCGGTCTGGTCTCTGGGCATTAGGTTGGCTGGTGATGCAGAAGAGTGGTGGTTGGCGTATAAGCAACAGAAGGGAAACCCGGCACATGTTTACCATAATAAACACTCCTTTATCATGACAAATTACGCTACAAGTTTCCTACAGGAGAACACCAAACCCATTAATTATAGCCCATTATCAAACACTGAGACACAGGTTTATGTGATAATGGTGAAAGTCTAAAGGCTATCGTTGTGAAGTCAGACTGCCGGAAATGTATTTTGGTACTCTAACACCCTGGCGCACAGTAAGATGGCACCGGGGACTTAGTTTTTTAATGTTTTATGTGGGGGGCTGTGCCCACCCCCGCACCTCCCTACTTAAGGATTCTCAACTCCAAGGGGTGTATCTCGAGGAGGGGGTGAAAAGCATTTAAAAAAAAAAGGTTCAGGCTGGGCACAATAAAAACACACCAGAGCCCGGACCCAAACCCAGTACCCTGCCCACCAATGCCGCCAACCTACCCACCATGTCATGGGGTTGGCTCGGCAACCCACCATGGCACCACTCCTCACATACCCTCCTGCCCCTCGCTGTGCATGCTCGCTCCCCCCCGCACATACGTTTAGCGACATCCCATCGCTATATTCGCTGCCCCCCCTGTTCGACCTCCATACCCTACCGTAGGCCTGCAGACATGCACTGAGGATTGGGTCACCATTATTGTTGGCATCCAATCCCCGACGCTAATATCTCAAGCTACCTGAGACACAAGCTCAGAACACTGTGGATACTAGTCCCTTTGGCCAAAGTTTACTTTGTATTTAGCATCATACTGTAGAATGTTATGAATTTCTGCTTTAATGTCTGAGTTTACTGCACCTTTTCAATGAGGGCAGCACCCTTTCATGTGGTATCAATGTGGGACAGAACAATTTTGAGCGGCACATTCCTTGTAATGAGTGATTGTTGAAAGGTGTGGGGAATACTTGGGTAACATGGCTGGCAGTGGATGGGGGGGCCAAAAGATGTCTGCTGCAGGTCCGGTGCAATAGGTGTGAAGATTTAACTACTTCTTGGGCCATTTACCTACAGGTTTGGTGCACCGAGCATCAGTCTAGCACACTGCATGCACTATACAGATGCTTTATGTGTCACCTGCAGGGACACTTTGCAAGTTACAGGTCTGGTGCAGTAAGCATCACTATGCAGTTGCTTCCTGAGTCCCCCTGATGAAGGTGTGGTAACACCGAATGAGCATGGGGCTTTGTGTTCACAGATGCAGGGTTTGTATTGATCAGCACTTTTATGCACTTTACTTGCATTTTTGTAACCAACAGATTTCAGTTTTATTTTGCTAGTATACTCATGAGTGCATGCTCTTTTATCATTTTCATAGCCTGTAGGGAAACCTGCAAAGCAAGCTGCAAGTGTGGCACAGAGGGTGTCACTATGCAGCAGGCAGTATAGGGTGTAAGAAAAGCAAGAGCTGATGGTTTTAGCTGTTACATATCTTTTTCACAAAGTAAGGAAATTACTGGTAAAACATTAAGTTACTGCATCTTTAAAGGTTGAAGTGCAAAGTGTACAAAGTAGTAAAATGAGAAATTAGGGTTCAAAGACCCAGTGACCTTGGTGAATTGATGCTGTAGTGTTCCTTAGGGTCTGAATGATTATGTAATCCAGGATTGGTGTTAACCTTATATAAGCATTGTCTCGTTACACAAAGTAAGTGACAGTGCAATGCTTGTGCAGAGGGTTTAGTTGTTAATGTAACACCAACACTGGGCCACATGATCTTTCAAACCCTGTGGAACACTTTAATAATGTCATCAATACCAGTAAAGGTGCTAGTCAATTTGTATTCTCCCAGCCATTGTATAAATGTTGGATGTGCTATGGGCTGGCTAAAAATATCACATGTATTTTTATCTGCAGGTTTTACTTCTCTTGATCTTATGATCGCAGAACACTGGTATATTTGATGGTAGGATAATATATGATTGTAAAGATTATGTTGTAGGATCCAACCAGTGTACAGTGTGGTAGTTACAAAAAAGTTGACCGGCACCATGGTATTTTCTGTCAACTGTGGAAAAAATACTCCAGATTCACCGCATACTGCAGAAAAAACCTAATGTTATTCAATACATTTTTTTACCACGGTAAATGTGCGGTATTTTTTTCCACAGTTGATGGAAAATACTGTGGTAACAGTCAACTTTTTTATAACTAGCACTGTAGGTGTTGTGAAATTTGTACATACCTTTCAGCCAAATGGATCACTTAATTTATCCAAGCCATTGTTACTTAAATCAGCAGTACAACAAAACTAGGCTCAGAATTTGACCCTATCCTTTTTTTCACCATTTTTCTAACATTCTAGGCACATTCTAGTTTTATTTGGTGGTTACATTTTCTAGTTCCACCAACATTTGAGTACTTTATAGATGTATTATTTTTTTCTCAAGAAAAAAAGATGGCCACCACATTGGACTTAAAAATTGGCATTGTAAACGTGGTAAGGGTTAGGATTGAGAAAAAATAAACTTTGGTGAGCAGCACAGGAGGCATCTAGAAAATTAGGTCTGACAATATTGTTATTAACTGCAGACAAAACTAGCTGTTTTGGGGAAAACACTGTTTATTACACACTGCTGCTTAAGAATTGTATTATGTTTTACCTATATCCAATGCTGAAGAAGTTATACAACCAGTGTAAAAATGCAGTCCATTGCATTGTGATGCAGATGATTTTGACACCAATTGTACACCAAGTATCATTTGCTAAAACTGTGTGAGAGATGTGGGGGAGCACCAATCCCAGGGGCTACACACACTAGGGAGGCCATACAACCCAAATGGAACTTCCTTTTAATAAATGCTAGAAGTCTCACTAATAAAATGGATGAACTTCAGTTTACATTGCATGCTTCCAACATACACATTTGTGCCGTAACCAAAACCAGGTGGAAAGAGGAGGATACGTGGGATAAAAATATTCCAGGCTATACTCTATACAACAAAGATAGGACTCAGTACAGGGGCGGGGAAGTGGCACTGTATATTTCTGACAATATTATCTCAGAATGCATAGATACTTTTAAATGGGGGAACACTGACATAGTGTGGATAAAAAATATCCCCACCACATACAGTTAAAATCAGCTTAGGACTGGTGTACAGACCACCTTCTACTGCTGCTCTGGAGGACTCCCTTCTATTAGACTTTATCAATCAACTAACGCTAGCAGAGAATGTTATATTACAGTATTAGGTTACTTAAATCTCTCCGGGATTAATTGGGATACACTAAAAGCTGATACTCCAATAGATTCTAGTTACTTAGCAGTGTTCAGCTTGGCAGGCTTGGACCAGTTTGTGCTAAGTAATACTGGTGTACCCATATCCTGGATTTGGTCCTGAGCAATTAGGGTATTAATATTCAAAACTGCACAGTTTTGGCCCCTTTGAGTTCTAGTGATCACTCCATGGTTAGTTTCAACTACATGGGTTCACTGGGTAACGATATAGGTAGTACAACAATTTATAAGTATGACAAGGCAGGTTTTGATGGCACGAGAAGGGATTGGAACTGGAAAATAGAGTTTGGCAATCAACCATTACAAATTATGTGGGATAAGTTAACTAGTAAAATTAGTAGCTTGGTCGAAAAATATGTACCCACCATAAATAAATACAATGGGTCCAAAAAATCCCTTCCATCATGGCTGACTCCGTCAGTCAAAAAGGCAATAAAAAAAAGAATAAAGCTTATAAAAAGGCCAAACTGAGTAGAGACAGAACATGTTGGGATAAATACAAAAACTGCCTAAAGGCTACAAAAAGGAGTATAGAGCTGGCCAAAAATAAATATGAGAATAAACTAGAAACTAAAGTACAGGACAATTATTAGTCCTTTTACTCATATATTAACAACAAAAAGGGAGGTAGCAGAACAATAGGCCCTTTAAAAGGCCCCGACGGGAACCTAACATCAGATAACCAGGAAATGATGGAACAGTGCAACAGTTGTTTCTCCTCTGTTTTCAATCATGGGTCACTAACAACCAAAAATCATCATAAAAATTGGGAGGCAGTATAGCGCAGTGGTTTAAGGCTCTGAGCTGCAAATCTGGTGACATCCAGCAGACCAGACCTGGGTTTGAATCCCATAGCTTCCACTTGCACACTGTGTGACCCTGAGCAAGTCACTTAACTTCCCTGTGCTCCCAGGTCACTCCTGTAAAAAAGCTTTCAGCTTAGTGTGCTACTCCTGGTTAAACAACTAAAGAAAAAAAAAATAAAGAAAAATTATTCATCTGTTTCTAGTCTCATACTTGATACCTCGGATGTGGAAATAAAACTCAAAAAGCTAGACCAGAATAAGGCACAGGGCCCTGATATTATGCACCCAAGAATGATTAAGGAGATGGTAGAGTTCTTAGCAAGACCAATAACATGTCTTTTTCAGAAATTGCTAAATGAAGGGGAGGTCCTGAAGGCATGGAGACAGGCAGTGGTTGTTCCCATTTACAAAAAGGGATCTAAGCAGGAGGTTGGCAATTACAGACCGATCTGTTTGACTTCGGTTCTGGGAAAAATCCTTGAGGGTTTATTAAGGAATATATCACAGAATTCGTACTCTTGTTGGGCGATGTAGATACTACACAATATGGGTTCACCAAGGGAAGGTTATGCCAAACAAATCTTTTTGAATTTTATGGTAAGGCTAGTAAAGCCCTGGATGAAGGAAAGTCTGTCGATGTCATCTTTTTAGACATCACCAAGGCTTTCTATAAGGTTCCGCATGGCAAACTGGTCAATGCCCTAATCGAACTGGGAGTACATGGGAAAATATCCCATTGGATTGAGGCATGGTTAAAGGGAAGGAAGCAGAGGGTCTGCATCAAGGATGGGCAAACGTGACCACTGGGGTTCCCCAGGGTTCTGTCCTGGGTCCATGTATTTTTACTCTGTATATTTCTTCAATGAGCTCTCAGTCAGGTGTGTGGCTTTTTAAAGTTGCCGATGATACATGCATCGGTTATTCAGTTATTAACCATAAGGATGCAGACACTCTGCAAGCAGCTCTAGTGGAATTGGAAACATGGGCCATGGATAAGAAGTCAACATTTAACATCGAGAAATGCACTGTGATGCATTTAGGGAAAAATAATATGTAGCTCCAATACAGGCTGGGGGAAGCGTATTAAGGGTAGTCCATGATGAGAGAGACCTTGGCATAAGAGTCAGCAATGACCTTAACTTTAAGATGCATTGTAATCAGGTCATCAAAAAGGCCAGTAGTATTCAGTACTGCATCCACAAACATATAAAGAGTAGAAATAGGGAGGTCTTGCTCCCCCTTTAGGCCTCATTGGTGCGCCCCCATGTGGAGTATTGTACCCAGTTCTGGGCACCTGGGGGCAAAGGTGATATCAAGGCCTTGGAGAGAGTTCAGAGGAGGGCAACACATAGAATAAAGGAAGTCCAGGGTCAGGATTATGAGCATGGGCTACAAAATCTGGTAATGTATTCGCTGGAATTTCGTAGACTGCGGGGCAACATGTGCCTGATTTTTAGGGCCCTCACTAATGTACAAATGTGGGAACAGCTGGGCTTGGCACTGAGGGAACAGATACATAGTACCAGAGCCCACCCATTACAGCTAAGTGGGGAGAGATTGAATACACGTAGGAGAAAGCGATGGTTCACTGTGAGGGTAACTAAGATATGGAATGGGCTCCCAATCAAGGTGGTGGCCAGTAAAACAATGAATGAATTAAAAAATAAGCTTGACACTTACCTAATTAGTAAGAACATCCTTGGGTATTCCTAAAATAAAAAAATCAGCGCGCTAAATGGACCTCGGTCTTTGAAAGCTCCGTATCAACCTATGAAGCCTATGAAAAAGAGAAAGGAAGAAAGGAAGAAAGGAAGAAAGAAAGAAAGAAAGAAAGAAAGAAAGAAAGAAAGAAAGAAAGAAAGAAAGAAAGAAAGAAAGTTTTGATGTATCACCCCCAAGGTTTAGGCTGATGTGTTTATCTCCAGAGGGTGACTACTATATTGTTCATTACTTACTGTCTTAAGCAAATCAAATTTCATCAAGTTTGCTACTTGCTGTGTTCCCATTCTACAGCTGTGTGATGCCATAATTCTTTTTGATTTCACTGTGCTTCTAAGGGTATTGAAAGTTTCACTTTGTATCAACCCAACAAAAAGGTGCTTCTTCAGAACAGTAAAACAGGAAAGTGGCAGATCTTACCAAGGGATAAATAGGCTTTAAATAGAGACTCTTCCATTGTTATGTTTTATTATTGTAGCATTCATCCCACAGGAATGTAGAAACCATTCAGTGCTGTAAATTGCATGTGATATTGCACACTGTAATTAAATGTCAGTGTGCTTCCACCCATAGTTTGAGTTCTCAGCAGGCAGTGTACGTAATATGACAGAACAATAAAATACATTATCCCCTGCAAATTTCCTAGTGCTCAGAATTCCTCACCAATGGGTAATCCGCTATCCATCCTATTGGCTGATGCACAATTATCCATTTTTTGGACTGCCAGAGGTCAAGACCCCAGCAATGATTACAGTGTCCAGTTTACTTTGTGCATCTCAGGTAGTTATAGCAATTAATTTTACTTTGTACTTTCCTTTCTGTCTCATTTCACACAACGTCAATATTTCAGTGTGAGACTAACCTCATGGTTTCTCTAACAATTTCCTATATGCTTGTGTATATTCACACATGATGAACCCTTTGCTATGAGTACCATTATCACAGGGCTTTAAATAGCTATGCTATAGTGCACAAACCCCACATGCACAAGGCAAGCTGGATCCTCCAGCAGCGTCCACGCTTGCACCTCATTGACCTGGTCAGGACCCTTCTGCAGCATTCCCAACTAACAACTATCAGAGGAACTGGGCCCTCCTGTAGAAAATGCTTCCCAATCAGGTAGTGGCCACCACTCACCACTGATCACTGGAAGTGTACCTTAATTCAACAGGACACCAGATCACATGAGAGCAACAGCCATTTTCCCAGAGTTCCCACTGCAGGCAGTCTTGCAGGAATGGTGGCCATATTGTTACAGTGCCAGCAGGAATGCTGAACTCTCATAATACCCCAGCCTGTCTCACAAGAATAGTGGCCATCTTACGTGTGTATTCTCACCATTGTCAATCTTGCAGGGACAATGACCATCTAATACTTATATGGAGGCAAAGATTGGCTATCTTGGAAAGGTCCCTACTGTCCTTAATCAGAGTGTCCACTCAGCAGCCAAGCTGACTGTCCCTTTCTCTATCTGTGACCTCACTTATCTGTTGCTGTCACACGCTTAGCCTTTACTTAGTTATTCATTCATGCAGGGGCATGTTTCTGACCTAGTTTTTTCTGTCTATCACCTATTGATTGCTGAGTGACAAATGGCTCCTCACCATGCCTGCCTGCCTGGAATGTGGTACCAAGCTGTCGGACACCCATGTAGGGGAGGCACTGTGTGCAGTCTGCACAGTGTCTGAGAATGGAGCCTCCAAAGCTCCCAGCCTCAATTTGGTCACCACCAAGGAGGATCCATTGCCCCCTATGGTGCCAATTATGCTAAACACCACACAGGCTGGGCTGCTGTTCCAACTGCTGGAAAAGCTATAAACCCAATGCCCAGAAAGCTCCCAGCCAGTTTCTTGAAGCAACCAACCAGAGGAAGCCCAGTTGCCACACCCACTGAAGAGACAATGCAAGCAGGTAGCAGAGGCAACCAAGTCAAATGAAGATGATGGGTCAGACCAGGAACCTGACCCCCCCAAGGTTGTGCCTCAGAGAAGATGTGGACAAATTAGTACAGATGATAAAAGGGGTGCTAAAGATTGTGGATGAGCCAAAGAAGCTGTACACCTCGATAGATCCTCTCCTCACAGTGCAAAAGAGTTCCATGAGATCTTACTTTCCCACCTGCCAAACTCTGGAGACCATTTTAAACAAAACACATGAGGCACTAGAGCCAACCAGGATCCCAGAAAAGCGGGCCACTGAAAAATACTATCCACTCTCAGAAGCTCATAAACAGTCAGGTTTGCAGCTCCTAAGGTGGACCTGCCCGTTTCCGCCCTCTCAAAGAGGACCATCATCCATATTGAAAGCACAACAGTCCTAAAAGACCCCATTGACAAGAAGATAGAGGAGCACCTAAAAAAGATACATGAGGTCACTGGGATGGTTTTATCAGTGGACACTGCAGTTTGGTACACCAGCAGGGACTTGCTCTGCCAGGTAGAGTCCATTGTGGAAGCCATTCCTGACTCTGTGGCAGTATGGCGCAGTGGCTTAAGGCTCTGAGCTGTAAACCTGGAGACCTGGGTTTGAATCCCACAGCCCCACTTGCATACTGTGTGACCCTGAGCAAGTCACTTAACTTCCTTGTGCTCTCAGATCACACCTGGAATCAAGCTTTGGCTTAGTGTGTATCTCCTGGTTAAACAATCCCCCCACCTCCTCTCCAATAACAAGCAATGCTGACTGTGCCATTCAGGCCGTATGCTACATAGCAGATTCATTATCGGACATCCTGAAGTTTGGCACCAGAGCCACAGTCCTTGCCAACCAGGCCAGGAAGATCTTATGGCTAAAGCTATGGCAGGCAGATGGCGAATCCAAAAACACACTTCTCAAGCTCCCATTCAACGTGGGCCACCTATTCAGAGACACACTCGCTCCATTTCTCTAGGAGAGATCAGGGGTAAACAGATGGCGGAAAATAAGGATCTTTACCATCCATCAGGACAGCAATTTCAGTGTACTCTGTGTTCTTTATGGTCCCCAAAAGACAGGCAGGCTCCGTCCAGTGCTGATCCTCAAGTTTCTCAACAAGTATGTTGTCTACAAGAAAATCAAGATGGAGAAAAGCGGGTACACTTTGTTGGCCATTCAACTGGGTGATTTCTTCACCTCAATTGCCCAAGGAATGCCAACCTCCACATCCAGATTCATCCCAGTCATCAAATGTTTCTCAGTTTCAATGTCGGTGGCCAACATTTTCAATACACATGCCTCCCATTCAGGCTGGCTTTGGCCCCAAGGGTATTCACAAAGACTCACAAACTACTGCTCATTTAATCAAGATTTATTCACAGCACATGCTGGCTGCCAACTGCAGTGCAGGATAATTCTTATGTTTCACCCACCTCACTGTAGGCTTCCTCAAAGAATGAACACATTTTCTACAAGCACATCATTTATACACTTCCATTTAATCATTTGGCCATTCACAAGTCAATTTTCAATTTTGTATTATCCAATCAGTTAACATCACTGATTAATATAAATAATGGCTATCTGTTTCTAATACAACAAACCCAGTGTAACTATTACTAAGTATCAACAAACAACTTAAGTGTAAAACCTCAGTCACATTTATTTTTATGCTTTAGAAAAGATCTTTATTAAGAGATCCATATATTCCCAACTTGGGTTTGCAAAAAACTCCCTTATTTTAGGAATCCAAGGGATCAGGAGAATCTGGAACAGCAATACAAAACAACATGCTAAATGACTTTTTATATAAACATAATCATTAAACAATGCAGATACTTTATCAAAAAATAACTACAATATGCTAGCTTTTTTGATACAATATTCTGAACAGTCTAATGTGGTGGACAAATGGACACAATCTGGCTCAGGGCATACCATTGTCAGTAATGCCTACAGCAATGATTACGACAGATATGAGTCTCCTAGGCTTGGGAAACATGCTGGATTGCCACATCACTCAAGGCAAGTGGTACCCACTAGAAGCTCACCTACCCACAAACATGCTGAAGGTGACTGCAGTGTACTGCGCACTGTTATTCTTCGCCCCTCATGTCGCCGGTCAGGTTGTACTTGTAAGGACAGACAACCAAGTCACCATGGCACACATAAACAAACAAGGGGAAAATTGCATCAGGGCAATGATCAGAGAGGTGTTAAAAACACTAAGGTGGGCAGAACAAAACCTGCTGGCAATCTTGGCCACTTAGTTGGCCAGAAAGCTGAACACTCAAGTGGACTGGCTCAACCAAGTGACACTCAACCAGGCAAAGTGACATTTGCAATCTTGGGTGTTTCAGTCACCCAGTGAAAGATAGGGTGCCATTTAAAGTGCACCTGATGGCATCTCGTCACGATGCTCATCTGCCTCAGTTCCACTCCCACTTCCACGACCATCAGGCAGAAGAAGTCGACACACTGTCAGCACCATGGAATTTTGACAGAGCCTACATATTTCCACCCACTCCCATGATTCTGAAAGTGCTTCTCAACATCAGATCCACAAAAGTCACAGCGGTGATGATAGCCCTGGACTGGCCATGGAGATCATGGTATTCCCTACTCAGAGTAATGTTAGTCAACACCCCTTGACATCTCCTTCACCATCCAGATCTCCTCAGACAAGGTCCAATTCTTCACCACAACCCCAAAATCCTATACCTGATGGCATGGATTCTGAAAGGCAAAGACTGTTGAATGAGGGGTATCTCCCCAGAGTAGTCAACCAGCTTCTGCAATCCAGAAGATAAATTGACGAATAAGACTTATCATAGACATTGGCAGATCTTCTGCAAGTGGTGTACAGCAAAAGACTTGTCCTCTTTGGTAGCGAACCTTCTATAAATAACAGATTTTCTCCTTTCTGAGAGTACAGGCTTTGGTTATCTCCATAGTGCAAGGCTCCCTCCCAGGGGCAGGGCAGATAGATTTGCACCCAGATGTAGTCTGGCTGCTGTGGGCAGTACAGATTACATCTCCCCATACTAGACCCACATGCCCTCTGTGGCAACATAATCTAGTCTTTGGTGGGCTCCATAAGACCCTTTCCTACACAGTTCCCCATACTGGATGACCCTCAGAACAGTTTTTCCGATGGCTACATGTTCAGCCAGAAAGGTGAGCGAGTTATAGGCACTGTTGTGCCAAGAATCATTCCTCACATTCCATTATCAGAGTGTCACTCAGGACAGTCCCATCCTTTACTCCAAAAGTAATACCACTGTTCCACAGCAGGAAATTCACCTGTCAGCCATGCTCACAGAATGGGGTGGCTCTGATGCAGCTCCTCATCTTCCTGACATGGTCTCTCAGATAAAGGAATACCTACTTATGTCTGAAACTTTCCATAAGTCAGATAGGCTATTCATTATCATTTAAGGAAAAAAGGCAGGTCAGGCTGCCGCTAAAGAATCAATAACTAGGTAGATAAGGGGAGCTATCATAGCAGCCTGCCAAGGGACGGGCTTGGATCCCCCCTCTTGGGCATTAAGGCACATTTCACTATGGAAATGTCAGGTTTTTTAGGCAGAGCAAGGGGGAGCTTCTGTTCAGGAAATCTACACAGCAACCACCGGATCTTCTGTCCATACCTTTTTCCGCCATTACAGATTGAATGTAGCATCAGCAGACAGGGCTACATTCAATAGGGTGGTACACAAGGTAGCTTCAGGTTCCAACTAACATAAATTATCATCTTCCCACCCTGGTTATTCTGGTACTGTTACAAAAGTCCCATTGTTGAGGAATTCTGAGAACCAGAAAGGTTACAGGAGGTAATGTTATTTATTCACCTGGTAAAGGTGATTATATTTGCAACCTTTAAAGTGCTCAGAGTCCCTCCCATTTATGATGACAAATGAACCTGTGCATCCAGAACTATTTGGAGGTCCTCCCCCATCACTTGGGGAGGTTTGGTCAGCTGTATATTTCCTGAGATGGGGTTATGTTTTTCTTCATAATGTATTATTGAAGATTTTGCTGTACTCTATTACTATTGTGAGAAAGATTCCTGACCTGCTGCAGTAAATGACCTTTGCATTGACATAACTGTTTGCTGGTCATTCTTATCCTCCTGTTTGTGTTTGTTTCTGTTTTTCTTTCTACTAGGGAAGTATCTTACTGGACACTATAATCATGGCTCGGGGCTTGGCCTCTGGCTGTCCAAACAATTTATGATCATGCATCAGCCAATAGGATGGATGGAGGATTACCCATTGGTGAGGAACTCTGAGCACTGTGAAGGTTGCAGGTATAACCACCTTTACCAAGTGAGTAAATACCATTAACCCATGATAAAGTGCAATTATATCTATACAGTCATATGTATTCTCTGTATGGATTTGCTGTGGTTTACTGAAAATGTGCAAAATTTAGCTTCCCCAGCAAAACACAAAAAAACGTATATTGTGTTATTTTTGTTTTACAAGGTGAGGACTGTAACAATGTCAAAATATTGAAAGAATGCCAGCAGTAAGCTGTATTTTACTATGTGCTCTATAAAAGAAAGTCATAAAGAGCAGCTCCAGGGAATTACAATCTTACAGTTATTTCAAGGTTCCCACTGTTAAAACTAGTTTAGGTCAGAGATCTTTTGTATGCCAGATACCTTATTTCTGTAACTCCTTGCATCTCAAGCTAACCTCTGAGACCTCAGGTACAGTATATTTAGTTTTAAACCTGAACTTAGAAAACATTTATTAACTTCAGAGTGTTGTGATTGTGCATGATTTATGATGGCTATTATGTTTGCTATAATTTATGCACCAGGACTATATGTATTTATTAGGCAACTTCATTCTGTAGTCTGTATTGTAGTTCATGTTTTCGTTTTGTATTTTATATTGTATTTCATTTTTGTTATATCTGGTCACCCATGAAGAAGAACAGTTATGTAAAAATGTAACCATAACAGTAGATCTTTGTGGGAATCTCTGTTATTAGGTCATACCTTTGGAACTTCACTGTCTGGCATCAGGATCCCATGGAAGCTGCAGCAGTCTATTAGGGACTGCCACACCAATGTCAGGCTCCAATGTCTCATGCCTATATAAGCACGCAGGCAGCCCTGCTCCCTCCTCAGTTCCTTCTCTAGCCAAAGGCCATTGGAGTCAGGAATTCAACCAGGGAACCAAGGAGAAAAAGAGATGCTCAGCAAGCAGAAAAGCTGGTGCAACAGGACAGCCAAGTTGTAGAGAGAAAGAGAAAAGGGGGATGGAGGGACAGCATGACCTGATGACAGAGGATTCCTTCGAAGATCTACTGTTACAGTAAGTTCTTATGCAACTGTTCTATCTTCTTTGGGGATATCACTGTCATCAGGTCACACCTATGGAACAAGTCCCAAGCAGTGCTGAAAGCAGAGGCAGTCTAGGTGGCAGGAGGCCAGAGGCCTAAGAGAGATGGTCCTGATGCACAGCTAGGCCAAAACCTGCCTGTCTTCTAGAAGCAATGTCCACACTGTAGTGCTTGGTGAAAGTGTGGACAATACTCTAAGTGGTAGCAGAACAAGTCTCGGCTGCAGACACGCCCCTGAAACAGGCAAGGTAAGTTGCCATACCCCTGGTGGAATGGCTCTTAACAACCCCAGGATGTTCATTACCCGTACTTCCTGTAACAGAAAATATTACAGTTAGCCAACTATTTGGACATGCACTGATTCAAAACTGGAGTGCCCTCTCTGCCAGGCGTGAAAGAAACAAACAACTGAGAGGACTTCCTGCAGTCCTTTGTATGGTATGTATAGTAACACAAACTTCTATGCACATCTAAAGTATGGAGCAATGCTTCCCATGGATTGGCATGCTCTGGATAATAAATAGGCAGATGGATGGACTGATTTAGGGTAAACTCAGACACCACCTTAGGAAGAAACTTAGGGCTAGTATGCAAAGAGATCCTGTCTTTGCGAAAATCAAACAAGGTTGCTCATGCACGAGAGTCTGTAGCTCTTAAATTCTTTTAACAGAAGCAATAACAACTGAAAATAATGCTTTCTGCGACAGACAGCGTAGCTCACAAGATGCAACTGACTCAAAAGGAGGCAGGGTCAGGTTCTCCAAAACAAAATTCTGGTCCCAATCCAGAACTGGGTTATAGATAGGAGACTTCAAGTGAAGGATGCCTCTCAAAAGAAGTACAGGACACATCCTGCTGTGTCACAGTACTTCCATCAATGGGCACACAAAAGGCTGACATGGCCGACAGGTGCACTTCAAGGAAGGAATATTTGAACCCTGCATCAGACAGGGTCAAGAGATACTCCAGAACTTGATTCACTGAGCAGGTGAAAGGGTCCAAGCTATGCAAAGCCATGCAGATAGCAAACCGCATCTATTTCATACAGTAAGTGGCCCTGGTAGAAGATTTTCTAACAGACACCAAGACATCAGCTACTTTCTGAGACACTCCAAACCAAGCAATGGGATGTCCTTAGGAGCCATGCATGCAGCTGGAGGGAGTCGAGGTATGGATGGACCAGGGTCCCTTGGGCCTGAATCAGCAGGTCCCGGCAGAGGGGCAGGGGAACTGGAGGTTCCACATCCAATTGTTGCAGTAATGGAAACCATATCTGCCATGGCCAAAATGGAGCCACTAGAATTAGGGTGACATCCTCCATCGGTAACTTGATGAGAACTCTTGGAATAAGAGAGAAGGGAGAGACTATGTAAAGAAACCTCACTTTCCAAGAGAGTGACATTGTGTCTCACCAGAAAACTCCAGGCCCTGAATCTAAAGAGCAGAAGCATGGTAGTTTTGCACTGAGTTGGGATGCAAAAGGTCCAACTCTGAACAACCCCACCTGTCGAACAGATCTTCTGCGACGGAGTTCATCAGTTCCCACTTATGCACTTTGGACTGTGACTGGCTGAGGTTGTCCACCAAAGCATTTTGGCCACCTGGCACATGGACAACTGACAGTTCTAGGCTGTGATCTAGAGTATAGTACCAGACCCTCATGGCTTCCCGACACAAAGGGTAGGAATGTGTTCTCCCCCTTGCCTGTTGATGGAATAAATCACATTGAGATTATATGGCTGCACCAGCAGTGGGCCTGGAGAGAGAGAGAGAGAGAGATGGTTCTGGAAGGCCTGGATGGCATACTACAGAACAGCCCACATTTCTAGGATGTTTATTTGGAGGTGAGTCTCCCAGTGGGACCAGAAGCCCTGGGTCTGATAAGGATCTACATGGGCTCCCCAACCCAAACCCAAAGCATCCGTGGTGTGGATTTGATGAGGAGTTGGGATAAGAAAGGACACCCTCTGTAAGAGATTGGCTGGGTCCATCCATCAGTGAAGCACTTTGTGTACTGGTGAAGAGACAAGGACCAGGTGTGGATCACCCGATCTCTGATTCCAGTGAACCCCGAGGGTCCACTGCTGAATCCTCATGTGCAACCTGGCCAGAGGGACTGTAATAATGGCTGTGGCAATGAGGCCGAGTAGCCAGAGGAACGTCCTGGCTGAGACATGCTGGCTGTGAGCCACCTCCTGGGCCTGTGCAGTAAGGCAGTCCACCCTGTCCTGAGAGAGGAAGACCTTGCCTCGAGTAGAGTACAGGACTGCCCCTATGTATTGCAACCACTGAGACGGGATCAGCACAGACTTGGGCCGACTGACTGTGACACCTTGGGACTGGAATAACTGCAGATTGCATTCTAGAGTCAACAATAACAGCTGCCTGGACTGGGGTTTTCAGTAACCAGTCATTCAGAAATGGGAGCCTTCATACCGAATGACTGCCGCTAAGCCACTGACCTGCCTTATCATCCAGCTTCCGCTCACTTCCCCCGATGACCATGGGACACATTCGCCTGGGCCAGCTGGCATATGCAGCTGTACCCATGAAAGGGACCCCCTCTCAGTGCCCGTGTCAGGCCAGGATCCAATACTGGCCCCAGTGTTGTTCCCAGGAGCCCGAACTGGCTCAGGAAGCATGGCCATCAAGCTGCCCTGGACAGTGCTGCCATTTTCCACTGACTTTGTTCCCCATGAGGGAGTGCAGATGTGCAATGACATCAAGCACTGACATGCTGATGTCTGCTGCACTCCTCCTTCTATTGCACTGACTCTGGCAGTGCCCCTGGGCATCCCCAGGGGCCACTGCAGAGCAGTGGAGACCCACATCCCTCCCAAGATAGCAGAGCCATCTTCTGGATGCTCAATTCTATCCTCCCCTGCTGACCCCTGACAACCCGAGCTCATGTCCGAACCTGGGTCGCCAGCGTGACACAAGGTGTGGTGTCCAGCGCCTCAACCCTCAGCACCACCTGGCCAGTCACAAGCCAGAATTTCTTATTAAAAAAGAAAACTACACTGATGGGCGATGGCACAACCCATCCACCACCATGTCCTGCCACTGAGTTTCATGACTGTCATCCCCATCCCCCAACCCCACCCCGTAGCTAGCAGCAGCCCCCACACACCCGAATGTCAATCCAAAAAGAAGGCAACCGATACAGCCTGTTCCCCTCCACGGCCAACTGCCTTTCTCTAAATGAAGGCACATGTGATCAGTTGGTTTTACTATGTGAGCAAGCGCATGTGAGTGCCTTCATTCAGAAGAAGGCAGCCTGCCATGGAGGAGGGCAGGCTGTGTCAGCTGCCTTCTTTTTTCATTTGCATTTGGGTGCAGGTAGGGAGGGGCTGCTGCTAGCTACTGGGATGGGACCATAGTCATGAAACTCAGCAGCCAGCCGTGGAGGCAGGTGTGGGTTGTTCCAGTTGCCCATCATTGTAGTCTTTTTTTTCAACAAGAAATTTTCGCTTGTCAAAATGTGGTGCGGGGGAGATTTGGGTGTTGAGGGAGGAGGATGGGGGCTTGTGTGAGTAAATGGATCTGAGTTAGGGAGGAGTATGGGAGGCTGTTGGGTTTTTATGTTTTATATACTACATAATGGTGTTTCCTGAATAGGGTACAAAAAGTACACTAGTTGATATTTGGGATCCGAATAATGAATAGCGCATTATTTGTGGTATTTGGGAAATAATATTTGAAGCATGCACAGCCCTATCTGCCACCACCCCAAGGTCCTTCTCACCAGTAAAGAGACCAATACCAGTTGATCCAGGTCATTGGTGCATTGATTCCATTGAACCTAAAGGGTCCATTGGGGAGCCCTCATATGCAGTCGGGCCAGGGGGACCATGGCTCTGGTAATTGCCATGTGTCCCAACAAGCACAGAAATACCCTGGCTGGGAACTGATGATTGGAGGAGACTAGATGGGCCTGCTCTATCAAGTGTTCCACCCTGACTACTGGCAGGAAAGCCCTGCCTTGGTAAGAGTCCAGGACTGCTCCAATATAGTGGAGGTGCTGGCACAGAAAGAGACACAACTTTGATAGATTGACTGCGATCCCCAAGGCCTGAAAAAGATGAAAGGTGCATTCCAAGGTCTATAGCAAGAGATCCCTGGAAGAGGCCGTCAATAGCCAGTTGTCCAGGTAGGGGAACATGTATAAGCCTTGTCTCCACCGAGCTGAGGCCACCAGCGCCAGGCACTTGGAAAAACCCGAGGTGCTGAAGAAAGCCCAAAAGGGAGGTCCTGGAACTGAAAATGGTCCTCGTGGAAACAGACATGGAGGAAGCGGCAGTGGGCTGGGAAGACCAGGATATCAAGATAGGCATCCTGCATGTCCACAGAGCAGAGCCAGTCCCCTTGGTGAAGGGGGGCAGCAATCCCTGGAGGGTGACCTTCCTGAATTGTTTGTACTCTGTGTACAGGTTTAGGTGGCTGAGGTCCAGGATCTGCCTCAGATCCCCTGTCTTTCTGGGGATGAGGAAGAAGTGGGAGTAGAACCCCCTTCCTCTTTGAGCTGGAAGGATGGGCTCTATGGCCCTTTTGTGCAGGAGAGCCTGAATCTCTTCCCAGATGAGGAAGAGATGAGTCACAGAGTAATGGGAGAGCATGGGAGGGTTTTCCACAGGGGGGTTCCAGAAATTCTAGGGTGTGACTGTTCTCGATAAGTTGTAACACCCACTGGTCTGAGGTCACTGCTCACCACCCATCGAGGTAAAGGGAGAATCAATCCCCAACTGCCTCCCCAAAAATCTTCACTGGGGGCGGACAAGGAGTCAGGCAGTGGATCCAGGGGGGTGGGCAAAGTGATTGTGGGTGCTTGTGGGGCCCTAGGAGTAGCCATTGCAGCTGGTGGGGTTTCAGCTTTGTACTTGAAGGGGCCCTTCATCTGCTGGCCCTTGGCGGGCTGGTGAGAGGACTGATGAAACGACTGATGCTGGGTAGTCCAAGGCTGAGATCGGTAGAGGGAGTGAACTGATCTAAGTGCTTTGCCGGACTCCTGAAGTTGGGAGATGATGTCATGGGTATCTCCCCCCAAATAGGAAGGAACCTCTGAAATGGGCATCCAAGATGTTGGCTTGAACATCAGGCACCAAGCCAGACACTCTAAGCCACAAATGGCAATGAAGACAGATCCCTGTCACCACCCTACACTTGGAAGCATCAACAGTGTTGTATACCACCAGCAGGACATGGGTGCCCACATCTGACCCTGACCTCAGGAGTTGGGCCAGCTGTGTTTTGGTAGAATCCTCAGGAAGAGTTTGAGCCAGATACATCTCCTGATTCCTGAGGGCATTCTGGTACTGTACCCTATGGGCCTGATAGTTCACTGCCTGAACAGCCAGGGTGGCAGAGGCATATATTCGCTTGCTCCACTGGTCCAGCTATCTAGACTCCTTGTCAGGAGGGTGGGTACTAAGGTGTTTGGGCCTCTTAGTGTGGTCATGGGCAGTGTTCGTGATCACAGAGTCCACCGTGGGATGCCCCCCTAAGAAAGGCTTGCCCACCAGCACATGACGGAGGCAGTCAGACTTCTGGGTAAGGCCAGGGTGTAAGAAGGGTTGTTCCATGCTGCCTTGGTAATGTCCTTATAAAAATTGATTAAAGGAGGTACCACCAAAGGAAGGGTCTCCTTTTTATGTAGGTATATAGCTAAGTAATGGCACTGGAGGTCCAGCTCCTCCATTTCCCATCCCATGAGGGATTGGATATGAGGTATGATGTCAAGAAAGGAAGGGTCATTGGGGGAGATTTGGGAGTCACCCTAGCCTGGTCCTACCCCTCAGAGGAGTCCCCGTATGACAGCGGGGGAGCCGATGTAGGGTACCCCGGTATAGGTCCACCCGGCACTGGCTGTGGATCCCCAAGGAGGACCAGCCGTGGTGTTGGTTGAGGCTGAGGTGATGACAGTTGAGGAGTCATTGGCTGAGGTGTCAGCAGGGCCAGCACTGGCCAGAGTGGTGAAGGCTGGTGACAATACAGAGAAGTAGCCGATGTTGGCCCCAATGGAGAGGGTGGTACTTGCAGGGAAGAGGGGCCCTGAGGCAAGGGCAGAGGCATTGCTTGTGTGGAAGAGGAGGCAAGCACTAGTTCCAGGTGATGCCTGGATGGACTTGTGCCAGCCACGGAGTCAGGAACTGAAGGAGACAACACCTTGGCCAAGGGGGCAATGGGTGAAGACCCACCACCAGAAGTTTCAACCCTGACCAAGCCACCTGGCTGAGAGTCCATGGGAACTAAGGGTCTGAGCATCAGGGGCTGAGAGGCAGGTACAGAGTCCACTACCCAGAGGAACCATCACCAGAAAAAGAAATGAAGGTTGGTGATTGCACCACTGGCAGCCTGGAGGAGGTAAGGGCTGATGGGGCAGGAGGGCCCAATCCCTCTCAGGAAGATGACCCAGAGGCAGTGGCCAGCCTGTGCAGCGACCGTGAGCAAGAGGCTGACCGAGGATGGTGCCGGTGCTTGTCCCAGTGATTGTGCTTCCCACTTGATTTCTTCTCCTTCTGAAGCAGCGGCCCCAGAAGACTGAGCTGGGGAAGTTGAAGAACTTTTGGCCTGAAGCTCCTTCTCCCTCACTGCTAACTTCTGTTTGAGCAGATAGCTTTCCAAGATCTTCTGGCATCTCTGAGTAGTCTGGTTGAAGTTCTAGCAGTGCTGGCAGGCCTCGGTGTTGTGGTCTGGGCATAAGCAGAGCAGGCAGGAAGAATGACTGTCCTTGGCAGGAATTTGCTTGCCACAGGCACACTTCATCGTCTGGTTGGAAGATGAGGTCGGAGAAGACATAAACTTAGGAGAAAAAAACACAGAAAAATTGATGTTTTAAGCATAAAAGCACAGGTTAAACATGAGAAAATGGCAGTCAGCTGAAGCTGGCATCCGTGAGGGTCTGATGTGTGCGGATCAAGAAAGAACTGAGGAGGGTGTGGGGGACCACCCCCTTTATAGGATAGGTGGACATCAGCATGCTGATGTCAGCAGGGGCAGTACCCCCTCTGTACTGTTACACAAGGTCCCTGCACCCTTATTGGTACCCCCAGAAGTACACCGTAGACAGCTAGCACTTAGGTACATGTTATACTAATATATAGGGCTAAGGGCATCTACCGTATAAGAGTAGATGTCAGGATACATATGTATATTATTGTTATACACTTTACTTTCTAATACATATATGCATTTCTTGCTTGCAAGATGTTAGGACACCTGTGTCCTTGTAATGATTATGATATATAAGTCGGCATTGCCATCTCCTGATGATTTGTATTATTACTTTGCTACATGCAAACTGTACTCCTTTATCTTTACAAAGTGATGACTACTACAAAATTGTATAATGTTATCGTGGACTGAGGAGACACTTCTAATTTAGCCAATAGGGCTCATCTCTGTAACTAGAAATGTTTATTTCTAACAGTAACCATGGTAATTATCGTAGGTATATAATGTAAGACATTATGTCTTCTACCACGGAGACCCAAGAGACATGGAGAATCCTCGAGGTATAGGGAATGCTTAGCATTGGCTCCCAGTTCGTATTGGTAAGAACTGCTTAGGGCAACTGTGATTATCCTTTTGTTAGTAATAAACAAGTTTATTACTCTTATGCAATGTGTCTGTGATTCCTTGTATGCCCATTATTGCCAAGAACCTGAGAGTGAGGTTTAGACCTCCTGACAGTACACTGCTAGCTGAAAGTTTTCTGTGTGGTCCTGATGCCTGGTGGCTTCAGTCCTACTTTAACTGCCTGTGGGGCCATTTTACGTTTAAACCCACAGGAAAAAAAGAGCCTTTGATGTGCCGCTGCAGGAGCCGCTAGATCAGGCGGCACTTTCACTTTAAATGAAAGCATTTCTCTCAAGATCAAGAGGTTGGGGAAGACATGACAATTCTTCCTGACCCCCTTACATAGCTACACATTCACTTTGAAATAAAAAAAAAAAAACACAGTACCAGTTGGTGGCCAGCGCTACAGCTGCTGATGGGACGCCTGTATTTTGCTTGTGGCAGAGCGCCCAATGCGGCTGAATTTCTGCCGGTACAATATATTTAAAAGATAATTTTTTACTCTGCCATGCCCACTACTATCATATTTGCAACCAACTTACACAATCCCTCTAGCCAGAATGGACATACAAACGGTGGCATTTACAGTCTGTGTCAGTCACCTCCTGACTCAACTAGTAGAGTGCATGTATGTTCAGGGTAACCAGTGCTCTCTCTCTTCATAAACAATTACATGTGTACTGTATACAGTGTTGGGTAAGTTGCTTTTTCTATTACTTTTGAAAATGTGTTCCAGAAAGCTCTGTGCAGTCACTAGCAAGGATGGAGAAGTACTGGAAAAAGTAGTACACCTTACAGTTACAATTACTTATGTTTTTTTATAAAAAAGAAATACATAACTCTAACTGATTACATTTATTTGAAAGTAACTAGTAACTAACTATTACTTACAAATAAATGTAATCTGTTACAGTTATGTATTATTTTTGTATTTTTTTGTATAAAAAGAAATAAGTAACTGTGGCTGTAAAACGTATTATTTTTTCTAGTACTTCTCCATCCTTGCTAGTAACTGCACAGAGCTTCCTGGAACAAGTTTCCAAACGTAATAGAAAGTAATAGAAAGAGTAACTTACCCAATACTGAGTGACTGTACACTACCATATCAAGACCATTTTCTGTGAAATTTAGAAATTTCTGACTACATATAAATTTGCCCTAGTAAGGTGTGTACCATGTTTCCATGTGTGAACATGATGTAAACTAACTGAACATACAGTAGTTTGGCAGTGCCTAACTGTGGTTGCTGGCCTGGGAATGTAAAAGGAGAAACCATGGCCAGACATGCAGCTGTCAGGAACGTCATGCCAATAGAATTTCTCGGGGGGGGGGGGTCACACAACTGAAAACGAGTCATGGTGAAACAATGAATGACACTTTTAAAGCCTTCCTCAGTCCTTCTTGGGTAGGGATTTGGGGTCATGATGGCCCTGGCAGCTAGACTAAGTTATAAAGACTTGGGGCCTAATTACAAAGGATTTTTGCCAATTGCCATGATGTCATAATAAGGAACAATGTTTTGGAAACAAGGCTGAATTTATATATTTATTGTTTATTTCAAAAAATTTTTCCAGGAAAGACAAACTGAGCTGAAATAATTCGTTTCCATACACACCCTGGGGTGGGAGGGAGACATGAGGATGGTACAGCAATACGTTTCAACAACTGGTTACATTAATTAAAAATCAAAACTATAAGCTGAACAAGTACCAACAAAATGATCACGGTAAGCTAGGAGGGCATGAACAGCAACAAGTAATATAAGTGCAAAGTGGAACACAGTTGGAATATGAACAAGGCACTGCTAGGTAAAGTATTAAAGTGCAGATGGCAGCAATTTGAAGGGTGAATGAAACACTGTTGGCACTTCATTCAGCAAGGGAGGATGGAGGAAACTATGTGGTTGGGAAAAGAATTAGGGCAGGGACAGTGGGAAAAGGGAATTGTAGATGGCAAAATACAGCACAGGATCAGAGACAACTGCAGGACCAAACCGTCAATTCACAGAGAGCAGAGTTGAGTAAGCAGGAGGAAGGAGCAGTACAGATGGTAATGGGAAGAGAGCCCCAGAGTTTTGGGAGGTGGAAGGAGAAGGCAGCTTGGCCAGCAAGGATTTTATGGAGAGGAATGCTAGGGAGCAATGACCAGAGCTGAGAAGGAAGTAGGAGATGGGGGGAAGCAAGGAGAGAGGAAAGATAATGAAGGAGGGACCTAAGCCACAATTTGGAGATGAAAGTAGTGCAATGAGTGAAGTGCCTGGCATTAGGAGAAGGAAAGGAGAGAGGGGAGTAAAGGGAGCAGTGGTGTGTTCTAGGAAGGGCAATCTATAACAAGGCAGCAGAAGGAGTGAAATGGAGGGTTCAGTCTTGCTAGGGTGGATTTGGTAGAAGCACTGTAAACAATGTCACCATTGTTGAAGATAGAGAGAATTATCTTTGAGACAATCTCTCTGTGGCCTGGAAGTGGGACACACTTTATTCCTGTGAAGTGCACCCAGTATGGGGCACAACTTCTCGTGTGAGACTCTATTGTTATGGGGATATTTTTGGGAACAAGATGGGAGGGGAAGTTGAAGGTGAGGAGCCTACTTGGAGCCTAGACAGAGTGATGGACAGCAGATCCTTAAGATCACTAGGGAAGCAGGGCAGGAGGGGCAGCTGGATGTCATTGTCCATCTGGGGACAAATGAGCTAGGTAAGGGATGCTGCAGGGGTAGTGCAGGATAGGTTCAGGGAGCTGGAGAGGGTCCTGAAACAAGCAACTTGCACAGTAGTACTGTATTCACTGAGGTGCTACCTGTGTATGGCCAGAGGAAGGATAGGGAACACCACATGAGGTCCTTCAATGAATGGTTGAAAGCATGGCTCAGGAAGGAGGGATTTTGCTACATTAGACACTGGGTTCCTACTGTACCTGCAGGGATAGAGGCCTGTATAAGGGGGATGGCCTGCATCCGTCCTGGGGGGGAACAATAGTCCTGGGTAGAAATTTTAGATGTTACTTTAATGGGCATTTAAAATTGCCAAAAGGGAGGCAGAAATACTGAGGGAGGTAGAGGTTCACTCCTCCTCCCTCACAGAATAGGACATCAGTGAGGGAAAGACAAGGGGAAAAGAATTCCCCAGGAGTAGTGAGAAGGAACCAGGGTGAAAGAAGGTTGAGAGGGTCAGCAGGGGGGAAACTGAGGCTGTGGAGGGGGCTAAGGAGGGCAAACAGGAAGACAGTGGAAAAGAGGAGGACAAGCCTAAGGAGGTGGGATGGGCAAGGGAAGGAAGCAGGAGGGGGGGACAGGATAGGGGAAAGGAGGAAAGAAAAGAAATGGAAGGCCATGTGTGCCAACACAAGGAGCCTGAGAAACAAGATCCCTTACCTCGAGGCTATAATTGCAGAAGCAGACCTAGATCCAGCAGTCATTTTTTAATTTTTTTATTTAAACTTTTGATAACCAGGTCCGCGCAATGAACCAAGGCCCTTTTTCATGCATGACCCGGGACCATAAGTTACAGTCAAGATGTTACATAAAACAATAACCAACTATAACATAGACATAATACAATATTACATTCCATACAATAACAGTGTCATTTTTATTGAAAACTTTCACACTTCGGAAGGTTAAAGTAATATTTCTTAAGATGCTGTTTTAAAACTGTCATGTCCCATAATCGAGTCATAATGTAATGCAACAACCACAGCTGTGATGTGGCCATCACAGGATTCACCATGTTGTGCAAAGGACAGGATAGGAAGAAATGATGGGGGAGTTGTGCTATATGTGAAGGAAGGAATTAAGGCCACAAGATACAGGGTCACCAGGGGGGAGTAATAGAGACTACAGGTACTATGGGTCAGCCTAGAAACAGGATCGTGGGCCTTTGTTCGAACAGGAGTGGTACACAGATCACTGACAGAGGGGGAGGAATTGGATGAAGCCTTGGGAGAAGTCATTAGTAAAATGGCAAGCAAAGGGGAAGTACTGGTATTGGGTAATTTAAACATGCCAGACACAGACCGGGGCATTCTGGCCACACCTACTACAGTACATACTAAACTCCCTATTGGGAGCATTTTTGAGGCAACTGATTACAGAACCCACTAGAGATGGGTAGTGCTGGACCTGGTACTTACTAATGAGGCAGTACTGCAGACATCACAGTGAGCAGTCCCCTTGGTACTAGTGATCACTGTACTGTGTGGCTAGGCATATGGATCAAGGTGGAGAGAAACCACACAAGGATAATGATCCTAGACTTCTGGAGGGCAGATTTTAGAGAAATGGGCAACTGTCTGGAGACACCATGGAGCAGGATTAAGGAGGGCATAGCTAAGGTAATGGCATGCTGCTTAAGGGAAGTTAGTAAAGGAAGGAGGAGGCTGCTCCATTTCTCCAAGAAGGTGGCAAAGGCAGTGAAGTAGAAAAGATCAGCCTTCAGGAAATATGGGGGACATAGAAGGAAGAGAAGCAGGAATTATACCTGGCAAAGCAAAGGGATGCAGGAAAAATGGTGAGAGCAGCACAGGCACAATCAGAACAGAAAATAGACAGGGAGGTGAAGAAGGGGGACAAGAATTTTTTTAGACACGTGAGTAAGACGAGAAAGATGAGGGAAGGGATGGTGAGAATCAGAAGGGCAGGGGGAGGGGGGACTATGCAGAGGAAGATCAGGAGAAGGCTGAAATGTTAAATGATTGCTTATTTTTGATTTTCACAGTAGAGGGCGAGGGGGATGGATCAGCATGTAGTAGATAGCTCCAGAGGTGAGAGAAGTGGATACTAGTCCCTTTACAGATGAGAGAGTCTGAAAGGGGTTGGAAGCCCTTAAATTCAATGGGGCCTGGTGTGAGTCACCCAAAGATCCTTAAGGAGCTGAGCAATGTACTAGCTGCCCTTCTGGCAACACTATTCAGTACCTCTTTAAAGACAGAGATAGTACCAGAGGACTGGAGGAGGGTCAATGTGGTACCTCTGTACAAGAGCAGCAACACGGAGGAGTCTAGCAATGACAGGTCAGTCAGTCTCACTTCAGTGGTGGGGAAATTGATGGAAACCCTACTGAAGGAGTGGATGATGGAGTACCTGGAGAAAGTGGAGCTGCAGAACAAGCAGCAGCATGGCATCACAGAGGGGAGGTCATGTCAAAGAAATCTAATAGATTTCACTGACTTGGTGACTAGGATGGTGAAACAGGGAAAGCAGTGGATGTGGCCTACCTGGACTTCAGTAAGGCCTGCAATACTGGGCAGTACAGGAGACTAGTGAAGAAACTAATCAACCTGTGGGTAGGGGAGAAAGTTGTAAACTCACTATCAAACTGGCTGAAGGACAGGAGGCAGAGAGCGGTGGTGAATGACAGGCACTCAGGAGACAGAGTAGTGACTAGCAGGAAGCCACAGGGACCAGTCCTGGGATCAGTCCTCTTCAATGTCTTCGTAAGCAACATTGCGGAAGAGCAGGATAGGAAGGTGTGTGTTGTGGATGACATGAAAATCTGCAACTGAGTGGACACTCAGAAGGGTGTTGGAAGAATGCATAGGGATGTGGGGAGGAAGGACAAGTGGTCTAAGGTGTGGCAACTGGGTTTCAACATCAAAAAGTGCAAGGTCATGCACCTGGGGTGGAGAAACCCAGAAAGTGCATATAAGGTGGGGGAGGTGCTTATGGTCACCAAGCAAGAAAGGGACTTTTGGGATCAATATATCTGGTGACCTAAAAGAAGTTGGTCAGTGTGACAAAGCAGTTGGAAAGGCTAGTGGGATGCTGGGGTGCATAGGAAGGGGGATTTCTAGCAGGACAGAACTGGTGTTGCCACTGTATTGCTCACTAATGATACCCCACCTGGATTACTGTGTCCAGTTCTAGATGCCGCACCTCTCAAAGGACATAGACAGGTAGAAGGACTATAGAGGAGGGCTACCAAAATGGTATGGGAACTGCATGAGAAGCTGTTTGAGGAAAGGCTGCAGGATCTTAACATGTACTCCCTGGAAGAGAGGAGAGTGAGAGTGGACATGACTGAGACCTATAAGTACCTCATGGGGTGAACAAGGTCGCAGGTGGGCTGTCTCTTTCAGAGAAAAGAAGGCAGCAGGACACAGGGGCATTCAATGAAGTTAGGGGGGAGTTTAAATGGGATATGAGGAACTACATCTTCATGGACAGAGTTCTATATGACTGGAACAGTCAACCAGTAGAAGTTGTGGAGGCAAAGACTGTAGGAAGCTTCAGGCATACCGTACAGCTACATGGGACAAGCATGGTGGACAACTAGATAGCAGTAAGGCAGGAGGGGGATGTCATTGCCCAAAAGGGTCTGAGGTGTTAGAACAGGCAGGGGAAAATCGGGGCAGACTAGATGGATCAATCAATCATTTTCTGCTGGCAAAATCTATGATGCTATGATCCATGATTCTGTGAGAAATCAAGGTGACACTCTAGCCACACTACGAGGTATTTAAAGAAAAAAACATTCTCAACTGCAACACCATCAAGAATATAGAAGGAGGGACAGGGGGTGAACCTAGCTAGTATCTGTACTTTGCCAAAAAAAAAACATGGAAAAGTTTCCTTGGTGTTGAGGGATAGTTGAGCTTGCCTTTTTCATTGAGTTCAGCAAAATGTCCCATAACCGTAACTGACCATGAATGACCAGTCTCATTGGTGAAACTAAGGCATTGAATCACCATGAATTATGTTTAATCACGTTTTGACTGTTAAATAGAATTGGAGATTTTATCACAGCAAGTAGAACTAAAAAAAGTTTTATAAGGAATGGTAAAAGCTGGTATTTTGCTGTAATATAGTGAACCATGGCCTTCTAGGCTAACTTTCATATTTTATAATCATGGATTTTAATACTTGTACTCATCTGGGTAATCTAAATAATGATATTTTGGGTTTTAAAACAGCAGTTCATGTTCGCTGGGACAATTTTTTTAGTATACTCTTTTTTTAGCAGCAGGTATTCCTGATGTCCTTAGGTTTTGTACTACAATATGTTTTGTCCATTCAGCTATTTTTAAAATTGCATTTATTATTAATTTTTAATTAATGAGAATGTATGGCAACACCCAGCCATTTTTAAAAATATTCTTGCCTAAAATCTCTTACCAGCTTTGAAAGCTGCATTCAGATTCTAGGCATGTCCTAGTGGAGCAAGCACATGTTTATGATGATTGACATCGCAGTACTGCACCAACTCCTTGGCCAGCTGCCATAGGAGCTTCAGTTAGTGCATATAAGAGGTAAGAAGAGGGCTGTGCCAGTTGCCATAGAGGGATGTGCTGCATGTCCCTCTCCTGCCAAGTAAGGTGTGCTGGTGAGGGTGCTAAGAGCAGGTGGGGAAGCTTGGGGGGTGCGCGGGACCACTACTGTGAGCTGGTGCATCTGTCAAATGGCATTCAAAGGGTGGCAGTGTGGGTACCACTGGATGCCAGAGATTGTACAGGGGACATGGGCTGGGAGCTCACGGGGGTGGGGTGCCACCAGACTCCAGGGCTATGGAGATATGCATCTGGATGAGTGAGCAAGGCTGGAGGTGCCATGGGACACCAGAGACCATATAGCAATCTACGGAATGGGTGTTTGGGGCAGTGCCAGTAGTCACTGGGGTACATGTTACTGTCAATGGAATGAGCATGGAGAGGTCACTAGACACCATGGACTATATTCACAGCAATGGGACAGTTGTTTGGAGGGCAGGAGGTGACTCTAGCCACCAATGAGGGGTGTAGTCTATGGGACAGGTGCTCGGCAGGTGGTGGGTGTCACTAGATACCTGGGAACACTTTCACAGTACTAGGAGGGAGATTACTAAGTGGGGGGTGTGATTAAACACCAGGGAGGACTTGCACAGTAATGGGATGGGAGACTGGAGGGTGGAGGATGCCACTAGATTCCAATGAAGACTTGCACAGAACCAGGACAGGTGATCAGAGGTTGGAGGGGTGCCACTAGACACCAGCGAAGACTTGCAAGGTACCAGGATGGGGGATCAGAGGGTGGGGGTAACACTAGACACCAGGGAAGACCTGTACAATACTGGGACAGGGGATCAGAGAATAGAGGGTGTCACTAGACACCAGGGAATACTCTCACAGTACCAGGATGGGGGATCAGAGGGTGGGGGTGCCACTAGACATCACAGCAACCATGTCAATCTACAGGATGGATGACTGGGAGGTGGTGGTGCCACTAGACACCAGGGAATGCCAGGGAATACATTAAGAACTAGAGGAAGGGCATTTGGAGGTGGAGGGTGCCACTTGGTTCCAGGGCTGATGTAGTGGGTGCCCACATGACAGGTGCAAACAGGCTGGCATTCCTCATGCAAATAAGCCTATAACGGGCATGCAAACTGCCCCTTAGTGCCATGCATGCCCAATGGGCTCATTTGCATTATGTGACTGAATATTGCACCATGGCTCCAGGTGCTATCTGGTCCCCTGGCACAATTCCCTGTGGCCTACAGCCCAGGTCCATGTTGGGGCAGCACAGCTTGACTTAGTGCTGTGCCAACACAGCCTGATATACAGTCAGATAGTGCCGGTGCACTATGCAACTGAATACAGCAGCCTGTGGGTCAGGTGCAGTGTAAGCCTTTGCAGTCTGCTTTTACACTTTTTTGAATATTTTGTCCTTGGTCTTTACTGATGGGGCATACAACTGCCTGAACATGACTGCCTGGGCCTTGGATTTTCACATAAGGGCAGTCTACTGAATTATTGATACAGACCTGGAAACGTATTGTTTTAGGGACTGATTTAGGCAGGACTGTGGGATCTCAGTTCTCTGGGTATGAACAAATCTGTCATATGGTCTGAACACACTATCTCAAAAAAAAGAGTTTAGAAAATGCACAAGTGGTAGGGTGACACTGGTGGTTATCCACTGTGCTGCCAAACTGAACAAACATTTTCACTGGTAAAAATGTAACTATCAATAAAAAAGCAGGGATTACAAGGCTACATTACTGTTAGAAAATGAAGTTTAAATCATTAACAAATATACTTCTAAATGATCTTTTTATGATATTGCCCCTTCAATCTCCCTCATCACCCACAGGCTTATTCATCCTGTGTCTCTTCAAATACTATAGTTTGGTCTCATTGTGGAACTGCCCCCATGCCACTTTTTTTGGCCCTGCCACTTGCCTATCATGGAAGAGGCCATCAGGAGGCTTCCATAAGAAGACTGGATCCAGATATGTGACAGCTGGACAAGTCTCTCACCCCCTGATCCAGATATGTGACAGCTGGACAAGTCTCTCACCCCCTGATCCAGATATGTGACAGCTGGACAAGTCTCTCACCCCCTGATTGCCTTTATGTCCATCAACCCCCCCCCCCCATGGATTACACTGGGATGTGGGGTGGTAAAAGGGCTACTATAAAAAAGCCTTTTAAGGGAAATCTGCCTTATTTTGTATTTGAGTTTGTATGAACACTTCATTGCTAATTGTAATGTACGAGTCCAAGCCTGCCTGTGGGGCCATGTGCAGCAGTATAATGGACAAATCCGAAGTGATTTCTGTCAGAAATAACTGCCGCTTTTGCTGCAAGTGCAGAAGGTGCCAATTAAGCACACTTAACAGTACATTACTACTTGTTTTCATAGATAAGTACTTTGGGCAGTTAACTATATGAATGCTCAGCTAACAATGTGCTTCTCCTATAGCTGGTAAGGCAAGAAGAGTAACTGACTTAGTCAACATCCATTTTTGTTACTTAGGAACTGCATACGCCAGGAAAAACTCATTTAGTTGATGCGCCTTATGTTCAAGAGGCCTAAGGGACATTACAACAGTTATTACAAAAAGTTTGAAGTATTTTTATATATGGTACATTTAAAGTGCAGTAATGGCATATACAGTAAACATTTAACAAATGCATATATATCAGTACTGTACATCAATCAAATTACCATACAATATGAGGATCAATTAGAATCCAATGGCGTGTATAAGTACTGTAAGTGTTAGAACATTAGTTCCCAGATATTGTCATAGTGAACCTCCCCCAAGCCATGGAAAAGACCTTGAGCCTCCCCCAAATACCAAAATAATCTTGGGCCTCACCATAGAAAAGCAGCATACTTTGCACAATACATCAGGAATAAAGTGATGCTCCTTCAAGTAGTTGGCTTACTATAAACCCCCTTTCTTTTGTTTTCTGTCTCAGGTTAAACCCGGATTTTGCAGAGCATATACACACTCTTGCCCAACTCTTCTCCTGAGGCCGTGAAAAGGGACTGGATTGGCCTGTCTAGACCTATAGAATGAGTCTGGTGTGTTTATGTCCAGCAAAGCTGCTTGACTGGGACGGAACCATACTCTGGTGAGTACGATAATCTGCTAATTACTCGGAAATAGAATGAGGACAAAACAGTGTACCCTTTCCCTACCTCCCCCCCCAGCTCAGTACCCCATCCTCAATTCATCAAACTTCTTGTTGGTGTACAGCTACAGAGGTTACAAGAACTGATAGCAACTTACTTTATAACCAGATATCTGACTTTTCTTCCTGAGTACTGTATGTATGGTTAACTGTCTGTACACCCCTGACTCAAAAATTGATGTCTGTATTACTTCCTACCCTCTCTTTTCCAGGCTTTATACTTCCCGGCTCTTTCCTTGTCCCTGCTTTACTTGCTTCTTTCCCTCTCTTTTAACCACCGCTAACCCCCCTCCATATGCTTACTGGAAATTTGTACTTGTACAATGCTTGTTGATTGTTAATTCTATGGTACAGAATCTCTGGATGTCTACTGTATATTGTATACCTTTGTCTGAAAATAAAACATTTTCTACAAAAAAAAAAAAATAAATAAACCCCCCTTCTAACCCCCCTACCCAGCCAGCCTACCTATTCTGCTATTTTGAATCTTGAACTATTGTTACACCTAGCTGCAATACCTTAAAAGGTCAGAGTGTGTTCTCTCTTTCCTGTCTGTCTGGAATACCATTATACCCAATCTCTGCCTTCCCCTCTTAACCTACTCTTAAAGGGACACTGTCAACTCCCTTAAAGGAAAACTACACCCAAAACTTGAAAAAATATATGCTGTGCAGAGTTTTAATTTGTATGTGAAGTTCTAGTGTTTCCTTCCCTCTGACTGGTATTAGGAGTTTTCCCTAAATTAGCCTGCTAGCTTTAGAGTAGTTTTATGACCCCTGGAGATCTCCATATCAAATAGGTTTATTGCATTTCTTTGTCCTACAATGCACCTTGTTTCATGTAATGGTGATGTAGGAGAGCCCATAAATCCAGCAGAAAGCACTGTATTATAATCAGTTCACAACAATAGAGATGGCTATATTTTAAAATCTGTAGAATTCAGCTTGGTGACCACCCTCATTCTAGAGGTTTTACTGTCCTGAAAAACTTTGCTGCTGGTAATTTGTGTGCAGCTCGTAAAGCTTCCAAGATATTTAGTTTGTTTGGCATGTGTGTGTTGAATGTTGGGTCTCTCTTACATCACAGTCACGTGAGACAAGATGCACTGTGGGAACAAGAAATACAATTACACTATCAGGTATGAAGATCTCCAGGGGTCGTAAAACTAGTATAAAGCTAGCAAGCTAATTTGGGAAAAACTCCTAATACCAGTCAGAGGGAAGGAAACACTAGAACTTCATATACAAATTAAAACACTCTGTACAACATATATTTTTTAAAGTTTTGGGTGTAGTTTTCCTTTAAGCCTCAAAGTATCTTTAGTTTAAAAAAAACACATTTAATTTGATCACATTATGTAGATATTGCTGGAGTAGCTGGTAGTTTGATTCTGATTCCTTTTTTTCTTTTAAAAAGTGAAAAATAATCTGTCTACCATACTGATGTTACCAGACAAAAACATGTTTGCTTACATGTTTTGATCAACACCCACAACATCTTTCCTGGACATGGGAATGCCCCAACAGAGACTAGCCACTTATGATGTAGTTGGAGAAGGAAAGACTATTGTATCATGAGTTACTCCACTGTTTTTGGGTGGTCCTTATGTACAGGAAGTATGCAAGAAGAGTAAATCAAAGATTTGAAACAAATTAAATTTGGGTATAATTACATCATTAGCCTGTATTTACAGTTCTACATAGAAAAGTGGATAAAACAGCAAGCATCCTCTATGAATTTTAAAGAAGGTAAGCAATCATAAAATCTGGGTTTCAACTATAAACAATCCCGAAAAAAATGATTTAATACGTTTTATTGGACCAACATAGATGTTACAAAAGAAAACAGGTACTTAAGCTTTCGGACTTGACACAGTCCTTCATCAGAAATGAGTGTCAAATGCTGATCCAATAAAAGTGTTCGAATCATCTTTTTTTCTGGACCTTTTGTTACAAGGACCAATACAGCAACAATAACATATTTCTGAGCTATAAACCAGAAAGAAATGTGTTTATTGTTAGACAGAACAACTACTAGTATCTTCCAACCATTTCCAAAAATAATCTTACATGATATTTTGATAATTTTTATAAACAACATTTTGAAAACAGTAACATTTGAACAGCTAATACAGTTCTTTTATGATGCTACATGCATTATCATGTCAATATAATGTGGTAAAAATGACAGGACTTTAAACATGCAGTGAACCATTTTATGCATTTTTATATCGAAATGAGATTTTTTTATATTGATACTGTATATGTTCACTGTGGTTTTATATTTAATGATATAACTATATGGCTGACATCAAGCTTTCATTTAAAAAATGTTAAGTCTCTAGCCCTAATGGTTCCAAAGTTATCACATTTTAAAGAAAGTATCTTTTGAAGGGTCTGACTCCGGAACCGTTGGGGCTAGAAACTTAATTTTTTTTAAATGAAAGCTTGGAGTCCCGCTGTTAAGAAATGGTTTCAATATTATATCATTATCATGTAACAGTAGCAATTATGTTATCGATAACACAAACTGGCAGTTTTCTCTAGCTATATTGATATACATATTTACATCATGACAGAACTGTTTTTTTGTTGGTTTTTTTTTGGGCAAAATAAATGTTATCGATATACTTTTCCCATAATGATAAATTTAAGCAATAAGGCATGACAGGGTGTATGTTATTGTGTAATAACAACATGTCTTAGGTGGCTGAAGTACAAGGCCACAGGCTGAATGGTTCAAAACCCAGGAAGTGACATTATTACACAATAACACACACCCTGGAGTACCTTATTGATATTATACAATAGTTTGTTAATTGAAGAGAAAAAATGAAAAAAAGAACATATTTATGTATTTTTATTTCATTTTTTTTGTGCGTGGAAGTGTATGTTCAAAAATAAAGTCCAGTGTATTTTTCTACCACTAGGAGGAGCTGTTAGCTAAATCATTGAGCCCTGCCCAGTCTGGCATGGTTTTTCCCGTTTAATTGTGTGTGCTTATGTTATTATTTTTGATGCCCCCCCATCCCAAGGCCATTCACCCACCCGTGAAAATGGGCTGTATTTGAAGTTTGTTTCTTTTCATTATTATTGTTTAAATTATTACTGTTTCTTTTCCTGGTTGCGGAGCTAGTTGGTGGCTGTGTGGCACACGCTCACTGTCCTGATTTCAGAACCAAGGTGTTAGACCCAAGGTGTCATGGCTTCATTTAGTTTTCTGTTGTTTTCTGCGGTAAGTATAGGAGAAGCAGTACGAGGATTCAGACTGTGTGGCAGACTTAATTTCAAGATGGAAACTAAACTTAATATTTTTGTTGCCATTTTCACCCAGAAATGAGTGGCTTCAGTGAACTGCATGACTGGTAGTTATGGTCTGTGCAGTTCACTCAGGTCACTCAGTTTGGGGAAAATAATGTGTCATGAAATTTGAATGGATTTGTGTGATGAACTGTGGTATTTTGCTGAATGTTGGAGCAACTGATGGAACTGGTGTTTGGCAGGTGGTGGTGGGGGGGGGAAGTTAAGCCAGGATGGATTCAGTGTGTGGTATGACTTCTTTGTGGATATGAGAAGGGAGTGATTCCTGGCATCATTATGCAGTCTTTTCTGTGCCTGTCCTAGATACAGTGATGTTATTGTCTAATATCATCACTGTGTCTAGGTGTCAGCAGCCAATCAGGTTGCTAGAAATTTTCTTGCCATTGTATAATATATCAATATACTTTCGTAATATCAACACAGAACATTTTCATCATGGTTTTAATAAATAAAATTAAAAAATATCTGCACTGTTTCTGAATTTTGGTATTAGTCCCCATAATGTAATTGCTGTCTATTTAAGCATAATATCCATAAACATTCATCTTATACCTTTAATCATGTGGCTAACATTTCACTCTCCATACAAACAATGTCAGTTCTTCCTTGCTTTTACAGCCAAAGTCTACAAAAGTGTCAGAAGATGATAGTAAGATATAATAATGGTTGACAGTGTCCCTTTAAAGGTGGAGGCAACTTTTCAGGGGTACTTTTGCTCCCTCCTGCTCTTGCTCCCAGTACAGTACCTCTCTGCCTAACTTTTGTATTTGGGCTGTTCTGCCACTAGTCTACTTGATCACAGAAACATAGGATTTGATGGCAGATAAGGACTGCTTGGCCCACCCAGTCTACCCATTTTTCCCTACCTACAGTATCACCACAGACACTACTTGATCTCTATATCTTCCCCCCCTTCCTTTCCTTTCCACTAAGACTCCCTTATGCCAATCCCATGCATTCTTGAACTCACCACTGTTTTTGCCCCCACCATCTCCACTTAAAGACTGTTCCAGGAATTCACCACTCATTCTGTGAAGAAGTGCTTCCTCACATCTCTCCTGACTCTACCCCTCCCGCTTCATAGCATATCTCCTTGTTCTTGAGCACCTTTATTTCTGAAAAAGTCTTCTCCTTGTACCTTATTTACCCCCTTGAGGTATTTAAAGGTCTTTATCATATCTCCCTCTCCCTCTCCCTCCTCTCTTCCAGGGTGTATTTCAATATATTGAGGTCTTTTAGTCTCTCCTCATACAGATGATGGACCATTTTAGGTATCCTCCTCTGGACCGCCTCCACTCTGTCTGTGTCCTTCGGAAGATGTGGTCTCCAGAACTGGACACACTACTCTAGGTGGGGTCTTACCAGTGATCTATACAAAGGCAACAGCATCTCCCTTCTTCTACTGTTGCTACCCTTCCTTACGGACTCCAGCACCCCAGTAATCATCCCAACTGCCTTACTGCACTGCATGGCCACCTTTAGGTCATCAGATATGATTACCCCCAGGTTTAACCTGGTTGGTGTCAACATGGCTCAGTTGGTAGCACATCTGCCTCTGGGCTAGAAGGTCATGGGTTCTGGTCCCACACCAGGACTAAGCTCATTCCTTAAATGCTTGCACCCTAGTGCAGTACTAGTGGTGTGCTGTACTGTCAGAGTGTGCCATCCTTCAGATGAGAAATTAAACAGAGATCCCTGCTACCCATCTCTGGTGGTATCCTGGTGGGTGTGCAGGTCGAAGTAAAAGTAAAGGAACCCAAGGCACTTTTCATAAGAGTAGGGTCATTTTATTGATAACAAAAGAAACATGCAATACATCATTGCTACAAACTTACAACAAATCAAAAGCAAGGAACGAAATGTAGTATCAGCTATTGTGACATCCAATAACAAGAATTCCAATAAGCTCTAAACAAAGATGGATTACAATATTTTTTCTCACATTTGTGTACATCATTCAGTGTTTGAGCAATCAAATGAGTCACAGCTTCCAGTAAATTCAACTTTTGTTGCATTTGTAGTGCACAACGAGCCCGCCACGAATAATGTCTACATCACACAAAAATGAGCTGCAATGTAGTGGGATGAAATTTCTTCCAGGCCCCATGAGAAAGCTCCAAAACCACAACAGAATAGACAACATACTGAAATAAAGGTTCCTTCCACCTTGAACTCAAAGTTCAACAAAATAAAACAGCATCAGGGCATTCCAGGAGAAGGTGGCTTTGTGTTTCAAGTGTATGCCCACATAAGTCTCTGGGGCATACTATATCTTTTATGCTTTTATGTTTGGGTGAATCTTTCTCTGCCATCCTCCCATGAATACTCAGCCACATGACATCCCACATCTTTCTAGGGATCCTCTTGTTAGTTAATTGCTTCTTGGCTGCACTTTCTTATCCTTCTGGGCAGAATTTTAGCTGAACTACACTAGAGAAATTTGTGTGTAAAATATGCTTATATAACTGCTTTCTGTCAAGTGAAATTATCTGTGTTATATTCAGGTTCCACTGTTTCACTTTTTCCAAGGTCAATATCAGGTATTGGGGAATATGTGTATAGCTTCAAATGTTACCTACCCAATTCCAGTGATGCCATTCCACTAGGAATTGAGTAATCCAATCTAATACTCAAACAGACCAAAATTTCATGGATCCTTTCAGTGCTATCATTAAATTATGATATATAAGCATCGAAGAAGGCAATGAGGTTAACCACCCCTCTCAATATGGTCTGTAGGTATTATCTGTTTTGATGGGGTTCAGGTGGCTGCCCCATATACCTTGAAAGAAAATACTGTAAAGTTTGGTTTCTGAACACTGAGGTGGAGGGAATCCTAAGTTGATGTATAGAAGAGTAGAGGAATTGTTTATTTGTACAAATGAAATAACAACACAGCATCCAAAAACAAGGAATCACAGACTATTACACGGACAGAAGTTCTGGTGTCTCAAATGCAACATATGAAATGCAACCTTCCTACATACAAAATTCTTAATGCTATCAACATTTAACATAGCAATCCACGTGCTAAAAGGGAAGGACAGGGAAAGCAAACAGATAGAAAAAGTCCTAAGGTGGCTGAGTATGTTTCTTTCTGGATTTCACTTTGGCACTCATACTGGGACCACCCTTCCTTTTACAGGTTTGTGTGGTATGTTGAACATCATCCTCAGTGTCAGATGATATCAGCTTTCTAAATGACACCATGGATGATGCTTCAGAGTCAAGGCCATCATCCCTGGCTCCCCAGTTTTTAGCTTTTGCAAGAGGGCAGAATATTTTTTTTGTCGGTACAGAACCAGAAAAAGTGTCCATTGTGGAAGTCTGTAGGGTTTTATGATGCAAGTAATGTCTGCATGTAACCTCCATAAAGGGGTCGGGGGAAGCATTAAAGTTCCAGAAACGGGAGCTGATGCAGCATCAGAAGGGGAACTGTGTGTAGTTTGGTGGAGAGGTTGGTCTGAAAGGTAAGCACCACATCATGTATAAGAGAGGTATCCTCTTGTGAAGCAGGGGGAGTAGTGGCAATAGGTAAAGTGTCACCAAGTGGCACTGCTGTGATATCTGAAGCAGCAGGAGGATCTGGAAGTACAGAATCCAAAGCAGTATAGGGTCCAGCTTTCTGTGCATCATCCACAAGATCCTCTTGTTGGGGCCCATCACTCAGGGGCAGGTACAAAAGGAATGTTCTTCAAATTGGCAAAGATTACATTTAACCTTACTGGAGCACTGAACACCAATCTGGCCATATTTCAGACATAAGTTATAGAATCTCTAATCACAGACATTACTCAGGTGGGACAAGGGGCCACACTTAAAACATGCCTTAGGCTGGCCAGGGTGAAAACAGACTCCCCTGTCTCTACCAATGAAAAAACTGTTAAGCAAATGAGAAATTCCTCAGTTTGTTGCCTTAAATTGCACCTTATACATCCAGCTGCCAGTCCAAATGTGATATTTGTACAAAATAGGGTCTGTTTTCTCCAGAACCTTACATCTCTCCTTGAGCCAATAGATAATGTTATGGACAGTACATGTAGTAGGTTTAGTAAGGAGGATAGCTTGGAAAGGAAGCCAAAGTTCAGAGTACTTTGAATTATTATATTTGTCTAGAATCTATCCAGAGTAGAAGGCAGCCTGAAGCTGATGTCATACAGGGTGTTCCCGGAAACATAAATCAATGCATAAATGTCCGAGGTCAGAAATCTCATTGAGTCTATAAGGAGTTTCTCTACAATGAAAGAATGATCAGGGGCAGTTAATTTTCACTCCTATATTTGATACAAATTGCATTCAGTCATGGGGCAGGGGCAGGTTATGTGGCAAAAGGATCTGACAGCTTAAACTATGCACCTGAAGAGCATGCAGCAAATTCAGAGGAATGGGAGGGAAGGGTCAGCTGAAGCAGTAGAAACAGAATCAGTGTGACCCCAGGAGACAAGGAGTTTGACTTGGTAGGATCATGCAAGCCCACTTGTTGAGCAACATTAGGCAAGGCAACAGATGATATCGGGGCTGCAGGAGGTGGCAAAGGAGAGTCTGACTCCAAATTTGGTTCAGAAACAAAAGGGGCAGATGAACCACGGGTGTGATACTCCTCAATATGGAGCATACTGCTGGGTTGTTCTTTGTCACAAGAATCAATAGAAAAAGATGGCAAAACAGCAGGATTTGGTATCCAGCTATGACCATCAGGACCCAGTATCCAGCCTGCCACTTGAAGAGCAGTTGCAGGGCTTCAACCCTGAGTAGGTGCCAGATCCATCACACCATGGACACTACCAACAGTGGCACAAAGTTGGTCAACGTGGGTCCTGTTAAGCAACTGTGATACCAGAGTATGAAAAGCCCCTGTGTCAAGGACTCCAGGAAAAACAATGTCCGTAATCAGGGCAGGGTCCTTTAGGACAACTGGAGCTTTAGCAAATGTAGAAGTCATAGGAGAGAAGGCACCAAGCTGACTGTCTGTGGTAGTATGGGACAGAGGAATGGCTCTGTGAGCAGTCAGTGAAGCAACAGAACAAGGGGGTCCAGAAAGGAAAGTGTGGGAGTCAGAAATATCAGCAAATTGTGGTGGCTGGACAGGAGTCTCCCAAGTTACAGGAGCAGTCGAGGCAACAGTAGAATAGGCCGATTGTCCCAACCAAAATACCGGGGGGCATGGCGGACTGCATAGCAATAGAACAATCTGACGCACAAAAAGCAATTGGGGAAGGCATACCTGCCACCAGAGAATCAGATAATTCAGGCATACCAGAAGACTTGGACTGCACAAGCCCCAGTGAGTACATTGAGTGCAGTTCCCTTTTCACATGTTGAAACCATTCTTCTTCAGCCTCAAGAAGTGCCAGCAACTGCTTTTTTTCTTTTCAGTGAGGTGGTCCTGTAAACAGTGTTCAGAAAACAGCATGGTGTCCTCAGAGTCAGGAACTACTGGTGTGGGCACAGTAAAAGGTACATGTACAGGTACAGGCAAAACAGACTCTTGCGGTAAGGCAGTATCAAAAAAAACAGACATCAGTGAAACCATAGAACAACTGACAGAGCTACTGTACATACCTAGACTGAGACATATCTATTGGTAACTCCGGAGCAAGGTGATCCCTTGCAACACCACCTCCACCTGGATCTGCCATCTTGGACAGATGGCCAGAGGTCCCCCTACTGGCAAGAATATGGGACTTTCCCCCATGTCCTGGCCAATGTTACACTTTCCATAAAACCAATTCACGCAACTGTCCAAGGTTGTGTGTGGGAGTTGATGTGCAAAATGGCTGCCACTACACATTTAGTCACTTCACTACCAGTCTTACTTTGCTTGTAAAGCACTTTGCGAGGGACTGTGTATGAAAAGCACTATATAAATGCAAATTCTTATTTTTCTTCATCTCTTTCCTACTTGGTGGTCATCAAGGAAAGATGACAAAGTGGTCAACTGTTACCTCTCATCATTTGTTCATTGTTCCTATTAGCACTGTCCATTTTGTTTTGTTTGTCTATTTTGCAGTTACCTTTTGAATTTTACTAACTCCTGACCCTTCCCCGGGTACACCTGAAAACAGCTTTGGCTCAGGGAGCCTCTCCTGCTCACAGATTTGTAAATAAAAATACATAAAATCACCTGTTGTTATACTCTTTCAATTTTCCTCATCCCTTCATGCAAAATATCTAAAACTCAAATCACTTTTTCAGAGGTGCTTGAGCCTCCCTGGAACAGGCTGGGTCCTCCCCAAGGAGGATGACCTCACCATTTAAGTAACCCTGACTTAGAAGAATGCTTGGAATCTGGAAGGAAGTAGAGACACTGAGGGGTGCCTGATTTGTTAATTATGGGTAGGTCTGTAACTTTGTCATGGAAGTCATTGATACTGTACCATTATTTTTAAAATTTCTACAAAGACTCCATGATTTTTTCCATTTTTATCACAGCACCGTGCTTTTTTGGCATCATCCATGACAACACCATCATTTGTAGCATTTCCAGTAAAAACACCATAATTGTTGGTATCTGTAATGTAAGACACATGATTTTTTTTGGTCTCAATTACAAAATGAAATTTGACCCCAGTCATCCCTAGTGTCATAATCAGGGGCTTATACATGACCTCCCTGGGCTTCCAGATGATAGTGCAATGTGTAGCTGGCTTCTGCAGCACAAGACCAAAAATTTGATTTAAAAAAAATAAATAAATAAATAAATCTTTGCTGATTTGCTGGTACACAGCTAAGTCAAAACAGATGTAATTTGGGGAACATAAAAGAGATGCAAGACTTTTTATAACCTTTACTGTAATTGCCATGATATCAGTCATTCAGACCATGATACTAACATAATTTCATGCCAAACGTACCACATGCAAAAGAAAAAACCCTTATTACAGGCCTTGAAGACACAGCGATCACAAAGTTTGAATTAGGCAGAGATAAAAGTCTTGTTCCAAACATGATCCATTGTGAAGGGTCCATCTATCAATTGGGAGGTTAAGATGTAGATATGCCCTGTTGTGAGCCCCACCACTCGGGTAAGGCATCAGAGATTCCTACTTTATCCAGAAGAAGCCATTAAGTTTGAGCTAAGATTATGCTTTTCTATTAGTGCAAATGCAGGATTGCAGTTAATAATGGGTGCTATATCTTCATTGATGTATCAATACTAGTAGAATGTACACAAGGAGTGTGGTGCTCACCCAGCAGAATTCACAGACTTCTTGCATACAGAACTGTGGCACACACAACCAAATTATGTAACGGCACTGGAGCTCTGATAATTGATATTTTTTTAAAATAAAATACCACACCAGGACATGCTGGTTTAACTGATGAATATGGTATTTAAATCGCAGTACATTCACTGTTTTTTAGCCTTTGATAAAGGATTCTTGATCCAAAACATGTCAGGCTATGTTTGGTGTGGCATTTTATGTAAAATAAAGATTAATTCTCAGAGGTCTGGTGTCATTACATAATTTGGTTGTGTATGCCACAGTTCTATATACAAGTAATCTTCATTGATGTACTGTAAACCGGCATGCCGATTTCATTAAAGGGGAAAAAGATGTGGGCTGTGGAATCCATGAACACGACCTCCACTGCTGGGTCAGTTGCCACAGCTATCTCTGAGATTAATGATCCTGATACCCAGGCCCAGTGAATAATATACTGTACAAAGAATTTGTACATGCTGTATTTCGATGTTAGAGCAGTGTTGTAGCTAGGAAAATGAAATGTGTAAGCCAAAACCCTTTGGGGCTCATTTCTTCCCCTTCCCCATTGTAGACATGTCTGTATTTATTTCCCAGACCCATTGTACAATCCTTATTAATTACACTTCCAGAGTGGTATAATAAAAAATACAGCTGAGCTTAGTTTTATGCATTTAACATTATGTTTAATTTAAATTAAGCACAGCATTCATATAAAACTGGAGTTATGCAAAGTAACTGTCCTGTATCAATAAATAACCTCTACCAAGACAAATGTTTAGTAGTGCATTTCGGTGTAAATAATCCAAAAATGATATATTTTATAAACGGACTACCACTTCACTCATCAAATTGTGAAAAAGATTTAGGGATATACTGTATGTTAATAATAAACTTACATCAAATGATCACTGTGTTAGAACTGCTTGCATGACCAACAGACTTTTGAGGCAAATAAAACGCACTTTTGTTAATCGCACTGAACAATGCCTTATTCCATTGTATAGGGCATAGATTAGACTGTATCTAGACTATGGTTCCCCTTTCTGGAATCCAAGCCAAAAAAAAGACATAGCAATTCTTTAACAGGTTCAAAGGAGAGTAACTAGAATGATTCCAAGATTAACAAACTTGGATTATCAGAACAGATTAAACACTACTGGTCTCTTCTCTCTTCAAACTAGAAGATTAAGAGGTGATATGCTTATGGTTTTTATTAATAAATTCACCAGATCTAATGGAAAAATGTGGTCTAACACTCTCCAAAAGGAGACATGTTCCAACACTGCATAATAAACAGCTTGAAGTAAAAACTTATAAAACCAGCAAAAGGAGAAACTTTTTTCCAATAAGAGCATCCATTGTATGGAACACCTTGCCACAAAAATTGGTAGAGGCAACTAGTGCCACTGTCTTTAAAACCAAATTAGATGTTTGGTTGAGGGATAATAGATAATGTCCCACATAGTGTGGGGAACAGTTTTGATGGGCTCTGGCCTTCTTCTGCTCTTTCATACAAAGTAATACCAAGTAATTAGACTAAGGTAGGACAAAAACAAGGGAGGTTTGAGACCCTCAAACAGAAGACAGGATGGACTGCCTGGGAAAGGGTGGTTATGATCAGCTAATAGGACTATTGACTCTTTAAATCCAGCCTGGCAGGGATTTGGACAGATTGGATGGAACTCTAGGTCTTTGTCTGCCAACACATTCTACATGTTTCTAAATATTGGCCTGTGGAAATTCTGTAAAGTTTTACTTCAAGAGCAAATGCCTCCCCCTGAAGCTCACCTTGCCCTTTACACAGTTTCTGTGAAATGGGCACTTCTCTGCCTTTTCCCACATCCCTACCTTTTCACACTTCACAATATAAAGCAGTTGAGTGCAAAAAGTCCACAATATGCACACCTTGCTGGCAAATTGGAGCTTCCCCCCACAAGATATATATATACTTAACAAAGTTTAGAACTGTGCAAAGTGAAGACTACAGTACTGTATGTGAAGTTCCACACTTTGTGTTGAAGATGACAAAAAATGTGGCACCTGGACTGCGACTGTCTTGTTTATCCTTTAATTTACCCAATTTTATATGTTTTTATTACATTTTTTCTCAGGTATAAATGCTCATAATTGAAGTGCTACACTTATTCTAATATGCTATGGTGCCATATATTACACAATTGTTACTTGGTTCCTAGACTAGAGGTGTCATTAGCAACACCCAGGGTTCCAAGAGAAAAACTGAATGGCAGCGGGGTACATAGACTATAGTCTGAAAAAGATAGGACCTTTCACACCCTTATTGGCAAGCTGCAGCAAGAATGCAGACTGGAATGTCTTTAAAAGGCAGACTGATTTGGATGATTTCAATTTGTTGGGGAATCACAAAAAGGGACACTGTGAAAGACATAGAGTGGGACTGAGCCCTGTGCTAATAAAGACATCTAAAGAAAGCACAGATATATTTAAACACACACTGCATATACCGAACAAACCTTTGTAAATAGTCAACAAAGAAATTATTTTCCTGTAATATTTTGTGTGTGACTGAATTTCCAACAGAATGCAGTGTCAACTGCCTTTGAAGACACAACAAACTAAAGCAGTCTGGTATGGCCAGAGGAGAGGATTTGCAGGACAGCACTGGGCAACCTAAATATAGGAAAGCATACCTAGGGAGATGTGTAAAATGACATCATAGTGGTAATAGATCAGAGAGAAAAGGCTGTTCAGCTAGCTCCTTGGTTAAGGCTTTACTGATGCTGGCAAAATAGTGTGCAAAACACTTTATAGTGGGCACGGTTGTCACACTAAGCAATAGCTTTGTTTCACTGTAACAGACCATTTCACTAGGTTGACACTTCTATTAGTGTACTACTTAAAGGAGTACTACACTCAACATTTTAAAACACATATGTTGTGCAGAGTGTTTTGATGTGTGTGTTTACTCCTGCTATGTCCTTCCCTTTGTTTGCTATTAAGAGTTTTTTTTCTAAATTAGTCTTCTAGTTATATGGTAAAATTATGGCCCCTTGGGCTCTCCATCTTAGCATGGTTTATTGGTCTTCTTTTTCTTACAATGCCTCCTGTCCCATGTGACAGTGATGCATCCAGGACCACTGATTCAGTATGTACTAGAGATAGGATCCTGATGTTCTGGCCTCCACTAAATAACCATAATTTATTATTTTTGTGGTGTGTGTGTTGTGCCTGGCCAGCAGGAGTAAATGTTTTGCATTTAAAACTTTTCATTTTATCAAACTACACACAGCCATAAAAAGCACACAAATCATCCCAAATCATCAGTGCTAAAGTTATGACTGTGGCTTGTTTTACAGAATAACCCACACAGTTAGCACTCAAGCATTTGCTAAACTGTAAATGTAGCATTTTGTTCTCACTGGATGAGGAAAGTTACTTAATATCACTGCTCTGCCATTATAAAATTGACTCTACACCAGTACTTGCTGAATCTATGTTCATGCATACATCACTGTCACATGGGACAGGAGGCATTGTAGGAAAAAGAGCAATACATCATGCTAAGACAGAGATTCACAGGGTCCATATAACTACCATAAAACTAACAGGTTAATTTAGAAAAAAACTCCTAATAGAAAAACAGAAGGTTACACTTGTATTACATGCACACAAATCAAAACACTTTGCACAACATATGTTTTTGCAAATTCTGACTCTAGTACTCCTTTAACTGTGCTTTCAATTTACTTGACTTGTTGTTTTGTATCCTTGCATAAATGTGAACAAAAATGTAACTATATAAGTAGTCTTAACTGAATCCCATTTTAACAGTGTCACTTTGGAAGGAAGACACGCATCTTAACTGTGTGTACTCCTGAATATCTATCCCATAAATTAGAAACTTTAGGGAATCACTGCAGGGCATGGGGGGGGCCGGGGGCAGTACTAACCAAACAGGTTTCAGTCTGCTATTAAACTTCTGAAGACCAAACTGAGGGCCATCTGCCAGAATCAAAAATAAGTGGGAAGGGGAAAAGAACATTGCATTTACCACAGAGAAATGGTTTAGCGCATTCCAATCGGCCTTTAAAACTACCAGCTTACAACTCTTTTTTTTTCCAATTGTTTAATGAGGAGTAGCACACTAAGCTGAAAGCTTGTTTACAGGTGTGACCTGGGAGCACAGGGAAGTTAAGTGACTTGCTCAGGATCACACAGTATGCAAGTGGAGGCTCTGGGATTCAAACCCAGGTCTCCAGATTTGCGGCTCAGAGCCTTAAACCACTGCACTATACTGCTTCCTGCTACTCTGGCAGGAATATGCACAGAAAATGTGGACCTGCTGCTTGTTTTGGTAAAAGGTATTTTTTTTTTACTTTTCTGCAAATGAAGCTGCCAAGTGGACAGCGAGGACAGCGAGTGAATCAATGGCTTCAGAAAACTACACACACACGCGTGAGTGAGTGTTGCTATAGCAAAACTCGCTCACACTTGCGTTGTGTTTTCTGAACCCGACGAGTCACTCACTGTCCTCGCTGTATACTTGGCTGCTTTGTTTGCAGAAAAGTAAAGAAAATACCTTTTACCAAAACAAGCAGCATACTTTTACACTAAACTTTCCTGTTCCTACAAATTTTGTAGCATATTCTTTTCAACAGTGAATGCCGCTCGGTCATGCTACAGTACCGGACACTCCACGTCACTTGCCCTCAGCTCCTTTACTTCTACATAACAAGTCCCTGCACCAGCAATCATAAAAAATAAAGGGTAGGTGAGTGTGTGTTCATGGATTTTTTTCACTCACCCTCGGTGTGTGATGACCACATAAACCTCTCAAGCTTCACTCCCAAGATTTATGGGGCATCACACACCTCAGGTGTGTGAACAAAATCCATAACACACACTTACCTATCCATTATTCTCTATGTATTGTACCCATGTTGTTCAATAAACCTGAATTAAAAAAATGAAAGAAAATAATAATGAAAACAGGATATATGTACCTTACAGTTTATCTATACAGTACAATCTGCATTAAACAGACACGCCACCGAGTTTGTTTTGCATTGCTTTTGTCTGTTTTTTTTTTAAGTTGGCAACCCAACTTGTTTTTCAACACTTAACTAGTTCAACATCAACTTTTATAATGCAATAGAAAACTAAGTAGAAACTCTTATCAAGCAGTTATTGCAAGATGTTGCACTGGGTGCAGTAAGACTCACAGCATACAGCTCACTAAGAAATGCTAAAGCAACTCATTGGTATGGCAGTTTAATGGAAACTGTGGTGTAGCTGAGGCTTTTTTGGACCAAAGAGTTATAATGCAATAACAAAAAACAAGTGTAGTGCTGGTAGATTTGGGTGCACCAGTCAAACCTGAAATCCAGAAACATGAACAACATAGTGCACTCCAAAAATGAAGTGCTTACATGAATCCACGTCATTGCAGCATTTAAAGTTCCAGAAAATTACGCAAGCAAACAGCAGAGTAAACATTTCAGATACAACCAAATGTACTGTAATATTGCAATGGTTTTAATTTCTCAGATGTGCACCTTTATTAGTGGACATTTTTGCATATTAGAAACTACAGTATGTTAGGGCCCACAACATACTGGGCCAGATATTCAAAACTTAGTCCCAGGGAAAAATTAGCACTGCAGGGTGTACTAAATTAGCCCGGAATTATTAGCATGCTATATTCAAAGGAATAGCCCCAGGCTAAACATGCTGAATATAGCATGCAAAGGAAGCAGTGCAAACAGGGACGGGGGTGCAGTGCAAAAATAGACCAGGAAAATAAGACAGCTCTGAATATAACAACAGGGGAGGCCAAAATGCAACACCAGCCCAGTAGACTCAGAGGAGGAAGAAGGCAGTGCTGCAGTAGCAGGCCAATGTGAATGATAGTAATGGAGTGTTGCACAACAACAGCAACAGTCAATGCAGGCCACACATAGCAGAACTGTGCTGCGCAAGTGACAGGTTAGCCTAGAGGAAACACATTAGCTCTGTACTAACATTTTGGCCCGTGCTAACACATTAGCCTGGTGCTAAAGTTTGCTATATTCAAAATTCCTATGCAAATGAGCCTACTTAGGCAATCCATGTGCAAACAGCCACGTTAGCATCTCATTATGGCCTGCTTAGCATACATTACCATGTAGTTTGCCTGGTGCTATTCCATGGTGCACACAGCCCCACCTGTAGGGCTGACAGGAACTACAGGTGGTAGCTGCAGGCTGGGAGGTGTACACAACTTCACCTGTATGTCAGACCTGAGAAACAGTTTGGTAGTTGAATGTCGGCAGGCTCACACAGTGCATGCCTCACACCCATTCCGCACTGAAATGAGGAACACAGATGCTCAGAATGGGGGAAATGAGGGACACTGATCCACATAATGGAGGACACATCCACAAACATGGAGATACAAATGCAGAACATGAAGGAATCCATTACCTTTATTTCTACACAGGTTAGTTGGTAGTTAGCAGCATAGAACACTATTAATGTATGCTGTAAATTCAGGATGTACAGTACCGTCTGTGTGTGCAGCATTATTCCATGAGGGCCTAATGAGGAACAGGGCATATTTGAGTGGCAGAATGAGAAATGCCCCTTGTAGTGAGGACACTGGAGAGTATGTGTTTATTATATATATATATATATATATACACACATATACATATACATTTATATATACATATACTGTGTGTGTGTGTGTGTGTATATATGTGTGTATATATATATATATATATATATATATATATATATATATATATATATATATATATGTAATAGATAAACCACTCTGAGGTGTGCGGTCACGCTCTGATATCGCACACCTTGGTGTGCGTTATTCCATTGAGGCCGCAGGCCAAGTGCATCAACCCTCAAAGGCGTGCGTGTATCAGGCAGCGCCGCACTCCAAGTGGTTTATCTATCTTATAAAATGTCAAAGTTGTTTTGGAGGGGGTAAAAGTGCAGGTGTGCAGTTGCGCTCTGATATACGCACGGTCATGTGGTGGTGCTCACCCAATAAAAGAGCAACAATTTCCCTACCCATTTTATAAATATATATATATATATATATATATATATATATACATACAAACATATATATTATATATGACATGTTGCCCTGTTAACTTGGTAGTCTAGTACCCCGCCTCCCCGCCACGATCCCCCACACACAATGCAGTCATGAGCAGAAGCACACATGCCCTGGTAGTCTAGTAGCCCCCCCCAAATAAACACACAACAGAGACATTCACAGCCAGACACAGATACACACAAGCAATTGCTCCTTGCATCAGCAGATGTCTCAGGGAAGGTAATGTGTGTTCCACCTCCCACCCTCTGACTCACTCTCCGTACAGGGCTACTGCTATTGGCACTGGGGACCCCTGACCCTGCTCTTGCTCGCTCCCACTCATCCTTGCCAGTGACTGTGCACATCACACAGTGCCTGTTCAACATTGCTCCCCCGGTGACTCTCTCTCACTGGGACATGGGGTGGGGGGTTAGTGGAACGGGACACATACAGATGCAGCTGCTGCTCAGAATGAACACAGGCTGCCATGAATTATGGCTACACAGGGACCTTGTTGTATGTGCATGGGGGGGCACCCCAGTGCCCCAGTACACTCCTGCACTGTTACATTCTATATCCACATGTTGAGCTGCCACTGTCACTCTCTGTGTGTGGCTGCGCGGGTTCTCTTACTTACTGATCTCCTATGTCTCCCTCTGTCTTGCTTGGTTGGTCACCTGCTTCCTGGTGCTGTCGGTGATCTGGGGATGTCCCATGCTGCAGCAGTGGATTCGCTTGTTGGGGGGGCACTGAGGAACGGGTGTCCATCCCACACTGTCCCTGTCACTGTTTCAGCTACCAAGCTGCACTAACATCTGCTGACACTCCCAGCACAGCAGTCGCAGTTACGGCAACAGGCGAGCAGCTCACAATGCCACTGACAAGGGGGTGGCTACTAGCGCTGGGAAGGATACCACAATGGTGCACATGATGGGTGAGGCCTCTGTCTCTGATACTGCCTTAGCAGGGGAGGGTCTTCTTTATGTCCTGTGGGTTCAGACGCTGCTGTGGGGAAAGTGGTAGCTACCAGCGACTCCACGGACAGAGAGTGGGTTGGTGGAGATCCGCTGGGTGGTGGTGTAGGGAGACTCATTCTCTGTTCAATTTAGACAGTCTGTCACTCTGCCTCTCTCACCGCACTGCTGCAGCTCACCCCTACTATATAGGAGACTGTGTCATGGAATGGTTTCAGGGATCACAAGGCACGGTCACTGACAGTATGGAGGATACATGTCATACATATCTTTATTTGGAATGGGGCTGCAGCCATGTAAGTGACATCGGGGGGGAACTGACATACATATCTTTAGTTGGATTGGAGCTTCAGCCATGCAGGGGACAACAGGGGAAATGTACCTATTTATTCCTGGGGATCAGGGCGAGGAGGGTGGACTTGCATCAGGCGCTCTGGGACTGCTGTGTCCATGCCCCTATCCCTACTTTGCCAGAGGTTTAGACATGATTTTTAGTGGTAGTATTTTGTGCCATGCTATAGGTTCTACTAACCACTGTAGCATGGCGCTGATCTTTTGAATAACCCAGTGGATGGGTATTCATGGCCACGCCCCTCAGTTCCTCCCCTGCCTACATTATTTTATAGTGCTGGTGCTATCACATTGCACCGGCACTAATTGCACTTCTGAATATTGCATCTGGGTGCAACTGCAGTGCAAATATGGTGCAAACGGTTTGCGTCCAGCACACAGTTTTGAATATGGGGCCCACTGCATGTAATGCTAACTCTAACATACCGTTTTGTGTTTTTTGCTAAAGTGAAACTCAATAAAATGGTTTAAAAAGTTACAAAAACCAACAGCAGTAACTAAATCAGCTTGTTACTCCAGTGCTTTGAGGATTGCTTCTCCTACTCCTCTAAGGAAGTACACTGTCTTGTTTGTGTTCTGGAGACAAAATGCCCTGCTTGTGACATCTCAGTCATTTCACATCAGTAGACTTTGATGTCACAAACAGGGGATCATGATGTCAATTCCTGAATAAGGCTTAGTTGTAAGTAAACTATAAGATGCAAAGACCCACTTTTCATAAACGCATCCATAAAAAAAAATGGAATGACTTGAAATTCCAATTTGGGGGGGAATACTGTGTAACTGAGTTATACTGATGCCATGTGCGATTTGTTGTTTTCTGGTGACTGAATGGAGACCGTCTTAAAAAGCTAGATGTCCCATACTCTTATCCTTAATAATCTTCTCCAGTATTTTTCTAACAATCCAGATCAGGCCTGCTACCTATAGATTTATTAGATTTAGGTTCATTTATTTCATATCCCGGTAAGCTCATTAAACTGATGGTCCATTTTAAAGCAAAACAAGGGGCCCAAGGCAAAAAGGCAAAGTGTGGTTCAAAGTGCAGATTTTCAAAACCAGATAAAGATACTGCATAGTATGCAGACAATATCATGTCATGTACTGTATACATAATTCAAAACATACAATCCTCCCTAAAATCACAGACTCCCTTCTTAGCATGAACTCTGCCACAGAACTTGCTGCCACCCACAAATACACAGATTTTCTCTCTAATGCTTTCACCTATGTTACTACTGAAGATGTTAAAAAGTGCCCGCCCTAGCACTGACCCCTGTCAGACCCCACTGATGACTTCCATCATTCATGAAACTTCACTGTCTACCACTACTCTTGATGACTTCCCCAGTCAGTTTTCCACCCACCTTGCCAGTTTGTTCCCAACCCACAGGTCCACAGTTTTCTGACTAAGCTTGTGTGCATAACAGAGTTGAGTGCCTTGCTAAAACCAAAATATAGTGCGTGGATCACCTGTCCTTTTTTAGCCACCCTCATTATCCAATCAAAGAGTCTTATCAAATTTGTATGACAGAACCCTCCTGTTACAAAACCATGCTGTCTAACATCCTGCAGCCCATTAGCCACTCCGGCAGTCTTTCTCTCTGATTATGGTTTTCGGTAGTTTTCAGACTACTGATTTATGTCAACATATACATGAAAAATATGTCATAATAGATGTACTGTAATTTGCTTTAACGCACAAACAATCCATGACTTTTCATGACTTTCACTATGATTTCCACGAGTCTGTCATTTTGACAGTGCCATGGTTTGTTCCAAAATTTTCCAGGAGAAAATAACAGTCCTATATAAAAACCATTAAAGAGGGTACAACAATTCTTTCCAGCACCCTACTCAGGGAACGAAAGAGTAGTAATGGGCTTACAATTTTCAGCCAGGACTGGGTTACTCCCTTAAAAATTGGGACAACCCAGGTAGATTTCCAAATGTGCAACTGTGCAGTGAGGGAAAGACTTTTAGCAGGGGTGAATGCAGTGCACTCAGCAGTCAATCTAAGGAACCTAGGATCCCAATGATACTACCAACAGTCGGATTCAGAGACAAAGTAGGCTACAGCCTGTAGATCTTGTTAAGGGTAACAGCCTTAAAATAATAAGAGACTAGGGCCAGATATTCAAAACTTTGCCCCAGGGCTAAATTAGCACTGCCCATCATGCTAAATTAGCCCCGAACCAATAGCCCGCTACATTCAAAAGGGATAGCCCCGGTGCTAAACCTGCTGAATATAGCATGCTAAGGAAGCTGGGCAGACTGGGCTGGGAGTGCAGTGCAAAAATAGCCTGGAAAATAAGACAGCGCTGAATATTTATTTATTTATTTATTAAAATCTCGGATAACACCTTTTGAGCTAGAAGCTCTTTACAGTCATGAGCAATACTCAAGACAAATTAAATAATGAGATCTGTTACACAGAGGGATGAGGTTAATACAGGAATTATAAACAGGATATGTAGAACAAATAGCAATGTCTAACAAAATATAAACATGGTAATGAGGGGTTATAATATACAAAGGGGAATCATGTGCATAGGGAGTAGTAATAAGCATAACACTTGAGAGTTAAGTGCTCAGAGTAACAGGGCCTCGATTGTCGTACAGGAGGAGGTGTAAGTGGGCACCAGAGGGCCGAGATGGCGGGAAGCGTAGAGATGAGGAAGGAGAGTGAGAGAGATAGTGGGGGAGGTGGGTTGAGCGGAGGCAGATGATACAAGTCTGGACATAAGATTACTGTATGCAGTCACAGCAGGAGTTCAGTACCATCTGCTGCTTGAGACTTGCTTTAAAGTTACCCAATGTGGGCAGGTTAGCAATGTTATCATGAAGGGAGTTGCACCACAGTGGTGCTCGGTAAGCACAGGACCTTTGTCCTTGGGATGTTCTGCATTTATATAATATAACAACCAGGAAGTGCAAACCATAACAGCATCCCAATTCACAATGATGTGACGGAAAGTAGAGGTGAACTATGTGGCCAATGTGTGTGCTAGCAAAGGAGTAGATTCATTAAAACTGTAAGCACCAGCGCATGTGAAATTAAATTGTGCAGAAATGTACACTGTTCCTGAAATGTTTGCACAGCGCAAACACATTTGTGCAGGTTTTGCACAGAGCTAAGCTGTTTGCCCGGTGCTGTTATGTTTGCTTGGGCCAAAATTTTGCCATACTCAAAAGTGACATGCAAATGAGCCTACTTTTAGGCAGTCTGTGAGCAAACATCCAGATTAGCATCTCATTATGTCCTGATTTGCATGCAGTTTGCTCAGCGCTATTGCAGGGTCTCACAGTTTCACCTGTTGGTCAGTCGTGAAGTACAGGGGATGGCTAGGTCCACCCTCAGCTCCACCTGTAGGTCAGTCTGGCAGTGCATGGTGGTAGCGGCAGGCTACATTTGTACAGAACCGCATAGAATATTATGCCCCAGGAGACTACACAACACAGGCAGAGGTGGTGGTGCTGCATGCAATTGTCACACTGTAGTTCTTGCTACAGTGCACAGGAGACACTACAGTAGTAAGGGGGCCAGTAGTGTTAGGGACAGGGCAATGCCTATGGTGTGTAGGGCATCAATACCCACTGCACTGTACACAGTGACAGACCCAACTTGCAGGTGTGTACTGACAGTGGACATTACTCTTATGCTGTTGTGTGACCCACAGATGTTGCACCACTGGCATGGGATACTCACAGTGACGTATGCACGGCTGGCTGTGTGTGCTGTGGTGTCTGTACAGATGTGCAGTATGTGGCTGAGGGGGCGCATACCATCAGACAGGCACACTGGCGTTGGGGTATTACCAACACTGAACCATTTGCACTGCGTGGCTTGTCCCAGCCTTGTGGCCGCACCCAGTCTGTGGTACAGCTTGGCCACCTGTACACCCTCTCCTCAACACCTTCCATGCCCACAGTGCTGCATGTGTGTGTTGGCTTCTGTTGGTGTCCACCGAAGGGTGGTCTGTGGGTGTGTGCTATATGGCCACACTGCCATGGTGTCCACTGAGAGCCGAGTCACCACTTACTGCCTGGCATGGCTGGGACTGGTGGCAGATGAGGTCTTCATAGGGATGCTATCCATGAGCAGCATCTTTCTTCTATGTCTGGTTTATTTCTATGTTTAATACTTACTGGTTAGGGTTGCGCAAAGCCACGTAAAGGTTGCGAAAAGTCATGCAAAGCCACAAAGTTGTGCAAAGCTGGTTTGTCCAGTGTTAAGACTAATTTTTCATTGCGCTAAGTCACACAAAAACACTTTGCTTGGCGCTATTCGCTGAATGTAGCATTGTGCCTGTATTCATGTTCATGCCCCTCAGTTTGCCCCTTACATACATTTTACTTTTGCCCAGCGCTAATGCAGTTTGCCTGCACTATTTGACCTTTTGAATATAGCAGACCCATGCTAACCCTGCGCAAATGGTTTATGCCCAGTGCAGTTTTGAATATCTGGCCCATAGTCAGGACAAGGGCTAAAAACTCTGCCAAGATCACCACAGTGTACACCACCCCCCTTAATGGCTAATTTAGATTTGTAATTAGTCAAGTTAGATCATTTTTCTTTAGAAGTGTTAACCATGAGCTGAAGGATACAGATTTCTTCATTCTCTTGCAAAGGTTTTTTAGTTTCTTGCTTATGCTCAGGTTTCATCATCAAATGTATTGCTGCCCAAGACATTTGTGGATTGTCTAAACTATTCTGTTTGTTGTTTTTTAAACTAAGTTATTTTACTATGGAATGATCTGAATAAGGGTTACCATGTGGAACTTTCCACTGTGAATGAATCAGTTCACGGTTTGCATGTGGAGAATGGGGAACCAACCCCCAGCCCACTTGGGTTCCAGAAAGCATGGGAAATGAAACCCTGCTGAGCTTGCTTTTCTGGAACAGTCTCTATCACATGTCACTTGAGGATTTGTTCCATAGATTGGGAAGAGACTCCAGCGAAAAGTGTGTCCTCCAAGTTTGTGTTGGACCATCAGAATCCTAAGTCACCAGCAAGCACTGTAAAGGCAGATACCTGGATACTTGTTCCCTTCAGTGGAAGAAAGGATCTGAGTTCAGGGTGGTGGAGCCAGAGGACCATATGGCAGTGTTGTAGCAGGAACTAAACGTAAAGACCATTCCAGTGACTAAGAATGCACAGTGGAAGACCATGTAAGTGTGGATTTATTTGTTTATTTATTTAAAATTTGGTGACTGGGATGGGAACACTGAGCCAGAGCCCATTTCCAGGTGTGACTCGATGGAGGAGATACAGCAGTGAATGAAACAGCAACAGCAACTACAGTGATAACCACGGGTGCATGTACTGTACATGAATAAGGAAACAGAGCTGAGGCTCCCCTCAGAACTGCTCGGGCCTGGTCAAAAAACAGAATCCATAGAGCAAATGAACCAGCACTGAGCAATCAGGAATGCCAATCATACAGAATTTATTTTTAGTATAAAAAGCATATGCACTTACAATTTGATGTAATGGCAGTGATAAAAACATGTACGTGAACAATAAAAGCAAGGTTCAAGTAAATTCCAGTATAAAAGAAAAACAATGCAGAAAGTGTACAAAGTATGTTGGTTATGGAGATAGCAAGGTTGAGAGCCAGAGGAATGTGAAGTAAACATAGGGCAAGATATTCGTACAGAATCATGGTGGCGCAACATTCAAATTACAGAATATGCTGAGTTTTAAGATGCAAATAGCTAAACAGTGGTGGGGTAAATGGGGCATGCATTGCTGTAATGCAGAGAGAAGAGAAACTGGCTAGCTGCAGGTGTATGCTTTTGAGAAGTGTGCCTGTAGAAGTGGTTTGACAGACTGCAGGGTGGATTAAAGGTGGATAGAGAGTGGGAGGAGGATGAGTAGTAGTAACTTTATTCATAAAGCACCCTTCCCCGAAGGCTCAGGGTACCGTATAGAAAGGGCAGGCAATAAATAATTGAAAACAATAATAAATAACTTAATAGTACTCTAAGCACATATATACAGTAACTAAGAAAAGAGAAATGATTTTTTGGTTTTCCACAGTGTTGGGAGGTGGATAGAGAAAGTAGACTAGCCTGTAAGGTGTACCGGATGATTATGCTGCATCCAAAACAGCGCAGAAGAAACAGCACAACAGAAAGTGCTAATCCTCCTACAGCAGCAGGGGTTGGTTAGCGTACAAGGAAGACGCACTACCCCTGTCACTGTACATCACATGAGGAAGTGAGAAAGCTGCTGCCAGGCCTCTGCCATGGTGGAGTGGCTAGGGCGCCAGCACCTGGCAGCATGGGGGACCTGGGTGTGTGGTTCAATTCTCCCCAGGTCCCATGCTGTTGCAGCTTTTTTCAGGGGAAGGGGAAGCTTCCCCCCTCCAAAGTTTCACCCTCATCTCCTATGTCTACACCCCCTCAGAGTTAGTTATTTTAATTTTGGGGTGTGTGGGGGCAAAGTCCCCCCGGATCCATAACAGGTGTCCGACAAAAATCTTGTTCAACGCCCCATCAGTGACACCTGCAGGTTGACCGCATTCTGCAGTTGGCTGCCAGTTCACTACTTGGATCTTTATTTTCTTCAGGGGCTACACTCCCCGGACCTCCCATGTGGGGGGCTGTGCCCCCTGCACCCCTCCCACTTAAGGATTCTCAACTCCAGTTGGAGCTGATTGGGGGTGCAGGACCCCCGATAGACAGCACCGGGTTCCAGCGGGTCTCCCACCTCGGCTAGGTGCTGTAGTCACTGTGGGGGGCCTCGCTGGTGAAATGTCGCTGTGGGGGGGTAACCGAAGCCCCCCACATTAAAAACATAATTTCTGTAGTTTTTCATGGTTACTGTTGTGGTCTGCATTATTTACCAACACTGTTTATGCGCACGCCATTGTTTGTGCGACATTCTGCTGTGCGTTATTTCAGGTGATGCATTATAACCCCGTGACCCTGTAGGGCTGTGCGAATATCTTTTGCCTGAACATTCAGCCAAATATTTGGTATTTGGTAGTCAAATATTCAGGTATTCAGTATTCAGGTGTTTATTATTGGAGTACAAAAAAAAAGATCCTCCCCAACCCTTATTTATTTTCCAATCCCACTCTCCTCCCTAGCCCAAAGCCAGTGAATAATCTCAGGTCTTAACAGCTGCAGTTCTTAGTGTACTGTGTTCTGCTGAGAAAGCATCTTGCAGTAGTGAGTGGTACACTACTTTGTTTGCTGTATCTACATTGAGCTAATTTCTGCATAGTTGCTTATCATCAGTGCGCTGTATTATGACTGCTGCAGTCTGAGTTTGTGATGCATCACAGACAGTACCTGAGCTGACATCGCTCTGCCTGTAATGATAGCATACTATGGGACTTTATCTTTGTAGACTGAATGTTACCTTTCCCCTTAGCTGGTAACCCTTTTTATGTTGATTGCGCACATGCGCAAGAAACATGTTGTGGCAGCTTGCTGCAGAAGCAGGCTGTGGAGGCACGGCACTGTTGTGGCCAATGTTGTGGCCAATGGTTGTGGCCCACTGCCTTTGGAGGCTTGGCCCATGTTCCCCAATGGGGTGGCTCACTGCGGCTGACACTAGTTCAGCCAGCATGCCACCACCTTGAAACATTTTAGTCGCTGCAATCAGGGGCCGCCTCGTCATTGCAGCGTCGTCCACTGCAATGAAGGAGTGACCCCTCATTTCAGAGCTCGCTGATGGGGCACCCAATCCTTGTTGGCTTCAGTTTCACCTTCCCCTTGCCAATGGAGAAGCCCACTCCCCGTCGGCATAAGACCTCCCCACTTTCATTCTGTCCTGGGGGGGTGCCCAATCCCCCTCGGCCCTTGTGCCTCCCCCTCCCATAAGTGCTGACGGGGGTGCCCAATCCCCTGTCAGCTACAGATCCCCTCAAACACTCAGGTGGCATGCTGGGAGCCCACCCCAGCATGTCAAATGCCCCTGAAAAAGAAAAACCATACCGCAATGTTTTTTTTAACCTGTGAAAAAAGAAAATGGTCCCTCACAGTTTCCCTGCCCTCTCCCCAACCTGCACCCACCCTCTGTGTGCCCTGCCTCCCCACACACACACCCTCACTCCATACTTACCTCCGTAGCCCGGCGCGTCGATCTTCCGTGGACCGGGAACACATCTGCACGCTTCAAAGCAGACCGCGAACTGAGGAAATGCCAGTAAGCTGTAGAAAGGCATAAATAGGGTTTTTCAACTTTGGGGTGTATCTCAGGCATTTTGGGGAATTTTGGCACCAAATTTTCAACATGGGGTTATTGGGACCCCTCCTCATGAATTCAGCCACTGTCATTATGTTATTCGGTCCCGAAAGGTGATTTTGCAGTCACTGCATGGAATCACCTTTTGGGACCAATTAATGAAACAACAGTGCCAGTGTTCATCAGGTGAGCGCTCAAGAAGCCTATGTTGCAAATTTCATGGAAAAAATCCCAAAAATGGCTGTTTTACGAGCATGCATTGCGCTGTAGCGACACACACTCGTAACTTCACAAATTTGCAATATTTTCACTCCAGATTTTCAACATTGGCATTTTCTATACCTCTTTATGAACAGTACAACTGTCATTTTTCACATCCTGGCCGAAATGTGTTTTCACACTTGCAGTGCAGAATTGCGTGGTCGCAGTGGGAAATCAGTGTTTGGGACACATTAGAAAATGACAGTGACACTATTCATGAGCAGACGTCCTAAAATGCCTATGTTGAAAATTTGGTGATGATAGTCCATCAAATGATTGTGTTACAAGTGTGCATTGTGCAGTTTCCACGCACCCTTGTAACTTCGCAGATTTGTAATATTGTCACGCCAGATGTTCAACACTGGTAGTTTTTCACACCTCCTTATGAACAGTACAGCTGTCATTTTTCACATCCTGGCCAAAATATGTTTTTTGCACTTCTGGCACAAAATAGCATGGTCGCTGTGGGAAATCAGTATTTGGGACAGATTAAGATAGAGCGAGTGGGGGGGGGGGGTGACCGAGCTCAACTGAGCTGTGTCGGGACTGCTGCGGATTTCTTTGTGGGCAGAAAAAGGCACCAACATAGGCAGGAGCCCAGTACAAAAGGGCAGCCTGCAGCGTTGGGAGAAACAGAACGAGCGAGTGAGAGAGGGGGGGATTGAGCAAGCTCAACGGAGCTCTATCAGGACTGCTGTGGATTTCTTTGTGGGCAGAAAAAGGCGCTACGCAGGCAGGAGCCCAGCACAAAAGAGCAGCCTTCAGCACTGAGAGAAATGGAATGAGTGAGTGGGGGGGTGGTGAGCGAGCTCAATGGAGCTCTGTTGGGACTGCTGTGGATTTCTCTGTGGGCAGAAAAAGGCACCAATTCAAGCAGGAGCCCAGTACAAAAGGGCAGCCTGCAGTGATGGGAGAAACAGAATGAGCGCATGAGAGAGGGGGAGTGAGCGAGCTCAACGGAGCTCTGCTGGGACTTTAGAGTTGCCCACCCTCCCACCCAGTGTCCTCTGTGGTCCTATATTACAGCAGGGTCTCTGGAGTGGAGACAAAGCAATGATTGGATACTTTTAGGATTGCTGTAATAATACAGATTAAGTTGTTCTGTTTATTTCTCTAACTGAGCTAAGTAGTGAGCTATACTGCTATGATTGCTGTAATAATACATATTTATTTGTTCTGCTTATTTCTCTAAAATCCTCGTGGCCACTACTTGTAACCATATCTTACATTTTTCACTAGTAGTACCTAGCACATAATATGAGCACCTCAACTCAAAACCTGGTGCAGCAAGTGCAGTAGGCATTGCTGTCATTTGGGCCTTAGTCACTTGCAACAAATGCTCACCACTCTGAATGCAAAGTCACTTGGTCTGGACTTGTAATTCCTGCCCCTTGCACCAGTTCTCAGAAATACGTCTTTATTATGCCAGTTATTGTACTCTATCCTATGCCAAGGTTCCCCTCATCCCTGCTAAATTATGGGGACCTGGCAGGAGATGCCTTACTGCACTCTGTTAGGCAGCTTTGCTTAGTGACGCAAAAGGTCAAACACAAAAGCAAAGTATCCTGTAGCTCTTTTAAACTGTTCCATGTACTCAGGCAATTGCTACTGCTTCTGCTTATTCTTGGTCAAGTTACACACGCCTCTTCCTTCAGAGGCTACTTGGACAAAGCCCCTGTCAACATGGGGGGGGGCGCCTAATGCAAAAACTTGATGAATTTAAGCTCTGGGTAACACACTCTCATTTTGATGCTGTGGCTGTCATGGAGTCATGGCTGACTAATAGGATCACTGACAGGGAACGTACAATCATCTTCTACACCTCAGTTAGACAGGACAGGGCTGCAAGAAAGGGTGGTAGATGTCTGGTACACATTAAGTCCCTTCTTCAGTCCAGCAGATTCCCCCTTTGCCTGGGATCTTCTGGTTGTGAGCTCACTACAATTAACGTAAGGCTGGGGCTCAGGGATGAAAAAATAATCAATCTCATTGTTACTTGCATCCTGCCGAAGAATGTGTCAGAAGATTTTGCCTACTGTATTTATGATATTTCTAGTCTAAATGCAGCAAGAGAAAACTGTGGCTGGGGACTTCAACTGTAACTGGCCTACTGGCACTTGGGTTAATATCCCAGTACTGACACTGTAGTGCAGCTTGAGAGGGGTGCTGCAATTCTGAGGTGCCGTCTTTTGGATGAGATGTTAAACCAAGGTCCCATCTGCCTGGATTGGTGGTAGTTCAGGTGGATGTTAAAGATCCCATGGCACTTATCGAAAAGAGTAGGGGAATTTTGTTTTTATTAAGTACTGTAGAGCATAACAACAAAAATTACATACAAAATCAAGCAGAGAAGAAAAGGAAAACCACAAAATCACGACTTTAGGTAACTGGGACATCCGAATCAGTTATCCAAGGAAGATTGCGCCATACAGTTCGAATAAACAGTGCAGTTTGGTAAGCTTTTTCCTTATGATATAAGCAGCGCATTTCCTTACAAACGTTCCCCACGATATCATCATAGAGCAATAATTTTTGTTGTAATGTGAACAAACAGCGAGCATTCCAAATATACCATTTAAGAATAGCAAATAACACAGATAAGGTACTAGAGTCCCAAGAAGACCATTCCCTGCCATAAGTCCCGTAAATCAATGTTTCATAAGAAATCATCTGAAAAGGTAACATATTCCAACACAGAGCCACATAAGACCAAAAAGAATGAATAAAAGAACACGTAAAAAATAAATGAAACATAGTCTCAGATTGTGCCATACACTGAGGCCTACTACAGAATCTTTCATCTATAGCTTTATGTTTTTGATTAGATTTAACATTTAATTTTTCATGGCAACAAAGCCACAGAACATCTTGAAATTTGCAAGGCACTCGGGTGTTACGAAACAGTCGCATAACATTGGATGTCAAAGACGGGGAGCATAAAGGAAGAGTAACAGACTCCTTAAAGTGCTTATCCTGCACCTCAGAGTATAGCAATTTCTTTGAATAATGCAAAATAAGGTGAGATGTAATACCCCAACTTTTAAGGTGCACAAAAATAAATCTATAATAAGCAGAGGAAAAGGGAACTGATTTTAACATTTTCAGGGAATCCGAAACCCAACCTTCATACCAAGCTCGAATCTGACATTTAAACAAAGGCGACCAACCAGTAAGCCACCCACTACAAATAGGATGAAGATTAGCAAACAAAAATTGAATAAACAAAAACAGGATTGGATTTATCATATGCAATCCGCCATCAGCCACCCTAAGATACAATATGTTACGTTTAATGGGGTTCAGTCTACTGCACCAGATGGCTTGGAAAAATAAACCAGAAAGAGTGGTGTCACGTTCTTTAGGCAGGGGAAAAATCATACTTATATATAAAAATAAAGGCAACAAATAAGTCTTGACCAAATATACCCGTTTAAGTTTGCCCATAGTATACTTGTTCCAACCCTCTACCCACGCCTTCCCCTGTGTAATCTTCAAATCCCAGTTAACAAGATCCTGTCTACCAGTATCGAAGACAATCCCTAAAATAGAGATGGGACCCTTCATCACTGGTATACCTGCCATATGTGTGGCAGAAAAGTCCAACCCTAAACATTTAAGGACACATTTACCTTTATTCAGGCTTATACCAGAAGCAGTACCATAAACAGAACAAAACTCAAGAGCTCTATTCAATTCAGCTGCCGATTTCAGGAGTAGACAAATATCATCCGCATAAGCAATGGCAGTCCAAGGGGCATGATGTCCAGAAAGCAGAACCAGAGTAAAAAAACGAACATCATTTAACAACAGGAGTAAAGGGTCTATACAAAAAACCAATAACAAAGGGCTTAAGGGACACCCCTGATGAACACCCCGTCTAACTGGGACCATCGGCCCCAAAAAAACATTCACCAGAGGTCTGATAAAGACACAACGGTAAATAGCCTGTAACCATACAAGAAAAGTATCAGGAAGACCATATCTGCGAAGAGTCAGCCATAAAAACTCAAATTCCACTGAATCAAAAGCTTTCCTTTGGTCCAAAGACACCACCAATCCAGTGGCAGAAGCAAATGAACTGGATTCAAACATTCCTCAATACGATCAATTGGTCCGTTATTACCCTACCCGGAACAGCACAAGATTGGGTATGGGAAATAACACCCAGTGCAGCCACAGATAAGCAAAGGGCTAATATCTTCAGCAGAATTTTAAATTCAACATTCAACAAGCAAATCGGCCTCCAATTGTCTAAATCTTCCCTAGCCCCTTTCGTATATAACAGGGTTACTACTCCCATAGTTGTGTGAATGGGGAAAAGTGCCCTCTTGCAACATAAAAGTATAAACCTGGGCCAATTCTTGGGAAATATACGGAACAATTAATGCATACAACTCTAATGGAAGTCCATCCAAACCTGGCACCTTCCATCTTGGTAATGCAGCCACTGCCTCCAAAACCTCCGTAGAGGAAATGTCCGAGGCAAGGGCAGCAACAACAGACCCAGAGAGGACAGGAACATCCAAAAAAGGGAACCAGTGGGAATAGGCAGCAGTATCAGTAAGCTGTGTATCAAACTGTTGTCTCAAATGCCTAGACACTACTGACATTATATCAGATTGTTTCGTAACAGTCGACATATCGGAATCCCAGACAGCAGACATGGTTTTATGCTGAATTCGAGAAAAGCAACTAAGAAAAGGGCAGATCTCCGCCAAAGACCCCTGTGTCCCAAACCGCTGTTGCATAGTTAAAGATGCCATTTTTTTCTCATGAAAGTCCTGCATTTGTTGTTTAAGAAGTCGAATTTGATCCCCATAATCATGTTTAGTGGTATATGCCAAACTCAACACTTGCTGTAGCTGCTGTCTGAGCATCTGATATTTCACCTTTTCTAAGTCTGAGACATGTTTGCTCTCACATAATAAAAGAGTCCGTAAATCAGACTTCAAGCTATCCCACCAAAGAAAGGGAGTATCAAATAACTGAAACAAAGTCTTTTTCCCACCTATTAAATATAAAATTTGTTGGGGCAGGGAACCCCCAGAGAGTAATAATGTATTAAACTTCCAAAGGCATGGGCCATGAGGCGGGTCCTGAGTACCAACTACCACTGAAAGTGCGTTATGATCAGAATAGGCCACAGAGTCTACCTGGGCAGCAAGTACAAGAACCTCTTTACTGAGAAAGAAAAAATCAATTCGGGTAGCATGTGTACCCCTCTGGAACGTAGGCATCCCCTTAGAATGAAAGGATTTATAAACATCTTTAAGGTGAGCCAATTGGACCGTAGACTGTAAAGCTGACATATCGCAAAAAATCTTTTTGGTAGAGGTACCACTGCCACGATCATGAAGTGTAAGACCGCAGTTAAAGTCATCACCCCGAAGCACAGTTTGTGCAGAAAAAAGAAAAGGCCGAAGCTGAAGAAAAATATCCACTCTGTCAGCTTTCATTTGTGGTGCATAAATATTAATAAGACGAAAATAAGTGTTATGAATCTTAACATCCAACAAAAGAACCCTCCCCGGCACCAAATCTATCAATTTTATAAGCTGAAAAGGTAAAGTAAACAAAATCCCTACCCCAGTACATGCATCCAAACCAAAAGACCAGTAAGAAGGACCCTTGTACCAGCTGCTTCTAGCATGGCGAACCTCAAGGGCAGTGTGTAGTCTTGTGTCCTGCAAAAAAATAACATCCGCATGGGAGGACATTAAATGAGAAAAGACCCCACTACATTTCTACGGATTTTTAATGCTATTGACATTAATCGTCAAGAAAGTTAACTGGGCAGAAAGGCACATTCAAAGAGATTAAGGGGGTTTAAACAATTTAGATTTACCAGCACCAGAAGCTCATTTCTTCCTCCCTTTAGGGGCAGGCCTCCCTTTCGAGGAGCCTGCCACCTGCTCACCTAACACACTGGATTCAGAATCAGAACAGGGATCAGCACATTGAGAACCCTCTGAAGAGACTTCGGAGCTCTTATCCAGAGAATCAGGTTCCAAACGCAGAGGTTGAAAGCGATTAGAAGTTTGGGTTCTCAAATCTAGTGAACCTTGAGTTGGTTGTCTCAACCTGCGCATGTTACCCGGGTTCGGGATCAGCTGCCGAGTCCTTAGGAGGAGGTGGGGTGGCATATCAGGAGAGGAAGGGATAAGTAAAGTCCCCGGTTCCCGCAGTGGGAGGAACAAAGGGAGGGGAGGGGGTTCAGCAGGGTCTATCAACATAGAAGCCACCTGAGCCTCCTGAACTACAGGAAGGGGTTCAGAGCAAAATTCAGGAGGAGGGGGCAACATTGACAGGGTAGCAGAAGGTTGGGAATCTGATGGCAAGGGGGGGTCCCCTGACCGTACATGCGTCCATTGAGCAAGAGCAATCAGTAATTGTTGCTCCTCCAAATCCCCAGAACCAGATTTGGAAGAAGCAGCCTGTTTACATTCTCCATAGGTATGACCAGAAAGACCACATAAATTACAACTGACCACTTCAGAACAATGCATGGACATATGACCCAGCTTCCCACACAAGGAGCAACAAATTTTATCACAGACACCACTAAGTTGTCCCGGAGCACCACATTTATAACAAGATTTAGGCTGGCCTGGGTAAAATAAAACACCACAGTCACCCCCCAAAAAAAAGAATTTGGTAGATATTGAAAAAAACCATTTATTTCCCGAAGAAGAACCCTAAACCTCCAACCCCCCATCCAAATGTCTTCACTATCAAAAATGGCTTCAGGGGCCCCCAAAACATTACACCGTTGCTTGAGCCAAAAAAGCAAGTCGGTCACACTGACACCCTCATTACGAAAAAGAACTGTGACAGATTTCTGAGCAGGTTTAGTAAGGGGAATAACCTCAAATGGAGCCCACAGCGGAGTACACTTTACTGACCCATACCTGTTCCAAAAGGCTTCCAAATCAGCCTGCAATTTAAAGCTAACGTCAAAAGAACGTTCACCAGAAACATGGATGAGAGCATACAATTCAGTAGCTAGAAAAAGCAAACTATGTTTAAGCAGCATTTTCCCCACATATTCCCTATCTGGAAACACATCAAGGCCCCCCTTATACACAATACAAACAGCATTATGTCTCTTAGCTGGTAACACCTTTTCTTGAAAAAGGAAGCGTAACTTTTGGAGGAGCCAGCATTGTCACCCACTGAAGAGGTCGTGTTCTCACCCCCCGAAGACCGGATGGAGGAAGCTGTAGGAGGTGGGGGGGGGGCTCCGAATGACAATCACCAGACGGAGCAGGGGATGAAGAAACAGTACCCATATGGTCCTGAGACGAGAGTACAGAGTGCAGTGGGAAGGCAAGTTTAGGACTGGGGGTAAACTCCAAGTCAGTGTCTAAATGTAAATCCGATACCTCACCCAAAGAGCACTGCACAGCCTGTGAAGGTGTTGGAGAAGACAGAGGGGGCTTCATAGCGATCTGTACGCCTGGGATCCGTATCGGGGCAAACCCTGAGGTCCACTGCTGGGAAACAGGCGAACGCACCCATCCCGCTGCCCTGAGAGAATGCTCCACCGACCACTGCTCCATATCATCCGGAACCGAGTCAGCCCAACCATTATGCGATGCTGACCATTTAACAATTCGCTGAGGAGCCGTGAAAGAAAACATCGAAACACCATCCTGTTTCATAGGGTCAGTTTGGAAAATCACCGGCGCAGGTACGAAAGCAGCATCAGAGAGTCCCACTGCCACACCTAATGTGGGAGTATTCTGGGTTGTCAGCGTAACCTGACAACTCCCGCCAGAGTCCACAGCACCTCCCGGTGCACTCAGGAGCGTAGGGGAAGGCACCACCTGTCGGAGAACGATCTACCAAACCACAGCTTGAGAAGGTATAGAAACAAAATCCGTACTGGTAACATCTCCTGTAGATGGTAAGGCAGATTCCAAAGTAAATTCCTCCATTGTAGAAACAGCAGCCTGGTCTAAAACAGACTCAGAAGGCACTTCAGCAATCCGTGAATCAGAATCCATAACAGGAATCACCACCGTAGAAGCATCATCCAATACAGGCAGTGTAGCAAGTGCACCACACTCTTCCACGTCCTTCTCCATGAGAAATCAGGCAAAGACTGACTCTGCAGCAGACGGCAAAGCCCCCTGCTGACAGAGTAGGGGAATTTCCCTGGTGTCCTGGCCAAATTTCCCTCATTCACTGAAAATACCACCAACAGCTTAATCTGGTTCAAGGTCAGTTGGCATTCATCTGTATCCCCCTCTCCCCGGGTTGTGCCTGAAAATAGGCAGGCTTTGTCTAGTGCACTTACCTGGTCAACAAAAACTAAAATAAATAAACTACTAGTAAGAGTAAAGCCCTCAAGGACAAATTAATTAATGTGTACCTTATCCAGCTTATTACCACTACTACCAGGGTAAATTATAAAATCAGTAATGCCACTCTTGTAGACTGAGTCCTAGTTAGTCATATGCATAAGATACCATATATAATGACAAAATAAGTCAGAAATTTAGAACCTAAATTTAGTACATATTTATTTATTTATTGAAATGTTTCACCAGGAAGACATACTAAGTAATACTGCTCATTTCCAGATACGTTCTGGGGGAAGAGGGCATGGATAATTACAGCAGATAATAGCAATTAAGATACAGTAGGCAAAAAAAAGCAAGTGCTACAACAGACTGCATAGTTAAATAAAACATCAGAAGTGCTGCGCCACAGGAATTACTGACATTTGACAAGCAGATGAACAAGACAAAAATCAAACGGGTGGTATAGTGAGAAGAAGGGGGCTACAATAGATGGGACAACAGACAAGAGGAGGGCAGGAAGACAAAACATGTGCAGAATGCTGGGGGGGGGCAGACTGCCTGCGATTAAGGGCAGGTTCATGTAGGGGTCATGTGTGAATGCATGAGAGAGGAAAGGACATGGGAGGATGGAGCATTACGAATGTTGATGAAGAGAATTCCAAAGTTTTGGCAACCAGTAGGAAAAGGAGGACTGACCAGGTGAACCAGGTGGGGATGGCAAGGGTGTAGGCAGTACTGCTCCTCAGAGAGCGAGAGGATGGTGGGAGTGAGAGTGATGCTGCTAGATAAGAGGGGAGCATTCCTAGCCAGAACTTGCCAGTAAACTTGGTGCAATGAACAAGACGGTGATCAGTGAGGGACGGGAGAGCCAAGGATTGGTCTAAAGAACAGAGGTGAGTGTGAGGAGGGCAACCAAGAACGTAATGACAGAAGGAGTGGAAGAGGGTGTCCAGTGTGGCTAAGGTAGACTTGGGGTGGCACTGTAAACTACGTCACCATAGTTGAACATTGGAAGTGTTCTCAAAAGAATTTCTCTGTGAGCTGATAGGGGGACAAAGTCATAGTTCTGGTAAAGGGCACCCAGCTTGGGGAGCAGTTTCTTATGAATTGTATCCACATGACTAGAGAAGTCGAGGTGTTTGTCAAGCCATACCCAAGGTATCTGAAGGAGGCAGTATTTTCCAACAAGGTTCCATCAAGAGTACAGAAGGAGGGGACAGAGAGGAGTCTAGAAAGTCTTTGCTGTGTGCCAAAGCTCACAGAGACTGTCTTTTTGGTGTTTAGAAACAGCTGGTGTGCACATAGCCACTGCTGGACATTGTAAAAGTCCTGCTGAAGCGTGGACGCCACTGACTGGGTGGAGGTGCCTGAAGCATACAGTACAGTGTCATCCGCATACATGTGAATGAAGCAGATTGATATACTGAGGGGAGATCATTAAGGAAAATGGAGAACAGAATCAGGCCAAGGACTGAGCCTTGAGGCACCCCTGTGTGGATGAGGAGAGGTGGAGAGAGAGGGAGCCCCCGATCCTGACTGATTGTGACCTGCCCACTAGCTAGGATTTGAACCAGTTCATGGTGGGGGAAGACAACCCAGCTGTCGAAAGTGTGTCCAGCAGGATGGAGTGTGAGACAATGTCAAAAACCTTGGCGAGGTCAACAAAGATGGCAGAAGTGATTAGCCCCTGATCCATACCAGTTAGGATGGAGTCAGTGAGCCGGAGGTGGATGTGGAGTGGTTTTTCCAGAAGCCAGACTGGTAAAGTGTGAAAAAGGAGGCAAAATCAAGGAAGGGAGAGAGCTGAGAGAGGACTACATGCTCTTGTAGCTTGGCAAGAATTGGCAGAAAGGAGAGGGTGTGGTACTTGCCTGTTGTAGAGGGATCACCCCCTTTGTGGAGGGGGATGACGGTAGCCTGTTTCCAGGCAGTTGGTGCAAAGGCAAGTTTAAAGGAGTGGTTTAATAGATCAGCTATGGGTTGGGCGATGGTAGGGGCAGACAGGTATAAGAGTTTAGCATTGAGGTCATGCAGGCTTTTGCCTTTGGACAGGTTTTTGTGCCATGAGAGCCTTGAGTGCATCTGAGAGGGAGATGGCAGAGAAGTGAAAGAGGGGTTCAGAGGGCACTGGGGGCATAGGTGAGAGGTAGGAGACTGTGTGCAGTGTAGAGAGAAGGGGCAAGGCACGTGAGGTAAAGTAGGTGTTAAATGCTTCGGCTACTGAGGAAGGGTCAGTTAGAGTGGAGTCCGCCACTATAACGGTGGGGGCAGTAGAGTGGGTAGGGGAGAGAAAAGGGCATGTATCACCTTCCAGAATTTTGACTGGTGATTTATATTAGACTGGGAGACACTAGCAAAGTAAGCAGCTTTGGCTTGTCTTACGAGTCTTATACAAGTATTTTGAAGTTGGTGGTATTTTTGATAGGTGGCAGGGGACGGAGATTGCGTATGAGCCTTCCAAGCTAGGTCTTAAATCCTTAAGCAATTGAGGAGGTCAGAAGTGATCGAGGGGAGGTGGGAACCATGGACTCTAATGTATCTAAAGGAAGCATACATAGTCCAGATGTTGAGGAAGGAAGTTTTAAAATAATCGAAAGCCAAGTCAATTGAGTTGGCCTTGTTGATGAGTGACAACTCAACCCTTATCAGATCTTCAAGTATGGGTGCAAGCTCAAGTAATTTAAGGGAACGAATGTTAAGGAATTTAGGAGGGGCTCAAGGGGACTGGATTTTGTGTACACAGTAGGTTATGTGATGGTCACTGAGGGAGTCAGGCAGGATGCCAGCATTTATAATTCAATGCGGGTGTGAGGCCAGGACCCAATCAATGAAGGAGTGATTGAGTCTTTTGTTGTTAAGGTGAGTTGGCTCTGTAATAAGCTGAGTAAAATTTAGGGCAGTGATGTCAGAGTGGGCGGGGGAGTGTGCTGCGGTGAGCAAATTCAGATTGAAATCTCCCAGGACTAGTAGCTCACCCAAGGAGGCAAGGGAAGATTAGGAAGTCAGTAGATCAGTGACAGCGTTAGACCGGAGCGAGGAACAATAGACGCTGGCTATGAAGATGGGTAAGGAGGCGGGGGAGACCTTTATGATTACTTACTTATGCTTGGAAGGGGTTGACGAGGCCAAGATTGTCGTGAAGTGAATGGAGGATTTGAGGTTGAAGACTGCCCCTCCACCTCTCTTGGAACAGTCCTGTCGAATGATGGAGAATGCTTCATGAGGAATTTTTGGGCCTAGCCAGGACTCAGTCAGGATAAGGATGTCAGGCTGAACTGACACCATCAGGGGCTGAATCTGGTCAATCTTGGGCAGCAGCCTTTGAATGTTTAGGTGCAAGATTCTCAGTCCATGGGAGAGTTGGAAGGAGGGGAGAGTGGAGGGGCCATGGTTTAACTCAATGACACCTGCAAGTAGCAGTAAAAGGGTTATTAATGTGTAAGCAGAAGGAAGCATTTCTTAGGTGCACTGCTGGTAATACGGACGGAGTTGCAAGGAGGTTGAATTGAAAATAGGGAGGATCTGAGTAGGGCTAGTAATGGGCAATGAGGTGGCATGATTCAGGTGCCAGGGTCAGAATTATGTGCCAGATATGATCGGAAGCATAGAAAATTCTGATCAGTCAGGAATGGACAGAAAACAGTATCTGCTTGCTTGATTGGCAGTGTAGCTCAGGTCAATTTATTGTTTGATCACCTTCTTGACATTAACCAGCTTCAAGCGAGACTGCCTAAGATTCTTTAACACTTTCGTGAACACCTAACTGACCTTAAACAGTGCCCACTTGCTTGTGTAGCCCAGGTTACAGTACCCAATTTACTCTCTCTGCAGCCATATTTGTGTGATTAAATAATTGACTGAGTGACAGGCTTTCTGGATAAATAGTGGCCAGTTAATTCTGAAATTATTTCCCCTGATTTCAGTTGCAGAGGAGTCCTGCTTTCCTTTCTTTAAAGTTCTTTTTTACAATTACAGTAACTAAAATAAGTTAAGGAATTAAAAAATGAATAAATATGAATACTACAAAATTTGATCTAATCTCATTTAATTTTCATTACGGTAATTTGCATTAGATTTCATTTAATTTAAAATGCTTTCCAGAAGCAATATGTGAGTTAATCACTATGTAGCAATGTATATAGCATACAGCATGATCATTGTAGAGTTTCCAAATGACTCATATGAGGGTCACTGGCTAGTGCTGATATTTCAACCCACCAAACTGGCCCCAGCTTATATGCAGACCAACTTGTATGTGAGTACATATGGTAATCTCTAGTGCTGTCCTGCCTGACTTCCCATGTGACCACTCCCCCAGCACCTGTAGATTTGAGATGGTCGAAGTCGGCAAACTTCACTCCGTGAATTTATTCATGGATCACAAAGTGTAGATTTTTTACTGTGAAGTGCAGAATTTTGCCCAGTAAAATTCCATACTTTGCAGCAAAAACTTTGCAATTCAGATGAAGTTTAAGTTTCCCAGACCTGGCAAAGCTTTGCAAAGCTCCGCAACGTGGTGAATTTCGTCACTTTTAGCGAACTTTGCCAGCAAAGTTTTACTTCACACCTCTACTGTAGATGGCCATCCAAGGTTAACAAAACTGAGCCCTAATCTTCCAATGCCCGTGTCTTCTGCACTCAGAAACTCCCATTTTTTTTCTAGTCTTTCTGCTACAAGATGACTGGACTTTCTTAACCAAAATGTGGGATGTCAATTCAGCCCTTGCATACATTACTCTCCAGTTTAATACAGTCTGTGATCTTGTTGCCCCATTCAAGCCAGTAGTTAAGAAAGGAAACTTCCAAGCCTGGTTTACTTCAGCTATTAAGTCACTCACCCATGAGGGAGACAAAGCCTGGAATCTATGCAAAGACATCAATGGTGGTAATTACCTGCCAAAGTACAGAATGTTATTTTTCCTCTGTGAAACTTCATATCAGAGAAGCCAAGGCTGCTTACTACAAAATCCAGCAAATGAACCTGCTTAACCAGCCTGAAAAGCTCTGGGGTAGCATCAATGAACTCTTTGGAAACTCAAAAAAATCCATGCTTTATTCAATGGACCATGGTGGTGCCACTATTAATGGAGACAAGAATATTGCTGATATCTTTAACAATACACTAAGTGGTTTACTGGTATATATACCACTACCAAACACCCACCCTGACCCAGCTGGAGACCCCCTTGTGGGCACAACAGTTCTAGGTTCTATTTTAAATGGCTAACCTGGACAGATATATATATATGGCTACCTAAGAAAGATAAAAATGAAAACTAGACTTGGTCCCGATGGCACTGACATGAAGCAACTCAAGTACAGGATTAGGGAAGTTACCTATCCCCTGCAACAAATTTTCAACCTGTCCCAGGCCACTGGGCGAGTGCCTGATATCTGGAGAAAGTCCCATGTGGTCCCTGTATTCAAGGATGGGGATGCTAACCTGCCCAAAAATTAACAGTCAATTTGTATCCTCCCCCTTATCCAAAATGCTTGAGAGGGTTAATGACCAGCTTGTAGACTACCTTAGCAAGCATGAACTCCAGTCAAAAGAGCAGCAATGATTCAGGAAGAACTTCAGCACTAAGACTGCACTCTTGGAGTTTACAGATGCTGTACACTGTGCGTTGTACCAAGTGGAACTGGCTGGATCTATATTCATGGATCTCACTAAAGTATCTGACCTTGGCAGTCATGCCCTACTCTGCCAGAAGCTACTTCAACTGGGCCTCTCTCAAGACACAGTCTGCTGGTTTAAAGACTACTTATCCTGCAGATCTCAAGCTGCAAAATGCCAGAATGCACTACTGGATGACAGGTTGTTCAATGTAGAAGTTCTCTTAGGGTCCATTTTTGGGTCTGTACTTTACAGGCTATTCATAAACAACCTACCTATGGCTTGTAAATTGACCAATATAATTCTAAACGCTGATGACGATGTCATTTTTCAAGGGCAAGAGCTTGTATAGTCTGAGAGGCAGACTTCAGGATGACAATACCTCCAGCCAGGCATGGTTCACTTCAAAACTCCTTGTAGTGAATGAAATGAATTCTAAATGTATGCTGTTTTGTACTCACAACAGGCCTGACATCTCTGCTGACTTGAGCATTTCCTCCTGACCTGGGGTTACACTAGAGCAACTGAACACTTTTAAGTACCTAGGCACTATCAATAGGGGCAACCCTCTACCTGAAATTAAGAAGCTTGTAGTGCGATGCTTTATCACGGACATTACAGATTATGGTGGTGTTATTTTTGGTTTGACAAATGACATTGCTTTGTTCTGGGTCAGGGTCCTGCTTAATTGGGCCTGCTGCTTTGCATTAGACCTTTAAAATGATACCCACACCTGTGTTCTGCATAGTAAATTAAACTAGCTTAATGTTCAGCTCAAATGTACTCTACCACACTTTGGTCGTATGCCGTAAAGCTCTCCTTGGCCAGTTGTCCCCTGGTCTACAGTCTATGTTCTGTTATGTGGATCATAAATATGGTACCAAAGTCATGGCACAACACTCTCTATTGTTGTTGTTGTTGTTGTTTGTTGTTTATTCGCTTAACGGGTAAGCACACTGGAAACAAGTTCCTTTTACAGGTACGACCCACATATATTACATACAGACAATACAAAAAACATACATAAACAGTACAACAAATTGCAGACATGAGATGTCTTTGTTACAAAAATTGAATCATAAAAAGCATTTACAGTTAAATTGGGATTCAAAGTACAACCTTAGTGCATCAGCAAACTTTTTAGCAGAACATAACTGCCTAATATCATAAGGAATTTCATTCCAGGTAGATGGAGCAATGTAAGCAAAAGATCTTTGTCCACTTTTAGTTTTCATGAATGGAATCTCAAGAAACCTACTATCTGACCTATGTCTAGAGTAATAACCATCGTTATACGGTCTCAAAAGTTTACAAATATTATGTGGAATCCCAGAAATCACAATTCTATATATAAACTTAGCCACACAATATTGAAAATTTAAAGAAACCGGTAACCAGCCCAGTTCTTTCAGAATCACACAGTGGTGAGATAATTTAGGACAGTTTAAAGCAAACTTAGCTATCAAATGAAGTAAGGTGGATTTCTTTGAGATCACTGTCACAGAAGCAGTCAGTAATTATGGCTGCATAGTTCACAATGGGAGCTAAACAGTGTATGCTATTGCTACCTCGCAGTCAAACTGTGATGGGACAAATTTGCTTATTAGTTTGCAAAACAGTGGAATGAACTGATGGGATGGACACTTTAAGAGACAGCCGCTCTCGAGAATCATTTAAAGATCAGATGTCCATGCTCACTCTCAGCTGGGACATGTAATTGCTACCACTGAACATCTGTTGGGATCTGACGATGTATTCATTGTATACTGCTGTCTACACAAAATGTCATGTAACTAAATCAAATCCAATGCTATGTATACAAATACTGTTATCTGTATCCACTACTGTATATTTGTGTATTTCTTGTTGTTGTACCTGACGCTAAACTCTTTGAAAATAGGCACATTCCTAAAGGGTTTTACATGGAATAAAAACTAAAACTAAATGATGCTACCTCCCATTCTCCCACCCTCTGTCAGCACCATGCTACCATCCTCCTACCCCCCCAGCACCCAGTTTTTTTGTATTTTAATCCTAGGGTGTGCAGGCAGCACAACTCTCCCACCTCCATGACTGACCACCATCTTCATAATGTGCTTGTTAGTACTAAGCAAATAAAACCCCTAATATCCCCCCATTCTCCCCACCCTGGATGCACCTATCTACCATTTCCTTCCCCTAGCACCCAATTTTAGTCTCAGTGGGTGACGAGCACAACCTGCCCTCTTTCACGCCGTTCACCTTCAGATGAATGAAAGCGCTCATGCACTTGCACTCTCTAACAGTAAAACCAGTTGATCAGTGGTCTCTTATAGTGTGCATGCAGCCGGCAGTTGCAGGCCTAATGTTGGACTATAGTACAGTTCTGATTGAAGGCTGGTGACTGAGGATCACAAACTAAATATATTTAAACACTGATGATAAATACTGATGTTAATTGCCCCTGACTGTTACAGTTCTGAAATAGGCTTTGAATATCAATAACACAGGAATGCTCATAAATTATTTATCTGGTCCTAGCTAACAGAAGAACTGATAGATTGTTGGCCCAGTATTCACAGCCTTAGCAGCCTTTGCTGTGGCTGGCTCTGTGGGACATCTCCCTCTGAGCTGCATATGAAGATGGTGTTACAGGTGCTGCATACCCAATTCACTGTTGGGTAGTGAGGGGTGTGGGCAATAGTAGTCTTCAATGTCCTCTTCAACTCACAAGGAGATTTACATTTACCCACCCCCAAAGAGGTAGACAATCACTCAGAATCATAGGTGACTTGAGCGCACTTTCAGGACATGTCCTGACAACACACAAAGTATAGGGCAGACACTTAATGTTGTTCCAGAATGGAACAGAAATACTGTTTTGCAGTGACTAGTAAGCAACTGTTTTCAGCTGTGTGTCTAACTGCTGAAATCACTCAAATATCTCTCCTTTTATCTCCCAGACAAATCTGACATAGTTTCACATATCCTCCATCTGGGGAACAGTTCTCATTGGTTGACACTTCGTGGATAAATCATTATGCTAATTCCCTTGTTCTTAGTTGTTGTCCTCTTCCTGGGGAAAGTGGAAACACACAGTCCTCTGTAACCTGAGCCAACTTGTAACTATCTACTTTTGCAGAGCTGAGCTCATGATTGTCCGTTTCTCTTGGACAACTTGTTCTGTCCTCTGACTGTTACTCAGCAGCCCTGGGGCCAGAGGCAAAAAAACTTTGTGTCCCCTTTTAGTGTTTCATTCTCTTTATTTGTAAAATTAGTCTCTGTTCTTAAGTGCAGTGTTCAACCATCAGAATCTCTACCTCCTAGTCCCTTCTGCCACCTGGTGGGACCTAGTGGTGTACTGGTGGCAGGGAGGAGAGCACTGTTATGTGCGCCTAACATTTGTTCTCCTACCATGGGTTTGGCTGTGTGTTGGGAGTTTTAATGGCTGTGCACCTTTCCGTGGCTTTGAGAGCCTTTGAAGAAAAGTGCTGGTTCCTCAGTATGCTCCCTAACCCTTAAGGCAGCCCATGGGTTTGGCCATGTTAAATGCTACTGCAGTGTGGGCTACTGATGTCCATGGCATGGCTGCACCCAAGAAAGAAAGCTGTGGTTTGTTGGCTGTCTTGCCCTGCTGCCACAGTCTGCAGTTGTGAGAAGAGTGAGGTGAAGAGGGTGCTCCTTTGCCAAAATACAAACAAAATGGTTCAGTCCATTTCCCAGGTCTCACAGCTGCAGTCTGGACAGGGACTGGGGAGAAGGAGTGGCATAGGGGGAAGATGCAATGGAGCTCCACTAAGCTAGAATATAAAGTACCATTTGGGAGGGTGTTACATCTGTTACTGCATATTTAGGACAATCCCCTGCTATAATCATCCAAGGAGCAGTATCCAGCCATCAACCCAGTGGCATCTTGTGTATGACCCATTCTATAAACAGGTCAAACAACTAGATGACAGGAGTCCCTAACCATCCTGTAATATATTTTACTCAAAATATTTAGCAAGGAAGGTACTGTAAGCTGAGTATCAGCTCATTTCCTGGTATATCATAGAGGAAAAGGGGAGGTGCATACATACTGCAAGCTACAATTGAATGCAACATTAAATAGATTAAATTGTACAAGGAATTAATAACTGTACAAAATATTCTCTTGAGGGATTCTTACTGATCTCAGTCGCCAAAACTGCTGCTTAGGTAACAACTTCATACAGGGAGGGAACACCACCAAGGGGACTGGTGTAGTAGAGGAAGCAAAGGGGAAAGTGAGTGGAAAAAAGGGGGGAGGGGGAGTCAGTAACAGGAGAGAGAGGCAGAGGTGAAAAGGAAAGGAGAAGGGGTGACAAAGGGACAGGGTGCAGTTGCACATGAGTAGTGTGTTCATGGAGTAAAGTTTATGGAGTACAAGGGAGACGGAAGAGTACAGAGAGTGAGATAGAGAAGCATGTAGGATAAAGTGCTATCTTTAGCTGAGGTATTGGGGTGGGGGGAGAGACAAGGAACAGAAAACACCATTATTAAGACAGTAGAACAGAAGGGAGCTGAGGAAATGAGAGAGATGAATCAGGGCAAGGAGCCAAACCAAAATTTTAGATTAAGTGTACGTAATGAGACAGGCATCTACCCTCTAATGAGGGATGACAGGCAGGAATATTAGTAGTAGTAGTAGTAGTAGAAATGTATTGATTTAACAAACAAAATTGCCAATACAATTAAAATATCCATAGCACATATATTCAATCCTCCTTGCATATATAATAATTTACATGTACAAAAATAAGAATATATTCATAATGATATCCTCTGTCTTTTTCTCAATTATCAATCAATTTTATTGTACAATCTGTAATGTAGTTGATGGATTCAGTTTTTAATCTTTCACACCATCATCTATTATACCCACCTCAACTAGACACCAAGTCATTTTTACACATACACAAATCTGTATCATTTACTTTTCCCTTCCCTTTTTTGTTAAATGTTTTTTTTTCCTGTCAATGATACCTAAAAACTTCGTCAGATTCTCCAATTGCCTAATATCTGTACTTTTAAGTAAACTATTCAATTGGAGATTAGGAGCCATAACCAGATTCCCCAAAATATTACCCCAAAAAGCCTGTCTCTCATATGCGTATAGTGGACATAGTATCCAAATATGTAGCAAATTGTCCTCCTGAAAATTACATGCTCAATGGCCTTCTTTCTTCTTGACAAATATGCATCTCAGCTTCTGGGAATCAAAGTATTCAAATGAAAATCTTGTTAAAGATTTCCTTTTTCTTGGATCCTTAATTATTGTTGAGTAGGATTCCAATTCAAAATTTATTTTTTTATTTTTGCCAACCACTTACTAAATTTCACTTGTTTACTAATTTCCATATCATATTGCATGAAAATATCCTTGATTCTTCTTTTCATATAGATTTCTATATCTTTTCTATCTACTATAAGACTATTTGTCAAACAATCCAGAAGGCCATAGGGCTTTATAATTTTTTTTCTAGAGCATATATCCCTGGGCAAACAATCCCTTTATCACTATATGCTAAGGATTCTTCTAGGCATATTCTGGGGAGTCTTTCTTCATTTATTCCATAAACCTTAGTCCAATAACATGCCATTCTCTTTACAATATTGCACCTAGCCAGTGGTTGCCCCAGCTATAGTCTAGTCAGGGCAGAAGATGCTCCCCTAGGTAATTCCAATATTCTCTTATAAATTTTATTTAATATTGTTTCCAGACCCTTTGATTCCTTCTCATCACCTCCTCAAATGTCAGCCCCATATAAAATGTGGCTTCTTAATTTTGCATTAAGGACCCTGAGAAATCCTTTAACTAATTGACCCATAAATTGATAAGAAAATGTTTCTACCATTGGTACAAATCTCTTCATTTTATCCATTATATATTTTCTATGCAGTTTCCATTTTAAATTGTATGTAAACGTTACCCCCAAATAACAAAAACTCTGAACCCTATCTATAACCTTGGAATCATGAATCAAACACAAATCTTTCCCTTCCCCTTTCCTTACTAAAGTTATATGACAAACCATATATTTTGTTTTTGTATAATTGATCTCCAATGACATTTCTTTATATTTATTCCCCAATTTTTCAATACTCTTTTTATTCCCAAATAGCTCATAGATAGTAAGACGACATCATCTGCAAATGCTACATATGGACAGCACCTATCCCCTATTTTTGTCATATGCAGTTCCTTGTCATACCAACTCATTAGGATTTTATTTAAATACAAGTTAAACAATATAGGAGAAAGCATGCACCCTTGTCTCAGTAACATATTTGTACTAAATTTGTTTGTCTTGTCACCTTCATTGTTATATCTTATACATGTCCAATTACTGTATCTGTATACAGTCTTCTTATTATGTCAATCAATGCCTGCTCCATCTCATATTCATTCAATACGTTCCACAATTTATATCTCTTGATTTTATCAAAAGCTGCTTTCAAATCAATAAAGACACAATATATCTTTTGTCTTTCTGTATTAATATATTTGTTAATTATACGGGCAAGAACAAAGCATTGAGCGACAGTAGAATGGCCTATCATGAATACTGCCTGAGCCTCGTCTATTATTTTAAATTTCTTATTCCATGTCATAATCCTTTTTTGTAGTATTTTAGTAAAGATCTTTTGGGTATTGTCAATCAAACTAATTGGTCTATAGTCTTTTGGGTTGTTGCTATGTCCCTTTTTAAAAACAGGTATTACTATATTTTCTTTCCATGTATTAATTATTTCACCCATTATGACTATATAGTTAAACAACTTTTTTAATGCTGGAATCCACAGTTGTACATCACTTACTATAATAGCCATTGGTATGCCATCAGGCCCAGGTGCTTTATGTATTTTTGCTTCCATCAAAGCATTATAGATTTCATATTCCTTAATTTCCTGTTTAGCAATATTCCATTTACCTAGTATGTCTTTATGATCCTGTATAGAGGTATCATAAAATAATGATCTAAAGTACTTTTCCCAAACATGGGGTTCGATGTGACATTCTATCTCTTCACTAAAATAACTACAACCTCTTGCCACCATTTTCCAGAATTTTTTCTGGTCATTTTGTCCAACTGCATCTTCTAATTCTTTCCATAATCTAAATCAATGTTTATCTCGCTTACTTTTAACAACAATAATTTATACTCTTTATGGGCTTTAACTACTTGTACCCTCTGTTTTTGATTGTTGGTTTTCCTAAATAGTCTTGCCAGTCTATTAACTTCCCTTTTCAACTCTTAACATTCTTTGTCATACCACTGACTCCCTTCTCTTTTTTTCCACACATTTTCCTTTTTTTATTAGTTGTGCTAGATGGGTCATAACCTCCTCGTATTCCCTAATAACATCCATCCCTTCAATTAATTCAGATATCTCTTGCAACTTCTCTCTTATACCACTTTCCAATATGTGATTATTAGATTTTAAGTTATCAATCAGATCCCACTGTATTCAAGTTCTCATCCTGTATAACTCTTTTCTTGCTTTAGGCAAATCTCTCTTATCTAGTAATTCAAACTTAAACTCTAGAGGGCTATGTTCTCCCTCCGCTCTCCCTCCCACTTCTAAGTCACTTGTTCTTATCATAGCATTCACATTTACCCAGCATAGATCTATAATCGATGACCCTTTTTTACCCATATACGTATATTCACCTTCTATATCCCCTTTTGTCCTACCATTAATTAGTGTAAAGTTCCTTTGTTGCATCTTTCTACATATATCCTTCCCTCTAACATATATTTTCTTATCCTTAGTTGCTCTAATCACATTTATATCCTTCTTATCTACAGCTAAACATAATTGTCTCATATCTTTTGTCACACCAATATTAGTACCAACCCTTGCATTCATATCTCCCACTATAACTATTCCACTGTATGGTTTTTCCTTCTCCTAACTATCTATTATCTTAAACACTGGGGCAATCTATTTGTATTATTATACTTTGTATTTAACAGTGGTAAGTAAACATTTTACACTAACCATATATCCTTATTGCATTCAACCGTTACCCCCAAAATATAATCTGAGTCTATATCAATTTCTTCCATGCTAACTTTTTTTACAATCTTTATCCACATTGCCACTCCCCCTATTAACCTCCCATATTTTATTTGCTTAAAAGCCTGTTTCCTAAAAAGCCTATAACCATCCAGATGTATCTGGTCTGCACTCCAGGTCTCCTGGAGACATACAATTTCAAAATCCATTATATATTTCTTAAATGATACATCAACTATCTTATCTCTAATTCCTGGCACATTCCATGAAGTAATTTTCCTAAATTTGTCTTTATTTTCTTTAAATCTTTTAATTTTTTCTTCATCTATCTCAACATTATCCCTTAACCTTCAATCATTTTCTAAATCTTGTAAAACCTGAAAATGATTTGTTACTTGTATTAAATTTAACCATTGCTCTGATTCAGATCATATTGCCTTAGGTTCATCCATCATAATTTCTCCCTTTATATTAATCTCAATGTTATCTAAGACTTCACTTTTGGACAAGATTAAATCATAATCCCATTTACTATTTGCCCACAATGTTAATTGTCCATTATCTTCCCATCTTACCACATTTTTAACCTTTCTGTTTAAGTCATCCCACTTCAATATGGACTGAAGCAACTGAACCACCTTACTCCTTACATTCCTCTTATTTTCATTTAGAAAATTGTTTAATCCAAAGATGGATATTAACCAGTTCTGTTCTTCTTTCTCATTATTCCTTTTTTCATAGTAATCAGGAAATAATAACTTTATGTTGACAATACGTTCATCTAGGAACCCTACATTCCTAAATCGACATCTTTGATTTTCAACAATTTTCAGTGCATAATATTGATCTGAAATTAATAAGATAATTTATTTATCTTCTAAAGGTCAAATTACACTTATATGGTCCAACATTGATAGTTGGTAATCATGTTTATACAAAATCATTTTGTATACAGGCTTTCACATGTCTCTCTAATTGTTCCTCACTCTCATTTGGTATAATGCCAACTTTATGAATAGGTAACACATAATCAGTTTCCAATGTTCTCCTCAATATTTTGTCTAAAGCCATATTTTGTCTTTCACTATTTGTTTTGTCTTCCAACTCATTTTAGTTTTCTTCCAGATGTACAAAATCTTCCCTTTTTGGATCTTTTATTTCTTCTATCACCCTCCCCTTCTTTCGATCAGTCTCTATCTTTTCCTTTACCTCAATCTCTTTATTTCCCTTCTTTTTTTGTTTTTGATTTTTATTATTACCTTAAACTCTATTTTTCTTTTTTTTATTTCTTCCTCTAGTATTCTTGTCTTGTAAAACTTCCTCTCCCTTGTCTACTTGTTTCTAGTATCATGTATGACTCATCTTCATTCTGATCTAAAATAGATCCCCATACTTTGTCTTCTCTTTTATCCTTCATTTTTTTTTCTTGTTCTAGTCCTTTTTGCCATATAGTTTCATTACCTTTTCTCATATTGCTAGCGATATTCCATCCCTCCATTCTTCCTGGGGTAGCATTACCAATTCTAACCCCTCCTCTAAATGGGTCTGTACTAAATCCTTTTCTATGAGTATATCACTTCTCACATCTTTCCTTTCCTTATTCTCCTTTTCTTCCTTGCTGGTTATAGAAGCCTCTTCCCTATTGCCTAATGATTTGTTTAATTCTTTCACATTTTTCCAATCATCATTAATCACACCGTCTCCCCAATTATGGTTCAGGTCTCTAGCATGTAATATAAAATTTCTATTTTCTAAACAAACACCCTTTAAAAAATGTAAGTCCTGTTTAATTAGAGTCAACTGTTCATATAACAGAATATTAGCCTGTAATGGGTCATTCAGTGCTTTAAGAACTTCATCAGATACATTATTGAAGGAAAAGGAATCCATTGGTATGGGACTCATAAATTGGGTGCACTCCCCTTCATTTTCCTCATCACCTATCTCACTACTCCAAACCTCTCTTATAATCGCTACATCCTCTACTAGAGCTCTTCAATTACCTTATCTTGTTTAAATCCTTCATTTCCATTGAATTCTATCCTTCCCACTTCTGTCTGGTTCATACTTAATCTAAGATCTTTTCTGTTTGATCCTATTATTTGTTTCTCTAGTTTCCCTAATGTCCTCCACAGTTTTACTCACTTCTTTGTTGATTAGGTCCAATGTGTTTGAACCATTTAGATCTATCAACATCTCACTTTCTGTTTTTTAGTTTCCAATTTTTTGGGGTAGAAAATGGACTTTAATGACAGTTGTTTCATGTTTTTTGTTTCCTGTGATTAATGCTGGTGTCGAGGTAAATTGTTTAAGCCCCTCTCTTTTTATCATTCATTCATTTACTGTTTCCCCATCCATTTCCTCCTGGCTTTTATATTTTTTCCCTATTGGTTTATTTGTTTTAGCTGTACCTCTAGATGTACCTCTAACATTACCTAGTGACATAGTTCCATGTAATATTTTATTCCCTCTTCTCGTTGTTGCTGGCATTATGTCAAAGGAAACATAGAAACATAGATTTTGATGGCAGATAAGGACATCTTGGCCCACCCAGTCTGCCCATTTCCCTACCTAATGGATAAGCTGCAGATCCTAGTTAACCAGCAGCCTACTTCTTCCTACCCCCACCCCATAGAATTGCCTTATGACTGTCCCATGCATGTTTGAATTCCAACACTGTTTCTGACTCCACAACTTCCTCCGGAAGGCCATTCCATGCATCCACAACCCTCTCTGTGAAAAAATACTTCCTTAAATTACCTCTGAGCCGCCCCCTTCTATCTTCAAATTGTGCCTCCTTGTTCTTGCACACCTCTTTTTTTGAAAGATGCTACCCTCTTGGACTTTGTTGATTCCCTTGAGATACTTGAAAGTTTCTATCATTTCTCCCTCCCTCCTTTCCTCGAGGCTATACATATTCAGCTTCTTAAGTCTCTTCATATGTCTTCTGGTGCAGACCCTGCACCATTTTAGTTGCCTCCTCTGGACAGCCTCCATCCTGTCTATGTTCTTTTGCGGAGATTGGGTCTCCAGAACTGCATGCAGTACTCAGATGGGGTCTCACCAATTGTCTGTACAGAGGGATAATAATCTCCTGTTTTCTACTGGTGATGCCTCTCCTATGCATCCCAGTATCCCCCAGCCCTCCTTGCTGCCCTCTCACATTGCTTGCCCACCTTTAGGTCATCTGATATGACTACCCCAGGTCCCTTTCCATTTTGTTGTTGTTAGTATCTCACCCCCATTGTGTACTCTTCCCTGGGTTTTTGTTTCCCAGGTGCATTACCTTGCACTTCTTAGCATTGAATCTAAGCTGCCATACATTTGACCATTCCTCTAACCTTGCCAAGTCCCTTCTCATCCTTTCCACCCCACCTTGTGCATCAGCTCTGCTGCAGATCTTTGTGTCATCTGCAAAGAGACATACTTTTCCTTCCAGTCCCTCTGCAATGTCACTTATAAAGACATTGAAGAGGACTGGTCCTAATACTGAACCCTGCGGTACCCCACTAGTAACCCCCCTTTCTTCAGAGTGGACTCCATTTACTATTACCTCTGTGCCCTATTCTCCAGCCAATTTTTACCCAGGCTGTCATCTTGGGACCCACTCCCAGGCTGGCTAACTTGTATATTAATCTTTGTGGGACTGTGTCAAATGCCTTGCTAAAGTCTAGGTAGGCCATGTCCACAGCCTCCCTGATCTACTACTTTGGTCACCCAGTCAAAGAAATCTATCAGATTTGTCTGGCATGACCTTCCCACTGTGAATCCATGCTGCTTTGGGTCCTGAGTCCTCTGGCCTCTAGATACTCAACAATTCTTTCCTTCAGAAGTGATTCCATCATTTTCTCTACCACTGAGGTTAAACTAACAGGTCTGTAGTTTTCTGCTTCTGCCTTGCTCCCACTTTTGTGAAGGGGAATCACATGTGCCCTTCTCCAGTCCTCAGGTACCACCCCATCCTCCCATGATTTGTTAAAGAGGGTAGTCAGTGGTGTCACTAGTTCTACCCTTAGTTCTTTTAGAATTCTGGGTTGAATCTGTGAGGGAATTTTTATATATCCTAAAGCTATATTTGCTATTAAATGCCTTGAAGCTATGCTTGCTTTAAAAGCCATGCTGTAACAAAGTAATAATGAATGTAGTAGACATTTCTGAGTTCATGTTTTGTTCTTTTAAGGGTTATAGAATTTGTACTGAGGTTACTTGAAGTACATTTAAAAACAGAAAGCTAGATAAAACTGAGCAGAACTGGTTGTACCAGCCTAAATAGCAGGCTTGGACATAATATAGAGATAGGAGCATGCCTGGGCATAAAATATAATAATAACAGCACGTAGTGGCATTGAAGATAAGCTGTACGTTGCTATGGTGTGAGTGAAACTCATTGTCTCTCTCAGGTCAGCTTGACCAGGCATATGTTTTTCTTTTTTTCTGTTACATTGCTGAAAACTTGTTATGCTGTTTTATGATTGGCTCATACTGAAATGCTGGTATTTTTCAAGATAAGAAGTGCAAAATCTAGCTTATAAAAGCTGCTGTAAACTTTAATCAATGACTATCTCCTTTGTAGAAGTCCCACATGCATGTGTGAGATATTTGATCAAATAAAGCGACGTTAAGACAAAACCCAGTGGTGTGGTTTTTGCCCCGTGACGACGGGAGTGGTTGCTCAGGTAATACTTACAGTGAGAGAATTTGCGATCACAGTTTTGGCGTAGTCGGCAGGATGAGTTCTTCGGTCCATGTCACCTCATGATCGGGTTGTTTCCCTTGGACAAAAAGAAGGACATTTTTGTGGAACCCCATCAGGATGTGACGCCTAGGGCCGCAGACATTCATCATCACTGTAAGTACAAGAATACCTTGGAGCGAGTGTGCCTATAAAGGACAGGCCTAGATAATATGGAAAATAAGGGAAAAATAGCTGGGTCCAGAGTTAGTATTATCTGGACCGCAAATGTACGCTTGACAAGTTTGACCAAACAAATTACAAGGGCAACTGCACTGCCCTTTGTACTTGTAATTTGTGCTTGCTGCAAGTATATACTGTTAGAGCCAATGATGGCTTACAGTTCAGGCTGCTTTAGGAGAAAACAGCAGCTGATTAAGTAAAGTTAGATAAGCAACATCTAGAGAAAGAAAAATAAACTACTGTGGATGTACGCACAGTAGGTGACTACAGACGGGATGATTTGAAAACCCTCCCCCCCCATGTTGCCTATCTGTGTAGTTTCAAGTTTTTTGTATCAATTTCAAGCTCCTTTGCCTCCTATAGAGGCTGAAACATTTGATCCCAAGTACTGGGGACCTCTACCAGATGGATCTCAATCTAGTACTGTTAGAGATTTTTTTGTTGTGTTTTTAAACTGCAAACCAGAGCTCTGGAAAAAGACTTGGTTTGGCAGGTTACTAAAATGGCCAAAAGAAAAATTTTTGAAAGGGTTAATAGCTGCAGTGTTTGGAAATTATCATGAAGGTCCTGCAGTCAGTTTTCTTACTCAGACTAGTGTATCGGAAAAGAAAAAGAAAAATACCTTGGCACCGGGTAAGTCTGAATTTTTTATTCAAAGTTGTTTTATGTCTGTCTGTTTTATTTCTGTAATACATATACTAAACAAGGTAATGCTCTGTCTTTCTCGTGCATATTTTCTAGCTTATATCTGTGTTCTGTAATTATGTTCTGTTGTCAAGGTTGCGAGATAGGATTGACTGCCTTCGGTGCACAACATATTACAGTAAAAAAAAAAGAAAGAGAAAGCTTCTTTGCCTCATATCTGACTGTTTTAATTGGTTTTATTTTTAATGAAACATTTGTGCTGCCTAGATAGGGTCAGTGAGAACTTTTGTATGTAGTTGTTGGTTAAAGCAGGTAGTGTTGAAGGTGAAGAGATATGACGTCATAGATCGCAATGTGCAGAAAGATTTGTAGTTTGCAAGCAATGTGCCAAGCCACTGTTAGGTGAAAATGTAATGTGTTAACAGCTATAAATGACTTTATCATACTTCTAGTTATAACCAGAAACTTTTTGCAAAATGGCAGGGTGCCATATTTTGGCTATGCGCCAAAAGGTGTAACCATGTTATACAAGATGTGTTCACTTACAGATGGTACGTTGTGTTGTATTTTAAAGGTGTTGAAAGGAGTTAGAATGTGTTTAAAAAGTGTTTTGTTCTGGAAAGATTTGGCATGGAGATATGTATAAATGTGTTGATTTAAAATTGTCAGTGTTACAAGACAGGGGCAGCACATATATCTAAAACATGTACAGTTTTCTAATGAAACTATGGGCATTACCTCAGCAAATTGGTGTGAAACAATGTCAGTCTTATTTTGTGTTAAGTATTTTTTGTGTGTGTGTGTGTGTACTGTCTTGGCGGCAGTTTTATTGTAAAGATATTTAATATCAGTAGTGTTCAAAGACACTAAAAAATAAATAACTGGGTTTGAACGACCCTTGCATGCACACTGTGACCTTTTGCACGTTATTTGACCTTCTTGTGTTTCAACATTTTATGTTACTACCAGTTCAAACTTGATGTGTATTCCATACCTAAAGCACAACTTTTCACACAAAATGTATGTTTTCATGAAAGCACACCAAGAGTGAACCATGTAATTTGACTTTTATTGCAAAACTAGTATTCTAAGTGAAGAGGAACAAACTTTTCTTCTTGTCTCACTGCTTCTGACTTGCAGCCAACACAGGCAATACTCCAGCTGGAAGGAGGATTATTCATCATCTCCCATATTTATATATATATATATAGTACGATTTTGAAAAAGGACTATTACAGCTGTTTTTGAGAGTTTACTATCTACAGTTAAAAACAATGGTTTTTGTTTTATGTGACCATGGTGTAATCATTTTTTGTCTTTTGAAATGCATTCTAAGAGATACGTACGTACGGTATTACCATCAATATGGATTTTTTTATAAACTCAGCTGACATTTTGTCATGCTTAGGATAAGGGAACCCAGGGACTCTTGGCTTCTTTTATCCTATGGAAATAATCTTGTTTTATTTTAAACTGGTGTGTGTTTGTTTGTTGTTTGTCTGTGTTTCTTCTCTTTCTTCTAGAGAAAAAGAAGTTCTCCATCTTTATAGTAAGGTATGAAACTTACTAAACTAATTGTAATATTATCTTGTTATAATTTAAAGTGTAGTAGGTGGCGATCATGTCACCATCCACAGCTAACCTTTTTATTGCTACAGTATTCAAGCTGTCTCTTTCACTTTGAGCTGTCTCTTCCACCAGTAGGAGCTTGGGTGGAGGGGGTAAGCTACCCTTCCTCTATCCCTTCCAGTGTAGTACCCACAAAGGTTGCAAGGTACGTCACTGGTCCCCCAAAGGGGTAAATAAAGAAAATGTATATTTGCCAATAATTGTTTCTTATTTACAGGTTTAAAAAAAAAAAAAAAAGACCCAAGGTATTTTAACAGCATAACCCAGCTCAAGCCCTTCTGTTTGCAAACAGTTAAATCTCACACCTATTATTGGTACAAGGGTTTCTGCCCTCAGCAAGTAATCAGTTATGCTGGAGGGTAAAGTTGTGTATGTATGTCCACACATATTCATTCTTTTGATTGTCTTTTCAGCTTTCTTATCCTGTTAAAACAAATGCAAAACAACTTTGTCATTGCCTTACAGCAATTAATGAATGCATTTTTTCAACCAGTAAATTCCACAGTACTCTAACATTTCTGGACTCTAAGCTAAGTTTACAGTCTATATGTGTTTGTTTAAAAATGTATTTTATGCATTATACATTATGCTCAATACTGAAATTGTTCTATTACAAACATGCTTATGTTTCATGTTTATGTTATAATGTTTGATATACATCTTGCTACACTGTATCATGTGTGTATTCAGAAAAGTGTTCCACATGTATAACGTTTTAATGCTCATAACTAACCTAAATCATGGGACCAGCATTGCTGACCCACCCTTTCAATATGTTCCAAAGCAAAACCAAAAGTAAAATTAATGTCTGCTTGTCTTATTGCTGACAGGTACCCTGAAGAATGAGTGTACTCTATGCAGGTTTTGTCATTTTAAATTTTAACAATTATAATATGCAAAATTTAGATTGTACTCCAAACCTATGCTCAAGCTTTACCCCACTCAGTACTTTGGAGTATTTTACTATACAGGGTAAAAAAAAGGTAGACCTTTTCACTTGTCACAGGTGCAATAGGCACTGTTATTAAATTGGCATAGGCCAACAACATATGTATTTGTCCCACTAATTGCATTGTGTAAAAGGCATATTGCTATGAACAATATGTTTGAAGCGTGTAACTGCATTAAGCAGGTTAGCAAGAGGAAAAGGAAGAGGAGACCATTATGGTTTTCCAAAGAGGGAGCAAAAAAAAAAAAAAGTGAAAGCCAAAAAGATAGCATTCAGGCAATACAAAAAGACACAGGCAGAAGGGGATAGGGAGAAGTACCAGGAGAAACAAAGGGAGGCAGGGAAGTCAGTAAGGGAAGCCAAAGCTCAGACAGAAGAAAACATTGCAAAATCAGTGGTTAAAGGGGACAAAACCTTTTACAGGTACATAAAAAAAAAAAAGAGACAAAGGGAGGGATAGTGAGACTAAAGGGGGAGGATGGGAGTCACGTGGAGAATGACAACAGTAAAGCTGACATATTGAACAGGTATTTTTGCTCAGTCTTTACTGAGGAAGAGGGGGTAATGGGTCTGAAGGGAGTACAAGGGGTGAGAATGGTGCAGAAATGGATTGCATCACAAGTCCTATGAAGACAAGTTGAAGGAACTGAACATGTACTCCTGGAGGAGAGGAGGGAGAGAGGATATAATAAGAGACATACAAGTATCTTACAGTGAGAAACAGAGTGCAGGAAAACACTATTTTAAGCAAAAGATGTTCCAGGACTAGAGGGCATGGGATGAAGTTGGAGGAGGACGATTCAGAGGAAACACGGAAAGAATTTCTTCACAGAACAGGTGGTGGACAAGTGGAACACCCTGCCAGAGGAAGTGGTGGGGGCTGAAACAATCACGGATTTAAGAATGCATGGGATGGACATAAAGGAATTCTAGAGGTCAGGGGTAAGGAAACAGACTTCTAGGAAAACAAACTGAATTTACAAGCTCAAATGGGCAGACTGGGTGGGCCATAGGCCCTTATCTGCTGACACTGTCTATGTATCTATGTATCTATGTATTGTAACATTACAAGATTTTATAACTCAGGTCTCAGTCAGGCCTGCTTGCAACAGACAGGGAAATAATGTTCATCACTGTCATAACTGCTTCTGTAATTTAAAAGCAGGAGGTAACCATAACATTGTCATGATTTACAGATGGTCAAATGGTATAATTGAACCTCGGCCTGCACCCCCAGGTGTGCGGTTAATGTCCAATTTTTATTTTTTCTCTTTCTAATTGCCAGAATTTAGGCTCTGTCACACCATTCTTTACAAAACAAGAAGTTAATGGTTTAAAAGATTGTTATTTATGTGTTTTTAATTCAGTGTCACAACACACTTTGCAAGTTTTAGGTTTCCAAGGTGTGGCACATAAAGATCTCCACGTTCAACAGAAGTAATACTTTCATCTAAGTTGCCAAGACCTTCATCTTTTTCCTTAAAAAGAAAACAACTGCCACAGTTTTGATGTTATCACCATCTTTGTGCCTGACTGGTTCCTAATAAGGACTATTGCATGAACCGTTATTATCTCACTCTGCAAGTGTAATGTTTTCAGCAAAATTACACCTATTTGTAGAACTTTAAATCAACTGAAGAAGGTCCAGTCAGTTCAGACTCTGCAATCAAGCTTATTGTTTCTGCTTACTATGAAGTTAAGTCTGGGGAAGGGCACTCCCCAACTCAGCGAGAAGATTCTGCTTCAATTGACCTTCAAGCAATACATCCATTTTCTTCGCTGCTGCTTGTTCCAAACATGGCTGGTACTTTCTACAACCCTATTGCTTGTTATGGACTGTGTTCTTAATGGTTTACTGTCAATTGTTACCTTTTTATGGACTGTTAATCTTTATGCCGGGTGTAATCAACTACGACAAAACAAATGCCATGCCAGTGTGTGTGTGTGGCTATTCCATTAAAGGGACTCAATGCACCCTGGCCAGTGAGTCTACTAATCAGCCAGCTAGCAAAATGAACACTGACTTTTCTACTATGCTGGTGTTTTGTTTTAAATTACTGTCTGCATTGCCTCATATGCCTTGTGGGGTTACCACCATTCTGCAAATGACATTTCATCTGTACTGTAACTACATCAACCTGTGAATACTTGTAAGGAACTTATGAACTGTTAATTTCATGGACTGTTATGTTTTATAAGGACTTATCTGTCAAGAGACATTATCAACAGATTCTTCAATCAAGTTCCCAGGGTGTGCCACACCTCAACACAAGGTAGCATCTACCTTATTCACTCTCAAAGTGAATTCCATGAACTCTTTTCATCAACAAAATTGTCATGTTATATTGTGTTATATGTGGTGTCACATGTTAGCATTTTTCACATATTTCAATTGTGGTGTTGACATCCCTCAATTCTGTATTATGTTTTACAAACTCACGATTTGTGTTCCGTCTGTAACCAGCCCTGTGCCAACTCCAAAACAGGATGCTTTTTATAAATGCCTTGACTATCTGTATGCTGGCAACCAGTTTTAAATCATATACCTAGTCACCTAGTCTAACAGTCTAAAAGTAGAAATGTTTAGTTTTTTTTTTTGTAACCTTCAGTTATTAACTAATATCTTTACATTTATGTTCAATTTTTGTGAATGTTCGAGTCCCTCAGGGGCTTCCTATCTTCAGGGTGGAAATTATTAACAGTGGTCAGTGGCCAAGGTTTTAGTAATCAGTGACCAAACTTTTATCAACAATGTAGTTGGCTAACCATAAAACTAAGGAAATAAAAGGTGTAAAATGGCTAGTGTAAATTGCTAAAGGGCTAGTAAGAGGTAAAATGGTTAGTAAATGACTAAATGATGCCAACATGTAAATTAGTATATCTAGTAGCAAAAGGCTGCACGTGGAAAATACCACTATGTCACTTAATATGTGTGCGTGTAAGACTTTAAAAGGGTTAATTGTAAAATTCTATACAATGAAAAAAAAAAAAAAAAAATAGCTAAAAGCATAAAATGAGGCCGTGGCCGAGATATGCACAAATTCCAGCCTTGCATTTTTTTCTAAGCTTGCTACACATAAATATGGGACCCATGGTCATGGCTTACAAGCGTAGTTGGTGACTGGGGTGCTACTCTTCTCCATTGGGTGACAGTACTTGTAAGTGGTCATATTGGCACTCTGGCTACTGACTGTCCTAATCAAACTTCTCCTACAATGCCTGTGCAACACAATGGTGTCACGGGACGCCACCCACCTGCCCCCTTGCTACAACCTGAACAAAAGGACCCCATTAAACTGGAAGGGGTGTTTTCCATTACAAAATGAGCCAGATTGTGATCAAAATATAAAGCGAGAAAAAGTAAAAAGGGATCGGTTAGTTGATACATAGTATCAAAAGGGGGGAGAGTGTGAGGGAATTTTTATATATCCTAAAGCTATATTTGCTATTAAATGCCTTGAAGCTATGCTTGCTTTAAAAGCCATGCTGTAACAAAGTAATAATGAATGTAGTAGACATTTCTGAGTTCATGTTTTGTTCTTTTAAGGGTTATAGAATTTGTACTGAGGTTACTTGAAGTACATTTGTGAAAAACAGAAAGCTAGATAAAACTGAGCAGAACTGGTTGTACCAGCCTAAATAGCAGGCTTGGACATAATATAGAGATAGGAGCATGCCTGGGCATAAAATATAATAATAACAGCACGTAGTGGCATTGAAGATAAGCTTGCACGTTGCTATGGTGTGAGTGAAACTCATTGTTCTCTCAGGTCAGCTTGACCAGGCATATGTTTTTCTTTTTTTTTCTGTTACATTGCTGAAAACTTGTTATGCTGTTTTATGATTGGCTCATACTGAAATGCTGGTATTTTTCAAGATAAGAAGTGCAAAATCTAGCTTATAAAAGCTGCTATAAACTTTAATCAATGACTATCTCCTTTGTAGAAGTCCCACATGCATGTGTGAGATATTTGATCAAATAAAGCGACGTTAAGACAAAACCCAGTGGTGTGGTTTTTGGCCCGTGACGACGGGAGTGGTTGCTCAGGTAATACTTACAGTGAGAGAATTTGCGATCACAAATCCCATCAGGCCCCATTGCTTTGTCCGCCTTCAGTTTTAAGAGTTCTTTCAGAACCCTTTCTTCTGTAAATGGGCTGGTATCAACTTCTGTATCCAGAGTGTTTCTACTGTTTGTTTTAGGTACCTCCCCCACTTCCTTTGTAAATACTGAGTAAAAATATTTGTTTAGTATCTCTGCCTTTTCACAGTCACCCTCTGCCCACCCTCCCTCCTTTTTATTAAGCCTCAGTAACCCTCCCTTGGTCTTCCTTCACTCCCTGATGTACCTATAAAAGGTTTTATCCCCCTTCTTAACTGAGTTGGCTATCTTTTCCTCAGTTTGGGCCTTTGCTGTTCTGACTGCCTTCCAGCTTCCTTTTGCTTTAACTGATACAGTTCTCTGTCCTGCTCCTTCTGTGATTCCTTGTACTTCCTGAATGCTTTTTTTCTCTTGAACCTTCACTGCCACTTCCTTTGAGAACCATAGTGGTTTCTCATCATTTCATTTTGTTAATTTGCTTCACACAAGGCTTGTTACCTCTGTGATGGCAGTTTTATTATTCCCACTGTTCTTCCACCCTCCTTCCTGCCCATTTGCTAGTGCATTCCTTAGGCACTCACTCCATTTGGCAAAGCCAGCCCTCCTAAAGTCCAGTACTTTGTCTTTGTATGGCTTGACTCTGTTGCTGTGTTTATTGTGAATCATACTGTTGGATGGTCGCTAGTTCCCAGATGGCTACCACTTCTACATCTGTGATCCTCTCTTCATCTCCATTTGAGAGAACCAGGTCTAAGATTGCTCCCTCTCAAGTGGGCTCCAATACTAGTTGTCTAAGGCATGCCCCTTGTAGGGCATCTAGAATAACCCCACTCTTTGAAGTGGATGCTGCAACTGCACTCCAGTTAACATCTGGCATATTCAGATCACCCATCAGCAATATCTCCCCTTTTTCTGCCATTCTAAGTATTCTTTATATCATTTCCTTGTCCATTTTCTCCCCCTGAGAAGGGGGTCTGTATACAACCCCGTGCGGATTGTCCCGTGCGGATTGTAAGGAGGAACAGGAAAAACCCTTGTAATATTGAACACTTGATTATCGAGCCCTTAATTCTCACTTATTACCCAATTCCTACAGTAATTACACAATTAATTAAATTGCCACTATAAACACATTTACTACAAGTTAGTACATATATCACACTTTGATACTAATCTGTCCACTTAATGACTTGGTGGCTTAGAGAGTTTCATATCATTTAACCTTAATATATGTATCTTGAAATTCCTTAAATAATCCTTGTGTATCACCTAATGGTTGTGGATAATTATTAATTATGTGGTTTGTTATATAATTAATTGCTTGAAAGGTTTAAAAAACAGATTCTTATACATATACTAAATTAGCCTTCCACAGGACTCAACATTCGAAAAATACTCTATTTACAATAAAACTTTGCCTTGCGTTAAATTAGTGATTTCAAGCAGAAATAGTATTCCTGTCTATATACCCTTCCTAAGTGTATAAATTAGGCAAAGTTAGGCAAAATCTAATTATTCAGACAGTCCAAAGTATAGAGAAAATTTTGGATAAATAATGGATAAATAGTCCTCAGCAGGTTCTTATTTATTCTTGTTCTTATACCTTCTCTTCTTCTATTAAAATAATCTTTCATACAGCAAGTCCCATAAAGTTCTCTATTTTGTTCAAATACACGTAAATCATCTGTATATGAAAGGGTAGCTTCAAGATCTTTTCTATCCCAGCTAGACGTCCCGGAATTCCAAGGGCATTTCCTGGATCACTCTTCTCTACATGATTCGTCCCCACTAGAAACCATTGTTGTTAAAAAAAAAATACACTAATCAAAATATATAGAAACCCTATATTTTTGCCCTCTTAGAGTAAGTTATAGCAATTTACACAAACCATAAAATTATTAAATACTACTGAATCCTAAAACATAATAACCTAAAAAACTATCCACAATATATATTCTAGGGTTCAGAAATCTTACTTACTTTTTCTTTTCCTTTTTGTGATAGTAGTGTTAGTAATATTAGCGCTCACTGAATTTGCTTTTAAATGTGGTAGATGGACTATTCAACCATTCGCTTAAAGCCAGGAACACCTGAGCCAACAGCTATTTCCCTCCGGTCACTTGCAATTTAGCCAATATACCATTTAACTGTTTAATAGCTTTTAATCAAGACAAAAAGAAGAAAAAAACTCAGAAGAGCAGCTTGATGCGACTGCACTCTGTGAAGGTTGGCCAACAAATGATTCACAGTGCAGCCCTCTGCTGGCTTTTATGCTCCCAGGTCACATGGGTGCCTCAGCGAATGAGCGCTCTCTTATCAAACCCCTTTTTCCTGGTTGTTCGAGCCAAACACCAAAGTCACAAAAACTGTGAAATCAAGCAAAATCTACCCAATTATATCCACTTTTATCTCTCAAAATGCACACAAGAAGAAAGAAAACCAACCTCCCCTAAATCTCGTGAAAAGCCAAAAGCTGAGGGACGTCACCCAACCCAAAAAAAAACTTCTCTCAAAGCATCCCACCATTCCTTCACAAGTAAGTTTTTATTATTTTCCTTAACTGTTAATTGTTAACTGTTAATTATTTTGTTTTATCCCTATAAAACACTAAAGGAGAATTTGATCTTATGCTTTTGAAACGGTTTTAAAAATAATTTATTTATTTAATAACATATGGCTAAATGGCTAAATTACTAGACTTATTAAAATGCAGCAGGAGGGGGAAAAAAACTGCATCCTGTATCAATTATCTTCCTCTTTTCTCTTCACTGCACAGTACTCTTCACCAGTGTTTGGTTGTTAAACCCCCAAGAACTCTATGTTCTGTGACACTTCTAGGCTGCTGACAACCCCCTGCAGGCTCAGGCAGTCCTGCAATTCCCAATGGGTGGCTCCTCATACCGCTAGGACTCCAGCCCATCTGGGCAGACCCCAAGGCACTGGATTAATGCCTTTGCAACCATTGACTGTGCACAATACAGGCTGTGGGTAGAGCTCAAAGATTATCTGGAAAGATCTGCGATGCTTAAAAATAGTGTGGCAATGGTGGCATACCTTTTTTAAAATAAAACTTATCGCAGACTCCTGCTACTGGTGTTTCTTCACAATGTCTTAGTGCTTTGCTCCCACACAGCTTCCTCCTCTGTTCTCAAGGTCAGCAGGAATATTAGAAACAGTAGAGAGTGTGGAGTGGGCAGTCAAAAGCAAAGTGACATCATGACTGGAAGAGGGGTCCAGTCTGACTAGGATAGATTTAGAGGCAACTCTAGCTCACATCCCTGAAGAATAAACTATTACAGAATTGTAAAATGCAAAAAAAAATTTATTTGCTGAAAAAGCATATGATTAGTGTGAAATGTTTAGCCACTGATGCAGCTATTTTTTTTAAATAAATCAATATGTTTTTGCATTTTACAATTTTATAAGAGCTTATTTTTGGGGGATATGATCTAGGACTTCCTACAATGAATACTTAAGCAATATATAATGAAAGGGTGTGGGTGATGCCAGGATTTACTCACAGGTGGTATGTTGTTTGGTCCCGAGGTGCAGCTGAGGGACCAGCAACACACCACCCATGAATAAATGCTGGCATCACCCACACCCTTTCGTGGGATACTGCTATTATACAAATAGGATTTTTTTTTATTAAATATTTGTATTACAGGTTTTATTGATTGTTAGGACAACAGTTGATATAGTGATGTATAGGTGCTGGTTCTGAAGGAGTCGCAGTGGCTGGCTGCTCGAACACTCAAGCTGAGGTGTCAGGTAAGTTCTGAGGAGAGTTTTCAGATGTTCCTGTTTGTAGAAAGCTGTTCAGAATGTTAGTAAATATTTAATCAAGCTCCATCTCATCTATGACTTGGAAGGAGTGTTCCATTTTTTTTTTAATTTACCGTGGTCGGTAGCGATGGTATGGAAGATGACGGCACATGGGTTTGATGTTGGGTGTTGGACAGATTTTGAGAGGGTATAGGGCATGGGGGTGCAGCTGGCACTTTTTCCTGTTGTGTACTAGCAGGATTTACACAATGAAAATCCTGCTAGCTAGCCAATCAGGATCCAGCTTTTTTGTGTGCTATTTTATAATTGTATATTTTGCACATGTGCTCTTGTATCTTTTTTGAGCTGCCTCTTTGATTTTTCACTTTGGATTTAGAGACAGGTCTATAGACCAGATCCACATAGTCAAATGTGGAGAGGATCACTTTCATGGCAATCATATGACAGGCAGGGAGGAGGATACAAGCTTTGTTCCTATACAGGGAATCAGCAGCAGGAGGAGTTTCTTATGAATAGCATCCATGTGGTAGGAGAAGCCAAGGTGACAATCCAGTCAGGCACTCATATTATTGTCAGTATGAAATTACTGGGAGTCATCCAGGGTCATGAAACCTGTGGACAATTGGATTTCTGCCAGTCACTATATGGTTCCAAGGGTCATAGAAACCATTCCTTGTGATAATGAAGAGGAGCTAATCTACAGAGAACCAGCCCTGGGCATTTCCACAGTCATGCAGGAGCTGTTCTGCCAGTTCAAGGGTAGAGGGTCTATAGGCTGCATACAAGTGAATGTTCAATAGCTATTGGAAAGACAATTCAGAAACACTGAAAGCAGGATGTGACTAATGATAGATACCTAGGAGACATCTGACCCAATTAGAACCACTGACATATGTGCCACCAGTGCTATTTCTTTTGATCCCAGAGAGCTGCAGGGAGAGTCCAGAAACCATTGGTAAACCCAGATGAGCAGGAGCCAATGAAGAAGCTGTGAAACCTCACAATCTGGGCCAAAACAAGCCAGCTTATAAAAGAACAGCACCTGAGGACAGAGAAGCCTTATGCAGAATTCAGTTAACTATGGGCACTATAAAAAGCCCACAAATACATATTAATCAGAGACAGACAGACAGCTCTCAAGTCCTTCCCAGTCACAGTGTTAGCCCATCAGGCGAACAGCAGAGAGAAACAGCAGCAGAGGCTGCAGTGAGAGTTAGATCAGCTTATAAGGTGAGAGTGAATAGCTGGTGGGGCTCTGTTGAGTCATTAGGAGTACCCACAGAAAGCTAAAGAAAGGAGGCACACAAAAGGCTTCAAGCTTTAATTAAACAAACACATACATGCAAGATACTGGGTGTAGAAATTTAGCAAAGCACAAATATTTCAGGAACAGATATGGATGCCTCCTGTAACATAGACACTACCAATTCCTCAATATAGTGAGGCTCACTGACTCTTCTGGGGGGGTGACCCCTGCCCATTGTATTTTCACAAAAATGCAGCACCATTTTGACTTTGCATTTAGCTTTCTGTTTGAGTTTAAGTTTGGATCATTGGCAGTGCCCACCTGAGACTCCTGTGAGGAGAGTGGATCACAGTCAACGATTGCCTGCAGAAGGAAAGCCCAGTTAGGGTTTATCTCAAGTAACAGAGCTTGTTTCCTAGTAGGCTTAGAGCAACTGTGAGAGAAAGTCAGCTGTGCAGCTCACATCTGCCAGGCTGAGTGCATGTTGTTTTGTTAGCTCTATATCTGGTCAGTTGTGCCTAATGTCCATTCTAGAACAAGTCCCCATGTGGGATGAAAAGGAGAGACATACCTTTTCAGGGAGCCCAGAGGATGAAGGCTCTCTCAAAAAGGATGAAAAAGAGACTGAAAGGAGAGATTCCTGCTTAATGACCCCACACAAAGAACTACCTGGAGAGTGCTGTGGGTCCGCTGAACCTGTTGTAGAACCAGCTACATCCAGCTGAAGAGGAGCTCACCTCTACAAGAGTTGTTAAATCCCTGCCCCTCTACCTGAGTTGAAGAATCCCTGTGAGGCTGTTACTCCATATTTGTGAGTAGAGAAACAGGTCCTCACCCTGAATCAATTGCTGTTAACACAGTGGTTTAGTGACAGGCCTGTTAAGTCTCAGGCAGGGCTATGTTTATACATGAGTGCAATTTCTCTTCCAAGTGAAGACAACTCGATTTCTCACATGTCTGGAACCCTTTGAACCCTGTTTTCTTTAACATGGACTGCACCACCTTCATTAGAAATTGTTTCAGTACTGAACTTTTTCTCCAGTAACTGTCCAGAACCCAAATTCCTCAACAGCTGTGTGTACGGCTGTAGACTCTTAAGGGAGTTCTTGTAGACTTGGAGTGCTATGTACTAGTGATCTAGAGAGGGAAGGGGTTTTTATTTGTTTGGCTGATGAGAGGTGATGTGGTTTATTTGTGTTTCATCATTACATTATGGTTTAACTTTGCCTGCATTAACACTTTCCTTCCCCAGAACCTTGGTCCTGCCTTTCCCTTATAACACTTGCTTTGTTTTTGTTGCTGAACATCTGTGTTCCTTGCATAAGTGTTTGCTTTGTAGATTATGTGGGGGGGTATTCATTCTGCATGCTGTTAGGGTGGACTGTGGAAGCATTTATTTGTGGGAAGCATCCTAGCATTATGTGTCAGAAGGATCCCATTAGGTGGATGCACTGAGTGCCACAAAGACCCTGCTGACCATCTATAACCTCAGGGCTATCTGTCCTAAAAAAAAAATAATAATAATAATAAAAAAAGGGTAAACGTCACTCAAAAGGCTAGCAAACACACTTTGAGTGTGGGGTTGAATAATCTTACATTAAAATGAAAACTCATATTCTATTTATTTACCTACTGTTCAGATTTGTTTAAGTCTTTCTAAAGCTCAGTAACATTATTTTGTAAACTTAGTATGATCCCAGTTATGCTAGCATCTCCAGCTGTGTTACTGGCTCTCTTCTGATGTGAGTTCAGAGTAGATTCAGATAACAGATGAAAAAGGAGTTTGCTTTTCTCAGTCTTGTGTCACTTTGCTTTGAACAGTAAGCCACATTACAAAACCATTACGGAATGTGTCACTGTTGAAATTCATTGTTCAAGAAAAGCCTTGAAATTAGAAAGCATGATAGAGGGATTGAATTATCCTGTCATCCAGAACAGGATGGCCCCTGCACATCAAAACTGATGGGCACTGGCAGAGCAAAGACTTTACACACACACACACACACAAAGCAATGAAGTGCAGGGCTTTTTGTCTTCAAACCTAACCCAGGATTGAAAACTAGACCGTGTGTGTAAGTTATATTATTCAGCTAATTTCTACAGTCCTCCATAGCATCACACCATCTTTTTTTTTAACAATGTGCCCCTTCATTTTTAACTCAACAAATGCAACTTTAATCAACTGTGTGTGTTACACTATGATGTGTATACCATGCACAGATGTAAACCTTTTTAGAAAAGGCAGTCTTTCCATATGAGGGCAATAATCAATTTAAAGGAGTGCTACAGTCAAAATTTCCAAAAACATGTTATGCAGTGTTTCAATTTGTGTGTTTAGTCCTGATGTGTCTTTCCCTGTGTTTGCTATTAGGAGTTTTGTTTTCTAAATGTTCCTATAGTTTTATGGCCTCTAGGGATCTCCATGTTAGAATGGTGTATTGCTCTTCTTTTGTCCTATAATGCCTTCTGTTTCATGTGACAGTGATGTGTCTAGGAACACTGATTTAGTGAGGGAAAGTAATTTTTATTTATTTATTTATTTATATTTGGAAAATGTTTCACTGGAAAAGACAACATGAGCTATAAACAGCTCATTTCCAGAAGCGTCAAGGGAAGGGGTGGAGAACTGGGAGAACAGGCAAACAGATAGCAATAACAGAGTAATACAAGTACACTTACTAAAACAAAACATGTGTAGTACAATTACAGAGCAGAAATAACCCAGACCAACCGGCCAGGGTAAACAAAACCATGTCTGGATATAACGTGCATTGCAACAACCCAAGAACAGGTGATCCAGTAGAGTAAAGGTTAGAGGATGGATAACACATTTGAGGTGCCAGAAGTAGTAGGCTGAGCACACTATCCCAAGTGCTATTGTATGCCCAAGGGAAGGCAGTTATAAAAGACAAGTAGGGAAGTGGACAGGCGAGGGATAGAAGATGGGGGATGGAAGAGGGAGAGATAGGGACAGCCAAGATCTAATCCCTTCAGGATGCTAAGAACCCTGCAAGGGGGACAGGACCAGGCAGAAAGGGAGGGGAGAGAAAGGGAGTGGGGAGGTAGAGAAGAGAGGGCAGAGGAACAGGAAGGGAGGAGAGGGATATGGAAGTAGGGAGGTGGGTGGGTGATGGATATGAAAGTGGGGGAAGGGAGAGGAGGAAAAGAGAGAGCCAAACTATACCCCTTCAAAATGTAGAGAAAACTGCAATGGGTCAGTATTACAAAGTGGGGGGAAAGAAAGAGGTGTAGAAGAGAGGAATCCAGGATCTATACCCCTTCAGGATGATGGAGAACCCTGCAAGGGGCACAGAACCAGGCAGAAAAGGAGGATAGAGAAGTGGGCGGGGAGAAGGAGTGGAATGTGGTGGGTGACCAGAGGGGAGGAGAGGGATAAGGAATAGGGAGGCTGAAGAAAATAGGGGTAAACTAGGAATGGAAAAAGGGAGAGCATCAGTGGGGGAGGAGAAGAGCATAGTGGGGGGAAGGACAGCAGTAGAGTGTCAAAATAGCACAGTAGGTTGTGGATGGTTGTAGAGAGACAAGATGGTACAGTAGGTTGTGATGGGGTGGGAGAAAGGAGTATAATAGGTGGTAGCATGTGAGGAAGTAATCAGAGGAAGGGTTCAGTTAAGAGACAGGAGATAAGTCAGGGATAGAGGAGTAGGAGATAGTGTACAAGGGTGGGGAGGGTTGTGAAGGGGGGCTAGTAACAAGTACATTTAGGAGAATAGAAGTAAAGTAGAGCTAAAGGATAATGTGTCAGGGTTGGGAGGGTTGAAGGGGGGCTAAGAACAAGTGCAGTTAGGGGAATAGAAATTATGAAGGGCCAAGGAGATTGAAAATGGGAAGAGTAAAGTCTGATAGGAGGTGGCAGTGAGTTCCAAAGCTTTGGGTAGTGGCTGGAGAAAGCTTCCTGGCCTATGGAGGTAGAGTGATGTGGAATAGCTAGAGTGCGTGCATCAGTGGATCTGAGAGGGTGGGAGGGAGGTGGAGCAGAGAGTAAAGAGGAGAGGTAAGAGGGGACAGTCTCAAACCAGAATTTAGAAGTGAACTTGGTACACTGAGAGAGATGCCTGCACGCAAGGAAGGGGGAAGCTAGAGAATGATACAAGGTACAGTGATGTGTGTGGGAAGGGGAATCAAGAGCAAAGTGACAGAAAGCATTGAAGAGAGTATTCAACCTGGTAAGGGAAGATGTAGGAGCAGCACTGTAGACTATGTTGCAATAGTCAAAAATAGGGAGTAGCATTTTCTGAACAAGATCACACCTAATCGGTAGTGGTAAGGAACTACGGTTCCTGTAAAGGACAATGCAACAGTTTAAGATTGGAGCCTGATGTTCTGGCCTCAAATAAGTAACTAATTCAATATTTTTTTTATGTTTGTCTAGGTCTAGTCAGTAAGAGTAAATTTTTTGGTTTTAAAGTTTTTAATTTCATCAAACTATACCCAGCCATAAAAATCACATAAATCACTCTAGATCATCAATGCTATAATTAATGACTCTCTTTTCCCACTGAATACCCCCTCAGTTAGACCTCGGGTGATTGCTAAGCTGAAAATGTAGAATTCCGTACCACTGGATTAGGAAAGTGATTTAAAATCACAGCTGTAGTGCTGTACAATTGACTGTAAGCCAGTACTTGCTGACTTTATAGTCCCAGCTGCATTGCTGTCCCATGGGACAGAGGCAAGGTAGGAAAAAGAACAACAATAAACCATGGTAATATGGAGATCCCCAGAAGCCATGTAACTAACAGGAGAGGCCATACAACTAGTAGACAAATTGAGAAATAACTTCTAATAGAAAAAAAAGAAAGACACACTTGGGCCAAGCACACAAATCAAAACATTCTGCACAACATATGTTTTTGCAAATTTTGACTGTGGTACTTCTTTAAATAAGAATTTGTAATGACCAAATACCATCCATAGCTGCAGATACTAAATAATACTGCTCTGAAACCAATCACATCATTTTGTAGTTGAACATTACTTATCTAATGCAGGAGGCTTAATGTTCACTGATAACATTAAGCTGACCAGAGTGTTGCACTCCATTTAGGATGGGAACAAATGTCTGGAGGAACTGAACTACAGATTTAGTCTCTGCCGTATTGGTCCTTGTAAGAACAGATCCAGAAGCAAATGATTTGATACCTTTTATTGGACCAACATAGATGTAACAAAAAAAACCCCAAAGTGCTTTAGTTTTTGGACAAACCCAGTCCTTCCTTGGAAGATTAATGACAGTTATTTAGAAAATCCCATATTTTTAACACACAGATCATGCAGAAAAAAAGCAGAAAATATTCCTATCATTTAAAAAATAACACAAGACACACCAGAGAAGCTGAAAAATACCAGTTCAGCTTCAGCTGAAAAGGCCTAAAGGTAAGATGTGCTTAGAGCATAGCATCATATGAGGAGTGCACTGCAAATAAATTAAAATAACTTAGAGACACCTTCAGAGTAAGATAATGACATCTTGAGCATAGATCTGTATAGCTCAATTATGAGTGCAGTTCATGAAAAACAAAACCCACTCGGATTGTCATAACTGTAAGTTAAAAATAAGCCACACAAAATAGAACTACAAAAAATACATGTACATGGCATACAAAGGGTTTAAAGTAAAGTTCACCTAATGTGAGCAATAGTTGGAAACATTATCCAACTATACTCTCAAACTGGTTATTATGCTCCATAAACCTTAAGGCCTTTAGTGTTGTTACAGGAGTTTATACATGATAATATAAATTGGCAGTAGAAGAGCCAAACAAAAAGCTGCTTGTCAAGGACCACCAAGAAACTAAGACCATGCAATCTGATATGTACAGATTTCAACTTGAAGTACTAAAAATGTCTAAAAAATCTGAATAAGAAAACATAGGCATTAAATCCCCCCCGGGAGGCGCGGATAACTAGTTGTAAGAAGATACACACACACACACACACACACACACACACACACACACCCTTATGCACCATCATTCACATCAATCACTTCAAATGTTATCCAAAGGAATTAAACTTGTCCTGAACTTCCAAGTAAAAGAGATATGTACAGAGATCAAAAATGTGAAAAACCTCCACCCTTCCCAGGGTAAGATAACTAGTTAGAAGTGAATGTACACTATATGTATGTGAGACATGAGTCCTAACATACCTTCATTTCCACAAATCACTACAATATTAGTGCAATGTAATTTACTCTGTCAAAGATACCCATGCAAATGAGATCCTGCACTCCAATATGTTCAGAGTACAAAAATGTGACAGTATATAATAAAACTACTGTATGAAGAGTAACAGGCAAGGAGTATGAAAAAGACCCAATGGAATTAACCCTACCCCCACCCTCAGGGAAGATAACTATTAAAGGAAATAATATCTTTATGGGTGTAAACTAAGAGTCATAACACACTGTAACACTATTAAGTTATGTACCTGAATATAAACCCACCTCAATGTAACAGCAACCCCCATACCCACCACACTGACATAACCCCCCCACACACACACCCAAGGAGACACTAAAGTCCTATGTCTATCCCTTGACGAAAAGGTCTGTGGATGTTGAAGTCCTATAATGTGCCTTAAACCCCAAATCTGTGTTCATGCTATCATTTACCATACTGAGAAGTAATATAAGTTTGATCTCAAAAGCCCAGTTTATGGATCATAATAACCAGTTTGAGAGTATAGTTGGGTAATGTTTCCAACTATTGCTCACATTAGGTAAACTTTACTTTAAACCCTTTGTATGCCATGTATATGTAATTATTGTAGTTCTATTTTGTGTGACTTATTTTTAACTTACAATTATGACAATCTGAGTGGGTTTTGTTTTTCATGAACTGCACTCATAATTGAGCTATACAGATCTATGCTCAAGATGTTCTTATCTTACTCTGACGGCATCTCTAAGTCATTTTAATTTGTGTGCAGTGCACTTCTCACATGATGCTATGCTCTAAGCACATCTGACTTTAGGCCTTTTCAGCTGAAGCTGAACTGGTATTTTTCAGCTTCATTGATGCGTCTTGTGTTATTTTTTAAATGAGTATTTTAAACTAATGGGAATTTTTTTTCTGTTTTTTCCCTGCATGAACTGAATGTTAAACAATATGGGATTTTCTAAATAACTGTCATTAAGCTTCCGAGGAAGGACTGTGTTGGTCCGAAAGCTGAAACACTTTGTTCTTTTTGTTACATCTATGTTGGTCCAATAAAAAGTATCAAATCATTTGCTTCTAGAGGAACTGAAGTAACTGGTTAATTGGTCAGTCTCCTGTAGTCTCAGATTCAGTGCAGCCAAATACAAGGTACTACATTTGGGGAGAACAATACAGAGGTAGGACCTGCACATTGTGTAGGACTTCTCTTGCTGCAGCGGAGGAGGAGAAGGACCTGTGTTTCATAATATTCAAGGGGCTATCCTGAAGCAGGATAAGCAGTGTGTGTCCACTGTCAACAGGGCCAATAGAATGCTGGGTCCATTAAAAGGAGGTGACCAACAGTGCAGGGGCAGTAATCCTGCCATGTAACAAAACTGTGATCAACCCCACCTAGTACTGTGTGCAGTTCTAAACTCTTGGATATTAAAAAATTCTGGTCAGAGCCAACACAGCTGCTATAATGCATAGCACTCACAGGGCCAAAAAAAAGAGCCTGCCATGCCAAAGATGGCCACCATGAGCTTGCAGCACATGCACAACTTCACCGCAACTGCAGAAGTGAACTGGCACACGCACAACTGCAGAAGTGAAGTTGTGCATGCACACTGAGCTCACAGCGGCCTTCTGGGGCACAGCAGGCTCTTTTCTTTTTACTGCAACTGCTGAACTGAAACAGAAATGACGAGCAGCAATAAAATAATGCACCCATGGAGGAGGGGGCTAGTGTAGCAGCAGAGGGGAGGGACAATGGAGAAACAACAAAAAGGTCCTGACTTCAGCACTGTGAAAGAACAGAGTGAAAGTATCCAGAAACGTGCTTCACTATCCCTTCTCTCTTCTATATGATAGCAATGGATCAGTATGGATTCTCCTATGCAGCCCTGAAAAGGACAGCAGGGCTGGCAAGAGGGTGCTATGCAAGGCCCCCAAACTGATCAGGGTTTGGTGGAGAACAACTATGTGGAGAGGCTGGTCACCCTTAACATATTCACCTAGAAGAAAATGAGACTGAGGAGACATAATTTCAATCTTCCACATATTCAGGGTTATCAACAGGATTCAACAGACAAAGAAGTTTTATCTGGTGTCCTCCAGCTGGATGCCAGGACTAGCTGGAAGCACAAGAGCAGTAACATCAGAGTTACTGCTATGAACATTCAACTCCTTCCAGAGAGTGGTGAGCCTACAGAACAGCCAACCAGTGGAGACAGTATACATGAAAACAGAACAGACCTTCAAAGTAAGACTGGATACATTTCTGATACCAAAGGAATCACTAGATATCCTGGGTAGTATAATGGGTAGATAAATCCCTATTAATTAGTGTATATTTGCATAGCGTATTTATTCATCAATGCTTATAAAGAAACTATTACTACTACCATTACTGTGTGCAGTTCTAAACCCCTGGATATAAACAAACTCTGATCAGAGCCAACACGGCTGCATACTGCTTTAGGAGCACTCACATGGCCAAATAATTAGAGCCTGCCATGCCCAAGATGGCCACCATGAGCTCAGTGCACATGCATGACTTTACTTCAACTGTGAAAGTGAACTCTCATGTGCGCAACTGCAGAAGTGAACTCTCACATGTGCAACTGCAGAAGTGAAGTTGTGCATGCACACTGAGCTCACAGTGGCCATCTTGGGCACGGTGGGCTCTTTTTTTTCTACCACAACTGAGGAACTGAAACAGGAGTAATGGGCAGCAGACAGCAATTAAATAGTGCTCCCACAAAGAAGGGAGCTAGTGAGACTGCGGAGAGGAGGGACAGATAGAGAAACAACAAAAAAGCACTGACCACAGCACTGTAGAAGAACAGAGGGAAGGAATACAGTCATGTGCTTCTACCATCCCTTCTCTCTTCTCGGTGACAGCAATACATCAGTATGGCTCTGCCCATGCAGCTGTAAATAGAACAGTAGGGCTGACAAGAGGGTGCTAGGCAAGACTACCAAATTGATCAGGGTTTGGTGGAAAACAGCTATGTGGAGAGGCCAGTGGCCCTTAACCTTGACAAAAATGAGACCGAGGAGACATAATTTCAATCTTTCACATATTCAAGGTTATCAACAGGATTAATCAACGAAGTTTTATCTGGTGTCCTGCAGCTGGATGCCAAGACTAGCCAGAAGCTCAAGAGCAGTGACATCAGAGTTACTGTTATGGACATCCAACTCCTTCCAGAGAGTGGTGAGCCTATAGAACAGCTAACCAGGGAGACAATAGACATGAAAACAGCACATGCCTTCAATGTACCACTGGACACATTTCTGCTTACCAAAGAAATCACTAGATATCCTGGGTAGTATAATGGGTAGATAAATTGCTATAAGTTAGTGTATGTTTGCATAGCATATTTATTCATCAATGCTTATGAAGTAGGGGTGGGGGCCCAGGCTGGACATGAAAGATGTACAGTCCCTTCTGACCTTAAATTTCTCTGTTATCTAAAAGACCAGATAAAATAGATGAAAACATTTTAAAGCAGCAATCAGACACAATAACTTCTACAAAGGTTTCCCTTGGAGATCGTGTACTGCTAACAATTATTTGAACAAACCATATACAGTATTTACAAAAGTCCTACCATAGAACATTCTGCTGTGTCACTGGAGTTTGAACACAGCATATAGTTTTCCAAAAATACCTTTTATTAGACTAACCAAAAAAGTATTCTACATACAAGCTTTTTGGATGAACACAGAGTTTTCATTTGGACACAATGAAAACTGACCAGCACAGTACAGTTTACATACATGAATTCTAACAGTAAAAGCCAGTCTACCATAAATTAACCAGTTAAAAGGGATTTGTTGCAGCAAAGGTGGCTGTCCAGAGTTTACATCAATTTGCCTTAAATCTGTCTCTGTGTGTGGATATAAACACTTGGACCTGTCAGACAAGGATTATTTAGGCAATTAAGTGGTCAAGACATTCAGATAAATCACAATAATACAGGCTCAGAAAAATGTGCTTGTTGTTCTTTGTTAGAAAGTCTCCTGTACATAAACAGATTGGTATAAAGTAGTTTGAATAGAACTGTTAAAAGGGATATTCATTTAAAGTCAGTCTGAGATTTTAGAATGTATAAGGAACCCCATTTTTTTGCCATGGCTGTTATGCCTATGTTCATCAGTAACAACAAGAATTATAAACAAGCATTTGTCAATGTCAAATGTTTGCTTGCTTAAAAAGACCATGTTTGGAACACAAACTAAATGCATGTGTATTGCGTAATTATACAATGGCAAGGAAATTTCCTGTATTCTGGTTGGTCAGTGGGTGCCTGAGACAGTGATGATATTACACAATAACATCACTGTGAGGCTTTTTTGGACCACCTCTATGATTGCTTTTGTCTCTTCAAAAACACAAAAAATCTACTAAAAACATTTTTTATTTATTTTCTTATTTTGTATAACATTGAGCCATTGTATAATTGCAATAAGGCACTCCAAGGTGTGTGTTATTGTGTAATAACGTTATTTCTGGGGTGGTGGAAGCACTCAGCTTTGCCTCGTGCTTCAACCCACCCCAGGAGTGACATTATTACATCATAACACACTCCTTGTCATATCTTATTGCTTAATTGTATAACGCATATTGAAAATGACCAAAGTTATGAGTGAACATTGAACGTTCTCAAAGTACCTTCTTAACTTTGGTGTTTAAGATTTTTACCCCAAATTTTCAACAAAGTCTTTTTATGACCCCACTTCATCAACCTGGTATGTGAAATTTTTCAAATTCAGCCCTAAAGAAGAGTTTTCAGAGTGACTGCGAAATCACCTTTAGGGACAGATTTGAAAACTTTCACCTACCTTGCTCATGAGGAGAGGTTGTAAAAAGACTATGTTGAAAGTCTGGGGTCAAAATATTGAAAATGTCCAAAGTTATGAGTAGAGATGGGTGAAAAAAATCTTCTGCAGGTGGAATTCAAAAGAAAGTTTGACTTTCACTTCCATGGAATTTCAGAAACTGATTTCTGAACTTCTGTGGAAATTCCACCCTCGATCGCTGCTCAAGTTTCAGTCCCAGTTTCCCCCAAAAAAGCTCTGGTGGTTAGTGGTCTCTCCCCCACCCACCCCACACATACAAAAAATATCCCTGGTGGCTAGTGGTCCCTCCCCTCCACCCATTAACCCGCCAGCCCCGGAATGTACAGTAACACCCACCCCCACATCCCTATCTCTACTTCTCTAGTTAAAAAAAAAATCTCTGGTGGTCTAATGTTTTTTTTTTATTATAATCCCCTCCCGATCCCCAGACCAAAATCCCTGGTGGTCTAGTGCCCAACCCCCTCCCCAGCAGGTGTCCCACCACCCGGCTCCCATCCCATCACAGACCCTGGCAGTGGGTGGACCGGCTCAGCCCTCCTCTCTCCTCCAAGGCCGGCCTGCCCACAGAGCTGTCAATGAATGAGCGTGTACATGCTCATTCATTGACAGCTCAGTGGGTGGGCTGGCCGTCGAGGAGAGAGGAGGGCTGTGCCGGTCCACCAGCTGCCAGGGTCTATGATGGGGTTGAGAGCAGGGTGATGGGACACCTGGCTGCTGGGGAGTCTGGGTGGGGGGCACTGGACCACCAGAAATTTGGGACTGGGGATTGGTGATGGGGATGGGGTTAAAATAAAAAAAAAAAAAACAAACACTAGGCCACCAGAGATTTGTTTCTTTTTTAAACTGGAGAAATGGAGATAGGGATGCAGTGGGGTAGGGGTTACTGTACATTTTGGGTGGTGGGTTACTGGGTGGAGGGGAGGGACCACTAGCCACCAGGGATATTTTCTTTACATGTAGGCGGGGGGGGTGGAGGGACTACTAGCTACCAGGGCTTATTTCATCAATACCAGGTGAAAGTTCACCCTGTAACTTTCACAGAAGTTTTCTGCTCCATCACAGGTAGAAGTTTGGAAACTTTAACGAAAGTGCCTTGATTTCCACGGAAGTTCCACAGGGGCGGAAAACAGTAGTTTTGCCCAATACTAGTTATGAGTGAACGTTGAACATTTTCAGCATACCTAGATTCTGACTCCAAATTTTCAAAATAGTCCTTTTACAACCCTACTTCATGAACCTGGATGGTAAAATTTTCCAAATGTGGCCTGAAAGGTGATTTTGCAGAGCAACTGGGAAATCACCTTTCGGGATGGATTTGAAAATTTCCACCTACCTTGTTCATGAGGTGGGGTTATAAAATGACAATGCTGAAAATCTAGGGTGAAAATATTAAAAAGTATCAAAATTATACATGAACATTGAAAATTTTCAACAACCTTCATAAATTTGGTGTTTAAGATTTTGACACCATATTTTCAACATAATATTTTTATGACCCAACTTCACGAACTTACATAGATACATAAATACATAGACAGTGTCGGCAGATAAGGGCCTACTGCCCACCCAGTCTGCCCATTTGAGCTTGTAAGTTTACTTTATGTTTTCCTAGAAGTCTGTCACCCCTTAACCCTGACCTCCAGAATTCCTTTATGTCTATCCCATGCATTCTTAAATCCCATGATTGTTTCAGCCCCCACCACTTCCTCTGGTAGGGTGTTCCACTTGTCCACCACCAGTTCTGTGAAGAAACTTTTCCTCACGTTTCCTCTGAATCGTCCTCCCTCCAACTTCATCCCATGACCTCTAGTCCTGGAACATCTTTTTCACTTAAAAATAGTGTATTCCTGCACCCTGTTCCTCCCTGTAAGATACTTATATGTCTCTATCATATCCCCTCTCTCCCTCCTCTCCTCCAGGGAGTACCTATTCAGTTCCTTCAACCTGTCCTCATAGGACTTTTGATGCAATCCATGTACCATCTTTGTTGCCCTCCTGAACCTTCTCTACCCTGTCTATGTCCTTACATAGGTAAGGTCTCCAGAACTGTACACTGTACTCCAGGTGGGGCTTCACTAGTGTCTTGTATAGTGGAATTATGACCTATCTTTTCCTGCTGGTGATGCCCCTGCCTATGCATCCCAGCATCCTATTTGCTTTACCTGCTGCCTTGTCATACTGTTTCCCTACCTTGAGGTCATCAGAGATGATAACCCCAAGATCCCTTTCCTGCTTGGTGCATGCTATATCCTCACCCCACAACTGATATATTGTGCCAGGCTTTTTGTGCCCCATATGCATTATTTTGCACTTCTTTGCATTGAATTTCAACTGCCAACCCCCTGACCATTCTTCACGTTTCTGCAGGTCCCTTCTCATTCTGTCTATAACCTCTGGTGTGTCTACTCTATTACAGAGCTTTGTGTCATAAGCAAACAGAGAAATTTTGCCTTATAGGTCCTGCGCTATGTCACTGATGAATAGTTAACAGACTGGTCCAGCACTGATCCCTGTGGAGACCCTCATGGTCACTCTTCCTCTGTAGAGTGACAGCAATTTACCACCACCCTCTGTGTCCTGCCACCCAGCCAGTTACCTACCCACTGCACTACTGTCCTGCCCACACCCATATTCCCCAGTTTGTGTAATAGTCTTTTATGTGGCACAGTGTCAAAGGCCTTGCTGAAGTCCAGATAGGCCATGTCTACTGCCCTCCCTGATCCACCTCCCTAGTCACCCAGTCAAAAATTCAACGAGGTTGGTCTGACATGACCTCCTCTGGTGAAACCATTCTGCCTTGGGTCCTGTGAGTCCATTGACAACCAGATGTTCCCAATCTTCTCCTTCAGTAGGCTTCCATGATCTTCCCCACTACCGAGGTGAGGCTGACTGGTCTGTAGTTCCCCACTTCCTCTTTGTTCCCACTTTTGTATAAGCGGACCACATCTGCTGTCCTCCAGTCTTTGGGTACCTTCCCTGTTTCCAGTGATCGGCTAAACAGGATTGCCAGAGGTTCAGCCACCACCTCTCTTAGTTCTTTAAGGACCCTGTGGTGAACCCCATCTGGCCCCATTGCTTTATCAACTCTTATTACTTCCAGTTCCTTCAGGACCCTTTCTCGTGTAAAGGGACTTGTGTCCATTTCTGCACCATTCCCACCACTTGTACTCCCTTCAGACCCATTACCTTCCTCTTCCTCAGTAAAGACTGAGCAGAAATACCTGTTCAATATTTCAGCTTTACTGTTGTCATCCTCCATGTGGCCCCCATCCTCCCCCTTCAGTCTCACGATCCCTCCCTTTGCCTTTCTTTTTTCACTTATGTACCTGTAAAAGGTTTTGTCCCCTTTACCCACTGATTTTGCAATGAGCTCTTCTGTCTGAGCGTTGGCTGTCCTTACTGGCCTCCATGCCTCTCTTTTCTTCTCCTGGTACTTCTCCCTATCCCTGTCTGCCTGAGTCTTTTTGTATTGCCTGAATGCAATCTTTTTGGCCTTCGCTTTCTCCGTACCTCCTTGGAAAACCATAATGGCCTCCTCTTCCTTTTCCCCTTGCTAACCTGTTTAATGCACAATTCTGTTGTTTTTGTAATCCCCATTTTAAATACTGCCCACTGTTCCTCAACCCCTGATTCCTGCCCCATACCCCTTAATGCCTCTTTCAAGCATCTCCCCATTTTCCCAAAGTCTGTCCCCCTAAAATCCAGGATAATTGTTTTTGTGTGGTTTGGTTCTGCTCCTTTTGTGATTTCAAACCACAATAACTGGTGGTCACTGTTCCCCAGGTGCTCCCCCACTGTTACCCGCATCACACTGTCCCTGTTTGTGAGCACAAGGTCCAGTATTTCCTTCTGCCGAGTTGGTTCCATGACCAGTTGCTTGAGGAAGGCACTCTGAAGGGAGTCCAGGATAAACCTGCTCCTAGTTGATGCTGCTGCTGGGATGCTTCAGTCCACGTCTGGAATATTTTTGATTCTGTCCTGATTTTGGGTAATTTTGGAGCAACTGCAAAATCACCTTTCAGGGCAGAATCAAACATTTTCACCTGCATTGTTCATGAGGAGAGGCCCAAAAATTGCCATGTTGAAAATTTGGTGGCAAAATATTAAAAAATTACAAAGTTATGAGTAAAAGTTCAAAATGCATTGTAAATCCATTGACTGCACTTACCTTGTTTCTTGAGTACACTGCTGGTATTGGAGAAGGATGTGCTTTTCTGCAGAACAGTGATGGACCATTTTTAGTTGAGTAAGGGTGTAGGAGGGGAGTCAGCATCAAAAGACATTGATGGATGTGTTTCTACTTGTCAGGTTACAATTATTTAAAAAGAAACAGACTATGAGGGAACTTTTTTTTAATAGGTGCAAGGATGGCACTGGGAATTGGGCACCCTAGTGTTATAGATATATGGCAGCACCAGGAGTGGGCATCCTGGTGTCCACACACAAGAAATTGGTGGGGAGTACACTACATGGGGGGATTACATTACAGATGCCTGCTCACAGCAGACCTTGGTACAATGCTCAGCAAGGTTAATAATGACATTGCACAGATGCTTGTGCAGTATCATACAGAAGGAAGCACTGAAGCACTCTCTCGTAGGAGCAGGTTGGTTCTTTCAACTACAAGAAGTTTCCAGCCCACAAGCACTGAACAGTGTTATTATCAGCCTCACTGTCAAGCCCACTGCAGTCAGAGCTACACTGGACCTGAAAGTGACACATCTCTGAAATGCCATTCCTGTAATAAAATGTTTGCTGTGCATGCGTCCTAAAACATTTAGTGCTAAATGCTTTTGTGTAGAACAGGCTTTTGGTTAATCTAATAAAAAAATATTATTGCAAAACTACATTCTGGGTTTGACCCTGACTAACATGACACCACAGAACTACATGGCTGTGTCAACCCACACCGTAAAAGACTGAGGAACCACCTTCAATGGAAAAAAAACTATCAATTACAGTAAACCTTTAAAGATAGTGGCCTTCCAGCAGAACTGATCAGAATAGAGTACAGACAGAAATATTGAACATCATTGAGAATAAACATGGCTATCAAACAAAAGAAATCGGTGCAACATCAGCAAATGCCAAAATGGTACCATTCACAATCGACAGGTGATGGACATCTCACCTATAACTCTGAAATACAACTCACAAATAGCAGGGCAATGAATATGGTCAAAAAGCACACTCTCACCAGAAACATCTGCACTTTCAATAAGGTGCTTTTTCTGTCCAGCATCACAACTGTATCACATAAATTATGTGGAGGCCATAAGGGTATTTTTCACCACCAACATCTCGGAGAAGTCTTAAAATACAGACAGTTCTACAGAATATACAACTTAAAAAAGTCATCTTGCACCCAACCTGCTGCCGCAACCTATTTTGGATTTATATATTGACACATTTAGACATTGAATGAACACAGAAATCCTCAACAAACAGCACAAGAACCAGCATAATTTTAACTCAACTGATAGAAAGGCAATTCAAAATTGAAAATAAAAAGAGGATATCACCATTAAACCTACAGACAGCAGTGCTGGCAATTGACCCTATACAATTCATAGCTGAAGTAATGAAGCAACTGTCAGATTCTAGGTTCTATACATCTCTGCAAAAGAATCTTACAAATTTACAAGGGAGCTTGTTGCATGAACAAGAAAATGTTTACTAAGTTTTCAATCTGATCTGAAGAACACATTAACTTGTCCCAATTTCTGCAGCAAGACGTTTGTACTCACTGACCCAGATTCACAAACCAGATGACCAAGGCTGACCTACAATCCTAAGCTTCGAGATACCCACTGAACAAATATTTAACTAGGTTGAGGTTATCCTAAAACTAGCAGCACAAACAGTGGAGCAACCAGTCTGCAAAATAGTGTATGCACAATGTTCTAAAATGTGAGCTATTGCTCAGGGGTCTGGGGACTGCCTAGGCCCCCATTAATATTTGGTATTTTTGTGCTTTCTGGGGGTCATTGTAACATAATTTTTTAGCGTTATCCCCTCCCTCTATCCAAATGAGTTGCATCCTACCTCTCTCTCTAGAATATCTAGCCCTCACCCCAGTAAGTTGCATCCCATACCCCTCCCTCAAATTTACAGCCCTCCCCCAGCCCATTCAAACTGCATCTTAGCCCCTTCCTAGAGTTCTCAGCCCTCCAGCCTAGAATGTTGTCCTTTTACCAGCCAAGAAAGTTGTTTCCACCATCCAAGCAAGTTACAACCTAGCTCCCTCAACCAGACCTACCATAAAATGCAATGACTGACCTAAATGTCCCCGATCCATTGAGACACACACACACACACACACACACACACACACACACACACACTAGAAACCCAACACAGCAGGTCCTGAACTCAAATGGATTAGCTACCACCAAACTCAAACCCTTTGTTTATTCAAGTCAATCCAGTCCACAGCCTGAGAAACCAACTATATACAAACAATGTGTAACTTTTTCTTTGTAGAACAAGAGTCAGTTAAGCCCAGATGACTGCTGCCTTGTACCTTACCTCATCAGTAGTCTACTGCTTTCAGTGCAGACAGATGCCACCCAAACCCTCCTGTCATGCAGTACAGCTGCTGCCAACATGATCCCTTCAACTGAAGTCACCACCTGATGCCAGATGCTAGGCAAGGACCAGGAAGCCAGAGTAGGTCTCTCTCAGCCATCCTGCAGGACAGCCAAATGTGAGCACAGCCCAGCCACCAGGTGCAGGTCATGCTGCTTTTCTGCTTCCACTCCACACAGTGTGTGAGGAAAGGACCTGGGGAATCAAACTGAGTAAATGAAACAGGATGCAAAGGGGGCACAGTGTATGCCAGTCATGGGTCTGTGAGATATGGGAGAGAAATGCAAAATACACAGCATGTACCGCCACCACCTGTGAAGGAGAGAGAAAGCATGTGAAAGGGAGGAGCCTTGACCACAGTAAGAAAGTTTGTGGAGCCAAGCTGCATGTCTGTCTTGGCATCTGGGAGTCTTGTCAGCCAACTTAGTCTTGCCTGCCCACATGTCATGTGGGTCCTACTGCAGCTCGGTCATCCTCCAATCAAAAACAACAACAAAAAAAATAAAAGCACAATAGTTTCCCCTGGGCCACTGGACAGTTCACTTAGTAGCTGGCCCAAAAGTTACAAAAATGAAAAGTTTTTGTACACCTGTGCATACAGGAAGTATGCCTACCTATGTCACTGAGCACAAGGGACTGAGATCTTTCTCCTGGACACAATTGATTTCTTTAACATACTCTAGCACCTGAACACTTTCTCTGACAATTCACATCTATTCACTGTGGATGTGAAAGCCCTTTACATTAACATACCCAATTTTGATGTGATAACAGCATGCAGTACTTTATTATAAAAAGATACCCAGTCCCAAGATTTTATGGACATAGTTGGGGAACTCATAAAGATTTCATTAAAGCACAACTATTCTGAGTTCTACAACAAACTGCATCTTCAGGAAACTGACACAGCCATTGAAACCAGGATGGCTTCATAGAATGCCAGACTCTTTTATGACTGCATTGTAAAACTGTTTCCTACTAGAGCAAAGGATTATACTGTACCTCTGATATATCACTAACACTGATGACATTTTTCTGAGCTTGAATAAAGGTGAAGATAAATGGCATGAGTTCTAAAAATCATTCACTTAGTTCTCCAGCAATAAATGTGAAAACGGAGTACTATCACAAAAATAAATCCTTCTCAACAACATGATTATTGCAGAACAAGGCATGATAAAAATCAGTGTACATAAAAACAATTTGTTTAAATTTTGATGACCAGGTAGTCCCACTGAAACATGTAATCCCTTTATCAACAGTGACCTGGAATTAGCAGTATACAGTTCAGTAAACTTCCACAAAATTACTAAGCAGGACAAGGGCTAGCATCAGGAATAAATTAAGATGAGTATTACATCAACTGTGTAACACGCCACTATTCGCACTTGTATTGGTTCACACCAAGTAAGTGGGATTTCTTAAATAGAGCAAGAGCAAGGCAGTTTAGAATCTCACTGGGCAGTGAGTTCCATAGGAAGGTGGCCACAAATGAGAAGGATCGCAGTATAGCCGCCCTAGAGGTTAGAGGAATGAAGTGTGAACAAGCTTGATACATCCAGCAGATCAGACCTGAATTTTATTTTTATTTATTTCATTTTTGTTGACCGGGTAAGTGCACTAGACAAATCCTGCCTATTTTCAGGCATGACCCGGGGGAGGGGGATACAGATGAATGCCAACTAACCTTGAACCAGATTAAGCTGTTGGTGGTATTTTTTTTTTTTTAGTGAATGAGGGAAATTTGGCCAGGACACTGGGGAAATTCCCCTACTCTTTTCAATAAGTGCCATGGGATATTTAACATCCACCTGAACTACCACCAATCCAGGCAGATGAGACCTCGGTTTAACATCTCATCCGAAAGATGGCACCTCTGAAGTGCAGCACCCCTCTCATGCTGCACTACAGTGTCAGTATTGGGATATTAACCCAAGTGCCAGATGTGGGAACTGAACCCACAGCCCTCTGATCTCCCAACCTCAGAGGCGAGTGTGCTACCTACTGAGCCACTAACACAGTTTGAGTCTCACAACCTCCACTTGCATACTGTGTGACTCTGAGCAAGTCACTTAACTGTCCAGTGCTCCCAGGTCACCCTTGAAAACAGGCACTTGTGCCTAGTGGGCTTTACCTGGTTACCAAAGACTAAAATTAAAAAAAATATAAAAATAAATAAATCTTCTTCCAGATTCAGACTATATTTTACAAATTTCCAGTAATGGGCTAGCAGCAGAGTGCAGAAACATCACCTGTTGCTTAACTTTGAGCATTTCTGTGAGGCTAGGGGGTGTAGAAAGCTTAGCAAGTTTGAAGGTTAGGCAGTGCATTGGATATTGCAATCTTGTTTCAAAAGAGGGCCATCCAAGATTTGCAAGCACTCCACTGTGGTGGTCCCTGGTGGGAGTACCAGCCACAAAATGACAAGTTTTATTATACAGGGTTTTGAGTCTGTTTCATTCTGAGACATGAATGACCTGTAGGACAGGGGCACCATAGAAGAGAACAGGCATTAGGGTGCTGTCTGCAGTAGCATGGTGAGCCCCTTTTGAGAGGTAGAGGAAATAGACCCGTAGAGGAGACCCAGTTTCTGGTGCAGAGTTTTTATTGCAGCATACATATGGGGACCAAATATCATGTCTTGGCCAGGTAAGGCACCAAGATATTTTTCAGATATTTCAGTGGCATCACCACTTCAAGAAGACTGCCTCCAGTGTAGACTGCCAAAGCAATTTACACCACTCAAGTGCACACCTTCAACAAGCTAAAAGTGCCATAGTTTAAAGTATGTTCAGATGAATCCGACAAGATTAGAACTCTGGAATTACGATTCAGGGATTTTACAAATAAAAAACAAGCATTTTTCAATGCCAAATATTTGCTTGCAGTATAAAAGAGTGTTGAAGAGCCCCTATACGTTGTTAGGACAACTCTGACAAATGTACTATTTAGAATATTAGGACATATTATATGGCTTATATTTCACACTTTTCCTGTATTTGTTAACCTTATTTTTGAAAGGCTCCGCCTTTAGTTCAATGGGTGAGCAACCAGCTATGCCCCTTCCTGACCTATATAAGCAGTTCCTCCCAGCCTCTCTCTTAAGCATTTTTTCTTTGCCAGCCAGAGGCTCTGTTGGTCTGTCTTCTCCCTTGGGGACTGCTTGCCTCCCCCCCAAGCATTGCTTGTGCTCTGGGCTCTGCTGGGTTTCTGCCAGATTCTGTTTGTGCATTTCTCCTGCCTTAGTTAGTTTTTGTTTTGCTTTCAGCTGCTGCGAGCTTCCTTGTGTGATTATTTTTCTGTGTTCCTGTTTTTTCCTTTTGGTGCTTTCTCATTTTCCTCAGCTTCTTGTTGCCCTTTGTTTGCAGTGTGTTCCTCATGTGCCTCTGCTTCAGGTTCCTAGCTAATCTCAGTTCTCTTGCAATTATTATTGCACGTTTCAGCTCCCACTGCAGTTGCTGCCTCCTGGCCCTGCTATTTAGCTAGCAGCTACTCCCTGTTTTACCCTTAAATGCTCCATTTTGTGCAATGTATATTTTACTTCTGCAGCCTTGCATTCCAGTAAGGTTTAATTCCTGCTTACTTACCTCAGCATTTCTTTATTTACTATGCTCTTCCTTATGTAAGCCCTCAGTTTTCATATAGTTCTTTTGGGGATTTACATCTGCTCCAACATGTTTATTTGCACACAGTGGGAATCAAACCTGAGTCTACTGCAATTCTATATTACTTTCTCCATGGGATCCAAATCTGCTTACATGCAACTGTACCAAGCAATTATTACTGTTGTTTTTCAGTGCATTATTGCCTATAACTACAATTCCTATGCTTGTTTAAATATTCAGCTCAGCTACTGCTGGAAGCTATAACTAATTACTGCTGGGAGCTGTTAACTACTTTTGTGCAATGCTTCATTTTACTTTGCAGGTCAGCTCAGCTACAGCTGTCACTGTAAACTAATTTTAAAATCCACATGTGGGTCACAGGGGGCTTTACCGTGGCTTTTGTTTTTTCCTATGGCAGAGGATGGGAGGGGGGGTTATAGTGAAGAGTCATAGCCCAGTGTGGTTCCAATACCTCTTGTTCAAATACTGCTTTGCTGCTAAAATCCTCTGAGTATTCATGTCACCTTTAATTGGCATTCATTGATGGATTGTTTGGCTTGTATTCCTTCCTCTTACTTGCATTGCTTATCCTATATCCTTGCCCGATAAGCACCTTGCACTGGATAAGGGATCAGGTTAGCCTGAGTGGTTTGTTTAATTCTTACTGCTTATGCTTCAGTGTATTATCTGTTTACCATGCTGCACATTGCCTGTTGCTCCCTACATTGCCGTGTTCTGCCTGCTCTATTGCTACAGGAGGCTAGCCGACCATGCCCATCGATTATAGCTCTGAGTTCTCTCTCAGACGACTGACTCAGGGCTTGCCCTGCAGCCAATGGTCTCGCTCTGCATCCCTGGAGCCCACATCTTCAGATGCTATCTCAATTATATGTAATAAACAAGAATGAGTATCCACTCATATCAGAAATTGCCCCCATTTTGAAAATCTGCACTTTATTGTTTATCTCTGTAATGGAAATTTGAATATTTGGTATGCTTAAGTTTTATATTTTTATGGAGTGTTATATTGGATTGTCTTTTGGTGTGTGCTGTGCAGACCTGTTGTAAACTGTATGATATTTTTACTTTTTGTGATGGTCTATAATTGAACAAGTAAAATTATCTACTGCACATCTTGAGAGTGTGAATTCTGGGGTGGGGTCCTTCTCATTTGACCCATAGTGGGAATGTCCTCACTTCGGGCAGAGCTTTTGCCATGCTAGCATACCAACCATTGCAACACTATGTTATAAAAATGGTTGACAGTATTAGTGTACCAGCCATTACAACACTATGTTGAAAAAAGGGTTTGTTGGCATACTGGCCATTGCAACAATGTGTTGTAAAAATGATTGACAGTGTTCCTTTAAAGTGTTGGCTTGTAAAACAACTACAGTTCATGGTACCTGCTCATTTCTATCTGTGGGGTGCTGGCAAGCATACTCAAGCAGCATCTCCTGATGTAGAAATTAAGACTCTGCTAAGAGGGGTGGGGCCCTGAGCTTAAAAAGGGTCTCCTTTAGCTAGCCAATTGCTTCAGTGGTGCCTTATAGCTATTCTCCCTATGGCTGCTTCTGGTTCACCTGATTTGTTTTATAGATCGGTAGACCAGCTGAGTGCCTCAGTTGTGGTTGTTCTCCTCTTCCCGCCTTGGAGGTGCTTGCTACAGAGAACACTCGCAACACTTCATGGTGTTCCCGTTTGAGGGAGACAGTGAGAGTCTTCATCCAAATTGGAACATTTTCCACCCCCTTGAATTGGATTTTAAATTGCAGCAGCTGATCATCACTAAATAAAAATACCTTCTGCCGGGAGGGAAGGAGACCTAGGCCTCGGATTCCCGGAGATTTCCTCCTCAAAGGGTTTTTTTCCTCTCTCCTCCATGCCAAAGATCATAAAACCTAGTTAGGTTTAGTAGTATTTCCTAGTTTACTTAGGTAGATTCCACTGTTAGTTGGTGGTGGATAGTGACCCTACTTGCTTTTCTGCTAACTTGTGCTTCTTATCTATATTTTATCATGCAGCCTGTGCTTCAGTCTGCTTCTTTAACTCATAGTCAACACTGCTAACATTTTTTTGGGTGTTCTTCCTAAGGTACCTTTAGCCAAGGGAACCTTCCATGGCACCTCTAGGGGCGGAAGCCTCTTTGAGGGTTCCTTGTCTTTGGTATCCCTACAGGGTGGTAATTCCTCATGGAATAGAGAGTGTGAAGAGCCACAACATAGCAACACAGTTGCACAAGCATAACATTATACTGGTTGCATAGGCCATTGAATTGAAAGGCTATGCCTGTAGTTCAATGGGTGAGCAACCAGAAATGCCCCCTTTCTGAGCTACTGTAAATAAGCAGTTCCTCCCAGCCTCCCTTTGAAGCACTTTTTCATTGCCCCACCATCCTCCCCTCCTCCTCCTCCTCCTCCTCCAGCAGCTTGCCTCTCCTCAGTGGGGTTCTTTCTAAGGTATCTTTAGCCAAAGGAATCTTATCATGGCACCTCTAGGGCTGAAACCCTCTTTGAGGTTTCCTTGCCTTTGGTACCCCTACAGGGTGGTAATTCTTCATGGAATAGAGAATGCAAACAGCCACAATGTACTGTAATAACACAGTTGCACAAGCACAACTCTATACTGGTTGCATAGGCAACTGAACTTTATTACTAAGGACATTTGCATGGAAACAGGATCTTGCCCTATTTGCTCTGTCTGTCTACTTCTGCAGTTGCATTTCTGTTTATGATATCCCAATCTGTTGTGGTGAAGATAATTATGTCATAAACGGCATCAAAATGTAATGTTTAGTCAGACAGCGAAAGCAAATAAAGTCCAAGAGACAGTAATCTTGTTTTTATATCACTTACCTCAGTAATAATCAAAAAAGAATTACAAATATATTGTTCTGGCTGAATGGTACAGAGGGAAAAAAAAAACAGAACTTTCAAGCAATGGATTGCAGGTCCAGTCCCTCTCAGGGCCATAAAAATGTTTTTCATGGAAGTGTGAGCTACAATAAACTTTTAGCCTGCCAAGTGGCATGGAGGACTGTAGTACTGGACACCTCACCTCCCACCACACCAGCAAAACAGGTTTGGGAGCACACCAAGGTTGCCTGAGGGCTGGTGGGGGGGGGAGGAAGATTGAGCATCAATCAATGGCATTTTCAGAGTGGGGAGACAATATTTACTGCTGCTTGGCTCCCACCTAAAGGAGGCTAGCTGGTGCAGCAGCGGTCACCACAAGCAAACGCTGGAGGCAGGTACTCAGACCGTGAACCATCTTTGTAGTATGTGCATGCCACTGCACACCACCGACTGAATCAGGGGGAGTAACAGGCGGAAAAGAACCCCTGTCAGCAGGATGATGCTATGACCTTGCACCACACCACACCACCATCCATCCATGGCACACGCTCACACAATGAGGTAAGATGTAGATGGGGTAAGGCCTTGAGGTGGGGTGACAGGGCTGGGGGTCAACAGCAGAAGGGAGCTGATGGGGGGAACAGCAGGAGGATAAACTCCAAATGAAAAAACTAAGAATTGTAAAAATATATTAACTACATATGAATATATAAATATTTTAAAAATGTATGAATTGTGTCTAAATCTCGCATTTTTCAGTGTTATCTGATTGGTATCAAGGTCTCTTTAAAGGGAACATAAACAATATGGAATTTAAACCAACTATTTCTGGTGTTTTCTGTTCACTATTGACATGCTTTTATCATCTTTGATGCTATTATATTTGCATTCTGCATGCTGAGTGTATTTTTCCACTCTGTTTAGTGCTTTTAAAAGAGACAGACTCCAGGCTCCTATTTGTAAGAAAGGTAAGCCAATGTAAGTGGGAAACACACACACACACACACACAAACACACACACACACAGTGTGAGGCTTGATGTTGAGCTTTAAAGTCTAATGATGATGTCTGTTAGCTGGTTCATGGCCAGAAAACTTGTATGATTGCTGGGGGTGCATTCTGTGAATTACACAAAGTTTACATCTATATATCAGCCAGCTGAACACTGTCATCATCGGCCTTCTCAGCACTGGATTTTGACTACCAAGCCTCCTGAATTTCTACATCCTTTGGCTCATACAGCACACCCCTCAAGAGCTCCCTACACTGACCAAGTATGACTAATACGTTCGCTTTGTGCATGTGTGCAAGCAAACACAATAACCCACACCCAGAACTGAAAAACAAATCTCATAGGTGCTGCAAACTCCACCTGAAGAACTACTTGAAACACATACATAAAAAGGAATTAAAATGGATACTGCTGCAGGTTACATACAACATGTCTGTAAGACCACTGCAAAAAAACTTACCAAATAACTATAGCCCTTCCTACATAATGATGAGAGACTATCTAAAATACTCAGGGAACCACCAGTAATAGCATACAGACAAGCAGCCTACCTAGGGAAAACTCTGGTGAGAAACAAACTCCCACTACACGGGAGGGTACTCCTGGAACAAGAAAATGCAATAAACCCAGGTTTAAGACATGCTCAATGATTGAAACAAATGACTCTCTTTATTCCTCTCATATTAAGGTGGAATATGAAAATAATGATTATTCATATGCAACACCAGCAGTGTGATCTACTGTACTTGCTCAGATGCCACAAAGGTCCACGTGCATATTGTGTGTGTTAAGCAGGGCCAACACCCAAGAAATGAATGCACATAACTGTAGATTTACTGTTGGGTACTGAGCTAAACAGACTCCAGAGAGACCATTTTCTGAATAAGTTTAAAGTGACAGCCTTTAAAGGGAACTTTAGGGACCATTAGGAAAGGATACTTTGGGAGACGATATTTATAAGGCGCATTGGAACTGATGAACAGCGGCATAAGAAAGTAGGCTTCCTCATGCGCTATGAAATCCCAGACTGACTTTTAAATCAATATCCCTTCTAACAGCTTTGTTCAAAATACTTTATAGCATTCTGTTGCCATAGATGTCACATTCTAATTAAAGAAAACAAATGTCATTTAATAGCCTAAATAACCCTTGTCAGTCAGGTCTAAGTGTTTTATACTCACCCTCAAGTGCAAATTTACAGTGAATTGATGTGAACCCTGGATAGCCACATCTTCTATAACAAATCACTTCTAGTTTGTTTATTTATGTAAACGGGCTTTAATTATTAGAAACCATAAAAAACTCTGAAACACTGATGCACTTGTTAGTTTTCAATGTGCCTCAAGAATGTGCTGCATTGGTCCGGAAAGCCTATATGCAGAACAGTCTTTTGGATAGTCTATTAACAGTAATTTTAGAAAACTACATTCTGGATTTGGCCTTGACTAACATGGTACCACAGAACTACAATGCAGAATGGAGATGCAGAACAGAGGATACCACAGTTTGCATTATAGGGTGAAAACTCACTAGCATTAAAGGGAAAACTAGTACAACTGCACAGTGACATTTTCTTACTACAGAATGCAAGAAAAATAATCTTATCCCATAAGGACTCAGGACATTAAATCTATGGATCTCAATGTACAGCTCAAGATTTGCATGCCAACTAACAAATGCACATTGGAAAAGACCCTAATACCACCCACCACCATATACACAACACCAAAAAAAAAGGAACTCTTAACAACAGTATAGAGGAGTGTACTGAAACCCTGACCGATAACCAGATATTCAAATAAAGTGCTGCCAAACTCTGCCATTAGTCAGCAACACTGATTATATCTGTGGCAGGATTCACAAAAAAGGGCAAAGTGTAGCGCAAATGTTTGCTCCATACCTTGCCATGACGCATGGACCAAGCATTGGTATTCACAATCGGATAACACACTGCACTATCTGACTGTAAAAGGTGCAGGCTGAAGCAGCGCTAACCCAGTAAAAGCACTGGGAACCTCTGTAGCACTTTCCCCCCATAGCCAGCCAGGTGAAAGAATTGCCAGCAATAGCACACATGTGCAAGAAACATAGTGCAATAATCCAAAATGCAGTGCTGTACAGCTGAAAGGGAGAGTTCCGCTTCAGTGAGCAGCACCCCCCCCACACACACACGCAAGCACGCATATTGCATGCTCATGCACCCCCCATGTACACACTGTTTGGCCGACAGGTGCCTAATCCCCATTGGCTTCATGCCCCCAAAGAGTTTGCAGGTGCCACTTGGGAGACCACCCTAGAGTGGCAAACGTCCCGCGCCATCTTCCTAAAATGAAACAAAACGTAAACAAAAATTCCCTCAGCAGTCTCCCTGCCCACCCACACCCACCCTCTGTGCACTCTGCTCCCCACACCCCCACCTCATTCCTTACTTACCTCCGGAGCTCGACACGACGATCTTCGGTGGACCAGGAACACTTCTACACTCCTCAAAGCTGACCGCGAACTGAGGAAATGCCGGTAAGCTGTATAATGTAATAAATAGGATTTTTTCAACTTTGCTGCATATCTCAGGCATTTTGTGGAATTTTGGTGCCAAATTTCCAACATGGGGTTTTTGGGACCCCTCCTCATGAATTATGTCACTGTCATGGCATTAATCGGGACCAAAGGGTGATTTTGCGATCACTGTGCGAAATCATCTTTTGGGACTGATTAACAAAATGACAGTGCCAATGTTCATAAGGTGGGCTCTCAAAAAGCCTATGTTGCAAATTTGGTGAAAAAATTCCTTAAAATAACTGTTTTACAATTGTGGGTTGCGCAGTTCCTACGCACGCTTGTAAGTTCACGAATTTTTAATATTTGCACTCCAGATTTTCAACATTGCCATTTTACCACACCTCTTTATGAACAGTACAGCCATCATTTTTCACATCTTGCCCAAAATGTGTTTCCGCACATGTAGCGCACAATGGCGCAGTCGGTGTGTGAAATCAATGTCTGGGACACATTAAGAAAATTACAGTGACACTGTTCATGAGCAGAGGTCTTAAAATGGCTATGTTGAAAATTTGGTGAAAAAATTCCTAAAAATGACTGTTTCACAAGCGTGCGTTGCACAGTTCCTATGCACGCTTGGAAGTTCACAGATTTATAATATTTGCACTCCAGATTTTCAACATTGCTATTTTACCACACTTCCTTATGAGCTGCCTTTTTTCACATCTCACCCAAAATGTGTTTCTGCACTTGTAGCACACAATGGTGCAGTCGGTGTGCGAAAGCAATGTTTGGGACAGATTACGAAAGCCACAGTGACACTGGTCATGAGCAGAGGTCTTAAAATGGCTATGTTGAAAATTTGGTGACAAAAGTCCATAAAATGACTGTGTTACGAGTGAGCATTGCGCAGTTTCCAGGCACCCTCATAAGTTCATGAATTTGTAATATTTTCTGTCCAGATTTTCGCCATTGGCATTTTTCCACACTTCCTTATGAACAGTACAGCTGTCATTTTTCACAACGTGGCTGAAATGTGTTTTCACACTTTCAGCACAGAAATGCATGGTCACTGTGGGAAATCATTGTTCGGCACAGATAAAGAAAATCACAGTGACACTGTTCATGAGTGGAGGTTCCAAAATCCCTGTGTTGACAATCTGCTGTAAAAAATCCCCAAACTAATTACATTACGGGTGTGCATTGCACAGTTTCTACATACGCTTGTGACTTCACCAGTTTTTTGAATATTTTCACTGCAGATTTTCAACATTGCCATTTTTTACACCTCCCCATGACAGTACAGCTGTCATTTTTTACATCCTGTTCAAAATGTGTTTTTTCATCTGTGGTGACAAATGCCGTAGTCACTGTGCAAAAGCAGCTTTTGGCTAACAAACTGATATTGCCACTATTCATGAGGTGGGGGTCACCAAAAACCGTGTTGAAAATTTGGAGTGAAAATACCAACGCATGCCTGAGGTGTTAGGGTTTCCAACCATAATGTCCCACCCTGTACAGAATGACAGGCATCAGGGCTGTGACTTGGGATTGTTGCCTGCAATGCTCATACCATTCCTCCCCACCCACACCCAGCAGCCACTGAGAGGTACTGAGGTGTGCCTTGGACTCTTTGGCCCCAAAGTTCACCCCATTCTACTATACCAGACCCATCTCACCGTATTTCCTGATGGAATGGGGTGCGCATAAGGTCCAAAGACCCCAAGGCACACCGTGACACATGTAGGTGTCTGCAGGATAGGGTGTGGTGAAATGGCATGGCCATTATGCCTGATGACCAAAAGGCACACCCCAATGCTTGTCTGTCTCTGCAGGGTGCTGGTGGGGTTGGCTTCAGTTCAATACTTTACTGCCATTCCTATTATGCAGCTCTGTAACTCCTACACTACCAATGCCAATGCCAGCAAGCAAACATTCAGCATTGACAAATGCTTGTTTGTTTTGTTTTAGGTTGGCAGTTGGCAAAGACAAACTGGAGAAGAAGAAGGTGGCTGGCCAAAGTGGAAGGAGGGCTGTGCCAGTCATGCACCATGGGACCATAAACATAAGTAGCTACTGGGGTAGCTGTGGAGTGGAGGAGAGTGGCATAGGTGACAGAGGGTGGGAGTTGAATTTTTCAATTTATTATAAGGGGTCAGTGGGGGGAGGGGTTTGGGGATAATTTGCAATATTGTGCTGGAGGAAGGGTTATACAGTACTGAAGCACAACACTGGTGTTGGGTTTCTAGTGCTGGAATTAGGTGGGGATTAGTGCTGACTACGGGGTTCTGCTCTTGACGACTGATTAATTTTCTAATTGTTTACTTTGGTCTGATACCAGGTTTGGGCACCACAGCACTGGAGTTGGGCCATTTTTTTTTTAACTTCAGTGACCAAAACCTGGGTAGAGCCCACAGACTTGAAATAGTAGCACATTGGGGTTGGTCAGGGTATTGAAGCTGTGCTTCTGGTAACTGAATTTTTTTTTGTTATAACTTTAGTGTCTGATACCAGGGTTGGGCACCCATGTCAGAAGGGGGAGGGGGTGACAATGGGTTTGGATGACCTTTTTTTTGTTTTTAATTTACTTAAGTGTCCAATGCTTAGGTTAGGCACCTGGTGCCAGAATGGGGGACTGGCTGGTGACACTGGAGTTCCTGGTGACATTTTCTTTTATAACTCCAGTGTTGGACATCAGGGTTGAATAACAGAATGTTGGGGATAGTCAGTGGCACCAGGGTTTGACTCCTGTAGAACATATTTATTTATTTTCTTATTTATGTATTGATTGACTGATTGGTTCATCTTTAATATAGTGAATAACATCAGGGTTGGGCACTCAGTGTCAAAAAAGTGCTGGTTGGGGCTTGTTGGTGGCACTGGACTCCTGGTGACTTAACTTTTTTTTCAGTAAAGGCAGCTTCCGGGTTTTAACCAGAAGCTACATTCATAAGTCTCAAGCTGTTACGTGCATGTCAGATAAAGTGGCATGGGAATGCACCTTATATTTTTACAAACTGGTATTTTTGCTTTGCTGTAGCCAAAAAAATATTAAACCAAATTTGTACATCAGGAGATTGTGGACTACAGATCAGACTTGCAAATATTTTGTAAAACTTCATTGAGAAATGGCCAATATATAAGCACCTGTAAAGCATGATTTGACATTAACATGCTTACACAGCCCTAACTAAAGTAGCATTACTATAATAAGGCAGATCATGCAATTCACTTTATTATTTGAGCTATGTCCCCATAATAGTGTTGGCTTAACACAGGAATACATGGATACTGTGTTCATAAATTTTATTTTATTGGAGTCTGAATTTTATTTGATGCTGTATTTTATTGGGGTTTTATATTAATCTTGTTCTATTTTTATTGTCAAGGTGCCTTGGTTTCGGAAAGGTGGTGATATAAATAAAGAATTATTATTATAAATTCCAAGGTCAAATCCAAGAATGAATGTCCAAATGTTTAAGGAACAGGATCAGCGTATTCCTAAAGTCACAAAGGTTTTGTGTACTAGTTGATGTTATGTTACATGAGTTTAAGTTTCTTGGGGTGTTCGTGTGTTTTGGGGGGCAGCAGGGGTCTGTGACAGTTTTATTTATTAGCTGAAGCATGGCTACTGCTGCAGCACTACAGTTATTGAGCTCAGTCAGACAGAACTGAGAAGTAATTCAGGATTTGCATGACTCCACCTACAATAAAGTAAATAATGGCCTTATGGGGACATTTGGTACCTTACAGTCCATTGGTTCCACTCCCACTGCCAGCAGCTTTCTTAGTTGGTCTCCCAGTGCACATGGTGATGAAACTACCTTGAGCAATCTATAAGTACAACATTCCACTATCCATCCTCCTTCAAGTGCTGCCAGTTTCTCTACTCAGGATGGAATAGATCTATCCAGATTTGTAAAGACAAGCCCACCCCTGTCCACCTAGTAAGAACAAGACAAAAACAGTTGCCCCCACAGCCACCTATGCATGTGTGTGGACAATTGTCTGTCTGACTTGAAGCACAAAATGATGCTCTCCTACTCCCATAGCACATGTAAGCAGCAGTACCGCCCAACCCATTGCTGCTGCTCAGTTATCATCATGTAAGGAAGCTGGCTGTGAGTCTGAGTCTGACATGGACACTATGACTATTTTGTCACCAGAGCAGAATGTACAGTTGTTCATAGGCATACGGGCAGGGCTGGGGTAGGGCAAGGAATACCAATCTTGCAGTTCTACAAAAGCAAGCTAATAGCACTGACATCAAAGCAGTTTATGAAGAGTACCAGTGAGGAGGATATGAAAGTGAAGCTGTTAGAGCAGGAAAATGAGAGTGAGGAAATAGAGTAGGGGAAAACAAACAAACATAAGGAGAAGGAGGAGAAAAAAGAAGGGGAAAGTGCATGATTCATGCAAAGAGAAAAAGGGTCAGGTGGATGAAGAAGTTCAAGAAGAAGAGGAGGAGGTGAAAGAAGCAAGAGAGGAGGAAGAGCATAATGAAGTAAATGCTGAAAAGGTGGATTAAGAACAAAAGAAGCTTGAAAATCTGCTGTCAGTTTCATAGGTTTCATAGGTATTTCAAGCTAGAGAACGAGTCCCTAATGCTTGCCTTTTGATCCTTGTCTATAATTATACATATTTGTCTTTATCTGACATCACTTGATCCAAGTTGGCTTTGAATATATCCATATTTGGACTCTCTATTACAAAAGTAGGAAGAGTATTCCATATTGGGATTGATCTTACACTGAACCAATTTTTCCTCCTTAAACAGTTCCATTTTCTGAACAATAGCTGTTTTTTATGTTTGTGACTACTAAGTCTGAATTCAGATTCTATTAAACCCAACCCCTTAGTAAGGGTTGAATCTTATAGTAGGCCATAAATAAGACACAGATCTCCCCTTAGCCTTCTGTATCTCAAGGTATATAATTTCAAGTCTTTTAGCCTATCCTCATAGGTTTTCCCTTTCATCCCTACTATTGCCCTACTAAATCATCTCTCGACTCTTTCCATTCTGTGTATGTAATCCTTTATGTATGGGGGACCATACTCATATGCAATACTCAAGATGGGGTCTCACCAGAGCATTATACAATGGTAACAACACCTCCACTGTCCAACTTGCCACATGTCTGAATACACAATTTAAATTTTGGTTTGCCTTTTTGACTTGTTTGGTACAATGCAAATTGAATTTTAAATCAGGTGGGTAATGAGTACTCCAAGGTCCCTTTCTTCAATAGTCTGGTGTAACGTTTAATTCGCCAATTTATATGAAAAGTGTGGGTTATGTTTTCCCAAATGCATTACCTTACATTTGTCATATTTAGTGTTAACTTTCTCCCAAGGGCCCAGTTTGTAACTTCATCTAGAAAGTTTTGCAGGGTAATACTTTCGTCTTTTTTGTTGATAATAGAGCCTATACGGCAATCATCTGCGAACTTTAGCAGATAAATATGATCTTTGTTGGATTTTAGAGAAGAAATATAAATATTAAATAAACAAGGACCCAGCACTGATCCCTGGGGAACACCACTAGTCACATGGGCCCATCCTGATAGTTCACCATTTATGACAACTCTTTGTTTCCTATTTCTAAGCTATTTTATTATCCAATTTACAATGTTTGGGTCCAAATTTACTTCCCTTAGGACGTTGATAAGTTTGAAATGCAGAATTTTATTGAATGCTTTTGCAAAATCAATAAACACTAAGTCCACCGAGTTGCCTTTATCAATTTCTTCAGTTACCTTATTATAAAAGGTCAATAGGTTGGTTAGGCATGATCTTGATTCGGTAAAACCATGTTGGAAATTATCAGTAAGTTCGCTATGATTTATATGTTCCAAAATAAATTCCTTAACAAACTGTTGCAGGAGTTTCCCGATCAGTGATGTAAGACTAATAGGTCTAAAATTTTCAGGCTTGTTCATAGACCCTTTTTTATGTTTAGGGACAACTGTTGCCACCCTCCAATCATTTGGGACTTCTCCGGTATCTATTGAATGTTGGAATATATTAGTCAGGAGTAAATGGATCTCATTTGCGAGTTCCTTCAATACCCTTGGATGAATGTCATCTGGGCCAGGGAATTTGTTAATATTTATTCTTTTAAGTTTATCTAACACATCTTTGGGCTGAATTACAAATATACCAGGCATGGAACCATCCAATTCTTTTATTTTACCATGGGAAGTAGTATTGAAAACTGAAGAGAAATATTGATTCGGGATATCTGCTGTTTCATGTTTATTTGCTACACAACTAGATTGTGTGGTAAGTGGGCCTATAGTCTTTGAATTGGCTTAAGTTTTATTTATATAAGAAAAAAAGGATTTCTTGTTGTCCTTCACCCTTGATGCCAATTTTAGTTCAAATTGGGTTTTTTCTTGTCTTATTTTGGTTTTTATTGTTTTTAGTAAATCTCTATATTTCAAATTAAGATGCGTGAATCCCTTTTGAATTTGCTTATATAATTTATTTTTTTTTGTTAATTAAAGTTTTTATTTTGGGGACATCCATCCTGGTGTAAGTTTATATTTTGATTCATACTTGTTTTTGGTAGGAATATTTGCTTTAATAATATCCTTCAATTTATTAACCAATAAATGCCATTTGGCCTCTGCTGTTAGGTTTGTGAATAAAACCTGCCAATCCCAGCATCTTGTGATATTTTTCATGTTTTAAATTTTGCTTTGGTGAGATTTAAAACTCTGGTTATACCAGTAGATGGCACGGGTTTACTATTTGTAATTTGAAAATTTACGGTATTATGATCACTGTTACCTAATGGTGCTTTAACAGTAATTTGAGTTACACAATGGGCAATATTTGTTAGTATTAGATCTAATATTCTGTTACCCCTAGTATTATGTTGAACCAGTTGTTCTAATCCTATTTCATTGAATAACTCCACATAACATCGATCTACTTTAACTGATGCAGATGCATGGTCCCAATTAACACTATTTAAATTAAAATCCCCCATGATTACATAATTTTTTGATGGGTCAAGATTTTTAAGATAATGTAATAATTTTTCATCATTATCAGGATTCATAGAAGAAGGTCTGTATACTAGACCCCGGATAAATGGTCGGCCTATCTGGGGTTTTATTCTTACCCAAAGGGTTTCAAGATCAGTACCATCTATGATCTCTTCACTGTCAATTGACTGATGGACATATATAGCTACCCCTTCCACCTTTTCTGTACTCTCTGTTTTTGAGATATGGATTGAATCCCTGGATATTTTTATCCCAGGAATCACTAGCATCCCACCAAGTCTCAGTAATAAGGGCAATATGAATGTTATTCATCCCCAGGTATAGTTTGAACTCATCAAACTTATTTGTTAAGCTTTGTGCATTCAATAGAACCCCATTCCAACTGTAATCATTTATTTTGTTGTAATTTTGAAGATTATTTTTTATTTTGGGGGTAAAGCATTGCACTTCCCCCCACACCCAGTTTAAATTAAATGCTATTACCCTATTGATTTTATTAGCGATCATCCTGGTGCCAGTCTGACTGAGGTGTAGACCATCCCTTTTGTAACATTTAATATTTCTGAAAGTCTGAGTATTATCCATAAATCCTATGTTTTCTATCATACAGAATTGTCTTAGCCAAAAATTCAATTGTTTAGCTTGTTCATTTTTGTATGTCTGGTTTCCTAGTAATGGTATAATACCAGACAAAATGATATCCCCCCCTCTTTCTTTAATCCTTAAGACAATTTTTTTTATAGTTGCATCACCAACTAGTGGTGATGAGTGTGTCACTGAGGAGGGGAAGCTCTCATGAGAGGAGATGACCAAAAAAAAGAAACACTGAAAAACAAAAAAGCAAGAAAGCAAAATTCTTGGGTACGGAAATCTAAAAATGAGCCCCCAGCCCCTCTCCCAATCATCAGCCACATAGTACTGTAACCCTACTGCTGCTGCTGCCCTGTCATCCTAAGCCACATCTTAACAAAGGGACAAAAAAAAGAAATCATCTCATAGTTAATGCCCAGCTCCTCAGGAAGACACCAATGTAGCAAAAAAATAAAACAGATCTTCTGAAGTGTAGGAGTATTTTACAGATGAATCCAGAAATCCACTAAAAATGTGAAGCCATCAATGTGACAGAAAGAACAGCTGGGGCTCAGTCTGCTTGAAAATTGGAACCAGAGTTCAGGCTAATCATTAAAACGTGAACATGGCATCTTCCTAATAGCCAGATCCATTCCTAATCCTCACTCTGGACAGATGGGCCAACAGTAGTGATAGTCAGGTATGGGAAGTGGTGCGGTTAGATTGTTTGTTCAAGTAATGTAGCTGTCATGGCAGCCACAGCAACCAGTTGATGCATCCCCAAGTACTGGCACTGCTTCAGAAGCACCACACAACCACCAATAAAACAACTACACTACCTGAGTCATTCTCTGCCTGCACTAAACTGCCACCTACTCATTCTATTTCTGTCTGAGGGACACAACTCATTGGGGAGAAGATGGCCCTTGATCTTCAGACATTCTCTGTAATACAAGGCACTGGATTTTGAAGCCTGTTGCTTCTGTGACTATATGAATAGTTCACTAAAGATTTCAGTGCTGAATCAGCAACCCACAGCATGGTCATTCCCATGGTGAGTCTACATGAATACCTCACACTCTGTTATTTATGATCTTCTGAAACAAACCAACAAAGCAAAGAAGGTGGTGGTGATGGTGGCAGCTATGGTGGCACTGGTGGCAGGGGGAAGAATGACAGCAATGATTGTGGAGAAAAAGTTGGCGAGGACATCAACGGTTTGATTAAGTCACCATAGCAGCTGGATGTAGTACTCTTTAAAGATGTGGCAAAGATGTTTCCGTCACAATCTTCAGACAGTTTGACAGTGTTAGATCACACATACTATGTAGCATGGCAGCGTTACTAGATCCCAGATATAGAGATGTGTTAATTCCCCCTGGATGCATAGACTACTTCAAATAGAATGTGTTGCAGGTACTTATGACTGAGAGGAATGACAGCTTAAAGAAACCAGCAAGAAGGTGAACTTACAAACTCCTAGTTGTACTGCTTCTCCTCCTCTTCTGCTGACTGTGTTGCCAGTGCCAATCATCAGAGTGACATGGAAGAAGAAGAAGACTTGGATAGTGATGATTCTGAGACAACCAAGGACATTTGGAGCTTTACAATAGTGAAAGAAGATTATCAGTTGTTGTTATCCTCCAGCACTTTACTGGAATTGCAATGCAGTTATATTCTAGCACTTTATTGTAGTATGTATTTTACTGCTTGCAATCCTTGCCTTTGCACAATTTTATTCACCTACTATTGTATTATTTTTCTTAGTGCTCATTGTGTCACATTATGCCACATTGTCAGTGGCTCATCAGGTTGCACACTTTCCTGAGGCTGGAAGATAGACAGGTTGTGGGTTCTAGCCCTACACCAGGCACTTGGTGTAAATCCCAATACTGAGAGTGAAGTGTTCCATGAGGGGGGTGATGCACTCCTGAGGTGCTGTCTTTTTGATGAGACATTAAACCGAGGTCCTGTCTGCCTGTTGTGGTGGTTGTTCAGGTGAACATTAAAGATGCCATGAAACTTCTCAAAAAAAAAGAGTAGGGGGATTTACCCAGTGTCCTGGCCAAATATCCCCATTTACTAAATATACCATCATCAGCTTAATCTGGTTCAAGTTGAGTTGGTTACCTTCAGTGCCCTTCCCCCTCCCCAGGTAAAAAATGGACTTGTAGTCTCAGTGGGCCTACCTAGTCAACAAAATTCAATAAAATAAAATTGTACTTCCTTTCCCCTCCCCAGGACATGTCTGAAAACATGCTGTTAGCAGCTCAGTATGTCTTTCCTGCTGAACCTTTGAAATAAATACATGCAAGGAAGGAGAGGAAGAAAGAAAGAAAGAAAGAAAGAAAGAAAGAAAGAAAGAAAGAAAGAAAGAAAGAAAGAAAGAAAGAAAGAAAGAAAGAAATGTTAGCACTGTTGGGACATTATGAGAGAAGGCTTGAACTTATGACCATAATCCATAATGCAGGAATACCTATTAGCTCCATTGACTAGCAGAAAATGGTGATTCTATCAAATTCTAGTAGAACAAGTTAAGTAATTTGGTCGGCACTGGTTAATGTGGCAGTGCATTTTCTAGCATGCTCTCTAGCATCAGTCATTTGAGAAAGATGTTGCAGTATACCTAGAGATATTGGCTCACCACATCACTCTAAGCAAGATCCTGAGAATGATGAACTCCTAATCTGTCTCAGATTCAACTTCCCTGGATCCTCAGGATTAACTATAACTACTCATTTGATTTACAAGCCAGCCAAAATGCATCTACCACTATTCCCACACCTACACCTCCTGGTGGCAAGTCTTCCCAGACTCCACCAACTGACACTGACACCACAGTCCAGCTCACCATTCCCAGAAGCAGTGGCACCTACTAGCTTCACCTCCATTTGACAACTGACAACAAATTTCACATTGTCATCAACAAGACGCTCAACATTGTTATATGTGTCACTGAGGACACAGAGTCAGTATCCGCTAAATTGTCATGTCATTATGTACTATACTGGATAAAACATCATGAGATAGCCCTTTTTCACTTGTGTCTAGGAAAAGCAATCAATACAAAAATATAATCTAATGAAAATACTTACATTCAATAACAAGCAAAGCAAGACTGGGATATGAACATTTGGTGAAGAACATATTTAACAGTTGTAATCATTTGACATATAATAAATGGGGCTACATTGTTATACCAGGTAGTGGCCCTAAATGACAAAGGCCTTTGACCAAGAACTGTATATTGAAATAGCACTTTAAATAAACCTGAACTGTTCGGTCTGGTACCCTTTAAACTAACATGAGGGGGAAGAAAGCCTGGATACTAGGCAGATAAAGGCCCAAAATGACCTTATGAAGAAAGACAGAGGCCTTTTACTTAAATAATAATTAACACCTTATACTTTAACAACAGCTGTCACCCCACCCACTGTGAATGGGATGGTAAAGGAATGAGTGACCTGATCATCCGCTTACAGGCCTGCACAGTTCTGCACTCTGACCTTCAGCTAGTAGTTAACTACTACAGTTTTTGCTGTCAATGGGCAGTGTCTGCATTTAAACTAAGTTTAATTAATGGAAACAAAAATTACATGTATATATATATATATATATATATATATATATATCCATCCATGAATGAAAATTATTGTAAATGACAAATCAATGCCCTACATTTCATCTTTTTATTTATTTTTTGTTTTGTTTTTTGATGTATAGCTTGTTTCTTGAGGGGGAGTATTATTACATAATTTGAAAATTAATGAAGCCACAGAGACTATATTAATTGGCATCAAGGTAAAGCAGAGACTATCGTGGGCACACCTAAAGTTGGCAATTAATAGTAATTATTTTAAGGGTCTCAGGAATGTTTAAATGTGATTGGTCATCAGCATTCTGAGACCCTTATGTTAATCTCCTTATTAATGTACCTGTAGAGCCTAATTACTAGCTCATGAATTTGCCTTGAACTATTTTTTTTTTTTTTATTTATAATTCCTTTGTTAGAACTTAGGACCGCCATCATGTTCACCCTTATACATGGTATACCAGTGTGAACGGTAACCCAGAATTCAAAAAAAAGAGCAGCAAACTGAGAAATAGCTGCTTCAAAGGCATTCATTTATTCTGTTTGTGTCTGTTTTTGTGTATTTTTTTATTTTAAAATGTGCCACTAGAATACTGGGCACACAGCATCAGTAATCATCTGTTGTGACACTGGATGAGTTAAAACATCCATCAATGAAGTTGTGGAAGATTAGAAAAGTAGAAAACCCACTTAAGAAAAAAATTACATGCTGTAATGTAATGGTGAACACTTTTTAAGCACAAAACAATTAAACAACACAGCAAATGTAACGTTTTCCCAATCAGATCTTCAATAAAATGCTAGATTGCTTCCAAAGTCATGCGCCTCTCACCGACCCGCAGTTTGTCCGTGTTGTTCATTGAACAGGGGATCCTAGTGTAATCCTGCACCTTTTTCTAGTTGTTTTTTTTTTAGTAACATCCAGCATATCTTCCATGTATCTCTACAGCCACAATCTCTTGAAGAGAATGTACAGCAGCATCTCACCAAAAAGCCGATCAAAGAGAAGCGTGGGATGTACCAGGGAAAGTGAATGGGGCTGTGCAGTCTGCAGTAGGGTGAAGTACACGCTCGTTCCCAATGAGATAGTGACTGTTTGTCAGTTAGGATTTACTCACAGCAGCATGAATATTCCAAAGGCATCCAGGGCTGTATCTCCAGTCCTCAGTGAATTCTTCAAGTCTTACATGTCAATCTGCGTGTGAATAACAGTTCAATTATATAGGGAAAAAGTAGTAGGGGCAAAAAAAAAATCCTCTTCTGTGTTTTAAATTTAAATCGGCACTCATCTTTTTTTGTTAGCAGCACATCACAATTTGTCAGTGAAGGTCTGCAATTCTGGATCTGACAGTTATTTTCTGTGAATCTATAATTATTCCATGGCCAGTCATTTCTGTTTTACAGTAAGAACAGGAAAGTGAAACAGTACATGAGTGGCACTGATTTAGGCGTCATGAAACTGGGGGTTGTTAAAATAATAAAAAAAGTAGTAAAATAAAGGATAAGTGACAACTGGCCAATCCCCCTTCGCCCGAAACACACACACTCCGAAAAACAAACTCAGCTCACTGGTTAACATGTACTCTTAACAACTGCCTTGTTAACAAACACACTTCCCTGTTCCTACTGTAAAATGGGAATGACAGAACATGGATTAATTATAGATTCAGTGGAAAACAACTGTCAAACCCAGCATTGTTTTTTTAAATAAAAAGACCACTACATGACTCTGCAGTACCAACCCTAATAATGTGTTTTTTCTCTCTCTCAGACCTTCAGGACAACCCGCTATTTGGTGCTAAGTGAACTGTTGTTAGCCATTTCACTAAAGCGCTTGCCAGATTCACTGATGACAGAGATATTCAATAACCTCAGCCCAGGATGCCTTTTGAATATCTGTGCTGCTATGAGTAAAATTGTCTCATGGGAATGTGCAGGTACTTGATCTTAATGCAGACCGTGCAGCAGAATTCAACTTGTTCCTCATGCAGCCCGAGTCTGCTTTCTATGACATCACACAGACCTGGGCTGGCAGCACATCTCTTAGAATGGCTTTTCTCTATTGCAGTCAAAAGTACAGGAAGCAGACGCTGAACTTTCAGTTTTTCTGACCACAGGTAAGGTAGGAGAGATAAAGAAACAGCACCAGTTTTAAACAGTTATTGCCAGCATACCACACTGAAAAAAGAAGCAAATATGTTTCGCATAAGAGGGCAAAATATGTTAACAAACCAAATCCTATGCAGTTTAGTATGGTGGAGGGACTATTTCATGTTAATCTGACACAAAAACAACCAAAAAATATTAGGAAAACTATTCAAACTACAGGAACTTGTTACCCAGTTATAATAATAGCAATAATGAACTCCAGGGGGTTACACTAATGTTCAAGTTAATTACCCCCTGGGGGCAATAGGGCACTTGGCTGCACCTCATGCCACATTACATCCTCGAGGGTGATTAACTAGAACATTAACGTAACCCCCATCGTTCATTATTGCTTAACTATTACTGTAGGTTACACTGGGCTGAGGCAGTCTAAGAAGAAGAAGAAGAATCAGCATTTATATAGTGTTTCATACACATTGTAGCTAGACTGGTAATGAAGTTACTGAACAAGTAGTGGCAGCCATTTTGCACATCACAGAACCCACAACCTTCTTGTCCAGAAGTTGATCTGCTACCAACTAAGCCATGCTGACACCTTAGTAGGTTGTAGACTGTCACAACACTACAGACAGTAATCCTCAGCAGATATATGCCAACAGCATCTGCCATGAGTAGCTACAGTAATTAATATTCACTGCTGACCTCAAGGTCCCCCCCCATTTGAAGTCTGCTTTACCTAATGCCAATTACTGCATTCAGAGTCAAAGTGGTTTGACTGAATTTATGGATCATATCTTGAGCCTGAACTGAAGTAACCAATATCCTATAGGCTGGGAGGGGAGTTGCTGGTAGTCACAAGGGAAGAAAGAGACTTGGGCATCATCATCACCGATGACCTGAAATCATCCAAGCAGACCATTAAAGCAGTAGGTAAGGCTAGGGGGATGTTGGGATGTATAAGTAGGGGTATCACAAGTCGGAAGAGGGAGGTAATAATCCCTCTTTACAAGACACTGGTTAGGCCCCATCTGGAGTACTGTATGCAGTACTGGAGGGCACACCATCACAAGGACGTTAATCAAATTGAGGCAGTCCAGAGAAGGGCAATCAAAATGGTGCAGGGACTGCATCAGAAAACATATGAGGACAGATAAACGGAGCTCAATATGTGTACCCCAGAGCAAAGGAGGTGGAGAGGTGATATGATCGAAACATTCAAACACCTTAAGGGTATTAACAAGGTGAAAGAGTTTAACATGTTTCAATATAAGAAAAATAGCAGGACAAGAGGACACAGCCTAAGATTAGAGGGAGGTCTATTAAGGGGTAATGTGAGGAAATTCTTTTTCACAGAAAGGGTGCTGGATGCATGGAATGGCCTACCTCAGGAAGTGGTGGATATGAATACAGTGCATGGCTTCAAACAGGCATGGGATAGGCATAAGGGAGCAATACAGATGAGTATGAATAGATAGGCTATTGACAGAGCAAAGGCCGATGGCACATTTATAAGACAGAAAAGTAAACAGGCAGACCGGATGGGCCTTGGGGTCCTTATCTGCAGTCAACTTCTAGGTTTGTATGTTTCTGTCCTAATCTTTTCACCCTTAGTGAGCACATGACCTGATTTCTAGTGGGAATCTGTTCCAGAGACATGTACCATAGATTGAAAAGTCTCTGTTGCTAAATGAGGCCAGTCTTGTGGTGGGGACATTAAGGAGGTGCACAACAGAGGATCAAAATTGACATGTTAAATGGTCATGAAGTAGATCCGATATAAATCTAGATGAATTAGTCCATTATGGAATTTAAATGAAGGTAGAAATATTTTGTAGTTTACTCAGTGCTTAATTGGGAGCCAGTGAAGTTTGGTCAATAATGGAGAAGCATGATGAGACTTCCTAGAACCAGAAAATAAATGGGTAGCGGTGTTTTGTATGAGATAGAGACAATGCCAGTTCAAGCTAGAAGACCAGCAAGAAGAAAGCTACTGTAGTCAATATGAGTGCATAGAAACATAATTTGTTGGCAGAAAAGGACCAGTTGGCCCACCCAGTCTATCCAGATGGTCCCTACTAGTCTGCCTCCACAGACCCTAACTGGTCTCCAATGGCCCACCCTCCTACCTATTTACTAATATTCCCCAGTGTCATTCTTATGCATGCTTGAAGCCCCCTACTGTTTTTGCCTACACCACTTATGGAAGCAGTCTGTTCCAGATGTCTGCAACTCTTCCAGTGACATAATACTTCCTCACTTCCCTCTTAAGCCCCCCCCCCAGCTTCATTGCATGCCCTCTGGTCCTGGTACTGTTTCTCATTTGAAAGAGACTCCCCTCCTGCAGCCTGTTTGCCCTGTGAGGTACCTGAAGGTCTCTATCATGTCCCTTCTTGCTTTTCACTCTTTGAGGATATTCATGTTGAGATCCCTCAGTCTCTCCTCATAGGGCTTTTGGTGCAACCACTGCACCATTTTAATTGCCCTCCTCTGGATTAGCTCCACCCTGTCTATGCTCTTTCTGAGGTACAGTTTCTAGAACTCAACACAACACTCCAGAGGGGTCTCACCAGCGAGTGATATAGTGGAAAAATACCAACTCCCTCCTCTTGCTGGAGATCCCCCTTCCTGTGTATCCCAGCATCCCCCTGGCCCTCCACACTGCTTTGTCACACTGCCCTACCACTTTGATGTCAGAAGACATGCTAACCCCAAGATTCCTTTCCTGCTCAGTGACCATCAGTTCCTCCCCCCCATCTTATACTCCGCTCCTGCGTTCCTTTTCCTTAGGTGCATCATTTTGCACTTTCTGGTATTGAACTCCAACTGCAATGCTCTTGACAACTCCTCAAGATGCTCAAGATTTCCTACATTTTCTCCATCCCTCCTGAGTGTCCACCCTATTATAGATTTTTATATTGTCTGCAAAAAGGCATTCCTTGCTTTACAGTTCTTCTGCAATGCCACTTATGAAGACATTGAAGAGGACTGATCCCATACTTAGCCCTGTGGCACAATGCTGGTCATTCTCCCATCAGTAAGAGTGAGTGCCATTAACCGCCAACCTCTGTCTCCCATCTGTTAACCAGTTCCTAAACCAATTCACCACTTTGGATCCCACCCCTAGGCTACTAAATTTCTTTATCTGTCTCCCATGTGACACAGTGTCAAAGGCTTTTCTAAAGCCCAGATAGGCCATGTCTAGGGTTGGGTGAAATGTGTCTTCCGCTAGTGGAATTCTAATGAAATGCTGATTTTGCTTCCACAAAATGTCATAAAATTTCCATTAACATTTCATGAAATGTCACCAGAATTGTGATTTTGGTTAGTTCCATCTAATTTAAAACATTTGTCCAAATTACACCAAATGTGGCATGGTCATTGTGCCAATACACATGTAGCAGTGTACCACGTTTCAGATCTTTATCTTTAAACATTACTGAGTTATAAGCCTCCACACTTTCAGAAATTTTAAAATTATGCAGTAGTTAACTATGTAAACTAAAGGGGTTTGTCCAAATTGCACCAAATTTGGTAAGGAGAGTTTACCAATACCCATACATATTTGTGCCAAGTTTCCAATCTGTAATATTAAAGGTGACTATGTCATAAGCCTCCAGACCTTCTGAAACCTTTAAATTACATTTTGCAATTAAGCAAACTGCTGAATTTTAAGGCCCTACAAGTTTAAAGCTAGAGAAAGGAATATCACCAATATTGTTAGGTTCATTGGCCCTAAATATTAGGCTTTAGGGCAACCCCCATGTCCCATCATCAGAGCATCATGCTGCCATGCTGATGACCCGGGTCCGGAAGCGAGCCCGGGAAGTCATGTTGCCAGGCAGCTCATGGCTAAAATTTACAATTTAAATACCCTGTACTTCTCTATTTAGCAGTGTCTATGACTCTTCCAAGAAAGTATGCACCTAAGTTTTCAATTATCCACTTCCAAAGGTGACTAAATTGTAAGTACAGAAATATTTTCAGAAATGTTCACATGAATATTAAATTATCAGACTTTGAGCCTATATAACTTCTCCACCCTGTTATGAAACTTAGCACACTTTTAGGGTATATACCAGACAATGTACATTCCAAATATTAGACCTCTAGCTGTAACACGGACTGAGTTGTAGATAATTAAATAATGTCGGAAAATTCCATACAATTTCATGAGATTTCACAAACATTTTTTGAATTTGGAATTTACTAATTTTTTCCCAGCTGTAGTCATGTCCACTGCTCTTCCCTGATCTATTTTCCTGGTCTTTTAGTCAAAGAAATCAATCAGATTCACCTGGCATGACCTCCCCCCATGAATCCATGCTGCCTGTAGTCTTGCAGCCCAGTTGATTCAAGATACTCTACCAATCTTTCCATTAACAGACTTTTATTTTCCCACCACTGAAGTGAGACTCAACTGCCTATAGTTGGCAGCCTCTTCTCTCTTGCCTCTCTAATGTAGAGAGACCATGTCTGCTCTCCTCCAGTTCTCCAAAACAATACCTGTTTCCAGAGAGCTGTTGAATAAGACCATCAGTGGGGCAACTAGCAACTCCCTGTGTTCTTTTAGTACCTTTAAGTGTATCCCATCTGGTTCCATAGCCTTGTCTACTTTCACAGCTGCCAAGTTCCTTCATGACACTTTCCTCTGAAAATATACTTCCCCCACATTGTTCCTGCTGCTTCCTGGTGGTCTGCCTCCTCCCTTAACCATGAAGACTGAGCAGAGGTACCTGTTCCTGATGTCTGCTTTTTTCTTGGTCTTCTTCTGCACAGCCCCCCCATTACATATACAATAATGGTTGGGAAGGTGGCTATAATGAGAATGTTAGACACCCCCAAGGTGTGGGATGTCATATAAACCCCAAGAGCGAAGCTTGAGGGGATTGTACAGGCATCCCACACCGAGGGGGTGTCTAACATTCCAGTTTCACACACCTTCCCAGCTTTTATTTTATATAATTGCTGAGGAATGCTTTTTCATCTCAGCAGTTATATAAAATACATTTAAATTAACTTACCGCCGAATCCAACTGGTGGTGAATTGCGGCATACTGCGTTCTGAAGAGGACTGGAAGAGCGCTTTTTGCGCATGCTCACACACATTATATCCCATGGGTTTTAACGGAAAATTTTAATCCCCTTCCACATGGGAAAAAGCAGTCACCAGTTATTTTATTCTTTTTATCCTCACTATCCTACCCTTGTCTTTCTCTTCTCACTTATGGATTGTAAGAAAGTCTTATCCTCTTTAGCTACCCCCGTTGAGTATAGTTTCCTCTGTCTGTGCCTTTGTTCCCCTTACTGTGTTTCTGCCATTCCTCTGCTTTGCTTGGTACATCTCCATTTTTCTCCCTCTGATTTTCCTTATACCTTCTGAATGCCACCCTTTTTTCCTTCACCACCTTGGCCCCTTCTTTAGAGAACCATAAAGGTCTCATTTTCCTTCTGCCTTACTTACTTCCTTAACATAGAGGCTGGTTGCCTTAATTATGCCCTCCCTTATTTTTCCTCACTGTACCTCTGCCCCTCCCTAGCAATTTCCCTATATGAGGCAGTGTCTGAGACAGTCTCCCATTTCTTTAAAATCCTCCCTCCTAAATCCAGGACCCTTGTCCTCATGTGGTAGCCCCTGTTCCTGTCTTAATGTTAAACCACACCATACAGTGATCACTGGTGCATATGGGACTGCCAACTGTGACATCTGCAATGCTGTCCCTGTCTGTAAGCACCACATTTAGTACTGCCACAGCCTTAGTGAGTCCATTGACTAGCTGCCTGAGAAAAGCCCCTTGTTGGGAGTCAAGGATGGCCCTGCTCCTTGCTGAAGCTGCAACTGGAACAAAACAATGGACAAGAGTGTCCTGGTGGAGAGATTGAAAATCCATCTCTCCACACACATTTCCTCAGTAAGACTGGCTTTTGTAGTTGTTGGTTGCTAGGCATGAGATTGTGACCCATCTAGAAGCTGACCAGAGCATTGTGACAGATTACATCAGTCTGAAGTCACCTTCTGTCACAGCTGTCTCTGCAATCATTTCAGCTATCTCTAGTTTTTACCACCAGGAAACTCAGTTTCATACATATGCCTTACGAACAGTCATAAGCAAGGTAGAAATTAGAAGTTAGAAAGAACAGCAGGTAGAGGTAAGATTTGACTGCGCAGTCTAATAGAAAGTAAGAAAAGATAGAGATAGTAGTAGAATCCTTGCTTCAGATTCCCTCCTACTTAAAACTGGGACAAGGCCTAACTTAACCTTGTCACAAAAAGTAACAACAGCTATGTTGTGATGTAGTTAAAGCCATAGCTTAGTGATGGTGCAAAGATAGTAGAATGCTGAACTCACTAATCTGTTGATGTGGGACTCCAGGTGTACTGGACAATCAAAAAAGGATACTGAGGCTACAAACCAATGGGGTGGGATAAATAACAAATGGGCCAAGGTGTATGCCAAGGTCTGAGATTAAGACATTTGATCTATGCTCTTGTGTTATTTACTGCATGAGGAGCCTTAAATAACTGAGGTACTCAAAAATGACCCAATCTTATTGAATTAAATTCTAAACTTATGAAGGACAGTAAATATGAATACATTTACAATTGTCTAGCTACAGTATAGCAGTATCTATGCCAAATATGGAGTAAAATATACAAGGAACAGAAGAGGGGAATGAATCCACCTGGTTTGATGCAGAATGCAAGGCAGCTAAAACGAAGGCAAGAGAAAGCCGTAACATGTATCTTCAGGAAAACCAGAACACTGACTTAAAAACAATTTATTTTAGAGACAAAGGCCTCAATATTCAAAGGGGTTGTGCCTGACCCAGCAGAGCTGCTCTGGTGCAACTGCAGAAATGCACCCAGGGGCTATATTCAAAAGGTGGAATTGCACTGCGCAATTCCTGATGCGCCATGTTGCAAAGATAATGTATGCAGCACATCTCCAGGGAGGTGTGCCCATGCATACGTGGCACATTCTGATATTCAGCCTGGGATGTACAGTGCATCTGTTGGCATATCCCAGAGATGTGCCACATACAGGGGCACAAAGTTGAGCCTGTAAAAAAAGGCTCATCTGGTAGCCACCCACAGGTGGACCGCTGTAGTGCAGGACACAACATAGCAGCTGCCAGCCAAGGGTGGCAACCCCCCCCAAACACCATACACAATATCCCATCATATGCCCTGGTAGTCTAGTGGATTCCCCCTTCCCGCTCCATACCCCAATCACCGTAGGAATGTAATATTCCATTCCCTGGTGGTCCAGTGGTACCCCCCTCCCCATCCGTGACACTGATTGCCAAATGAAAGAATGATTTAATTCCCTGGTAGTCCAGTGGTACCCCCACTTCACACAGGACCCCCAGCCCACCCAGCTGCCACTCACAATCATTGGAGGGCAGCAAACCCATCCACATACCTCCAAGGCTGCCCCCCGAATGACAGCTCACAGTATCTGCTGCAAGCACATTGGTCCACACTGTGGACCAATGGGCTTGCAGTGCATACTCTAATAGGCGTTGACAACCCATTCATAAAGTAAAAAAGGAAATGAACTGAAATACAGTCATCTAAAAGTTTATTTTCCACCTTTTTTTCTGTTTAAAGTTAAGCTCTTAAGTTAAAATGTGCCTTTTGTTTAGCATATGGCCATCTTATTTTTTATGGGGGGGTTCACTTAATAACAACCACAGTAAGAATGAGTAAAAAAAAATGATCAGCAGAAATTATATAAAATGAAACAAGGGGTGATGTGGTACTCAAATTTAATGCACACCCTTGGTGTGTGATTCTTAATACACCCCATGAGCATCACCCTCAGGGTTTAGGTAGCATCACACACCTCTGGTGCACATGAAATTCTCATAACACATGCCACTCCATGTATTATTCTCTATTTAAAACTGCACTGCAGATAAAGTTAGAATGGGAAAGGAACATCTGGAGTGAATTTGCCTTAGCAGCAGGGGCAAAGGATAGCAGAACTTTTGGGCATACAGTAGTGAAAATATACAGGAATTTCAAGAGAGATGTGACCCACTAATCCCCACCTCTCAGTAGCTTATATATTTTAAGGAATCAATATCAGATAGTCTAGATAATATTCCTGTAATTATAGTATCAATAGATTTGATATAAATTTTACTAAGGTGGACATCAATCATTGAAGAAATGGTAGAGAGTTAATTATGAAATGGGACCCAATAAATGCCCCTGGGGAGGATCTTACTCCAACAACTAATGTTATTAACACTGCACTAAAACACAAGTGGCTAGAAGGGTAACATCACTGCCCCTACTTATAACAAGAGTTGGCTACAACCAACAATGGCTGATTTTGCAGCCTCTTCAAAGTACAGTATATAAAGTGAGTCAGAGTGTAAATTTCTGCAGGGTGAAGGGTTAGGCACTGCTGACAATAGCAAAGGAAGCAAACTGAACTATTGGGGGGGGATCTGCTGGACATCATGAACTTGGACAACAAATTCACAGGATTCACTGGACCACCAGGAATGACGAGGAATCGTATGTATACATGTTATAAATTGGGTTGGAAATATTCAGGTTCCTGAATATATAGATTCCAAGACCAATATATTAATGCCCTAGAAAAGCACAGTTTGGTACAAGTTGAGGCAGTAACGTTTGGAATTTAATTAAATCAAATACAGAATTTATGACTTACTGCACTCATCCCTGGTTACCATCGCAAAGACGCAAACATACTGTAACTATCATCTTTATTCACTGAAAACCTTTAATAATACCATAAAATTAATACTCATTTACATTTCAATAAATAAAAAAAAATTAAGCACTCTTATCTCTCATGGCCACCACCTTATACACATCAACAAATTAAAAATATGAAGTACAGTTTTAATTCCTGATGTGCCTTTAGTGATCATGAAAATTCCCCTTCTATCCTTACCAGCTTGCCAGGACAACCTCTGCTGTCCTGTCACAGATGCAATTGAGATCATGGGCCTGATTTTAGAACACGGTTCACAGGGCTTGCATCAAGCACTGCATCCAATGCAAAGGAGGTCGCAGATGCACCAAAGCCCCTTGGACACAAACCAGTCTAATTTTCAAAGGGTGGCACATTTGTGACTTTTCCACCACTTTACGGCACTTTGTGCCAAAGGGTTGGTGCAAGTGCTGCATTCCCAGATACAAAGTTAGTCCAGGCAGTAGCTAGTCTAACTCCCTGCATCCCACCTTCTGGACTTGTGGTGGGCATTTGTGGCAATCTTCTTAGAAAATTGCACCTGCCACAATGTCTTCACTTGCACCACATACCCTGCCACAAGTCTGCTGCACTGCCACATCCCGATAGAAAATCGGGCCCCTAGACTCCACATAAGGCATTCTGTTGTGTGCGAGAGGGTGACCATTCTGCTACAGGAATTCTGAGGACATTTAAATTCCTGTATTGTAAAAACAAACATTCAATCCACTGAATGTGTGGAAGGACAAATGATTGATGGGTGGGGAGGGACTACATTTTACTAATGTAATCACCCCATCCTTCTTCCACACAACCACTAGCAAGTGGTGCTGCCTAAGGGATACAGGTTGGTGCATGGGTTCATGCTTATAATTGACTTGGCAAATGGCATGGCACCTCCACCTATGGGGATCCTCATAGCAGTGTACTGCCAGGGTGCTTCCCCACAGGAAATAAAATACAGCCCCTCCCTTGGTGATAAGTAGAACAATACACAATCCCCCCCCAACTTACCACTCTATGCATGCAAATATTACACTACACAATAATGCAAATAATTCAGCAATTGCAGTAAAATAAACAAGGGGGTTTATTTTGTGTCTGGATATTGAGGTAAGGAACAAGCGAAGCAAAGAGTAGTAAAACATTCAACAACAACCATATAATAACTACTGTAATCAGGCAGAATAATCAGATACCACAGTACATTACGATCCAGTATTCTCTGTCCCAGTCCCTCACTCCCCACTGGTGCACCAGCTAACCCCACAATCCCAGTGGCCACTCCCAACTACCTTGTGTGCATGCTGAGGAGTTGCTGGCCCATGACTAGTAAACACTGGGTGCAGCACCGTTACAATGGTTGGATGCTGCAGATGCAAAGACAAACTATGCCAGAGGGTGTAGGAATACAGTTTATCCTGGCTGTAACTGTTGCTGTGGGCGTAGCTAAGGCCATGCAGGAAGCCCAGATGGTAAGTTAAGTAGCTAGCTAGCTGAACAGTTAGAAGAGTATTTGTTTGGGTAAAACCCAGTATTCATGACCTTTTGGTGAACAGATGATGCAGGAGTTGGGAGACATCTCCCCTTACAGACAATTTGGATGAACAGGCAGAACTGGCGGGGATGCAGTCGGTGATCCTTTTCACCCCACAGAGAGTCTTTACCCACCTCATCAGGTAGGCAGGCAGTTGTCTTTGCCCCACAGAGGGACTTGTCTTTACCTGCCTCATAGGTAGGCAGGCAGTTGTCTTTGCCCCACAGAGGGACTTGTCTTTACCCACCTCATAGGTAGGCAGGCCGTAATCTTCATTCCACAGGAGGACTTGTCTTCACCCACCTTGCAGGTTGACCAGCAGTTAGACAGGCTGGCAGGGTCTCAGGACTCAGGTGCCCTAGAAGAAATCACAGTCTCTTGTATCAGGACAGTGAGGCAGTGGATTTGTCACCTCACATAAGTACAGATAAAATACTTCTTTCAGCAGTTACTGATATCTGGATTGCCAAATATCAGCAGTTCAGTTCAGGTTGAGGTAAATCCCCTTTTCTCTGGGATTTACCAGACAATTAGAAACAAGTTTAGAAGTTCTTAGTTTGTTTTGGCACAGACTAAATGTTATGGGCTGTGACAGCAGCAAGAGCTGTCAAAAATCAGTTCTTTCTCCTCAAAACTCGCACAGAAAAAGCCCAGGGTCAAACTATCAACCTCAGAATGTTTAGTTTAAATCACAACATCTCATTGGTCCACAGAAGTCTCTAGCTCCATGCCCTGATTGGCTGTACTGCAGCTACCAATACGGTTCCACGCTGTCTTCAGGTAGACCACGTTCAATATGGCTGCCACCATACAGTACTGTTCATCTCAGTCCAAAATAATAGCAATTAAATAGTGCTGGCAACATCTGGTTGCATGGTAAGGACCCTTCTGGTCCATTCTGGTGGTTGCTAGGGCCAGGGGGCACTGTGCGGGGGACAGGAGCCTCATCGGAAGCTCTGTTTTGTGAGTTCCCCAGAAGGAGCAGTCTCTGGAAATGGTAGTTTCAGCCACTAGGAATTATGGGACATGTAGTCCCAGCAGCCATGTTGTCCCCAGTACTCCCCCACCCACTGGAGGCATGGATTAGGTCAGAGAACCTCTCTAAAGTTTTAATTTTTTATTTATTTTGTTTTCCCCCAGCCCCCAATAGTATCCAATGGGGCTGGGGAGAGGATCAGAACAAGCGGTGCTTCTGCCGCAGCATCTGGTGGGTGCTTGAGGCACTGAAAACTGTTTTCGCCTTTCTCTCACTCCCCATCCCACTGTGCAGAAGTTCAAAGGGGCGGGGGAGCAAAACTCACTGGCAGCTTACGTATCTGGCACTTGAGGCACCGATAATTGCCTGGTGCACTCCCCAGCCCTGGTAGCAGTCCAGGATCAGGCCAAGGAGCAAGGAGGTAAGTGGCTCACCAGCTGCATGGGATTGGGCACTTGGCACACTGCAATAAAGCAGTATGCTCCCTGGCCCTGGTTGTAGTCCAGGAGCAGGCCAGGTATGGAAGGAAGTGAGCGCTGAAGAAGGCATCGGAAAGTAGCTGCAGGAGGCAGCAGTAAGCTCACTACTTGAGAGCAGAGTTACACTAATTACTTTTATCAAAAGAAAACACCCATTTTTAATAACAAATATTTGGCTTTTTTATAAATTGATTCTTGATTTATCCATTTTTAAAACACAGTAAGGCACTCCAGGTCATTGGTTATCTGGGGTTTATGCACTTCCAGGTGACAAAGACATTCAGCCCAAGCACCTCATGATTCACTTTGCATGTGGGTGTGCATTAACCCCAGAAAAACCATGCCCTGTCATGCCTACTTTACTTAGCCAGAAAAGTATGGGTTTGACAGGAACAACTTTGCACTGGCACTATTTTCTTGGTGCCATGCTATGGAGTGATCTCGGTTCTGTTACAATCCAACATGATACTGGTCTGACAGCCTATGTGCTACCATTAATATCTAGACAAGTACAGTAAGCCACACACATGATGCTGCACCACAGTCACAGAAGACAATTCATCTCCGACAGACAGCAACACCCATTTATTGTGTGTCAGTTTAAATGCATAGCAGTAAGAAAGAGCTCTGGATCCCCCCAAATAGCAACAAGTACAACTGTGTATGGCTCTAATGTTATCCCAAGCAAGGGATAGGAAGACATCTGCCTTATAATCTCATGTATTTGGTCATGGTGACCCCAAAATAGAAAGCAGGTTAAAAAAAAATTCAGTGGAAAAGCAGTGAAGCACTGGAAGGGCACCGGCAACAAAGCCACATTTTGTTTTTTTAATAAAACTTTATTGAATTTTATTCAGGAAGGAGGGTACTGATAAATACTTTCCAAATGTACAGTAAATAAGATATAACGGCAACATTTGAACATCACAGAGCCTAAGTAGCAATCTCTTTCATTATTATAATTCACAGACTAGGATCTAAAATATCATTCCATCTACAGTATAGTCTATATAAATTCCTGCCATGTTCACATAAGGTGTCTCTCTAATAACAAAGCCACATTTTAAATAACAAGCATTTGTCAATGCCGAATGTTGGCTTGCTGGTATTGGCAGTGCAGGAGTTAGAGAGATGCATCCTAGGAATGGCAGTCAAGTATTGAACTGATGCCAACCCACCCCCTCCCTGCAGACAGTGACAGGCATTAGGGTGTCCCTTTGGGTGTTTGGTAGTGCAGTGAGGGAAAACATGTCAGGCAGGATGTGAGAAATGACAGCTGCACAGCACATAAGGAGGTGTAAAAAAATGCCAGTGTTGAAAATGTGGTATGTAAATATACCAAATTTGCGAAGTTACAGCGGTGCATGGGAAATATGCAATGCACTCTTGCAACACTGCCATTTTATGGGCGTTCGGCACCAAAGTTTCAACATAGGCATTTTAGCACCTCTGCTCATGTACAGTGTCACTGTTATTTCCTCAAAGTGTCCCAAGAAGTGATTTTGCATAGCGACCACGCTATTCTGCACCGGAAGTGCGAAAACACATTTTGGGCAGGATATGTGTAATGATGGCTGCACTGTTCATCAAGAGGTGTGGAAAAATGGCAATGGTGAAAATCCAGAGTGAAAATATCACAAACGCACGACGGTATGAGCGTGCGCGCAATCTGCCAATGCATGCTCGTAACACCGTCATTTTATGGAGTATCATCGCCAAATTTTCAACATAGGCATTTTAGAACCTCTGCTCATGAACTGTGTCATTGTCATTTTCATAATCTGGCCCAAACACTGATTTCCCATAGTGACTGCGCTATTGTGCACCGGACGTGCGGAAACACATTTCAGGCAGGATGTGGAAAATGACAGCTGTACTGTTCACAAGGAGATGTACAAAAACGACAATGCTGAAAATCCGGCATTAAAATATTGCAAATGCGCGAAGTTACGAGCCTGCGCAGCAACTGTACAATGCAAGCTTGTAAAACAGGCATGTGTTGGATTTTTCCCACCAAATTTGGAACATAGACTTTTTGAGAGGCCACATCATGAATATTGGCATTGGTTATTTCAAGCATCGTGGTCCCAAAAGGTGATTTCACACAGTGACTGCGACATCACCTTTCAAGGCCGATTAACGCCATGACAGTGATAGAATTCATGAGGAGGGGCCCCAGAAACCCCATTTTGAAAATTTGGTGCCAAAATTCCAAGAAATGCCCGAGATATGCAGCAAAGTTGAAAAAACCCTATTCATTCCATTATACAGCTTACCGGCATTTCCTCAGTTCACAGCCGGCTTTGAAGAGTGCAGAAGTGTTCCCGGTCCACCGAAGATCATCGCGCTGGACTCGGAGGTAAGTATAGGGTAAGGGGTGAGGGAGTTGGGTGCACAGTCGGTGGGTGCGGAGGGGAGGGGGCATCTAGACTACAAGGGACGGTTTTCGTTTTACAGGGTGAAAAGAAAAAAGGAAAACCATTGCAGGACAGTTTTCATTTTCCAGGGCATTTGGCAGCTGGGAGCCCTACCTGTTTTGGGGTGTCAGTGGCAGCGGCGGGGATTGGGCACCCTCATCAGCATGCAACACGGGGGAAGAAAGTAATGCAGATGGGGATTGGGCACCCTTCGTCGGCAAACAAAGAAAGTGGGGGGTAAGCTGAGGGGATTGGGCACCGTGCATTCAATAATTGAGGGTGATGTCGATGGGGAGTGGCTCCCCATCGGCACACAAAGACAGCAGGAGGGGCATGAGATGAGGGAGATTGGGCACCCCCTCAGCATTCAACATTTGGGGGGATTATGCTGATGGGGAGTGGGCTCCCCCATCAGCACACACAGACAGCGGGGGGGGTTACTGACAGGGGGATTGGGCACCCCTGATGTCAGCAGACGTGAGGCAGCTGCCTGCTCGCTGACCATGCTCATAATGGCAGCGAGCACGGCAAGCAACAGACCGCTGCATATGACGAGCCTTGCGCGGATTGCAGCAGACCTTTGCTTTTAGATGAGGCAGTACAGCACAGTGGTCTAAGGCTCTGAGCTGCAAATCTGGTGACATCCAGCAGACCAGACCTGGGTTTGAATCCCACAGCTTCCACTTGCATACTGTGTGACCCTGAGCAAGTCACTTAACCTCCTTGTGCTCCCAGGTCGCTCCTGTAAAAAAGCTTTCAGCTTAGTGTGCTATACCTGGTTAAACAACTAAATAAAAAAAAAAAAAAAAAAAAAAAGATGTGCTCACCCCATTATGTATGCATGGTGTGGCGCCGGCATGCAGGCTGATTGAGGAATGAGGGACGCACCTACTGATGCGTGCCCTGCATTCACTGTCAAATGCGGTTGCACCCCCAAGTCTGCACTCATCAAGATGTTGATAGTCATAGCCGCAAGCCAACAATAAAAAACAAATTTAACATACTCTTAATGCAGAACATCATGAAACATATATTCATGATGATTTGAATACACTTCCCATAATGCTTTGTATCAGTAGGATGTATGTAATTTGGTATACTGTACTATATGAGTCCTGGTATGGAATCCCTACAAGGGTAACTTCGGGCAGGCAGGAATAGGTGGAGGCACACACAAAAGTAGCCCACAGTCCACTGAGTAATGTTCCTGTTTCCATCCTGTAGAGCTATTTGTGTGTGTCCACAACATTAACCCCATCTCATGAACTTGATTACAGAATACCACATGGTTTAAAGTTAAAACAGGAGTTAACAAGGAAATTATATTAGCTTGTGGAGTTAGACAAGGCTACATTTTGCCACCAGCACTTTTTTGTATTTTTCAAGTGGTTCACCAGCAGAGCTCATTAGAGAAGACTTTCATTCTCCAAAAAATTTATAGCACAGAATGTCTTTACTGCTAAACTTAATGACTTAGAACTGATGTCACTTACTTCAGTGAGCCTTCAGAGGAAATTGACCAGACTAATGGAACTGATTGAACCCGGGGGTCTCAAAATAAACATAAACAAATCCAAAGTCTTAGCAGCAGGAAGGAATGAGAGCTGATTAATAACAGAGAGAATGAGAAAATACTGCTATGAAGGGATGATTACTAACTTAAAGTGGGATAAGAATATTAATAATAGGGCAAACCAAGGGTCAGCAGCAAATAAGGGAGGCAGGAAAGCCTAGAGGGATAGAACACCAAGTTGTGAAACTGGAGACCCAGCAGACCTGGTTTTAAAACCCACAGCCACCAATTGCACACTGCATGACCCTGAACAAGTCACTTATTTTTCTGTGTCAAAAAACAATATTACTAGATGAACTCCATTCAGACAAGAAAATAGTTCAATCAATCTTCTTTATTTTCAATGCACACTTGATAGGCTACGTTTCATGGTTTTACCACTTCATCAGGCCCTCATGTGTTTCCCCCATGTAGATAACAATCACTTTTCTTTTTCCATCTTCCTTTTAATTCCTGTGTTTTATTAGTGCCACTATTTTCCATAAAACAAGAATCCTATTGTTTCTCTGTTTTAGTTTTAATTACCATCTGTAGTGCTTTTGCCAGCTTCAAACATATAGAGAAGTCAGCCGAGATCCATGCCTGTCATCCCCCAATTTGAATAAAAACTGCCATCCCATTCTGTTAAATTCTTTGTTTTTACTGGTGTTCAGGTAGTCCAAATTCTGGAATTTTCCTGGATTTTCTGGGGAGACAATGAGAACCAGCGGCCTTAATCATAACTATTGGAAATGTTACTATTTATAAAAGTTATGGCAAATCACAGTGGTAGGTAAACAATAAAAAAAAAAATAGTTTAGAGATGCAGTGATACTTGATGCCACTGCATCCTGGTTACAGTAAGAAGTGTGCAGCCATGGGTTTCTTTTCCTATACCACATGGCTTTGGAATCTTCCTGGCCAATTGGTTAGGATCTTCCCTAACCATTTCATAAAACTACATAAAAGTATAACAAACACATATTATTGTTTTACTGTGCAGGAGTCTGTATTGACCAATTTTGGCTACTTTACAGAAAAATGTCTTCTCCAGAGTCTGCAGAAACACTGCCTCAATATGTTGATGGCACAGGTGCCCCTCCAGACTGCAGGAATTCCTCTGCAAACACAATAGCATTTTAAATTATAGCTGACTAAACAGACAACGTGCACACAAGGCAGTAAGATCAATTGCTAGCAATATATACTGTATAGATTTTAGTTTTATAGCATCCTGAGTAGATGACTATCCAAGTACCCAAGCATTCTGGATAGTGCTGGTGTAGCCCCCCCCCAAGAATTTTTGATTTGCTTTAAATTTACAGATAGGCAGTATCTACAGTATAACATCTCCTATAAAAACGCAATTATACTGCTAACAGAATAGCAAAGATTGTCCCATGAGACCAACAAACAAATAATGCTTTGTAGATGGTTTGTGAGGTCAACCAGTACACCATTCAAATGGTTCAAATTAGCTGAGCATCATCTGTCATCTTGTGCACCGCAATCCATAACTGTCAGCACTCCTTCCAAGCCAAGAATACATTAGGTAAGCCTCAAGGTGTAAATTAAAATATTTTCCAAGTATTCAGGAAAACTTTGAAAAAATATTATATTCAGACACGGTTCAGCATATATTTCAGTAATTTTCCATATTTATCTTCACCCATTCTTTAATATTGAGAACATTGGCATGAAAACATGTTATTTCCATCTAAGATATAATCTCATCCATCTCCTTCTGTTTTCCCCTTGAAGTCATAATCTTCGGTGAGATCAGAATCACTTCTACAGCAACTGATTATGGTATCACATGTCACAAACAGAATGATGCCTTCAGAGGGGGGAACAGCAAGAAGATGAGACAATGGGGACAAAGATAATGGTTTTCTACAAATTTCCTCAGTAAATAATGAATAAAGAACATCAGTACTGAACAATAATGAAAAATAAGTTGAACTAAGTCTGAATATTATATTTTAAATAGTTTTCCAAGATAAAGGAAACATGCTTTAGAAAGATACAAAGCTGGCTTCCCTCCCTTCTAATCTCTTAACAGTGGTGTTTCTTTTATTCTTTCTTTAAATTGCTAATTATTGTCCTGGTTCTATTATTACTTTTTCCTGAGTATTGAACTTGGTATTGGTGAGTGGTTGAGTCATTGGAAACTGAGGGGTCTGGTTTACCTACAGGTATGGCATTGTGTATGAAGGCACAGCGTAGACTTCCCTATACTGCTGTGTCACTGCCCCTCAGGGTGAGAGGATAATCAGGCTTCGTGATTTTTTAGCCTGGGGTCCTTCTTAAGAGCAAAGACCAGAGTGTTATGACAGTCTTGCTATATATACAGTATGTACAGAATGATGACAAAGTCTGCTGACTAACAGAAACTGAGATGAGATCAAGAAACGCATGTGTCTTATGAACTAAACTGAGATTTGAACCTAGGTTGCCAGCACTGAGGTCACATTAACTACATTATGCAATTTATCTATAGCATATTAACTGTTCTGTGATTAAGTTAATGCATTTGATGAAATGTTTAATAGTGTTTACCCAAACCACATTTGTTAATCAGTCTCTACATTCAAAGGGAAAAGCCTTGGGTTCTTAGCGGTGGCGGGCACCAGCAGGTACTGTAACTCATTAACCCACCCACAAACTCAACAATAGCTTCTGGACTACATGCCTCTCCACCCATGCTGTCCTAGACACTAGGTAATACTTAGCTTGCATCAAAAATTGTTGCCACCTAGCAGATCTCCTGGATTTTATATCTTGTTATCCAGCCTCCTCAATGGCCACCTAGTGGTCTCCTAGAAAACTGCAGTACAAACCACCAAGTCTGCAGCTCGATATACATTGCAAGCTTTCCTGTTTCATATCTTATAGTAGTACAAACATCCTAGTAAGACACCTTAAAGGATGTCCAGCTCCTTAACAGATTGCCTCTTGGGGATTCCTGTCATGGCCTTGCTTCCTTTTTATAGTCTGTTTCAAGACAGACAACCATTTCACCTCCCGTAGCTTACAGTTCCTTTAACTAAAATTTAAATGGCAATTTGCCTTGTAGCAAAATCCTCAAACTTAAAATCATCATTATGTCCTCATACATACATAGTAAGACAGTAATTTAAGGCTGGGAGAGACTCACGGTACCTCAAAATCCCCCAATGCAAACATGTACTAATTATAAAGGAGTTCAAACCCACCCAACTAACCAGGGTAACCTGTGATCATCTTTGTCATCAGAAATTGGTCTAGGCCTACCTTGAAGATGTCTACTGCCTTCATAGTCACTGTATCTGTTGGCACATTTTGTAATAGTTTTACCACCCTCAGGGAGAAAAACTGCCTCTTATGACTACCCCATAATTGTAACATTACCCTTATATTTACCACCAATGAGCTTCAGGACTTGTCTCCTCCTCCTGCCACAACGTGCCCAATTAAGCAACTGTAGGATCTTGTTGATACCCTTCAATATATGAAAGACTGAGGTCATGACCCCTGTCAGCCCCCTTGTCTCGATGGTGAACATGCTCAGTTAATTTGGAGATTTCCAAACAGCAGGAACTGGAAATTGAAGTCCTCTCTAACCATTCCCCAAGTGCTAGCTTTTCTCTAAAGGCCAGGAAACATCATATTTCCTCCAAGCCTTCTGACTACTCTACAATGACTGACCCACTTCCTGCTGGTCAATGATGAGAGCGGCATTGGTGTCTGCTGTGAAGGCAGCCTGCACGCGCCTCTCTAAATATATCATTTTCTATGAATCCTAACTACATACATATATTTAAAAACTTTACACTTCAGGTCTTTAATCAAATGATTCATATGATCCAAACTCCAAACCATACCACCCTTCTAATCTTGTAGAAGACCTTAAGGACATTCTTTTCATCAGTCACCAAATTAGAATCCAAGTTATCTGCCACAAAACAACAAATTTCAGCACAAGATTTAGGAAGCCCAACACAAGAACTTTTGAATGCTACAAATGCAACTTCATCGACCAGTCTCTCCACACTTGCTGACTGTCCAGCTCTTAATTCTAATTTCACTACCTACACTGCCTCCAAACCTATGTTTAAAAGAATCTACCATCTGAACGTTAACAAGTCCTTGTGGAAGGTGATGCCATCTATCCACTACCCTCTCCATACAGATGTACTTGCATATGTCCCTCCTGAACATGACTCCTACCAGCTCCAAGTTGTGCCCCCAGTGATGTGTTGCCCTTGTTTAGCTGGAATAGCCACAGGCAGTCCACCCTGTTACATTTCAGGTACTTGAAGATTCTGATCATGTCCCCACCTCTTCCTTCATGCCCCCAATGTGTACATGTTGAGATCCTCCAGTCTATCCTTGTATGATATTCCCTGCTGGCCACAGAACATCTTGGTCACTGTTCTCTAAACAGATTTCATGTGGTACCTATCTTTCTTCAGGTGTAGGGCTCCAAAACTGGACACAGTCCTCAGGTGTGGACTAACCAGTGACTTGTACAGAGGCATGATCATCTCCCTTCTCCTACTTCAGAAAGTCTTCTGTATGCATCCTTATATCCTGTTTGCTACCTGTTTGCTGTATGCCTTGTTGCAGTGTACCGAGGTCTTTAGACTGCTCCTGACTGTGACTCCCAAGCTCATGTCATCTGTAGTTGCACCAGGTGAATTCCAGCCATCGAGTATTCTGTCTTCAGGCTTCTTCTTCCCAAGTGCATAATTTTACTAACATACTAATTGCCAGCAGATTAGGCTATATGGTCTATCGAGTCTACTCGAACCTCAGATCCCTAGCTGGGTACCGAGGTCTATCCCCCCACTTGTGTTCCAGAACACCTATCATTCCTCCCCGCCTCCCTAGGCCAGGCCTTCCCTTGATACTTCCCCTTTCTGTATCGTCCCACCCTCTCTTAAACCCTTCTACCATGGAAGCCTGAACCAGCTCTCCAGGCAGCGCATTCCACGGTTCCACCACCCTCTCAGTGAAGACCCTCCTCCTCCTCTTCTCCCCCCCTCATCCTTCCACCTTCCAACTTCAGGTCATGTCCTCGGGTGATACCTCCCTCCTTTAGTCTAAACATCCCCTCTGTATTAACCCTGTTTATTCCCTTGAGGTACTTGAAGACCTTGATCATGTCCCCCCCCGTTTCGCCTTTCCTCCAGTGAAAACAGGCTGAGCTCCTCCAGTCTTCCCTCGTAGGTCAGATCCCCTAGTCCTCGAATCATCTTGGTAGCCTTTCTCTGGACCCTCTCCAGGAGCTGTATGTCCCTCTTTAAATGCGGCCTCCAGTACTGCACACAGTACTCCAGGTGTGGTCGAACCAGCCCATTATACAGTGGCATAATCACGTCCCTGCTCCTCGAGGTGATGCCCCTTGCAATGCATCCCAACATCCTGTTTGCTTTGGCAGCCACTCTCTTGCACTGCTCAGAGTTATTCATACTTGCATCCACCATGACCCCCAGGTCTTTTTCCTCCACAGAGGCCTCCAGTGCCTCCCACCCAGGGCATACACATGATTGGGATTTCCCCACCCTAGATGCAATACCTTGCACTTGGAGGAATTGAAATTTAATTTCCAGGTGTGAGCCCATCTGACCAGGGTCTCTATATCCCCCTGCAGGGCCAACCTCCCTTCTTCCCCCTCAACTATTGCTCCCATCTTAGAGTCATCAGCGAAGAGATGCATTTCACTCCCTATTCCTTCCCTGATGTCAGATATGTATGCATTAAACAGGATTGGACCCAGGACTGAGCCTTGTGGTGCACTGCTACTGACTTCTCTAGGGTTCGAGAGCTCCTTGCCGAACACGACTCTCTGGGTGCGACCAGTTAGCCAGTTTCATATCCATCTTACCGTCAACGGGCCCACCCCCAACCCCCGCAGTTTTCTCACCAGGCCATAGTGGGGGACTGAGTCAAATGCCTTGCTGAAGTCTAAAAATAGTACATCCACCGGCCTTCCCCAGTCCAGTTCAGATGTTACCCATTCATAGAACTCCACAAGGTTACTTTGATATGATCTGCCAGGCACAAAAACATGTTGCTGGCTATACTGCCCTTCCTCCTATCTTCTCCAAGAACACCCCCAATCTTTCTTTCAGTATACTCTCCATTAATTTGCCCACCACTGATATAAAACTGATGGGTCTATAGTTTCCTGGCATCTCCCTCGGCCCCCCTTTATGGATAGGCACCACATGCACCTCCTGCCAATCCCTGGGTACCTTCCCTGTCTTGAGCGACCTGCTAAAGAGCTCTGCCGGGGTACTGCCAGTACGTCCGCTAATTCCCATAGTACTCTCAGATGTATGCCATCCGGCCCAGGAGATTTATCTTTTTTTAGGTCCTTTAGGGCTTTCTACACCCATTCAGTGGAGATAGCAAGCTATTTAAGATAGCAATACACTTTTTGGCATTGAATTTTAGCTCGTAGATTCCCGACCACTTCTCTAATTTTATGTGGTTTGCTCTTATAGCAGTTCCCTTATGCCTTCCTAAACATCCACCCAACTACAAACCTTGGTGTCGTCCATGAACACAGACATCCTGTGCTGTGTGCCCACACCTACGTGACAAATTAACACATTCAAAAGCACCAGGCCCAGGACCCACCCCTGCAACACATTACTTGTTACCTGCCTCAAACATTATTTGGCTCCATTTATAACCACCCTCTGAACCTACTATGAAACCAATTTCTCATGCAATACTTCAGCCCAGGTTCAACCACATATTCCCCAATTTCTTCACCAGTCTTTTATGGGGCACAGAGTCAAAAGCCTTACTAAATTGCAAATATAGGACATCCACAGCCTTGTCCATGTCCAGATCCTGTGATACCCCATTGAAGAATTGAATGAGGTTTGTCTACCCCTTGCAAATCCATACTGTTTGCTGTCCTGGAATCCTTGTGCCTCCAGTACGTCCACCAGGCTTTCCTTTAAATGGACTCTAGGATCTTACCCATCATGGATGACAGACTTTCCAGCTTGTAATTCCCTTGATACCCCCATTCCCAACTTTTATGCAATGAGATGACATCTGCTACAATCTTGTCACCTGGAATCATGCCTGAAACATAGAAAACGTCTACAGAAGAACACATTGGTTAATCCAGTCTTCTTGCTTTTACCCTATCCTACCCAGGACCTATTGTCTAGTGGGGTTATTTCCATCACCTCCTCCTTGCCCCCTGCCCTACTGCTTCCCCATGTGTAGCCATTAAGCCTTTTGCTCAGTCCCAGCTGTGTTTAAACTTTTAATGGCTCTTTCACTCACCACCTCTGCTGGTAGGCTGTTCCACGGCTCAACAACTCTCTCTGTAAAACTTTCTTACATCCCTCCTGACTCTCCCCCCAACAGCTTCCACTCATATCCCTGTGTTCTCAGCTCACCATTCCTGCTGAATATTTCCTTGCAAGCTACCTTGTACAGTCTTTTCAGGAACTTCAGGAACCTGAAGATCTCTATCGTATCACCCCTCTCTCATCTGATCTCTAGAGAGTACATGTGCAGAGGCTTAAGCCGATCCTTGTAGGATCTGCCCTGCTGTCTCTGAATCATTTTAGTTACACTATGCTGCACCACCTCTAACCTGTTTTTGTCTTTCCATTAGGTGGAGACTCCAGAACTGGGCACAGTATTTCAGAAGTGGTCTCATCAGTGATCTATAGAGAGGTAGTATCACCTCTTTTCTCGTGCTGTCAAACTCCCTCCCAATACACCACAACATTTTGGTTCCATTCTGTAAGCCTTGTTACATTGATTTGATTGTTTCAGGAAGTCACTTATGATGACTCCCAGGTCCCTTTCCTCAAAGGTACTTTCCAACTTAACCCCTTTCATCCAATATTCCATCCTGAAGTTTTTATTCCCTATGTGCATCCCTTTGCACTTCTTGGCCTTGAATATCAACTGTCAGGCTGTGGACCACTGCTTTGACCTTTGCAGGTTTCTTTGCAGCTCCATAACACCTTCATCACTATCTAACTGGTCACAGAGCTTAGTGTCACCTGTGAAGAGACACATCTCTCCCTGTATTCCTCCTTCTATGTCACTGATGATCATTTTGAAAAAGACCAGATCCAGGACTGAACTCTGTGGCACTCCACTCATAACCTTCCTCACCTCTGACTTGAACCCATTTACCACCCCCTCTGCTGTCTCCCCTACTGTCAGTTTCCCATCCATTTAACTATATCCATTGCTGCACCCAGATCCTCTAACTTCTTCAGCAACCTTCTTTGTAACATAGAGGTGAATGCCTTGCTGAAGTCTAAGCAGCCCAAGGTACCCAGTAAAACAACACTATCAGGTTGATCTGACAAGACCTCCCTGCCACAAACCCATGCTGCTTACTATCCTAGAGCCCATTTCTCTCTAGACTGTCCACTAGGTGCCCTCTGGCTAGTGTCTCCATTAGTTTACATGCTATAGAGGTAAGACTAATGGGTCTGTACTTTTTCTACTTGCTTTTTGTCTCCTCCCCTGTGGAGCGAAACTATATCTGCTACCATCCAGTCTTTCAGAACCACCTCTGAGTGTAGCAACCTATTGACTAGCCCTTTCAGGAGTTCAGCTAGCTCTGATGCCACTTTCCTAAGAATCCTTTGGTGTATCCCATCTGGTCCTAAAGCCATATCTATTTTCAGGGATGCAAGACCTTTTCTGACCACTTCTCCTGTATTTACCACCTGCATCACTTCTGAAATCCCTCCTGCAGCAGCCTTTATGCTGCATTTAGGCAATGACCCACTATCCTCCACTTCTGACACTGAGCAAAAGCAGTCATTAAGAACTGCTGCCTTCTGACTCTCCTTCTCCATTATCCTGACCCCCTCTGTCAGCCTAATAATTCACCCTCTTGTCTTCCTTTTTGTCCAGCTACATCTAAGGAACTATTCTCTCCCCCTTGATCACTGCAATACACAGTTACACATCTGCTTTTGCATAACTGATTGCCTTCTTGCCGTCTTATTTAACTGGTATTCACGCCATTCCACTTCTCCCTATTTCTCCTTTTATCTAATAAAGCCCCATTTCAGCCCTCACTGCCTTCCCTTTTTTAACTTTTTATTTATAAGTTTTAGGCAAAACTTACACAAAAAGACTCAATGCACAGAAGGATCATTAATTGATTACAATGCTTTTCTCCTATAAGGGATTTTAAAGATACCTCCCCTTAAGCTACCTCATGGGAGATATATAGTGTCCAGGTTTCGATGATCTTGACAGCATTTACAGCACATAACGTCATAGGAATAATTTTAAGGAATATGAAAAAGCAATTCCCAGCTTACCATCATGGCATCAAAGCCTTACTTTATCCTTCATGTTCACCATCACATAAAACCTGTTAGAATGGTAACCCAGAAGATGAACCTTTCTTACATAGTACAGAAACTGGTACTGATAAACAACAATTTAGCAGTTGCAATGAAAGTGCTTTGTGCAGCTTTTAGAATTATCACTATAAGTATTTAGCCTGGTCCCAAATAAACACAATATCATACCACCCCACCCCTCCAACCCCCAGTCAATAGACCCAAAAGTCAGTTAAACAAGGCAACTTGCTCCACACTTTTACCCCATTCCCCCAGCTCTTAGGAATTGTATTACTAAATCCCCCATCCTATCACCACACATTCTTAAAAGTGAAGGCAGCTGCTGCATGGGAAAATCTACTAGTACTGCAAGGTGTATTACAGGTGCCATTACTCCAGCATAAGTCCCGAATGTGATAAAATGTCCCATGTAAGTTATTACATTACATAAAGTAAGCACATGTAATATGTGGAGAAAAATGAAAGGCTCAGAGAGACAGTTACATGAAATATTGAGTGTACTGGGTTAAGTCCATGAAGAAAGTCCAGGTACCAGTGTTATAGCCATATTATGTTTTAGCCTGTTATGTGGACTGCAAGAGGTGGCAATAACAGTGCAGTACACATTATAAATTATTAACTGGTGAGAAGACAAAAATCTTAGGTAAATGTAAAAGTCCAACAGTGTCCATTAAGACAAGGAGCAGTCCCGTATGAATGTTGCTAACAGAAATGTTACTTTCTCAGAGTGATCACTCGGCTCCTACTTTGTCCCCTCCGGACAACTCTCGCTCTTCTCCGGCCATTTAATTTTAACATGTTGTACAAGTTTTACAGCTTGTGATGGGTTAATGAATAACTAGGTATGTCCATGACAACCCACTTTTAACTTGGCTATAATCAGAAGCTGATGCTGGATCTAATGGGTACACGGGGAGGTATGTACCTTACTGAACGCCTTCCTTTGCTGCCTTGTAGAGTAGGAGAGGTACTGGAACAATGAGATTTCAGTGTGTCCCCATATTTTAGCTGCCATTTTCTCTTAGCTTTTGCAAGGATTTTGGCATGAACACCTAGGCCATTACAGACAATAAGCAAAGTCCACGGCCCTATGCCACTCACCACATCTCTATGAAGGATAATTCTGTATACCTTCTCCAAAGCCTGGAGCAAGACCTCCTCCAACAGTCGCAGGATTTGTGGCAGAATGCTGTAAACAAATTCCAAAGGATCCTCTCACTTGGCTTGCTCTGGGAGTCTGACCATTCTGATGTTGCGCTCGCTGGTTTTATTTTCTACATTTTCAAGTCTCTGCTTTAACAGGGTGTTTTCTCTGATTAAGTTAGTTGTTGTGTCCACTGATTTTAAACATAAGCTTTCTGCCTGCTGAACATTTTGTTCTGCTCCTTTGACTTTCTTTTCAAAATTGCCCAGACGAGGGGCGAGTGCTTTTAGTTTCTTATCTATATCTTAGATTGTCTTTACAAGCTGTGTGAGGGTCTTTATTTATTTAAGTTTAGGATTAATACCTTTGAGCCAAGGGCTTGTTTACAAAGGTTCCAAGTCAGTCAATACAGTACAATACAACTCATAGCATAACATAACATGACATCGAGTATCTAAAACCACATATAAGCAGGTAAATCTGCTGATCCTAGCAGCCAAAAAGACGCTCACCAAACTTTGGCACACAAAGACCACTCCCACCAGGGAGTCCTGAAACTCCCAGGTAAGGGAAAGCTATGCTCTGGAATGCCTTTCAGCCAGATTAAGCAATTGATTCAAGAGGGTTGATCTTAGATGGGGCAGATGGGTTACTTATCAATTGGCTCATTACCCAGTCTTTGTGCCATAAGAATAATCGGAGAAAACCCACGACAGATGAGAGTCTGGGAGGAAAGAAGGGCAAGAGTGAATGGGGAACAGATGAAAGAGATAATAGGCGGAGCAATCAGCAACTAAGAAAGGAGAACCCTGGATGGTAGAACTACAGGGCAGGGGGTTGAGGGACCTGATATAAATGAAGAACCACTGACTGATATGCACATGTATTAAATTAGACTGTATGGTTAAACCTGATTGAACAGAACTACCTGAAAAAAAAAAATTGATGACTGTACCAACCAAGAATGCACAATGTATGACTGTAACGTATTAAGTTACATCTTTACACTTTAATGTCTGTATTTTAATGGAATACTCTAATAAAAAATACAAATATAAAAAGAGCATAACATAGAGAATAATGAATGACTAACTATCGGTTAAAAGCTGGTTAGTTCATCAAGAGGTTTCTATGGTGACTGCTTGAACCTCAAGAGCGTAGCTCGAGAGGTTTGGCCGACATAGAAACCGTGAGATGAACTTACCGGCTTGTTGCCCATAATTAGTCATTGATTGTTTTTTATAGTGTAGGATGGTCAAAATGCACTGTCCTTATGTAACTGAAGCTTACTTTTGGATGTTTTTATCTTCCATGGATGCGCTCTCAACCCTGTGGCTCAGCCGAGTAGAATGAAGATCATGCACCATGCATGCGTGATCACGTTCTAAATTGTTATGCTGTACTAGCTACATAGCTAGTGCAGCATAACAAACTAGCTGACGCAGCTAGTACAGCATAACAATGTTTTGAAAGTGATGGAATTGAGAGTATAACAGCGTTCCATCATACACCATATGACATCACTTAACAGAGGTTACACACTATACACCGGTGATGTTGTAACAGCAAATTGTGATATATTTAAAGCATGGAAGTGCTAGCAGCATCATCACTCATCGAGTAAGGTACAGTGCTTTGAGATTACCATGCAGGTTCACTACTGAGAGTGAAATGAGCAGCCAGAATAGACTTTGTTAGGGGTGGGTCCGTAGATGGGAGGAGAGTGAAGTAAGCAGCCAGAGTAGGCTTTGTCACGGGTGGGTTCGAGGAGAGAAGAGGCAGGCAGTGGGAACAGCATAGAGACAGGGAAGGAAGAGGGGGAGAGGGCTCCTGGGAAATGGCAGGAGCAGCATGGGTAGGCTTTAGTTAAGGGTGCGGGGAGGAAGGAGTACAGAATGGGAGAGGGGAAGGGGTACGAGGGTGTGTGGATGGGGGAGCTGGACAGAAGTGGAGGGAGAAAGGGTCAGGTTGAGGTGGGTAGGTCAACATTAGAAGAAGCAGGCACAGGGTCATATTTAATGTGGTAAAAGACAACAAGTCTAGTCCAGAGCCATCTCCACGTGAGGCATCATCCTATCGCAGTGGCCTATCGTTTCATGGCTGAGACATTTTTGGCTCGAAAAAGTCAACTGATTGAGCTGCATTTCTTGGTTTGTCCATTTCCAGTTTCCAGTAGTTAAGGACAGTACTATCTAGCAAAAAGGCATCACATTTAGCAAGTAAAGTAATATTTTAATTTTTATTTTAGTTAAATTGCTTAGGAGCTCTGTGAAGGAGTATCTGCCCTGGTCTGCTGCTAGGTCACCCCCCCCTCCGGCTCTCACTGCCTTCCTGAATTTCTTAGAGAACCAGATTGATCTCTTGTGCCTGTTATTTTCACTAACTGTACTCAGGTATGTCTTATTTGCCTCTAGAATGTCCCCTTTACTTACTCTGTACCTCTTCTCCACCCTACTGATTGTGGCCACTCCATCTAGCTGACCTCTGACTACATCCCTTATTTGTTCAAAGTCTGCTCGTCTGAAATCCAACACCACAGCCTTTGACGTGGGTACACTGGTACCTAGGGCCAGTGTGAACTATATTGGTGCTATGATGACTGAACCCCTGAGACTCCCCAATTTTCTCTTCCACCTACCATTTCCAAATATCACATTGAGAATGGAGTTTGCCCTGTGGGTTCCCTGACCAGCTGCACCAGCAGGAAGAAAAGCCTGACTCCTGATGCTTTTAGCTACTGGAATGTCCAATCTATATCTTGCAGATTGAGATTCCCCCACCATCAGTTCCTCCCACTTTTCATCCTCCTTCCCAATTTCTGCCCCTGACTCCCCATCTCCCTTGCTCCCTGTCCCAGCAGACTGTACAATACCCCTCTGCACAGCGTCTTACCTGCTGTGGTTGTGAGCTGCACCCACAGTGATTCTGTCTCCCCCTTCCCTCTCCTCATGGATCCCTCCTCTACCTCCTCTGTGCCTTTCCTGACATTAAAGGCTACCCCACCCCTTTTCCCTTACCCCTATCTCATCTATACAGTACATGGTGTATCCTGGTACTGATATGTCCTAGTTATTGCTTCTACTGGTCCATGTTTCAGTGATGGCTACAAAGCCTAATCCCATATTTGCCACCATTGCCTGGAGCTCATTAATTTTGTTGCCTAGGTTCCTGGCATTTTGGCAGACTGCCTTCCAGCTTGCGCCTATTCTCCCTCTCCTTCTTGTTAGAACCTCTCCCTTTGTCCTCCCCTTCCCTCCTTAATGTCCTGCCTCTAGCTTGTTCTATGTGCCCATGTTCCCTGAGTCCTCTTCTTAAATCAAATCAAATCAAGCTTTATTTATAACGCGTTTTTCCAATATCAAAGCGCTAATATAAAAACACATATAAGCAATTAAATAGAATGTATTTAAATATATAAAATAGGCAGCAGTCTCATAAATTAAATATTATCCCTGAAAGACTAGACTAAATAATTGTGCCTTCAGGGAAGACTTAAAAGTCTCAGTGGACAGGCACTCTCTAATCCGACGAGGTAGAGAATTCCACAGGGTCGGGGCTGCAAATAAAAATACTCTAGCACCCAAAGTCTGAAGACGGACCCTGGGAACTTCTAGCAATCCCTCATCGGTGGAGTGGAGAGGGCGGAGGGGGCAACAGGGTTGAAAGAGGTCTTGCAAGTAACCCAGTCCCTGTCCATGTAAGACCTTATAAATCAACAACGTGACCTTGAAGGTGATCCTCCAATGCACAGGCAGCCAGTGCAGTTCACAGAGCACAGGAGTGACATGGCTAGTTCTAGACAGGCCAGTCAGTAACCTGGCTGCAGCATTCTGCACCAGCTGCAGGCAACGGAGGTCCACCCTCTGGTAGCCCTAGGTATACAGCATTGCAGTAGTCAAGGCAGGAAGACACAAAGGCATGGACCAGCATAGGAAGGTCCTCAGGTGGAACAAGGTGTTTTATCCAGGTGATAAAATGAGGATTTAATGACTGCTGAAACCTGGGCTTTTAGCATCAGCTCACCGTCAAGCAAAATGCCCAGATTCCGCACCTGTTCAGAGGGTCTCAACTGATTGCCCCCTAGCACAATGCCATAAGGCTGATCAGGAGTCAACCTCTGTACCCGCTGACTCGGGTCCACCACCAGCACCTCAGTCTTATCCAGATTCAATCACAACCAGCTAGCACTCATCCAATCCTGAATTTCAGCAAGGCAGTTGTTAAAGACTGAGACTGCGTTATTCTGTTCGGGTACAAAGGACAGGCACAGCTGAATATCATCAGCATAGCAACGAAAACTCAGCCTGTACCACCTTATAATGTCTCCTAAAGGCAGCACGTACACTGTGAACAACAAGGGGGACAGCAAGGAACCCTGCGGCACCTCACAGGGCAGGCAGATGGGAGCCGACGGGAGCCGAGGAACAAACCCCCGATATGACCCTCTGCATCCTGCATATGAGGAAAGAATGGAACCAACTGAGGACTGTCCCCAACAGTCCACAAAGTAGCCACAGGTGTTCCAGTAGCACCACATGATCCACGGTGTCAAATGCTGCAGAGAGATCAAGGAGAACCAAGATCAAATGGCTCCTCTGATCCCTCGCTATCAGGAGATCATTAAATACCTGAACTAGAGTTGTCTCAGTACTATGCCTCTTCCTGAAATCGGACTGGAGAGGATCATAGACCTTGTGGGTGGTAAGAAAGTTCTCAAGCTTTGATGTGACTACCTTCTCAATAACCTTGCTCAAAAAGGGCAGGTTAGAGGCAGGTCTGTAGTTCGCAAGACAGTCTGGGTCAAGGGAAGATTTCTTTAAAAGGGGTGTTACCACTGCCTCCATCAGGGGGTCTGGAAACACATCCTTATCCAATGAACACCAGACTATCTCAGCGAGGATCCATCTGATAACATCCACACACTCCACAAGGAGGCGTGTTGGACCAGGATCCAAACTACGGCAAATCGGTCACATGCCACGTACCATCTTTACGATGTCCACGATCGCTGGCTGGTTGAAATTTGTCCATGTAGACTGGGTGCCTGTGTCCTCACACTGACCACCGCCATGCTCGTTCGAATGAGTCAAGTGGATCTCTGACCTGATAGAGGACACCTTATCCACACAGAATTGAGCAAACTCTTCACACTGCAATTGTGAAAAGGCTCTCTGGCCCTGAACATAGGCTGGATTGCACAGCCTGTCCTCAGTCTGAAAGAGTTGAGCCAGTTGATTCCTTGCTGCAGCAATCTCTCTGGACAGGAACTCTGCTTTTTTAACGGGGATTGCTGATTGATAGTCCGAATAACGGGCTATCAACCTAAGTCTATCCTCTTCCAGACCAGATTTCCACCAACAACATTCCAACCTTCACCCTACTCTCCTCAACACCCTCAGAATCCCATCAAACCAAGGGGATTGAGAGCGAAGAGGGAGCGGGTGAACCTGGACAGGAGATACAGAATCCAGGGCCCTAACCACCACAATATTCTAGTACAGTACCAGCTCCCCTGGATCTGAGCATTCCAATGGTCTACTTGATAGGTCCAGCACCACCATCAGACCCTCAGAGGTAACACCCCTTAAAGGGCAGTACTGGACCATCTCCACAGTGGCAGATCTCACAGGCCATGAAATTAAACCTAATAGAGCGATGGTCGGACCATTATGGACTCCCATCAGGATTCCTCCATTTCTGGGGGAATCCTGTCTAGGTTCCCCAATTTTTCTCTTTCCTTTGTGATTTTGCCAGTTTCAATCTCCTTTTCTTTAGTTTAAAGGTCCACCAACATAAACATCAAATCTGCCCCAAAGCACTTGTCCTCTTTCTCTCTTGTTAGGTAAAGGGCATCACCCCTGAAGAGCCTCCATCCCAGAAGTCCCTCCAGTCTCCCACAAAATGGTACCCCTACTCCTGGCACCATCCATTCAGCCACCCCATTAAACTCCTTGATCTCCTCCTTCCTCACTCTTCCCTTCTCCGCCCCTTCCCCACAGAGGGAGGACCTTGGAAAATGCTAGGGAAGCCATGTGTGCCTTCAATCTGTCCTCCACTTTTCAGTCACTGGGTAGTCCAGCTCATCACAAGGATAATGACACAGCATGTTTTTGTTATGTCTGTGTCCCAGAAACAGTTGAAAAGTGATGCTACCAGGGATTCTGTCAGTTCCCTCAGCACCCAAGGGTGCAGTCCAACTGGTGTGAGTTTTTTCAACTTTAACCCCATATGTCCCTTGAGCACACTTGCTTTTGAAATGGACCCTATCATCCATGTTAATTCCTCTCTTGTCTGGATGATAAAGTCCAGAAGTGGGCCTCCTTTATCCAATGTAAAGACCCAGCAGAAGTATTCATTGAAGATCTCAGCAATTTGTTTGTCACTTTCTATCCAGGTTTCACCCTATTCAGTTTCTCTGTTACTCTTTTAGCTTTTCTTCTTTCCTATATATAACTAATAAAATGCCTTGTCATTATCATTCATGCCCTCTGCTTCACTAAACTCTGCATTACCCTTTGCCTTCCTCATTGACTTACTTGTTTCCCTGGAAAAGTTAAGGTACTTCCCCCTACTGACCTCAGATTGAGAAGACTTGTATTCCCTAAATGTAGCTGCTGCTGCCTACCTGACCTCCTTTGGGAACCAAGTCAGCCTTTTCTGCTTCCTGTTTTTCCTGTCTGCCTAAGGCACCCTTTTGTTACATCTAGTGGTGGGCAAAGTTCCTAAACTTCACTACGTGGAGTATTTCATGTATCACTCAAATTTCACAAAATATTCTGCAATGCAACGTGAATAACTTCGCCTTTAATTTTAACGCAAAGTTCCTCTGATTTCAAGGGAACTTCACATTAAATTTGCCTTTTTTCTTGCTCATTAAGGCTAATTATGCAGTGATTCATGGGATAGCAGGTCACATGAGCTCTAGATTGTCTTGTACAGCCTCAGTTCAGCGTAGTATATATAGTGGAAAGCTGGAGACAGTTTGTTCTCAGAGCTCTGAGAATCAAACCATAGAAAAACCTTTAAAAAAGCATTTTTGAGACAAAATTTTGTGTCAAAATTTAATACATCGATTGTAGGATATCCTTGTGTTTTTATATCATCAAGCATTTATTGATTTTGTGTGAATACTGAATGTTAATTTAGTACATTCAGTCTGTCACTGTAGAAGTGTGCTTTGGGGGAAGGGTGGATCTGTGGTGAAGGGAGATTCACAGTGAGAAAGGCAGTCTTTCCAACTGTTGTTGGGTGCTGTTTTAGTATTTGTATGTTCATGTACGCACAGTAATATTTCTAGTAAGTTTTAATAATTTGTTGTTGTCTGTTGTGGTGCTTTGCATTTTTTCAGTTTGCTTAAAAAGCTGGACTGTAGTGTACTGAACTGTAAAATGTTCTGCCCATTACCTTTAGTGTGTGTGCATGTGCCATCAAGTCAAACTCATTTTATTGCGGCACCATAATTGCAGTACTCTTAATTTCTTAGCCCATCTGTGTTATTGTTTACTGCTTCTATCTAGGCACTGCTGTACCTCCCCCCCACACAAAAGAAGGTATTATTTTTCCAGTTAAGGATTGCTGACCACTGGTTAAGGTGTTGTTCTGCCTGTGCGGCTGCATCTCTTTAGTGCACAACCTCCATCTGTCTGTGCTGTTGTATCTCTTTAGGGCCCAATCTCCATTTGTAAGTCACACTTCTTGTTTTTTTTGGCTTCTCAGCCTCCCAAAAGTGCATAAATCTAAATTTGTTGTTAATTGTCTGTGTAATCCCCAAAAATGCCCATGAAGAGATGTGCATACAAAGATGTTTCTGGCCGTGGAACTGCTGCCAGTTCCAAGAGTGGCTGTGGGCATGGTAGTACGCAGCAGAAGGGAATAGTTGGTGCAAGTAAAGGGATTCCTCTATGTTTTTCACAGTGCAATCAGTCACTTCAATGATGGTTGGAGATGCTGTTGTCCCTGGTTTTGGTGAAGTTAGTGACAGGCCCAGCATGAGTATTGCTCTAAGTTCAAGCTGTGCAAACTTATCGGGGTGCCAAAATGTTGTGGAGTCCAAAGACGTGATTCAGAGTGTAGATGATGTCACACTCCTCATCCCCCACATTAGTTGAACATGATTCTGATCAGGATGATGACTCACAATCTCATACTTCCAGCGATGTTGCAGTTATGCCTGGGCCATCCAAATAGTCAAACGTTGACAAAACAATTGTGGATGATCATGCTGCATCTGTAGTTGGAACATGTTCACCACAGGACAGCATCCAAACTGAATTTGTGGATGCATATGATGATTATGATGATGATGATGCTAGTGATCCCAGTTGGAAACCAGAGAAAAAGAAACTGTAGATGGCTGTGTGTAAACAGTCTATTATTAAATCACCCCTCCTCAAAGTTCTGATGTAGTTGTGTCTGTTGATGATGATGACCCAGTAATAGACATAGACTGTGATATTCAGGCAGAGTCCAGGCGTGCCCAACAACATAAATCATGCAGTACACCACCCATTTCAGTGCCACAAAAACTGGAGCCTAAAATGCAGCATCAGTGACATGTGAAAAGTAGGGCATCAAAATCGCTAGTTTGGGATTTTTTCGTACAAGATGAAAGTGACTAAACAGTGGCAATCTGCCAGCTTTGCCAAGTGCATGTGAGGCATGGAAAAAGGGTAGCCATCTTGGCAATGGGGCCCAGCATACATATTTGTAGAGCAGGCACATGGCACTGTGGACTCAGTACCAGAGGGGAGCTAATGCCATAGTGGGGCATTCACCCTTATCCACCTCAGTGAGCATGGCATCCCCTTCCTTGACTGTTAGTAGCCAAACTAGTCATGTCTGTAGAAGTGGTGAAATAACACTGGAGGATTACTACAGGCATGAGGAGGAGGAGGATTATTTTGAATTATCTAGTAGTGGTCACAGCAGCAGTGGTGGTCCATGTAATAATTCTAGTACATCAATCCCTGTGCTTAAAACAGATTAAAATAACCTCATTTGTTGGCTTGTCACCTGTGCACCCCCCATCACATGTCAAAAGCACCCCACCCATGGCAGTTCACAGAACAGAGTCATTTGGCATGCCATGTGCAAAATGGGTAATTATGCAGCCCACGTTGCACAATCTTTTTTCACATCACTTGAAATACCCACCAAATCACATGGTTGCATGTGAACTGAATGCTGCAGTAGCAGAAATGCTGGCAATTGACCTTTTGCCCTTTTCCTTTGTGGAGAATGCTGGATTCTGGCGCTTTGTAGCATGCACATGTCCCAGATGGAAAATCCCATCCAGGCTCTACTTTTTTTTTTCCAATTATTTAACCAGGTGAGACACACTAAGCTGAAAGCTTGCTTACAGGTGCAACCTGGGAGCACAGGGAAGTTAAGTGACTTGCTCAGGGTCACACAGTATGCAAGTGTGAGCTGTGGGATTCAAACCCAGGTCTCCAGATTTGCAGCTCAGAGCCTTAAACCACTGCGCTATACTGCCTCCCGAATACTTCTCCACCCGGGCTGTCCCGGCATTATATCGGACTGTGAGAGAGTCTGTAAGAAATACCCTTCAATATTCCTCATCACCTTACATTCATTTAAGCATGGATATGTGGTCAAGTGGCAAAACAGCAGAGAGTTCCCATCTGTGTATTACTGCACATTAGGTATAGGTACTGGGAGTTGTCTGTGATGGTGGGATTGGAAAGCAGTGTAATAAGTCAGACTGCAGTGGTAGCAACCTTCATGGCGTTAGACAGTATGCACCATGTGACCTGCAGATTGTCAGATATGTGGTCTGTGGGCTGTTTTTTTACAAACTTCATCCTCCTGAAATGCAACCTGAAGTTATGGTGAAGTTAGCAACGTGAAGTTAATTAAAGGCAAATTTCGACCTTTTATTAAAAACTTTGCATACTTATCTGCTGATTCAAAGTTGCTAACTTCATCTGAATTTTACATTAGTAGTAAAACTTCACTACATCTCTAGTTCCATCTGTGACCTTATTCTTTATAAAGTCCCATTTCACTTATACTCCTGCTATCTGGTGATATCCCATTTGATACTTGGGAACTTGATAACTAAACTTGCCATCTGCTACTGCAGCTATGGCAGGTTTTTCAACTACCACAAAATGTTTTTGATCAAAACAGCAGCTCTAGGACAACAATTCAACATAAGGATCAGTTGGGTGTGCCTTGATAATACCACTACATCACTAGTCAGAAGACGGCTATGTATCTTGTTCCATCTGTGGATCTGTCTTATCAGCCATTAGAAAGTGATAAATGGCAGCAAATATGAGATGAGCTGGACCACCTGACAGCCCAGAGGTAGCTCTCATGTTACCATTCAGGCAACCTGGGATTCAGATCACCCAGGATGCCTGTGAGTGGGCAGCTATTGTCAAGGTGTACTGCTTGCTGTAACAAGCCCTTGACAGGAGAAGGGGTGCACCATATTCCACAATCAGCTACAGCACTCTTTGTGGAGGATTAATGAGGTTTAGCACCTTCACATGGGAAGCTGCATGCCAGCAAGGTCTGTCATGGACATTACATGGTGTAGCAGGGGAAGAGGGCATAAGGGAGAAAGATGAAAGAAAAAAGTAATCCTTAGTTATTTCAGTTACAATAGCTAGTACTCATATCCTACACATGAAAGTTAAGCAGCTAAGGGCAACCTTATAGAGAGGGAAAAACAATCTATGTTTAAAGCAGCAGTGCAATGAAGAATGTTTTTCCAAAAAAGCTAGTTTCAGCTACAGTAAAAAAAAAAAATATATATATATATATATATATATATATATATATATATATAAGAAAATACAAAATCACACATGCCCCACAATGCAAAGCATCATGGGCTGCATATACAAATCACCACAGAATGTTATGCTGGTCCAACTTTAAGCAGAATTGCATGGTGCCGAAAGGCCTCTCACACAGTTTGCAAAGGGTGCTAACAGAAGACATAGACACGTGTTTCGTCCTACCAGGACTCATCAGTATGCCTCGTCTGTTTGACACTCCAGTGGAATGGGCCAGCTACCCCTAAGGCAGTGTGCCTGGGATATATTGTGGTGAACCCATTAAAATAAAAAAAACTATTTAAAAGACAAAGAACATCTGTGCGTAAACACTGAGGTAAGGGTTACCCCAAAGGGCATTTGGCTGGTTTGCATTGTGGGGGCATGTGTGATTTTGTATTTTCTTGAAACTTGGCTTCCCAGCCAAATGCCCTTTGGGGTAACCCTTTACCTCAGTGTTTACGCACAGAGGTTCTTTGTCTTATATATATATATATATATATATATTAGTATACCCATCAGATGTACTTGTCTAGGTACCTCCTGTGCTGTTACTCAAGTTTTGGTGAAATTAGAAAATTGTACCACCAAATAAAACTGGAAGATGTCTGGAATCTTTTATAGTTAAAAAAAGGGCAGGGTAACATTTTTTCCCCCAATTTCGTTGCTCTGCTGCTTTAAAAGATGGCATAAGCCTTAACAGTTTGAATGTTTATTTTAAATGTTTAATGTTTGTTTTGTACATATACACTTTATTACAATGATAACTCACATTACCACCCCAACTTAGTCCAATATATTGTTGTTCACTCTGTCAGTTGTGCCAGGTGTTATTTATGCAGCAGTTTTGTGGGATGAACTTTTGGGCTCTACAGACTGAGACTATACAACACATTTTGTTGACAACTTAAATTCAAACCCAATTTTCCAGAAATGGAAGACCACTCATTCAATTCTCAGCAACATCCACTCCACACAACGTTCTTCTTTATAGCTACTGTGATTCACTTCCTATGCTCAGCTCTAATGAGAAATGATGAGAATGGTAGTGAAACAGCAATTTGTTACCACCATTAGTCAAATGTTTAAATATTAATAAGGCAATCTGTATAGTTAATACGCTACCTTTCTAACTGACTCCTGTTTTTTCAAAAACAGTTTCAAGAGATAAGTGTGTGAAGGATGTCATGTGGCTGCTAGTGTAATATGAGATATTTGTCCACAAATAAGGGTGACTACAGTAAATACTTGACAAGTGGCAAATCCACAAGTGAGCAATGCACATCTCCCTTATGAGTGGATGGATAAATAATCATATCATAATGACAGCCTAAATATTTCTTATAACATAGTATGGAAAATTCTATACTCTGGTCAATCACTACTCAAACGTATGTAACTGGTCTGGCACACTTTGATAAGTCTTTCAGCAGCTACAAAATTACATCATTACATTGCTACAACTGACTCTTGGCGCGACTGCAGTGAACCAGTTTAGTTTTCAACTTTTAAATACTTTGCTTTTGTCTACATTTAATAACCATATTATAAACACAAGAACATGCTCCAGGGTATCTGGGTTGTGCTATAATAACCCATGCTCTGGGTGGTTGAAGGCACTCAGATTATCCTCATACCTTACAATTAAAGGTATTGCAAATTTAAACTTCACCGGTGAAGTGGTGGAAATTCACCTTCATAAAGTTTTCACTGGCCTCAGCAACAACGATTTCACTGAAATTTGTTAAGTTTTCAATACAAAGTGGCTTTTGTTTTTCTTGCGAAGTGGCCAATTTGCATAGAAAATTGCCACTTTGCCAGGCAAAATTTCATAAATTTGCACTTCACTTAATTCATGAATTAATTCAGGAAGATAATTTTGGCCACTTCACCCACCCCTACTTACGGGAGTACACCTAGGGGTGTGGGCACAGGACACCCAGCCATGTTTCATCATCTATCCGTCTGTCTGTCTATCTATCCATCCATCTGTCCATCCATCCATCCATCTATCAGATAAACAATGGGTAAGGGTAGTATACAAGGATGTATATCTATCAAGGGGGTGAATTTGGGTTATAAGGCCATGAGCCTAAAGGGTAAGTGACTTTATGGCCCTAATTTGCCCCCAAATTGAGTACACCTCTGAGTGTGCCACTCTTTACATTGGGATGGTCAATCATTATTTAAGATCACAACTGCAGTCACTTCTGGGTTTTGTGGCTTGTTTTTTCATCCTTCAGGTTTTCTACAGTGTAATAGGTTTTGCTTGGGTCTCAAGAGTGTTGGACCATTAGCGGTTCTGTAGTGTAGTGGACCCCATGAAGGGATGTGGTTGTGCAGTTCTGTCCTTTATGCTGGAGGTGCCTTGGTGTGTGACTGAGAAGTGGGTTTGTGGTCATGAGTTGGGTATGGGAAGGAGAGCTGGGTGTGCAGCTGGAAGTGAGACATGTAGTCAATACATTTATTTATTATTAAATTTTGATAATCGCGTGAGCCCGCTGGGCCCCAAAGGTCCCTTTTTCAGGGGCGACCCGAAGGTTACATACATTATTACATGGAATTGATTCGACAAGATACATAACAAGTGTCAAACATTATTACATGGGATAGTATACAACAAGATGCATAACATGAGTCACATAGACACATAGCAGGGTAAGCATAGTGGCAGTATAACAAGTACGAGCGACAAAGGAGTAAATCACTTTGGAGTACCTTATCCTAACAATTACACTTTGTGGAGGTAGCCAGGTGTGCCTTAAGCCTGGTGTGGAAGGTATAGGCGGAGGTGGTTTCCTGAATGCCTTGGGGCAGGGAGTTCCATAAATTGGGGACAATAAAGGCAAATGACTTCCCACCGGCCATTGTTCTGACCCTTGGCACCGAGAGAAGAGTCCTGTCACTCATACAGAGTTGCCTAGGGTTCCTCTTAGAGGAGACGAGCCCAGCGAGGCTGGGTGGGGGTGGGGAATGGAGAAGTTTGTAGGTGAGGCAGAGCAAAGGGTACTGAAGTCTGACCTCCCCGTGGGGCCAGTTTAGGTGGGACAGCGTGTCACAGTGGTGGGTCCTTAGGCCTGCTAAAGAGGCAAAGCAGGCCACTTTGTGGTAGAGAACCTGTAGTTTATTTAGCACTTGTCTAGCTGCTCCCTGGATAACAGGGGCCACATAAGTGAGGGTGGGGAGCAGAACACTCATAGCAATGGAGACCCGGGCCGCTGATATCAACTGGTCTTTCAGTCTGTAAAGGGTCCTGAGTTTAGAGTGGGTATTTACATCATCAGTTTACAGAGGTTGCAGTATGGAGGATTACAGCATACAGGCTGATGACAGCAGCACCATGGAATGTGCTTCAAGGGATCTGGCTGTTTGGTAAGAGTGGGGAATTTGTTAATTTATTGTAAGGTTTTATATTACTTTACTAATTTGTTTCCAGTAAGTTTGAGGGGAAGGTTGAGTGTGCACTTGACATGTTAGGTATGCTCATTGGTGGGATAATTGCTTAATTGACTTGTTAATTCATTCTATTTACTGTGGTCCTATAAAGTTTAACGTAGTGTGGGTATACAGTTTTCATTAGTGTGGCATATATTTTTTTATTGTTGTAGGTAAATATTTGAAATTGTTTTTTTTGTGAAGGTATATACTTTTTTTGTACTGTAATTTTTATTGAAAGTTTTTGTAATAAACCTGAGTATACACAGAGAGATAAAACCAATACATAATGTGCCACCATGCCATAATGGTAAATACAGAAAATCATAATTCTAATATAAAACAGGAAAAACTCAGGAAGTTGCTAAGAAAAATAGTTTTAATGTTCACCCCCATAAACATAGGAATAGAAATGGGGTTCAATTTCAGACCTTAAATCATTCTTCAAGGAACAAAAGTTGGGTGTGTATTCATAATATATACCACCCATCTGGACCACCAAAATTCGAAAGCAGAATATGAATGATTTAGGGTAGCTGTAATCTTTTCCATTTGATAAATTTTATTTACTAAATTATGCCACATGTCTAAAGAAGGAATGTGAGAGGTTAGCGAAAGTGTAGTGATTACTTTCTTAGCTGCCACTAATAAAATAATCAGTCATTTTCAAGTGTCTGGGGTTTGATATTCTGTGGATTATCAGAAAAAAAGAAATGACAGAGGACTAAGCTGAAATGGTACAGTCCAGATCTCCTGCAGGAACAACTGAATTGCTGAAAAAATTATCTTAATGACAGACATGCCCACATAATGTGGCCAAGGGAGGCCGGGGAAATTCTACACTGTCTCCAGCAGTGTGCACCTCTGTGAGGTAAGTATTTCACATGCCTGGCTGGGGTCATAAAGTAACGGATAATAGTTTTCCAAGTAAACTCCTGCCACAGATGGGAAGAGGTTACTTTATGGATATGCTGTAGGGTTGAAGACCATTGTTGTTCTTTACCTACAGGTATACCGGAAAATAAATGATGGCCTTTTCTTTGGGAAAAGTGCTCCATTCGTGAACTATCTATCTGCCTGTCTATCTGTCCATCTGTCTGTCTGTCTATCTATCTATCTATCTATCTATCTATCTATCTATCTAGCTATATGCAGGGCCCCTGGTGTTCTGTGGCAGAATTTTCTGATTTCTGCGGCAGGGCTCCTTGACTTCTGAGGCAGCATTTTCTGATTTCTGAGGCATGATTTATTCATTTCTATGGCAGAATGCAGTCCTGCCATTGGCTAAATATGATGTGATGTCATCGATGGCATCATTTTCTGAGCATAGAGGAGGGGCTTCAGGATAAACGAGGTGGGAAAGAAAGCCTGACACTATGGAAAAACAGTATATTTATATGAAAATTCACCAAAAATAGTGAATTCTGCGGCACTATATATATTCTGCGGCATGGTGCAAATTCTGCGGCAAATTCCTCAACCGCAGAACCGCAGAATTCCAGGGGCCTTGTCTATATGTTACATACACATTATATGTCTGTGTGTTTGTCTATCTATCTTGTAAAAGAAACTATGTTAATGCATCGGTTAGGGTTCAACTTAATGCCACAGAAGTAGGACAATGTGGTGTTAGGGTTTCTAACCCTACTCCCCACACCCACCCACCAAGAAGCAAAAGGACAAGACCACACAAGCAGCCATCATCAGGCAAACAAAATACAGCTGTTTCCAGGAGACACAAATGCAGTAGTACTGATGTGCTACCTTTGTGGGGGTTTTTTTCCATGTTTTTCTGCTTGGATTACACTGTGCCATTCTCGCACATAACATTAGTGAAAGTCTCCTGGACTGAATTTCTGCAAAACATCATCACCAGGTATCAGCTTTTTAATTTTAAATCAACTTTCTTGAAGCCTCCCCAAGGAAGCATATGTCTTACAACTAGTCTTACAAACATGGTGATGCTGGGTCCTGCAACTGAATCAACAATTTCAGCATCTTTGTCTGACCACTCCTAAAGCAGCTGCCCTTGTGGACTTTAAAGAACAAAGGAATTAAACACACTTTGTGACCGAATCAACATTTCTGTCTGCCCTGCTCCCAAGGTATTGTACTTGTCGCTGAGGACTTTGAAGATCAAAGGAAACATACAGACAAAAGGATTTCACACATTGCATAAGCCCAGGCCACAGCTTATCACCTTTCAGGAATTCTAACATATTATGTGACCCTGGATCTCAACAGCTCATCATTTCCTCTGGATGTAATTTAACCATCAGCATTTTTCCTTTGCCATCTCCTCCTGGTGTGCTTGTTAGACCACTCAAGTGCCACCACCTCAGCTCTACATGGATTACTCTGGCAATGTACACCCAAATCCTGGACCAGCTGGGGTTGCATTGTCAAGCAACAATAATAAGGAAAGGACAATTACACTTGCCAACATAAATATCTGCAGTCAACTCAAAAAGATAGACTGCTTGCAAGTCTGGACATTACAACATAATCCTGACGTACTTGCAGTCATTGAGATGTGGCTCACTCCAAAAACACCGGATTCCACTGTCTCGATACCTGGTTACACACTATTCAGGAATGACAGAATCTCAAAAAAAGGAGGGGGCTGTGCATTATACATTAAAGACTCAATAAAAGGGTTTGCTCTTCCTTTACCCCACCTTACTTGTACTGCACAAATTCCCCCCAATAAAAATTATGTCGGGGGCCCACAATAAAACACTATCTATACTTACTGTATACATCCCTCCTGAAGTGAAATTTCCAGAATTTGAAGAACTCATGGAGGTTATCAGATGTCAGCACTTCAACTCTGAATCCATCATTCTAGGGGACTTCAATATCAAGTGGTTGGCACCACCAACTGGCACATATAAGGAAACTATAGCTGCACTGCATCTTACACAACTCGTTGACTCACCCACTAGAACAAATTACAAAACTGGATTGAGAACACTACTTGACTGGATCCTCACAAACTGCCCAGATCGTATCTCCAACATGACAGTCCACCCAGACTCACTGAGTGACCACTCTCCAGCAACCTGCAGCTGGACCAACAAATTCAATGCAACCCCCCCCAAATAATCTCCAATCGTAAACTAAAAAGGGGTTTCCTGGAGTACCTTAAGGAGCAGCTACGCAACACTGACTGGAGCCCCCTTGACACAGCGGAGGATATGGACACTGCACTCAAGTACTTCATCAAACAATTCAGTGCTGCTTGTGACTGCCATGCCCCAGTGCAGAGGACAAAGATCCGTGGAAGATACAGCCCCTGGATCACACCAGACTTAATAGGCTGCATAAAAAACAAGGACAACTGGTGGCATAGGGCACAGAACTGTGGCAAGCAATTAGACTTCCAGGAATACAGAAGACTATGGAATGACTGCACCCTGACTATCCGCTCTGCCAAAAGTAAACATTTTATGGAAGCATTACAAACATCATGGGGAAACAGCAAGTCTTTTTGGAACAACCTAAAAGATGTAACAGGGAAAGTCAAGAAAGAGGATCCACAAATGCTCAACATCGATGGTGCAGAAGACACCAGGAGAAAGGACTGCTGTGTGACTGGACTTCTCTGCTGGGACTAAAGTAGAAAAACGTTTGTACTTGGACCTTTAATTTAGGGTAAAAAAAAACTAACATACAAAACAAAAAAAAAGTGTGTGTGTGTGTCTGTCTGGGTTAACTGAACTGAATGGGTATCTGAACAGTTATAGGTGTAAATATCAGGTGATTGAAAGGACTTAACTGCTGTGAGGTTTAAATTACTGGTAGAAAGATCTAGTAAGTAGGGGGAGTGGCTTAGCTAGAAGGAAGCTACATTTAAAGACTGCCTTAGAAAGATTCTGCTAATATCTAGGCAGAAGACACCAGGAGAAAGGACTGCTGTGTGACTGGACTTCTCTGCTGGGACCATATTGCCCTCCTTCCCTCCCTTCCACCCCCGACCCAAAGCTAGTTCTATTTTTATAGGCACAGGATTTGACTGACAACAGGAACTTCCTGTTGGGGAGCAGGACGTGAGTGATCGCAGAACCACCAAAGACCCACCATTCTAGAAGGGCAAGAGTAGCTCTCCGGCCCCCTCTAGCTGCTGGAGGTCTGCCACTGAGCAAGTAAGTGGTCTACTGACAAATATAGGATATTCTTGTCTCAGAACAGGACAATCAGGAGCTTAAAGGGCACACAGGCAGAAAGTAAGGAGAGAGAGAAAAAAAAAACAGAGGAAAGAGTAAGTATTGAAAACAATTAAGGGGCCAGAAATAAGACATGATTGGAGTGGTGCAATGCAGTGGCTGTGGAGCAGCAGTCTTCCGGGAGACATTCTGGAGGATGCGGTGTTGTCCCATCTGCAGGCACCTCTCTGGGCTGAGGGAGGAGGTTGCTCATCTCCAGGCTGAGTTAACCAGGATTTGTGGGACCTCCTCTTCCATCCAGGGACCACCAGTGCCACTGCCGTTGCCTCAGAGGTTGCCAAGAAAGAGGAGCAGTTGGACCACAGTGGGCTCAGGGAGGGTGAGGGTGGTGGAACAGAGGTGCATCCCACCAGTTGTACCTCTCCACAATTCCTATGCCATTCTGGCAAAGTGTGGTTCCTCTATGGAGGCACCCGCAGTGGAGACCAAGGAGGATGCTGGGAACCTCCACAAAGGAGACCCACAGGAGGGTGGCAGGGGACCCTGCAGGGGAAGGAAACAACTCCTTGTGGGGGACTCCATTGTTAGGAAGGTAGAACTGGGGGAGGAAGGGGAGAGGGAGGTAAGGTGCCTGCCTGGCGCCATGGCTTGGAGGGACAGGGAGCGAATCCTCAGGATTGTCGGAGCAGCTGCACAGGGGAGGAAGCTTGATGTCATTGTCCACCTAGGGACAAATGACCTGGCTAAGAAAGGGATTAGAGAAGTGCAGGAAGAGTTTGTGGAATTGGGGAGGGGCCTTAGTCAAGTAGCACGCACGGTAACCTTCTCGGAGGTGCTGCCCATCTATGGCATAGGAGAGGCTAGGTGTTCTGCACCATGGGATTCAATCAGTGGTTGAAAAACTGGTGTGGAGCTCAGGGATTTGGCTTCATTGGGACTGGGGTCCACTGGAGTGATGCAAGCCTATACTGGCATGATGGGCTGCATCTGTCCAGGAGGGAACCAGGATCCTAGGTGATAGGTTTGAATGCTTCATTGGAAAGCTTTTAAACTAGCCAAGGGGGGAGGCACTGGAAATGAGCAGGGAAATCCTAGCCCCCCCAAATAATCACGGTAGTCAGTGCGGCAAACACCAACATAGAGGTGCCGATAGGGAAAAGGGCAGGGGTAAATGGAGAAAGTGACAAAGGCAAGAAGGACAGGGATGGGGCAAAAGGGAGTAAGGCCATCAGGAAATGGGGGGTAATGAGTACCAATGCCCATAGTCTGGGCAACAAGCTCCCTGAGCCGGTGGCCTTGATGGAAGAGGGATGCCTGGATATCGTAGCAGTCACAGAAACATGGTACAAAGAGAACCATGACTGGGATGTTAACATACCAGGGTACATAACCTACAGGAGAGACAGTCAGGGGAGAAGAGGGGGAGGAGTAGCTCTCTATGTAAAGGAAGGGATAAAAGCAACTGAACAAAAGAGTAAACAGGGAGGAGAGGAGGCACTGTGGGTCACCTTGGAGACTAGAAAGGGCACCACAATCCGCACAGGGGTTGTGTACAGACCCCCATGTCAGGGGGAGGGAATGGACAAGGATATGATAGAAGGCATTCTTAGAATGGCAGAGAAAGGGGAGATACTGTTGATGGGAGACCTGAATATGCCAGATGTTAACTGGAGAACATTTGCTGCAGCCACATCCAAGAGCAGGGCCATTCTTGATGCCCTACAGGTGGCAGGCATTAGACAGCTAGTTTCGGAACCCACTCATGAGGGAGCAATCTTAGACCTCGTACTCTCAAATGGGGGCAGTGAGAGGATCTCAGATCTAGAAGTGGGTTGCCATCTGGGGACAAGTGACCATCAAACAGTGTGGTTCACGTTAAACTCAGCTACAGAGTCAAGCCATACAAAAGTGAGGGTACTGGACTTTAGGAGAGCTGACTTTGACAAGATGGGAGAGTGCCTCAGAAAAAACACTAGCAAACAGGCTAGAAGGAGGTGTGGAGCAACAATGGGGAATCATCAAAACTGCCATCACAGAGGCAACAAGCCTTTGTGTGAAGCAAATAAACAAATCAAAATGAAAGAAAAAGCCACTATGGTTCTCAAAAGAGGTGGCTGTGAAAGTCAGGTAGAAAAAGATAGCATTCTGGAAGTATAAGGAAACACAGAAGGAGCAGGACAGAGAGCTGTACCAGTTAAGGCAGAAGGAAGCAGGGAGGGAAGTCAGAATAGCAAAGGCCCAAACTGAGGAAAAGATAGCCAACTCAGTTAAGAAGGGGATAAAACCTTTTCTAGGTATATCAGCAATGAAAGACAAAGGGAGGGATAGTGAGGCTGAATAGAATGAAAGGTGGTGGGCAGAGGGGACAGTGAAAAGCAGGATACTTAACGAATATTTCTGCTCAGTATTCACAAAAGAGGAGGGAAGTGCTAATCCAATTAACAGAAGCACTCTTGATAGGTGGGTTGATCCCAGTCCTTTCACAGAAGAAAGGGTTCTGCAAGAACTCCTAAAACTGAAGGTGGACAAAGCAATGGGTCCTGATGGAATTCACCCCAGAATTCTAAAAGAATTAAGAGAGGAACTAGTGAAACCACTGGCTACTCTTTTTAATAAATCATGGGAGGATGGTGTGGTACCCGAGGACTGGAGGAAGGCAGATGTGATTCCCATTCACAAAAGTGGGACCAAGACAGACGCAGGAAACTACAGACCTGTCAGTCTGACCTCTGTGGTAGGGAAAGTGATGGAGTCACTTCTGAAGGAAAGAATAGTTGAGTACCTAGAGGCCAGTGGAGCACAGGACCCAAGGCAGTGTGGATTCACAGTGGGAAGGTCATGTCAGACGAATCTAATAGATTTCTTTGACTGGGTGATCAAAGTAGTAGACCAGGGAGGGGCTGTGGACATGGCCTACCTAGACTTTAGCAAGGCATTTGACACAGTCCCACAAAAGATTAATAGTCAAATTAACCAGCCTGGGAGTGGGTCCCAGGGTGGTAGCCTGGTAAAACACTGGCTGCACAACAGGACACAGAAGGTAATTGTAAATGGAGTCCACTTGAAGAAAGAGAGGTTACTAGTGGGTACCACAGGGTTCAGTATTGGGTCCAGTCCTTTTAATGTCTTCATCAGTGACATTGCAGAGGGACTGGAAGGAAAAGTATGCCTTTTGCAGATGACACAAAGATCTGCAACAGGGTTGATACAAAGGAGGCGTGGAAAGGATGAAAGGGACTTGGCAAGGTTGGAGGAATGGTCAGAGTATGGCAGCTAGGATTCAATGCAAAGAAGTGCAAAATAATGCACCTGGAAACAAGACCAGGGAAGAATACACAATGGGTGGGAGGTAGTAACAACAACAAAAAGGAAAGGGACCTGGGGTAATCCTATCAGATGACCTTAAGGTTAGCAAGCAATGTGAGAAGGCAGTAGGGAGGGCTGGGGGTATACTGGGATGTATAGGGAGAGGCATCAGCAGCAGAAAATAAGAAGTTGTTATCCCTCTGTACAGACAGTTGGTGAGACCCCATCTGGAGTACTGTGTCCAGTTCTGGAGACCCCATCTCCGGAAGAACATAGACAGGATAGAGGTAATCCAGAGGAGGGCAACTAAAATGGTGCAGGGTCTGCAAGAGAAGCCGTATGAGGAGAGACTAAAGGAGCTTAATATGTATACCCTTGAGGAAAGAAGGAGAGGGGACATGATAGAAACTTTTAAGTACCTCAGTGGAATCAACAAAGTCCAAGAGGGTAGCATCTTTCAGAAAAAGAGACTTGCAAGAACAAGGGGACACAATTTAAAGATAGAAGGAGGGCAGTTCAGGGGCAATGTGAGAAAGTATTATTTCACAGAGAGGGTAGTGGATGCATGGAACAGCCTTCCTGAGGAGGTTGTGGGGTCTAAAACTGTGGGAGAATTCAAGAATACATGGGACAGACATAAGGCAATTCTTGTGGGGGGTAGGAAGAAATAGGCCGCTGGTTAACTAGGATCTACGGCATATCCTGTAGGTAGGAAAATGGGCAGACTAGATGGGCCAAGCGGTCCTTATCTGCCGTAAAAGTCTATGTTTCTATGTGCCCCTACCCTTGACCCCCTGACTATTGTCAACACGTTTAGCAAAGCATTTACTGACCTTAACAGCGTACTTCTGACAAATGTTTTTTAAGAAACCAACCCAAGCTCAAGCCAAAGCCTAGGGCCCACTCAAACATCCCCCCTCCCTTCTATTTCAAATCTGTCAACTACAACCAAGCAAGAAAGTATATTCATAAGGTGCTTGAAAAATCCAGGAAAAGCGGCGACACACTCGACCTCAAATTTATTTCCCTTGCACTTGAAGAAATCCTAGTTCCCATTACTAAACTGCTGAATTTATCTCTGCAACTGTCTCAATTCCTTCAAGCTTGGAAGTCAGCCCTGGTAACTCCAGTGCACAAGAGTGGTGACCGGGCACTGCATGCCAATTACAGACCTATTTCTATCCTTCCACCACTGTCAAAAGCATTGGAGCGCATAGTCTCAGACCAGCTGGTTGAATATCTTAATAAATACAACATTCAGTGTCCGGAACAACATGGATTTCTGAAAGGGCACAGTACCTCCACAGCTCTTCTGGAGTTCACCAGCTACATACACAGTTCACTGGACCAGGGTAACCTTGTTGGCGTGGCCTTTATTGATCTAACAAAGGCCTTTGACAGGGTCAGTCACTCCCAACTACTTCAACAACTCACCTCGATAGGCCTCTCTAACCCTGCTACTAACTGGTTCAAAAGCTATCTAGCTGATCGTTACCAACAGGTAAAGATTTGAAACATCACATCTGGGCCCCTGCCAGTTCATTGTGGGGTCCCCCAAGGGTCAATCCTAGGACCCCTCCTTTTCGGCATCTTTCTAAATAGCCTACCTCGATCATGTGACAAACGGATACTTCTCTATGCAGATGATGCTGTTATTTTTAGTTCTCAACATGACCCTCACACCCTAAACTATCAGCTACAGCATGCTTTTAAACAAACTGAAGATTGGTTCAGAGCCCACAAGATGGTTCTGAACTATAAAAAGACAAAAGTAATGCTTTTTAGCAGTGCTAGAAGCAAAACAAAGCAGCATCCCTTAACATCACTAACTGCGCAGGGGTTTCACTTGAACAAGTGGAGCAATTCAAATACCTGGGGGTTACGCTTGACTGTTCCCTCTCCTATGCAGAACACATTGAGAATGTGGCCAAAACAGTCAACATAAGAAATGGGCTTCTGCACAGGCACAAGAAATGCCTCACACCTGAAGCACTCCAAACCGTAATCCATAGCACAGATGTCTCGGTCATCGACTATGGATTGGTCATATACAGCTCAGCCACTCCCACCTCACTACGTAGGATAGCAGTAGCCCTAAACAAAGCCTGCAGACTGCTCACCAATTCCCCCTGACCAATGCTCACATGTGATCTTTATGAGTAAGCCGGGTGGTTACAACTTGAAAACAGGATACAATACCAAACCTGCCTCTTAGCTAAAAAATCACTATTTGGACTTCAGCCTCCTGGAGTCACAAGCCTATTAAGCTTATTCACAGGCCCACACCACACCAGGAACTCTGACCATCAGGTTCTCACCATCCCTCGCTGCAGAACCTCCTAAGGGCAGAGGTCATATGCCTACCGGGCACCACTTTGGCTCAATAACCTTGTCACTGAACAAAACGTCATGCAGGGATTGGGGCTTTTCAAGACCAAGCTAAGACACCTACTGAAGAAACGCTCCTGTGACTGTACTTTCTAATTATTCCACACACACGCACTTCTGATCCCAGACTTATTCACCTTTCAGGTTATTACCATCTCCTCGCTACTCCTACTTTGTCCTTCTATCATGAATTGTCCCCATTTTTGCCCTGCAATACAATGCACTCTCCTCTCCTCTCCCACCTTCCCCTAAATAGTCATCATGCCCCCCCCCACTCAGTGCCCCCTACTCTCCTTTCTGGATAGCTGCTTACTGTCTTTTACCTGACAATGCCACCTAGGCTGCTACTGTTACCTGAATTATTCTAGTGTTAAAACCATCTCTGTTTCCTATTTACAATGTATTTTTGTCTATGTTTACTCACCTAGCTAGATATTCCTAAACCCACAATGTATGTATACCCACCCATTACGATGTGGAACCTTTGTAAAAGAGCGGTCTCCTGCTCAAAGGTATTGTAATCCAAGATTGAATAAATAAATAAAATAAATTAATATTTGCATCTTATTTGGCCACACCTGTGTGTGTATGTCATACAGTCTGCATGAGTACATGAAGTTGCAGAAGTGCAGGCCATACAGAGGCCTGTGCTTCTGAAGACAAAAGGCCCCATGAGGCCTGTGCCTCTGCAGCCAGAGGTACTTATGCACGCTAATGGATAGTTTACTATATGCAGCTGTGTAACTGAAAAACTGCTATGCCACTGAAACATTTCTAGATCCACTGTTGAAACCACGATACCCACATTGCAGGAGCTTGCCCTTCTTTTTTTTTTATACTTTATTTTTATTAATTTGCAGTTATTATTGCAGTACTGTAACCATATCCAAGACAGACCACAACAATCTTATTATACAATAACAATTATACATGCTTATGGTGGCATACTATATGCCTAAGAAGAACACTCATTTAACATTAATATTTATGAGGGCAGCAAAATGTAAAAAAAATTATACACCCTCCACTCTTTTTCACATTTTCCTCAAGGAGAACCTCTTTAAGTATTAAACATATTTATTTAACTGTGCTGCAGCCCCCCCCGAAGTGATCCCAGGGTAAAACGACCTTTAGTAAGATTAAACAACAACTCCATACCTATCCCAAAGATTATTATTCCGGATTGCGACCACAGCATTTTATCAAAAAGTTTTATATGGTAAGGAGAAAAAAAGTACTTATAGTTCAGTGTCTCGGTCTTCGGCAGAATCTTCAAGATCACTGTCTGCAGTCCCAAGTGTTTGGTCCTTACTCTGTCGATTAGATGGCATCTGAGAGGCCCATTTACCTGCTTCTACTGGGTCTGAAAACACCCAGACCTTGCCATCATACACGATCCTTAAGTGGGCAGGAAATACAATTGCGTGGGAGATGGCAGCCTCTCGTAGTATCTTCCTCATAGCATCGAACTTCTTGAGCCTCATGCGAGTGGCATAACTAACATCAGGGAATAAATATATGGTGTGGTCATCCTGTGTTATTGGACTCACCTGCCTGGCTATCTTCAAGATCCAATTTCGTGTTCCCACACCTTCAGTCACCACCAGCAATGTGCGTGGAAGATCAGAATGCTCTCTGTATCCCCTAGGAGTTATACGGTAAGTATTTTGCAAGCCAAATGTCATTTGTTGACCAGCCAGCACAAGTTTCTCCTTCAACCATTCTTGCAGGAACGTAAGGGGATGGTGTCCCTCTATCCCCTCTGGGAGGCTGAGGATCCAAATGTGTGAGAAATGGGCCTGATTCTCCAATGTTTCTAACCTGACCCTGAGATGTGCATTTTCTTTTACCACCAGGGAAGTAGCGGCTGAGGTGGTTTCTAATTGTCTCGTAACATCAACCATCTCCACCTGTAATTTTTTTTTTGTTTGTTTTTTTTCACTTCAGCTTTTAATTGGTGTTTTAAATATATACAGAAGAACAAAACATACATTACATTGAAAAATATCCTCCATTATACAGAAAGAAAAAAAACATCATATTATGCATAGCAATAAATGAGTTATAAAATTACAGAGGTTTCATTACATAATTATTCATTGGATTTTAGACCTAGAAAAATGTGTGTGTGAACAACGGCAGAGTTATAATTAAGCATGGTAACTGTTAATTCAAGAAGATCCACCATATATAAAATAAATACTAATAAGTGTTTAAAACCTGAATTTTAAGTGAAATGCATAAAATGACATTAAAGACATTACAATCGGTGTTCAATATATGAAGAAAAGAGTAAAAAAGTAATGTATGCACAAGAGATAGTAAACAGGGAGATGACAGTAAAGAATTAGACAGAAGAAGAAATGATAAGAGAGATATCTGTGCGTAGGAACAAAGGAGACCCCAATCTAAAGTCGATATAAAAGGGAAGACTTGAGTAATCATGAATTAAGATCTAGAGGAGCTGAAAGTTTGAATATAATTGAAATAGTCCTGCCAGCATTTATTATAGACAGTGAGTCAGTTGCGAATGACATGAGATAGTCAATCTAGGGATGCACACTGGGAAAGACTTTGAAGGACATCTAAAAAGGTTGGGATACAAGTTGATTTCCAATTCATTAGAATCAGGCATTTAACGAGGAGAAATAGTATGTTTAGCCATCTAAAATGTGCATGTGAGAGGGGAGGGTTACTTGAGATAAAGATACCTTATAGAAAAAGTTTAGGGTCTAATCGGATATTTTGTCGAGTAACCCTAGTAGCTAATAAATATACTTTGTGCCAAAGCTTGTTAATGGGAGTACAAGACCACAAAATGTGAAGCAGGTCCCCATTAGGTGAGTTACAGTGCCAACAATTATTATTATTTAAAAGTCCCATGCGATGAAGTACAGCAGGAGTTCTATACCATAAATGAAGGATTTTTATTTGTATTAAGGAACTACGGGCATCTTTGAATGTATGGTGGGATAAATGCCAGCAGTTGCGCCATTGTGCATCTGTGATATTATAGTTAAGTAGTACACTCCATTTGTTTTTTGCTGGAATAGAATAATCCGGTAAATTGTTTATGATACCTTTATAAATGGAGTTGTTCCATTTTATGGATAAGTTAACCCATTGTAAAACATATTGATCTTGGACAGTATGTTTATACACATGACAAGAAAGAGAGTTATAAGCAGCTCTAATTTGTAAGTATTTCCAGAAGTCTTGTTTAGAGACCTTCCAGATACTCTGTAGGTCTGAGAACATTTTGATAGTAAGTGAGTTTTGGTCCAAGATGTCACCTAAAAAGAAAATACATTTGTTTCTCCTGGAACAGCAGAAGATTGGGTGGTTATCTAAAGTAAGTGTTGATTTGCCCCAAAGAGGGGCATACAGCCAACGGGTTGGGTTAGATTTAAAAAATGTGTGAATTAGTTTCCAATAAAGAACAGAGGCTGATATGGTTGGGTGAGATTTTAACTTAGAAGGGAGAGTATTAAAGATGAAATAAGTGGGAACTCCTCCAGGGCATAGTGCAGATTCCATTGCAACCCATAATGGGGAGTGAGATGAAGGTTTTTGAAACCACTTAATAGTTTGAGTGGTTCGGAAGGCCCATAGGTAACCTTTAAACCATGGGAGTCCAAATCCTCCTTTTTTCTTTTATGCCCAAAGTTTATTACAGCTAAATATTGGTAGTTTCCCATCCCATAAAAAATTACCAATTAGTTTATTAATTTTAGATAGGAAAGAAGATGATAAGATCAAGGGAATGTTGGCAAAAAGATAGAGAATCTTGGGAGAGATGGACATTTTAATGGCAGCAATTTTCCCCATGAAAGAAAGCTTAAGAAGTTTCTATCTGTCGAGAATCATCCTAATGTTGTTAAATAAGGGGTTAACATTAGCGTCCCAGATTTTTCCAAATTTCAGGTTATATTGATGCCTAGGTATGCGATGCCTTGTGGGGACCAACGAAATCTGAGGGGTATATTCATAGAGGATTTACAATTGTCATTAAGGGGTAATGTTTCTGATTTCCCATAATTCAAAGCAAGGCCTAAGATATTAGTGAACTTATTAAGTAAGTCAGCCAATGGTAGGGCAGCTTCATTTAGGTTTTCAAGTAAGATTAGAAGGTCATCTGCATATGAAAGGGAAACATATCTTGAATTGCCAACAGGGATTCCCTTAATGTCTGTGGACTAACGAAGACTAGCAGTCAGGGGTTCCATGGCTAAAATGAACAGAGAGGGTGACAGGGGGCATCCTTGTCTAGTTCCTCTTGCCAATTGAAAGTGAGAAGAAAGAGTAGAATTAGTAAGAACTTTTGCCACAGGGGAGGTATATAATAATTTGAGCCAGGAACAGAAATTGTGAGAGAAACAAAGTGAGACAGAACTTCTTAAAGTGGTCAGTGTAAGGTATCAAAGCCTTTTCATAATCGATGGCAATAGCAGCCGCAGGTGATTTAAGGAATTTAGCTTTATGCATTAAATCAAATAGAGAACGTAAATGATCAGAGCCAGATTTATTCTTAATAAAGCTAGCTTGTGAACAATGAATTAAACTTGGGGATCAGGGATTCAAGTCTAATTGTGAGTAATTTAGCAAAAATCTTCCCGTCTGTATTTAATAAAGATATAGGTCTATAACTTGCAGGAAGAGTAGGGTCTTTATCTTTCTTGGGGATTAAGGTGATAATTGCTTCAGTGCATGTTGGCAGAAGATTGCCATTAATGATGGCTTCTTGAAAGACAGTAAACAGAAGAGGGCAGAGAGTGTCAGAATGCATTTTATGAAAGTCTGTAGGAAATCCATCACCCCCTGGTGATTTATCAGATTTCAAGGAGGTTAAAGCTTTTTGAATTTCTTGAAGAGAAAAGGGTTTGTCTAGGTTCAGAGGCAGAGAGATGAGGAAGATGTAGGTTTTTTAAGAACTGCTGTGTTTGTATATTAGAGGGGGATATAAATTGGAATATAATTTTTGATAAAAGGATTTCATAATGTTATTTATAGATAGATTGTCAGAATGGATTGTACCCTTAGCGTCTTTTAAACCTAAAATGTGTCACTCCATTTGCTGTGCTTTAAGTTAGTAAGAAAGAAGTTTCCCATTTTTGTCACCGTGATCCAAGTATTTGTGTTTAAGTTTAAACATAGCAAGCTCAGTTTTACGGGAGATGAATTCATTTATTTTTATTCTGAGCTGAAGGATTTCAAGATGAAGCTGGGAGTCGGGGTTGTATTTTTTGGCTTTAAAATATATATTCTCTTTAGATTTAAGAGAATTTTCCATCTCAGCTAGTTGGTGCTCTCTTGCTTTTTTCCTGTGGGCAGCATAGTTAATAACTTTCCCATGAATTGTGGCCTTTAAAGCTTCCCATACCATGCATGCTGATGTATCAGGGGAGTTATTATGGGAAAGAAATTCCAGAATCTGTGATTACACCATAGGTAGAAAGTCAGGGTCTTTCAGGAGGAGAGGATCCAGGCACCAATAAGAAGATTTGGGAGTGGGAGGGCCCCATAAAAGTTGTAACATAACAGGGGAATAATCCGAGATAATAATAGGTAAAATAGATGATTCAATAGTTTTTTCCGTTATAGCAGGGGAGACTAACCAATAATCAATTCTACTATATACCTTGTGCAGGGAAGAGTAGAAAACGTAATCTCGGTCATGAGGGTGAAAGAGACACCAGACATCTGTTAAACCAATATCTTTCATTAATGGGGGAGAGAGCTTTAATACTTCTGGGGTGGGCATCCATGGATAGGTTACTTCTATCTATACTAGCTTCTAAAGCTAGGTTAAGATCGCCTCTAAGAATTATAGGTGTGTTATCAGTATTGAAAGATAGTAATTGTTGAGCTAGGTGATGGTAGAAGTCTGAAGAGTCAGAGTTAGGTGCATAAACATTAACAAAAAAGAGAGAACCAGAATGGGTGTTTAATTTGACCATTACCCATCTACTTTCTTTATCGGAAATGGATTTAATAAAGGACCATTTGAGATTTTTGTTGATGAGAATAGCTTCTCCTCTTTTTTTAGAGGAGAAAGAGGATTCATAAATTTGACCGACCCAATCTTTTTAAAGTCTGTTAACATCCTCCGTTAGTAATTTTGTTTCCTGAAGGAAAGCAATTTGTGTTTTATGTTTTTTAAGATATGAAAGGATATGCTTTCGCTCGCAGGAAGAATAAGTCCCTTCACATTCCATGTGTATAGATGTAAGTCATTCATGATGATTTACAAAGCAAGGGAAATAGTTGTTGGAGTGGTAAGGGACCTATAAATAAAGTGGAGGACAATCAGAGTATAAGGGAGGGTACACTTGTATATGAGAAGAGTGGTAGGTCCATTCAGGCATTTGAAATAAAATATATATAGTATAAGTAGCACATCTACTATGTTTAGAATAATAAAAAGAGAGAGCTTGGCAGAAGACACCGGGAGGAAGGAGTGCTGTGTGACCGGACTTTTATAAATCTCAGGTGATTGAAAGGGTTTGATAGCTGTGAGTAGCTCTCCGGCCCCCTCTAGCTGCTGGAGGCCTGCCTCTGAGCAAGTAAGGGGTCTACTGAGAAATATAGGATATTCTTGTCTCAGAACAGGACAGTCAGGAGCTTAAAGGGCACAGAGGCAGGAAGTAAGTAAAGAGAGAAGAGAAAGGAAAAAAACAGAGGAAAGAGTAAGGATTCCAAACAACAGTTAAGGGGCCAGAAATAAGACATGATGGGACTGGTGCAGTGCAGTGGCTGTGGAGCAGCAGTCTTCCGGGAGACATTCTGGAGGATGCTGTGTTGTCCCATCTGCAGGCACCTCTCTGGGCTGAGGGAGGAGGTTGCTCATCTCCAGGCTGAGTTGGCCAGGATTTGTGGGACCTCCTCTTCCATCCAGGGACCACCAGTGCCACTGCCGTTGCCTCAGAGGTTGCCAAGAAAGAGGAGTAGTTGGACCACAGTGGGCTAAGGGAGGGTGAGGGTGGGGGAACAGAGGTGCATCCCTCCAGCTGTACCTCTCCACAATTCCTATGCCATTCTGGCAAAGTGTGGTTCCTCTACGGAGGCACCTGCAGTGGAGACCAAGGAGGATGCTGGGAACCTCCACAAAGGAGACCCAAAGGAGGGTGGCATGGGACCCCATAGGGGAAGGAAACAACTCCTGGTGAGGGACTTTATTGTTAGGAAGGTAGAACTGGGGGAGGAAGGGGAGAGTGAGGTAAGGTGCCTGCCTGGCACCATCGGTTGGAAGGACAGGGAGTGAATCCTCAGGATTGCCAGAGCAGCTGCACAGGGGAGGGAGCTGGATGTCATTGTCCACTTAAGGACAAATGACCTGGCTAATAAAGGGATTTGAGCAGTGCAGGAAGAGTTTGTGGAATTGGGGAAGGGCCTTAGACAAGTAGCACGCATGGTAACCTTCTCAGAGGTGCTGCCCATCTATGGCGTAGGAGAGGCTAGGGTGTTCCGCACCATGGGATTCAATCAGTGATTGAAAAACTGGTGCAGAGCTCAGGGATTTGGCTTCATGGGACTGGGTCCACCTGGAGTGATGCAAGCCTATACTGGCATGATGGGCTGCATCTGTCCGAGGAGGAACCAGGATCCTAGGTTATAGGTTTAAATGCTTCATTGGAAAGCATTTAAACTAGCCAAGGGGAGGCACTGGAAAGAACGGGAAATCCTAGCCCCAAAAACTCATGGTAGTAGTCTTGGTAAACACCAACATAGAGGTAGTGATAGGAGAAGGGCAGGGGTAAATGGGGAAAGAGACAAAGGCAAGAAGGACAGGGATGGGGCAAAAAGAAGTAAGGCCACCAGGAAATGGAGGGTAATGAGTACCAATGCCCGTAGTCTGGGCAACAATCTCCCTGAGCCGGTGGCCTTGATGGAAGAGGGATGCCTGGATATCATAGCAGTCACAGAAACATGGTACACAGAGAACCATGACTGGGATGTTAACATGCCAGGGTACATAACCTACAGGAGAGACAGGCAGGGGAGAAGAGCGGGGGAGGAGTAGCTCTCTCTAAGTAAGGAAGGATAAAGCAACTGAACAAAAGAGTAAACAGGAGTAGAGGAGGCACTGTGGGTCACCTTGAAGACTGGAAGGGCACCACAATACGTACAGGGTTGCGTACAGACCCCATGTCAGGGAAGGGAATGGACAAGGATATGATAGAAGGCATTCTTAGGATGGCAGAGAAAGGGAGATACTGTTGATGGGAGACCTGAATATGCCAGATGTTAACTGGAGCACATTTGCTGCAGCCACATCCAAGAGTAAGGCCATTCTCAATGCCCTACAGGTGGCAGGCCTCAGACAGCTAGTTTCAGAACCCACTCATGAAGGAGCAATCTTAGACCTCATACTCTCAAATGGGGGCAGTGAGAGGATCTTAGATCTAGAGGTGAGTTGCCATCTGGGAACAAGTGACCATCAAACAGTGTGGTTCACATTAAACTCAGCTACAGAGTCAAGCCATACAAAAGTGAGGATACTGGACTTCAGGAGGGCAGACTTTGGCAAGATGGGAGAGTGCCTCAGAAAAGCACTAGCAAGCAGGCTAGATGGAGGGGTGGAGCAAGAATGGGGAATCATCAAAACTGCCATCACAGAGGCAACAAGCCTTTGTGTGAAGCAAATAAACAAATCAAAATGAAAGAAAAAGCCACTATGGTTCTCAAAAGAGGTGGCTGGGAAAGTCAGGGAGAAAAAGAAAGCATTCAGGGAGTATAAGGAAACACAGAAGGAGCTGGACAGAGAGCTGTACCAGTTAAGGCAGAAGGAAGCAGGGAGGGAATTCAGAATAGCAAAGGCCCAAACTGAGGAAAAGATAGCCAACTCAGTTAAGAGAGGAATAAAACCTTTTATAGGTACATCAGAGGCGTGAAAGACAAAAGGAAGGGATAGTGAGGCTGAATAGAATGAATGGTGGGTGGGCAGAGGGGACAGTGAAAAGCAGGGATACTGAATGAATATTTCTGCTCAGTATTCACAAAGAGGAGGGAAGTGCCTAATCAATTAACAGAATCACTCTTGATAGAAGTGCGATCCCAGCCCTTTCACAGAAGAAAGGGTTCTGCAAGAACTCCTAAAACTGAAGGTGGACAAAGCAATGGGGCCTGATGGAATTCACCCCAGAATTCTAAAAGAATTAAGGGGGGAACTAGTGAAACCACTGACTACTCTTTTTAATAAATCATGGGAGGATGGTGTGGTACCCAAGGACTCTAGGAAGGCAGATGTGATTCCCCTTCACAAAAGTGGGACCAAGACAGAGACAGGCAACTACAGACCTGTCAGTTTGACCTCTGTGGTAGGGAAAGTGATGGAGTCACTTCTGAAGGAAAGAATTGTTGAGTACCTAGAGGCCAGTGGGGCACAGGACCCAAGGAAACATGTGCTCACAGCAGGAAGATCATGTCAGATGAATCTAATAGATTTCTTTGACTGGGTGACCCAAGTAGTAGACCAGGGAGGGGCTGAGGACATGGTCTACCTAGACTTTAGCAAGGCATTTGACACAGTCCTGCACAAAATATTAATAGTCAAATTAACCAGCCTAGGTGTGGGTCCCAGGGTGGTAGCCTGGGTAAAACATTGGCTGGACAACAGGACACAGAAGGTAATTGTAAATGGAGTCCTCTGAAGAAAGAGGGGTTACTAGTGAATAGCATGAGGGTTCAGTACTGGGTCAGTCCTTTTAATGTCTTTATAAGTGACATTGCAGAGGAACTGGAAGGAAAAGTATGCCTCTTTGCAGATGACACAAAGATCTGCAACAGGGTTGATACACAAGGAGGCGTGGATAGGATGAGAAGGGACTTGGCGAGGTTGGAGGAATGGTCAGAAGTATGGCAGCTAGGATTCAATGCAAAGTAGTGCAAAATAATGCACCTGGGAAACAAGAACCCAGGGGAAGATTACACAACGGGGGGAGGTAGTAACAACAACAAAAAAGGAAAGGGGCCTGGGGGTGATCATATCGGATGACCTTAAGGTTAGCAAGCAATGTGAGAAGGTAGTAGGGACAGCTGGGGGTATACTGGGATGAATAGGGAGAGGCATCACCAGCAGAAAACAGGAAGTGGTTATCCCTCTTTCCAGACAGTTGGTGAGACCCCATCTGGAGTACTGTGTCCAGTTCTGGAGATCCCATCTCCACAAGGACATAGACAAGATAGAGGCAGTCCAGAGGAGGGCAACTAAAATGGTGCAGGGTCTGCAAGAGAAGCCGTACGAGGAGAGACTAAAGGAGCTTAATATGTATACCCCTGAGGAAAGAAGGGAGAGGGGGGACATGATAGATTTAAGTACCTCAGTGGAATCAACAAAGTCCAAGAGGGTAGCATCTTTCAGAAAAAGAGACGTGCAAGAACAAGGGGACACAATTTAAAGATGGGGGGGCTGTTCCAGGGCAATGTGAGGAAGTATTGTTTCACAGAGAGAGTAGTGGATGCATGGAACAGCCTTCCTGAGGAGGTTGTGGGGTCTAAAACTGTGGGAGAATTCAAGAAAGCATGGGACAGACATAAGGCAATTTTTGTGGGGGGTAGGAAGAAATAGGCTGTTGGTTAACCAGGATCTGTGGCCTATCCTGTAGGTAGGGAAATGGGCAGACTAGGTGGGCCAAGTGGTCCTTATCTGCCGTCAAAGTCTATGTTTCTATGTCATTGATTAACAAAGAAGAAATTCCTTATAAGTGTGGGGAGATAGGAATCGGTACACAATACCAAGGGATTCTCTCAGCACACACTTGGGCATAGATAAAGGAAAAAGACCTAAGGAACCAAGCAAGTAAAAAAAAAGGACCTGTCTGCTCCTAAGTACTAAACTTTATGAACACTATTAATACAAAATTACAATAATTGCTCAAGCAATAAACAGTTGTCTATAAAGAAGTTGGGAACCAGTTATAAACCCAATATAAAAAAAACAACTCTTATATTGAGTATAAGGAATAAAAAAGTCAAACCGTGTTATAATAACATGTAGGTATAATAAAATACTATATGCCAACCTACTTAGAAGGTTAACTATCTTGAGTGTATTAGAGATCCATGTTACCACAAAAAAAATAGGAAAAATCAGAGGAACCACGTATCTAACCAAACATAATATACTTAAAGTATAGCTTTGCAGTAACCAGCACATCAAGTTTGAGCTGAACGTATTAAAGAAATAATGCAATAAAATATTTAGAATATGTATTTATATATTAGTTTATTTATTGAGAATGTATGTTTGGCAAAATAATAGATTTGTTATGCCAATAGTTGGTAGTCTAGAACAAATTGTGAATAAGAGCCAGCTTCAGTATAATAGGGTTTTATGAAAAATTATGCTAAATACATATGTATTCAGATGTATTTAGAATTCAAAAATAGCCTTCATGTAATAAAGGGTGGGTTAACCAGGTCTAAAAAAATAAACCCGGTAAATCCACAAGTCAAAAGGGAAGCCAGAAATAGAGGCTCTCTTATAAATCAGGCTTCGAGTAAAACATATTATATCATATGAATTGTATCTTATCTCAGGACACAGAAAAATTGCTGGCATCATAATACATATATATGTATATGTAAGACTATAGAGATCATCTATGTGTGAAAAAGAAGATATGCCAAATTTATGAATGAATATATATTTAGAAACGGGATCATATAGTTCGGATAAACCATGAATTAAAAAGATATGTCAACGTAGAGGGTAAAAAACTATGAGATTTTCATTAGTGGGACATAATGGCAATCAACATTTGTTTGATCGCTATAGTGAAAATATAAAATGTAAAAAAAAATGGTTATAAATTGGATTAAGTGCATAGGTATAGAAGGAATTATAAGCCACTGCAAAGGGATACCTCATCTTTGCGACGAGAAAATAAAAGTTTAGGTTCCTTAGGGTATTATATAAACCGCGATGTACAGCCTTCTGAAATCGCAACCTGCTGGGAGCAACAGTATTTTCGTAATGAAGGCTGTACAGCGATCTTGGTGGCAATTTAAAAAGAAAGATCATGTCTAATACAGCACATAATTCTGAGACATACTGTGTCATCAGAGAGAAGCTGAATACATTGAAAAAAGAAACATATCAATGTTCAGGTCACCATTGATTCGTAAGAGTTCCTTGAAGCAGTGGAAGTTTTCTACCTGGCTTTAGCTCTACACTTCTTTTTTGGTGGTTCAAGTGCGTTGCAAGGAGAGCTGGCAGTTACCTCTGCCCACAAAGAGTTAGCAGAAATATTGCCTTGCAGGGTTGTAGCTGAATCTGCAGTTTGATCATCTATGATATGTGGGCTGACATCTTTCCGCGATGAGTGCAGCTCATCAGCTAAAGGGGCAAATTTGTTGCAGAGAGGAATGGAGGAATCAATCTATACCAAGATGTTCGGATCAGGAGGGGCGATATAGGGAGCATCCGGAGAGCAGCAGGAGCAATGGGTAATGCAGGATATTAGAGCATTTTTATCTTTAATTCTAGTTGATTGTCTCGGCTGAGAGACTTCGGGTATTGCTGGTTTGGGGACAACCATTTGGATCACATTATTCACCCCGCTCTGCACCTCAATGTCATCGGGTCGGACTTGATCTTTTCTGATGGAGTCGTGGCCAGTTGCAGCAGATCCCTCAGAGGTAAGAGGGTTTGATGGGTTATTCAGGAAAGCTGCAAGAGCGTCTGGAGTATTAAAGTCTTTAAAGCTGTTTCCCAAAAAAAGACACGTTATGGAGGGGTAGCGAAGGGCAAACTTTATATGACGCTGATGGAGTAGAACTTTCAGGTGGTTGTACTCTTTCCTTTTTGCAGCTAACTCCTTTGAAAAATCCTGATAGATGGAAATTTTGAAATGCTGCCACATCAAAATGCCTATTTCTGTAGCACATCTCAAGACAAGCTCTGTATGGGCAAAATTCAAGAATCTGGCAATGATCGGTCCAGGTCTTTGATCTTGTGCAGGCCTGGGACCAAGAGAGCAATGAGAACCCTCAATTATCAGTTGTGTGTCTTGAGGTAGTTTTAACATTGCAGGAAGGACATGTAATAGTAATGCTGTTGTTTCTCCGAGTTCCAACCCCTCTGGAAAACCAAAAAAACGTAAGTTATTTCTATGGTTGCGATTTTCAATGTCGTCCACTTTGTACTGTAAGGATTTAATGGTGCGATCTTGATCTCTAATGGTAGCTTGCAGTTTTTGAATATCTTCATTATTTTGAACAGATTTAGTTTCAGCAGAGGTGATTCGTGTATCAAGGGATTCTAAAGTAGTCGTAATTTGTTGAGACATTATTTTTAGATTGATATCTGAGACTATTTTTGAGAACATTGCTTCTACTCTGACGAGTGAGCTGGATTGAGTATGAGAGTCTGCCATATCGGAGGTTGTGTAGGCCCAGCTAGGAGTGGTGACAAGATATCAGGTTTAGGTAGTTCTGAAGATCAAAATAACTTACAGCATATTAGCAGGGTCTTGTTGGCTGTTAGATCTTCAAGGTTGACAGAAGAGGAATGGTCTGAGATTGGAAGGATGAGGTTTGATTCTACAGTCCCCCAGGAGGAATAAGATTAAGCTGCCATCTTCTGCTTAGGCAAGCCACCCACCTGTAATGTTTTGACAGTGGTTTCTACCACCTTCATCTCTGGCGCCAAAGATGTCTAATTTAGCATTCATGTCAAACACTTAGGCAATTAGACATTGAAGCTTCGTACCAATGGATGACAGTTTCCTCCGAGTTCGGCGCACCTGCGGCCTGCATTTTCACACCGGATCTCAGAGGACGCGAGCTTCCAGAGGCTTTCTCTCCCATCCTGTTCCCTTATCTTTATGAGGATTTCCTATTATAGAGAGTTTTGTCTCCTCATTCCAGCAGTAACTCTTGGTCCCAAAATTTTAAGTTTAAAAGAGCAGATTAGTTGAAAATAAGTTATTTTCATCAGAGCTGCAAAGTTTTGCTGCCTTTGAGCTCAGGCTCAACAGTGCTCCCTGGGCTTGCCCTTCTGCAGTCAGAAGTCATTGTGTGTGTCTTACACCTGTTGCTGAAAAGGTGCAGACTGCTGCTTCAGCAGACAGAAGTACTGCTACTATTTCTGTATCATGGATTTTGTTGCCCTGTGCTTCTGCAGCCAGAGATTAGTGTGTATGTCTTACAACTGTGGCTGCAGAAAGGCAGGCCCATCAAGTGTTTGTGTGCATCACAGTGTGCATGAGTACCTGAGGCTACAGAAGTGCTGGCCCCGCAGTGGCTTGTGCCTCTGCAGAAAAAGAACTCTTGTAATTTAGGTATCGTGGATTTGTACCTCTGGTTGAAGGGGCCTGTGTTTCTGCACACAGAAGCTGTGATGTGATTTGAGTATTATGGATTTCTACCTGTAGTAACAAGTGAGCCAGTATGTCTTGCAGTGTGCATGCTGCACATACAGATCCAAGAAGGTAGCACATTGGTGCTACTGCATTTGTGTCATCTGAAAACAGTTGTATGTTGCTTGTCTTACTTGATGATGGCTGTCTATGGTTGCTTGTGTGGTCTTATTGTTTTACAAACATATGAACTTATGAATCTGCCAGCAGAAACAGGACTCATGGTATATCAAGTCTGCTTGAATGTGCAGCTAGCACCATTACATTGCAGCTGCCCACTCCCCTCCCCCCTCACTTTCCCCCTCACTCTGTCCCATCCCCTTTTAAAACTGCCCACCATCTTACAGGATACCACCTCCTCAAGCAGAGTGTTCCATTTAGCCACAACTCTCTACATGACAAAATGTCTCCTCATCTCTCCCCATACCTTCAACTGAGACCATGCTCTCGTGTTCCTCCCACTCCTCAACTTAAAGACCCCTTCTATACTTGTCTTGTTTATCCCCTTCAAGTATTTAAAGGCCTCGATCATAACCCCCCGATACCTCCTCTCCTCCAGGGTGTACATATTTAACTCATTCAGCCTGTCCTCGTAGGATTAATCCTCCAATCACTGGATCCTCCTAGTTGCTCTGTGTTGTACCCCCTCCAGTAATCCAATACCCTTCTTCAGGAACAGACACCAGTACTGCATGCAGTACTCCAAATGTGGCCTGATTAGTGACCTGTAAAGAGGAAGGATCATCTCCCTTCTTCTGGATGAGATTCCTTTCGCAATACACCCCAACATCTTGTTGGCTTTAGCTGCCGCCTTCCTGCACTGAGCTGAGTTGTTGATATTCCCCAATATAACCACTCTTAGATCTTTTTCCTCCTCGGTGGTACCTAACTGTACCCCTCCCAACTGGTAGCGCCTCCCCAGGTTCCTTGCTCCGAAGTGCATAACCTCGCACTTCTTCACACTGAAACCCAACTGTCACATTTCTGACCACTCCTCCAGTTTAGTCAGGTCATCCCGTAGCCCCTGCCACCCTACTATGTCATCCACCACTGCCCCTATTTTGGTATCATCAGCAAACAGACTGATCTTTGTCCTGATGCCATGTGAGATATCTGCTATGAATATCCCAAACAGCACGGGGCCCAGTACCGAGCTCTATGGAACCCCATTTCAACCCTTGGGGATGAGAGTTCCTTACCACCACCACCACCCATTGCTGCCTCCCCCTTCAGCCAGTTCATGATCCAGTTTACTGTCTTTGTCCCCACCCCACATAGTACAATGTTCCCCACAACCACCCATAAGGCATAGAATCAAAAGCCTTGCTGAAGTCCAAATACAGGACATCTACCACATGGCCCTTATCCAGTTCCCTCATCATCCATTCATAATACTCAACTAGATTGGTCTGGCAGGATTGCCTGTTTGGTGGGCAGGGATGGTGAGTTAAAAACCATAACCCCACATGTCCCTACTTTTGTGGCCTTATGCTGAACTGTAACTGATGCATTAACACAGTTTTTTGCAATGAATTTCCTTTCTTTTTGAGAACGTTAATAAACTTAAAATACAACAGTACTTCATGCTGCAGAAGCAGGGGCCACTGGTTCTGCAGCCAGAGATACACATTCACAGTACAAGAAATACACAGCCACTTCTGCAGCTGCAGATAGAAACACTAAACATTCTTCATAATGACACCCCTCAAACCACATCCTCTAAACTTTCATTAGTTTTCAAGTTGCCTACATTAGTCTGTGTCACTGATCTGAAGATTTGTTTTCTCGTAATTTAGCAATCTTAATCAGTTTGTTACGTGCAGTTTGTTATAATTATCCATACCACAGAATATCAAATTAAGTTATAAATGAGCATGTTGCAACAGATCACTGCCCAGAGTCAGACAATCAAGAATAGAGCACTGTAAAAACACTTAGCCCAAAAAGTAGCAGCATTGGGGGTGTGCCCCTCCCAGTCCACTACAAATACATAGATCAGATAGGTAGGCAGATGGACAGATGGACAAACAGGCAGATGGGCAGATGGAAAGAAAGAAAGAAAGAAAGAAAGAAAGAAAGAAAGAAAGAAAGAAAGAAAGAAAGTAAGTAAGTAGGTAGGTCAGAGTGCCAGCTCACTGTTCCCACCCCTAAACCAAAGTGAAACATTAAAGCAGCAGTACAACAAACTTGCTTGTAGTAAATGCTACTTAAATATCATTAAATTGATAATTTATTGACTTTTGAGAGAATAGTCATTTATTCAATCATTTCATTCTGCTGTTTATTAATTTGATCTACCCACGACTCACACGGACCCTTACCAGGACTGCCATATTACAAAGTGCTGCATCACGGGTGTTTTTTTCCAGTTACTCGCAGAGCTTACCATGATGCACCTCAGGACTCCAATGGGTCAGTCTGTCTGAGCTGCAAGCTCCTGAGAAGATATCAACAATGACTGAGGCAGTAGTTTTTCATGACAGTACTGGCACCTCAAATAGCTGCAGCTCAGACTCTACAGAGTAAGTGCCAGTCAAATGACAGATCGGAATAATTTGTTTAAACCGTGGATGACTTGTGCCTTTCTTAATTTCTCTCATAGAACTCCATCATGTAGTTACTATCATTTTATTGAATCAGCATGTAAATTTCTTGTCAGGGCATACAACTGTCATAGAAATTGCTTTGTTGAGAATCTCCCAGTACTGCTACTAGAAAGCTAGCTGGGGAAGATTCACATACCACCTAATATGCCCACAGCTGCAGGAAAAAATGTATACAAGTGGGTTCCCACTTACAGCTCTGCAGGTTACCCACAGCTGCAGGTATTCACAAAGGTGGAGCCGGATTACGACTGGCTCCACAATTTTCAGTGGCTTGCCGGCGGTGATTCCCGTGAGATCCTCACACCTGTGGAGATTTGTTAGGCAGCTGTGTCTTTCACTCCCTGCAGCTGTGGGGCTATCAGACCACAACTACCGTTGTGGTGTGGGACTTTTTCCCAATTATGTTTGTGAATCCTGCTCCAAGTGTTTTCTCAACACAGTGGTTTGTAATCCACCCCCCCACCACCCTTCAAGTTGTTTTGCGAGTTTGTTGGCAGTGAAACAGAAGTATTGGGCAGTATGCTCCATTAGCAATAGAAGGGTGCTTTTATGCGAATCACAAATACACTGTTTTTGTAAGTCATTTCCAGAACTGCTAAATACTAACCGCATATACTGTGTGGTCATAATACTATCTAAATATGTTTGTCTCCCTGCACCCCCCCCCAAAAAAAATCTGGGGCAATATTTGACGTCAGATGCCATAGTAATGTATGGTAAAATGTCTATACGGTGACTCATTTCACATTCTGTCGTTTGTTATTTTTGTACATGTAATGATAAAGGTAGCTGCTGGGTAATTGCTCAGACTGTCTGCTGGTAGATCACCTAGATGGCACAGTACTTTGGAGAGTGTGTGTAAGTGTGTGTGTGTGGGGGGGGTGTCGGTGTTTATAGCAGTTATGAATTATCTTTGTGTGTGCCCCGTGTAGTTATGTTTGCCTTGTCTCTGTCAGTCAGACATAAGTGTAACATTGATTTTGAGGACAGGTCCCCGCGGTACTGCATAGGTAGTCCACTTAGGTGTTCAGAGCACTGTTATGAGTATTGTGGACTCATGGTTTCAAACTGCAGGTTTAGACAAATACTAACCCTGTATTATTAGGTGTGCCATGAACTCTGTTGGTTGACTGAGTAGAAAATTCAGGGCCTCGCTGAAAAGTTTTGTCTTCAGTATCAGCTGTGCTGTCCAGAGTAAATTCATTGGCCGAAACTGCTGCTGTTTTTTGATGACCTGCAAACTGTGGTTCTGAAGAGATGTTGTGGCATTCACCGATCCCTAAATATACAGTCAGAGCTCACTCTTATAACAAAACACAGAAACCCTGGAATGGCTGAAAGTCTCTCTCTGCCTCACTCACAGGCAAACATACAGTATTAAGCAAAATCCCCCAGGTAGAGGCATGCTATAGGCACCAAATTCCATATTATAAGCCCTCAGATGAGAGTGCTCCCTCATTCCTGCATCCCGTCTGTTTTGGAGGGATAAAGCAAGGCTATTTTAGAAATAATAAGGAAAGACAGAGAGATGGATTTGGGGCTTGGAAATGTAAGGCATTGTAATGGCAGAGGGGGAAAAAACTAGTGGGGGGAAGAGGGGGCAGTAAGACCACTACAGTTACGAAAGCAAAATCAACGTATTGTGTGTGTAATTAGCTGTAATTACATGGAGGTACACACTGGCCTATTTTTGTATTGCAAACTTAGCAATCACCCTTCCATTGGTGTACAGGTGTTGGTTAGTTTGATGTTTTTTGTATTTTCCTTATCACCTCATTGAATCATTGTTCCTGATAACTATCTTTTGAACAGGTTACCTACTATAGGATGTGGATATTTTGTCCTTTGGTTTCAGAAGCCAATGGTTAAAACACTCAGCTGCACACTCTACTATCACTATTATTATTATTTTAGCATTTAAAAAAGTGGCCATGTAAAGTGCTGCCAGTCTACCTGTTGATGTGTCATGTATTCCCAACAATATGGAGATCAAACATTTTTTGTTAATTATTCTATTAATATTTCATTTGTGTTTTTGTGTTAACTAATGATATAGGTGACTTTCAGTTACATAATGATTACTGAACACTTATTTGTTGTTTACTCTGTCTGTCACTCTTCTTTGATTCTAATGATCTCCGTTGTATACCACTGGCCACTGATGATTAGGTGTCACTCTACTGGATTGATTCTTTTTGTGTGAAATTTAGTTACAGTTGTGTGTATTGGCAAGTGCTGATTTTGCATCAACATGTGTATTCCTCACAGGCATATGTATTTGTGTGGGGGAGCACTCGTTGCCATGACTAGTCGAACTAACACTGCTGATGTTTAATTTGTGGTTTGGACACATTCAGTAGACTTCAGGCAGCACTCATTTTAAGCTAGTCAAAACTGAGGTGTTAGTTGCCCACTGTGAAATCACACTAACATAAAAAATAAAATAGCAGCCTACTTCTTCCCTATATTTGATGTAATTTTGTGACTGCGAAGCATTGAAGAGGAACTGTTACAAATGGAATAAATATATAGCTTTATTTTATTTACTTTTTTACACCTTGTGTTCACATTTTGTTTTATTCATGAAACATTATGTTCATTGCTTTAGAATGTCTACATAAAAAGGATTATGTGACATTGCAATGAAACAGGAAACAAGAAAAAAACTATGAGTAATAGACACACAAAAAGCATTACTCATCAGAAGAAGCCACTGACGTGAGGAAGCAAGCGCAACACTTGTAAAAGCTTGACATTCACTCTGCTGATATGCTTAAACCAGATTTATTAGGATGTGATTTGGGATGTGAAAATCAAATTCGGTAATGTTAACTTTTTTTTGCTCTTGCTCCGCCAAGGCATCTACATAACATCATGACCTGGTTGCAGCGTGTCGGTGATAAAAGAGCAAATGGTTTTTCATTGTCCATGGGTCCTTTCATCAGTTTCACACAGTCCACACATCGCAAGGTGCACAATTAGAGGATCTGACTTGGCCACAAGTCAAAGAGCAAAACAAAACCACACACTAGTGTAGTCAGCTGCAGCAGGGAATGCAATGAATGGTAAATTTCAGGATGGTTAATAATAATGTGCCATAAGATAACTAACACATTTGCTATTTTTTAATTATGTTCATTTGCAGCCAACAGTACAACAGCAGTACAGACAGAACAGATGACATATAGAGAAACATGTTTTATATATGGATAATGCTCATACCTTAACCCAACTGGCCTGCATGTATTTATGAACACTCCGGGTGGGATATTCAAAAGGGTTGCGCCATGCGCAAGTCCAAAAGTGCGCCATTCTGCGATATTCAGCAGGAGGCAGTTGCGCCACCGAAAACATGCTGAGCAACAGCGCAATGCAAATGACGGCATGTGCAACCGAAGGGGGTGGATCCATGCATAAAGAGCGCAATGCGATATCCAAAGACTTGCTCAATGCGCAACAGCGGATCAGCCGGAAGTTGCGCCCCAGCGGAAATGAGCCAAAATAAAAAGGCTCAAGGAAGCGGCGCAAGAATGCCACAGGGATGCCAAGTGGGGGAAGAAAGAGAGAGAGAAAGACAGACAGTGACAGGCCAAGCAGGCAAGGGAAGCAGTGTGGGCCATAGGCTGCAGAGGCCAGCGGGGGGTGCCGGTACAGTGAAAGTAGCAGTCAGGACAGCGCGGGGTAACAGAGCAACATCAGCCGGGGGCACAAGCCAGGGAGATGGACAGTGGCAGCTTCCACATGGAAGCTGTAATGAAAGGGTGAGAATACAAGGTGCAGGGGGCGTGGCCGTGGATGGGCCCGTCGGCGGTACGCCCCAACAGGCAGTACCGTGCCCGCATCAGCTTTGAGTTGTACACAGATGTAGAGATCTTGGGCTAGTACCGCCTGAATAGGGCAATACTGAGGCGGCTCTGTGAGCTGGGCAGTGATGTGATGCAGGCACCCTCACGACGGAGTCATGCTCTGTCATTGGAGACCAAGGTGACAGCCTGCATGTGCCTGTTCACCACGGGCACCTTCCAGAGGCCAACAGGGGACACCACAGGCATCACACAGTCGGCCACGTCATGCATCCTCACCCAATTCCTCAGCGCACTGCTGCCACATGCTGCGGAGCACATCCATTTCCCCAGCACCATGGCAGAGCGTACAGCAAACATGCAGGCATTCCACAGGGTAGCACGTATGCCTGGCATGCTAGGAGCCATAGACTGCACCCATGTGGCCATTTACATGCCACCTGGTCCCGATAGGGCCGCATACAGGCATAGAAAGGGCTTCCCCAGTGTCAACTGCCAGGTGGTGTGTGATGCCACTAGGCGTATAATCAATGTCTGTGCCACACACCCTGGTGGAGCACATGATGCCTTTATATGGCATCAGTCCACACTGTGCCATCAATTCGAGAGTGGGGATATCCCCACAGGCCATCTAGTGGGTGATACGCATGTAGGAAATGCAAACTTGGGGCAAGGGTGGGAATGCCACAGGTGCCATGGTAGTGGCACACAGGGATATGGGCAATATGGACCTGAACATGAGACTGATCTCCACTATCTCCACACAGGTAACAGCGGATACCCACTCATCCCTGGCTGCTCACACCGTGCTGCACCCTTGACCCCATTACCGCTTAGCGCTATAATGAGGCATGCGCCACGCAACATCATTGGCGGGTGTTTGGGATGCTCAGGCATGCTTCAATGCCTAGACCTCTCGGTGGCCCTACAGTACAGCCCTCAAAGACTTGTGGGATATTCCTGGCCTGTTGTATCCTGCACAACATGGCCAATGACTGTCAGGATAGCCGTACAGGTTGAAGAGGGGACAGCGATGGGGCGCCAGTGGCGCCGGTGTTGATGGTGATGAGCAGCCCCCTTGGGCGGCAGGACCCCGACTGATCCGGCAGGCCAAGCTGCACGGGACACCATCATGGAGGGCATTATGCACAACACAGGTAAGTCAAGGGGCCATGTCCAAACAACACTGTCCTGGCGCAACCCACAGGCACACAGAGTAACACACCAGGGGTGCATGACGGCAAGGGGGGTGGAAGGGACCAGGCACACAAACACAAAGCGTACATGGGCAGGTGCACAGCAGAGCAGGAACAGACATGGCAAACACACAGATCCACAGACCACACCCACCACCTGTACTGTCCAAGCACGTGTGTCAGAGCTGGGCACCCTTGCACCTTGGTGTACAGTACAATGCAGGCATCATCATGCACACGCACCTGTGGACAGCAGTCGGGATGGTGTGCAGGTGGTCTGTATGTTGGCGTGATGGGCAGGGCACCCACCAGTGCACTGCCCACCATGACGCACAGTGCACACAGGGCAGCAGCAGACAGGGCCCGCACTGGGAGACAGGTCAGTCATGTTGCACCATTCCACAGCCACTGCAGATGCATGGGCAGCCCCACCGTGACCCAACAGCACTGGCAGGCTGAGCAGGGGCCACATGGGGTGGCACCGATGGACCACCAGGGGTCCCACTGCATGATCGCGACCTTGCCCGCACTGGGGTCTGTAGGATGCCAAACATACCTGCACCTGGGGTGCTTGGGATGCCCACAGCAGAACCCGGCATCGACTGGCCTGGTGTCGCACGATGCCAGGAATGGGGAGTGGAGAGCGTACTGTGTGGGGTGCGCGGTACAGGAGCACCTGCGTGTGTGCCCAATGCAGCCACGACAGCGACCAATGCCTGGGTCTGCCTGTCAATGGCGGCGGTCACATCCATCCACATATGGACCATCTCTGCATGGTCCAGAGCACACTCCCGGCTGTGCCACTCCACAGCCGCACACAGTGCCTCCACAGACGTTGCAACCCGCCTTTGCAGCTGTACTGATTCCCGCAGCAGGCGGGTGTGCTCATCAATGGGTACTCTGCCACGGCATCCTGTCCCCAGGGTGTGGAAGGTCCTGATGCACAACACCCCTTGAGGGTGGGCGCTGTTCACCAGGACCAGGAATGGGTGTATCAAAGGGCGGCGGGCATGTGCCACCGCTGGACACTGTACCCCCAGACCTGGTGGGTGACTGCAGCTGCTGCCCCTCCAACCGCTGTGCCCCAGGGACCACTCATTCCACCGCTGTGGCCGCAACAGTGCCAGACACCTGCACAGCCACCAGTGCTGCCCCACCGGTGCTGACAGGCACAGCCTGGGACTGTGCCGACATGCCTGGCACACAAGTTGGAACCAGCAAGGCCCAGGGGCACATGCTGGCCTGCTGTGTGTCCGTCATGGGACACACACATGTCACTGCCATTGCAGTCCTTGCATCATCAATGGTGCAGATGCGTGCTACAGCCACAGTCACAGGCGTGCTGCATGCTTGCATGCCAGACTGCTGAGACACGAGCTGTGCACCCCACACCGACTCACCGACACCAGAATTGGCAGCCCAGAGTGCATGCTGGTGCAGTGCATGATGGCTGGTGACAGAGGTGGATGGACCCTCTTCCATGTCGCAGGTCATCCTCACTGCCTGGACCACCACCACCATCCCCTGAAGATGAACAGGATCTGTAACAGAAAGAGAGGACATGTGAGTGCATGTGAACAACCTCCCCCAACACCACCACCATGTCATACCGTGCAGTGATGGGCTTCCACCTATCTGGAATCCACCTCCTGGTATGCCCTCAATAGCACTGCACTGCATTGATGCAGCCAGTCGGTCCTCAGCCGGGGTCAGCTCCACCACCGCTGGCTGGCCCCCGCCAGTGCCAGCACGTGCCGCCCTGAGGGCTGCCACATTCTCCTTCACCCTCCTGCGGTCTGTCCCAATCTTCTTTTTGCATTCCTGCATGGAGCGCTGGTGGCTTCCGTGCAGGTTCACTGCCCGGGCTACCCCTCCATGCAAGCCGCTGCGAGCCTGAGGGTGCCCGTCATCCACTCAATAGTGCCTCCTCCTCCAGGTAGGCCTGGAAGGGGCCTCAGTCTCTGCCGTGGTGAAGTTGGGCCTCCTCCTCCTCAGCCGCCACCATCCTCACCCCTCACCTTGGCTCTGCTCGGTCATGGCGATCTGTATGGGTGGAAGTGGACACCTGTCACTGTGCAGTCTACAGCATTATCCCATGCCCATTGTCCAGAACATCCCACAGCATGCAACTCACCTCTCACCTGCAGTAACCGAATCAGGCCAAGCGCGGCCCCACTGTAGCACTTTTATGGTGCAATGCGTACCAAATTGGTGGAGACAACTGTAATGAGATACCGTCGGCGCCACTGCGCCTTTGAATGGCTGATCGGATGATTGCATGTGTCGGATGAATATCGCGCCATTGCGCTTTTCACAATACGGTTGAGTCAGCTGAGCCAATAGCGCAGATCTGTGACTGTGCGGTACACTGCATTGTGCATGCCCAGGTAGCTTACACAGGCGTCTGCCGCACTGATGACGTGCTGTGCACAATCAGCAATTCAGGCCATGGCCACCATTGTGCCAGTGGCGCTACAGCACTGGGCACTATATGGCGCTGTGGCACTACTGCGCAATAGTCCACTGTGGCACTGGCACGCAGGTGGTCGGTCGCGCAGGATGCGTAGACGTCAGATGGCGCTGTGCGTGGCCTTGCGTCATAGACCCCTGACCTGGTGTCCGACCTTTGCCCCCTGGCTCTGTTCGGCTGCCATGTGTACGGCCCTATTGCGCTGTCTGGTGACAGCGCTATGTGGACAGACGGCGCTGTATGAACAGCGCGATTGGAACCTATGGTGGTCTATTGCACAACATTTCCACGTGGGGTTGCCGCGCTGCGGGGCGCCATATTGCCTGCTGTAAAGTTGGAACAATGGCACGCAGGAGGGCACTCCAATGGAGCCCGGTGGAGGTGGCCAACCTGGTGGCCCTGGTAGAGCCCCACTATGGGGCACTGTATGGGGAGGAGCCCCTCACCATGGCTCGAACCCAGGTCTGGCTGCAAGTGGCCAATGACCTGGTGGGGGTCACTGGGCGGCGCTGGTCTAGCGAGCAGTGCCAGCACAGGTACAGTGACCTCCACAGGAGGGAGCCGGACTTGCATGAGAGGCTACGGTCACGTGCCAGGAGGGGCGTTGTGCCTAGGCCAGGTGGGTGTACCATCTATGCACCTGTATTCTCCGTAGGGGTGTGAGTGTGTTTTGTTGGCTGTGCATGGGTGATGGCTCTGACATGGTTGGCTGTGTCAGTGTGTACAGGTGTGAGATGCATGGGTCTGGCTGTGTGGGCAGGCACTCTCACTGGGGCAGGGGGCAGTCTGCTTTGGAGTCACACCGATGTTTTTCTCAACATTTGTCTCCCACAGGCCGGGCAAAGAGGATGCAGGCACAGGATGAGGAGGGCCGTGGCAGGGCCCCGGTGGCGGTCGGTGATGCTGTGAGGGGTGGGCCACAGCAGCAGCAGCAGCAGCAGCCACAGCTGCTTGCGGAGTGTGAGTATCATTACATCATGGATGCTATTGCATGCTGGAGGGGGTGGGCATGACCGCCAGCCATGCACAACACAACCATGCATGACACAGGTGACATTCATCACTGTCCAGTGTCACTGCACGTCTGTGTGTGCGTCACTGGTGGTCCATGCATGCACTGGGCACATGGCTGTGGAACTGGCATCGCACCACATTGCCACGTCACTTGACAGCCTTGTTTGTGCTGTGATGGACATGGGCAGTGTGTGTGTGCAGTGGTGCACATAGCTGGTGCCGTCTGGTTGGGCTTGCCATGTGCATGGTCACTGTGGGTGGGTGCATACCATCACAGGTGCGGGACACTGGGCTATATGGCTTGCAGGTTGGGTGGTGTTCAGGGTTGTGGTCAGTCACAGCCATTGACTGTGTTCCCTTTTCCTAGGCCTCATTGTGCTCCACAGAATTGAGCGGGCACTGCAACAGCTGATCCGGGTGTCCATGGAAAACAGGACCATCCTCCAGGATATACAGTGCCATGGGCTACGGAGGAGGCACAGCCAGGCATGACAGCACCAGGCAGCGGAGGACCAGCCTGCTAGGCCTTAGGCCAGCTTCCCCTTCCCACTTCACCCATCCTCCACCCTGACTTCCTCTCTAAGTTGTTCATCCCTACCCCTTGCCCACCCCTACCTTGTACCCCTACCCCCTTGTAAATAGTTTTGTTGTTGTTCATTTTGTACTTTACATTTTTCTAATATATATATATTTTGATATGAATACTGTGTTGGTCTCTGATTTGCAGCTGTTTATGGTTGCTCAGTTGCAGTGGTGTGCATGCCATCTGGGGTGGTATGGTCCTGGGTATGTGTGTGTGTGTGTGTGTGCATGGGGAGGTGTCTCCAGTGTGGCAGTGACTTTCTGTTGGTCTTACCATCTGCTGCCACCCACTGCTGGGTGCACAGGGTGGGTCTGGCTTGTATGGTTCTCTGCTACACGAGGTTGACGTGTGCGGGGGGATGCATGGTGTTTCCTGCAGTGCCAGTCACTGCACATGGGTGGTGTCTTGGGGTCACGGTGCAGGGTGTGCTGTGCATACGGGGGGCTGATGTGCACTGTGGTTGTCAACCCCCTGTGTGTGGCAGTCTCAGCCTGCCAGTGGTTGTGCTGGGGTGTCATGGCCCTGCTGTGCTTTGTTGGCTTGTCCCCATGGGCCAGTAGATCATCCGTCCCACCCCCAGTGATGCTGTGCTTGGGGTGTGCAGGTGTCTTGTTGGTTCTGCAGTGTGTTCCTGTGCCCATGTGTGGCATGGCTGGTGGTGGGCCCCAGCCTGCCTCCCTGGTTGTGCAGTTCCATTGCTCTGCTGGGGGGGGGGCTCTGCTTGCGCTATGGCACCTCTGGACTGCTCAGCTGGGCTGGCCTTGTTGAGCTATGGTGCAACCTTTCTGCTCAGCTTCCCCTTCCTGGTTGCGCTATGGCGCAGTTTGTGCGATATTCAGACGTTGGCTGCTTGCGCAATTTGTTTTGCTCCATGTTTGAATATCGCGTCTGTTGCGCATATGCTCAATTGAATTGTGCTTGCTCCTGCTGTTGCGCACATTTTGGGAGCAGTTTGAATATCTGGGCCTCCATGTTTAATTCAAGGAACTAATTTTTAACTACAAAATAAAATATTATTTTTTAGTTTGGGAGTGAAAGTCAACCCACACCACCACTTGACTCTCGAATGCTGCATGTTTTGAAGTAATACCATCAGTCCCATTTATCACTCCACACCCATCTCACCCCACCAGGAAAAATTGTGAACTGTAGTGGATATTAACACAGCAGAGTCAACTGGGTGCAGAAATCAAATATGACTAGCTAACTGCATAACGTTTTTTTTTTTTGTGCCACACAGTTCCTTCACAGAAGTCCCTGTCCATTACCACATGGTATGAATGGTTATTGATACACACTGCCAGCTACTGCCGTACTCATTCAGTCACTGTACCACACTCTACTGTCTGTATCTGTGTAGTATAGATGTATATACAAGGAGTGTGATTGCATAAATAGGGAAACATGAGAAACAGAAAAAGGGAAAGCAAAATACTTGTGCACAAACTTTTGACAGAGAGAACTAACACTGCAAAGATACAGTCTGACCCATGGTTAGCAACTTCTATGTGCAGAGCAAAATAGTGACTCCATGCAAAAGATAGTACTTATATTTTTCCAATTAGCAAAATTAATTAAAAAAAAAAAAATAAAGAAGGTCACCCAGGAATCTGCAGAAAAATATATAGATATGCGACTTAGTAACTAGTTAAGGTACAACTCATATAGGATTGACAACACATCATGGTACTCTGAAATTTCTTCGTAACTTTAACATGGGGATGAGCACATGCCATGAGCTGCCATCAGTGTCAAGTGCATCATGGAATACTGAGGCACAAAAAAATGGACCCTTACTTAATTTGCATGATATAATAACACACTTTGTAAAAATACTCTGCCCCAATTTAGTTTTCAAAGGCAAAAACACCAAAAAGTTTAACCGGAACATTCATTATATAGGTACAGCTGTTAAAATCAAAATCATTATTTTTATTAGCCATTCGTTGCACTGCTGCTTTAAACTAAATATGAACATAGTTGATGTAAATAACCCTTGACCATACTACTTCTCTCTTTATGTTGGTAAAGTTAGAGGTAAGCGGTTATACAGTACTTAACCCCATGAGGAAGGTATTTAAGGTGAATCGGTTTGAATAGTGTGAACTGAAACATTTTAGTAAATGGACTTTTGCATATACAGAGGTACAGTGCTTAAAGATCAATGGTGAAGCTATGTTTTTTGTTAATCTAATAAACTGCACGTGTTTGGAACTATGTAATAAAATTATTGTACAACTCATGTAATGTGTGTTTTGCATCATTTCTTTCATTTGTCACATCTTTATAGGATTTAATATGTGGTGTCTGAAGTAAACCACACTGCAATTTTTCTCCAACTTCAACTCAGAGCATACTGTCATTGATGTCATTCATGGAGTAAAGTCAATGACAGCCGCGCATGTGTGGAGCATAAACAGCTGATCATTGCTGATGTCCCGGGACGATTTCACAATTTTCACAGGAAAATATATTTTTCCACATTGTATTCCTTGTTGTTACCACATTATGAATAAAGAGAATCTCTAGTAACTTAGTTTGACTAGGTCTGATTCATAATCTCGAGGCACATTTTAAAAGTCACTGCTTGATTCTTGCTTGCCCAATGAATTGTCAGTGCCAGTGAATGACAACTCATGTGTTTTTGTTTTAATTCAGCTCCACTTATGTTGCCTATTACAATTAATTAATGTAATGCATAGAGGATACTTAGAGAGCCTCAGCTGGTGACAAATTATGTCATTCCAAGCCAAATACAGGTACATGAACGTATTTGTACCATCAGTGTTAATGCATAAAAGATCCATAGGAAATCATGTTTAGTTTAAATACACAAAAATGTTTATAACTCTGAACTGTATAATATTCTTTCACAAACCTTTGAAAGACTGAAAGACACTATCTATGTCAGTGCAGGCCACTTCTACCGTGAAAGTTTCATGAAAAAATTCCACACCATCTAAGCTGTGTGTGAGAGCACAAAAAAAGTGTTATGTTTAGGAAAACCAAACACAGTTTTTTGCATTTGTTTGGCATTCTGTATCTTGAAAACTGAATAAGATGCCATCATAAAACTTTTCATGTCTTGAGATTCTGCCAGTCTGACAGTGCATGCCAAATCTTGGGCTGCTTCCTGAATGCAGACAAAAGTTATTAAGGTGCAAAAACTGGGGTTTGAAATTAAGCAGCTTACTCAACCCTAACTATAGGAGCTCTACCATGTATGTATTACAGTAGCGCCAGTATAGTTAGGGTTGCCCAACAGGTTCTATGTTAAACCCTTAACTTTGCACCTTAACAGCTTTGACAATGTTCAATGAAATTGCCTGAAATTTGGCACACTTTGTCTAATAGGCAAAGCCACAATATGTGAAAAGTTTCATGACAGCAGCTTGTGCAGTTTCTGAGATCTGCATATGTTGTTTTCCTGTAGACATCTAATTTTTTCATACACTTAACAGTGGTTTTCTGTTTTGGTTTCATTTACAGCCTAGATGGTATGGAATTTTAACTGAAACTTTCAGGGTAGAAGTGGACTGTGCCATGGTAGTGCCTTTGAAGGCTTCCTGAAAAATATTATTAAATGATTCTGTGGTTATAAAGATTTTAACTTTTTTTTTTTAGCCGTTCTGAGCATGCACTGTAGGGAGCATGCACAGTTGGGCTTTTTGAATAATGCTCCGATATGACACAAAAAATGTCACATCACCAGACTGTTTTTGGTTTCTCGCCACTTGCTTCTCACAATATGTCATCTTGCTTTTTTCCAAAAACAAAACAGTATGGAAAATACATAAAAATGGTATACTTTTATAAAACAAACACAGTGACCCAGCTAAACAGGACCCATTTACAAAGATTCTGGTGTTTGCTTTTTAAAACAACCTCTAGAAATACCATTTCTGATCATCCCAAAATCCAGGCTGCCCATCTTAGCGATAGGAGCCATTCACCCATGTTCTCTGTATGAGAACAGCAGCGGAACGTTCCTGACTTATGTGGCCACATATGGAGACATACTGCTGGCTGGTGTGCCAGCAGTGAGCTGGTAATCTCCCTCACTTTCTATCTCTCCCTCTCCCTACCTACCTACATACCTACCTTTCTATTTATTCATCCATCCATCTATCCATCTGTCTCTCTCTCTCTCTCTCTCTCAGGACTGCTGCTGCACAGCCCTGCTTTGGGAGAGAGGAAGGCTAGGAGGGAAGGAAAATATGATATTGGATGGAATTCATAAAACCCTGAAGTTTAAGCTATCAAACATCACAGTAAAGTTGATTTTTCTGCAGTCTTTCCTCTACAACTGCCTCCTTAACCACCACCAATCTGCACTTTGTTCACCAAACTGAAATGAATCAAACCATAGAAAAGCCAGAAGCCCAGGCAATGTTTTTTTAAAACACAAATATAATTAAGACCATGCTAGAATAGACAAAAACCATCAGCAAATTAAAAAATAAAACAAGAAGAAAAATATAGTGTGTACAAAACCAAAAAATAAAAGTTAAATATGGTGTGCAAACAGATCAGTATTATGGGAGAGTTGTGGTTGCATCAGGGAAACAGAAACAATCAGAGTATAATAATCAGAATAACTGAAAAAAAGAAATGAATGATGGCCAAAATAATAAAATATCACATATCAAAGTATGGTACAACTAGGGACTATTGAAATAAAGATTGCACCCCACAATCACACCATGTCCATAAATCACAAATGTAGTATTGAAGGAAATAAACTGTTTGACAGTTGCTGTTGTGCCATTCTGTGGGTGTGCAAAAACATTGTTCCATACCACATGTCTGCAAATGTTGCATCATCAGCAAGGAAAAAACATTTGTATTTTGTGGCAATGTTTCCATTACCATGGTTTGCGTCAATATTTAGATACTCATCCAATGGGTTGTTTTTTTTCTGGGCTGCCCACCATACAATACAGATGTGTCACCTATAAATTGCTTGTGCTACTTGTTTTACACTCATACATATATATATATATATATATTTTAGCTTATTTGTAGTATCAAGTCTCATGTATAAATATAACATTTATTTTTATTTTTGGATTCACCATTTCTTCACAAGTCCAAGATGTACTGCATGTATAGCGAACATTTTGTTAGGAGTTTGGCTTTTGAGGGGTGTTACACAGTCAGTCCAATGCAGACTGGTCCGCAAAGGGGCTGGTCAGTGTCACACCAATCATCAGCCAGACTGATTATGACAGTATTCTGGCTTGCTGGGCAGAAACTTTGTATTTAAAAGGAAAGAGCCAACTCAATTATAGATTGGCTCTTTCCTTTGACCCATGCTGCCCAGCAAGCACAGCATGTCAAGATTAGCCTGGTAAATAATTGCACCCTGTAACAAAGAAAACCGTCCATCAACGTCTGTTGCTGGAGCCACTGTAAATGTCCCCTCCCCACCTGACCCTCCTCTCAGGGGGTCTCAGCAAGCAGCAGATTGGTTGAATGGGGCAGTCTTCACAGATCGTGTTCCTTCGGCTGTCACCCTATTTGTCTTGACCGATATATGTAACAACATGGCTTTTGGATTATTGAATGCCACATTATTGCTTTTTTTAGATCTGCAGATACAGTGCATGTGCTTGAATATCACATTTGAGTTCCAATAAAGCACGTGCAGGTTTTTTTGAATGCAGAGATTGATCAGATGAAATCCAGCCTATATATGGGGAGGGGGGACTGCTTTACTGCATGGTCCTGTGCTCCCTTGCTACTTGTCTTATTAGTGAAGGACTTGGTTTGCCTCTTGCGGTTCTCAGAGCAACAAACATGTTTTCTTCAAAAAATTCCATTCAATATTACTATTGCGAAGATGATTACACAAGGTTAATTTCCGAGTCAGGAGTGCCTGGATTTCTATGAATAAGCATCCAATTGTAACATCACATTTAATCTTTGCAACAAAGCAAGTCCAGTTAAAATGCTTTTAAAGCCATTATGTGAAAAGAAAAGGCACAATCTACTAGTTTTGTGTTTTTTTGCCTGAGTTGCACATTTACAAAGCTATATATCCAGATACATCAAGTTTTCATTTGTTTATTGTACAGTTAATTTGCCCAGGCTACTTTAACAGATTATGCCACCAAGGTACAACCTTAGAGTGTTCCTTAGATTACTTTTAAATGTGGTAAAAGATTAAATGCGGTCTGAATCAATCATGAAATGAAGGACTATACACAAGTAGAGATTAAGGTGTGTTTTGCATTTGTAAATGCATACCTCATTCCTTTTTTACATGAATTATCCTCAGGCTTGCTTACACTTTCATACAGAATTGTCTTTATTTTGCCAAGGATCTTACTCTGCATGTTATAACTGAATCAGTAGCCATCCTACTTTGTGCTGCAAACTGCTGTGTATCAAACATTGGACATTACCATGTAAGATAATAAATTGGTGGTGCAAAGTAGTAAATGCTAGCTGAGGTGGAAGACAATTTAAGAACTAAGATTTCCCCTTGAAATAAAGAAAATTGTCCCTCGTCCTTTGTTTTTAAACTCTGTGAAAAAGAAAACCATCCATCGATGTCTGTTGCTGCCCTTACTGTCCCCCCCACCCAATCCTCCCACTCAGCACCCACCACCCCAACCCCCCCAAAGCCCTTACTTACCCACTGGGGGTCCAATGCTGTAATCCTCTCTGGACCACAGATACATCTTCACTCTTTAATGCTGGACCACGAACAGGAAGTTAGGTACGGGGCTCAGTATATTTCAATGGAGGTTTGAACTTAATGGCATACCTTGGCCATTTTTGAATATTTTTGCCCCAAATTTTCAGCATGCCTTTTTTGGGACCCCGGCTCATGAACAACAGCAGTGAAATTAGGCAAATGTGTCCCAAAAGGTGATTTTGCAGTCACTGCACAAAATCACCTTTCCAGCAGGAGCTGAAACTTTTCTCTGCCCTTGTTCATGAGGTGGGGTCATAAGAAGACTATGTCGAACATGTGGCACCAAGATATTTAAAAACAACAAAGTTATGAGCCTACATTGAAATTTCCAAATGCAGGCTTGTAACTTTGGTAATTGTCAATATTTTGACCCCAAATTTTCAACACAGCCATTTCTTCACAGCACCTCATGAATGTGACAGCTGTCATTTTCCAAATCCTGGCCAAAATGTGTTTTTGCACTTGTGGTGCGAAATCACCTTTTGGGCAGGATTTGAATATGTTCCTCACCCTTGTTCATGAGGTGGGCTCATAAGAAGGCTATAAGCAGATATTGTCTCTCAGCTGCTGTATCCTGGGTAGTTACAATCTAACAATATGTCAAAGCAGGACACCACTGAAAATGAAATATTGCATCTCATCTGCTCTATCCTGGGTAAATATATAATAAAAATGTGTACAAGCAAGTCCCAGTACAACAGCAATACCATCGGTGAACATTCAGCATTGACAAATGCTTGTTTTTACATTTCATTTGTTTTTACATTTTTGTAATTTATGTTTCTAATTGTATGATCATACCAAATTTTTTTCTACTTGGCAGTACATGTCGTGGTGGAGTAGTGCACTCGTACCTTTGATTATACTAACACTCATTTCTCCTCCTCCCTGTTCACATTTTTTTTTGCAATTTCTTTTTCTGTTCTATGATTATGCCAAACTGTTTCTTACTTGGCAGTACATCTTGCATAGGACAAGTGCACTCAAACCTTTTATTGTACTATCAACACTCAAGTCCCCCCTTCACCATGCTGAAATTCTGTTTCTTTTTTTATGAGCCCTTACTGTAACAGTCTTGTGAGCTCTGTGTTACTGGAGCAACCACTTGTCAATGGGTTTGTGTTTCATGTTTTTGTCGTTGCAACTCCATTCTTATAGTTGGGACTTGACTGATTCATTTATTTTGCTTGATACTGTTCTGGGCTCTGCTCTGTTGTATCTCTAGGGACTTGTTCACTAACCCCTTCTTCTCTCCACATTTTGGTTTTTGATTTTTTAATATATAGTATTTTATGCATTATCATTTACTGTTATGTTTATGCTTATTATTTCTTTTTATTTCAATAGTCCATTGTTGTACCATGCTTTGCTTTGTGGTATTTATTATTTTGGCCATTATTTTTTTTTAAGTTATGACTTTTATACTCTGATTGTTTCTACTTCCCTCACACAATCCCCATCCCCACACCCCAATCTCCCAGCATACTGATCTTGCTACAGCGTCTCTCCAGGTTGTTTCCCACATACTTGTGTAGAGAACATTTAAATGCATAAATACTGTAGTTCTTATTCATGACTGTATAATACAGCCTTCCCATTTGACATACAGCTGCTGGCTTTTTTAACACTACTCTCATCCACCCTTATAGTTCCTGTGCACACATACTTGATAACAATGCAGCATGAGGTTCTCTAGTGTTAGAATATACACCTTTACAGTTCACGCTGCTACTCATTACTCCAGTTCCTAGTGAGTCATTCCAGAAAATATTAAATCATGTTTAGTAACAAGTTACAGTATTTCCACAAATACAATACTGCAAGCAGTACATTCACTTTTTTTATTTGACTTCAGTCCCCCAAGTGCAAATCAAAGTCTCTTATATTAGTCTTTGAAACCACTCACAAAACAGTAATTGTTGTTATAATTTTTGACTGTGAAAGGCCCACAGCGCTGAAACTGGTTTCCTGGGGTGAGGACCCAGAGCACAAGTACTGTAGGTTAAAGTGATTTGTGCGGGGACACATGATGAGTAAGTGATGGCTCTGAGATCCAAACCCAGGGTGGTTTGGTCTCCAGGTTCACAGCTTACTGCTCTAACCATTAGCACACTCGCTTTCTGTCTCTCTTGTTTTACCTCATGCTTGATTCAAAATAACCATACTATCCTTCACAAACTTTCTGAGATAAGCCCCACTCAGACACACACACTTCCTTTAATGTATGCCGCACATTTCTGGTGATCTGAGTTAGTATTTAACCCACAGTACAAGCTTATTGGTGAAACCCAAACACGGTTCCATGTCATAGGGCAATTACAAATTGGACAACTGCATTACAGCGACTACATTTGGGGTGGCTGTAAACTGCAGTGACAGTATTTTTGGTGATTCTATTACACCTGCAACAATTGTGTTTACTTGTGCAGGACAACAGTAACAACGGTACTCTCCGCACCTCCAATATACCTTCCCATGAATCGCTTCATTTCTCCTTAACACATAGCCACCATCCACCAGCAGTTGCATCCCTCTCTGGCTCCTGATAAACTCCACCTCCATAACAAGCCATGTGCCCCACAGGAACCCACTCACCTTTATCCTACAGGTGCACACAGGTTACACAGTGGGTCTCCATCTCCTGCACCCCCGATGGGGGACTGCACCCCAGGACCCCCATCTAATAGATTCCTACTCCATGCCAACCTGGACACTGGGGAAAGGCTATAATATTGGTCACTGTAATTTGCAGTCGCTCAATTGGACGAGTCGCTGTAACTGCACAGTCGCCCAAGTTGCAGTCGCTATAACTGAATTACCCATATTACTTCACCCAAATTCCTGCACTCAGTTGATGTGCTAACCTGAAACACAACCACAGCCATAACCTTACTGCCCTATAAATTGAACAAAATCAAATAATTTCTTTAAGTGAAGTGAGAATAAGTAGCTACGGAGTACATGTTTATGTACCCAGCACTTTGCACAACAATAAAAGAAGCACTTTATTTCCACTTTGGGGAGCAAACTGTATGATTAGAACAATGCCAGAATGTTATTCTTAGGTTTTCAAGTCATTGCACAAATATACTGATATTTTCCAATAATCAACATAAAAAAGAGAAAATTGATTAAACTTCCACAGTCCTTTCATGTAGATTTGGAGTAATTTATAGTTCACTTCACTTCAAAATGCAGTCTATAACTAAAATGTATATGTACATATCGCCCACTGATTCTTTTCCTTAGTTCCCTGAACTGTGGGGGAATACAAAAACTATACAGTAAACTTACACACTCAAAGTGTGCCCTGCCTATTATAACTCTAGCACTTGAATTGTCCCAAACAACTCCTCCCACCCACCACTCCTAAATCTATTGCTTAATTATCACCTTTCTCCACTTACCACCATCACTACACCATGCCCCGTTCCTCCCCCCTCCACCCCACCCCAATCCCCTGCTTACTATCTCCCTCACTGTACCGCCCCCCCACCTGAACCCCTCCCCCTTTTTCCTCCATACCCCCCAGTCTGCACCTCAGGCTGCCACCCTCCCTACACCCCGCTTACTATCTCCCTCACCCTACCCACCACTTCCCACTTAATCACTCCCCCCACTCTCACCTCCTATCCATCGTGACCCTCTCTCCACCTAGTCCACACCAGGGACCCCCTGTCACAATGACAAAGCCTCCTCAGGCTGCCACTATGTTTCAGCATCAACAACAAAAAAAACTCTTTCTGGTGGCCTTACCCCTCTCATGTACTAGCTACCTGAAATGTGTCTCTTGTTCTGTGCAGAATTCTGAACTAACTGTTTTCTCAAGTATAACTGACAATGAAGTAATCACTTTAAATTATATGGCTAATCTATAACCTAATTGGAAAGGGACTGTTAAGAACATCACTATATTTTTTATGTATGCTACAAAACTCTCCTTGTTTGCCATAAAACCGTGTAATCATGACATTGTTGAATGCAAATGTCTCTGTTTATATACTGCTGTACTGTTAATCTCTGTTTCTGTTCTTTGTTTTGACTTGGAGCCTTTGTAAATGAGCCCTTGGCTCAAAGGTATTTATCTCAAACTAAAGTAAATAAATAAATAAAAATGTTAGTTTTGTACCACATAACTGCAGCCTTTTGGCTCGGATATTAATGTCACAGCTCCCGAGATTGTCATTAGCCAACTGTTGTGCCATTCTGCATGCAATACTTTCACTGGCAGATAGCATATAATACGGTAGCGGGTGATCACATCGAGGACATAATATCACCGAACAGAACAAAGCAGGCTAAGCATTGCTGACTACAATGTTGGCATGGAACGATATCACCCACCCAAACCCCATGGGCAGTGCTCAGAACAAAAAGGCAAGGTGCCGACCGAAACCCCAGCCCACTGAATAGTGTAGTGCCCGAGGCACCATAACTGCAGCCAGCCGCAATGTGATGATTGGTCCCCCCAACCCTCTGCGATGCGGTAGACTACAACCCTGGTGTCTAGTGGACCCCCTTCCCCTACACCACCCCAGCAGGTAGATGCCCACCCCCACACCCCACCAACATACCCCGACAATGAGCAGGCAGCCAGCACAGCCCTCCACACACTGCCACGGCTTGCCGCTCCACTAAACGGACTGCATGGGCATGCATGCTCTACGTGCTCATTTAGTTGGTTCAGTGGAGCGGCCAGCCATGGCAGTGTGTGGTAGGCTGTGCTGGCCACCCGCCCATAGTCAGGGTATGTTGGGGGGATGCAGGGGGTGGGCATCTACCTGTTGGGGTGGTGTAGGGAAGGGGGGTCCACTAGACACCAGGGATGTAGTCTACCGCATCATGGTGGTTTGGGGGGACCGGCCATCTCATTGCGACTGGCTGCAGTTATGGTGCCTCAGGCACCTTTTGGTGGGTTGGGGTCTCAGTTGGCACCTTGCCTATTCATTTTGTGCACTGCCCATGGGGTTTGGGTGGGCAATATTGTTCCACATTGACATTGTAGCTGGTGATGCTAAGCCTGCTTTGTATTGTTCGGTGATATTATGTCCGTGATGTGATCACCCGGTACCTATAATACAGAAGTAATTGAGTTCTGAATTTTTATTGAAGCTTCAGAAAATATTTTGATGGGGGGGTGGGTGTCAATTGGAACCAGTTTCTATTTTTGAGTGGCCCATTATAAGCTGGAAATCTAACTGCCATAGTTGCTGCGTTTTGACTTACTCTTGTACTTCAACTGCGCAGTGAATAAGTGGTTTTGGATTCTTACCTGGGTTTCTTGGTTCCCACTGTGCTCAAAATCCACAAGTGCATGCCTTTAATCAGTGCGGAGGAGGAGAAGTTTGGATACTTAAACATACATTATTGTTTAAATCATATGTATTGTTATTATGTTTCATTGTTATTCTTCAGTGCTGTCATATACCATATTTCTATTTGGATTTGTGGGTGGGGGTACTGCCTGTTGTTTTATATGATGTCCACATTTTATTTTAGTTACCTGTGTGTTATGTTTTTCAGTAGTACATTAAATAAATGAAAAAATATACTGTACTGTAATTGTATCAGGAGTAAGAATGATGCCTCACATCGTTCCACAGTAATCGTGGCTGCGTTAGCATGGGCTGCCCCAACTAAGCTGTATCTTTCTCTCTTTGTGTGTGTGGTGAGGGAACATGAGGCTGGGTAAAATTTAATTTACACCAGAGAAACAGACTAGTATCTGTTACTTTCTTAAATAATTGATGTACATCAGTAAATCCTAATTCTGGCAGCACAAATAATGCAGTATGAAATTGTAATATTATAAAATGGCAAAATATTTGCAAGGAAGATGATTTTTCAGTGACTACCTTGTATAGTGATGTTATCCCAGCACATCTCTGTCTCTGGGACCAGCAGCCACATGACCTGTTCGTATTTTCTAGTATGACAAATTAGTACACTCCAGTCTTGTCAAATGCAAAAACCTCCGTCACACCATGGCACGGTTTATTATCAGTGTATTAAAAAACACACATTGAAACAACCCAACTGCCAACCGAAACCCAGCTGCTCACCAAAACCCAAATAACAATACCAAACTAACCTTTTCTTCCAAATAGCCATGGCTTCAAAGTGGGACACAATGCATGCTGCACCCGCTTGGCTTGCCGCTCTGCCATTTCTCCAGCATGCCCAGCAACATACCAATATCAGACCCTGAAATAGTATCGCGCCAGCAGCTCTCATTCAGTGATGCATTTTAAAATGGCAGTGGTGCTTGTACTCATGGAAAACAGTGCTTTACATCTCACTGCTAACATCTCTCACTACAGTGATGGAAAGCCTCCTTTACTTCTGCTTAAAACACAGCCAAGACTGTGTGGGGGAGGCAATGACCACCACCACCAGCACATAAGAAGAACCACAATGTGGACAGATGAAGACAAGAGATAGCAGCAATGCTATCTACTGCACATAATGGAGACTGTGAATTTTTTGTTAACCAATATACCTCCGTATACAAAAATCAATAAAAATGAAACAAAAAAATGTATTTTTCAATTTTTTTTCTTTTTGTGTGCACAGGCAAGCCATTGTATAATAGCAATAATACACTCCAGGGGTGTGTGTGTCATGCGGGATAATGGCACTTCTCAGGCATTGAAAGCACTCAGCCTGTGGCCTTATGCTTAATCATCTGAGGAGTGATGTTATCCAGTATGAGACACACCCCTGTCATGCGTTATTGCTTAATAATAAATGGTTAGTGATGTTTATGAACGGTGGACAGTGACTTGGAAACTGCATTATACACGGCTGTGTATAATCACCCATGTATAACACAGTTTGATTAACCACGTTTCCCCCCTAATAAAAAATCAATGTTTTAGAACCCCTACTAAGTCATCTCAGACTTCACTCACGCTGTCACTTCATTCTAACAGCTCACGCTATCACCTCCTGCCCTCAGCTTGTACCGTCAGTTTGTGCTCTGTACTGCTTCGCACAGCCTTGACAGAAACTGCCAAGCAGCAATCCCACCTGTGGGCACTTCATAAAAGGAAAAATTGTCACAAGAAAAGGACCACATCAAAGAAATTGTTTTATTACTACTAATAGGACTGTTCTTGTACACAAAATTCTTCAGCCTGTTACTTAGTGCACAGCTTTTAATTAGTTACATAAAACTTTCCTAGTTGCTGAGTTCAGCTTGATGGGACTGCGGGTGTGGTGGGGAGGAGGCAGGGGAAGCTGCAAAGAACTCTTCAAATTCCTAAACTTCAGAATTTGAAAAATGTTATGTGTTTCAACAGTAAAAAAGTTAAAGGTCTCATGTATAAGTTGATTACTAATAACATTGCTTCAGACTGGCATTCTATTCATATTCTCTTCACTAAATAATTAAGTCAAAACAAATAAAGAGACCATTTATTATAAACAGAATAAAGTATGGTGTGGTGTGTGTAATGAGAACTTTACACACCCCCAAGGTGTTAGATACTACATAAACCCCGAGAGTGAAGCTAGAGGGGTTTATTACAACATCTAACACCGAGGGGGTGTGTAAACTTCGAGTTTCCACATACCACTCCTCTTTTTATTTTATATAATTGCTGGGTTTCCCTTTTTCACCACAGCAATTATATAAAATACTAGACGTTCTGGTGCAGTCACACTCCAGTTCTGTTTTCCACCACTCTACACTTTCATCCCGTTTGCATTTTTAAAAATCTTATGTACAGTTTTCTTTTCCCCCGTTGAGTTTAAAATTAGGTAATTTAAAAAAAAACATACAGTGGAGTTCTGCTGGTCTGGCGGTTTCATTTTTTAAGCAGAAGGCAAGCCAAGGCGAGCGGTCAGAAAGCGAGGAACTGCAGGACGCACATGCACAGCATGAGGAAAACTCTGTGCATGTTTGGCGTAATAAACACTCCTTCATTATGACAAATTATGCCATGGTTTCCCTATGGGAAAAAGGGAAGCCCATTAATTATGTATAGAATAAAGTATGGGTCGGGGTGTGTAACGAGATTTTACACACACCCGAGTTGTGGGATGCTACATAAACCCCGAGGGCGAAGCCCGAGGGGTTTGTGAAAAGCATCCCACAACAAGGGTCTGTGTAAAATTGAGTTTTACACCCCGACCCATTTTTTATTTTATATAATTGCTGGGTTTCCCTTTTTTTGCCTCAGCAATTATATAAAATAAACAGCTCTGTGTACCCTCCCAGTGTATCCTAAAGTCAGTCCTTTTAGTCCGGTGCCGAGATTTTTGTATTTTAAACTGCTTTTTTTTTTTGCATTTCTTAAGGGTTTTCTGCGTTTCCAGGGTATAAGGGGGGAGAAAAGAAAAGGACTTACCGCTGAGTTCTTGTGGCGGTTCTGTTTCCCGTAACACGGAAGCGGTGAGCGGTCTCGGCTGGTCGTGCTGCTGTGTGAGTAGGCAAGAGAGGAAGGAATGGCGCTGTTTGCTGCTATAAATGCTCCTTCTTTATAATGGCAAATTACGCCACGGTTTCCCTATGGGAAAAAGGCGGAGCCAGTCATTATATATACAATAATGGATGGGTAAGTGTGCTTAACGAGAATCTAATGGTTGTCTGAGATGTGGGATGCTACATACCCTTGGGGTTTATTAAAACATCCCACACCAAGGGCAACCATTAAATTTGAGTTAAAGACACACGTCATCTTTTATTTCTTATAATTGATGGTCTGCAAGTTTTTTCCATTGTTGGTCTAGTGTCCCTGTGTCTCACTCAGGCTGATACACACACACACAGTTTACGTCTGCCCATCCCTCTTTTTAATTTATTTTTTGTGTACTTTGTTTTTATTTTAATTTTTTTTACTTGCAGTCTCTGACCGCTGTTGCGATCAGGTTGTTTACTTGTGGATCAGGCTGGTGTTTCGGGTGAAGAGATGTAAAACTGAACACCCTAATAAACAAGGTCTGAATTCCATGGCATGTACCTGTAGGTAAGTTTTTGTAACCATATTTGCAGTTTAAAAATGAACATATTGGTGTCTCTGTAAGATATTGCTAGTCTATTTATGATGTCTTCTTATATCCATTCTCAGTGACTATAGTCTCTCTGCTAGTTAACAAAGTATAATTTTTTAAAGAGGGACTCCCGCCAAAAGTACTACATTGCAGAATTAGAATAAGTATACCCCCAATAAAGTTCATAGCAAAAATTAGGTTTATTTGTAACTTCGTTTTAAAGTTATGAGCTACTTTATAATCTTGGTTTCATCACCTATTCAAAAAAGCCAGTTTCAGTGAAGAGCCACTGATGATGTCATCTCCCAAACTCACACTTTAGTCCTCCTGTCAGCCACCTTATAGGACCTGCTTCTCCAAAGTTTAAGAAACTGTAACTATAGTAATCCTTTAAAGAAAGATGACATAGGGTTGGCCACAGTGCTTGCATTTCCAGAATGTTCAGATGCATGGCATGGTACTTTAGAACATGTCAGAAGGTGGTTTTGGAACGCCTCACTGAAACAAGGCATAGAATGTCAAGGTGGTGCACAATTTTAAAATGTTGGGAGGGGACACACAATCTCAGAATGTGACAGGGATGTGCCATCTCAAAATATGGTGAGGCAATCAGTCTCAGAATGCGACAGGAACACACATCATGAAATTTGGTGGGGACTGGCAATTTCAGAATATAGTGGGGATGCACGCTGTCAGAATGTGAGTGGACACACCATTTATTCTAAAATTGCTTGTCCCTGCCACATTCCAGAATTGCATGCTCCACCATATTTCAAAATTGTGCATCACATCCCCTCCACATTCCAACATTATGTGTCCCAGCCACATTCTAAAATTGCACATCCCTTCCCCATTTCCAAACTGTGCGTCTCTGCCACATTCTGAAATGGCACATCCCCGCTTAATTCCATAACTGCACATCCCCACCAAGTTGTGTTTCAATGCAACATTCCAAAATTGTAACTGCCATGTTCCCAAGTTGTGCATCACACCACATTCCAAAATTGTGCATCACTACGACATTCCAAAATTGAGCATCACCATCACATGCCAAAAATATGCATCGCTGCTACATTCTGAAACTATGTGGCACCGCCACATTTTGAAATTGTACATCACTTCCACATTTTGAAATTTTGCATTATCGCCACATTCCAAAATTGTGCATCACCTCCACATTCTGAAATTGTGCATCACCGCCCCATTTCAAAATTGTGTCACCACCACATTCCAAAATTATGCATCACCATCACATTCCGAAACAGTGAGTCACTGCCAATTTCCGAAACTGTACATCACTGCCACATTCTGAAATTGTACTTATGCATCACCGCCACTTTCCAAAACTGTGTGGCACCACCACATTCCAAAACTGTGCATCATCGCTGCATTCCAAACCTGTATGTCATTGCTGCATTCCAAATCTGTATGTCACCGCCGCATTCCGAACCTGTACATCACCACTACATTCCAATCCTGAGCATCACCACTGCATTCTGATATTGTGTGTCACCGCTGCATTCCGAAATTGCTTGTCACCACTGCATTCTGAAATTGTGTGTCACCACTGCATTCCGAAATTGTGCGTCACTGCCACATTCTGAAACTGTGCATCACCGGCACATACTGAAATTGTGCATCACTGCCACATTCTGAAACTGTGCATCACCACCACTTTCCAAAACTGTGCATCACTGCCACATTTCAAAATTGTGCATCACTACCACATTATGAAATTGTGCATCACCATCATATTCTGAACCTGTACGTCACTGCCGCATTTCAAAATTGTGCATCACCACCACATTCTGAAATTGTGCAACACTGCCATATTCTGAACCTGTGCGTCACTGCTGCATTTCAAAACTGTGTGTCATCGCCACATTTCAAAATTGTGCATCACTGGCACATTCTAAAATTGTGCATCACTTCCACATTCCAAAATTATGTGTCACTGCCACATTCTGAAACTGCATCACTGCCACATTCCAAAACTGTGAGCCACCACCACATTCCAAAACTGTACATCACCACCACATTCCGAAACTGTGCATCACCGCTGCATTCCAAAACTGAACAAAATTGTACATCAGTGCCACATTCCAAAATTGTGCATCACCACCACTTTCTAAAATTGTGCATCACCACCACATTTAAAAATTGTGCATCACCACCACATTCACAAATTGTCGTCCACTAGTTTCTGAACCTGTCAATCACTGCCACAATTCAAGGTATAGTCACTACAACACTCCCAAATTGTGCATCATCACCACATTCTAAATGTGTGCATCACTGCCACATTCTAAAATTGCACATCACTGCTGCATTCTGAACCTGTGCATCACTGCCACATTCAGAAATTATGCATCACCGTCACATTCCAAAACTGTGTGTCACCACCACTTTCTGAAACTGTGTGTCACCACTGCATTTCTAAATTGTGTGTCATCGCCACATTTCAAAATTGTGCATCACTGGCACATTCTAAAATTGTGCATCACTGCCACATTCCAAAATTATGTGTCACTGCCACATTCTGAAACTGCATCACTGCCACATTCCAAAACTGTACGTCACCACCACATTCCGAAACTGTGCATCACCGCTGCATTCCAAAACTGAACAAAATTGTACATCAGTGCCACATTCCAAAATTGTGCATCACCACCACTTTCTAAAATTGTGCATCACCACCACATTTAAAAATTGTGCATCACCACCACATTTAAAAATTGTGCATCACCACCACATTCTGAAATTGTGCGTCACCACCACATTCTGAACCTGTGCGTCACTGCCACAATTCAAAATTGTGCGTCACTACAACACTCCCAAATTGTGCATCACCACCACATTCTAAATGTGTGCATCACTGCCACATTCTAAAATTGCACATCACTGCTGCATTCTGAACCTGTGCATCACTGCCACATTCAGAAATTATGCATCACCGTCACATTCCAAAACTGTGTGTCACCACCACATTCTGAAACTGTGTGTCACCACTGCATTTCTAAATTGTGCGTCACTGCCACATTCCAAGCCTGTGCATCACCGCCACATTCTGAAATTTATTTACTACCTTTTGGTAACCAGGTAAGTGCACTAGGCAAACTGTTTATTTTTAGGCATGACCCAGGAGGGTACAAGTCAAAAATACAAGGGTTAACAGATACACACACTTTGCAGTACAATTACAAGTTAGAATTAAATGGGTTTACAGAGGTGCAGGTAACATAGTACATTGGTGAATGGTATATATTTCACAGTCCTAGAGGTAACAAAAACAGGCAACAAGGTACAATAGGGGATAAAGGATACAAGCAAGAAGGAGCAATTAACTAAGTCCAGTTAGGAGGCAGATAATCGGAGAAAGAAAAATAAAACAGAGAATCCTAAGTGCTTATCTGTTATGCATCACCACTGCATTCTGAAATTATGCATCACTGCTGCATTCCAAAATTGTGCATCACCACCACATTCCAATTCTATGTATTACCACTGCATTCAGAAACTGTGTGTCACCACTGCATTGTGAAATTTTGCATCATTGCTGCATTCCAAAATTGTGCATCACAGCTGCATTCTGAAATTGCACATCGCTACCACATTCCAAACCTGTGTATCACCACTGAATTTCGAAATTGTGCATCACCACCACATTCTGACATTGTGGGTCACTGCTGCATTTTGAAATTGTGCATCACCGCTGCATTCCAAACCTGTACATCACTGCAACATTCTGAACCTGTGCATCACCATCACATTCTGAAATTGTGCGTCACTGCTGCATTGTGAAATTGCTCATCACCACCGCATTCCAAAACTGTGTGTCACTGCCACATTCCGAAATTATGCATTACCACCACATTCTGAAATTCTGCATTACTGCCACTTTCCAAAATTGTGCGTCACTGCAACATTTTGAAATTATGTGTTTCAGCTACTTTCTGAGACTGTGTCATTGCTGTATTCCACAATTGCCACCTGGTGACATTTCAAAATGTTATACCTACAGTATTTAAAAAATTGCACACAACTTTGTCATTCTAAAGCTGTGTTTGCCACTGTATTCCATTCCCCGTCATATTCTGAAGTATTGTACCTAGCGTCTTCACATTATAGAAGTGCATGTGCTGATTCCCCCTCCCCTTTGTCAGTTTTCCTTTTTCAGATGCTTAGTACACCTGCAGTTTTAACTAACATAGGAGAAATAAGTCATATAAGGTAGCTTGCAGGGAGGACTAGGTTGTGAGTTCAGGAGAGAACATCACCAGCAGCTCTTCACTTAAACTGGCTTTTTTGAACAGGCAATGAATTAAAGGTTACAAAATGACTTGTAACTTTTAAATGAAGTAACTTACAGATTTGATTTTTGCCATGAGGCTGATTAAGGATATGCTAATCCACATTCTGAATTTATTGATGCCAAAAATGTTAGCCTCAGTCCCTCTTTAAATTGGATAACTGGTACTTTAATTGGTGCTTCTCACTTCTTGCATACTATAGTATTTAGGGATACTGCAACTGCATTAAATAAAATAACATGTGACATTAACATAATCTGCCGCAGCCTGAATGAGATCACACCACCACAACCACCATTAAATATGTTTCTGACACCGAGGGCACAACGCAGTGCAGTACGTATTGAAATTCATTAAAAAATTTAAAAAGTCCCAATGAACTGATTATTTATAGATAATTAGAAGGTAATTATGTTTTTTTTACAGTCCCATAAGGAAAATTTCCAACAATACATTGCAACTGAAAATCAGTCAGAAGTATTAAATAATTGTTTTCATGTTATTCACTTTCAGATCTAGTGTCAAGAGGGTGTATCATTACATAATTCAGTATTTTACACTAGAACAGAGACGGTCCATTCTGAACAGTTTATTCCGTATCAAATGAATATGTAATGACTCTTTTATAAACAGAATGCACATACAGTGTGCAACATCATCATTCTGATTTTAACTATCAAGGGAGACTTGGCATAATATCAAGGTAGCTGAAAGACAAACACTGTGCTTCTTGAGTCTTCTTGGGTCATAGTTAATAAAATATATAGACACTCTGTTGTATTGTGTAAGTAATAACATTGCTTGCTACATATGTGCAACTACCAGCATATCCAAGAGGCACATGTGAGCTCTGTGATATTGTGTCACATACTATCACAGTTATTTGGTCTGTTAATTCAGCAGCCTCAGCTTCTGCTGTGGTAAGACTTTAATAACTATCTCAAAAAGGAAAGAAATTAATTACAAAAAACTGTGTTAATGAACCAGTTAGCGTTCATCTTAATGCCAAAAAAGTACGGAAATGAGGCATTAGGGTTTTTCAACCTAACTCCGAGTCCCCAACCACACCCCCAAGCAGCAAAAAGACAAGACCACATTGGCAACCACAGACAGCTTTCATCAGGTAAGACAAACATACAACTGTTTCCAGATTACACAAATGCAGCATCACTGATGTGCTACCTTTGTGGATTTGTATCTGCAGTATGCACACTACAAGACAAACACACTCACTTATCGCTACAGCTAGAAATCCATGATACTCAAATCACAACACTGCTTCTGTGTATAGAAGCACAGGCCACCATAGCCAGATACAAATCCATGACATCCAAATTACAAGAGATGTTTTGTCTGCAGAGGGCCTGCACTTCTGTGGCCTCAGATACTCATGGACACTGTTAAGACATACACACACACACACACACACACTTGATGGGACTCCACTTCTGCAGCCACTGGTATAAGATATACATACCAACCGCTGGTTGCAGAAATACAGCACCACAAATTCATGCAACAATACTTCTGTGTGCAGAAGCAAAGGCTGCTGAGGGGCCTGTGCCTCTTCAGTCACAGGTATAAGACATGCACACGAACTTCTGGCTCTGGAAGGGCAGGCACCTGTTGAGCCTGCAGTTACACAGATGGAAGCACTGTTGTAATGTGGGGATAATGGTTTCAGCAGTGGATACAAACATTTGTCAAGGGGGTAGCAGTTTGTCAGTTACACAGTTGCATATAGAAAATCATGCACTAGTGAATCATGCTATCTACCAAGGTAATTTGTACAGCATGCATGAGTATATCTGGGTACAGATGTGATGGCCCCATGGGGCCTTCTGTCTGCACAAATCATGCATGCTGTCAATACAAGCTCCGGTGGACCCTGTGCTTATGCAGCTGCAGACACAAATCCAAGAAAGTAGCACATCAGTGCCACTGCATTTGAGTCATCTGAAAACAGTTGTATGTTGTTTTTCTTACCTGATGGCCATCAGTGATTGCTTGTATAGTCTTCTCCTTTTGCTTCTTGGGGGGGCTTAGGGTCAGAAATGCTAATGGCACATTTCCCTACTTTTTTGGCAATACAGTATGTCGAACCCTAATTGTTGCATTAGCACAGTTTTTTGCAATGACTATATTAAATACATATATGACACACACAACAGGGACAGGGACCTGTGTTAAAAATTATTTATTTTCACTTGGATAACCTCACGAGTGTCATAAGCCACAATGATGTGCCCAAGGGCAAACGGCTGGAGAGGAAATAGACCATTTATTACTCAAGGTCCCAGCTGTGTATTTCATTTATGCAATAGGCAAGGACTTTGTGTTAGTGATTTTTTTTAAGAAGGTTTGGTTGTTGTTGTTTTTTTATTTAAAAGTTTAGTGGGGGGTTTTGTGTGTATGTTTGTAAAAAAATTCTCCTCCACTTCTGAGAAGCACGGTTGCCATCGCTGCTGCCATGGACAACATGTGATTATGCTAGCATTGACTGAGCTGCATTGCCACTGACTGGTCAAGTGAATGGCTTTCACAAATTTTACAGAAAACATGGCATACTTGTCTAGTGAGGGAGCAGCCAAGCAGTGCTGTAGAGAGTGATGGTTTCAGTATGTATTTTCTGCTATTTGGGAGTTGGGATTGGAGATTGCTTTTCTTATTTGTTTTTAATTTGTGGCTATGGAAGACATTTGCCATGCAATGGAAAGAGTGGAAGGATGTGGAAGAAACAGTAGGCACTGCCGGCTGGTCGGGGTTCAGAGAGAAGTGTTGGTGGTTCTGATGGCTGAGTTTAACAAATGTACTGATTTTCAATGTTTTTAGAGGCTGCAAATTTGTGCTGGGTAAGAGGAGAGTGGAGGACTGGAGAGGTAATGTGAGCAGGGACTGAGCAGTTGGGCGAGCGGGGCAAGGAATGAAGCTTTGGTTCTTGACAGAAAAAAACAAGTTTGCTTTTGTTCTGTCTATTAGCTGGATGCTTGAAATAAAAAAGTATGTGATTAGGAGGTTTTGTGTGAGCAGTGTCATTGTTAAGAGGTACTGCTGGCTGTGATTAAAAAGCATGAAAGTAGTGCAGGTTGGGGGTGGGTGTGAGACACTTCATGATGATGTGTCTACTATGGACAAACAGAACTCAAACATCAGTATTTATGTAATGGGTTTTCTGTCCACACCTACTGCATAAATATACATATTTTATTTATTTATTGAGTAAATTGGATTTACAACCTTTGAGTCAAAGACTCATTTACAAAGGCTCCTCATCAAAGTACAAAACATAAACATAATACACAACATACTAACAGCTTGTATAAAACAGTAATTCAAAGTGATAACGAAAGAAACACAGGTTATAGTGGTACAGTAGCTGGAGAAGATCTGTCTAGGAGAAATATAAGAGACAATATATACTTGTAGGTACCTGCAGAACAGTTCGAATACTGGGACAGGACCTGGCCATCCTGGCTAGTGGTCGGTAGCCAGTTGTTAGTGGTGTTGAGTCATAGCCCATTTTGCCCGGTGCAAAGGCAGTGGTGGGTGGAAAGTATGTATTCTTTGAGGGCTATTTTGAAAGGACCCAATCTGGTGATAGAGGAAACAGCTGAGGGGAGCTCATTGTACCACAACGGTGCTCTGTAGTGAAAGGACCTTTGAGCTAGTGAGGTCATGACCCTGGGAACAGCCCATATCAGTTTGTTAGCCGAGCGGGTGTTAGTTGTGGCATGAGCTGAGCAGAGGGTGGCAGATACTTCAGGGGTGTGAGATCTAGATTAATTTTTTTAATGAGGAGGGCTGTTTGATAGTGGACTCTTTTGTCAAAAGTGAGAATATTTGTTATGGCATACAGGGTACAGTCACAGGTATGCCTGTCGGCTCCGGCGAGGAGTCTGCATGCTTTGTTGATGGCTAGTTGGATTTTATTCAAAGCCATGCGGTCGGCAGCCACATATATGGTTAGACCGTAATCTACTAGAGAGAGAACAGAGGAGGTGACTGCAAGGTTGAGGGCCTCAGCCAGCAGGCATTCTCTATGCCGATACAGTAGTCCAGTGTGAATATTTATGGCTGAGGTGAGGTTGTCAATGTGTGGATGGAAAGAGAGGCTGGGGTCAAATGTAAGGCCCAGATATTTGTAGGTATCTACCTGCTCCAAGGGGAGGCAGGCTTTGGAGAAGATTTTTAGCTGGGCATCTGCATTTCTGCTTTGACGGTGGGCAAAAAACATTGACTTAGTCTTTTTTAAATTGACCACCAATCTGTGGTCCGCAAACCAGTTTTTGACATGGGTGAATGCAATTTGTAGTGATGACTGAAGGATCGTGGGGTCTGGATGTGCATTAAACAGAACCGCATCATCAGCGTAGAGCAGACGTTTACTTGGGCAGGCTTTAGGCAGGGTATTCAGGAAGATGCTGAGTAATAAGGGACCGATGATGGAACCCTGTGGGACCCCAGAGCAGACAGGCAGGGTAGTCAAGTGAGTGTTATTAATCTTAACACATTGAGACCTATCTGACAGGTAACTTGCAAACCACGTGATGGGTCCAGGAGACAGCCCGGTGAGCCGGAGAGTATTTAGGAGCAGGCTAAGTGAGACAGTATCGAAAGCTTTTAAGAGGTCAATAAATACTGCACCTGCTAAGTGTTTCTTAACCAGGGCTTTGTGAAGTGAGTTGGAGAACTCTGTGGGGGCAGTTGTTGTGCTATGCCCTGTTCTAAATCCATGTTGTTCTCTACATAGTATGTTGTGCGCTAGGAGGTATTCTAGACCACGGAGCCGCCGTCGGCTGTCGGAAGTGTGGGTCGCAATTCAGGGCAGTTGCAATTAGCTGGAACTGCCCTGAGTTGCAGCCGTAATTGAGTGCAGTTGTATTTCTTCAAGTTTCAACGGCGATGCTGGAACTCCTCACACACCACTCTCCCTCCCAGCTCTGCTCACCCTGACAGTCTCCTCTCCACCCCACCCCCTTCACCACCAGTGCCCATTGCCAACTGCTTAGGCAAGCTTTTTTTTTGCTTAAATTTGAATGCAAAGGGTCAGAAAGCATCTACATCCTGATCCACCAACCAAATTGTGGCCCTGGCTCTGCAGAGCCTATAGAGTATGCGAGGGGGAGGAGCTAGGGAGTTGTGCGCACTGCACATGAGACCGTGATGAGCAGAAGCAGAGAAGAATGAAGCAGACAGAACAAAACGGTAATCCGAGTGGGATGGCAGTTGTTTTGCGCAATGTGTGGGATCGGGTCGGGTCAGGTCGGGATCCTTAATCCACTTGTCTTGAGTTAACCCACTGGGACAGCAGAAGAAGCAAGAGGACAGACTGAGAGAGAAGAAGAGGGAGAAAAGACAAAAGACTAAAGAACACATGGGGTCAGGGCGGACTGCAATGTGGGCCTAAGGAGTTGAATGAGAGAGTGCCTGGAGCAGGACATGGCATGGAGGTCCGTCGGACACGAACTGTTGCACTAGACAGTGCACTGAGGTGAGGTGATTTCTCAGTTTTGGGAGTTGGGAAGGGTCAGTGGTACTGCCCTTGCAGGTGTATGAGGTTGTGTCGTGGTGGGAGGAGGTGGAGAAAAAAAAGAATAACTGTTAACTCCCCTCCCCAAACTGGGACAAATGCAGAGATCTTAAGCGAGGAATTGGCATTTGAAATAAATGTCAGAATCGAACTGCCTTTAGCAGTCCCATAAAAATATGAGCCAGCAATAAAGGTTTCTTAGAGTCTGTCAGGGCTGCTGTTGGAGGATAAATGTGCTGGCATATGGAAAGCAGTGATGTGGTTCCAAGAGGTTTAAATTACACTTAAGAGTTGTACTGCAGACACCTGCAAGCTGGTAACAAAAAGTAGAAACATGTATGATTATATTAAAAAAATATATTTGTTTAATTACAGAATCATAAGAATCATATTGCCAGCAATGGTTAGGCTATATGTCAATATTTACTAACTGGGAGAAAATTCAGTCCTTCCTGTGAAAGACATACATTCCCCTATGACTGACTGAGTGCTTGTCCTAAAATATTGTTTGGCAATCTTGACTGAAAACTTTTTATTTATTAGTTTTACCCTCTTGTCTCTGACATTGCCTTCCTCTGCTTAGCACTCCAGTGCAGCTCCCGCAGCTTGGATGGACACCTTTTAGGGGATAAGTTGGGGTCCCCATCCAATCGGTTGAGTGTATGAGCACCATGGCAAGTTGGGGTTGGTAGATCCCAAAGTAATCCAGCATTATGCTGCTCACAATCCCAGGGCTTTTCCTTCCTGTTTCTCCCCTTGGATGTGCCATGAGTCAACTGGCACACATGCATACAAAGCGACCACCCATCGTGCCTGCTCCTTCTGCACCACCACCTGTGGTCCCCAAGGTAGCAGAGCCTGCAGCCTACCTTCACAGGAGCAGGAGCATCCTGTGGAGCACTCGGTCTTCCTCCCCACAGCTGGACCCCGATATCCAGGGCTTATTCCTGAACTGGGGTCACCAGCATCTTGAGTAGTAGCCCTATCACTGTGCTGCCGAGCTAGATTATACCAGTTCTTCACAATACTCTTAAATGCACTTCTGACTGTGTCTGCTTACACAGTTTGTCTTGGACTAGTGTTGCAGTACTGTACATCTTCTTGCAACTAAACCAGGCCAGCATATGCACTGCATAGACTGGTTCTCCGGTTGTCGGTCTTGGGGGAGCAGGGAGGAGGTCCCTCCAGAGGAGGACTTGTCTCGAGGAGGCCAGCCAGGGAGGGCATCCATAGTCCTACTAGGCTGCTAGGCGTGAGAGTGAGAATGCACATGGTGGCTGGTGTGAGTAGAGCCTAAGGCCTAATAGCAGCTACTGTAGCAGAACCGGGTCGGGAGTCCTCTGTAGTCGTTTGTCATGTTGTGGTGCTGGGCACAGCCTGGGTCTGTGTCGCTGACAGGTGGCAGTATGCGGCTTGACTTGCTCTTGTTTGGTGGGAGTCTGGTCGGAGCCTAGAGGAACCATCCTAGGCTGTGGCACAGCATGCTTCTCAGTCGTCATGGAGCGAGTGAGGAGTTCACCTCAGTCTGTCTGGCGGAAGGAAGTTAGGAGGGAGAATTGGTCTGGATAAGGATTCTGAACTGGAAAAGCAAGTAAACTATAAAAGTGCTGCAGTGCATTTTTGTTTTTTTAGGTTAGAATCGCAGGCAGAGAAGAAAGAAAAACAAAGTTTGTACTATACTGTGTAGTGCATGAGATGGAGCTCAGGCAGCTCACCTGTGGCAAAAAATATGAAAACCTCAGTCTACCCCATCCCCTATTTAGTCAAGACAGTGCATGAGCATTCCACCTTGAGTCTCCTAGTCCGCTCCCTGACAGACTCCCATTTTTTCAGATTCCATAGAAATGAACTAAAAGGAGAACTCCTTTACTGCTGACCCAGATTTACATCAGTGGTAGAAATAGAATAGAATAGAACTGTTGTTATTGTGAATTGATTTTGAATACCCTTCTTGTAGTACAAGTGCTTAAGGTACATGGTTTTGGCACAAGTGCTGTTTTTCTTTTTCTGTTGGTGTCTGAGTCTCCCATAGGCCCATCCTGGTCTACTCCCTCTTCAGTCATGTTGTGTGCCACTCTGCTGAAAAAAAAAAAGACATATACCTGGGCAGGAAAAGTGTAACAGATTTTTTCCCCTTTTGCACACACACTCAGTCTGTTCATATCCTAGATGGACTCTCACATTGAGTGCGAGGGGGGTTGATCTTAATATAGTTTTACTAGCCCAAATCCTAGTGCAAATTGAGCAAGGCTAGTGCAGTTACATAGAAACTGTTGGCAGATTAGGACCGCTAGCCACTAGGCCCATCTTGTCTGCCCGTAGGCCCTATGCATTGTATGTGGCCACTAGTCCTATGTGATCAATGTCTTCATCACTCCCTCCCCCTCAAGGTTCCCTTGTGCCTGTCCCTGGCATGCTTAAACCCCTCCACTGTGCTTGCCCCCACAACTTCCTGTGGCAGAATATTCCAAGCATCAACTACACTTTCTGTGTAGAAAAATGTTCTCACATTACTTCATGTTGCCTCTTAATCTACCCCCTCCAGTTTTATATTGTGCCCCCTTGTTCTAGTACTTTTTCTACATTGGAAAAGGCCCCCCATGTGCACCTTGTTAATGTCTTTGAGGTACTTGAAAGTTTCAATCATGTCCCCCACTCTCTCCTCTCCACCAGTGAGTACATCAGTACATGTTGAGGTCCCTTAGTCTCTCCTCATATGTTTTGTGGTGCAAACCCTACACCATCTTTGTTGCCCTGCTCTGGATAGTCTCCACCATGTTTATGTCCTTTCTTCAGGTGTTTCTTCTAGAACTGCATGCAGTACTCCAGGTGAGGCCTTACCAATGTTTTATACAATGACATCACCACCTCCTGCCTCCTGCTAGTGATACCACTGCCTATGCATTCCAGCATGCCATTGGCCCTCCCCATTGCCTTTGTGCACTGTTTAGATACCTTAAGGTTATCAGATATAACCCTTAGGTCCCTTTCCTCCTTGGTGACAGACAGCCCCCCCCCCCCCCCCCCTAAATTTGTAGCTCCCCTCAGGGTTCCCTTTACCCAGATGCATTATTTTGCATTTTTTTGCATTGAATCTCAGTTAACTCTACTTGTCCATCTTGACTAGTGCATGTTTTCATGGCAGTTAGTGAAGTTAAAAAAAGTCTCTATTTAGCAGGTTTTTGTCCTCATGCATGTCTGTCTGACAATTTGTCCCATATTAAGTTCAGTGCCCCTAATTTCCCTACATTTTGAGTGTCTGTATCCAACATTTCAGTGACAAAATGCCAAGTGGTATACAGGGTCTACCCTGCAGGTCGTGGGTTTTATCACAGCCTCACCATAGCTTTCCCCAGTTTCCCATCCAAATCTCTTAACTCTGTTCTTTCCCCTGGACACCACTGCAGGGCAGACTCTGAAATGACCATCCCCAGATCCATAGCTGTCAATGCTTGAAAGCATAGGGGGGGTCCCCAGCTCTTCAAAATGGACCAAGCCAGCCAACAATGGTGGTTGTGGATACTGTAGAGGGGTTCAAGAGGGGCTGGGACAGGTATAGTGGGAGGGTGCATCTAAACAGGATCAGCATTGGGGGGCCACCAAGGCAGGGGAAGGGAGTGGAACTTTGGAGGGGGGCAGAAAACAGGGTCCTAAATGGGCACTGATCCCCGAGCAGACTCGATAGACCATAGGGCTTACTCTGCTGGTTTCTTAGCATGTTAACACCATCCATACAGTCCCACCCTACATTCCCACCCCTATCCCTCCCAGCTAAATAAAGCTTTAGATCATGTCTGGTTCCCCCAAAAAACTTAATAAAATACATAGTTTGAAAGGTTAAAATCGACATTCCTGGGGTGCATAGATCATCCTATATAGAAATTGATGCAGTATAGCATCATGCCTATGCACTGTTTCCCCTGGATGGAAAAAGAATGAAAGGACACCATTAAAGAAAACTGTATTTTTGTTGGGGCAGAACACAGTAAAATCACTGCTTTTAAATATAAAAATGCCATAGTGTTCTATTTCTCAAACCCCTTAGGTCTGTGAAGTCCCCACCCAAAGAAATCTTAGATGCACTCCTGGCTCACTGTACAAAAACTTCCTGAAGTGTATGTCTCCAGTTGACTACACAGTTAGGGCCAAGCGTTGTGTCTTTCTGTGCCAGGCTCTGTTCATTGCCCTGTGGATGGTGGTGACAGTATGGTGAGGTGCATGATGGTGTCAGCTGTTGTGTGTGCAGAGCTATGTTTGCTTGACTGAACATTTGCTGTTGTGATGTCCTCTGGTTTGGGGGGGTTGTGAAGAAAGAGGAAGATAGAAGGCCGTTGTACAAAACAATGTGGGGTTCACTGTATGTGATGGCATTGCAGCCTTTTTTCTTTTTTGGCAGATGGGGCAGAAAGGAATAAGGAAACATGATAAATGTGCAATAATCAGAGTATTTCTTGGCTTGAATTGTTTCCTGTATAAATGATCAAAATTTGCCATTGTAATTGTGGGCTACGGCAGCCATTTGTGGGCTACTGCAATTTTGAATCACCTTACCCTGCTGGCTAGTGCAAAAAAAGATTAAAGTTGACCCCTGTGAGTGGTTGTGATGTGTGTACAGAATCGGATGTAAACCAAAGTGCAATTTATTAAGCAATGAGGCATGACTAGTGATTAGCTGTCTGTTAAATACCCCCTAGTGGTGTAATGTGGCATGAGATATGAAGTTAAAAAAGTGACAAACTACTACATAATAAAATGCAGCGATGGTGAAAGTCAAAAAAATTGGATTTTCTTTAGTTAGTTGAAGTCATAAATTTCAAACTAGTTGGAAAAATCAGTCATAATGTGTGGTAAGTCACTCATAATTGGTTTTTCAACTGACTCCGGGGTCTAAATTCGAATAGTTGGGTGGCAATGATTTTTTCCTGGGGTTTTGAGAGTGGTGACAGAATGGAGATTGGCCGGTAATTATTGGGTGAGGTGGGGTCCCCATTCTTCAGGATTGGTGTGATATTGGCCAACTTCCAGTCTGTGGGAAATTGCTGCAGTCATAGGGAGAGGTTAAGGAAATCAGTCAGTGGTGAAAGTACAGAATCTAGTACCAAGTTAAGGATTTTCATGTCAAAGGAGTCTCTGCAATAGGTTGAACTCCCAAGGGCATTTGCAAGGTATTGCCTTGCATCCCTTCTAGTAATAACCCTGAGGTGGAAAGGGGGGTAGGCATTATTTGGTTCAAGGGTTGAGTGGGGTCAAAGAAGTTGTTAGGAAGGATAGCACTCAGGTCAAAGAATGTAGCAGTCAGGCAATTGGTGATGGTGAGTGGGTCTGAGGAGTAGGTATTGTTGACAGATAGCTGGGAGGGAGGAGGCATCCTGGCTTTTCCGTTAAGTTCTTTCAGGTTGTCCCAGAACAACCTAGCATTCCCCCTAGGTGGAGGTGAGGGTAGATCTATAGTAGTCTGCTTTAGCCCTCCTTATGGCCCAGGTGCACCTACTGCAGGCCGCCCTGTAGTTGAGCCTATCTGCTGATACCCCTGAGGTAAGTGCCTTGTACCAGAGATTGTCATGGTTCTTTAGCTGCTGTAGTGAGGCAGGGGAGACCCAGGGGGCATTACATTTTTGGACTGGACCTTAGTGAAGGGGGAAAATGTATCACATGCAGTGTTGAACATGCGGGTGAAGTAATCTAGGGCTCCATCTATAGAGGCGGAGTGTCTGATGGGGGACCAATCACATTGGGCTAGGTGTCTCCTTAGATTAGTGAGTCCTCCTGGTAGGAAGCAGTATCATGTGAAATTGCTAGGTTGAGGCATTTGTCGCTGACATGACCTGGTGAAGAGGATAGGGGAGTGGTCACTTAAGGAATCTGGAAGGACAACCAGGTTAGAAATTTTGTTGGGTCAATTGGTGAGTAGAAGAACGATCAGGGTGCTAGATCCAGTTCTGGGATTCATCCTGGTTGGCTGATTGATTAACTGGGTGAGGTCTAACACAGCAAGTGTATCTTTCATAGAGGATGCTGAACTTGACAGCCAGTTCATATTAAAATCCCCTAGTATAATGTGTTCATTTTTGGGAGGGAACCTGGATATATGGTTGACCATGGATTGGAATGCTGTGACTTGGTTTCTAGGTTGGATATAAGCCACAGTAATGGAAATAGGGGCTCTGGCTGGGTCAGGTGTGAGTTTTATTGTCAGGGCATGTGCCCCATGATCTAGGGAGGGAGCAGGAGGGCTATGGCATAACAGGGAGTCACAGATATAAAAGGCACACCCCCCTCCTTGTTTGCCAATCCTGTCGGCTCTATAAAGGGTGAAGCCTGGGAGTGTGACAAAAGTGTCAGGAGTCTTCCTTGATAGCTAGGTTTCCATAAGGGCTAGCACATCCAGCTGATGCTGTAGCATCCAGCACTGTAAAGGCACCGACTTCATGGGCAAGCTCCATATATTCATAGCAGCCATTCGTAGCTCGTGAAGCAAGGTGCTGGAGTTTGGTTAGAGGGGACCCGAATTGGGGTGTACATTGCCCGAGATCAGGAGCATCAGAGCAAGTATTCTGAGGGAGGCCAGCACCAGCTGTTTGTTGGTAATGGCAAAATGTTTCTTTTTTAGATTTGTCGCCTGAACAAGGAATGGCTAGGGAAAAGAGAGTAGGAAAAGAGAGCAGTGTAATTTGACAGGGAGGGTGATGGTGGGAGGTTACAGCTGGGAGATGGGGGAGGACAAATAAGCTATGGTGGGTGGGAGAGTAGGTGGGAGTCGGAATTGTGTAGGGGTGGCATCAGCTGATAGCACCACAGGTGCAGGACTGGTCAGTCCCTGGTAGAGGAGGACTGCTGAGATGAGGATTAAAGTGAGCATTCTAGCGCAGGAAAAATAGTGAGCTGAGGGCAGCGAGAGGGATTCTTTAGGCAGGAAAGCAGTAAAGTTGGAAGGAGGGATGAATGTCAGGGATCTGGACAGGCTACAGAGCAGTACTGCCTCAAGTGGCTGTTTGCTATAACCTGCTAGTGAAGAGGTTGGCTGATTGGTTCAGAACAGAACCACTCAGCCTGAGCCCTCTATGTAAGTGAAGCACTAGCCGAGTCGAGCAAGGTGGTGGTGGTGGCAGGGCTCTGCTACTGAGCAGAGAAGCAGCAGTTGTAGAGCCCCAAACAGCGTGGCATCCAATCGCGGAGATCAGTACCTGGCTGCGTTGTTCAGAAGGGAGGGCTTCAGCAATCTGGCCCTCACGACCGTCTGCCCGTGGGGGGGACATCTTAATCAGTTCCCCTGTAGCCGAAATCTGTGGAGAGGAGAGGGGAGACACTTGTTAAATCAGGTAAGGGCCTTTTGTTTGTGCTAAGGGGAAGGGGTGTCTGGAAGGGGGAGGGTTAGGGATCGTTACAGAGTCAGAGCAGCTGGGGCTGGAGGTGGAATTAAACAATTCAACCTAAAACAGATTCAGTACAACAGGGCAGGACTTAGATTAAACAAAGCAGGCTTAAACAGATACAGTGCAACAGGAGCTGAACTTAAATAAAACAATTCTGCCTCCAATGTCACAGTGTCCTGGTTAGCTGACAGTAAGGAGTCAAATTAAAGAGACTTGATTTTAGATCACTTTCATGTACTTTGGCTCAAAAACAAATTGTTTATAAAAGTCTCCTTTATCAGCTACCCAGTTTAAAACCCTCTTAAGGCACCCTGGGTACGAAATGATAGCAGTTAACAACAGCCCAGACAATTCTTAAACTTCTGAATTAATTAATTCATTAATTAATTAAAGAACCTTAGGTTGCAGGTAAAATTGCCCTGAAATTCCCAGGTTTGTTAAGTGTGAGAGACTATTTCCACTTATACACTGACACAAAATAAAGCAGGGGTCCTGTATCAGCAGAGTGCAACAGTCCGAAATTCACATCCCAGAAAGGCACCAAGCTGCTACTGAGCAGAAAAGCAGCAGTTGTAGAGCCCCAAACAGCATGGTGTCCAACCACCGGAGATCAGTACCTGACTGCATTGTTCAGAAGGGAGGGCTTCAGCAATCTGACCCTCGCGGCCAGATCATGCATAGACCTCAATCAGTTTCCCTGTAGCTGAAATCTGTGGAGAGGAGAGGGGAGACACTTGTGCAGTAGTACTGCTATAGTTAGCATTAAGTAGGCTGTTTAATGTTAAATCCTTAACTTTGCACCTTAACAGGTTCACCCCCCCCCTTAAAACAGAGCTGCACGGAATTATGCATGCTCAGTTTGGGGGCAAGATCTCTTGATATGGTAAATTTTGTTCCAGTCTGATGCATGAATTCAGAGATGTGGACAGTGCAATTATAAGAAAAATCAGGAGTTTTTTTGCCGTTTTTGTCATCACCTACAGCCCAGATGGTTTGGAATGTTGTTCTGAAATTTTTTGGGTAGAAATGGATTGCCCTAGAATGGTGCCTTTCATTGGTTTGTTGAAAAATATTAATTTGTTGCCAAGTTATAAGGATTTGAAATTTCAGTTCTGAGCATGCTCAGTAGGGTCTTTTGGATAGATGTTTCATACAAAAGAAGAATTCTGTCATATGAAAGAGGATTCCTCTTTCGTGAGATAGAAATTCTCTTTCATCAGAAAAAAAAATCTTATTTTTTCAAAACCCTAGAAAATGCTGCCCTGCAGACACACAAACACATGAACTTAGTTAAATAGGACCAATTTAGCTCAAGACTGGGCTTTGTTTTTCAAAAAAACGATTCTGAAATGTGTTTCTAGGACATCCCAAAAATCCCTACTGAGTCTTCTTTCGTGAGCTGATCTTCTTCTGGGGGCTCAAGAAAGAGGAATAGAACCATATGAAACAGGAGTACCATCTTGTGAAAGAGGATTCTGGACTTGAGAAGGCATCTTCTTTTATGAGCTCATGAAAGAGGATGCCGTCTCATGAAAGAGGATTTTGCACTTAGTTTTCTTCCACACTCTTCATTCATGAACTCATGAAAATCTCACGGAAGAGGATGCCTTCTCATGAAACAAGATTTTGGATTTAATTTTTTCCACATTCTTTTTTCCTGAGATGGCATTTTCTGTTGTCGGTCACAAACATCTCATGAACAAGAAGGTGGCCTCACAGAACAACATTCTGGACTTAATTTGTTCCAGAATACTATTTTCTTACACAGCAGTCTTCTTTTATGACCCATCACAAAACAAGACTGGTGTCTTAGTGTGCTTGTGCAGCCTGATAGACTCCACATGTGAAGCATGGCCCAAAGGGCCCTGCACATACGCATCTATGGATACACAGAAATGCAGGGCACAAAGGGCCATGTTCTTCCACAGCCAGATGGATGTCTTCACGCAGCTCCTGAAGGGGCTGCATGAATTAGGATACTATTCTACTATCTCAAAAAGAAAGTAAATTCATTGCAAAAAACTGTGTTAATGTACCAATTAGGGTTCAGGCTAAAGCGACAAAATTAGGGAATGTGGTGTTTGGGTTTCCAAATCTAACTCCCCACTGCCACCAAACATTACAGTTTTGGGTCTCTGGAGTCTTGGCGAATCAGTGATTGGGTCTTCCTTGGGATCGACAACCTAGTGCTCAGCATCTTACCTGAGCTAACAATGTCAGACATTATCTCCTTTCTTCACACGGGGCCTGCATGGCCCTTGATAAAGACAGCTACAGTAGATGGTGTTGGCAACATGTGGTGACAGACAGTTCTCTACCTTTGAAGACTGCATCACTATGAGGCACTGGCTTTGAGCTGTATCTTCCACTTCACACAGGAGACTGCAGGCTGGTAGAGGAGTTAGCACTGGGGTTCACAACCCCAAGAAGACTCCACCACTGATTTGCCATAACTCCGAAGACCACAAATCCTAATGCTTTTTCTTCCTCCTGCTTGAGAGTGGGGAGTTAGGGTTGGAAAACCTAACAACATGTTTCCCTACTTTTGTTGCTTTAAGGTGAACCTTAACTGGTGCATTAGTACAGTTTTTAAATATATATATATATATATATATATATATATATTATATATATATATCTGTAAGCCTGCACTGAGAATACTGTGATAAAGAAATGTAAAGGAATACCGTGCTGCAGAAGTGGGCAGAAGTTGTGAATTCCGCTTTCGCAGATGTTTCACAAAATTTCATAAATTTCGTGAAATTATTTGAACTTTGCCATGGATCTTCACCCGGTTCTATGGACTTTTTAGCTGAACAGCAGAATAATACATATAAACTGCAGAATTTATTCCATTCACAGTTTAATATGTTATTTTGTATCGTAATACAGCCCCCCTGTTGATCGCTGGCCCCCTGTTGAATAAAACTCCCTGGTGTCTAGTGGTCACCCCCCCACCCACTGATCATGGGCTCAATGTAAAAAAAAAATCCCTGGTGTCTAGTGGTCCCATCCACCCACTGATCATGTGTCCCATGTAAAAAATTACCTCTCTGGTGTCTAGCAGTCCCCCACCGATTGTGGTCTGATGTGTTATAATTAAACACTAACAGATACATTCCCTAGTGCCTTATAGCCCCCACACCCGCTGATCGCAGGCATAATGTAAAAAAAGTAATCCCTGATGTCTACTGGCCCCCTATCACTGATTGAGGGTCCCATGTGAAAAAAACTCCCTGGTGTCTAGTGGTCCCCCCACCTGCCATTTGCGGGCACAAAAAAATAGTCATAATTCCCTGGTGTCTAGCAGACCCCCTCCCTCTCCCTGATCCCCTTAATAAAAAAAAGGCAGTCTACATTATTCTTTGGTGTCTAGCTGATGACCCTCCCTATCCTCGATACCCTGTAAAAATTTTTTTTTTTAAAGTAGTCACCATTCCGGTGTCCAGCAGACCCCCCACCTCAACAGGTAGTCCCCCACTACCCTGCCCCCACCCCATCCTCAAGCATGTGACTGGCATAGCTCTCTCTCTCTTCCATGGCTGGCTCTCCCACTGAGCTGTCAGTGAATGAGCACATACTTGTACAAGCACTCGCTCATTCATTGACATTCCAGCTCCCACTCATGGAACTGTGTGACAGCTTTGTGAGGTGGCAGACAAGAGTGGATGGCCATTCCGGTAGCCGGTTGCGGGTCGGGATGGGAGGAACGGTGTGATGGACCCACCCTGGGGGTCCACCATGCTATTCCCCCCATTCTGATCCCCCAATGGCCATCAGAACAGCCCTCTGCTTTTGTCTACTGCCCTACAAAGTTGTAAAATCATGTCACATTGAGCAGAAGCTGGCAATAATTGAGCGTGTGCTTGTACAAGCACGTGCTCATTGGGAGGCCAGCCATGGAAAAGAGAGGAGGGCTGTGCCAGTCACACACTTGGGGTTGGGGGTGGTGGGGGAATATCTGTCATGGTGGGGTGTCTACACACAGGGAATGGGATTACTATTTTAATTTTATTTACCGGGGATTGGGGCTAGGGAAGGGGATCCACTAGACACCAAGGAATAAAGGACCACTTTTTATTTTATTAAGGGGATCAGGGATAGGGAAGGGGTCCACTAGACACAAGGGAATTATAAATTATTTTTTACATAGGGCCCGTGATCAGCAGGTGGTGGGGGAGGGACCATTAGATACTAGGGAGGGAACTATATTTTATATTGTCCCCATGATTGGTGGGGAGGGGATCTAATTTAACCTCAGACCACTATGGGGGGGGCACTAGACACCAGGGGATTTTAATCTGCAGCGGGCAGTGAGTCACTGGGGTGGGTAGTGGATTAATGTATTAATTGCGAGGAAAAAAGCCTCAGAACTGACCACTGACAGTGATAAGTTCTGCAAATATTTTTGCCACAGTTTGCTACATTAATCCACAGTCTGTACATTTATTCCATCCTTTTAATGTGTAATTTTTGTGAAAGTTGCCAAAATGATTACTGAACTTTCACAGAAGCGAAAGTCACACCTTCGCGAAAATTACGCCGGTGGAATTTTTTTTTGCACACCTCTACCATGCTGCAATTTAATAGTTTCGATCCCAGGACCATTTCCATCCTGGGAGTCTTAGAGAAAACATACCTACACAACCATTTCTTAGAGTACATAGAAATTATAGTACAGATGAATTTGAGAAAATAGCCTGAGACATGAAGAAGCATTTTACTGAAAGGAAAATGAATGACAAAGCCTGGACAACAGCAAAAAAAAAAACTCCAAGGAATGGATGAACTGCTAGTACCTAAACCACAAAAGAATGAACGTAAAAGACCCACCTTCATTGCAGAGTTTAACCCATGGTCAAGAGAAATTATGAATGTGATAATGAAACATTATTATAGGCACATTGCCAAGGGTAGCATACTTGAGGGGAAGAAACATTAAAAATAGTTTGGTGAAGGTACTTGGTGAACAGATGGCTACCAGATACATTGGTGGGAACATTTTGTTGTGAGGACTTTTGACAACATCTGTGTCAGTGGCTAAGCAGGTAGCACACTTGCATGTGGGGCTAGAAGATCAGATGATCATGGGTTCTAGCCCCACACCCCATACTTGGGGTAATCCTCATAACTGACACTGTACTGCAATATATGGGATGTACTGCACTGTGGAGGCTGCATGCTTTGGATGAGACATTAAACCAAGGTTCCTTCTACCCATCTCTGGTCACTATTCAGGTGGAAGTAAACTATCCCATGGCACTTATCAATATAGAGTAGCGGAGTTGTTATTGATAAAAATATAATTATATACACAAGATCATAAACAAAAAGCATGAAACAACTTGAACAATCAATCACCCCCGCTCAGTTTTTGAAAGATTATAATTTGGCCATCCTAGGTCCCAGGGTTTTGAAAATTGGCATGCTCCTTCATAGTCCTAATACCCCAAATTAAGATTGTTTTTGTGCTTGGATAACAAATAAAATACATTAATTTAAAACCTAAAACTTTCAGGGTCATTAAATATTTGCCCACAGAAGAACCTTTTGTTGGTTTTTATGACAAAAGAAAGGCCAAAATAAAAAGTTATACTCGTGTTGTTAGGGCAGAGCACACACATTTGCAAATAAAAAGAATACAGTGCTCCCCCTTTATCTGCCCCCTCACTTATTGCTAGTGTGAGCTCTTGTCCCATTTTCTAGAAATGCTCTCTCTCCCCCTTTAACTGCCACCTTCTTTTATCCACCACCCTCTTTCATCTGCCACAATTTAGGATATACAGAGGTAGGCAGATAAATGAGGGAGCACTGTATATGAAAAAAGCCCAGAGAGCCCTGCAGTGCAGTGGCTCAGGTTCAGGAATGAGCCTGGGTCATCAGGGCTTGCCGGGTACAGGAGATCTGGGCATCCCACGGGAGGGAGGGTGAGCGATGATAGTGTAACAGCACCACATGCTGCATTCACGCAGATGCATCCAGATGTCTGCATCCTGTTTATCAATGTCTGCACACATCTGCAATACTCCCCGCAGTTTATGACAATTTCTGACATAACTGCAGGGCTCCAGTCCATTTGTCAACATAAGTGTACATCCTGTCCAGAAAGTTAGACAAACTTTTTGTAGCCTTACTTTTCTGGAGGATTTCTACAGTTGTGTTCATGAAATAGACTCAGGTGTTTGAAAATCTCCTCTCAAATTCAAAACAAAAAAAAAGTTATGGGTGACTGAAAAATAAAACCCCCAATGAACAGGAACTGCTCATAGAATCACAGAATTGTGCCAGCAGAAAAGGACTATTCAGCCCATAAAGTCTGCCGGAGATATCCCCCACCTCCCTTTTACCTCTGACCCCACTGCCCTCTCTCCCCTCCCCTTCCTAGTCCCATGTAGTTATCCAATTCTCTTTTGAATTTATCCACTGTATCCACTTCCACCACCCACTCTGGCAACCTGTTCCATGGTTGTACAGCCCTGTCTAAGAAATAACACCCCCTCATGTCCCCCTTAAATCCGCCCCTCCAGCTTAAATGCATGACCCCTGGTGGTTCTGTTTTCACTCAGTCTGAATATGCTATCTCCCTTAACCTTATTTATTCCCTTCATGTACTTGAAGGTTTCCACCATGTCCTGCCTATTCCATCTCATTTTCAGGGTATAAGACCAAGCTCTTCCAGCCTCTCCCCATATGGTCTCCCTTGCGTCCCCTGGATCATCTTAGTCACCCTTGTCTGTACCCTTTCCAGCCTATCCATGTCACCTTGCAAATGGGGCCTCCAGAATTGAACTCCATACTCCAGCTGTGGTCTGACCAATGTTTTGTATAGTGGCATGGTCACCTCCTACCTTATACTAGTGAAGCCTCTCTCAATGCATGCCAACACTCTTGTTGCTTTCCCAGCTGCTCATTCACACTGACTCCTAACCTTTAATGTGTCCATGATCCAGATCCCCAGGTCCTTTTTGTGTTCTTTGACCTGCAGTGATTCCACCCCCCCCAAGTCAGTTCATGGCCCTTAGGTTATTCCATCCTATGTGCCTTATTTTGCACTTTTTTGCATTGAATTACAATTGCCACTTTTTTGCCCACTCCTCCAGCCTGGCTAAATCCTGCCTTATTCCCCCCTCCGGAGCATCCACCCTGTTATATATCTTTGTGTCATCCGTGAACAAACACACCCTTCCATTTAGAGCCTCTGCTAAGTCCCTCATGTACCAATTAAACAGTATGGGCCCCAACACCGACCCCTGTGGTACCCCGCTCATCACCCCTAGTTCCCTGGAGTGCTTCCCATTGACCACCACTCTCTGGGTCCTCCTACCCAACCAATCCTTCACCCACTTTGTAAGCCTAGCTCCCACACTCAGACTGCTTAACTTGCTTACCAATCTTATATGTGGGACGGAGTCGAACACCTTCCTGAAATCCAGATAGGTGACATCCACCACTCCCTCAATTGTATACCTCTGTAACCCCCTCAAAGAATTTGATTAGGTTGATTTAACAAGACCTACTACCTGTGAACTCATGTTGGTTGTCATCAATCAGACCCTCCTCCTCCTCCTCTAGGTACCCTACCAGTCTCTCAGTTTCCATCAGCTTACCTACAACTGAGATGAGACTGACTGGGTGTTAGCTGCCAGACTCATCCTTTCTCCCTCCCTTGTATAGTGGTATCACCTCTGCCTTTTTCCAATCTCCCAGGACCCTCCCTGATTCCAGGGATAGACTAAACAGCTTTGCCAGAGATCCTGACAGATCCATTCTAACCTCCTGAAGCACCCTTGGGTGTCCCTGGTCAGGTTCCATAGCCTTGTCTGTTTTTAATTTTCCCATCTCCTCCAACACCCTCAACATTGTGACAAGACTTGTGTCTGCCTCCTTGCCCTCCCCTTTTTACTCAATACAGGCCCTTTCCCTTCCTTCTCGGTTGTGAAAATGGATGTGAAGCATTCATTTAGAAGGGTTGTCTTCTCCTCTTCTCCTACAGCTATTTTATCCCCTTCCCTCTAAGTCTTGGATTCTCCTGCCTGTTTTTCCCCTTATCATTCATATACCTATAGAATCTTTTCTCTCCCCTTTTCACCTCCCTAGCTATTTTCTCCTCCATGCTTGCTTTTGCCTTCCTAATTGTTCTCCCCACTTCCCTAAGTTTATCCTTATTGAACTCCCCCTCCCCCATCCCCTTTGACCTTTTGTAGGCCTTAAAGGCTCATCTTCTCCCAAACCCTGCCATGAACCACAGAGGTTTCCTCCCTTGCGCTTACACCGATGCACTGCTCCATGGCCTTGAGAATTCCACCCTTAATTGCTGTCCCACAGCTGCTCTACCTCCTCCAGCTCTTGAATTCCTGCAAGCTCTCTCCTTAAGATGTCCCTCATCTTCTCAAAATTTGCCCTCCTGAAGTCGAGCACCCTGGCTCATGTACTGGGATTTTTTCCTACTGTGTCTTTTCTGTCATCCATAACTACACTATAACATTTTTTTTTAATGTTAAGCACAAATTGTGTGGATGGCCTAGTTACAGCCCTGGTGGTGAATTTCTGACCTGCCCAACAGGTCTTCCTCTCAATTAGCACTTTGAATCCTAAAGGAACTCTTGAAACTGAAGATGGATAAGGCAATGGGGACCAGACGGGATACATCCCAGAATACTAAAAGAGCTCAGAGAGGTGATACTGTCACCACTGACAGCCCTATTCAACAAATCGTTGGAGGAAGGAGTAGTACTGGAGTACTGGAGGAGGGCAAACGTGATACTCCTTCACAAAAATGGGAGCAAGGTAGGAGCAGGTAACTATAGACTGGTCAGTTTGACCTCAGTGGTGGGAAAGGTGATGGAATCACTGTTAAAGGAAATGATTGTAGAATATTTAAAAGCCAGTGGGGCACAGGACCCAAGGCAACATGGATTCACAACAAGAAGGTCATGTCAAACAAATCTGATAGATTTCTTTTGTCTGGGTGACAAGGTAGTAGATCAGGGAGGAGCAGTGGACATGGCCTATCTAGATTTTAGCAAGGCAATTGACATAGCCCCACACAAGAGATAGTAAACAAGTTGGGTGATCTGAGAGTAGGTCCCAAGGTGGCAAACTGGGTCAGAAATTGGTTTAGCAACAGGACTCAGAGGGTGGTGGTAAACAGTCTGAAGAAAGGGGGGTAACCAGCAGGGTGCCACAGGGTTCAATGCTGGGGCCAGTCCTCTTTAATGTTTTTATACGCAACATTGCAGAGGGACTCAAAGGAAAAGTGTGACTCTTTGCAGATGACACCAAGATCTGCAATAGGGTTGACACTCCGGGGGGACGGGGTGGAGCAAATGAGGAGAGGCTTAGGCAAGTTGGAGGAGTGGTAAAGACTGTGGCAGCTCAGATTCAATGCCAAGAAGTGCAAAATCATGCACTTGGGGAACAAAAACCAAGGGGAGGAATACACAATGGAGGGAGGTACTAACAACAACCAAAATGGAAAGAGACCTAGGAGTAGTCATAATAGATGATCTAAAAGTAGCCAAACTATGTGAGAAGGCAGTGAGGAAAGCTGGTGGAATCCTGGGGTGCATAGGGAGAGGTATCGCCAGTAGAAAACAGGAGGTGGTGATGTCGCTGTACAGGCAGTTGGTGAGGCCTTATCTAGAGTACTGTGAGCAGCTCTGGAGACCTCATCTCCAAAAGGACATGGATAGGGTGGAGGTAGTCCAGAGAAGGGCAATGAAAATGCTGCAGGGGCTACACCAGAAACCATATGAGAAGAGACTGAGAGAATTCAGTATGTATACTCTGGAGGACAGGAGGGAGAGTGGGGATACAATAGAGACATTCAAATACCTCAAGGGGATCAACAGTGTTCAAGAGGACAGTATATTTCAGAAAAGGAGATGTGCAAGAACAAGAATCACAATATGAGGCTGGAAGACTCAGGGATAACGTGAGGAAGTATTTTTTTTCACAGAAAGGGTGGTGGGTGCATGGAACAGCCTCCTGGAGGAGTTTGTGGGGGCAAAAACAGTTGTTGAATTCAAGAATGCATGTGATAAGTAGAAGCCAAACTAGTAGTAGGAAGGAGGAGGTAGGCTACAGATCAAATAGAATCTGGAGCTTATACAGTAGGTAGGGAAATGGGCAGAGTAGGTGGGCCAGGCGGGCCTAAACTGCAGTCAAGTTCTATGTTTCTATAAATCTGTCTCACATTTCTCAATGGTCAATAACCCTCTATATGCCTCTCATCATAAATCTTTCTCTTTTTTAATAATAAAGTCTAGAGGTTTGAGCACTGAACTATAAAACTAGAGACCCTGTCATCCTTGGTTTGAATCTCACAACTGCCACTTGCATACTGTGTGACCCTGAGCAAGTCACTTAACCTCCCTTTGCTCACTGGATGCACCTGGAAATGAGCTTCAGCTCACTGTGCCTTTCCCAGCCAAAAAATCAAAAATAAATAAAAAAAGGTGGGTTGAGCTAGAAGATACAATGTTCTCTGGCAGTCTATTCCATGCTTCCACCACCCTCTGAGTCAAGAGTCACTTCTTTCATTCTGTCTTGAATCTACTGCCCGAAGCTATACTCTGTGTCCAGAGATGTTAACTGGTAAAATTTCTGGTGGCTTTATAACTGTTATAAAATCCCCTCTTACACTCCTCTCCAGGCTATACAGTTTAAGTTCTTGTAACCTCACCTCATTAACTTAGGCCACTCAATCCTGCCATCTCTCTGGTCACACATCTTTGCACCCTCTCCAGTCTGTTAGTATTGCCTTTCTGTCATGATCCCCCAAAACTGTGAACAGTAGACTATATGCGGTCTCACCATTGCTCAATGGCATGAGGACATACCTCAGCCCCAAGTTATACTGCATTTCTTACTTCTTTGCATTGTGCCCTTTGCTTGAATGAACTGTCTATGATTACTCATAGATCCGTCTCCTTATTTGCTTCTTTTAAGTTTGACATTTTTGATAATATGGTCTCTCTTCACTATTTTTACTGAAATGCATAACCATGAACTTTCATATTAAAGGGGAACTATCAGCAACCTGCATATCTACACGTTTCAGTAGTGGTCCCTAATTACCATTCACCAATTCTGCACAAAACAAACCTGTAAGTCTCACTCAGAAATATGTTTTTTTTATGCTCTCATGTTCACCCTCCATTTTCGCAGGTTAATTGACAGCATTATATCGGAAGTGACCTCAGCAATGGGCATCATTGTTTGTATGTGTGTTTATAGTGAAGAAATGAGGCAGTATAGTGCAGTGGTTTAAGGCTCTGAGCTGCAAATCTGGAGACCTGGGTTTGAATCCCACAGCCCTCCTTGCATATACTGTGTCACCCTGAGTAAGTCACTTAACTTCTCTGTGCTCCCAGGTTGCACCTGTAAACAAGCTTTCAGCTTAGTGTGTCTTACCTGGTTAAACAACTGGAAAAAAATAATAATAATCCGCATGGTAGCTCGCAGTGTTATTTTACCTAACTTGGTGGATTAAGAATAGCTGTTCACTTAGATTCTACAGTGCAACTCCACTAAACAGGTAAGGGTTATTTTATAGCATTTGCTTCTCATTTTTTGTAATGTGTTTCCCTCGATTTACATTGCTTTCGCTCCACGGCTGTATACATAATACAATGCCACCAGTGACAGCATGGTACAAAACCCGCTTGCCTGTCAATGTACAGCTTTTAACATATTGTTACTTTTATTAACTGCGGTAACACAAATAAAGAGACAAATAAGCCTACTACAGAATCTTTTCTAACACATGTGAATGGATGACTATTATCAATTACAGCAAAGCCAAGCGAATTACATAAATATAAGAGGACGTCCCAATACAGTGTTGAATTAAAGTATGATTTTTTATTTCTTTGTTTTCTGGTATACCCATTTTGGTATACCATAGATCACACTGGGTCTGCAAAAGACACTGGCAGCTTCTCGTGTCACCACTCTGCAGAACCCACTTGAAGCACAGCTGAGATCAGTTCCACTGCTCCTTTTGAGCACACGTATAGAGACACTCTCAGCATCAGAAGAGACGATTCTGCTGCTGCACCAGTGGAGTTGGCTGAGCTGGATTTATTTTATTCCTTGTAATATGCTGCATGCATTATTGATATTGATTAAAGGTTTTACCAGGAATAGCATACTAAGCTGGTACCAGCTTGGTTCCAAATGCATCCATGGAGAATTAACCTTCAACATATAATACATTTCTTTTGCTGGACCAAAGTAACAGAAAAATATCTTGCATAGTAACATACATGTAGGCAGCAGAAAAAGGTCCACTGCCTCATCAAGTCTGCCTATTACCTGCCTGCATCCACCCCACAAACATAATGTGGCCCAGAGCTAATCTATTTAGCCCCCAACATCGCACTCACACAGCTGAGATTGGGTCCACTGCTCCTTCTGAGCACATGCATAGAAACACTTTTGGCAGCACAAACTGCAATTAGGTCTCCTGTTCAATTATATCGCTCCTGTTTATCCACTCCTACCAGCTGATCTCCTGCATTATCCTTGCCATACAGTGGAATACTCATATTGGCTCTCCTGTTCCTCTTGAGCCCTCCCGGTCAGCAGCTCCACGAGGCGTCCAGACATCTGTTTTGTGTTCCTGCTGATCCAGAGCTCCCGATTCAGGTGTGGTAGGTGGCAAAAATTGATAATAAGGCTCCCACACCTTTAAAGCCCCATTGACAGCCATGCCATTTTGCACCAGTTGAGGTCAGTGCTTCTGCAGCTCCGGTTCCCCTAAATGCCCCGTCCAGCCATGCAAATCACTTTGTAAGCTACACTGCTATTTAGCAGTATGGATTACTGCCTAGCCCTCATAGCCCTCCCTCAGCTGTCAATGCAGAATCATCTATGCAGAGCTAATGCACAGCCCTGCTTCACATTGAGTTGCTTGGAGGTTTTTTTTTTGTGCTTCCCCGACAACATTTCTTTGGCTGTAGCATAATATAACAGCAACATTTAATGAATATAATGTAAACCTGTGTATGGTGGTATAAAAAAAGAACAGTTTCTGACCCTGCTACCCAACCTACTTCACCATATCTATCAACTGTCCATGATTACGAGGGACGTCCCTCATCTTCGGGAGCAAAAGTTACTTACATCTGCCACTGAATCTGACTTTTGAGCACCCAAACCTCATGCGGTTTCATTCCCAAGCCTATCCACTCTTGTTGCCCACCACTGGGTTAAACCATAGAGGAACCATGCACCTACTGGTGCAGAGGAGGAGGAGGAGGAGCATGGTAACAGGACATCAGTGTGATTTTGGGAGTGTTGCCCATCATTCAGGACCAGGCAGTGAGATTTTTCCTGTATTTAGCACCGCTTACCTCAAAAGGGACAGTATGAATCTTGCCATACATTCATGTTCGCTTGTGTAGGAGGAAAAGATAGCATTACGTGGTCACCTGTGAAGCCAAGTTCAGACATGATCCACATGCAGTGCAGCTTGAGAATGGCCTCAACCCTTCAACACCAGGATCTGTGCCCACGGCCTCTAAAGCATGCGCAAGACCCTGCAGGACTGAAACAAGGCAGTCAGGATCAATAATCCATCCACGGTTGCTTCACTAGTAGTGCAGCACACTACAAGAGACTGCCAACAGGACAATGTTAAATATCAAGATTAAGGGGTCCATTGAATATGCAAGTACATTCTCTTTTCCTGTTAAATATAATGGGGACACGTGCACTTAAAAAAAAAAAAACACTGTAAGCTGCTGCGAACAGAGACAAAAATAATGACAGCTAATTTGTTACTGCCGAGGTTGTATAGGTAGCTACACTTGCTTGAGCTATGCATGGTTTGTGTTGAAGGAGAGAAAGCTGCTTGCAGTGTGTGCCTGGATGCAGTAATGCAAATTATAACTGGCCCTTCCCTTGCAAAAACTAATGTCCAGTTATTGTTCGGTACTGATCACATCAGAGACAGAAGGCATTAGTGGACCATCTGATGTAGTGGTTAGAGGATAATCCCGATATCTGCCATCTATGGGGGCGGTCGCTGCTGAAGGCATTTGTTTTTTATGAGAAAACAGCAACCACAGGTAACCCCCCCCCCAGCCCATGGTCATTGATGACTTGGGTGCTGCAAGGTGCAGTGTCTCTGACAGGAGTGTGCAGGTAGAAGTGATGACTGTCCATACCCAGACAAAAAAAAAAATCAAAGTGGACACTGACAAGTCGTTGCCATACTGTATGTGGCAGCACACACAGTCCATTTAATACTGGTAGGTAAGAGGATGGAGACAATTCAATGTGTGTGTGGGGGGGGGAACAAATAATATATTGCTGAGCAATGCAGAGAGCAGAGTCCTTCAGTGACATCACTAATCGGTCATGTGATAGCACATGCGTGAAAATGGGGCTGAATGAACTAGAAATGTATACCACACAGCCAGTCCAAAAATACATTTTTAAAATGATTTTTACATGTATGGAGGGTCGGAAATGGCTGTGAGCATTTGAAATGTGACTTGGGAACTATGTATAGATTCACCCATTGATGACAGTTCCCTTTTAAAGTACATCTTTGATCTTTCAGCCCAGTGTCCTAGTTTGTCTAAAACTTCTCCATATCTCTTTTCATGCTATTGACATCCCAGTCACCCACCTACTGAATCTTTGTTTCTCCCTCATTTCTGTTCTTCAGTCATAGAAGTTTGCAAAGGTTCTTTTACTTTACAAAAATAGGGACCCCCGGCAACATTCAGACCATCTTCCTTCTCCCTACTCTTGCCAAGCTGCAAGAGAAGCTTGTCTTCTTTAGCTCATGGATTTCCTATGCTCAACTAATTTCTTCACCTCATTCCAGTCTGGCTTCTGCAAAAACCACTCTACCATTTCTCCTCTCCAATGTGTTACTGACTCCCTCCTCAACAGCATGAACCAGGCACACATCACTGCTGCCATTTTCATTGATCTTGCTAAGGCTTTTGATATATAGCCCACCTACTAGGTAATCTCAGAGTCACTAGTTTTTATTCTCCAGTCATCAGCTGCCTCAGATCATGCTTCTCTAGCTGTTTCCAGTTTGCATAGGTTGGTTATGCCTTATCTCCCCCCTTCACTATACAGTCTAGGGTTTTTCATGGTTCCATTCTGGATTCAGTCCTCTTCTCAGTCTTCCTTAATGACCTCCCCTCTATCTGTGTCAACTCACATATTCACAGGTATGCAGATGGCACTGAACTTTTTGCCTTAAAATGCTTAAGCATGACTCAATAACATCCTATACTTGAGCACATCCTTTCTTCCTCCCTCCTTCCCTCCCTCCCTCCCTCCCTTCCTTCCTTCCTTCCCTTTTGTCCATTCTACCCAAGTTGTTCTCACCCATATTTATTGGGGGGGTAAACTTACTGTTAAGTGATGCTTCTAATTTATCTCTATGTATTACTATAACCAACCTGTTCTACATATTGTGATATCCATGTTTTTCTATGTTGTACTACTTGTATTGATTGTCTGTGATGATTTTTATTAGGTGGCGGTAACCTTACTGTCATGTGATGCTTTTGACTTTATGTATTTGTTACAACCAATCTACTCTATGTACCATGATATACCTACTGTGTTACTATAATGTATCCTTGTACAGACTGTCTATGATGTTTAGTACTTTGTATCAGGGACCTCCTTGTAAATGAGCGTGTTCAATGGATGCTATCCCTAGACAATAAACTGAACTGATAAACTGAAACTGAACAGAATACTGGTTCCAAGTACATGAGCTTTGGGTCAATGCTAAGAAGACAGTGTCCAAGACCTTTGGCATGAGCCATAAGCTTGACAGGTTCCTTTCCAAGCCTTTTCCGCCCTGGATGGCACCCCCCTTGAGATCGTTTCCAATTTCAGGTATCTAGGTGTGTGGCTGGATGGAAGATTCAAACTCTCCACCCGCACTGATGCCATCCACAGACAGAGCTGCTCTAAACTCAGTGCCCTTTGCCGCAGTAAGGACTGCTTACCATTCCCAGTCTGCTGGAACATAGTCACCAAGATGATGCTTCTGGTGTTTTACTATGGCGATGTGGTCTACGGCACTGCCCTTTCCGCTTGTCTTGCCAGACTGGATACTCTTACAATAGGACTGGAAGTATGGGAAAGAAACCACCCAAGACAGAAGCAATACTGTGGTCAATTTAAATTACATAATACAATCTTAGGGACTGGCACCTGCTAGTCTTGGCTGCCATCTACAGAATAAACATAAAGCCATACTTAAATGTGAAAGTCCTTTTATTGATCAGTGCTCAAGTGCAGAAAAACACAGCAGACAAAGAAGGTTTCTGATATTCCAAAACACAGTTGCAAACAAAGAGTGCATTCCACAAATATGGCCTATCTGGCTATGAATGCCAAGTTAGGAATCCCCCCTCCTACTGCTCGTGTCTCCATCTAATGCATTGTCTCGCTATGGCACTTTCTCTAAAGCTGATGGATGCATTGCACAGTTCCCCGTAAATACAAAACCACTTAAAGATACAATACAAAAATTAAAAAGTGACCTATAAGTGCAGGTAAATAAATACAAATTTACAATATTAAAGACATTACATTTATAAAAAACAGGTTAAAAATATTTAAACTGCTATCCCTCATCATATTTATATAGCGACCCACAGTACAGCAGCAGACATCCATGTAATATGTACAAGGTGACACCATCTTAAACAGAAGTGGGCACAAAGTGCAAAAAAGGGGAAATAGAGATTAGTGAGCTAAATAAACAGAACTGCCAAGGAGAGCCAAACATACCATGTCACAAGAAATGACAGAAAAAATTATCAATCCTTATTGCAAATCTGATGAGCTCTTCCCAAGTTATCAAAGATGACTGATTCAGTCATGCAGTACAATGATTTATAAAAGGAAAGCACAAACAATGTTAAACAATAATTTAAAAAGATGACCAAATAAAGGCCTAAATCATTTTATCATAAACTATAACACTACAGAGACCTTCTAGTTAAGGACTAAGTTCAGGATGGGGAGAGCAATAGGGTTGAGGACTACAGATATGGTGAACTTTAAGTCTATCATTAAGACCTGGTTTCATTATGGCTCCTAATGAAAAAATCCAATACTGTTGACATTTTAACAGCACATTGTCAAAATCACCTCCTCTCCTACTCCTGAAAGGTCTTTCTAAATCTGTAAAGGAGAACTGATGTTCATTTCCATTCCTGGAGCTACTGACATCTATAGCCAAAGCATCCTTTGTATCAGAATTTTCAATTGCTCTCATGTGCTCACCTATGCGAACTTTAAAGACCCGTTTAATTTCTCACACATAAAAGCAACCATATGTGCAATTTGCTAAATAAATGACCCCATCAGTATTGCATGTAATAAAGCCCCAACCCATACTTCTCCATTAGATTTAGGGTTTAAAAATACTCTCAAAGTATTAACCACTGGGCAATACTTGCAATCATCATATTTATTGCAGCCATCAGATCTAGAAGCGAGCCGTGGTCTACCAACAAGGGGTTGAACTAAGTGCACAACAATATCTCAGATGTTTTTACCCTTTTAAAACATCAGCTTGGGAGTAATGTTGGAAAGATGTTTTAAATCTGAGTCCAGAAGAGCCAAATGCCAACATGTTTGAATGATGGACTCAATTTCTTTAGATTGGAGACTGTATGAGGACACAAAATTAATTCAAGGATCTCTCCTAGGTACAGCCTCTTTTTCCTTAAGTAGAGTATCCCTTGCTATTGCATCACCTCTTCTCTTGCTCTCTTGATCAGACTTGAGGCATAGCCTCTTGCTTGTAACCTCTGGGTAAGCTCACCCATTGTACCATCATATTTAGCAGTGTCAACACAATTCTTTTGATGCGGATAAATTGACCCTTGTGAATAACTGAAATGGTATGCTTTGGGTGACAACTACTGGCTAGTAAAATGGTGTTCCTGTCACTTGATTTATGCTATAGATCAGCGTTAATGCCTTCTACTCTTTGCAGTGCCTCTTGATGCTTCACTGTTAATGTTCCCATTCATACTAATCAATGCTTTCTATACAACAGCCTCTCTATACCACCTTCTGCATACTGACACCTTATTCACTGTGTTTCATTCATTTCCAAATACTAGTTCTTGTTCCTCCATTCTTATTTTGCTTCTCTCCTCTCTCCCAACCCTTCCTCTCCTTATGCACTTTGCTCCTGGGACTTCTGCACTATCTTCATCCCTTACTCCTACAAAGACACACAGAGAGAAGAGGATAGGGAGGTAACCAAGAGAATCAGAGGGAAGCAGGGAAGGTGTAAAGGGCACAAAGGCACAAACTGGAATGGATAGCTAAAGAGGTAACTAAGGGAGATGATACCTTTTCTAGGTACATAAGTGAAAAGAGGAAGACATGGGGAAGGACTGTGAGATTAAGAATGGCACAGGGGACTGAGTAGAGGAGGATCAGGAAAAAGCAAATTTCCTAAACAGATACTTCGGCTTAGTACTCACAGTGGTAGGAGACAGGGATGAACCACATAAAAGCATCAGGAACATGGGGGATGGGGGAGGTAGGCACAAGTCCATTCATAGAGGAAAGAGTAATGAGAGGACTTGTGAATCTGAAAGTGAATAAGGCTATCGGGCTGGACAGGGTACACCCAAGGGTGCTGAGGGAGCTCAGGAAAGTACTCTCTACACCCCTGACAGCCCTATTCAACAACTAACTGGAAACAGGACTAGGGGAGGGCAGATGTAGTCCCACTTCATAAAAGTAGCAGCAGGGAGGAGGCTGGCAATTATAGGCTGGTCAGTGTGATGTAAGTGGTGGGAAAGTTAATGGAAACACATTTGAAAGAAAGGCTAGTGGAGCACCTTGAATCCAGTGGTTTACAAGACCTGAGGCAGCATGGATTCACAGGGGACAGCTCATGTCAGATGAGTCTGAGTGACTTCTATGACTGGGTGACCAGGGAAATAGATCAGGGTGAGGCACTAGTGGATGTGGTTTACTCAGACTTCGGTGAGGCCTTCAACCCTGTACCACATAGAAGGCTCATCAGGAAACTGGGAAGTTATGGGGTGTGACCCAAGGTGGTAAACTAGGCATGAAATTGGTTGATGGATAGGCGACAGAGGGTAGTAGTAAACTGCACTCACTCAGGGAGGGAGGAAGTGACCACCAGGGTACCTCAGGGCTTAGTACTGGGGACAATCCTCTTTAGTGTCTTCATAAGTGACATTGCAGAAACTGTGGAAAGGAAGGTATGCCTATTTGCAGATGACACTAAAATCTGCAATAGAGTAGACACTCTGGAATGTGGAGGGAATGAGCAGAGACCTGAGAAAACTCAAGGAGTTGTCAAGGGTAGGAAGCTAGGTTTCAATGCAAAAAAGTAAAACAATCATGCACCCATGACACAGAAACCCAGAGGTGGTGTATAAAATGGGGGAAGAGGCATTGATGGTCACTAAACAAGTAACGGACCTTGGGGTTATCGTATTTGATGACCTCAGTGTGGCAAAAAGCAGTGTGACATGGCAATAGGCAGGGCCAGTGGGATGCTGGGGTGCACAGGGAAGTGTACCCCAGCAGAAGGAGAGAGGTGATGTTACCAGTGTATCAGTCATTGGTGAGACCCCACCTGGAGTACTATGTCCGGTTCTGGAGACCACATCTCAGGAAGGACACAGACAGGGTAGTGATGGGCTTAAAGTATGCATAGGATCAACACAAAGGAATTGTGGTAGGAAAGTGTGTGAGGGTGGGGGGCAGGGAGTAGCAAAAGATCACATAGGGTCTGTGGTGACATTATAGGCAGAGAAAAAATATGCAGACTGGGCGAGCCAAGTGGTCCTTATCTGCTGACAAATTCTATGTTTCTATGTTTCAAATTTGCTGCTGGGCAATCTGCTTTCTCCTGGTCTTCTCTCCAGTTGGAACTCTACCCTCCCCCCATGCCACTTGTCTCTCTTCTTTCTTTCACTCAGACATCAACTCTAACTTCTCTTTGCTCCCTCTTGCTCTTGCACTGGCCTTCGTTAGTCCATCCTTTCTCTTCCCATCTTCTTAATTTATTCCTGCTGTCTTCTTCTCTGTCCTAGCTTGGGTTATTCCTATTCTCTCCCATTCCTGTTTTCACCACGGCCTGTTTGTAACTTTTATTGTACATCCAGCACTTCCCCCTTCTTTCTACATTAGTACATTACACATTGTAAATATTGCTTAATAATGTAAATTCTTGATTGACTCCTAACTTCCCTTTGCGATAGCCTGTATACTGCTTTTTGTACTCTTGATAGTTCATAAGTGTCTGTATACTGTTTTTTTTTTTATATTGACTGTACTTTACTATGAATGTACTTGTTATTCCTATTGCCCCTCCCCTCCGGCCCCACCTAGAAATGAGCCTCGACTCATTGCATCTTTCCTGCTTACCAATTTTCAATAAATAAATCTTTCAGTGATTCTGTATATTTCTCAGAATTTTCTATAATACTGACAGTTTTGGTATGGTCTACACCTGTGTAGAATGTGAACATTCTGAATTAATGGAATTTCAATGAAATTTCATCAAATTCTGTGAAACTTCACGGAATTTCATCAGAATTTTGTGGAATTTTTAAGATGTATTAGTTTGCACATAACTTGGCTTTCTTTAGAGTTAGAGATCACATTTGACTTGCATACTCTCAGGGAGGAGTCCCAAGTGCATGCCAAATTTCATGAAATTAGTATGGATATTCTCAAAGGTATAGGTGCTCAAAGTCTGTCATTTAATTTTTTGTTGGAAATGTCATGACATTTTTTTATCTGCATGTACCTCAGCCATCTATTGGGCCATATATCTTATGTTTGGAATTATTACTTGAATGTAGGAGGTCTAACAATGTGCCAAATGTCATAACATTATGATGCATCATCTCAAAATTATATGTGCTTAAAGTCTGTCATTTTATTTTTTGTAGGACATTTCATGAAAAAATGTATCTACATATAACTCAGGTACCTTTGGAGCTAAACGTGTAAATTAATGCAACTAACCTTTTAGTAATGGTTATAGAATAGTCTAAATATGGAGAGAATTGCATTAGAGATATGTAAATTACAGGGGATTAAAATGTCACTATGTAAATATTTACTAAATTTTGTGAAAACTCAAAAATGTGGATATTTGTAACTTCTCTGCTCTTGCAGACATATACGTAACATTTGACATGCATATCTGATGTCAGTGTATCCTGGTGATTAACACAATTGGATAAATGGTTTGGCAGTTTTAAATTAATAGTGGAAAACAAATTGATAACATTTTCTCAAATATTTATAGCAGCATATAGACGAAGCATCCAGAACTCCTTTTGTAGAATTTGTCATTCACAATGCACGTATTACTATTTCACTTGATAAGCTGAACTGAGCTTTTTGCAGTCCTGCTGTTCCTCTCTGGGTGACTATATTTCCCCCCTTCTGTCTTAGCATAGCCAAATTGACTCAGTAGAACTACTGATCTCACTGATATCTCTGTTCTTTACAGTGACAAAATCCCTTAAAACGAGAGTCACCTACTCCTTTTATGATCAAACTATCCTGTTGGAACAGCCAGAATTCATCCTTCCTGGTGCCCCAGACATTATCTTCCCCATTACATCTTTTTGAGTACCTCTAAGTTCCAGATGTGCATGTACATCATGCTCTCTGGATCATCAATTTACTGGATGTGATCCTTATATATCCTGCCTTCAGGTTGGAACTGTTGACACTCTGTGCTTCCTTGCTCCAACTGGGGGTCTACCACTGGTGTGCTACCCAGCTCAGCTGTCCATTTCTTCATGAAACTATGTATCTAACTCTCATACCACTATATTGTAATTAGAATCCACCAGATAAGGCTGAGTTAAATTAGCAAATTCCAATTTCATGGAATTTTCATGAAAGACCACTATTTTCACAAAGACTCATGGAATTTGACTAAGTACAGATGCTATTTTGTAATTTCTGGCATCAAATAGTTAATAAAATTGACACACAGTCTTCTTGTAAGGTCTAAGAACCTGCCAAATATAATGGCATTGCATTCTCCAGTTTTAAAGTTTCAGGGGTTTATAACTTTGCAGTTTACAATCTTGCAAAAAGTAATTTTAAAATATTGTGAAAGTTTACTACTTTTACTTCAGAAACATTTAAAGCTGTAAATATGAACTTTGTCAGAAATGACCATGTGGTACAGTGGTAGTTATCTAAAAGTTTCTTACCTCGAGGTATCACTGAGGCAATTTTTTATTTTATTTTATTTAATAAATTGGAAATACCTTTGAGCCAAGGGCTCTTTTACAGAAGTTCCACGTCAAGTCACAAGAATAAGAAATTACAATGGTTTCAGTAAGTAGTGCAACATGAAGAAAGTAATTACATAAACAAAAGAATAATATGCCTAGATAAATATTCTGTCAAGTGCAGCCAGTGGCCTTGTCTGAAGAGAGGTGGAAGGGATTACAAGGAGAGAAGGATAGGGGGTGAATTGGGCAGGTGGATGGAGCAAAATAAGAGCAAGGAAGGAGCTGCCACAATGTAGCTTATGTTGGAAAAGACCCCCAGAGGGGTAGAGAGAGAGAACAAGGTGAGAAAACAGAGGGGAGGGAGGCAGGGGGGAGTGGGAGTGGAGGTGTAGAGGAAGTGGGGAGGAGGTAGGATGAAAAGAGGGCAGGAATGGGGATGGGAAAGAGATGAAGGTAGGAAGTGATGTATGTGGAATAGCGCAGCAACAGGGTAGGGCTATATGGGTGAATGGCAAAAGAGGGAGGTCCCAGTGCATTTAGCTGTCTGCAAAGATTAGGTATAGCAGTCACAAGATGCTCTGGAAACTAGGAATTGATGCAGCTTCCACTTAAATGGTCCCATGGTTGCAGCTGTCACAATCTCAGGAGGAAGGGAATTAAATAAATTTGGCACTGTAGCTGCAATGGATTGCTGTTGGAGTGAGGTTCGACAGCAAGGGACAGTAAAAATTTCACTCACAGAACTTTGTGTGTTACGAGTGCCCCAGAAGGGACTGAAAAGCTGAAAGGAACCTAGTAGTAGGAGACCAAGAGCTGCCTTCTTAGCCAAAAGGCAGGCTTGATATTCAGTGCGAGCCTGGAGTTGAAGCCAGTTTGCTTGTCCATAAAGGTCACAAGTGTGAGTACAATACGCTGCACCAGTTAGTAGATCCCATGCCTTATTCGGAGCTGTGGTGAGCTGCCGTAGGGTAGTGTCCATGGCAGTAGCATAAATGACCAAACCATAGTCTATGATACACACAATTGAACTTTGGATAGCCAATCTGAGGGCTTCAGTAGTAAGGCAGTGTTTGTTCCTGTGTAGAAGGCCTAGGCGAATGTTAACTGCCTTGGCAACAATCTCAACATTTTGGGATTAGAAGAGCACACTATCCAGAGTAACTCCTAGGTATTTAAAAGACTGAGTCTGATCAAGGACTACACCCACACTGTTTTTAATCGCCAATTGTTTGGCTTTATGCTTGCTGTGGGTACCATGGAAGAGCATGACCTTTGTGTTTTTGCAATTAAACACCAACTTATGAGAGGTGAAACAGGACTCAGCTTCAGTAAAACTTTTCTGAAGTTGGGCCTGAAGGAGGGTAGGGTCAGCAGTCTTTGAGAAAATGACCGCACCATCCACATAGAGGAGTACTGGTTCAGAACAGGATGCCAGAAGATTATTGAGGAGGGTGCTAAATAGAAGGGGTCCCAGTATCGGTCCTTGAGGAAACCCAGAGCAGAGAGGCAGTTTAGCAGAAAGGGTAGACCCTATTCTAACCTGTTGTGTGCAGTTTGCTAGATAGCTGTGAACCACTTTAGGGTGTCTGAAGATATACCAAGCCCAGCAAGTTGATATGTCAGCAAATGGTGATTGACCATGTCAAATGCTTTAGACAGGTCAATCAAGGTTGTGCCAACAAGGTGACCCATATCAAGAGTATTGTGAACGAAACCTGTGAATTCCAGTACAGCCATAGATGTGTTATGCCCATTCTGAAAACCATGGTGTTGGACACATTGTAGGCTGTATTTTTCCAGGTACTCCACAAACTGGTTGGCAACAATCCTTTCAAGTGCTTTGGACAACGGGGAAGAATAGATATTGGCCTATCATTCCCAAGTAGTAATCTGTCCCCACTCTTAAAAACTGATGTAACCAGAGTGGATTTCCAGATCTGGCGAAATTGTGAAAGTATGAGGGAGTGATTGAGAAGCTTGGTATGCACACCCGACAGTGACAGTTCGACAGCTGGGTCCCCTACAGCAACAATGGCGCCATGTCACTGTAGGGAACCCGGTGGAACTGGGGACTGTCTGTTGGGGTCCTGCACTGACCTGGAGTTGAGAATCTTAAGTGGAGGGGTGAGGGGGTGCAGCCCCCCATGTGGGGTGTTATGGGGCAAAGCCCCTGAAGAAAACACTTGTGCTACACAGAAACTGGCAGCTGACTGCAAACTGTGGTCAACCTGCTGGTTTCACTGTCTGATCGTTCGACAAAAGTTTTGTTGATGACCAGTTGTGGATCCGAGAAGCTTGGTGAGGGGGGACAGAACTTCATCTAAGGTTAGTGTAACAAGGGATTAAGAAGTTTGTCCCCATATTGCAGCCTAAACCTCATTTTGGTCTGAAATATCATGTGTCTGTGTAACAAATGTTGGCCTATATAATCGGATCATATAAAGCTTGTGAAGCCACAAGACAAACTAAGCCACAAGTTGCAATATTAAAGTGCCTTTTGACATTTGTGCTGACCATGTAAAGTAATAGCAAACATTTGGCCTATGTGACTACAAGCAGAAACACAGGATAGTGTCCAAATTACCCTTTTGACTATCTCTAGTGTTTGTCCTTATCAGGACAGGCCAAAATGCTTGTATGCACATTCCTAAGTCCAAACCTATTTCTTCCTCCTGGACTTTGGTGGTAACTGGTAGTGACAGCTGTTGCTTAGCCATATATGATAATAGAATGTACACTATCTATACTTGTGCTGACCAAGGATGAGCTCATACATATACCAAAGAAAGAGTATTACCTTATAAGTTGATGCTTGTGCTTGTTTTAAACCAATCATAGAAAACCATAGGAAATGATGATGCTGTCTTCCACTATATAAGCAAGCCAGCACACACTGTTATTTTGAAGAATGTACCACTTGTAATCTCTCGCTGTGATTATTGTTATAATCATTAAATTCTTCCGCCATCAGTCTCGTCTCCATTCATCTCCTTTCTAAGTATCTGTAATTGATAATTTACTAACTGTAGTTTTTCCACAAAGCTACAGTTAGGGTAAGAAGTTTCAGGTCAAAGGAATCACTATTATCCTAGTTCCTCCTAGAACTTTAAGTAGGTATGTCTTGGCCTCACTTTCCAGGATAGCTCGGAAGTAGAAACATGGGTGGGTCAAGGCCTCTTCTAATTTGGTGCAAGTAGGAGCTGTGCTGGGCAGTTAAAAGAAATTTTGGGGCAGAATTTGGCTAAGGTCTGTGAAGGATGAATTAAATGTGTTGGCAATTAACACGGGGTCATGGGTGATAGACCCATCAACATTTAACATAGTTGGAGCCTGCTTGGATGCTTTCCCAGTGATTTCCGAAAGGTTTTCACCGAATTTTTTCATATCCACCCAGCTCTTGACAAGGATGTTCTTATAGTACTGCACTTTGTGCTCACGGATAACCTTAGTACATGAGCTCCTGGCCATCTTATAGGCCTGTATGTCAGGTTGACTGCCAGAGGTCCTGGTCCTATGCCAGAGGTGGTCACGAGTTTTCATTTGAGCCAGAAGGTTAAAAGAGATCTAGGGATTATCAAGTCCCCTGATCCTACATGTCCTAAAAGGGGCGTGGATGTCACAGGCTGCACTGAAGTGTTCAATGAAGTATTCCAGAGCTGAGTCAATATCAGGGGCAGTTTCAATGTAAGACCAGTCTTGTTGCTGGAGGAGAGACTTTAGTGGCTGCAGGAGGCCATGGGAGGGCACTCTACTTGTGATTGTTCTGGCAGGGGAGTTGATAAATTTGTTAGTCCAAAAACACTGGGTAGGATAGTGATCACTGATAGTGCCAGGCAATACTTCAGAATGGGAGATAATGCATTGGACGATTCGTTAGGACCCAGTCCAGGAGTGTGCTAATCCCAGTCTTATAGTTTATCCTGGTAGGAGATGTTATTAACTGGATAAAGTTCAGGCCGGTTAACTCATCCCTATGCCTACTGGCACCTGACAAGAGCCAGCTGACATTAAAGTCTCCTAATGGGATGGTTTCTGCATCTTGTTTTAAACTCATGACACAGTTCATTAGGGGTTTTAAGCCCCATTCGGTGAGGTCAGGGGGAATGAAGGCTGAGCCAGTGTTGAGGGCCTAGTTGTGTGCATCAACCATAACCTTAACAGCAAGGATCTGAATATCCATAGCTGGTTCTGGGAGGGACAGTGGATGAGCAAACAATGACTCCTTTAGGTATATGGCACAGCCCCCTTCTCTTCTTGGTAGTCTCTGCTGCCTAAAAAGTGAGTAGCCTGGTAGGATGATGGTTGAGTCAGGGGTAGATGGTGACAGCCACGTTTTGATGATTGACAGGATGTTGGGATTGTGTACTATGACCCAAGCAGTGAGGGCATCACATTTTTTTAACAGACTGCAGAGGTTCATACTGGCCAGGACCAGCGTACCCTGTTTTTTGTTGCCATTGACTCCATATGAAGGAGGGCCCAGATTAGGATGTACACTCCTAGAGATAAGGAGAAATAAAAGAATGAGGCATTTCAGAAGTTGCCTTAGTAAATAAATGGCAAGAGGATGAGATTTCTCCTTTTGACATACTTTAACAGAGTCCTTAGGAACAGAGGGGCATTTAAGTAGCACAAGAACAGTGGAGTCAATAGAGGACAGATGTCTTCCATGCTTCATGTGCAGCCTGCTGTAGTGCAGCTCCCATGGGAAGAAAGGGCTGTAGTATGTTACATTGGCACTGGTGACCATGCCAAGTGTGATAAGAGGTTGCTCTGTGGTTGGGAGAACAAGGGTATGCGATGTGGGGTTCCATCCAAATGAGAGTGGGACCAACAGTACGCAGAAAAACACCAAAGATAGTTTCACACCCTATGATGCCATTGGACAAGAGAGGAACTAAGTGAGGTCCAATAGGATTTAGTAGGAAGGCAGTTGCAGGAAGGTATATAGCAAGTAAAGTTGCTGTGATTTTAAGAGGTGACTTTGTAGTAAGTTTCAGGTGTTTAAGTCAGGGGGGAATATAGACTGAGCCAATGTTGAGAGCCTTGTTGTGTACTGAGCATAACCTTAACAGCAAGGATCTGAATATCCATAGCTGGTTCAGGGAGGGCCAGTGGATGAGCCAACAGTGACTCCTTTAGGTATATGGTACAGCCACCTTCTCTTCTAGATAGTCTGTCCTGCCTAAAAAGTGAGGTCCAATAGGATTTAGTAGGTCCAATTAGTCTAATAAAACTGGGTATGAGAGTGATCACGGATAGTGTCAGGCATTACTTCAGAATGGGAGATATGCGTTGGATGATTTGTTAGGACCCAGTCCACCTCTTAAAGTCACAGCAACTTTACTTGATATATACCTTCTGGGTACTGCCTTTCTACTAAATCCTATTGGACCTTACTTTGGAGTTATTGGACTACAGCTTCTGAAACACCTGAAACTTCCTACAAAGTCAATTTGCATTGATTTTAATGTGATCCTGCCTCATTCTGCCTCAGTATACCCAGGTATACCTCTGTACTGAGAAACTTTTCTCTGACTACCACTGTATAGTAGTTTAAATGTTTCAAATCTGGTTTAATTTGGATATGTTGTTTTAAATATACAGGGGAAATAACTGAAATTTAAATTTTGGCAAACATGTTTGGAAGGCTATAACTCAGTCACATTTGAAGCTATAAATATGAAACTATGTACATATATACATGTAGTGATAACCTGTATACCTGTAAAATTGTATAACATTTTAACAAATACTATCAACATTCTACTAAAATAACAGGAATCTAACTTTTGTCAAAATGTTTGGCTACCTATAACTTAGCCCCTGTTGAATCTTGAAACTTAAAACATGGTGCACATACCCATGCTGTATGTTTCTCTAAATCCTGAAACCATGGAGAAATATGGATAAGAAATTTTAAAACTAGATCAAAATAACTGAACATTATATTTTGATTAAATGTTTGGCCACCCATAACTCTGCCCTTTCGATCTATGACTCTGACATTTGGTACATGTATATATTCCATCATTAACTGGCAAACCTACCAAATGTGGTGTGATTTGGACAGGTGCTGGTAAAATTAGGACAAAATAACTGAATTTTAAAATCTGGCAAAATTCCATGGAATTTTCAAGCAACTGTCACAACATTCCACAGAATTGGAATGGTCATTCCGCTGACAGAACTTTATGTTCTGCACAGCTCTAGTATAGTCCATGGATATCCTTACCCATACTTGTCATATCAATGTCAATGATGAAAAGACGAAAACACTAAAAAGTAGTGGACTACACTGACCTCTGTGGAACCCCACTTGTCACCTCACTCCATTCTGACAATAATCCATGTATTCTACCCCTTTGCTTCTGCTAGTTAGATAAACTGTGATCCAGTTTACAAGATATCTTGGGATACCCATGTCATTTAGTTTGCTACATAACTCTTTATGGGGTACTGTGTAAAATGATTTTCTCAAGTCCATATAGATGGCGTCTACTGGTTTGTTTTCATCCAGTGGTTTACTAATATTTGCAAAGAAATTTATTGGGTTGGTTAAACAATATGCACCACTTTTAAATCCATGTTGACTCCAATTCTTATAGCCTATGTGGTTCAGTAATCACTCTATTTTATTTTTTACTAATCCTACTAATAGTGTGGAAATGATTGATGTAAGATGTACTGGTTTCTATGTTGTCACATTGTCGTTGTCCCCTTATTTGAAAATGGGGACTGCTAAAGCATCCCTCCATTCTGTTGAAATTTCTCCTTCCTTAAGTGAATTATTTAGTATATTACACAGTAGTGTTTCATGAACCTTAGCTGGTTCTTTAAGAACTCTTGAATATATGTTATCTATTCCAAGGGAGTTGTTTATACAGAATCAAATGTTGTGTCTGTGCCTTACCAAGTTCTTCTCTGGTACTCTGAGACGTTTCAGTGATGTTTCCTACCTCCTCAGTGATGGTTATTGTATTGTTTTTTACCATAAAGTGAGCAAAACATATGTACTAAACTTATTTGCAGTTTCACTGTCATTGGTACAAGGTCTGTTGTTTATCAGACTTGGTCCCACAGTGCCTTGAGACTTACATTGCTTTCTTCTATAATTAAAAAAGGCATTTGTTGCTGTCTTTAGCTGTAACTGCTAGTTTGCTTTCCACCCACATTTTTTCCTTCTGTATTGTATTTTTACACATTTTTAGTTTGTTTTATATACCCTTCTTAGTTTCTGGCAGTTACTATCGTCATCATTTTGAAAAGGTTTCACGTTTTCTTTGTTTGCATTTTTCACTGTTTTATATAACCATGCCAAGTTTCCATGTGTTTTTCCCAAATTCATTTTTACTGGTACAAATTGCTCTCCAAGTCCCCCAGTTTACTCATCAGAATATTAATATTATTTATTTATTTAGTTTTTTATTGACCAGGAAAGCACACTTGGCAATTAAAATGCCTACTTTCAGGTACAACCTGGGAGATTACAGAGTTAAGCAATGAGACAACCATATCACAATCTAACATAAACGAGTCCAAAGTTACTGGAGGGCAAAGTGGCATGCAACAAAAAATACAATAGCAAATACAGAATTCAGCTGTAAATGGTGATCAAGAGCTGGCCACAACATCAATGCAGTGTGTACAATAATAGTCACCTTTAAAGTACACGCTCAAATACAGTCCATAAGTAGTGTGACCACAGGAGAAGGCAAAGGACCCCACCACAAGGGTGGAGAGGTGGGTAGGGCCACTGAATTAAGTGCAAGTGTAGGCAGAGTCAGTCTCCAGAAAGCTCACCAGAGACAGTAAAGGAAGCATGACATGTCAGACAATTTTTTTTGAAGTTGAATTTTATTATTTAACAGAGGGATCTAAAATAATTCTGATGCATTTCTCATACTCAACTAGGCTAAAAACGGTATCCCATCAAAGGTGCAATGGTATCAAGGCAATGGAATGGAGCAATGCAACCAGTTTGCCTGTCACAATGGCAACCTGATTGTCAATGTGCCCTGTGGTGAGAGTACCGCATGGGTGTTGCACCCCCTTCCCCAACACACTTCTGCTGTGGAGGTGATTATTCTACATTTCATGAGGTGTGGGGGGCATAGCCCACTATAAAGATCACTGATGTGCCCCACTGCATTTTGCCCACTAGGGGTCATGTGACACAATACCTGACACTGAGATCGCCATCAGCATTGTGCTGTTGCCCTAATGACAGTCGCCCTGTGGCTGTTGCACTGATGTGGGTAAACCCTAAAAACAGGTTTAATATGAATCAGAGTAAATCAGAACCTTTTTGAAATAAATCAGAGTCAGAATCAGAGCGAGAAAGAGAATAAATGACTCAAGAGTGTTGTGTACTTAAGTGATAATGTGCTATCTGGGTCACAATATGTGGCAATAATGTAACTGTTGACTGAAAAATAAATGAGGCTGAATTGCTGAGGCTAGTGACCCAATTAGCACATTATAAATGTTATACAGTAGTTCATGTGTTGCTGCTTTGAGTACAGACCAATCATAATGTAAGAAAGAGAATGATGTCACCACTGTTATTTTGACAATAAAATGACTGTTCTGAGAACTGAGCAGTTTTATTGCCAATAAAATGACTGGAGTGAGGCTGCTAAGGAATAAAGTGTGGGTAACCCTGTCTTCTGATTGGAGGTCAGGGTCTACATGTAGTGTAAGAAGACATAATAATCATTGAAAGGGCTGAAGAGCTCTTAAACCATGAGCCTGAAGGGCTCTTCAGCAACTGAGATGGCAATATTTCCCTAGTACACAGCACCTTTTCATTGTTGGTTTTATATATTACATTAAGGTAACCAAAACATGGCTTGATTTAAGTTTTTCCTTGGGGTTTGAATTCTCGTGCAGTGCAGATTTGACGTTACCTTAAATTCAGCACCCTCTGTGCATGCATTACTGTGTCTGTATTTTAGTTTTGATGCATCACACTTGCAGCTTGCTTCATGTAGTGCCCTGCAGGCCCTATGCAAAACAGCAGACCCTAAGGTCATGGCAGCAGATGTGCCTTAATGGGTCCTGTGTGCCCTACATGAAGTGAGAGCCCCAGAGGGTAGGTCTGAAAGTTGCTATTTGTGTGGTTGCGAAGTATGGTAATAAAAAGCCCATTTGCAGATGTTAGCACTGAAATATTAAAAAACATATTAAAGTTATAGGTTTAGAACAAAAAAAAAATGATTTTTTTAAAGTCCCAGCATAAGAAGAGTTTTTAATATTGTTTTGTGCTGTTTTTTCTTTTCTTTCAATGACCCACTTTTTTATTTGTTAATTTGTTTTTACCAAATTTGGGGTCAGGCTGCCTACCATCCCTTATGATCACATAAGTGTGGTGCTTGAATCCTGCCCGAAACTAAATTTTTAGGGGCACCAAATAAAAAGCTTTTTCTAAAAGTTCCCTGTGCAGGCTTAGTAGATTTTTCAAACTTTTTTCAAACATGTGCTTTTCTTTTTGGTTGGGGATCAGCAGCTTAGGATGGAAGCAGAAGATGGCAACAGGTAGAGGTGGAGGGAGGGCTGTGCCATTCACCCACCATGGGACCAGGCAAGTAGGCACCAGGGTGGGCATGGTGGTAGGGATTGTGGCATGGGTGTTAGCGAGTGGGTGATGGTGGGGAATTCTTTAAACATGGGTGTAGAGGGAGGTGGGTATCATGTGCTAGAGGATGGGTAAGGATGATTTTTTTTTTTTTTAACAGGTTTGCAATTTGAAGTGGATGATAGACATCGAGATGGCAACCAGCTGAGGTGGAGGGCAGGGCCAGGTTAAGGCATAGGCCAACAAGGCCTAGACCTGGGGACCCTGCCTGCCTGGTGGGCACCCAGCCATGAGTGGATCATTCTGACTGCAGTATGCAGGCTCAGCCAGTCCAACTTGTAATCATTCCTATCTGGGACATGTCAACCTAATCTCTGTAACAAAGCACTACTGTCCCCAAACCTGGTAACACCCCACTAAGCCATTAACACCTCTCTGTTACATGCCCAGCTAGCTGCCTTACCTGGAAAGAATATTTTATTTCCCTGCATTTGCTGTAGTGGCAGGTTCAACAGAATTACATTTTTGAAAGATGAGCTCCATTTCCTATCTGCAGTAGCCAGTCTCATGGAGACATCACCGGTGTTGCAGCTTATTTATTAGTTTCTGCTTGTTGTTGCCTTTCCAGAGCTCTATTTAGGCACCACCAGTCCCAGAAGCAGCTGGGGCCCAAAACCCCAATGGTTCCCAGTCTGGCCCAGTGCAAAGTATCAGATTTCGAGATTTGTTTTTTAATGATTTAGATGTATTACTGTGCCCTGTTGAAATGGCACGCATAAGTACTCGGTGAGCTGGACAGAAGCTTTCAAAGTGGCATCATAATGACATGAAGATGCCTACCAAACTAGAGCAGTAAGGACCCCCATGACTGACCTTGCTGGGAGCCCCCTAAAACCATAACCCTTCCATCCTGCTAGCCTGCTTGAATTAAAACTCCTCCATGTCCAGATACTTTATTCAGTTGCAAGGTGTTATTTATGAACATTTTAGATTGATTTGGGGACTGAGGAACATACATGGTTCATGCTCCCCTAGGAAAGGAAACAGTTTTCTAAGCCTGCTATGGATAAAATCATGGATTTAACAGACTAAAAAAATCTGGTGGCTATGCTGGTGTCTGCTGCCACTTCTGTTGTAAAAACAGCTGAAATGCATACTGTTCTAATTTTATTTTACCATATTGTATGACTTTGTGTACTTAAGTTTTTGTTTAAAGAATACTAGCCCCTGTTAGACTATTAAAATGCTGGCAACACAAGGTCTGCCTAAATTTGAAAGCCCCCAGTGCCCCGGTTCTGTGATGACAACAAATAACCATACTGTAGAAGGAATTAGCCAGAACTGGAATGGATTGATTGGGATAAAGGATGGGGGAATACTACCAAAAGGAGAGTTGGTTGATCCCTGACTCCCCATGGATTATGGGACAGCAGCATAAAACAGTCCTCCAAGGGATGCCATATTCCCACCAGAACAGTACACCATTTACTTCGAGCTCTAGCTTGAGCAGCTATGCACCCAGCCCACCATGGAGGCTCTAGGGACTGGTGGAAGGGGGGGGCTGATTGGGCCCTGAATGCTACAACAGCTATGTAGAGAGATGCACATGGTCACTAATACTGTTCATAGGGTAGCTCCCTCCACCAGCCATACACACTGCAGATCATGTCCATCAATGGAGTCCTTGCCCAGCCCCTGGTCCACCCTGTCCAAACCACCCATGCTGCCCCACACATGGCTAGGGACTGGGTGCAAACAGTACACACAACTAGATACAATGATGCCATGGAGCACTCCACAGATGCACATCATGTGTGAAGGGGGAAGTCTGCAGCTTTTTATGACCCTCCACATGTGCAGAAGGGCTGTGATATTTTTGTGTATTAGGCCCTAAATGGCAAGGCCCTGTATCCATGGGGCCCAGGGTTTTCTTAGGTCTAGGGCCCTATAAAACCTGAAAATTTTAACTTCCTACTTCAAAAGAAGACTGAGTTAAATAAGCAGAGAGAACAAACCTCTAATTTATCTTAGTCAAAGTAAACCTGCAATTTTCAATCCCCAAACCCCTTGTAAATATGCACCCATCTGTAACAGGAAACATGCTACTCCGTCCTTGTGTGTGTGGTAACATTTCATTACACTTTTCAGTAACAACATACTTTTAAAATAAACATGTCAACAGAACTTTTACATGCATCACCCATCACTAGTTAATAATGAAAATGCGGGATCCCCAGTTTCAAGACGATAAATGCTAATCATGCTAACTTCTCTCCTTGCATTATCACTTTAAATCTGTGAGACCAGTAGCCATAGATAACATCAGAAGAAGAAAAAAAAAACAGTGATAACTTTATAGTCATGTATTTTTGCTAAAATGATGGGAATTATGTAACAGCTGTTGAGTAAGCTGTGTTAAGTTCATCAGGCATTAAGAGCTGCTTTAATCTCATCTGCCGCTGACAGTTTTCAACTCAGCCATCTGGGAATTACATAAGCAGAACTTCTGCATTGTTTTCTGATAGTTTTTTTGAACAATACCCTTACAAGTCTAGCAACTCTGTAGACTGAAGACTGTAGTCATACTGCTGACACAGGTTACAACCAACCTCCCCCTACCCAGTCCACTGTACTGCATAATTACTTGAGATGTTTTAATACAAAGAGATCTGGGTCATATATGCCTCAGGGATCCCAAAATAATCTATCTGTAAAATATATTGCAAGCTGAAGACTACTGGTATCATACAAGACCCTAACCATACAGAGATAGCAGTATAGTGCAGTGGTTTAAGGCTCTGCGCTGCAAATCTGGAGACCTGGGTTTTAATCCCACAGCCCCCACTTGCATACTGTGTGACCCTGAGCAAGTCACTTAACTTCCCTGTGCTCCCAGGTCGCACCTGTAAACAAGCTTTCAGCTTAGTGTGTCTCTCCTGGTTAAACAATTGAAAGAAAAAAGATACAATAAGTATCTCTAGCTTGGCTGGGCATTCTAATAGCAACCTATGCTGTCAATAAGCACATTCTCTGCTTTTCTTTGCTGTTTCAACATGAAAATTAAGAAGAAACTGGAAAGTACCTTTAAATGAGTCAACAGTGAGTTAGTGAGATATTCTGTTTTGAGTAGTTTTGTTTACAGCTGTCACAGTATGGTATATCCAACCCGACAGTTGGGGAGCATAGCTTTTTAAAACCAGATTGCTCATCTGCAGTAAATGGCAAGCGATATGTGGTGCTGTGTATGTACTGGAACAAGTCATAAACACAGCATGTGCCTAATGGTGATACTCCTTTAGCTCAGAAAGCTTGGTATTCACTATAGAGGTAGAGTGATCTAGGGTCAATCACCATTGCCATCAGTTATGGGAATTTGCAGTTGTGTAGAGTAAAGCATGTAATGACCTCCTGCTGCTAGTAAAGTGGTCTCTTCTACCCATGTTATATTGGTGCAAGTGTAGGTGAGCTTAGGAATAAGCCACATAAAAGAGGGGGTGCAATACAGGTATTGAAATAAGTATATTATTAGCTCAGCTGCAGGCTGGTCACTAGAAGCAGTGAGCTACCGGCCCCTAGTATGAACTCCAGTTATGCACTTTGGGGGCTTTGCAGTGTATTAGGCTGGGGGAGCTAAGTAAACCTCTCCTTCAACTTGGAAAGATGTCTTGTGTCTGTTTAAACACCATACTGGTTTATTTGTATTGAATGGGCTCCAGACATGTAAACTCAGCTGGGATCAAGCTATTGCACTTTTGTGATGTTTCTTAAGTTATGAAAAATCTGAAACAATATTGAACATGGGTGACCACTGCCATATCTTCAGTTTAACTTTAAAGGGCCAAAAACAGTTGACAGCGTCCCTTTAAAAATAGTATCCAGCCACCAGCAAAACACACCCTAGTGGTACCTACAAAACTCAATACTGAAAAATGTATGGATGTATTTGAATGCCCTGACCACTTAATTACCTAAATAACCCTTGTCTGACAGGTCTCAGTGTTAATGTAGCCATCCTCAACAGCATATTTATGTGGACTTCTCTGGACAACCACATCACCATAACAAATTCCTTGTGACTACTGATCTTTTAAAAAAGCCTTCACTTAATAGAACTCCTGTATATACTTGCAAGTCCTGAGATGCTGGTTACTTTTCATAGTCCTCAAAGGAGGGCCCTAACCTGGTCCCAAAAACCTGTGTATAAAAGAGTGTAGTTGGTGAATTAAGAATAATTTTAAAAGGGAATTTAATACAGGGTTAGGAGTGGACAAAAGCCAAAATATAAATCTGAAAGAGAAATTGGATACATTTAAAATCCTGCATAGGCAGTCTTTGGACAAAATCTTAAATGGGGTAGGAGGTAGGTTATTAGATAGATACATCTTTCAGCTACATGTTTAGCTCTGTCATTGAATATATGCCTTCCACCATGGCCTTTAATAAATTATTTCCAAGTTATGGAGTGATCTGAGAGTGCTCTCTTCCCCCAATACTGAAAATAGAACTGGTTAGGTTAGGGGGAAAAACTATGGAGCCTGGCCTCAAATATTTATTTAATGAAGAAGATACAGTAATTCTTTAAGTTAAAAGGCTTAAATGGAATTGTCATCATAAATAGAACTGTTTAGAGACTCCTGACAATAACCTTCCTCTTATGAAATTAACACACAATCTATTAACTAACAATCCTCTACCTGACGTTTTTAACTGTTACTCATATCCAGGACAAAACTGCCAACTTTTACCAAACCAATGAGATGAGAAATAAATCTAGTGTAAAATGTAGGGTTCAATAAAAATGTAGGGCTCTTAAAAGAGGATTAAGTAAAATAATGAAAAAAAGTTAAATAATAATAATAATAATAAAGACTTAGAACTACTAAAGGAGTGTAAGTTCACCAAAAAGACATATGAACAAACTCTGCCTAGCCAAAAAAAACTTGTTTGGGAATCCCAGTTGTGTGAAGAGTTCAATACTGCCGCAGAATCTGGAGATGCAAAACTGTTCTGTCAACTGCTGGCAAGGGGAAACATGTTCTTATAGAACTGAACTCCATATAAGTATCCTTCCAACAACAGTTATTGGATTATTTTGAGGGAGTATTCTTTGATAAATAAATTGATGCAGGACAAACTCAACTTCTGTGTAGCCAGGTATTAAAACAGTTACCTTCTTGAACCAAATTCAATGATGAAATTATAGAAAGTCTTACAGTAGTTCGGTCAAACCATAAGGCCTTGGGGGATGATGGAATAATACATATGGAATATATTAATTGAGGTCTTTAATATGATTCTTAATATATGTCAAATACCCAACTGGCCAGAAAGGAAACAACATATCTCTGATTTACAGGGACACAAGAAATTGACATCAAATTATAGATCAAAAAGTTTGAATGATTCACTCACTGATGTTTTTGTATAATATAACTTGGTTTTGGTATAAGACTGGATTTAGGCTCATGATATGTGCAAGGACAAAGTTGGTTTTAGACAGTCTTACTCAACTATAGATAATATTTTTGTAATCTCATATTTAATGGATAAATACATCAGTGTGTAGTAGGCTAGCTTGTTTTCTTTCATTTGTAGACATTAGGGCTGTTTTTGATAAAATAGAGAAGCCCACTGAGAAAGTTTAAAGCATTTAACATTTATCCATTTCATTATTATCCCTTATTTAGGAATACCACTCAAATACTGTACCTGGCTTAGGGTTAGAGCTGAAAATCAGGGAAACCTTACCAAATAATTTTTATCTAATAGTGGTGTAAGAAAAGGCCACATTCTAGTGCTAACATTTTCTAACTTGTTCTGAGCTGATATCCCCAGAAAATGGAAATCATTTGTTATCATTTCACCAAGATTCTAGATGACAGAATTTATCTTTACTTGTTTTTAACTTTTTGTTTATGCTCCTCACCTGTCTGTTCCTTGGACCCACCTTCTGGTACTTCGAGACACATCTTGGCTCTATTCATCCACAATGTCCCAGGGCCTACTTCCCTATGATCATACCTCTCTGTCTTTCCCCCCCTAACAGTGGGACCTTCAGGGTGGCCCAATCCCTGTGTGCATTCTCAACTAGTCATTGGGGAGGCTGCCTGAGTCTGAGGATGTGAAGACTGCAGGAGGGGTGGGGTCCATTATGCTGCTTTGGGTGGATTTTTTTTTCCTGAGCATGAGAAGTTTATTATCCAGGGCTGTGGCAGCTGCATGTACACATCAATTTTTCAATTCTTCATAAGTATTACAATAAAATAACTTCATTTTTATGTTTGCTTGCACATGTGCAAGAAAATTTGTTACAATAAATAGCATTTCAGAGGTGTGTCCCTGTCAAGTCCATTACAGCTCAAACTGGAGGGGGCTTGGCAGTCCAGACTGATGATCACGCACTGTGGTCGTGATGCCACTCGATGCTTGCTGGGCAGAAACTTCATGTAGTTGAAAGGACTGAATCCACTTCTATCAGAGGGGGCTTTGGTCCTTTCATTTGCATGAAGCTGGTCAGCAAGCAGCTGATTGACTTTCAGCATTTAGAATGTTGCTGCTACCCCATCATATGCTTCAGTCGCCCCCTCAGCTCCAGAATGGCTCACTACACCACAGTCTGTCTGTCTTTTTTCTTTCTTTCTTTCTTTCTTTCTTTCTTTCTTTCTTTCTTTCTTTCTTGTTTCTTTCTCACTCTCTCTCTCTCTCTCTCTCTCTCCCTCTCTCTCTCTATATCTATCTTTTGCTGACCAGGGTGTTCATCCACAATCACCGCTTCTTTTCTCCTGTTCCTTTCAGGTTGCTCACGCTTTACCAAATGTGAGTGGACCAGGGTGCCCACACACAGTACTGCTTCTCTTGAACCCTCCACTCCAGGTCACCCGCCCGCCCCATGAACATGAGCCTGAAACTGGGGTGACAAATCCCAGTGTTGGAATATCCCTGAAATAAAAGAAACTTCCCTTGATGTTTTTTTAACCTGTAAAACAGAAAACTGTGTCCTTGCTGATCTGCCCCACTCACACACACCCCACATACCCCACCCCAACCTCTTACTTAGTACCCACAACCTCACCCACACCCTCACTCACCTGAACATGTCCCAGGGTGAAGATCCACTCTATGATCAAAGACATGTCTTGTTTCTGGAACTGCCAACTGCAATACGAGAAACTAAAGCAAGTGTGGGTAAATGTATTTCAATAGTGTTTTGAACTTTAATACATAACTTTGTCATTTTTGCATATTTTGGCCCCAAATTTTCAACATAGCTATTTTGGGACCTCAACTTCTGACCAATGGTGGTGGAATTTTATAAATCATGCCTGAAAGGTTATTTTGTGGGGTTGGGTTGTGAAGTCACCTGTCAGGCAGGATTTGAAAATGTTTTCTGTCCTTATTCATGAGGTGGAGTCATAGCAAGGCAATGTAAAAAATGTTGGGTCAAAATATGTAAAAATGGCAAAGCTATGCACGTACATTGAAATTTTGCTATGCTCACTTGTAACTTTAGTAATTTTAAGTATCTTGACCTGAAATTGTCAACATAACCATTTTTTTACACCACTTCATGAATGTGACAGCTGTCATTTTTCAGCTCCTGGACAAAATGTGTTTTCACACCTGTGGTACAGAGTGACGCTTTGGTGGCACAATATGACATTTTGGTGGGGATTTGAAAATTTTCACCTACTGGGTTCATGAGGTGGGGTGAAAAGAAGGCTGTGCTGAAAATTTGGTGTACTGTAAAATGCTCAGGTTATGACTGAACATTACACTATTTGAACAGTCACTCATAACTTTGTCAATTTCCAATATTTTGACTCCAAACTTTATACATAGCTATTTTCCACACATCCTCATATATATGATGTATCATTTTTTAAATCCTGGATGAGATGTGCTTTTGCACCTCTGATGTGAAATTACATTTTGCCAATATAACTGTACATGTCATGTGTATAAGGCAAATCATAAAGCAAGTTTATTGAAAAGTTGAGGTCAAAATTAAAAACAAATATATATACATAATTGTTTAACAGCCTTTTGTGTGTAGTGTTAGTCTTTATCTCAGAGGCCATGCTCTGTGATCCTGTCCCATGAGCTGAGTTCAAGGGTGAGCTCAGTGACCCTGCTGGATGGGGGTGAGGATGGGGTAATGATACTGTTATGCAACAACACCCTCCCCCCAACCAGGGAATGAAAGGTGCAGGGTTGTCCGCATGGGCATGAGTACCATATAGTGAAGACTACTGTCCTCTTGACAACTGTCCTCTTGCACCTCTCTACTTGTGGGTGGCAGAGTGCCTTGTGCACTGGCTGACAGATGCACTCTTTGTCCTGTGCATCTGTATGTGTAGCCACATGGAAATTCAGGGACCACAGGGCCCTGCACTTCTCCAGCTCACTAGACTGCCCCATGAATTCTTTGCATCCATGTCTGCACTGAAGTGCAGGGCCCTTGGATGGTCTTCCCTTGGTGCAGGGCATCTGCATCTGTCACTATCTGTACAAACACCTGCACAGCATAAACATGCAAGCAAATGTTCAGCATTGACAAATGCTTGTTGCAAACTGGTAGTGCTCTTTTCTTTTTTGTGATGTAGAATACTGATGGACTTTTTAGCCTTGGAATATAGCATCCATTAGCCTTGAGAGCAGGTCCGCTTTATTTTTGTACAAAATGCAAGCATGTGCATCGATGTCATTGGCGCCCCCATCTCAAAGTCCTGACTGTAGTTTTTCCTGTGGTAACCCAGGTGTCCATATCATAGAGGGAATGAGCACCCTATATCCCCAGAGCAAAAGAGCATCCTCTGTGACACTCAGCCTTCCTCCCACACAGCTGGCCTGCAACAACACAGGCTCAGTTTTTAATCCAGGTTACCGGTGTCACATGTAGTAGCACCATGGAGTCAGCTGTTTCTAGTTTACTTTATGCCAATGACGTTATTCGATTTCCCTCATCTATTAACAGTGGGGTTACAAAGCTAAGCTATCCAAGCTTACACAAGGCAAGACAGGAACAAAAATATAGATGTATCTGCAGTTGGGGAAAAGTGAGGTAACTGTAGTTGGAAGGTAGTGAAGGATGTCATAGAAAGGGTAACAGACTATAAGTACCTTGGTATGATTATTACAGAAAGTAAAAAATGGACCAAAATATAAACAGTAGTGCTATAAATGTACCCCAGTCAGCATGAGGAATCACAGGTTCTGTAAAATGTATGGAGAAAATAGTTTAGAGGAAACTATGAAAGTATTTAATACCAAATCTATATTCAAACGTAAAATCTGGGGATGGAAAAACTTGTCCACATTGAAAACATTGCACCATAAATTCTTTAAAAAAGTTTTTTTTTTTCACGATGGCCTGTTAACACAGCAGTAGAGTGTTCTTTATGATGCCAGCAACCTGAGTTTGTGACTGAGCCAGGGTCACTGGGGGTTGGCTTGGGGGTCTCTCCTCCTCTCTGGAGGAAGGGTCCCTGTCTCTCCTGCAGGGCAGCCACTTGGGTGACCACAGGTGCAAGCTAAGTGGAGAAACACTGGGAGGGGGGATGTCTGCCAGGCTCATGATTAACGTGTCGGCATGTGTGCTTCTACATTTAGCCCATGGCACTCAGACTTCCCATGGGCTGGGTGTAACAAGGAAAAAAGCTACAATGATTGGGAGATTCCTGGCTCTCCCTGCAGGATCCACACCATCAACTGCAGCACCTCTTCTCCTAAGTTGTATGATGGTCACTCAAAGGGCCTTCTGTCAGCCCTTAGAGCCCTACAGTTGGGGGAGTGTAAGCCATGGGGCAATAGAGGATGGAGATAAGACCCAGGGGAGATGGGTGACAGAGCTGTGGGAGAGCAACAGGATGTGGACCAACTGGAAAGATGGGCAAACAATAGAAAGCAAAAAAAAAAAAGATTTTCATTTACCACTGGCTACAACCTTATTCCATGTCAAAGCCAAAATGGGTGCCCCCTCTTTAGCAGTTTTGGCAAAAAAACATTTTTTTTCATACTGAGTAAAAGTAATTGGAATTGGGGAGATTATCTTATATATTGACATGTCCCCCAGAGTCACTTGTTGCGGGATAACAGTGGTTTCATGCGTGTTGTGCTCGAGAGAAAACAGCCGAGCGAAGCTGAGCTGTTCTGGCTCGAGCAGAATGCAAGTGAAAGCACTCTTATCCTGCAATGAGTGGGGATGGAGGACATATAAATTCTGTATATTATAGATCGAGGTTATATATTTATTTTAAACTGTCCTAGAATGTGTCCATTTCCAGAGCATCTGCGTGTGAGATGTTCTTCACAGAATAAGAACGTCTCAGGCATAGGGGATTGGAGTGCTCTGATTGGTTGAGAGTGCTCCCTCAACCTATAATATCATATAGATTCTATAAAGAAGCACTGAAAGATCATCTCATACAAAATAAAGCTCTACCCTGATTGTGAAGCTTTTGGGATACCTTACAGCAAACTGACCTAAGGCACTTTTGGGAACAAAATCCAAAGTTTTTCTACCTTGCAGCTACGAGGGACAGGTGGAGATATGAGGGCAGCCAGCCCCAAAATGATACCACAGTTCCACAAAGTATCTGCATATCACAGAACAATTGCCTCAGACAAATAATGCTGAATTGCAAAATGTTATTACTGGCAGAGCCAAGCTACACCAGACCCCAGCACTTCGTCGATTAGGCCTTCATCAGGGGCGTGGTTCTAAAAGCAAACTACATCCATTTTAAATACATTATTTTCTGTGACCTTACCAATGACATCACACCAGTGCCCCATATAAATAATACAGTGATATAAAGTACTATTCATGTATACATATACAACAATACAAAAGTTCAAAAATACAAAATTACAAAGTCGCAAAAGACTTCAGAACTACAAAACTCAATTTAAATAATCAATATTACCCTGCAGCACATTCTTCAGTGAAAATTACAATTTCATTTTTTATTATTTACTGTTTAATACATTCCATCATGTCAAGCAAGGGGAAAAAAAGAAAAAAAAGAATAGTTCCAAAACTGAAAAAAGGTACCACAAAGACAAAGTCCTAAGAAAGCAAAAGAAAAAAGGGGCAAAGACATACTCATGGTGGCTGGAGTAACTGTATATTAGCTGGGGAAAAGGGGGATATCAAAATTATTGGGTCAGGCATAATCTATAGGAGATCAGGTGGAGGGCTAGGAATGTCAATACATAATAATAGCAGCAGGGGGGGATCATGTTTATTGGGTCCGGCACAATCCATAGGATATCCCTCAATAAGGCCTGCCAGCTGCTTACAGGTTCCCCACATCTTATCCATACGTGCACACTGTATTCCCTTTCTAACTTCCTTAATCTGGAGGAAAGGCTTGTGCATCAATCTCGACTCCTGACCAAAAAAAATCACTGCAGGTCTGATTCCCCCGATCTGTCTTCTATCATAAGTCTATCTACCCCTTCCCTCTCTACCTGCAGTGCTGTTCACTTCCCTCTGCAAGTCTCCAGAGTTAGGACCTCCCTTGCACAGAGGTCATTCCGTTACCATGCCCCGTCCTGGTACAACTCCCTGTCTGTTGCTATCACCTCCCTACCAAGATTAGGGTCTTCTAAAACTGCTCTCAAGAACCACCTCCTCTCCTCCTGCCACTATGACTGCCCTGGCTGAGTTTCCCCCCTGCCTTTACTCCTCTCAGCCTGCCTAGTTTTGAGTCTGCCCTTCATTTGACTCATTGTAGCCCACATTATTGTTTATGTCTGTTTATTATTGCTAATTTACCTTGATGTGGGGCCTTTGTAACCAGTCCTTAATTTTGACTGTTTGCTTTTATTTGAGCTCATTTACTTTGTTTTCTGTTGCTTGCTATTAATGTATTTGTCTTCCTGACAAGGAGCCTTTGTAAATGAGTCCTTGACTCAAAGGGTTGTAATTCTGATTACTTCTTAAAATAAAATAAAAATACAAATTTATATGAAGCACTGGTGTGATGTCATTGGTGAGGTCACAGAAAATTATGTATTTAAAACAGATGTAGTTTGCTTTCAGAACCACGCTCCCTGATGAAGGCCTAATCGCCAAAGCACTGGGGTCTGGTGTAGCTTGGCTCTGCCAATAATAACATTTTGCAATTCAGCATTATTTGTCTGAGGCAATTGTTCTGTGGTGTGCGGGTACTTTCTGGAACTGCACTTTTGGGAACATCTGGAGAAATTCTGCTTAACAGGATTATTATTAGGCCGAAACAAGAAAGAGCAGGAAAACTTAAAATAGTGTAATGGGACATGAAACTAGTGTCTACATTCATGTCACTGTCCACCATATTCAGAAGAAAAATAAGTTTGACCTCAAATGCTCATCTGTTGTATATTTTTGAAATGTCCTTTGAGAACCAGGATGGATAGGTCAGAGATGGAGTGATTGGCCTGAGAGAAATGTCATCATATAGGTTTTTCAGTCTTCTTCATTTTAATATCATGTCTGTGTGAGTTCATTTGGGTTCCAAGGGGTTGTCCAGTCTCCCTCACATAACCCGTTTGTGGACATTTCTTGCATTGAATGTAATAAACAACATTCTGAGATGCACATGTATAATTCCCTGTATGTTGAATTATTTGTTTTGGGATGTGTTGATAAAATATGAATCTAGAATGACTGCAGGGTCTCTTGCCACCTAGTGTTCTGTTTAGGTCAAGTATAAGTTTGCTCCTGACAATCAGGTTAGATAGATTAGGTGGTTGTTTGAAAGACAGTAGAGGTAGCTCTTGGAGATACATTTCAAGGTGTGATCCTTACTGAATATTGGCTGGAGGTCCTTAATAATTATACATAGGGGCACCAGGTCAGGGTTGTATGTGACAACCAAGGGTATTCAGGTGGTGGTAGTCTTTTCTTTAAATTGTAGTAGTAGTTCTCTGTTACATTCAATGCAAGAAATGCCCACAAACTGGTTATGAGGGGGACATTGGACAACATCTTCAAACCTGAATGAACTCACACAGACATGCTATTAAAATGAAGAAGATGAAAAAACTTGTAGGACAACATTTCTATCAGTCCGATCACTCCACCTCTGACCTATCTGTTCTGGTTCTCAAAGGACATTTCAAAAATACACAACAGAGATGAGAATTTGAGGCCAAACTTATTTTTCTTCTGAATATGGTGGGTGATGGCATGCATGTAGATACTAGTTTCATGTCATATTACAGTATTTAAAGTGCAGTAATTTTTGTTTATGACATCATAGTGCTCACCTGGACAGCAGGCTGTGATGTCACTAACAGTAACTGTGATGAGGTCAGCTGGGGACAATGCTTTCTGAATGACATTGTGAAATATATACCACCTTATCTAAAATATTTAGCAGACAACAACAAAAGAAAGTGGAAACTAGAAAGCAGTACTATTAAACCCAACGGTTGTCAATCTAATCATTTTAAGCTTTTTGTACATTGTGATAGCACATCTTGGAACTTGCATGTTACCCTTTTTACAATGGTTATCAGTGGGCTAAGTTTCCTTTCCTAGTTTGACTAATTTCACTTTCCTGGTCACTGCTGGGCTCTATCCCCTCTCAAGCGGCAGTGAGAAGTGGAATGACCTGGACATTTAATGTGATTATCTTGGACTTGAAGACTATATACTGTGACCAAGTTTTAATAATTCAAGTGCATCAAGCACTGGATGCTGTAATTTATTTTATTTTGTGTTTATGTTATGTTTTATTGCTAATTTAACTCTATATGTATGCGATTGTATGAGTGAATAGGACAAGTTCGTACTGTATTTATAAGCAGTTTTATAGACTGTTTGTGTGAATGCTTCTACATAGGGATTTGGGTGGTGGATATGTTATAGTGTTGGAGTATTTATTATCTGTAGATAGGTAGTTTTGAGTTGATTTTTAGTCACTGAGATATGTCATATGTGTGGATTTGAGGGCCATTGCATGCTCTTGTTCCCTGGAACTACTCCACTCTCTTTGTACTTTTCAGCCCCCACTTCTCCAGAGGTGATACTGGACCACTTCTGTAGACTGGGGAGACTGAGAAGGGAGGGCACTGAGTGGAAGTAGGTTTCACAGGTAGAAGCTAGGGAGAGCGGGATCAGAAGTGTCAGACTGAGCAGATGCCCTAGTTATAAGACAGTCAAGAAGCGGGATCCTCCCTGTCATTTTCTGATCCCCAGGGAATGGGAGGCAGATAGTGGAAGGGTTGACTGTGTTGATGCCACCTCTTCATGGCATGCTGTGCTAAACTTGATACCACAGCACTGTTTGCACTTTATGATAGTCTGTATTTTACTTGCAAAAGTTGCACATTAAAGTCAAAACTTCATGATACCTGGAGTGCTGGTTTCTTTTACTTGTTGGTATGCAGTTTTACCAGCACCCAGTCTTTACTGTGAGCACAGCCTTGTTTTCATATCTGTGCAATGCCAGGTCCCCTGAGGAATAAAACAGCCGTGATGTCAGATTTCATCACAGATTCCCTCTGTGGACTTGGCACGTTTCACTGAGACATGACTTGGTGATGACCCTGGGCCAGTCCTGGAGGTGGCGATCTTGGATTGGTTCACAGTGACACACCGCTTGAGGCAGAAGCACAGTGGTAGTGGGAAGTCATCTGTTTTGGATCCTACCTGAAGCTAATAGCATACCCATTGAAGGAGATGTGGTCATTTTAATGTGTGGCAGTGAAGGTGATGTAGATGTGAGGTGGTGTGGGATTCTCCTGGTCTGTCACACTCCAGAATGGGAAAAGTAGTTCCTACTGGAATTTGTGGATTTCACAGTCAACCTGTCACTGAACACCCCCATCTTGCTGGGGAATTTAAATGTATGGGTCGATAATGAGACCTTGCACTTTGCTCAGCAATTCGTCTAGCTGATGGAGTCACTGGGCATCACATAGGCTGCTTCCACCGCTACCCATGAGCACAGTCACAGCTTGAACCCTCGTCTTCTCTCTGGATCTGAACATGTTCGATATCAGAGTGGACCCAGTGCAGTGGTTGGATCACCATGTTGTTAGTTGTCTAGCAAGGGTCCCCTGGATACCCCCTCCCCCCAGTGGAGATGATCCAATACCATCCTAAATGTGCTTTGGTACCAGTAAAGCTTCTGGAGGTTTTGGACATTTTAGGTATAGAGGCAGCATACTGATGGCTATAATGGGGCTATGACAGTGGCAATCTACTCCATCACATCAGTCTGCCTGACCACTGACATCCCACTGCAGTTTGCATGGTATAATGACAAATTGAGGTGGTTGAAGGCAACATGGTGGTGGCTAGAGCAATCCTAGAAGAGTTAAGGCTTGATGGATGACAGGACAGCTGTGAGGTCCAATTATATGGACTATCAGAGGGCAATATCCCTGAAAAAGGTAGAATTCCTGTCATGGATTATTATTTTAGGAGGAAATAGGCCTGATCAGCTCTTCTACATTGCAGACAGGTTATTAAATCCTATTTGTCTGCAGTCCAGAGGAGTTTTGTCTCATGAAAAGTATGAGGAGTTTGGTTCTGTGTTCCTGGACAGAGTGTCCTCCACCTGAGCTGGAATCTCAGCAAGTAGCCTGTCAAGGGTGAGCAGTGTCAAGGGGGGAGAAGTGCAGGAGCAAACTGATGGTTTGAAGTGAGTTTTGAACATTTTTTATGGAGGGGATGCTTGAGGTGATTACATCACAGTGGCCGCCTTCTGTTAGTTGGATTTGGGACCTACTTGGTTGTTGATTGACTGCCGGGTGGCACTAGGTGTGATGTCTGCAAGCACTGTTATGAGTTCATTGCAGGAGGTCAGTTTTCCCACTGGCTCTTAAAAATCTGTGGTAAGACCACTCCTAAAGAAACCATCTTTAGAGCCAGAGGTGCTGGCAAACTACAGGTCTGTCTCAAAACCTCTTTGATTGGGGAAAGGTTATAGAGACAGTAGTGGTGATGCAGCTTGAGGCTCACCTTGAGAGAGTTTTGACATCTATGAGTCACTCCCATCAGGTTTCAGGCTTCACCACAGTATGCACACCGCACTTGTCAAGGTCAGTATTTGTCACCATGAACCATGGGGTTTTGGTGGAGTGCCTTAGGGAATATGGGGGAATCACTGGAACAACCTTAAAATAGTTTGAATCCTTCCTTACCAGCTGAACACATCAAGTTGTGATGGGAACTTTCTTGTCGCAGCCTGTGGTGATCAGCTATGAGGTTTGCCAAGGGTTAATTCTGTCCTCCATGTTGTTCATAGTGTATATGCTGCCACTAGAGCAGGTTATCAGACAGTACAGTGTGAGTTTTCACTGCTATGCAGATGATACTCAGCTGTACAATCCTTTATACCAGATAGGCAGGAGGTAGTTGTTGTGCTGAAGCTGTGCCTCAGAGAAACCTTTGAGTGGATGGCCTCCAGCTGGCTGAATCTTAATCCAGCCAAGATGGGGCTATTACAGGTAGAACCAGGTCTTTGAAGGTTAGCTGGAAGATGTGATGCTATCAGTTTACCATCTATGAACGGTACATTTCTGACAGCTGTGGATAGGGTCAAGAAATTGGGAGTCCTTGTGAATTCACGGCTGACACTAGAACATCAAGTGTCTGCTGTGGTCCACAATGAGTTCTCCTAACTGAGGAATATCTCCCAGATCTGACCTTATCTAGCACAAGAGGATCTGGTGACCCTAGTACATACCTTTGTGACCTCAAGACTGGACTACAGTAATGCTCTGTACCTAGGGATATCTTGAGGTTTGGTGCATTGCCTACTGGTGCAGAGTGATGCAGCCAGGTTGGTGACCAGAGTGTCCTATAGACATTATTTCACATCTGTACTGTGGCAGTCGCACTGGATTCACATGTACCACCCTTAAGATTGCTTTGTCAACATACAAAGCTCTGCATGAATCATGCCCTGCCTATCTCAAAGACCTATTGGCCTGGTATTCTCCTGTCTGTTCTCTCTGCTCCACTGAGGAGTTGTTGCTAGCCATTCCAAGATGCCATCTGAAACAGTCTGGAGACAGGGCTTTCTTGCTGGTGGTGCATGCAATATGGAACTCCTTGCCATACCCTCTCAGGAGTTACCCCTTGATGGAGGCATTCAAACAGGGCCTGAAAACCAACTTGTTTGAATTAGCGTTTGACCTGATTATCGATTAGGTTGTATTCGTACTTCTGCCAATTTAATTTATGTGTACAACTGCTGATTTTATGGCAGTACTATTAGATGATGTTTTTATGTTAAACACCCTGAGAACTGCCAGTAATAAAATCTTGTTTTTCAGTAGGGAGACACTCTTTAAATCTAGTTTTATCTCTATGAAAAGAATAGGACAGTTGACTGATGTCTGTGAAGATGTGACTGCTCAGTGCTTCAATAAATGGAACAGAAAGATTCTACACACACAGAGACGTAAACAATGAGGGAAAGGAGTGCCACTGCCCCTCCACTCTCAATATCTGATTTAATATATTTAATTTGATACATTTGTTATCCTGTTAGGCCTCAGAGCAATGCTCTACCTGCTGTCAAGGGTGACCCACAGATTTCACATGCACACAAATACAATTTAAAACTCATATACACAATTACATAAACAATACTTAGTAATAAACATTTTAACTGCACTTTTAATGAATGAACAGTAATGCACTTTGTCACCAAACATGGAAAAGTATTAAAAATGTTTGGCACACATAATTATACCATTTTCTGATCATGTGTAGTTCACATCCTGGCTACCAAAAAAGCAGAATGATTAAAAGATCTGATTAAAATGCTGGACCTAATGGCTGGAACCAACTCTTTACTATGGTGAGGAGCAAATTCATTATGGAGTTTCAGTAAAAAAAAAGGGGAGCAAAACTGAGAACCTCTCCTCCAATTGCAGCCATCCCAGAGAGCAGTGATGTGCTCAACACTATGTTTTGCTTGCAAAGCAAAGCAGCAAATGCCTTGATAAAGAGTCCTTGCTTTGGTCAGCCAGAAATCCAATCCTGCCAAGTAGACTATAATAGCATAATCAATAATGGGTAATGAAACACTCAGAGCCAAAAAATTCTAGTTTCCAGTTATAGAACATGTGAAATCCTACACTAAAAAGCCCAGTCATTAATGAATGGTTCTTACAATACACTGTAGTTTGCATCCATATCAAATGAGAGTGCACTGTCCAGAGTGAGGCCCAGGTACTGAAATGCTGAGACACGTTTTATACAAAGATTTTCTGTAGTCCTTGTTATCAAATAAAACCTATGTCACCTTCTTTCCTGGATTCACAAACAGGATTGCCTTGGTTTTATTATCATTTAATGCAAGTCCATGTTGGTTAAACCATTACTGCAGTTTTTTCCAAATCACTCTGTACTATATAATTCAACTTTTTAAGATATTTATCCTTTTTATAAATTACAGCACATCATCATTCATGTTAAGTAGCATCTCTGTAATGGAATAAGCTAAAGGCACTGAATTAATAAAATAATAATAATAATAATCATAATAATACTAGGGGACCCAAAATCACACTTAGTGGGATCCCAATACCAATAGATAAATATGAGGAAAAAGCATTCTTAAACTTCACATATTCATTTTGTATGATATACAGTACAAATAATTGCACTGGTAGAGTCATAAACACAATACTTCAGATTCGTATTATCATGGCAGGTTTGCATCAACATACTCGACATTTGCTGCTCTTGATAAGGAATTAATTAGGTTCTAACACAACATTTCCTTTACCCGTTTCCATGTAGCCATTAAAGTGCAGGTTCATGTAGCACTATTAAAAGCATTACAGCAATCAGTTTGTAATCAGCTGAACTAAAATCCTGAAAATGGACCTTCTTACATCTAGTTTTCCAGTAATATTGAAACAAATCCCCTGTTGTAACAGAGTCATGGGCAGGTACTGCAGAATAGAGAGGAACTAGAGAAACTCTTTAGTAGGAACAAACATGTAAAATAAATGGTTTTAACTAGCAGATTTATGTCTGCAGTAGAGCAAAACAGGTTAACAATACAATTGGTGGAAATTGTTAGTATCAGAACATTACAAGCATTTGATAATGCCAAATGTTCACCGTGTGCACTGGTGTCATAGGGGGTGTGTGTTTGAAAATTGCTTCAGTGAAGGAATCATTTTATTAACATTTAAGAATGCAAAGCAGAAGTGATGATACTGAGCAGTGTCACTGTCTTGTTTGTTAATATGTGTGCCCCAAATGTTCAACATACCCTTCTTATAACCCCACCTCATGAGCAAGTGCAGAGAAAATTTTCAACTGCTGGCTGAAAGATGATTTCACGCAGTGATTGCAGAATCACCTTTCAGGATGCAAAAACACATTTTGGACAGGATTTGAAAAAATGGCAGCTGTTACATTTATGAGGTGCTGTGAAGAAATGGCAATGTTAAAAATCTGGGGTCATAATATTGAAAATTACCAAAGTTTCAAGCTTGCATTCATAAATTTGAATGTAGGCTCATAACTTTGTTGTTTGTTAATAAGTAAATTTTCAACATGGCCTTCTTGTAACCCCCACCTCATGAACAAGTGCAGAGAAAAATTTCAACTCCTGCCCGAAAGGTGATTTTGTGCAGTGACCGTGAAATCACCTTTTTGGATGCAAAAAAAAACATTTTGGGAAGCTGGCCCACAGGTGACCCAGGTTCAGGAATGGACTTGGGTGTCAGAGGGCTGGTCGGGGAGAGAAGGCTTGAGCATCTGCTGACTGCTCACCTTCTCTCGGGGTTGGGGGTGAGGCTGAGAACCAGTGCCTACTGACCTCTGGTGGAGACTGGGGGTACAGCAGTGTGCCGAGTCCCATTATCTAAGGAGCATGACAGACACTGTTGTCACCTTACATCCTGCACGTTGTGCTCCTGTGGGAAAAAATGGAAAATGGCACACTGGCCGATTGGGTGATGGCCTCCCGAACCCTCACCATCAAGCTCCCAGGCCTCCATCAGCCACCTCAGTAGCACCCAGGATCATTGGCATGACAGGTAAGGCTCATTCCCAATGAAGGTGGGAACCTACCTGATGAAGGGATACATCAGGGTAACCTGGGGTGGCTGTGATGTGGGTCAGTGGGGTCGGAAGCAGCTGGGATGAGAAGGTTCTCTGAGAGACCTGAAAGAGGGATCGGCCAGGATGCGGGGTGGGAGCATAAATAAAAAAAAAACATTTTGGCCAGGATCTGAAAAATGACAGCTATCACATTCATGAGGTGATGTGAAGAAATGGCTATGTTGAAAATCTGAGGTCAAAATATTAAAAATTGCCAAAGTTATGAGCCGGTGTTTGCAAATTTCAGCTCAGGCTCATAACTTCATTGTTTTTTAATATTTTTACACCAAATAAATTTTTAACATAGCCTTCTTATGGCCCCACCTCATGAACAAAGGTGGAGACAATTTTCAGCTCCTGTCTGAAAGGTGATTTTGCACAGCAACCACAAAATCACCTTTTGGGACAGAACTGCCCACTGTCACTTAATTGTTCATGAGGTGCGGACCCAAAAAAGGTATGTTGAAAAATTGGGGCCAAAATGTTACAAAATGGCCAAGCTATGCCACTAACTTGAAAACCCTATTGAAATACCTTGAAGCGCTTACCTCAGTTTGTGGTTGGGCTTTGAAGAGTGAAGACATATCTATGGTCCAGTAAAGAGTATGGGGACTGACCTCCAGTGGGTAAGTATAGGGTGAGGGGTATGGGTAATGGCACAGCAGACAATGATGGGCAGTTTTCTTTTTCTCAGGTTTAAAAAAACCATGAGGGACAGTTTTCTTTATTTCAGGGAGTTTTCTATTAATGGAAGACACTGGAGGATTGGGCACCCCTAGTGTCACTGTGCTATGTTTTGAGGGTGGTGGTGGCAACAGACATCAATGGATTTCTTATTTTCAGGGGGATAAAAAACACAACAAGGGACAGTTTTCTTTATTTTAGGGAAAGACACTGGGGGGTTGAGCACCCCCAGTGTCACTACTGTTTGTGTGTGTGGGGGGAGGACGCTGACAGGGAGGGTTGAGTTGGGGGACAGTTAGGGCCACCAGCAATGGACATAGATGGACGGTTGTCTTCGATGCAGGCATGCATTCCAAGCTGACCATGACAGATCAGCCTGGCTTTCTGGGTGGATCAAAGGGACAGCAACTTCTTTTGAAGTTGGTGTCATCCCCACTCAGCAAGCAGAAACTCTGTCATAGTCAGCCTGGGTGCTGACTGGTGTGGCACTGTTGGGCCCCTAAAATACTGCTCTGCATTAGGTGGACACTGTCACACCCCTCAAAAGGCACTCTCATACCAAGGTGTTTGTTGCACTTGTGTGCACGGCAAACACAATAAAATGAACTTGCTGAAATGTATCTTATATTATTGCAGATTTCATGTGCACAGTTCAAATATTAGTGTCCTTGTATGGTGTTTAATCTGCAACTACTGCCAGCACTTACACAATTTCAGATAGCTGAGGGTGCTTGTGTGAACATCACCAATTCCACATTATGTTGTGATTTAAATCCATGTTGCACCGGAGCCAGCAGATCACAACTTTCTAGGTGATTACCCAGCTGATAATGCTCGATGGTTTCCAGTACATTAGCCAGTGGTGCCATTAAGAAAATGTAATGGTAACTAGTAAGTAAAGATGCCTCATCCAATTTAAGTACTGGGCACATTGTTACTGACTTCCAGGCAGGAAGAATGCAGTCACAGCATAGTGAAATACTGAACACTGTAGAGAGTGCAGCTGGCTAGCACAGTATAGTGCTATCACTTGCCATCCAGATGTCCTAGATTCACACTGTGAACACAGGACATCTGGTGCTGACCAGTTAGGCAAGGTTCTGGAGTCCATCTTGGATGCCTCTTGCCTTGGGGCACCTAATTTCACTGCATGACTGCCCCCTGGTGTTCCAGTGGGAGGGCGTGTTGTGTGGGAAGGAATAAGCGATCCCTCTAGAGTGGCCTAATGTCAACATGCACCTGCTCTTCTTGTGAGTAATTCTGAGGCATCACATGTCCAGAGGGAGGACAGCAGGGGTGTTCTGAAGGTAGGATGGGGCTCACCGCCCTACTGATGACCCTAATAGACTTTCTGCTGTTTTTTATAATGTTCCAATGGGAATAGGAAAAAGGCAGGAAACTACAGACTGGTAAGCCTGACTTTGGGGTTAGGCAAGGTTATGGAAACTCTACTTAAAGAAAGGATTGTGGAATGCCTTAAAGCCAGTGAATTGCAGGATCTGAAGCAGCATGGGTTCATAGGGGGGAGATCCTGCCAAGCAAACCTGATAGAGTTCTTTGACTGGGTTACCAGGGAGGTGAATCAGGGAGAAGCAGTGGATGTGGCCTACCTGGATTTAAGTAAGGCCTTCTACACCTTTCCACACAGAAGACTGGTAAGCAAGCTGGGCAGCCGGGGAGTGGGTCCAAAGATAGTAAAATGGGTACAAAATTGGCTAAGTAACAGAACTCAGAGGATGATGGTAAATAGAGTTCACTCAGAAGAAGGAAAGGTAACCAGTGGGGTGCCTCAGAGGTCAGTGGTGGGACCAGTCCTCTTCAATATGTTTATTAGCAACATTGCAGAGGGGCCAGAAGGAAAGGTATGCCTGTTCACAGATGACACAAATATTTACAACAGAGTAGACACACTGGGGGAAGGGAGGAGAAAATGAGGGAAGTTCTGAAAAACAAGAAGACTGGTCAACAGTTTGACAACTTGGCTTCAATGCCAACAAGTGCAAAATTATGCACACAATGCACAGAAACGCAAGGGCAACATATAATTTGGGGGGGGGGGTGGAGTTAGCAACCACAAAACAGGAAAGGGATCTGGGGGTCATCATATCTGATGACTTGAAGGTAGCAAGGCAGTTTGATAAAGCAGTAGGAAAGACTAGTAGAATGCTGGGGTTCATTGGGAGGAGTATCACTGGCAGAAAGAGGGAGGTAGTGATACCCGTGTATAGACACTTGGTGAGGCCACACCTTGAATACTGTGTTCAGTTCTGGAGGCCCCATCTCAGGAAAGACAAAGACCGGGTGGAGGCAGTGCAGAGAAGGGCAACCAAAATAGTTTATGGCCTGCACCAGAAGCCCTACAAGGATAGACCAAGGAGTAAAATTTGCACTCTCTAGAGGAAAAGAGGAAAAGGGAAGACATGATAGAAATATTCAAATACCTCAAAGGTATGAATAAGGTACAGGAAGGTGACATTTTGCACAGAAAGAGATGCTCAAGGACAAGGGGGCATGATATGAAGCTGGAAGAGAGGAGACAGAGTAGATGTGAGGAAATACTTCTTTATGGAAAGGGTGGTGAACATCTGGAACAGCCTCCCAGCAGAGGTAGTGGGTACCGAAAACCGTAACAGGTTTCAAACATGCATGGGATAGATAACAAGAGGACCTTGGTAATAGGGCTGGGGGGGTATGGCCAGAGATCAATTACAGTCTATGGTAGCACAGTAGGCAGGGACCTTAGGGCAGACTGGGTGGGCCAGAAGGTCCTTTTCTGATGACAGCTTCTATGTTTCCATGTTTGTTGCTCAGAACTATGCCTTGGAGAGTGATGAGGGAGGACTTAATGGGAAAAGTACCCCTGCTACTCTAGGCAGATGAAAGTTCAACCACACGCCGTCCTGGTGGCGCTGAGGGTTGAGGTGCTGGACGCCACACCTCACACTACGCCGGCGATCCAGGTTCTGGAATGAGCTCGGGTCATCGGGGGTCAGCAGGGAAGGACTGGGATTGAGCATCGGGAGACAGCTCTCCTAGTCCTGGGGTGGGCTGGGGACTCTACACCACACTGCGGCGACCCCTGGGGACGCCCAGAGGTACCGCATGCAATGGCGTAACTGAGGGGGGACCGCGGCAGATGTCTACACATATGTGCGCAGACGTCATTGCATGTCCCTGATCCCAAATGTTGAGAAACGGGGAAAAATGGCAGCATGGGTCCATGGCAGCTTGATAGCCACAGCTGCACTCACCGACGATGCCTGGAGGCATGTGCCGGTACTGGTTCCTCGCTGGGCGGGGCTACAGGGGGGCCCCTTTCGAAGGTGTAGTTGCGTCTGACAGCTGGGCATGTGAGCTTCGTGGTCGGCGGCGGAGTGGAGCGGTGGCTGGATGTGGAGCAGAACTGTGTCTGCAAGGTAGAAAGTGTTAAATGATAAAAAAAAAAAAAAAGAAACTTCAACCCCACCTTGGTAGGGCACTACCAACTCTTCCTGCCCCTTGCTGGCTCCTCCTCCCTCACCTCAACCATCAAGCAAAGCACCCTACTCCTGGCTTGGGGAAACCAGAGGGTCCCACCCATAGGGAACAAGCTGTGGGTTATGGTCAGGATTCCAGAGACAATGTCAAGTAAGGCAGGTGGTGGGTTGGACCATCACAGGACTTCTACAGTGGACGGAAGGGCTACGGTAGGTGGGAAGAGGTCAAGGCAGGTGGCAAGAAGAAATGACAAAAAACAGAAAATATAAAAGGAACATTTCACAGAGTGGTACAGTCAGAGCTTGTTTGGCAACCTGTACTAATCTTATATCTATGCCATCAGGGTCAACTTCAGGTTTTGGAGAAAGAATATTGGGCGCTATGTACCAATGGGCAGGTAATATGTGCCAGAGGCACGTTACCCACCCACAGAGCTCCGCACCTATGGACAGGTGCACACCTGTGGCGTTCACTACTGCCCGCCACCTGTCCTTGACCCCACCACCCCAATGTGCAGGACTCCACAGTGCAACCAGAGGTGGGGTTCGGCCAGGCATCCAATCAAATGCCCGGACCGGGTCCCGCACTGGATCCCTTGTGTAGCAGGACATGCATTGGCAGGGCAACCTGCAGATCTCTGATGGCCAGTGGCTGCAGGGGTGAGAGGTGGGTATGCTGCTGGCTCGTCTGCTATGGGGCACCAAAGTTTGCATGTGGAGGAGGGGGACTGTACCCCTCTAAATGCCCCAAGGGGCTGGTGTTGGAGTGGGACAGCAGTGCAGTTGGGGGGGCACCTTACATGTGCCGATGCTCCTGCACCTCTGAGCACTGTGTGGGAGGGTACCTCATAGGAACCGTGCACCAGTGTGCTGGGCCAGGTGTTGCCTGGTGGACTTGGTGGGGGGTGCAAGGCTGCCATGGTCCCGGGAGTTGGTGGCCATTCCACAGATGGGTGCAGGGGGCACATATCAGGCTTATGGCATGGTTCTCCCTGGCATAGCCTGTGCACCCAATCACACCCCCGTGGCCAGCATTACATGCCTTGGTGCATGGCACATAGTGCTGGTACGTCCCTCACTCGCCCCCAGCACATTGCTCCTCTCACAGCTAGGGGGATTGGGTGCATATGTGCTGTGTGCCCTCCATGGAGCATCCTGCATGGAGGGCACATAGGGTGCAGAGTGGTTGTGCTCCGCAGATATGCGCGCATAGCCTCTCCACCCCATTAATGCATAGGGACCATTAAGATTTATGCCATACCTGTGAGGATACAAAATGGCAAAAATCAGTGACATTTTTTGCCATTATGGGATCCTAGAGTGAAAATATTAGTGTTATTCTCACTCTAGATCCATTTATACACACACTAGATCCATAGTGACAATGGAGGTGCATAGTTCTAAGGAGCGGGGTCTTCAGTTTCACCATCATACCATCACCATCATCCCTAGTGTCTGCCAGCAAAAAATACTTCTCTATGCAGATGATGCAGTCCTGTTTGCTAGCCACCATGACCCTAAAATCCTTGGAACCCAGCTGCAGCTTGACTTCATCTGCATTGAAGATTGGTTCAGCTCACATAAACTCATCCTGAACTACAGCAAGACCAAAGTCATGACCTTCTGTAACCCGTGGAGCAGGCACAAATCTCAGTCCCTCATCATCAAGAACCACTCTGAGAACTCATTTGAACATGTCTCTGAGTTCAAGTACCTTGGTATCATGCTGGACAGTACCCTCTCCTACACTCGGCATATAGACACTGTTGCCAAGGCCGCCAACATACAGAATGGTCTGTTGCACAAGCACAAGCACTGTATGTCTGTGGATGCCCTTAGACTGGCCATCTACAGCTCGGTCACCTCTATCATTGACTACGGTCTTGCCATCTATGTCTCCGCTTCTACAACTGCCCTCCGCAGGATCTCAGTTTCACTCAACAAAGCCCGCAGGCTTTTAATAGGCACAGCCAAACACACACCTGTGACCTCTACACACAGGCTGGCTGGCTACCATTCCTCAGCAGAATACAATACCAGACCTGTCTGCTAACCAAAAAGGTTCTCCTTGGGCTCATGCCCCCAGGTGTTGGTAAGCTTCTTATTGCCCACAGTGGTACTCTGCACACACATAGTGCCCAATATCAAACCTGCCAGGCTGTCAGATGTCATACCTCCATGGGTCAGTGGTCCTTCACCCACAGGGCTCCACAGTGGTTCAATACCCTCAACAAAGAAGCACTTTCCTCTGCTACGCTTGGACCCTTTAAACGGAGTCTCCGACTTTACCTCACCTCTACCACACAATGTGACTGCTTCTCCTAAAAGGACTGCTTCAACCACCTCCTAGTGGCTCAAGACCAGTGACCCATCTACCTGAGCATTATTCCCTCTGGCTCCTACTGTTCCACGTGACTACATGCCTTCTTTCTTCCTCCACCCCCCTTTCCCCCACCCCTCTTCACTACTTTTCTAACCTCACTACCTTTCTCCCTGTACTAGACACCTCCCTCCCTCCCCGACAGCGGCCCTCAGCCTGCCCACGTCTTTCTGCCCCCTTCATACCCAATCTCACACTTATTGTCCTATTGCTTCCTAATCTCCTACTCTGTTACCTCAACTAGCTGTTTATTTAAGTTGCTCTGTAGTAATGTCTTTTATTGTTGAAGTGTGTTATAACTGCAAAACATTGCCAACCTTTGTATGTGTTATGACTGTATACCATTGCCAACCTTTGTGTGTATGTTTCCCCCCTTCCTTTGATGTGGAACCTTTGTAAATGAGCAGTTCCTGCTCAAAGGTACTTGTAATCCTGGGGCTGGATATTCAAACTGCGTCATTCAAAGGCGCAAGTCCTTGCGCTGTGCAAAATAGATGCGCGGGGTGTGTCCTGCGATATTCAAAGGTTGCGTATTGAGCAACTCGCTTGAACACGCCTCCCAGCCATAGCCGCCAGCATGACGCAGTGGAACTCGCGCAGCGCAAGCTGACAGAGTGGAGCAGTAAATGCGGTGGCGCTAGTACCATTGCGCCATGCGTAAAATCACGATATTCAAAAGGTGACATGCAAATGGGGCCATAATACATGCAAGGCGCAGGGGGGGCCATTTGCATGTCATTATAGCCCCATTTGCATGCCATTAGCATGTAGGTGCGCCGATCCCCGAGGACTTGCGGCTTGCGCCTGCCAGGCTGCAGCCGTCAGGGACCGACGCACTCCTGCAGCCCGATCTCGGCATCACTGTGCTCCCCACCTCCTCCTGTACATCTCCCTGGTGGTCCAGTGGAATAACCATCGCGGGCAGAAGTATAGAACCCCCACATCCCATGTGAATGAATGTCACCAGGAGATGTTTTGGGGGAATTTACTTACTGCCCGCGATCGGGCACATGGGATGGGGAGGTTCTATACTTCTCTGCCCGCGATCGGGCACATGGGATGGGGGGTTCTGTATACTTTCTGCCTGCGATCGGGCACATGGGATGTGGGGGTTCTGATACTTTCTGCCCACGATCGGGCACATGGGATGTGGGGGTTCTGTATACTTTCTGCCCACGATTGGGCATTTCGGTCCACTGGACCACCAGGGATGTGAATGGGAGGGGGGGGGGCCACATTGATGCCCGCAATCGGGCTGGGGGGGCACAGGGACTGGGTTGGGGGCCAGCCACAGGTGGCAGCTGCTGTGTTGCGCCCTGCAATGCAGCAGCTCACCTGTGGGTGGCCCTCAACTTAAGCCTTTTTTTTTTGGCTCAAAGTTGTGCAGGCGCAGGTTGGGGGTTGCGCCTGCACAACTCTGCACAGCCCGACTGAATATCGGGCTGTGCAGTTTATGCATGGTTCCTCCCCCTCCTGTTGAGCATGCATTCATTTGCATTGCGCTGTTGCTCAGCCTGTTTTCAGTTGCACAACTGCCTCCTGCTGAATATCGCAGAATGGCGCAATGTAGGACTTGAGCATGCGCGACCCTGTTGCGCATGGCGCAACCCTTTTGAATATCCCACCCCTAGAGTTTAATAAAATAAAAACAATTAAATAAAATCATACAGTGAAGCTGTGCTGGGAAAACATCACTGTTGAAGGTGGCACCTGAACAATTAGGATGCAGGATGTTTTCTTGCCAATGTATAATAAAAGCCATGGCATAAATCAAATATGTCATGGCTGTAATGAAAACATCACTAATATTTTCCTTCATGCAATTTGACCTTTTGACTTCATTTGTGGCTTCTAAGGTCAAACCACACTTAAAAAAATTATCAGTGACATCTTCATTAGGTCCAAGGCATATCCCTTATATTTTTGTACCTCCTGAACTGCCAAATATTTCAGAAACAATCTTGGAATATATCCTTCATGAATCCTCTAAAGCCCCTCGATTTGTGAGGTTGGTAAGTAAGAACAGCAATCTTACCAAACTGCCATGGGGACAATTTACAGATTTAAAATAAATATAAAAAAGACAAACAAATGCAAAAAAGCTTCAGACTCAACATTATGCTTTTATGTGGATGACATCATTTGCAAAGGAATTCCTAAGGCTGTACATCAGTTTGAAGGAAGTATTTTCCTTCCATGTAACTGAACAAAGTTAGTTTTCCTTTAAAGGGGAACAGTCAGCACTAAGAGCCCCACATTCATGTGTGGGACTGGCTTCAATTTGCACTTTGTGTGCAAAAAATGTTTTTGTTACTTATGGTTTATGGCAATATAGTAGATTGTATCAAACAAACAAAAGCACACACTCAAGGTGAGCATGGATGCTAAACCTAAACAAGTTCCAGGGAGCAAAACACAGCAGCAGCACTCAGAAAATATAAAAGTGCTTACAGAAAAGTACTTTATCAAGCCAACAAACAGTTTATTGCTTCATGCTATAACCATGACACCTTGTTAGTGAGCATGGTTACACCTGCTGCTGCTGGCATTTATGTAACACTCTTAAAGATATTTTATTTATTTCATCATTAGGAATAACCTTTGAGCAAAGTGCTCTTTTTCAAAGTTTCCACATCAAAACAGGGAAATGATACAAATAGAAGACATCACATAAAATGTTCCATTTTACATTGACACGAGAAGTAAAAGTATTACAAATCTAAAAGCTTTAAATGATTATATTTGCAGCAAGTCCATACAGAGGAAGATCTAATTTTCAAATCATGCACAACCTGAAGACGGAAAGAGTGCATTGTACTAGAATAGCAGTTTTAGAAGAAAGATGAGGTGGCCAAAGGATGGCATTTTTTGTTGGTGCAAGGAACCGGGGGGAGGGAGGAGGGGAGGGAGAAAGGGAATTAGGATGAGTAGAACTAGCAGGAAGTAGTAGTAACGAGTCCTAGAGGCCATGGATGGGCAAGCAGAGAGGGGGTGGGGAAGGTAAGGCTTAAGTAGTTTAGGTCAGGGAGTTTGTGGAATGGGCCAGACAAGTGTACACTTGTGGCAGCAGTGTGGCTGCCCAAGGCAACAGTAAGGGATGGGATGTGGGAATACTCAGTAGAGTGGGGAAGGAAGTGCAGTACCAGGTGTAAAGTGCTTAACACTAGTTGGGGGTGGGAGGTAGTATCCTCCGATAAAGAGTAGAGGATAGAAGAGCAAGAGGTTGAGATCATGCAGAGATTGACCATTTAGCATTTACAGCTTCAAGTAACACATCAGTACAGGCATGCAAGATTTGTTAAGCTCCTGAAAGATTACAAAATGTGCCCCCACATACTTTCAAAAGAAAATCAACACCAAAGTGATAATGAAGCATGGCTTGACTAAAATAGCTCAACAACAGGAAGATTCAAGATACAAACGAATGGAAAATGTAGGGTTGGGGAAACAGGGGTTAAGAAAGAAGAAAACCATACTGTATTATTACTAATATAGTAATATAACTATTATATTACTTTCTTGCACTCCCCCTCCCACCGTGTTTTCTGCTCTTTTTGAATCCTGGCTGTCCCTTGCTAATAGTCAACTATTTTATTCAAGCCATGCTCCATTATCACTTCAGCATTGATTTGCTTTTGAAAATATGTGGGTGCTCATTCCATAATTTTTTTAAGGGCTTAAAAATTCTCGTGTGTCTGCACTGATGTGCTACATGATGCTGTAAATGCTAAATGGTGAATGTATCTTTAAGGGTGCTACATAAATGCCAGCAGTAGCATGTGAAGCACACCCTCAATGAACCTCACAGTTATGATGTGAAGTGCCAGAGCTTAGTGCGTTTTTTTTTCTTGGTGTAATAAACTGTTGGTTGGCTTGACAGACTACTTCTCAGTGACTGCTTTTGTATTTTTCAGTGCTGCCATTGTGTTTTGCTCCCTGATACAATATACTATACTGCAGTAAACAGTAAGTTAAAATAAAATGGATTTACACACAAAGTGCAAACTGGGTCCAGACCCATACTTGTGTGACGATCTCTTGGTGCTGACTCTGCCCCTTTAATTATAGTAAGTGGGTGATTAAGAACTGTACTTCAGCACAGAAGCTTTTAGTTGAAATTAGGAGTATATATGTGTTACTGCATACTGTCTAACTTCAGGGCACAATTTTAAACAGTTTCATAATGAGTGGCTCTAGAAAGGCAAATGTTACACATCTACGGCATATGGCTGTTGATGCGGATGGTGCAGCTACTCTAGTTGATATGGGTTACAGTACTAAAAGGGCACAGTTTACTAACTGATTGTAATTTTGTGCTGATGTCATCTAAGTGTTACTTGTATGGCACATTTGTTTGCACATGTAGAATTTACTGCAGAATTTGTATATTATGCAGAAACAGTCAGTCATGAACATTAATTAACTGCAAACTGCACATACAGTAATATAGGGAACTGACAAAAAATGCTAAGGTTGCGCTTTTAAGGTTTTTTGTTCATTCTCCTATGGAGGGAAAACTTTACATGAACAAATCCCAGAACTACATTAACTGTGTGCTGCTGTTGCAAGAGATCTCTGGATACAAGTTCCTTTTTCTGTCAGTCAGTCCAGCTAAAACCAGTGAATCTAAAGTTCCACTGTCTTGTACAGTACCATGAGCCAGGCTGTAAAGAAGCAAGGTCATCAGTGTTGCCTTTGGAGAGTTTTACAGCAATGACCTGCCTTTTCAAATGCACATGAAACATAGTCGAGAGTCTGATGCGCAGGCCAGGATTGTACAGACTTTTAAGTCAGCAAGTGGACTCATGTTCTAACCAAAAATTCATGACCTCTCCATCTCATCCCTTCCCTTTGGGGGAGTTAATTTTTTATGCTTTCACTTAGGGACTCCCACTTTAAATGGCCATGTTTAAAGACCTTGGGGGGGGGGGTAAGCCTTAATATTCACTTGTCCTCCGATTCTATGCTTCCCAATTTTGGAAAGGGATTCCTTAACTTTTCTTTTATTCTTTAGTAACCAGGTAAGGCCCACTAGGCACAAGTGCCTGTTTTCAGGGGTGATCAAGGAGCACATTGAGATGGTTAACTGAGCTGCTGAAAGTCACACAGCATGCAAGTGGAGGTTGTGCGAATCATACCCAGGTCTGCTGGGTGTACCAAGCTCATTACTCTCACCTTTAGGCTATATTGCCAGCCAATTTCTGGAGCTTATTAACACTCCCCTCTCTATCCAACTACTGCCAACCCCTCTGAGCTAGGGATGGGTACATAGTTAAAAAATAATCTTGTGTCCAAACTGGCTTTTTGACATCTGTTATAAGGAAATGAAAGGGAACGCTATTTTGAAAGGTGACACAGCATGTCGTATGCAGTAATGGCATCAGGCTCAGCATCAGCACCACATACAACTATGTCATGTGCCGGAGTAACAGGCAGCTGCAGACGCAAGTGATGAAGAGTAAAAGATGCGGCAGTAGTACCAGACATCAGAACTGTCTATTTTATTTATTTCATTTTTGTTAACCAGGTAGGTGCACTAGACAAGAGATTTTGCCTATTTTCAGGCATGACCCGGGAGAGTTACACATCAAAAACAGCAGATACACAGTGTCCACAACAGAATACAAAACATCTAGTTGGAAGGAAAACTCAGTAACACATGACAATTTTGAATACATGGCACATTCAGGACCAACAAGTAGAATATACATAGCATGAGGATAAACAGTAATCACAGTTACATAAACTTTTATAGAATTTTGAAAACAGCATAATTGACTGAAGAAATATATATACAGCAAACACTGGGGGTACATAAGTGCTGAGAGGAAGTACTGCTCTCAAGGTGGAAGATCAGTGGTAGTAGTGCAAGCGAGTGGAGACAAGCAAGAGGTAGAGCAGGAGCAGAGACCTGAGCTCATAAGGTGAGTTCTTAAACCTTTTTGAAAGGCCTGGTGAGTAGCCAATTGTTTAACATAGAGTGGAAGGGTGTTCCACATTCAGGGAGCAGATACGGCTAAATTAGGAGACTCTGATGACAATGGTTTGGCAACAATAACAGTGGCAGCAGTAGTGCAGAAATAACAACTGTCTGGAAAGGAGACACCTGACATAGTTGACAACAACAGCAGTGACAGCAAACAGAACTGTTCAGGAGTGGGAGACTGAAGTGATAGAAGGACTACAAAAAGAACAACATTGGCAGGAGAGGCAGCATCAGCTGGCCTGGGCAGCACTCTTTCAAGGATGAAGACAACAGCAGAGGTAGCAGTCATGCCAGATGAGCAGCACAAAAGATACATCCCCTTCAGCATTTGTATCTGATTACATATGCCTTTTATGATTGCATTATATTTCCATTGCCAGAGTTTCAAAGCAGGTGGATGTGGAAGCAAATACATGATGCACCTCAATCTGGGTCCCTCTCTTGTGACCAAAGTCGGGCACCTTATTTTCAAATTATCCATCTGCTTGTAACCAAAAGTCAGGATCTGCAGAAATTTGCACTGCAAATTCATCTCAAATTCTGACAGCTGCACAGAACAGTCAAGACTGTCCAGCAAGCGATCTAACAGAGTTCCAAAGGATGCAATTCTGCTTAAGACAGTCCCGCGGCTGGCTGGATCCAAGATGGATATGTCTGAACCCCTCTCCCCTATTATTTTATAATATATTACTTTTATGTCATAGTGTGACTTAAGTGAGAAATACAAGGGGCCCCATACAATCACAAGTGGTGGTGGTGGTATGGGTTTAGTTGTCAAGAGAGGAGAAGGATCTCCCCAACAACTAAGCTCTAATGCAAATGTGGCCTCCAGATGTTCTGGGAAGAGACACTCAGAGGTCTGGACATGGCACAGCAACGACTGCATGATGCAATGCCACGCCTGAAGCATGTGCCACCTCCATACCGTTCCCCTCCTCCCCCATCACTCAGCCCTCTTCCTTCTGGCCTGTAACCTCTCCATATTTTGTATGAATCTATAATCCATCCCTAGTAGCCCAGTGACTCCATCTGTTGGCTGACTCCTGTCCCCAGTGACTGATCACCTTGTTACCAGTCCCATAATGATCACCATGCCTCACCAGTTCCTAAGTTCCTGGCCGCAACAATTTTTCTTTTTTCACTTTACTTTTATTGCAGTTTTGTTATATCAGGCAGCAGTAATACTGTTTCCAAGAAGAGGCAATTATAACCAAACAATAAATATTCACAGTTCTAATCAATGCAGAAATACTGATCCACAGTTCGAAGTGGTACAACAAGAAAGGCAGTCCAATAGTTAATCCTTCAAAACTAATTATTTTAACATAGTGAAGCTGTGATGCAGCCGATGTTTGAGACCAATTAATAAAAAATAATGAACTGATACAGGCCCAGCCTTCCAACTTTCATAAGCACAATATGGGCCTTTCACTAAGCTCACGTAGGGATTGTTGCTCATCAAAAAGCCTCTATATGGCATAAAAGTTACAAGCTCTAATAAAAGACATTTCTAACAGTTATAAAACTGTAAATGAGAAGTCTACAGTTAGGTTCTGGGGCTGTGGCATAAGCAGAGGGGAGAGATCAGAAAAAAGGGCAGGCCCACATGTGGATATACAAAGGCATATTACTAAGAATCACCTGGTCAAACAGCCCCCCCCCAGTCCCCCGTTATCAGAACTCCCTCTGATACTGGGTGAAAGACTGTTCACATAAAATGCTAGATCCAAAAGGTCTCTGTGCCACCAAGAGTGTCCACCATTGTCTTCTGACCATCCCTTCCGAAATGATTCAATGTCCAAACCAGTTTTGGGTGCACGAAAGGTAATTAATTTATTTACACCATTAAAATATATTACGGAAAATTAATCAAAATTCATCAACATAACAGTTGTTCCTTTATTGTCCATACACTTTCCATTCAATATTGCATTAAATCTTCCTCAGTTTGACCCAGTCTTCACCTTTTGATCCTTCATTTTCAGGGTCCGGATGCATCATCTGACCCCCCACCACAATCAATCAGTCCTCCCTACTTTCCTAGGATAGGTTCAGATGTCTTAACCCATAACCCAACCTCTAGCCCTTCTCTAAACCCCTCACCTTCTAAGCATGTCCAGGTGCAATGCCTCTGATCTGTGTAACCTACCCCCCTCCCCATCTGCCCCCTGCCTTTGCCCTCTATGCTCTTCCCCCCTTCCTGACTCCCATTCCACTAGCCCCCATCTCCAGCTTGCAGTGGACGGTGGGGCCTCCCCACCTTACAGGGCCCCTTTATATCCCGCCTAGCCTAGGTGCCCCCACCTGCCAGAAGAGTAGTAAAAAACAGGCCATGCCCACCTCCAAGAGATGGACCCCCATCTCCCCTATACAAATCCGGTTTGTCAAAACTGATTCCTTTATGCGATATGTAGCTTCCCCCTACTGCCCCTATAAACCCCATTACTCTCTGGTTAATCCTCTTATGGTCCCTCTCAATTGCCCCAATGTGGACTGCATGTCACCACACCCATCAGGATATAATATCCAACCAGACTATTTCCACCCCTGGCCACCATGTTTTTATGGAACCTTAGGTCGGCCTGAATTGCTTGTAATAAAATTCCCCAAGGCATTCTTCCCAGATAATTCCCCCAAGGTGGATCACCAAGATATCCGGTTTTCCCCAAATCAATACTAGCTTCTCCATCAGCAGAAGCAACTGGGCCCAATGCGTACCCCAGACCCCTTTCTAGTGAATCTTAGTCCTTTAAGGTATTCCCCGCCCTGCTGGCCAGCTGCTGCATGCCTCTCCGCCCAGTATATATCCACATGGACTTCATCCTACTTGCACCTTCTGACACAAAGAAACACATGAAACTCAGTTAATTCAAGTTCTGACATACCACTTGTAACAGGCAGATCTCCATCTGCCAAGCTCTTTGATTTCTTCTTCTGACCCCCTCCCAGGCCAGGGTAGAGCCCTCCCCAATCCTAAATGAATGACTAGTGAATTGTGCCAGGTCGTGACCTTTGAACGTCAGCACCTTTTTCAAGATTCCCCGGAGACATGACAATTCGCTCACGACTTTTTGCTCCCTGACTATTAGCTCCTGACTGTAGGCTCTGGTGACTACTCGCTCTCACAACAACTCGCTACTGAGTCAATTCGCTCCTGGTCAATAAGTACAGGCATTTAAGAAATAACTTATCTGACTCCACAGTGAATCAGGATTAAATAGTAATGCCAGTCAAGCCATGGAGAATACATGTATACTGCAGCCGAGAAGAGCTGATCCTATTTAAAAAATAAAATACAAAGAGAGAGAGAGAGAGAGCTCCTCGCTCTCACACTCTCTCTCCCTCTCTTTCTCTCTCTCTAGCGCACTGTGGGGCTGTTCAAAGTGAAGCTGCTCTGTTTTAAAAAATAAAAGCTGCTCCGATGAGATGGAATAAATCCAGAATTTAATCAGGATTGACAATGGGCCGCAAACGAGAGGGAGTTGACTGTTTATAATTAGAAGAACTGGGGGGGGGGGTGGCATGTTCACTCTTCGCTCTCACACTCTCTCTCACAAAAATAAAAGCTACTCCAATGTTCTTTGCCAGCACTCTGTGTCTTGAGTGCCCCTTCTGAATGAAAAATACCCTCCTTGTAGCCCTCTGGGATATGGTTTCTGATGTTGCTACTGCTATCAGTTACAGAATGGAAGTGGACAAAGGAGCCAATTGTCGCAGGAGTGATTTATTATAGGAGCCTATTGTCGCTGGAGCGTACAGTCGGGAGTGTATTGTCGGGGGCGAGCTGTCGTGTTCCCAGATTCCCCCCCACCTGGTGGCAAGTCACCAGCCCATCGTCCCCATGTCACAACGATGGGCCCATGCCTGAAGGGCAAATGGCCTGGTATTTCTCCATTACCCAGACTGCACACCCTTGGTCCCCCTGGACTCGCTTGATCTGCAAGAGCACCACCGATCCTAATTGGTCAGTTTTTGAATGCCATAACCAAATACCCAAACCCTCTCTGTTAAACTGAACCTCTCCCAGCTGCAGGCCTCCCCCAATATCCCTTTTGTTCCTGGGCACCACTTCCCCTACCCAGAAGGCCCCTTTGTACATAAGGGTAAAAACCACCCAGAACAGGCAGACCTCATTGGCCAAAGTGCAGATTACATACAATGCCTCAGGACAGAAGATAAAATGCCCAGGGTAATGGGCCTCTGGGAATCTGACTGCGGGGCTCACCCCTTTTGCCACCCTAACAGCATGCGCTGCACCACCCACCTGCTGGTGGTCAGCTCAGGCCAACCTCTGGTGCTGCAGGCACATCCAATACCAGCTAACTGCACCACTATGGTTGAAGGGGCCCCAACTTTTTCCCATCTCTCCACCATGAACCTTATTACCGGTTCTTCAGTGACGGGCAGTCTCACCACCATTCCCTGCTGTGACCGAAACCCCTGGAAGGCTTCCATACATCTTCATAGGCCTTCAGAGTGTTGGCCAACCACAAGCTCCAGTACAACATTTGGGCTCTTGCCACCCAATCTCCCACAGTTGTCCTGGCACTGCCATTCTCACCACTGCTGCCTGAGGGGCCAGCCTCCTGAACCTGCCCAACAGCAAACAGGAAAGGCTGTCAGCAATCTCATTTTGGACCTCTTCCACATGCCTAGCCCTAAATGAGAGGTTCAAACATAGCCCCAATAGCACCAACTGTTTCAATACCTGGGTTACCATGTCCATGGATCCCTTCCTCCTCTTGATAACCTCCATCACCCCTTTATTGTTGCACCACAATATAACCTTCTTGTTCAAAACCTCTCTGCCCCACACTGTTAGCGCTATCCAAATCGGGAAAATTTCGAACAGAGTGATGTCCATTAGAAGACCCCCTCCCTCGCCAGCTGTCTGGACATGTTTAGGAAATCCATCTGCTCCTGAAGTATGCCCCATGCCCAGAGCCCCCGATGCATGCGTGTACAATTGCAAGGTGTCACTGTCAATCCATTCGTCCTGCCAAAAAGTTACCCCATTATAATCAGTTAGGAAGGCTTCCCACACCGCCAGGTCATCCTTTACCCTTTCTGTGATATACACCCAGTGGTGTGGCCTCTTAGCCTTCCCTGTAGACTGCCCTAGCCATCATGTAACAGCCCTGCCCGGGCCTATTGCCTTATAGGCAAAATTCAGGTGTCCCACCAATGGTATTCTCCTTCTCCCTAACACCTGACCTAGTAGCTCCCTCAGATGGAGGACTTTGCCTTGCAGCAGCCTGAAACACTCTCCCACTGTGTCTATTTCAATCCCAAAAAATTCTAATACCCTGGCTGGCCCTTTCATCTGATCCCCCGCTAACAGGATTCTGATCATCTTGCACAGGAGTTGAAAATCCTGTAACATCCCCTCCGCTTCCTTTTTCGTTTCCCCAATCAACAAAAAATTGCCCAAATAATGTACAACCCTTCTGTGCCCATACCTGTGCCCAAATACCCTTTTCACTCACATGCTGAAGGCCTCAAATGTGTAGCATGCCACTGAGCACCCCATTGGCATGGCCTTATCAAAATATGTTCCCCCATTGAATTGAAACCCTAGCAGGTCCCAGTCCTCTGGTGCACTAGTAAAAGCCTAAAGACGGACTCAATGTCCATCTTAGCTAGTCACACCCCATCCAGTGCCCTAATGAGCAGCACCGCTGTGTCCAGTGATGCATAGGACACCACACTGTGTTCATCAGCTATACCATCATTTACCAATGAGGCCTTTGGATAGGACAGATGGTGGATCAAGCGGAATTCCCCTAGCTGTTTCTTGGGGACCATGCCTAAAGGGGATAAGCGAAAAACTCTCACAAGGTGGATTGGCAAAAGGCCCTTCCACCCTGCCCATGCTTTTTTCCTTAATGATCTTTTTGCACACCACCTCTTCCTTCCCTCTAACTGATGCCAAGTTCTTCACTGTCACCTTTCTCCTAATCCCCTGGAATGCTAACATAAAACCCTTTGTGAAATCCTCTCTCAGTATTGCTCCCTGCCGTTGTTCTGGGCACCCAGTTGTCCAAGCCTCCACCATCTCAGCCCTAATGGGAGTCCTGGCCAACTGGAAACCCCATCTCAGTTCCCCCCATCCCCTGTCTGTCAACTCTGCCCATAGTTGGAATTGTATCCGCCTCTATTTCCTGACCCTCTCCCCCAACCCCAACATCCACTGTCGTGTCCCCCTCCCCCCTTGCACCCCTTGAAAGGGCTGTTCCTGATCCATTGCCGCCCCAAAGCGCTCTTTATTTCTCTTGCACTTAACTACTGGATGCTGCCCACTACATTTCGAGCACATGTATTTAAACTTGCAATTAGCCCAGGTGTACAAAGCTCTGTTTTACACCCAGCAATATTTGGCCCCCACTGGGGGTGCCATCTTTCTGGTGCCTTCTGTCATCCCCCCCACTTTGACTGGACAAGGTTCTGACCCATATTTCTGAATGTGTACAGTCCCACCACAGGTCTCCCCCTCATGGCCATCCATTGCTGGAAAGCCTCATCATATTCCAACCACCTGTAACCCTTCTGGGCCTTGTAAGCATCCCTATTAATGGCGGTGTAGGTGAATAGAGGAATGGGCAACTCTGGTTGTTTCTCCAATAAAATGGCATATAGATCAAGAAATCTACCTGCCGTGTGTCTAAGTTCTTCCCCTTGTAATTGTTTCCTCTTCTTTATGGCCCACCACTGCTTATGCAACTGCCATTTCTGACTTACCTACCATCTCCTTTTGTTCATACTTCTTGGACGTATTTTCATCCAAGAGGCCGAATATGTCCACATACTCACCCTTCCATATCTTTTCTTTAATGGATGCCGGTACATGGTCCCCCAAGGAGAAACCCAGTGGGGTATTGTATAACTTCCTTCCCCCACTCGCTCCCTCCCCTGCCCCCCCTTCCCCCCTTTACCCATTTTAAGTTAACTCCAAAATCATCTCCATTGTATCCAGGCCTTTATTCCCCTTCTCTGTCAACAGCCCTTCCATATATTCTTTCAAGCTGCCCTCTCCTAAAGGCTCACCCAAGCCCTTATCCGCTCCTGTGTTTGGGTCCGATGGTTCTGGTGTATGGTCCGGCAGGGGGGCCATTTCCGGGGCTGGAGCTGGCCCTCTTGAGCATTTTCCACCAGCGCCTCTGCCCTGGGGTCCTGCTGTCTGCTTCCTTTCTTTTTCTGCCACCTCCTATTCCTCTCTCAACTGGACCCTCTCAATAAGCTCTGACATCTTGCCCATCAGTGCTGCAGCTTCTGTTCATAGCTGAGAACTGGACACTGTGGCAGGCTGCTTTCTGGGTGTCATTCCGGAAACAGATGCTATAAAGAAATAAGGGAAGAGGAAACATGGTCTGAGCAGCGCTTTTTTAATTTCCATTTTCCTATCATGTTGCGAAGCGCTCTACCAGCCTAGGCCTTGTGGTCATGTTAGAAGAACCTGTCGGCCACCCTATCATCCTTTGTTCCAGGTCCAGAACGTGCCCCATACATCATATGTTTACTATGTACTGTAGGAACATGCAATATCAATGGACCCCTTAACTGCACTGGACCAAGCGTGCCCCCCACCCCGCACAAAGAACCGTCACATCAGCGGCTCCTACTCAACATTCTCCATTCTGTTCTCCTGTGCTCCCATTTTTAGCCACTCAATGGGACCCCCTCAAGGCACATAACTAGAATGTGGCCTATCAGTCAGCCACCTGGGTATTGCTCCCCAGTGTTCTTCCTTCCCCCCGAGGCGGTGTGCCACTCACTAAAACCCTCAGACACCTGAGACAGTGTCAGCCGAGGCCTCCCCTGCACCACTCAGTCAAGGCCTGCGACAATGTCTGTATGCAGAACACTGTCCCCCTTCCCCAGCAATCCTGCCCTAATTCATCCACCCTCCCCTTAAAATAGACTTCTTGTTCTCCGCGTCAGCCGTGCCTGCCAGCTAGCTTGTACAGGCATAAGTATAAGGTCCTGGTCATGGACCTGAACGAGGCGTTCAAAACTATGCCCCCTTGCAAATATCCCCATACTTGGATTGCTCCCCCTTTTTGAGCAGCACTCACGCCCTTTTTTTTTTTAAACAAAAGGCTTGCGGCGGGGGGTCAGTAACCTGGCCCATTGGTTAAAATGCTCCTAAAAGTCCTTTATATCTAAATGGTACAAGCTATGTTGTTGTGCAGGGTTGATCTGTCCCCTTACCAATTGCTCCAACCTGAAAAAATCTGTATCCTGCTATTCTCCCTCACCGCGTGGCCACAGCCCCACCATTCTGGCCTACCACATGGTCCCCCACCTGGAACCAGCAAGAACTAGTCCTGGTGCCATGTGCCATCTACAAAACGCCCTCACTCGCAGCGACAGACTCCCCGACCAAGGTGCTCCACACCTACTGTTCCCAGCCACATGGCGGTGACATCAGACACCACCACCACATGGCTGATGGCCCACATACTGTGCCCACACCTCTGTCTCTGCATGGTTGCCCCCTTGGTGCCCCGAAGCACTTCCAATTTCCAACTCCCGGGCCCTCCCCCAGTCGCAGCCTTGTCCCTTTACTATTAGCCAGGATATTCATTGTTGGGCTCCCCCAGCCCAGCCAATGTGCTACTCCTTGCCATTCATGCTCTGGCCCTTTCGATGCCCCCCCAAGATTGGGAGTGAGTGCAGCCAATAATGACTTCATCAACTCCCCGTGCCTCTTAATCTTTTGTCCCTGCCCATACTACAGAAATGCCCATGCCTAGCAGCCTCCAATGCAAAAACCTTGCAAAGTCTGCCACTTCTCCCTCAATTGACCCTGAAGACAGGCACAGGACAATGCTAGGGCCCCAGGTAGCAAAAACCTTTTCAACTGACCAGACTGCTGCTATAAAAAATGCCAGCAAAAAACTCCACAACCAAGGGATCAATGGAAGCAATGGTAAAAATGCCCAAAAAGCAAACGCTATCTGTCCAAATTGTCCTACAAAGTGCCACCATTTTTGCCTCGTGTATTATCTCTTATCTCGTAATACCACTTGCCTGACCTAGGAAAGAAATAGGGCTTGTTGCCCCTTTGCCACGTGTCTAGCAGGCCCCAAGTCCCCACCAAATGCAAAGTAATACAGAAAACAGTAAATTATTCCATAATGCAAGTAAATGAATAGCAGGAGGGACCCTACTGGAGCCCCACAAACATAATTTCCAGACGTATTATTCCCCTTAAAATATACAAAGTAGTGAAAGAAACCCCTTCCAGACCTAGGAAAACTAGGCCCAAAGTTGCAATATCTTACCTACTGGTGTAAATGCCTCAGAAAATTGCCAAATGCTGTCCTGAGATAGAAATGGAAAAAAATCCCAGCAGAAAGAGGAAGAAAACCCTCATCCCTGGGCTTATAAACCCCCAATGGACCCCAGGCAAGGACCCCCTTCAAGGCATGCCCCCAGGCAATCCTGTGGCCCCACAGGTGTACACATCACCCCCTTGTATCTGCCAATCATGACCTCTCCTGTCCCCTTCCCTCCTTCTACCTGTCTGTCAGCTCTGACATCACCCTGCTCTGCCCCTCCCTCAGACTAGTCCACCTTCCTTCCCCTCCCCCTTCTTCCCTGTCCTTTCTGCTCCTAGCTCACCCCTCCCCCATTCCTTCAGGGCTGCCATCAGACAATTCTGGCTGCCTTGTATTGGCAACCCTATTTATCACTCTGACCTGGCACCAGGAACTGTCCCCCATGCACAATCCAAACAGCAATAGAACCACACATACCAGGGAAAGGAAACATCACAAAGGAATTGTTAAGCTGAGAATAGGGTGAACACTGTAATTCAAATTAGAAGTGGAATAATATCCCAACGTATGGACCTTGAATCTTATGGTAAAATAAACTTCCCCCTTTTCAGACCCAAGTTAATAAAGGATGTATTGCCCCAAAACACTGTATAGGGAATAATGTATGGGTGACCACAACCACCCTGTGTTTCTATTGAGGGGTTCAGATAACAGCTTATGAACCTCAACAGCAAAGCTCAAGAGGTCCATGCTGTTATCTCAGCTCCAAGAACAAAACACAAGGTGAGCTGTTTGGGTCACCCACATTTTATTTTTTATAGTATATTGTTTTGATGGTGCCATGACATTTACTTTTGTGTTTTGTTCATGAGTGATGCACTACTATGCAGCAGGAGACAGAACATGCACGGACACAGATGAAACTGATTAGGAACATGCACAAAAGCATTTTTCAAGGGGCCCGTTTCATACATAACAAGCACTAATCGTTCACTACATAGTAAATAAGAAGGTTATAATAACAAAAGTTACAGAGAAAGTTTCTATAGTAGTTCAAGTCAGTTGCAACAATTCTACAGGAAGTGGGTATCACCTAAAGTTGGGATCAGGATTTTGAGGACCACCTTGCTTTGAGAGCAGTCCTGTGGTCCATTTGCATGGCAACCCCATTCCCTTTCCTGCGCTGTCACAATGTGTTTGGCAGCTGTGCAGAGAAGGCTTGCAATCCCCACTGTGCATAGTCAAATGGTATGCATGACAAGGGACTGGAGCTCAGTGGTCCTTGTGATGGCTTATCAGCTGTCCCTTGTGACTGTGTATGGGGTCCCAACTAGCAGCATGACACTTGAGTAAAGAAAACATGGCAGCAGTAGTGGCAGACTGCAGCACGCTCCTAGTCTAAAGCATAAAGACAGCAGCTGTGTCAGGCAAAAGTAGAGAATCCTCCCACTGAGGATATATGAATTATCTACCACATTTCTCTCAAGGAAATATAGATCTGCACCGACACTTAAAGTGTTGTTTTATTGCTTCAGCAGAGGCTAAGGTGCAACTGAGCTAGCTCTGCTGACCATATGACATAGCCAGGAGAGGTGGGGCTGCATGCACTGAACAGTTTTTGTACTGATGGTTCTTGGTTTGGATTTATTATCAAACCATTCATGCTGATTTTGTTTGTGTGACTCCAAACCATTCAAAACATTCAAACCAAGATGCAGCAGGGGACGGGGAAAGAAGAAGGTGGTTGAAGTTTTCCCAAACCAATTTGTCAGTTCTAAACCGAACTTCAACCACAATACCCTGTCAGTTTTGACCAAATACCACACTTCATAGAAACGTTTAGTTGAAACATAAAAACATAGAAACAGAATCTGTCAGCAGATAAGTATTGCTTGGCCACAGAGAGAGGTATGAAGGGCCCTTTGAGCTACCACATAGCCGAGCACAGAACAGCATAGCAGCAATGCATCTTTGAACTGCTGCAAGCTGGGGGCTAGGGAGAGCACTGGAGCAGCAGCTCCTTTAAATGCCACCACATGACCAGGACTGAGAGGAGCACTGGCTCCTGGGAGGTACTGCGGTCAACAGTGAGCTAAAGGAGGCTGTGGGGGTTCAGTCTGTAGCCCCCCTCCCCAAGACTGCATCCTGCAGGATGGAAGAAGGAAGTGAATTTTCTCATTGAAGCTACAGTCAAGGGTAGGGAGTTTGTGGGGCAGCCCAGAGTAAGGCTGTAGGGAAGTGTGCACTGTATCCTCCTGGGAAGACCTGAGCAGCAGGTTTAAATGGGCTTGGACTAGAACAAGTCTTTCTCCTTTCCAGCTAGCAGTGCCTTCCAACCCAGTTAGGGTCTGCTGCTGGGATTATCTTTGTCCTGCCTGATGTAGATGGATCTGTATAGCTTTGACCCCCTCTCTCCACCTTCCTGTGCTTGAGGACAGTTGGGTACAGAAAGTCATAGGGTCTAAGAGTAGACAGGGCATGCTCCCATTTCTATAAGCCTAAAAGTGAGTTAGACAGTGGGAGGTGGCTCTGGCCTCTAGTTAGGGACCGAGAAGGTCGGACAATTGGGGGTGAGCCTAAAAGATGACCAGGAGAGGAGGAAGAGTGACCAGATGACCAGGACTGACAAGATCACTGTGCAGCAGAAAGCCAAGGGGCCAAGTAACTACAGCAAGACACGCGGTAGTGCCAAAGTGGCTAACCAAGCCGACCCATGCCAGACACCAGGTACTGCACCACGCTGGAGATTCTAGAGAACCCTTTATTTAAGGAATCTAAACTGTTGCAGCCACCTTTATTGCTGAATGTTATTTTTATTGCCTTTTTATAATCATTGCTGGGGCAGGAGGGATCAGTGTTTAGGACTCCAGACATAGTACAATCTCCCTGCTGAAGATTTGCCCATTTTGAAGGGTATATTTTTCTGGGACTCTTGTGTTTGAAACTCCACTGACTCATCATGTATTGCTTTGCATATTGATTAATGTGGGAGTTATGGTGCCTGTGGGGTTCCTATCACTACACAAGATTGTAACCCTGCATTCCCTTCCTATTTACTGTTCCTAATAAGCCTGTATTGATTTTATACCACAGAACGGTATGAGTTTTGAGTTTTTATTTTCCTGTATAGTGAGCAGGTGAAAGGTTAAGGGGCCATGACTACAGGGTGCAATTACAGATTCCCTTTTGCCCACTAACACAAGCAAGGCCACTCTGGGTCCTGTGGTAGAATTTGAAATCTTCTTAGATTTTAAACCATTTTTATTTTTCCTTGGTATAAATCCATGTCTTATTCACTATAAAGCACCGAGTGAATAAATTCACCTACTGACTATTTACCTCACTACTACAGCAAAGCCCACCACAATGAAACCCAATTCTGCAGAATTCTGTAACAGTTATTGTAGGAAACAAAGTAATTTCACTGGGAGTTAATCCCTTTTTTCATGCAGGAAAAACTCACGTAACAGTGTCCAGGCATTGTGGAATCATTCCTATGTCAACCAATCAAACTGCAGCCCCAAAGTGCTGAAGGATTAATTGGACAGACATTAAAAAATCAGAAAAGGTAAAAGTGTGCAGCACTTAAGTTCAGTAGACCTCTAGTTTTTCTGAACAAAGGGTTGCTTTAAAGTAATGTTTATTTATATCAAATGGGAAAAAACTGTACAGTATTTCATCTTCCACATACTAATACAACACACCACGTGCTCTGAAAAATTCATAGTCTGCTGTAAATCAAACATATTCTATTAGCAATATGTTGAGAGGCGATCGCACTTAAAATTATGTCTACATTTAAATATGCTTGGTGCTTAAGCTGCATAAAGCAGTACAGCTCCTGTAGCATATATACTCCACACATACCATTACTTAGCAGAAAACAAATGATGTCTGTGCAAAAGATTATGCAGCCCTCAGATAAAGAGATGTTAATGAAAGCAGTTTCTTATTTCTGAAGCATCTGCAACATTTCCTGTTATCTGCCCTTTGAACTCACTGTGCGCACTTATGGAGGATATGAACAAAGACAGCTCTACAAACTGTTAAGACCTGCACTGCAGCCTCCTGCCATGGACACAGTATGAGTTCTTCACAAATGGCAGCTTGCTAGATAAGTGGTTTGGAACCTGACTGCTCATACAGTTAGAGCCCTGCTTTCTCAGTGCTCTAGCTGGACAGAACACAGGTCCTGTGGCACTCATAATTTATTAAACGTTTGAAAGACTACAGGCATTATGACTTAGTAATAACATTATTTTACCTCACTTCTCATGAGTTACTTTTCCTCAAGTTACTTCTGCCTTATTTGGCTTTACTGCATTCTTGTTGGTTTATTCCTCTCATAAGAGAAATGCAAATGGGTGATGCTGAATCAAAAATGGGAATAAAACCACACCAAATGTGCAAACAAAGACAAAAATAAAAAAAAGGAGCTTCAAAAACAGTGGGATAAAAAAAACTGTTAAAAAGGTGATGCATTTATGAAAAAAGAACATGAATGATCAATACTACTTGAACGGCATGGAGATTACTAAAACCGAGCAGGAAAGAAGACTTGGGAGTACAGATCAGCCACAACATTTAGTTGGAACAGTAATCTGAGTCAGCAGCTAGTAAGGCAAACAAAATCATGGCATGAATTAAGAGAAACTTTGTAGGTAGATTTAGGGATAATGCCATATACAGATCCTTGCTTCGACCCATCTGCAGGACAGTGTGCTATTCTGTCCAACACATTTGAGGAAGGATATTTACATGATGCAGAAGGTGCACAAGGAAGCAACTAAACTGTGAGATGGCTTGGAGAACACAGGTTGTGAAGGTCAATTGGCAGAATTGGAAGGATTTTCCATAGAAAGACAATGACTCTGGGGCAACATGATTGCAGTATTTTGCTATTTAAAAGGGATAAGATCATCGGACCAAGTGCAGCTCTTTAAGTTGCACAAGGGTGAAAAGGAACACTCAATGTCATTACTGGAAGGGAGATTTAAGGGAAACATCAGAAATAACTATTTCAAGCCAGCCCAGTGCTACAGAGGGCTGAGGTACTATAAGCACCTTGTCTCTCACCATGTGGGTGACCTAAATTTGGAACAAGCTCATGCCACCAGGAGGCTGGCCGGGGTGGGGAGGGCTGGGAAAGGATCAAATAGCTGCCTAGCAGCTCTCTTCTCCCAGACTGGGGTGGTGAGTTATCTCAGTTCTTGGCTGCCACCGAGTGGAGACCTTGTGGTAGCGCCACGCTTAGGGAGCCAAACTTCAATCAGGGATAGCAGAAGGACCCGTGGTTCCACGGCACATGCGCACCTCCATGCATATGCACCCTCTGCGATGCCACGGGGCCAGGAAGGGAGAAAAATGGAAAACAGGTTGGCCCAGGCTCCATGACATCAGGCTTGTCTGCCCTCCACTCTATATTGCCACCTGGCCTGGGACCCAGAACTGGATATGGGTTTCCGCATGAAGGGAAGATAACCATCCCCTGCCATGGGGGATCCAAGGGGGTCAAGAGGTGGTCTGGCAAGGCTGAAGCAGATAGACGATTGAGAGGAGGCAGGAATAGGATCAAAGGGCCTGCACAGGCAGACTCAAGGGAGAAAAAGATGATGGAAAAAAAGAGAAAGAACTACTTCACAGAACAAGTGGTGAACAAAAGAATGACTTAACAAAACACAGGGTGAACACCTGGAATAGACTACCAGAGCTTGTGGTATCAGCTGTAACTATAATAACTTTCAAGCTCAGACTAGACAAGAACTTTGAAGAAAATGAGGTGACAGGGTGTTCCCACTGAGCTGGTGGGAGTGAGGAACTTGATGGATTACTGGGCTTCTTTCCCTCCTCCTCTGAAATACATATGTATGTATGCAAATGCTGGTGCCCTGGAAAATAATGTTTAGGTATCTGTGTGTTATGACTTGTTTTCACACACCTGAGGTGTGTGATGACCTATAAACCTCTAGAGCAAAGCTTGAGTGGTTTATGATGTCAGGAATGGATCAGGATGATGGGATGGTGTAGGATGTCAGGATAGAGAGACACGGTGATTTCTCTGCCCATTTTACAAAGTCCTTTACAACCACTGTCCACTCATGTTCATATCTGTATTGTCACTGTCCAGTGACAAGACAACTTTAATAATGCTTGAAGACATCCCAATCCAGCTCTGCTGCACTCAAAAGGAAACAAATGCAAACTGAAACAGTTGAACAAACAGCATCAATTATATTTAAATAGTTATTAAATATTTAATAATGACTGGGTAGGGGGTTACACCCCCCGAGGTCCTGGATGCCACATAAACCCAGAGAATGAAGCTTGAGGAGTTTATAAAGGCATCCCACAGTGCAGAGGTGTGTAAAATTTGAGTTTTATACACCTATCCAGCCATTATTTTATATAATTGCTGGGAAATGTTTTTTGCCACAGCAATTATATAAAATATAGATACACCTCTCTTCAGCCATGGTCCGGTCAGGATGAAGTGTGTGCCACGATCTGAAGCAGCTGGAAACTTTCTTCCCCTTTTTTTTTCATTTTTGCAACCAGTTATTTAGTAAATATAGCCAGTTTCCTTTTTTTTTTTTTATTTACCTTACTGTAGAGTGTGAGTTGATGTGAAGTGTCCGGCGGTAAGTCATGGCAGCTGCCAATGAAGAAGAGAAGACCGGAGATTGGTGCATGCAACAAGTGTGGGAAACCTGGCATGTGTTTGCTGTTACATCCAGCTGGTTATAATGACAACTTATAACCAGGTTTCCCTAGGGGGAAAAAATGCTCACCAGTAATTATTGTGATTTTTTTTCATTTTACAATAAGTGGGATAGGACACTCCATGATTTGTGTTTTTAATAGTCCATCTCCATTGCTGGCATTTATAGCTGTCCTGGTATATCTCTCTCATCAGTCACTGAACTCCTCACTACCATTGAGGACAATGGTTGAAAACAGTGCTAGTCCCTAATCTGTATGTTCCTAGTTAAAAATACATTTTATTGTCATCAATATCATCATCATAACCATTATCATCACCATCATATCCTCTTATACCTCCTCTGGTGAGTTGCTCACCCTTGGTGACTTCAGTCTCAATTGGCTCTCCCCCTTCCTTTGCAACTTATGCCAAAACATAAAGTCACTCCAGCTCTCACAACTAATCTATGATCCCTCTGGGCTCAGTCACAAATTGCTTAACCACTCTCTCCTGGACTGGGTCCTCTCCGCCCACCCCCATGCTGGTGCCCTCCTCGATGCCCTCAGAGACCACCATATAGTCTACACTGTGCACAAGATACATCATCCCAAAGCTCCCTGTAAATTCATACAGATCTAATCCTTCGGACCTCTGGACCTGTCCTCTCTTAATGCTGACCTGGCAGCTAACAATTGGTCCCTGGTTTCAGCTGCCTGCAGCATCAACACAGCCCTCAAATTCCTTAATTCTAAATCATTGTCTATCTGGGATCACCATGCCCCCAAGAAAAACTAGGGTCCGGGTTTCTCACCTAACTTGAATCTCAGCTGCGTTGTTGGCCTGTCATCAAGCACGTGACCTTGCCTGGTGGACTTATAAGTCCACTGGTTCCCCATTTTATGTTATTAGTCATATAGGACCCTTTGCAATGCCTGTACCACAGGTACTACACTTGTGAAGGCTGATTCGTTTGCATCCACATTCCAGAACAACCTCAAACCCCCTTTAAGTTCTGACAGGTCATTCATGCTCTCTTCTTCTCTCTGACCCAGCCTCCCTCCCTGGTCCTCAAGGTGGGTGATATTCCTGCCTCTAATCCTGCCACTATTGCCTTATCTTTCATCTCCTTCTTTACCTCCTGTGTCCTTTCTCTCCTTTCCTCTCCATCTTCACCAACCCCCTCTCCCTTTCCCCTTCTATCTCACCCCCTCCATCTCCCCACCCTTCCCTTCTCCTTTGCCCCACCATTCCCTTTGCTTCCCTCAAAGCCCTCTTGGCTCCAAACACTCAAAAAGGTGTGAGTCTTGATGATCTTGACCCCAAACTCTTGTCTCTCCACTCCTGCCTAACTCCCCTGTAGTGTGCATTAACTTCCTTTATAAAATGGCTTGAATCAAACAATCAAAAACTGGTCATATGAAGGTGCATTAATTTCAATTACCACACAGCTCAAATTTTACTTTTTTCCCTGCCTTTTTAACTCTTAAAACCATTTTATAAGTGTGATAATACACTACAGGGTGTGCGGTAATGTCATAAATTACTGCACTTCCCAGGTGGTTGAAGGCACTTGGCTGAGCCTCATACCTCATAGCACACCTGGGGCATGCAGTAATTTAGCATTACTGCATACTCTGTCATGTGTTATTGGTTACTTAATGCACACCCTATTGTGGCTTCTTGCTTACTCAATGCACACCCTACCGTGTGTTACTGCTTTAGCATTTGTCTCTGCTCTGCCATTGTATGGACATTGACGTTATTTTTAGTTTCTCTTTTCCTGCCTCTGCTGTGCAGCAACAGGGAATTTTATTTTTATTTATTTATTTTTTTTTATTTCAGTGCTCTTGTTACTGTCATGCTCCAATGGGGATTTGTTTTTTTATTTAACGAGACAGAGAAGCAGTGACTCTAGGACTTTTGCATCTAAGCAAATATATCATGTGAATCAGTCATGTATCATCAGTTGCACAGCCCAGCTCAGAAAACTACCACAGTTCATGTGTAAAAGAAGCCTGAGTGCTGAACCCAGAACCTGGATGCAGAACAGTGATACTTTCATGCCGAGATTACAACCAGCCCCCAATTAGTTTCTTTTAGATCATATCAGTGTAGCAGAACAACTATAGAAAAAAAGTATTGTTGCATCCATAGCTTTGGAGAATGTGCTCCCTCAAGTACTGTTTACTATGCCAAACACCATGCAGCGACAGATCACAAAACCATGTAGGGTGCAGTACAGTACAGTACACTACTGTTTTTTCTGCACTAAAAGTACTGTATATTTTTTTATGGTAGGGATTCTGTTTCTATGTCATGGAAGCAGATGTCACAAACCACCCTAGTCATGGGTCTCAGAAGTCAAGGCTTGCTTTGCACGTGAATGGTGATAGCTTCCTGGGCTGCTCTGCATGCTCTAGCTGATAGCTGGGGCAACAATCCCAGAATGGGCCAAGAGGGAGCATGACCTGCTAATTCACCTGTGTCACCAGGATGCAGAATAGACATGTCAGGGAGCATGACCTGCTAATTCACCTGTGTCACCAGGATGCAGAATAGACATGTCAGGGAGCATGACCTGCTAATTCACCTGTGTCCCCAGGATGCAGAATAGACATGTCAGGGAGCATGACCTGCTAATTCACCTGTGTCCCCAGGATGCAGAATAGACATGTCAGGGAGCATGACCTGCTAATTCACCTGTGTCCCCAGGATGCAGAATAGACATGTCAGGAGCATGACCTGCTAATTCACCTGTGTCCCCAGGATGCAGAATAGACATGTCAGGGAGCATGACCTGCTAATTCACCTGTGTCCCCAGGATGCAGAATAGACATGTCAGGGAGCATGACCTGCTAATTCACCTGTGTCCCCAGGATGCAGAATAGACATGTCAGGGAGCATGACCTGCTAATTCACCTGTGTCCCCAGGATGCAGAATAGACATGTCAGGGAGCATGACCTGCTAATTCACCTGTGTCCCCAGGATGCAGAATAGACATGTCATAGAAATTCATAGTAAGGTACAATGAGAAGCTCTTGAAGTTGGTGACTATGCATTCAAGTTGGCAGGCAGGATTGGGGCTGGGTGTTGGGGACCGAGCTGATTGTTGTTTTAAGAATATTAAAATAATGCCGGCCCAGTGCCCCAATGATGTTAAGATGAGAAAAAGTTCTTGGATTTACTGATTGAGAAAAATGATGCTTTTCACTTCCAAACTGTTTTGCCTAAGGCTATCTTGTCTATTAGACCCTTATTAAAACCATTTGCAATCTGTGTATTTGGTCGTATAATGCAACTCAGTGTGAAGTGTGCCATTATTTGGTTGGGATGAGGTTTCGCATGAATTTTCAGTCTGTATGACATTATGATTCATTATCACTCTTCACTTGTGACACCAACTGGTAAGGCAATGTCGGATCAGTGAATGTGCACTGCAGCTGTGTGTATGACTAATCACTGCACCCTGGTTTGGAATATACAAAAATATTACAGAGAACATAAACCTTGTTTTTTTTCTCAATTTGTCAACATAATTGGAAATGTGGGAATGTGCGAGCCTTGTGGATACCATGTGATATTCAAATGGGCTCCAAATTGCCAGCCAGCTGGATTGTCCCATTTATTCTTTATAATACCTAATTTTAAAATGTCTCATTTAATACTGCAGTTTGATTGATCAAAAGATAGTCTTGGCCGGCCCAGTGGCGCAGAGGGCTGAGGCGCTGGATGCCACACCTTGAACCACGCTGGCGACCCAGGTTCGGGCACTGAGGGTCAGCAGGGAAAGGGGAAAGATTGAGCATCTGTGGGACTGCTCTCCTCCCCTGGGGTGGGTTGGGGATGCATGGTCGCTCTGCAGTGGCCCCCGGTGGAGACCGGGAGCACAGCAGAGGGATTGCACTAAGGGGAACACCACAGAAAAAGCAGAAACTGCACTGGGATCAGCTGGATAATGGTGGCCTTCCCCAATGATGCCCTCGAGCAATCCTGGCAGAGTAATGTCCACCTCAGCAGCACCCGGGCAAGAAAGAAAAAAATAGTGTGCTGGAGTCCCCCGGCTGGTGCCTTCCCTCTCAAAGGAGGGGGACCCTCACGGCAAAGGGATATGCTGGGCTAACCTGAAGGAAGGCAGCTCTGGGGGAATTGTGGAAAGGGGTCTCTGGTGGTACTAGGTGGCTTGAAGGAGAAGCAGGTCCCAGTGCATAATGGAGGGGAAAAAAGAATACACACACACAAAAAAAGATAGTCTTACGAAAGGTGATATCGTTTGTTACAATATTTATTTAAAATGAAACTTCAAACAAACAAAAAGCAATTATAATCACAATTAGTGTTGTGTTATCACATGGTAAGGCATTCAGGCCTAGGTGTGGTGACAAGTGACATTTCACAATAACACCACACTGTCAGCATGTCTTGTTGCACAATTTCGGCACCATGTACTAATTCTATTAATACAATACAGGGGTATAATATCTTTAGGAGGGATAGATTGGATAAAATAGGAGGAGGTTTAGCAGTATATATTAAAAAATGCTTAGTGATTCATGAAATTAAGGTACCCATAGTAAACAAGCAGGAAGTTATCTGAATAAAACTTAATAGAGGAAAAAAGGGAAAAGCTTATACTTTGGAAATTACTATCAGCCACCATGTTGAGCTAGGGTAATGGATAACTTAATGATGCACAATACGGAGTCCTTGCGTAAAAAGAGAGATGTGGTCATGGTAGGAGATCTCAATCTACCTAGTACAAAATGGGACACACTAACTTCTAGCACCGCCATTGGTAAAGCATTACTAAGAACTCTGAGTGCTAATAACCTATCCCAATATATTACTAAGGGTACAAGACAAGAGAACATACTGGATCTGGTGATAACCAACATATCTAATTACGTAAGAAACTGTATCGTGGGAGAGCCACTGGAGAACAGTGACCACAATATGGTCCATTTTGAAATAAACAGGAATAGCAGAAAGAGGAATCACTAAGAAAATAATTATGCCAAAGCAAGATTTCAAGAAATAAGAGGTGTTCTGAAAGATTGGGATTGGAAATATGAATTCAGTGGGAGAGGAACAGTTGAAATGTGAGAAGTTAAAAAAAAATTAAATTAAAACACTGGAGTCAAAATATACTGTAAACCTCTTAATATTAGCTTTAGTTTTATTTTGCGGGTTAACCCTTAGGCTGCCAACAGAATTAGAACAAATAGGAATTCTGGACTGCTATATCAGTCTGCGGCCCTGCAAGGGTTAAGTCTCAGCAGCAGTAAAGTGCTAATTAATGTTCATGCCAGACAGAACAGCTGACACTGACAGTGAAGGTCTGTGTGATCAGCTGATCGGCTGATTGAAAATGACAGCCTATAAACTACAACAGTTAGTTAGCTAATGCAGATACTAGTTATCATTTGTTATTACCTGAATCTGTTTATCATGTTTCTGCATCAATGGCTCTTTTGTTCCAAGCCACAGAAAAGAGAATGCGAGACAGCTTTTACTGTTCTTAGCACTCTCACCACAGAAACTCTGAGTAAAGCCGCTGATGTTTCTGCCTAAATACAATTGGTACCCTCCAGAGATTCACTTTTCCATTGGCAAACATGCAGTGGAGTTTGGTGTTATGAATGCTTTGCGACTTTACAACAGAAAGCACACCACTACTATAAACTAAAGTACAGTATGGAAATTCAAGGCAAACTACACTGAAAAGCTACAAGCAACCCCAAACCCCACTCAGTTGCCCCAAGTACCCCCCCAAACCAAGAGGATGTCCCACTATCTTGGTAGATGAAATTGAAGCAGAGCTTAAAAAATCATAGAGTTTGCATTTTGAAGGGGCAGTTGTTAATACAAGGGTGGCTATGGTTGTGACAACAGGTGTGGTAAAAACAATGAACCAGCAACAACTCACAGAGAACGAGGAGAACATTGCATTTACAAGGCAGGAGGCAAGGCAGTTTCTCAGTATCATGGGGTATTGTAAGGGGAAAGGTACCAAAGCTGGGAGAAAAATGCCAGAAAATGTTGATATACTGAAGGCATATTTCCTTGTCAGAATAATTAAGGCTGCAAGCCAGGGACTGATCCCTACAAAGTCAGTTATACATTCTGATGAGATGGATCAATTTGGTGCCACCCTCACAGTGAGCAATTGCAGAGTCTGGAACCAAACAAGTGAAGGTGACTAGTTTGGGCGACAAGCACTAGGTCTTGCTGGTTTTGGGGTGCACATTAGATGGTAGCTTTCTCCCTCCACAAGTCATTTATCAGTGCAAGACTGTAAACTGTCACCAAGCATACAGTCTTCCAGACAACTGGAATATAACCCATTCAGAAAATCATTGTGCTAACACTGAGACAATGCTGTAATTTATTGATGAAATCCTTGTACCTTATCTAGAGTTCACCAAGGATAAATAAGATTTGCCACAGGAATAGCACTCCCTTTTGATTCTTGATCTTTTCATAGAACACACGTGACTGAAACTGTCCTTGGAAAAAATTTGAAGGACTTAACATCATTCCTGTTCTTGTGCCAGCATCAGGTACTGATATGCTACAACCTCTGGACCTAACAATTAATAAACTTTTCAAGGACTTTATGAAAGAGCAAGTCACACAATGGTATGCCAATCTTATTTCTAATCAGCTTAAACAAGAACACCACCATCTGATATCAAGATAGACCTGTGAATGGCCACGCTGAAAACTAAGCATGTGCAGTGGCTGGTTACTATGTTCAGCAAGTTGCATGGCTGATGCTTCAACAAAATTGTGAGTGCATGAAAGTTTCATTCATTTTGAGACTGTTTATAATGTGTGCTTGAGACCTTTGAGCTTGTTAAGACTTTTGAGACTGTTGTTATCAGACTGGGGATTACAGAGATAGCAGCTGCTATAGAGCAGCAGTTCACAATGTATGTTGTTTTTTTGAGGGGAAGGGTATTTTTAACTTTGACTTCAATAAAGGTTTTGAATGAATAATACAGTACTTAATACAGTAATTCACAATACTTTCTTTGATTTACCCGGTATCATGGTAGCAGCATGATAGCAGCACTGCTGTGGTGGACGCGACTTGAAAACGCTGTTTCCACTATTTGATTTTTTTTGGGGGGGATATTCTTTTTAACTTTGACTTCAATAATGGTTTTGAAAGAATAATACTCAATAATTCACAGTACTTTCTTTGATTTACCAGGTATCATGGTAGCAGCATTGCTGTGGTGCACACTACTTGAAAACATTTGCACTGACTGTATGGTTTACATAACTGTAGCCGTCAATGTTTCATGCAAGTTTAACTTCACTGGGGGTGTTACAACTGCAAATATAGTGAAATTAAATTTGCATTAAACATTGACAGTTTTGCAGTATCCCAGATATTAGAAAATATGCCCAAAATGGAAAGTTCCAACATGATTAAATAAAAAAGTAAGGAGTTGTATAAGGGCTAAGAAAAGGTTATGTAAAATAGCTCTAAGAACAAATGACAGGGAGGACTGGGTAACCTTTCAGACACTACAGCAAGACTGTAAATTTAAAATCTGAGCAGCAAAAAGAGATGAAGAGAATAAAATAGCAGAAAAAGCTCAATATTACCCCAAATCATTTTTTAATTGTGTAAATTCACAAAAAGGAAATATTGAAGAAAGTTGAACCATTGCTGGTAAATGGTAAAGAGATCTGAGATGAGTGCGACATGTTTAACCACCTGAATCAGTATTTCTGCTCAGTGTTTAATACTAAGATACAAAATCCTGACATAAATGCTGGGGGAGAATTTTTTTTGATTAGCAGGGAGGTAGTCTTGGAAAAACTAAAAGAACTGAACCCAAATAAGTCCCCAGGGCTGGATGAACTGCACCAGAGATTATTGAAAGAGCTGGCACACTCTCTAGAAGGACTAGTTTGTGAAATCTTTATTAATAGCTTAAGAGAAGGACTACTACTAGAGGACTGGAAGGAAACATTTGTAATACCTGTATATCGAAATAAAGGGTCTACAGGTGACATAAATAATTACATACCAGTAGGCCTTATTTCCAGGGTAGCTAAGATCCAGAAGAAAACACTAAGGGAAGAGACAGAACAGTATTTAAATGACAGCAATATCATGGATAAAACACAGCATGGATTGAAGAGAGGTTGGTCATGCGTGAGCAATCAATTTGGATTCTTTGAACCAATTAGAATGCTGCTGGACAGAGGTACACCAGTTAATGTGGTGTTCATGGATTTTAGCAAGGCATTTAACACTGTACCTGAATGATCTCCTTACTCCTGCCTGTCCTGGGCACTCACTCTGCTCCTCTACCAAGAGCCTCCCAGCAGTTCCCAGGGCCCACCTAAAGTCATCTGGAGACTGCTCATGTGAGGTGGTGGGCCAGGCATTCTGGAACTCATTGCCTCTCTCTGCGAGAGGCCCCAACAGTGGAAGCATTCAAGCAGGGCCTAAAGGTACATCTTTTTAAGAAAGCCTTATTAGACCTATAATTGCTGCAGTATTTTATTTATGTTGTTTTTAACCTGCTTATTTTATTGTTTGTTTTTTATGTAACTTTTGCTGTATATGTTTCCCATCCACTTGTAAGGTGCACAGAGCCTCTGGGATTGGGCACTTAACTAAATAAACCTTTACTCACTTATTTACTTACACATGGAGTTAATAAATAAATTAGTAAATACAGGACTTAACAACAGTAGAGTAAAGTGGATAACAATTTTGCTTGAAGGCTGGAGGCAAAGAGTAAGAATAAATTTGGTATTCATCTGACTGGGAAGGGGTGACAGGCAGGGGCCTGCAGGAGTCTGTATTAGGTCCTACACTGTTTAATGTTTCTGTGAGTGACATGCAATGCACTGAGTGGGGATGGATGGTGAAATTCACTGATGATGTGAAAGTCATTTTTGAAGTAGACACTGAGGAAGGAATAAGAAGACTACAAAATGAGATTAATCACCCAAAATATCGGATGGGATGGGAAAGTGGAAGTGGATGGGAAACATATACAAAATATCGGGCACTAAAGGCAAAGCTTCACTTCAACCTGATAAATATATAGTTATGCACTTTGGTTGCAGAATCAAATGTGCTGAGTACAAATTAAAAGCATAACACTGAAAGAGAGTAAGGCAGAACATGATCCAGGAGTATTGGTGCCAAACAACTTTAAAAGCAAGCACTGTGTGACACTGTTATAAAGGAAGGACCCTGATTATTAGCCTGCATAAGGAAGAACTCTAAGCAGAGACAAGAGGGGGGTGGTTCCACTGTTCAGGTGGTTTGTGAGGCCCCAACTGGAGCATGGAGTCCAATTCTGGAACCTGTACAGGAGAATGGATGTAACAATATTGGAGGCCATGCAGAGAACAACAAGGCTAGTGAGATATAAGATGAGTGAGTTACAAAGACAGGCTTTAACAGCTTGAACTATAATCACCAGCGAGGAGGAGAGTCAGAGGAGGTAGGATATTGGTATATAAAGTTACCAGACATAAGGATATCTTAAATTGTATCTGGTTAAGATCAAAGGAATGTGAATCGAACTTGAGATGGCATACTTTCCAACTAAAATGAGATTTATACAGAACAAAAATAAGAAAGTATTGTTTCACGCAGAGGGTGATCGACATGGAATGGACTGCCAAGTGAGGTTGTGGATAGTGAGGCCCTGCACATATTCAAATGGAGACTAGACAGGTAGATGGTGCTTAACAGTATGACTTGTATCTACTGAGGAGGTGGTGGACAGAACTAGATGGGCTTTGGCCCATTTTTTGCCTGGAACACCTATGAACATATTAACTCAGTGTGTAATACACTGTATGCTTACTGTACAGTGTAGAGATAGTATTTTCATATTTCATTAACTGAACTTAGCACCAATCAGGTGTCCATTAGCAAATGGACACCATAGCTTTTCACTGTTTCTTCTCTGACATCACCAACAGGGATATTTATCAGTCTCTGAAAAGCAGCTGTCCCATCTGTGAGACAGCGTGAGGATAGATACCGCAACATTTTGGAGAGACTGGAGCTGTTAAAAATAGTGCTGAGCGGAAACTGCAAATTCAGAATTCACAGATATATCTCAAAATGTTGCACACTTTGTGAAAGTTTCTGAAATTCTGAATTTGGTGAAATTCAAATCCTCCAAATGTGTTCTACAAATTTTGGCCCCATTCTGCAAAATGTTCTGGCTGAAATGCAGAATGATATACTTGAACTGCAGAATAACAGTTCTGAGGAATTCCATTTCATGGTTAAATACATAAATTCACAATGCATGCAATAATTCTGCAGTTCAGTGATCACTTCTACAAGAATTGTTCTGTACTTTATTACATTACTATGCAATTCCATTCTGCCATTCTATGACAGAATTTTGTGAAAGTTGCCAAAGTACATTTCGAAATTTCGTGGACATGAAATTCTGACTTTCACAGTAATTATACTGATGGAATTTTATTTTTGCACAGCACTAGTTAGATGAGACTTAGAAAGATCATACAGAAGAGAGTTGTAGAAGTCAAGTTTGAAATAAATAAATCAAATAAAGAGGGTTTCAGCTGGCAGAGGTTTGAGGTAGTTGTAAATGAGAATAAAGCTATAAAGGTGGTAGGAGGCAGATTAATGAGATATAAAGATATAGGGGCAAAATAAAGTTGAGGATCAATGAGGACACCATGGTTTGTGACCCAACAGGAAAAAAGTGAGTTGCAATCAGTGTTGGTTCTGCAACCAGGTTCTGTGCCTGGCACTCATGCTTATTTTACCCTTGACTACCATCTGCATAGAAGTGATACACAAGACTTAAAGATGATAAAAAGTGGATAAACATAGAAACATAGAAATTTGCAGGCAGAAGCACACTTGGAATCCATCAAGTCTTCTCTGATCTACCTACAATCACTACAGCCTGCTGCCATTGTGTATTAGACTGCACCCGAGATGTGAGCTCAGTCTACCTAGTATCGCTGTCACTGTCGCTATCCCCATCCCGCAATCCCACAGTCATCAGAAGAGGAGATCAGTAAAAGAGGGGAGATAAATGAAACTGATCCAGGGACCAGGGACAGAGCCTTGATAAGGCAAAAGATATGAAAGAGTTATAGGTATGAGTGTTAGTGGAGCAAAGAAAGAGTCGGGAAACAAAGAGTGAATGAAAATTATTTTTATTATAAGGAGACTGAGAATAAGACCATGGTTTGAATTATGTATGTAAGTGACTATAGTAGGTTGTGAGAACCAAGTAAAGACAGAAAATTGGAGGAAACTTGGTTGAGGGGATCATCAAACGGATGTCTATGTACCCAATGATGAATGTTGGAGTAGGAGAGACCAACCATGGAGAAGTGGTCACAGAATTCAGAGAGAAAAATGGTTAGGAAGGGTGGTCAGTAGATGAGGGAGAGTTTAATGCTATTTGAGGAGTAGAACATGGAGGGTTTGAGGGTCAAAGGAAGGGAAAGATAGATGGGGAGAGAGAAAGAATTAGATTTGGAGATGGCAACACCACATCCATGGGCCGCAGTGAGACATTTTAAGGACTGTAGTATTGTGGTTAGGGTAGTTGGCAGCAGGTAGCTTTAGAGAGGCAAGTGGGTGGACATGTAAGAGGAGATCTAGGTTTCAGTGAGGCAGAAAAAAGCAAGCTCATAATAAAGGATGAGGCAGGTCTATAGATTTGGGCCATCTCAGTGGTGCAAGCTCCAGACATCTGCTGGGAGGTAGGTATGCTCCAACATTGATAAGCTTGGCTCCCAAGAGGGAAGGTTCAGACTAGCCAGTATTCATGGACCCTAGCTTGCCCAATATTGTGCGGCATTGAAATCGGCTTTGAAGGCAGTCACTCCTCTTCCTAACCCTCTGGAGGAGGGGTGAGTTGTGATGGCACCAATTGCAGAGCTGGGGGACAAGGAGACGTGGGGGGTTAGGAAGTGATTTATTATTTAGTGAGTGTAGATTAAGGAGGGCAAGTTTCATGTAGTAGGTAAAGGGTGGAGAATGTGGGGTGATGCTCACAGGGACAAAGATTTTAAAGTAGGAAATGGCATGGGGTGGATGATGTTTTATTTCCATGTATTTTTCTACGTTAGTCTGACTTTAAAGCCACTAGTGTTGTCTGTCTTGACCACCCTCGAGGGTATGTTATTCCACCCCCATTACTCTCCATGAAAAAAGTACTTTCATGTATCTCTTTATAAAGATCTCCCCGCTGTTGCCATTCATGTCCTGTAGTATTTTTTTCTTTATCTTACAGCTGCAGTTGTAGGTATTCTATGATTCCTCTTTTAACCATTGAAATACAGTAGTTATGTAACCCCACCCCATCTTGTCCTATACAATAAAAACAATACTCCACAGTAAGATCAGTAAAAGCTCCTTTAAATTAATCTCTTTTCCTTAATTTGACAATTATGGATACCATCTTTTTTCCCCTCTGTTGGACATGTTTCCGGTTCCTTTGGATCCCTTTTGGCAGTAGAGTGCCCAAAGCTGATGGCAATATTCCAGATGTGGTCTATATGGCACCCTGTACATTGATGTTATAACATTCCTTGACCTACTTATAAAGCCTCTCCTGACATAATCAAGGACTGCATTTTCCTTTTTGCAGCATGCCAGTTTTTGCTTTCAGCGTTGCTCTCTGTTGGGGTATACCATCACCGCAGCAACTCCCTGACTGCGAAGACCACCACAGCGCCAGAAATCGGGCAAAATCCATCCATCACTGTGGTGGCCCGTGTGATGATCGGGACTGCCTTGCTGAGTGTTTGCCCCCCCCCAGGTCCAACTCTGACTCGGAGTTAGAATCCTAGAGACCGGAGGGTGTGGGGTGAAGAGCCCCCCATAAGGGGAGGGTTCGGGGGGCACAGCCCCCCGATTGTGAGTGCCAATATCCCGTGGCTACAATGCCAACAATGCTGACAGTCGGCATTGTAGCCATCGTGGTAGCGGATGTTGGCGCTAGCGCTGTCGAAGAGCTATAGGTAAACCCTCTGTTAGACATCTTTCCCCTTCTTTTGGATCCCTTTTGGCAGTATAGTGTCCAAAGCTGTCTGTATTTTCCTTTTTGCAGCCTGCCATTTGTTGCTTTCCATGCTGCTATCATTTAAAACTCCTAAATGTTTTAACTTGTTGATTTTAACCTTTTATACATGGTGGTGCACTACACAGATCAGCTCCAAACAGCCCCCACAACCAATCAGTGAGCCCCATCAGTTCATATTTGAAGTATCTTTTTTTTCCTGCAATCAATCAGCCAGTGGAACAAATTGTCACAAAGTTCGCAGTTTGAAATGTAAATTTAGTTCAGTTGTTTTAATGGGATTTTAAAGCCACAAAATTGCTAGTCTACAGGAATCCTGTCGGCAAAATTTAAATTTACCCAGCCTGAACCACCACAATTCCCACTCAGCTATGTTTACTTGCTACCAACTGATAAAGTCACTGTTACTGTATCTCAAGACTGCTTGCAATGTGCTTGGTTGCACTTTACCCTGTAGTTGAACAGAAGGGTCTCTTTGTAACTTCTTTATTTGCACAATGTACATTGTATCACTTTGTCTTGAATTGTGCCTGTATTTAAGAATTATGTGTGTGGATGTAATCTTCCCTCTAACCACCCTCTCCTCGCCCTAGGTTGCAACTGGAAACAAGTGTTCTGGGACCTCTTTCTTTACCTGCTAAATATGTGTTAAATCAATAAAATAAATTATTTGCCTACTCATGTCAATTTATCTAGGTCCCCCAAAATTGCTTCCTTCTCTGCTAGGATTTCAGTGACATGGCCTATCGTAGTGGGAAGTACATTGACATAAGGGTTATAGTGCAGAGTTGCGGACTTGGAGATGGGGGTTTGAATCCCACTTATTCACTCTATGAGCCTGGGCAAGTCATGTAACCACACTGTACTTAACATCTCCCCGCTCTATCACAGTGTTCTTTTGTTCTCGCCTTCCACTGAAAATGGAGCAATAGTCTCTCCTCATCCTCCCCTGTATTTAAAAGTGCTTTGGGGAGGGTGAGGCTAACTTTTGACTGAGAAGGATGCATGCAAGTGAGTTCCCACCTAAGACTGCAAAATACTGTATTATTTTAAAGTTTCCTCTGTACTTTGTGGGCTGTGAGTACTTAGTTTGATAACTTCTTACCTTCGGCATCAACATGGGGAAGCCAAAAACCCAACAACAATCAAATGTTGACTTTGTTATACCAAAACTGGCTGCTGGAAGCTCCAGAAGTGGAGATGCACCATCAAGAGAGCAGGCCCCATCCAGCAACACCGTGGACATTTAAATCATCCCTGCAGACTATGAGCAGATCTCTGCAGACAATCAAACAGCATTTGGAAGATTTTTCTTCCCAGATGTAAAAAACGAAGCAAGTGGTCTCAAGCTGTTCTGACAAAGCATCTGTAGACAAGGCCTTAGTGGCAACTACAAGTGTAATCGGAGAGACCATCATACAATGATGGCACCTAAAAAATGTTGACCTGGCTCTAAGGGACAGAACTCTGCACCTTGTGGGCTTCCTGGAATTGGCTGAAAGTCCTGGTTTAATAGCCTATTTAGAATCCTGGCTACCAACTGCACTGCAGTGGTCATATGCTCCTGCCCTGTGTTTCACAGAAGCAGCGTATCAAGTGAACCCCTGTAAAGCACCCACACACTCTAACCACCCCCATACATTCCTGATTGTGGTGATCAGGGGTCTACTAGGGGGCACTATCCTGGCATCAGCTTGCTGTATTCGAGACCTGCTTGTGGGGGACACTTTGGTACATTTGTGTCCTGATTTCCCCTTTTAAACGCATGTTCAGTGCAAGGAATTTGAGGGCATGAAAGGCTGCCTGGAGGCCTTGAAACTGACATTTGCCTTACTGCTGCCTGTGTGTTTGGGAGTTGAAGTGAGATGGAAAATCTACCTATGCAATTCTCCTCAAAATGCTAACAAGTTACTGGACAAACCTGAAACTGAACGCTACAGACTGGATCTGGTGGATAGGTCTGACCTGGACATGGTTCTGTAAGGTACTGTGGTTTAATGTGTTACTTCCGTTTCAGCACTGAGTTTGGACACCTGACCCTTTTCCCCTAGACCTTGCAATGCTTGTTCCATGGGTCAGCATATATTGTCTGTTTTATGAAGTTTTTTTTTCCATGGTGGCCTGTACTAATTGGTACTGAGTCATCTCCATGGCCCTCTTGTTTTAGGTGGACTATGCTAGAGTCAGGGGACAGCTGAGGAGGGCAGGGCTGCATGTCATCATCCATAATTGACTTTGGATTTTTCTTGCAGAGTGTGCTGGCTTTATGTTTAAAGCCTGATAGTTTACTTTGTTTACTATAATGTTAGTGAGGGGAGCTTGCTCGTCATGGTTACACATAGAAACATAGAAACATAGAATTTGATGGCAGATAAGGACCGCTTGGCCCACCCAGTCTGCCCATTTCCCTACCTGATGGATAAGCTGCAGATCCTAGTTAACCAGCAGTCTACTTCTTCCTACCCCCACCCCCTAGAATTGCCTTATGACTGTCCCATGCATGCTTGAATTCCACCACTGTTTTTGACTCCACAACCTCCTCTGGAAGGCAGTTCCATGCATCCACAACCCTCTCTGTGATAAAATACTGCCTTACATTACCTCTGAGCCGCCCCCTTCCTATCTTCAAATTGTGCCCCCTTGTTCTTGCACACCTCTTTTTGAAAGATGCTACCCTCTTGGACTTTGTTGATTCCTTGAGGTACTTGAAGAGTTTCTTTCATGTCCCCCTCTCCTCCTTTCCTCGAGGCTATACATATTAAGCTCCTTAAGTCTCACTTCATATGTCTTCCGGTGCAGACCCTGCACCATTTGAGTGCCCCCTCCTCTGGACAGCTTCCATCCTGTCTATGTCTTTCGGAGATTGGGTCTCCAGAACTGCATGAGTACTCCAGATGTGGTCTCACCAGCTGTCTGTACAGAGGATAATAACTTCTTGTTTTCTGCTGGTGATGCCTCTCCTATGCATCCCAGTATCCCCCCAGCCCTCCTTGCTGCCTCTCATTGCTTGCCCACCTTTAGGTCATCTGATATGACTAATCCCAGGTCCTTTCCATTTTGTTGTTGTTAGTATCTCACCCCCATTGTGACTCTTCCCTGGGTTTTGTTTCCCAGGTGCATTACCTGCACTTCTTAGCATTGAATCTAAGCTGCCATACATTTGACCATTCCTCTAACCTTGCCAAGTCCCTTCTCATCCTTTCCACCCCACCTTGTGCATCAACTCTGTTGCAGATCTTTGTGTCATCTGCAAAACATACTTTTCCTTCAGTCCCTCTGCAATGTCGCTTATAAAGACATTGAAGAGGACAGTCCTAATACTGAACCCTGTGGTACCCACTGCTAACCCCCTTTTTTCAGAGTGGACTCCATTTACTATTACTCTCTGTGTCCTATTCTCCAGCCAATTCTTTACCCAGGCTGTCATCTTGGGACCCACTCCCAGGCTGGCTAACTTGTATATAATCTTTTGTGTGGGACTGTGTCAAATGCCTTGCTAAAGTCTAGGTAGGCCATGTCCACAGCCCTCCTGATCTACTACTTTGGTCACCCAGTCAAGAAAATCTATCAGATTTGTCTGGCATGACCTTCCACTGTGAATCCATGCTGCCTTGGGTCCTGTGCCTCTGGCCTCTAGATCGCAACAATTCTTTCCGTCAAGTGATTCCATCATTCTACCACTGAGGTTAAACTAACAGGTCTGTAGTTTCCTGCTTCTGCCTTGCTCCCACTTTGTGAAGGGAATCACATCTGCCCTCCTCCAGTCCTCAGGTACCACCCCATCCTCCCATGATTTGTTAAAGAGGGTAGTCAGTGGTGTCACTAGTTCTATTCTTAGTTCTTTTAGAATTCTGGGATGAATTCCATCAGGCCCCATTGCTTGTCCACCTTCAGTTTTAAGAGCTCTTTCAGAACTCTTTCTTCTGTAAATGGGCTGGTATCAACTTCTGTATCCAGAGTGTTTCTACTGTTTGTTTTAGGTACCTCCCCTCTTCCTTTGTAAATACTGAGCAAAAATATTTGTTTAGTATCTCTGCCTTTTCACAGTCACCCTCTGCCACCCTCCCTCCCTTTATTAAGCCTCACTATCCCTCCCTTGGTCTTCCTTTGCTCCTGATGTACCTATAAAGGTTTTATCCCCCTTCTTAACTGAGGTTGGCTATCTTTTCCTCGGTTTGGGCCTTTGCTGTTCTGACTGCCTTTTCCAGCTTCCCTTTGCTTTAACTGATACAGTTCTCTGTCCTGTTCCTTCTGTGATTCCTTGTACTTCCTGAATGCTTTCTTTTCTCTTGAACCTTCACTGCCACTTTCTTTGAGAACCATAGTGGTTTCTTACCTCGTTTCATTTTGTTTATTTGCTTTACACAAAGGCTTGTTACCTCTGTGATGGCAGTTTTATTATTCCCATTGTTCTTCCACCCTCCTTCCTGCCCATTTGCTAGTGCATTCCTTAGGCACTCACCCATTTTAGCAAAAGTCAGCCCTCCTAAAATCCAGTACCTTTGTCTTTGTGCAAGCAGCTCTATTGCTGTGTTTTTGTGAACCATACTGTTCGATGGTCACTAGTTCCCAGATGGCTACCCACTTCTACATCTGTGATCCTCTCTTCATCTCCGTTTGAGAGAACCAGGCCTAAGATTGCTCCCTCTCGGTGGGCTCCAATACTAGTTGTCTAAGGCATGCCCCGTGAGGTATCCAGAATAACCCCACTCTTAGAAGTGGCTGCTGCAACTGCACTCCAGTTAACATCTGGCATATTCAGATCACCCATCAGCAATATCTCCCCTTTATCTGCCATTCTAAGTATACTTTCTATCATTTCCTTGTCCATTTCCTCCCCCTGAGAGGGGGGTCTGTATACAACCCCTGTGCAGATTGTGGTGCCATTGCCTGCCTCCAAATTGACCCACAGTGCTTCTTCAGCTCCAGCCGCAGAAGGGGCTCCGAGCCGCCAGCGGGCCGGCGGTGACCTCCAGCCGACCAAGAGTTCCAGGAGGCCGGGAGAAGCAGTGTGAAAGCGGCATTGCCCTCCAGCTCCAGCCGCAGAGGGCTCCGAGCCGCCAGCGGGCGGCGGTGACCTCAGCCGACCAAGAGTTCCAGGAGGCCGGGAGAAGCAGTGTGAAAGCCGGCATTGCCCTCCAGCTCCAGCCGCAGAAGGGGCTCCGAGCCGCCAGCGGGCCGGCGGTGACCTCCAGCCGACCAAGAGTTCCAGGAGGCCGGAGAAGCAGTGTGGCTGGCATTGCCCTCCAGCTCAGCAGCAGAAGGGCTCCAGCCATGCGGGCAGGCGGTGACCTCCAGCCGACCAAGAGTTCAGGAGGCCGGGAGAAGCAGTGTGGCTTGACATTGCCCTCCAGCTCCAGCACAGAAGGGCTCCGAGCCGCCAGCGGGCAGGGTGACCTCCAACCGACCAAGAGTTCCAGGAGGCGGGAGAAGCAGTGTAGCTTGGCATTGCCCTCAGCTCCAGCCGCAGAGGGCTCCGAGCCGCCAGCGGGCAGTGACCTCCAGCCGACCAAGAGTTCCAGGAGGCCGGAGAAGCAGTGAAAGCGGCATTGCCCTCCAGCTCCAGCCGCAGGAAGGGCTCCGAGCCGCCCAGCGGGCAGGTGACCTCCAGCCGACCAAGAGTTCAGGAGGCGGGAGAAGCAGTGTGAAGCCGGCGTACCCTCCAGCTCCAGCCGCAGAAGGGGCTCCGAGCCGCCAGCGGGCAGCGGTGACCTCCAACCCGACCAGAGTTCCAGGAGGCGGGAGAAGCAGTGTAAGCGGCTTGCCCTCAGCTCCAGCCGCAGAAGGGGCTCCGAGCCGCCAGCGGGCGGCGGTGACCTCCAGCCGACCAAGAGTTCCAGGAGGCGGGAGAAGCAGTGTGAACCGGCGTGCCCTCCAGCTCCAGCCGCAGAAGGGGCTCGAGCCGCCAGCGCGGGCGGTGACCTCAACCCGACCAAAAGTTCCAGGAGGCGGGAGGCAGTGTGAAGCCGGCATTGCCCTCCAGCTCCAGCAGCGAAGGGCTCCGAGGCGCCAGCCAGCGGCGGTGACCTCCAGCGACCAAGAGTTCAGGAGGCCGGGAGAAGCAGTGTAGCCGGCATTGCCCTCCAGCTCCAGCCGCAGAGGGCTCCGAGCCGCCAGCGGGCGGCGGTGACCTCCAGCCGACCAAGAGTTCCAGGAGGCCGGGAGAAGCAGTGTGAAGCTGGCGTGCCCTCCAGCTCCAGCCGCAGAGGGGCTCCAGGCGCCAGCGGGCGGCGGTGACCTCCAGCCGACCAAGAGTTCCAGGAGGCGGGAGAAGCGGTGTGAAACGGCATTGCCCTCCAGCTCCAGCCGCAGAAGGGCTCCAGAGCCGCCAGCCGGCTGGTGACCTCCAGCCGACCAAGAGTTCCAGGAGGCCGGGAGAAGCAGTGTGAAAGCGGCGTACCCTCAGCTCCAGCCGCAGAAGGGGCTCCGAGCCAGCCAGCGGCGGTGACCTCCAGCCGACCAAAGAGTTCAGGAGGCGGGAGAAGCAGTGTGAAAGCAGCATTGCCCTCCAGCTCCAACCGCGGAAGGGGCTCCAGAGCCGCCAGCGGGCAGCGGTGACTCCAACCGACCAAGAGTTCCAGGAGGCAGGAGAAGCAGTGTGAAGAATGCAGGCAAAGCATGACAATCGAGCGACCGCTGCCTCTGCCTTGCTTGATTGTGCGCCTTTGTGACTTTAGCTGGACTCTGCAACACTTTTCTGGATGGGATTTTTCTGATTAGCTGTAACTTTGTTAATTTCCTTAAAGAGCTGTTTTTACTTAAAATTGTGGGTAATTTAAACATGTTTTGATGTGATGTTTACTAGTGATTCAGCACTTTTCTGGGGATCTGTGTGGGCTAGGCGGCTTGGCTTCCCCCCCAAACCCTCCCAGTCTTTTTGTTGTGCAGATTCTTGTTTCTTGCACCTAATTCAGATTGCCTGCAATAAAATAGCCTTCTCACTGCCTTCTCCTCTGTCCCTGACTTGCACCCGGCATTGCCCTCCAGCTCCAGCCGCAGAAGGGGCTCCGAGCCGCCAGCCCGGGCGGCGGTGACCTCCCAACCGACCAAAGAGTTCAGGAGGCCGGGAGAAGCAGTCGAAAATGCGGCAAAGCCGCAACCAATCGGGAAGCGACCGCTGTCTCTGCCTTGCTTCCGATTGGTGCGCCTTTCCCATTGACTTTAGCTGGACTCTGCAACACTTTTCTGGATGGGATTTTCTGATTAGCTGTAACTTGTGTTAATTTCCTTAAAGAGCTGTTTTACTTAAAATTGTGGGTAATTTAAACATGTTTTGATGTGATGTTTGCTAGTGATTCAGCCTTTTCTGGGGATCTGTGTGGGCTAGGCGCTAGGCTTCTTCCCAAACCCTCCCAGTCTTTTGTTGTGCAGATTCTTGTTTCTTGCACCTAATTGCAGATTGCCTGCAATAAAATTGCCTTCTCACTGCCTTCTCCTCTGTCCCTGACTTGCAGCCGGCATTGCCTCCAGCTCCAGCCGCAGAAGGGGCTCCGAGGCCAGCCGGGCAGCGGTGACCTCCAGCCGACCAAGAGTTCCAGGAGGCCGGGAGAAGCAGTGTGAGAATGCGGGCAAACCGCAACCAATCGGGGCGACCGCTGTCTCTGCCTTGCTTCCGATTGATGCGCCTTCCATTGACTTTAGCTGGACTCTGCAACACTTTTCTGGATGGGATTTTTCTGATTAGCTGTAACTTGTGTTAATTTCCTTAAAGAGCTGTTTTACTTAAATTGTAGGTAATTTAAACATGTTTTGATGTGATGTTTGCTAGTGATTCAGCCTTTTCTGGGGATCTGTGTGGGCTAGGCGGCTTGGCGCTAACCCCAAACCCTCCCAGTCTTTTGTTGTGCAGATTCTTGTTTCTTGCACCTAATTGCAGATTGCCTGCAATAAGTGCCTTCTCACTGCCTTCTCCTCTGTCCCCTGACTTGCAGCCGGCATTGCCTCCAGCTCCAGCCCCGCAGAAGGGGCTCCAGGCCGCCAGCAGGCCTGGCGACCTCCAGCCGACCAAGAGTTCCAGGAGGCGGGGGCTTCAGTGTGAAAAGTGCGAGCAAGCACGCAACCAATCGGAAGCGACCGCTGTCTCTGCCTTGCTTCCGATTGGTCGCCTTTCCATTGACTTTAGCTGGACTCTGCAACACTTTTCTGGATGGGATTTTTCTGATTAGCTGTAACTTGTGTTAATTTCCTAAAAGAGCTGTTTTACTTAAAATTGTGGGTAATTTAAACATGTTTTGATGTGATGTTTGCTAGTGATTCAGCCTTTTCTGGGGATCTGTGTGGGCTAGGCGGCTTGGGCGCTAACCCCAAACCCTCCCAGTCTTTTGTTGTGCAGATTCTTGTTTCTTGCACAATTGCAGATTGCCTGCAATAAAGTGCCTTCTCACTGCCTTCTCCTCTGTCCCCTGACTTGCAGCCGGCATTGCCCTCCAGCTCCAGCCGCAGAAGGGGCTCCGAGCCGCCAGCGGGCAGTGACCTCCAGCCGACCAAGAGTTCCAGGAGGCGGGAGAAGCAGTGTGAAGAGACGGCAAAGCCGCAACCAATCGAGGCGACTGCTGTCTCTGCCTTGCTTCGATTGTGCGCCTTTCCCATTGACTTTAGCTGGACTCTGCAACACTTTCTGGATGGGATTTTTCTGATTAGCTGTAACTTGTTAATTTCCTTAAAGAGCTGTTTTTACTTAAAATTGTGGGTAATTTAAACATGTTTTGATGTGATGTTTGCTAGTGATTCAGCCTTTCTGGGGATCTGTGTGGGCTAGACGCTAGGCGCCTAACCCCCCAAACCTCCCAGTCTTTTGTTGTGCAGATTCTTGTTTCTTGCACCCTAATTGCAGATTGCCTGCAATAAAATTGACTTCTCACTGCCTTCTCCTCTCGCCCTGACTTGCAGCGGCATTGCCCTCCAGCTCCAGCCGCAGAAGGGCTCGAGCATGGCCGGGCGGCGGTGACCTCCAGCCGACCAAGAGTTCCAGGAGGCTGGGGCTGGTATGAAAATGCGAGCAAAACATAAAATTTTGCCGCCCCTCCCCTCTTGGTTAATTGTATTTATACACCTCTTCCCGCCATTTCTCTCATCACGCCCACATCTAATTCCTTTCTGTTAACCCATACCTACCCGCACAATGCTAACTTGTTTCCTTTTGCTCCTTAACCTCTCATCTCCCCCATTCCATTATGATAATCATAATACCCCCTGTCATGACGAATAAGTTAATGAGTATGTTCTGCTCTCCACTGCCATCCACAATGTACAACCATCTATTCCTTATTCACTTTTGAACCACTATTACACTGCAACCCTGGGGTATCCACATAAGCCTCTCTAACAATCAGCTCTCCCCTAGCCCTTTACATGTATCCTGGATCTATAAAACCCCATGCCTGTCCATCAGACTCCTATTTATGATAAAGACACACCTATATAACAGCACCATCTCCCACTACACAGTGTGCATCTAGGATTAAGAGGAAATGCTCTGATCACTCTCTATCCCTATCCCTTGGAGCCCTAGTCAAATTAATCTTCTACCTCCTTTTATGCATTGGCACCATTGAGATTAATCCTGGCCCCATTGTCAATTTATCTTCCCTTCTGAGCTGACTACCATAAAAGGACTAAGCTTCTTACACTTCAATGCTTGCAGCCTCCTAAAAAGTTCATCTTAATACAGGCTTGGGTGGCACATACTCTTCCAGACTTCCTGGTCATCTCTGAATCTTGGCTCAGGCCTACAACAAAAGACAGTGTTGTAAACCTTCCAATTACCAGCTCTTCAGAGCAGATCGCCCTTCAGGGGGTGGTGGGGTGGCCATATACATTAAGGACACCATCTCTGCAACCTGCCTCATCAACACATCTGAGCCAAATGAATTTGAATGTTTATCAATCAAAATTTGCCTTCCTAATCGTCTCCATTTAAACTGATTGGATGCTATAGGCCCCCCTCTGCAGGCCTTAAACTGCTTTCTCACCTAGGGTCAATTCTCAACAAGGCCCTGAAGATACCGTCATCCTTGGTGATTTGAATTTAAACTGGTTGTCTAATGTATCTGACCTTTGATAACCTTTTGTGACACCTATGGATTCACACAGCTGATTAAAGACCCAACTAGGATTAACCGAAGAAATTCCAGCAACAGCTCACTCCTGGATATTATGTTGGTAAACAAGCCTCACTTATACTCACATGCAGGAGTACTGCTGCAAGTGATGTGGTGACCATTACCCTATAGCTGGCATAAGATCCACACTCAAACCACCAAATCCTGCAGAATTTATCCTCAAAGGTCAAAAGAATTTCAATATCTCAGGTTACCTCCATGACCTGAGTACTACAATATATTAGCAAGATTTCTATCTTACAACCTCTGTTGAAACAGCACTCCAGACTTTAAAGGATATTATCACCAATGTTCTCAATATTCATGCACCTATCACCAGTATCAGAACTAAGGTAAAATCCTGCCCTTGGTTCACCTCTGAGCTTAAAGCAGCCTTGAGAACCAGAGACAAGCTGTGGAAAAAGGCAAGAAAAACAAAGGACACCAGTGATTGGCTAAATTTCAGAAAAGCAAGGAATTCATGTACAAAAAAATAAGAACTGCCAAAACTGCCTACTATACAGCTGAATTGGATGCCTCTACAATAACCATCCAGACTCTGGGGTACAATAAAAGGACTTCTGGGCCAGAATTCTACTCCTGCCTTAACCACCAAATTGCTACTAAATGACACAGAAATTACAGGTAAACAAGAAATCTTAAATACCTTCAATGTTCCTTCACCACTGCTGCTAGCATTTGACTCATCACCTGCAAATATCCTGAGATCTTCCTTGAACCTGCAAACTACTGTGGGACATATGGCCACTTCAACTTTTCCTTCATCCCAATATCCGTGAAGAAGTGGAAGATCTCCTCTCTAATTTAGACACAACTAAAAGTGCAGGTGCAGACTCCTGGATCCCTATTTCCTGAAAATTGCTTCACATGTCTTATCTGCCCCTTACTCATCTCTTCAATCTTTCCTAACTACTGGATCCATTCCATCTACTTGGAAAACAGCTCAAGTAGTTCCATTACTCAAATCTGGTGATACTAGGGATCTCAACAATTACAGACCTATCTCCATCCTACCAGTACTATCTAAGATGCAGAAAACTAGTAAACTCTCAGTTAAGGGACTATCTGGATAACAAAACTTCTAAATTCTGCACAATCTGGATTTAGATCAAAGCATAACACCATTACTGCCTTAGCCAAGGTAACCAACGATTGGCAGACTAATTTGGACAAAAAATTTTACCTGTGCTGTGTTTCTGGATTTGAGTAAAGCCTTTGACACAGTGGATCATGACTTATTACTCACCTCCCTTAACTCATTAGGGCCTGGATTCCCTATCACTCAACTGGTTTAAGGATTACCTTTCAGATGAGTCGCCAACTGGTTGAAATGGAAATTACCTATCCACCTCAAAACCTCTGCTAGAGGGTGTACCACAAGGCTCTATTCTTGGCCTATCCTCTTTGCTATTTATATAAACAATATTGATGCCAACCTCACTCAATCTAACATTCATCTGTTTGCTGATGATACTGTATTGTATGTCAGCAATCCTCACCTTCAAAGCCTGTGAACTTCTACAATCCGAATTCTCCATTCTGCAGCACAATCTACTTGACAAAAACTACTTCTAAATGCAAAAAAACAAAAGCTATGTTCTTTACCACAAAGGTTGTACTACCACTACCCCAGCATCCAACACCTACATATATCCACCTTACTTGGAGAAAACTTGAATTTGTTGATAACTTCAAATACCTTGGAGTCTGGATAGATAACAGGCTTGACTATTCTGTCCATATTGAAGAGTTACTTAAAAGCTAAGACAGAGCTCGGACTATTTTTAGAATAAAACATTACCTAAACAGTGATTCCAAAAAGGTTAATTCAGGCCTCATTCCTATCCTCATTGATTATGCTGATTTTCTCTACTGCCATTGTTCAAGTCATCTCTTACATAAGCTGGACACCCTGTATCACAGGTCCATAAGATTTATTACTGACCTTCCTCCAACACCATCATTGCTCCCTTTATATGGCAGTCAACTGGACATCATTGCAACACAGAAGAAATAGGAATGCTGTTATCTGGATACTCAAAGCGTTAACAGGCAAACTACCGACCTATATCACTGATTGCTTTACCCAAATTACAACCAGGCCATACACCTAAGGATCAGTAAACTCATCACATTAAGGTCCCCAATGCCTGCACCGGTATGGGAGGCTGCTTTCAGCTATTCCTTAGCAGCTGCATGGAACTCTCTCCAAAATCCATGAAGCTAGATAGCCTACTACCTCTGGCATCCTTCAAAGATTGTTCTCCGCCCTTTTCCAGAGCTCTGCAATTGCTTTTATAAAGCATAATCCCCACCTATCTGACCCAACTAAACCTCCCTTTTTCTATCCATTATATTAACTCAATTTCTTTCTTCGAATCACCTATTATATTCACTAAAAACTAGTTTAGACCATATAACTTATATTTTAGGACTGCTATACCCTTTGTCCTCTTTTTTCCTACAGGCTAAATGGTTCTATTGTTACTTGTATATATGTAAATTGTTGTATATAATCATTTCATGCCATTGTATTGCTATTTATTCTATTCTTGTCTATGTAATAATACTTGTATCCTCATTTGTATGACCACTCAGGTCCATCTTGTAAATGAGCTTTGCTCAATGATGTTCGCCTGAATAAATAAAGATTTTGATTGATTGATTGATTGATTGATTGATTCTCCTCCCTGTTTACCCTTTTGTTCTGTTGATTTGATTTCTTCTCTTATGTAGAGAGCTACTCCTCCTCCTCTTTTACCCTCCCTGTCCCTCCTGTAGATAGTGTATCTTGGTATGTTTACGTCCCAGTCATGGTTCTGTGTGTACCATGTTTCTGTGACTGCCACAATATCCAGATCTTCCTCCTCCATCAAGGCCACTGATTCAGGAAGCTTGTTACCCAGACTACGGGCATTGGTACTCATTGCTCTCCATTTTTTGATGGCTTTACCTTCTGTAGCAGCAATCTCCACTGACCTTTCTACCTTGGTCTTTTTCTCATTTAGTACCCTGTTTTGTAGGGGGAGGCTGGGATTTTCCTTCTGCTTATCAGTGCCTCCCCCCTTGACTAGTTTAAAGGCTTGCCAATGAAGCATTTAAACAGATTGCCCAAAAGACTTGTTCCCTTCCTGGACAGATGCAGACCATCCTGCCAGTATAGGCTGGTGTCCCTCCAGGTGGAACCCCAGTCCCCAATGAAGCCAAACCCTGTGCTCCACACCATTTTTTTAACCATTTGTTAAACTGCATGGTGGAAAGTACCCTCGCCTCACTCATGCCACTGACAGGCAGCACCTCTGAGAAGGATACTGTGTGTGCTACTTGTCTTGAGCCCCTCCCCAACTCTACAAAGTCCTTTTGCACTGCTCTAATCTCATGATGAGCCAAGTCATTTGTCCCTAGGTAGACAATGATGTCCAGCTCAGACTACCGTGCAACTGTTCTCGCGATCCTAAGGATGACCTTCCTGTCCCTCCAAGCCATGGCACCAGGCAGGCACCTTACTTCAGTTTTCCCTGCTCCCCCAAGTTCTATCCCCCTAATAATTGAGTCCCCCACCAGGAGCTGCTTTCTTTCCCTGTGGTGCCCTCTGCCTCCTTCCTGAGGGCCTCCCTTGTGACAGTTGTCTGCACCCTCCTTAGTCTCCTCTGCGGGTGCATCCATAGGGGAATTATGCTCCCCCAGAATGGTGTATGGATTGTGGAGTGTAACAACTGACTGGGTGTGCCTCTGTTCCACCACCCTTACCCTCCCTGAGCCCACTGTGGTCCAACTGCTGTGCTTTCTTCGCAACCTCTGAGGTAGTGGTGGTGGCTGTGGTGCTCCCTGGATGGGGGAGGTTCCCTTGCCACTGTCCAGTGCGGCCTGAAGATGGGTAACTTCCTCCCTCAGGGCAGATATTTGTCTGCAAACAGGGTAGCATCTCAGCCTCCAGAAAGACTCCCAGAAGACTGCTGCCCCACAGCCATTACATTGTACTACTCCCCACATAACTGTCTACCTTGTTTAATTTTTTTTTTTTTGTGTGTGTGATTGGTGCGTTATATAAAATATATGTATTTATATAATGTGTATGCTTATATTGTCAGTGCAGTGTGCTAGACAGGATATGACAGTGATGTGTACCTTGCCCTCTTGAGGAAATGATGTCAGAACCCCAGGTATAAATAAACTATTTCCAGGGGTGGGTGGGGTAAAGGTGGGAAGGGGTTGGGCTAAACTGTGCCCTCACGAAACAATCAGCTAAACGCTCTGACCTACCAATGCGATGAGTGCCTTCCTGTCAGCAAGATGCCATACGACAATTTGTAATACTGCTTCAAACCAATTTGACAGAGAAAATACCCTGCTAATCAAACAGAGAAAAATCCAAACATCCAAGTCAGACACAGGTAAACCTCCCCAGCCCCAAAAGAGCCTGGTGACTTGTGCTCTGAAAACAGTCAGCCCCAAAACACGTCAGCTGTGCAGAAGGGCAGACACAGAAAACAGTATTTAGCCTATGTGGGTTTAAACTCTTCCTGCACTGAAAACCTTAACACTTGTAACACAAGTAAAGCAAACTCCACCTCCCTCTGTTGATTGAAAGACTGCCTTTTCTGATAATTCTAAGTTGCTTATTTCACCCTTCAGTTAGAAGTATCCTCCACCTGAAGAATATTAACTTTCCTAAGGAATCTGCTTCAAACCAAACACAACTGTAAATTGTAAAGTTCATCTCCCTCTGTTGTGAGCACTACTCACTTTCTTGCAAATCTTAAGTCCAGTGTTGCAGCTTGCAGCCAGAGGTAGCTTCACCTGAAGACTATGAGGTTATCTGATGAGCCTGCTAAAATTAGTACTTTTATCAAGGTCTGTAAGATTCTTCCAGAGCTATTGGCTGTTAAGTAGCTGTGATGTAAGCACTTCCTGACACAGTCTGGCTTGGCCTTATAAGGCACTGAGGTAAACAAAGAAAAAACAGTTTCCACCCCCTAGGGACTGTCTGGGTCCAATACACAGCCTGTAACCTGCTCTCAATTCAGGGCTTATGACATATTCTTAGCCCAGTGAATACTCACAGTATTACAAATATTGCAATGCAAACAGTCAATCACTAACTCCAATCAAGTCAGAAGGGCAGAAACACAGAAAACAGTAAAATCTTAACAATTGTAACAAAAAGCAAACTCCACCTCCCTCTGTTGATTGAAAGACTGCCTTTTCTGATAATTCTAAGTTGCTTATTTCACCCTTCAGTTAGAAGTATCCTCCACCTGAAGAATATTAACTTTCCTAAGGAATCTGCTTCAGACCAAACACAATTGTAAATTGTAAAGTTCACCTCCCTCTGTTGTGAGCACTACTCACTTTCTTGCAAATCTTAAGTCCAGTGTTGCAGCTTGCAGCCAGAGGTAGCTTCACCTGAAGACTATGAGGTACACGTATCTCATAATGTTTGTTACTGAGTTTTCCATGCACTTAAGACAATGCTGCACTTCCACACCTGTGGACATCACATATGTATCCTGGCATTTTTTTTCAAACTGATGGTCGGAGTGGCAAGAGGGGACTTTGCAGTGGTGGCTGAAAGCCATGCATCACACTGTTTTTTCCCCCTCTAGTTAACTTTTCTATACTTAGGTATGACCTTGTTTTTACCTTCTGTGCTAATCACGATACATTCTTATGACATAATCTTTTTGGTTGGATGGTCATGTTCCATGATGGTACAAAGCATATTCTAGCTATATTTTTTAGTATTTGAATAGATTTGAATATACCCTCCAAATGTTTTGTGGCATATGTACATCTTTGACATGTATGTTTCCTGAAATTATGCTTCATATGCTTAAGATGTAGTACTAGTAGTGGTAGTAGCAGTAAAAGAGTTTATTTTTAGACAGGATAAAACATTTAGACCCTAGAAGGGACCTTTTTACAAGGTTGTCCTGGCAAAATGCAAGACATTACAAAATAAAATTTTAATACAAATAGTACAATAATTGATACAATGGACATTGATATGATAAGTATATCACTTTATGTACAAACACAAATCAGATAGTTACACAATGTGCATCTGAGAAGCACACCTTATCCTCTAGTTGAACCATGTTTCTTCTGTAAACCTGTATCCTTGCTGTTGTAATTCAATTGTCTTGCTGACAAATGCTATATCTTGCTATTGTAAACCATTAATTGTACCTGTTACTGTTAAAAACTGTACCTTTGCTATTGTAATCCCACCTTGGGCTTGACTGTTCTGTCTTGTTTGTAACCTCCCAGGTCGTGTCTGAAAATAGTTATTTCTATGGCTAGCACACCCACCCGGTAAATAAAAACTAAATAAATTAGCATACTAAACAATGGTCATAATAAACTGCTGTACATATCAATGTGATTTATGCTTTTAAATTTCACTTTCTTTCACAAGCTCACAAAATCTAAGCATTATCAATTCTGTCAATCCCCATAAACCTATTAATTGAAGCAGTTACACTGTTCTGAAATAAAGAGACCTATAGCAAGTTTGAAATAAACTGTCTTTTAATTATTTAATTCCAGCTGTAGGTTTTTCCATACAACTGAGATGTGGTAGTTTAGTCTGATATTACCAAAGTTACTGTATTTTTAATTTTTGGCATCCTCATTCCTCCCTAACCCTTCATTCTTGTGTTATACCTCTGTACACCCACATCCTGGGGTTTGAAAGTGACACCCTTTACTGAGCCCTTTACCATTTTAAAAGTCATACTTGTGTTTTACTTCTCCCATCTTTGCTTCTCCCATCTCAACTCTAAGAAGTCCCAGCCCAAATACTTATAAAGGGTATCCTGTGATAAGGCCTAACTGTAAGTGGGTGCCTACAAAAACGGTGACCCACTTGCAGTGACTACCCAGACGGCGAGAGTGTAGGGAGGGTGACCGGATGGGGAGGGTTCGTGACAGGTAGCGGGGATATTGAGTGTATGTGTATGGGTGGGCGTGAGCACACCGAGTGAGGGGTGGGAGGATTTGTGAGGGGTGATGCCGCGGGTTACTGTCAAGCTGGTGTCGTGGTGTGGTGGGGTGGGTGCTGGCCTGGGGTGGTGATTATGCAGGGTTCGGGACCGGGCACCGGTGCTTTTTGTTGTGCCCGGCCCGAGACAGTATATATTTTTTTCCCTGCGGATGCACCCCCCCGACATGCACCTCCCTGGAGTTGAGAATCTAAATATAGGGGGTGTGGGGGGGCACAGCCCCCCACATAAAAGAAAAATCTTACTTTTTGTGCTGTTGTCACTGGTGCTGCAGTTGCACATCACCGAAATTGAATTTTGGTGATGTGCACTCGCCATAAGGACGATTGCCATTTGGCAATCGCCTTATGACATGGAACCTTAAAAAGTAAACAGCGGTGTCTTTCTAATGGACATTTAAAAATAAACATCACCAGCTTATTCTACAGTACCACCAATTCATCCAAGAGGTTTTTCTTATGTTAGTACTGTTTCCATAGTCCAATACTGGAAAAAGGAACTTTTCACTGTATATTACTCCCCATCAGCATTGGTGTCCCCCAAGGTTCCATCCTTGGCCTAATACTCTTTTCAGCTTTCCTGAATGACCTCCCTGCTGCCTGCATCTCTGCCATCCATCCATATGTGCGAAGATGATGCAGTTCTTTATGCCTACATTTCCACACCTTCTGATCTGAGGGCCAAGCTGTAGTCGGACTTTGACAACGTCCAACACTGGTTCTGTTCAAATCAATTGTCCCTCAATACCAGAAAAAGGTCTCCTTGACCTTTGGCTTGAGGCAAAAGCTCTCCAAGCTTGTTGCCCTCCTATCCTTCCACATCCCTGATGAGTCCATGATCAAGGATGTCCCCTCCTTTAAGTATCTTGAGGTCTGGCCTGACTTGACACCTTGACTTTTCTAGCCATATGGAGGCCATCCATAAAAATCTACACCCTAAACTAGGGGCCCTGTACAGGAACTGTGGATGCATCCCTCTGCTGGCTCACAGAGCCATAATGCAGAAAATGATTCTCCCTATGTTTGATTATGGAGACATTGTCTACAGTGCTGGTCCTAAGTCAACCCTAACCAGACTGGGTTCCCTCTTCCACTCCTTCTGCTGCTTTGCTCTGGACTACCCACCCCACACCCACCACTGCTCCCTTTATATCTTCCTCTCCCTTCTGTCCCTCAAAGCCAGGTGCCTATATCATTGTATCTCATTTACAGCAAAATACTGGCTAGGCTCTTTCCCCTCCTATCTCACCTTTCTCCTCCCCTCCCCTCCTTCTCACTACACCCTTTGGATCTCTGGCTTTTATTCCCTGGCACTCCTTTCTAGGACATCTGCAGCTGGCCAGGCTGCTTTTTACTGCTGCTTCACCAAATTCTAGAATTCTCTTCCCCTTTCCATCAGCTCTGCCTCCTCCCTACGCTCTCTCTCCTCGCTTCTCCTCGGAGTCACTTCTCACTCCTGCAACTGCACCTGATTCCTGCCTCTGTACCTCTTCCCATCCTTCCACTCCCTCCCTCCCAACCTCCCTCCTTTTCTCTCCCAGCTCACTGCCCAAACCTCTGCTGCAATCCCCACATTCCCCCCCAATTGCATTCTTCCTTGATTTCCTCCAGATAGCTTTGTTACCACTTACCTACATTTACTGCACTCTGCACTTTAGTTAGCACCCTCTTGCTACCCTCCTGGATGCATCTCTGCTATATATCATGCCATTGTACATAATGCTTAATTAGCCAATCTGTTGTAGCTGGTCTGTGTTGCTTAGACAATTGTATATATTTGTCTAATTGCCTGTCTATTGTAGCTTGTTTTTGATGCTTAGTTCTGTTTCTTCCTGCTATTAAAATTCTGTTACTATTTGTTACTCATAACCCTCCTTTTACCCCCCCCCCCACCGATACATCTGGTAACAAGCTTCCATTCAGCTCAGTGTACCTTTCCTGGTGAAACTTTTACAATAAATAAATAGATATTTCCTTACTTCTATAGTTAACATTTTGGTACTTCTGCATAGAGCTCTCAATTGACAGTTTGTATTTTTATTGTTTCTGAAAGAATGTCAAATTTTAAGTATTTGTCCACGTATACCCCCAAGTAGTTATATCCATCCACATAGCTAGCTGATCCCTTTAGTTATTACAATAATTAGTTTTAAAGTTTTGTTTTGTTGAGTACTAAAGACCATTACTTGGGTCTTTTTTTACTAATAACAAGACCTCACTCCTCAAACCAGTGTTCCATTGTTACAAGATCAGTCTGCACTTTCTTCTCCATATTTATAAAGTCATTGTCTATTGCCATTAATACGGTATCATCTGCATACAATGTAACATGTGTTCATTATGAATTTTGTTAAATCATTTATATAAATTAATAATAACCCCAGCCCTAATATAGACCCTTGGGGGACACCTCTTCCCAGGGGATCTTTCAAAGATGGATATCCTTTCATGATGACCCTTCATGTCCTCCCATTCAGGTATGAATCAAACCATTTTACCACATTATGGCCAAACTGTATACTAGATAATCTGTCTAACAATATTTTTTGATTGACAAGATCAAATGTTTTAGAGAGGTTGACAAACACTGCACCCATGGAGACTTCATCATCAAATGCTCCTGCCAATACATTTTCAAATTCAGTGAGTGCAGCGTTGGTTGACTTCCCCTCCTGAAAGCCTGACTGATATCTGTTAAAATCATGTGACAATCTAGGCATTCATATAACTGTCTACATACCATATTTTTTATATAGGTTAGACAAAACTGATAGTAGAGGTGCTGTTTTATAATCTGAGGGATTATTTCCCTCCCCTTCCTTGAAAATTGGAATTCATTTTGCACATTTCCAAAAAAGACAGAAATATACCCTCCACCAAACTTCTATTCAGCCAATTTGTAAGTACTTATGTAATATATGGGGCAGCTATTTAAAAAAAATCCCTCTAATCAGCACCTGGAGATGTTTTTAATATTTAGATATCTTCATTCTTTTAGTACCTCTTTCTGCTTTATAATCTTAAAATAAAATGGCCTATAACTGGGTGGTCTTGTTAATAAATCTACTCTTGTTCTGTCTACTGTTTTATTAGAATCTGGAACCACTGGAATACTAACATTTGGCAATAAACAGGAATAGTACTTCAAAATATTTGCCGTGACTTCTAGGCATTGTTCTTTTCCATCTTCTCTATTAAATTTTATGTTTCACTTTATTATATGTATCACAGTGCTTTATTAGGTACCAGTAATCAGCAGGGTTAGTTGTATTTGTCATTTTATCCTCATAATATCTTGCCTTTTCCTTTTTTAACAACCCCATACCTGTATTCCTAGCTTGTTTAAAATGTTGCCAGACCTGCTCATTTAGTGTTTCGTTTTGTTTTTTTGGAGGTTTCTTTTTTGTTGCTTTTCTTCACAACCTATTTTTTATCTCTGTTATTTTAATTAACGTTGCTGAAAACCAGTATATATGCTTTTCTTTTTTTTATGAGGGCACATAGAGTTGCAAGCATCTAAAATATTGATGTAAATTTTTGTTATAGCTAATTCTAAATCTGGGATTCAATAAATTCTTCCCAAGTTAGCTTTTGAACACTATAGTTACATTTTTCTTCATTAAACAGTTCAGAACACCTCTGTTTTGAATACGCATCCTCTTTTAGGACTGGAGTTACCCAGGAATTACACAGAAAACTGGGCAGTAGTCACTAATGTTTGGTTCCACAACTACTACTATACCTTTTCACACTTTGTTTGATGACAAGAAAATTGGGTCCAATATAAATCCTTTACTTTGGTTTTTTCCCTGCCTTGTTGGTTTGCTTATCATTACCTGTGTCTATCCCATCGGGTGCATATATTTAGCTAATGTATTCCCTCAAACCCCCTTCCCAGTGAGCACTGAAGTCTCCCATGAATGCTAAATTCATCTTTCCAACTAACTGATCAATTTTCTGAACCAATTGTTCAAAACGTTCCAAATGTACCATTGGTAAGGACTATGTAACAGCAACACACAGTTTTATGGGTTTAATCAAAACAAGAAGGCATTCTACCCCTGAACCAATCCTCTAAATAACATATCTTACTTGTCCCAAATTATTTGCTACATACAATATTACCCCTCCCCTGTGTCTTTGCCTATTGCAACTATAATGGCTATATCCTATCAGGTTTACCTCATTATCCGAGTGTTCCTTTCCTGACCAAGTTTCAGTTAATCCTAACAGAGTATTTTTTTCTTGATAGGCTTATATTTATAGTTAGTCCCATTTATTAACCAAGCTTCTCACATTTTCATGTCCTAATTTTACATTTTCCATTTTAGTGTTCCCAGGACCTGGGTCCAATGTTATGTCTCCACCCAAAATGATTAAACTTAACACATTTCTTAGTTCTACATTTCTTGCCATTATACCTCCCTATTTCAATATCCCCTATATTATTTAGTTCCACTCTGCAACATTTCCATCTGAACATAAATGTATTTCCCCTTTTTGGTACAGTTTCTCTACAAAATGTTTGCACCTCTGCAAGCCATATACTTAAAGATATAGGGCCAGATTTTCAAAGCCTCTAGAATGGCACAAGGTGCCTGCATCGAGCATGTTGGGTGCAACAAGCACTTTGCATCAAGGGTAAGACCCCAAGTGATTTTACAAATCAGCCTGCATCAATCAGCAGGCTGCTTGCACCAAGCATACTAGCACCAGCCTTGCACCACAAAAGTGACTGCGGCATGGCGCTAGGGGTCTTGTGGCAGCACTTCCTGGGTGCCACAATCCTGACACTGCAATTTTCAAAGCTCTCCGCAGGGACAAAGTGCTAATTACTGTTAGACCAGCCGAGGGCTGGTCTAATGGTATTTAGACAACCCCTGGGAGGAAAGTCCAATATGTACTAGCCCACCCTGACCTGCCCCTACACAGCACATGATTGCACACATCCCCCTTCATGCCCCGATCTGCTCTGACAGTGCCATGAGTTTAGATGTCTCCCTGGTGATCTAGGTCACATACTCCTGCCCTGATCTGCCCCAGCAGTGCAATAGTAGGAACAGTATTCTCCCTGGTGATCCAGTGGCCCCCTCACCCACCCTGCTCCCCCTCAATCCTACTCCATTATCCAGCGACCGGCACAGCCCTCTGCACAGTACTATGGCCAGCCACTGAATAAACTGTCAGAGCACGTACTGTAGTACATGCTCTGACAATTCATTTGGCAGCCAGCCATGGTGGTGTGCAGAAGGTTGTGTTGATCACTGGATAATGGAGTAGGATGGGGGAGCAAGGTGGTGGGCACTACTTGCCAGGGTGCAGGGGTGGGGGGACACTGGTTCACCAGGGAGAATAATGTTCTAACTAATGCAGCATCAGGGTACATCGGAGTGGGGAGGGGGGCACTAGATCACCAGGGAGTGTGAGATCAGTGGGTGTATGGGCACATCGAGGCTTGGTGTTAGGTGGGGGGTGATGCCATGCACCCATGGAAGGGTGCAGCTACTACCACACTGTCCCACAGCACTTGTGGCACTCCAACTGGGTGCACCATCCATTTGGCACACCCACTCAGTTGCCACAAACAGCGGGACATAGGTGCCGGGATCATGCCACATTTAAAATCAGGCGCAGGGTCCTGAATGCACTGGCACTCAGCACAAGCTGCCATTGTCACAGCTTGTGACCAAGGTTTGAAAATCCAGCAGATAGCAGTTGATTCTAGATTAGCTTTTACCAACCCTGGGGAACTCTTCAGTCCAACACATAATCCAGCATATAATCCATAACAGAACAAAATGTAAAGCAAGTTCATGATTTTAGCAATCCAAATTTTAGCTCTGTTTACCCTTCTTAAAAAAGCATCGCCCTAGTTGCAATTGCCAGCAAAACTGGCCTAGATAATAATTGTCTAGGCTAACCCTTCTGATATTTATTATTTTGTCCAAACATACAACTTTAAAAGCTTATAACATACCAGCATTCTGACAAAGTATGTACCAAATGTGTTTGTGAAGTTGGTCTTTTTAAGATAATACAGATGATTAACTGCAAAAATGTGCTTCTAAATACAGTTGTCATGAGCAGTACCATATAAAACCAAATTAATTCTCCTTTCCCTTTCTACAATCATCTAACAATTTTAGTATCTAGCTATAAATGCCTTTCTCAAGATCACAGATGAAACTATCAAAGAAAGCTGGCCCTAGCTCAGAACCTACGGTACTCCACTTATTACATCCCTGCATTCTGAGTAGTATCCACTAATTACTACCCTTTGTCTCTTGTTAGTCACTCATTAGCATATCCATGTGTGTATTTTCCCCAAATGCCATTTCTCTCAAGCCTGTACTATAAAAATATGTGGGGTGGTAGCCAGCTATTTAGCAGAGCTTGAAATTACTATAATTATGTTTTACATGCCAGTTTTCAAGGCATACCATTTTTGTCATGTTGGTTTTCCAGCCTGAGTACTGCTCCATTACTTTGCAGTTTAATATTTACTACTGCTCTTTTGGATAGGCAGAGCATAGGGCGTGAGGCAGAATACTCAATTTGTGGTTTTGGTATACTGCCTTCCACACCAGTTTATTTTCTTACAGCAATTTGAATCCCGTTTTATCCAAGTCCAAATATGTGACCTCAGCTTGGCATTTTCCATCCAGTTTTTGAGTACCCTCATTAAAAAAAGGGAATACGTTGTTTTGACACCATCTTCCATTTCTGAATCTGTGCTGATTTGGTTCCTCCAGTTTGTTTCACCACAGATGCTCATTTAACTTGTGTCTAATGAACTCCTTTAAGGAATTTATTATGTGTAGCAAACTGTAATGATGTCCCGATAAATTATGTGAAATCAATAAGGGTAAGGCCAACAATATTTTCTCCTTCACACAACTGGATGGATTGGTCACAAAACTGACATCGGGGTGCACCTGGAGAAAAATTTGATGTGTTGCAAATGTTGAAAATTCATATTCATGCCAAGACAAATAAAAGGTATGTAAACCCCAGAGCTGACTGCTTCTACCCATTCGCTGGTCCTGTTTAAGGGATTCTAAATAATGTGCAATCTTTAATTATGTTTTGTTGCTTTCATGTGGTGTTGAAATTACATTAACCTGTTTTGTAGCATTATACACATTTCACTAACTCTTAGCAACATCCTTACCCTTCCTTGTTTTCACATGAATTACCAGTAAAAGCATCAGAAAATAACTACATTAACTAAATATTATAAATAAATAAAATAAGTAATACAGACTGAGACACCCATAGGAAATGGAGCACATAAGTAGTTGGCACAACCAATCAGAAATGGTAATGTGGCTTAGCCAGTTACAATTTATTTTGTTTACAAGTTAGTTTCCTGGAATAGGTCAGCTCAGATGTAGCACCTCATCTGCATATTTTACAACTGTTAGGCTTAAAGCAACAGGGAGGTAAAATCAAATGACTGGCTCACTGTTGGACACTGCAACAGTGGTTGTGGTGGGATTTGAACCTGGGATCTTCTGGTTCATATCTTTTTATTTATTGACTGATTTGATTGGTTGATTGATTGATTGATTAACTGATATTTCTACAGGACAGGCCCTCTGAGATGAAACACCTCATATACAGGGGCATTCTGATGATGGTAACAGTGCACAGTTGCAAAACAGACACGTATTGTACAATGAAGAATACTTTTATACTAGTGTTTAAATGGATGGGGAAATCCTTGCACTCTAATTGGCTAGGACCAATGTATACTGACAGTATTATCAATGGGTTAAATCTTTTATTTTTAAAGATTTATTTTTTAAATATGTCTCACCAAACCCATTTAATAAGCACTATAAGACTCCACAGGGCATTGGTAGTACTGTGACAACTAGACTTCCAGGGACTGAAGTGGCCTCAGGCCTTAATATACCACTAGGCATGCATTTATCACAGTACTACCAATGCCCTATTATGTCTCATTGCTTACACAATACACAGAAAAAAAAATTTAAAAAACCCTCTAAAGTTCCAAATACTGAACAGATTTTGAATGAAGCCTACTAGCTGAGGGTTCTCGAAATAAGGGTGGCATGTAATGTCCGTGACTCCAGAACAGTAGCTCCACACATCGGCAAAGGAATTACGGTGACTCCGAAATGGTGACATAAGTTTCACTCCCTCCCCCAAGGTGGTTCAGTCTGAATTAGAAATTTAAGTAAGAGGGTGGGGGGCAAAGCCCCCTGAAAAAAAACAGTGTTGCTGTTTCCGTTGTTGCCTACATTGCTTTGTGATTCCAGACTCGCTGTTCCGGTGTCATGATTACCACATAGAACCCAAAATAAGAGAACATACAGGACAGGATTTTCCAAAAACACCATATGAAATCCACCTGCAACAATTTTTAAACCGCCCAAACTCTTAGATTGTCTATTAGATAGTCTAATAGGGCCCAAATTTCACAGCAAAAAAAAAAGGGGTACAACTGTGGCAAAAAATGACGCAGACCATATTTGTGTCATTTTGTTTACTGCAAATCGTGACTTTTTGCACAACTTGATGCATTTTCATAAAAGGCAGCAGGGTTGCTCGCACACATTTGGGCAGATGCAAATACAGCATTCATTTGTGTATGCCTCCAGCCCTTTTCAAAATCCTGACCAATGTGTTTGTATTTCGAGATTAGTCCAAAGAAGTGGTGATGGCAAAGTCAAAAATGCCTGAAACCATGCCCAGGCAGTAACAGAGTGCACTGATTATGCACTTGCCACACTATCCAGTGACCATGAGGATTGAAGCAACATAGTAATTTAGGGCCAGAAGTGATTATGTCCAGTGTGTCCATCATCTCCTCCGTTCCTTAAAGGGAATCCGTATGGTTCCCTATATGATTATTTCAACAGTTACCATAATTGAACAGAAATTGATTGAAAATGATACATTTAAAAAAGGGTTTTAATAAAACATTGAAAATACTTTTTAAATAGAGATGTAGAAGCATCCATTTTGTGGACAGGAAGGGTATTGTGATGATGTCACTGCCTTGCCTGTATTAACAGTGTAAAGTGCAACAGGTGAGAACAATTCAGCTGTGCTGTTAGGGATCCAATTATATTCTGAAGAACACCTTGTATTTTATGTGTGGGGGAGTGTAAAAAAAGAATCCAGTGCTTTACTTTCTGATGTAACAGGATCCCTGTTTGTAGGAGAAGTTTGTTTTTACCTGATTCATTGCAGACTGTTAGAGCTGGTGAGGCAGTAACATCATCACAGCACCCTTCTTGTTCACAAAATGGATTCCACCCACATCACAATTTTAAAAGTGTTTTTCTGTCCTACTGAATATATTTTCTAAGTATAACCCAGCAGTTTACATACTGGATCCTCATAGTAACCTGTACAATAATTATATAGTGAATTGAGTGGATTCCCAAAAAGCAGGGATATATAAGCATGATGTGCAAGCAAGTAGTGTTGTATAATGATTCCCTAGTTACTCTACTGTCTAGGGTATCCAACGAATCCCTTGGTAAACAGAAATATCTCATCTCCAGGCTTGCACTGTAGTCTGTACTATCTTCATATTCATTGTCTCCACTGGTAGGTTGTTCTATAGGTTCACACCTTCTAGGACAAGAAGTGCCTCCTAACACTATCCCTCACATAAAACCTTAGAATTTTAGAGCATGTCCCCACATCCTGCTGGAGGAGACTAGATCAGACATCTCCATCTCTTCAATCTTGTCCATACCACTGAGTTTGCAAAAGACTAAGATAATGTGTTCATTCATTATTTTATCTAAGAGGGACATGTTAGAACTATACAGATGGTATACATTAAAAACTAGGTGACAACATTGGGCTTACCCGCTGTCAAATGTAAGTGGCCTATACGGTATCTATGATTCTACTATGGAAATGGTCACATGATGATCCCTCCAGTTTTTAATATATTATATATACCATTTCTATGGTTAGGGCTTTCAGCCTTTCCCTTTTAACTTTTGCCCCCAATACCCCTGATCATTTTGGTGGCCCTGGGTTTCACCCTCTTGACTTTCTCGATATCCTTTTCATACTGAAGAGCCCAGAATTCTTCACAGTACCACAAGTCAGGCCTGATTGGGACATTGTAAAGTGGCAGAATTACATCTGCACTGCTGGTCACCCCTTTTTGATGCATGCCACAATATTTCTGGCCCTTTCAACAACAGCACAGACTGCTTGTCATGCTTCAGCCCCTTGTCCACTATGACCCCTTGGTGTGTTTCCTTCTCCACTGCAGCAATAGGAGCCCCATACAGTACATATGTCCTACCTGTGTTTCTCCAACTGAAGTGTAGCACCTTGCAAAATTAAATCTTAGACTCCAGGAGTCCAACCAACCACCTAGCTTACTCAGGTCCCACTGAAATTTCTCCATTTTCCAAGGGATTCCAGACCCCTGATCAACTTAGTGTCATCAGTGAATTTAAGCAGCTTGCTAGAGACCCCAGCTTATGGATCACTGATGAAAATGGGACAGTAATTTTACTACCACCAATCCCTCAGGGATGCTTCTGAGTACTCCCTCTTCACTCAGAGATGTGCCCATCCAGCACATTCCTTTGTTCTTGGTCCAGAGTCAGTAAGCATCCATTAAGTGTGCCAACATAGTCAAATCTGATGGTGTGGTGATCCTGGGAGATTACAGTCTCCAGGGTATTGACTGACACTTCAAGAGGGCTGAAGGCAGAGCTGAGAAAGAGTTTGACCATCTTCAAGGACTGCTTCCTAGAGCACCATGTTAAACAGGGTTCTTGATTTGAGAACACCCTTAACCTTATTTTCAGCAGTGGCAATAGAGTAATTTCCAATGTGAACTCAGAGAACCAGTGGCAGCACTAAACACAACCAAATAACCTCCTCACTTGTGCTGGGAAGACTAGCCAGGCCTCGGCCACCAGGACAAAAACTTCAGTAAGGTGGACTTAGCCAAGATGAAAGACTCGGCATTCAAGGGCCTTGAGCAGCTCTGTGAGGCTGATCATGCAGCACATATGTAGAATTTGCTCAAGAGGGTACTCAAAGCAGCTGCAGAAGTTAGCACCCTGTAAGCAATAAGTGGAAAAGGGCAAAGAAGTGGCCTAGTTGGCTCAACAGGAACAGAGAGCAGAAGTACTCATTCAGTGTGTCTGCCTGGTCCTCCCCCTTCTCCACCCCCCCTTCCCATCTTTCTTAATCTTCACAATCTGGTCTTTGTTTCTTCTTCTCTCACTGTGGGGGGGGGGGGAGGATAACAGATGGACCAGACACCAAACTTCAGGCTCAACACACAATCTCTGTGTGATGTTTATTCAAAATACAGGAAATAAGCTTCTGCAATGCCATATTCCTTCTTAAGTACATCAGTTTGCAGCAACAGACTATGTATATCATTTCTCTACACTTAGCCAGCTCCTACAGACACTGATCTCTGATTTAACCACTTTTCAGTGAAAACCCTTCATCCCTATGTGGGCCCCATTTGTTTGGGTAGTGGGGGCTCAAAAAAAAAAAAAAACAAGTTAAAGACAAAGAACCTCAATGAAGAATCACTGAAAAAAGGGTTACCCCAAAGCACACTGGCAACAAATCAGGTTTCAAAGACATACAACATCATACATACTTCCATAATGCAAAGCATCATGGGAGGCAGTTCTCATTAATGCCAGAAGTTTGGTTAATAAACATGATGCACTCAATCTGTTGTTACATTCTCAGAATATCCATGTGGCATTAATTACAGAAATCTGGTGGGATGATAACGACCTGTGGAATAAAAAAGTGACAGGATACAACTTATTTTCCAAATCCAGAATCCACAGGAAGGGGGTGGAATAGCCATGTATGTGCATGACTCTATACATTGTGAAGAACTACAATGGGATACAGGAACCCTCAAACTTTTATGGGTAAAGCTACTTCCCCAGAATGGCACCAGGATCATTTTAGGACTACTATATAGTCCACCGTCTATGAAACCTGATGATGATGAGGCACTAATAAAAATATTAGGGGAATTGAATCCAGCAGATAGAATACTGCTAGCAGGGGACTTCAACCTACCTGGGATAGACTGGACAATGGGGCAAGGAGGTAGTAACCTGGACAAAAAGTACATTGATATCCTTGACCAGATGGGGCTTGAACAACTAGTCCTAGGTAGCACTAGAGGAAATAATATTCTAGATCTAATGCTCACCAATATGGGCAGTACAGTTAACAACATCCAGGTAAACAGCCCCTTGGGTAATAGTGACCATTGCACATAGAAACAAAGAATTTGATGGCAGATAAGGACCGCTTGGCCCACCCAGTCTGCCCATTTCCCTACCTAATGGATAAGCTGCAGATCCTAGTTAACCAGCAGCCTACTTCTTCCTACCCCCAACCCCTAGAATTGCCTTATGACTGTCCCATGCATGCTTGAATTCCACCACTGTTTTTGACTCCACAACCTCCTCAGAAAGGCCATTCCATGCATCCACAACCCTCTCTGTGAAAAAATACTCTTAAATTACCTCTGAGCCGCCTCCTCTATCTTCAAATTGTGCCCTTGTTCTTGCACACCTCTTTTGAAAGATGCTACCCTCTTGACTTTGTTGATTCCTTGAGGTACTTGAAAGTTTCTATCATGTCCCCCCTCTCCCTCTTTTCCTCGAGGCTATACATATTAAGCTCCTTAAGTCTCTCTTCATATGTCTTTCGGTGCAGACCCTGCACCATTTTAGTTGCTCTCCTCTGGACAGCTTCCATCCTGTCTATGTCTTTGCGGAGATTGGGTCTCCAGAACTGCACGCAGTACTCTTTAGCATCAGAGAATTTATATTGACTAAGAACACAGGAACTACACAACCAGGCTAAATTTTCAGAGAGCAGATTTCACCAGCATCAGAACACAAATGATATCATGGGACTGGAAAAATGATTTTAAGGGGTTATCTGTGCAGGATATTTGGATGCAGCTGTTAGCCAGAATAACAGAACTTGTTAAAACCTACATATCAAGTGTACCAAAATATAATACTAGCATCAAAAAAACCTATATGGTTGAATGCCTCCATCAAAAAAATGATAAACGGGAAGAACAGGATGTATAAAAAATTAAAAAAACAGTGGGTCACTTGGGACTATCAGGGCCTATAGGGAATGTACTAGGGACATCAAAGCAAGAACCAAAAAAGCAAAAGCACAGTTCAAGCAAGATTTAGCTAACAGGGTGAAGGATAATAAGAAATCCTTCTTTTCCTATATTAATAGTAAGCAGGGAGGACATAGTATAATAGGCCCAATTTTGAATTACTTGGGAAATATAGCTACAACTGAGAAAATTGCAGATATTCAGAATAAATATTTCTGCTCAGTCTATAATAATAACACAGTACCACGTGTTGGTAAAGAAGTATCCACTCCCGGAAAAATCATTATTAACCACAAAGATGTGCTTGACCGGCTCAAAAAGGTGGGCATAAATAAATCACCTGGCCCCAAGGATTTACACCCTGTAGTCATAAGTGAACTAGCTGAGGTACTAGCACCACCAGTTACTTGTATCTTTCAGGCCTCCTTAGACACAGACTCAGTACCTCTCGATTGGAAAACTGCAGTAATAGTGCCCATTTTGAAAAAAGGTTCAAGGACCAAACCTAGTAACTTTAGACCAGTAAGTCTAACCTCTTTGCTAGGAAAGATAATGGAGGGATTGGTCTAAGATCTAATAACACAGGGACTGGTTGACCGGTTCAACATGGATTTACAAAATCTAGATCCTACCAAATGAACCTTTTGGCCTTTTATGAGAATGTCAGCAGAGAGTTGGACACTGGAAAATCTGTGGGTGTGTTGTTGTGTACATGGACTTTGCAAAAGCTTTCAACAAATTACCCCAGATGGAACTTTTAAATATGTTAGAGGGAAGTAACCTAAATAGGAACATTAGTAACTGGGTCTCAGCATGGTAACAGGGGCATAAACAAAGGGTTATCATAAGTGGAGTGCTTTCTGACTGGGCACCAATCACTAGTGGGGTTCCTCAGGGCTTGATCTTGGGGCCTAGTCTCTTTAACATCTATATATCCTCCCTTAGACTAAACAATCCCAACATTTGGTTAAATAAATTCGCAGACGACTGCAGACCTGGGACAGTGCTTAACGATCAAGTAGATACTGCATCACTACAGAATGCTATTAATGAGATTCTAGAGTGGACTGAAACAAACAAGCTTGTCATGAATACTGGCAAATGCAAGGTCATGCATCTTGGTAAACATAATGCTAGGGTCTCTTATAAACTTGCTAATGATATGCTCTCAGTCACTTGTGAGGAAAGAGACTTGGGGATTAGCGTTACTAATGATCTGAAATTTGGGTCCCATTGTAGGGCACAAGAAAAGAAAGCTAACCAGAATTTAAATTGCATACTTAAGCATATAGCTAGCAGGGATGAAAAGGTACTCATGCCTCTTTTTACAGCTCTGGTGAGGCCACATCTAGAATATTGTGCCCTGGTGTGGTCCCCACAGAATAGGGAGGATATCAACTGACTGGAGGGTGTTCAGAGATGATTTACTAGATCTATAACGGGTTTAAACGGTATGTCATATGACTGTCATCCCTCAACCTGTACTCCCTTTACTATAGAAGGTTTAGTGGAGACTTGTGCTTGTTATATAGAATAATGGGAGATGACAACCTTCGAGCAGAGATTGGTATCCAGCCTAAGATTAACTGGTGTAGCAATAGGAGACATGACAAGCAACTTGTCCATTTTAAATGGAATCACAACCTAAGGAAAAACTGGTATAGTCAGAGGGTTGTGGTACCCTGGAATGAGCTCCCATCAATAGTCGTCGGCAGTACTAGTATGTATACCTTCAAAGTTAACCTTGACCGACATTTTAGTAAGATGGTTTATAGATTCGAAAGATAATTGATAGGATATGGCAAGCAATTGTGGATGCAAGTCTCCTAGCTTGAAAGCTACCTATGATGCCTATGATATATGCAAATCACTATACATCTCCAGACTTGTTCAGTTTATAGCAATTTGCATGCAATTTAACTAACACAACTAACTTGATTTCTATAATAGTCCCCTAATACATTTTACCATTATCAAAAACACCTAGTTTCACAGTATTTTCAACATTTACAGGTTTCATAAACATAAGGTATATACATCAAGGTATTTTATGACATAGTAGTGTTATTACATACTAAATCCAACAACGATAAACACAACCTGTTTTACATACAATTGGAGGTCACCACAATAACCTCCCTGTATGAGGACCTGAGAGGGAAAAGAAAAATTAAAGAGCACACTGTAGCATAGTCAAGAAAAGGAAGGGGTGCCCATAGGTGGCCAACCTTATGGAATAGAAATTATAAAGGATAGATTAGGCTAAGAAATAGAAGAACTGTTGCAACAGATTTAAGAAAAGGTTGGTCCTCAAGAGTGGCAGGAGCTCCCTGTCACACTCGCCAGGGATTTATTTAACTCCAAAAGTTGATTAGCGTTTTGCTCATAAAAGTGCTAAAACATTGAGAAAATGCATAGCACTTGCCTCACTGTGTGTAACAAACATAACACTTCTAGAAAACCTATATAAATACTTTCTGTACAGTTAGCATTGTCCCAAGAAAAAAACTGCTAATCAATTATTTAAAACCCTGCACTCGCTAATGTATCTGAAGAAGTCATTTTCCCAGTCCTTGATTCCCTGTGCCAGTCTCAGCTTTCTGGAAGCCTTGACCACTCTGGCTAGCCTGGCAACCTCCCTGGACTTCTTCATGTACTCATCTTTGTCCCCTTGCCCTCCTGATTTCCTAAGCCTCTGGAATGCTTTTGTCTTGGCCCTCACCCCTTCCATTACCACCGAAGTCAGTCAGCTCAGCTTCTTTGCTCTCCCCTTCTTGTTCCTTGTCCTGGTGCAGGTCTCAGTAGCCTTTGCCAGCCCTTTCTTAATGATATTCAATTTTTGGCTGGCACTCATGCATGTCTGAATTCCCATCAGATGCTCTACCAAAATGTCCCCCATCCTTTTAAAGTCTGCTCCCTTAAAATCAATCACCATGGTACCTGTTCCTCCTGTTACTTATCCCATATTGAGTGTGAACTACACTGTATGATGGTCACTTCCAGCCAGGGGGTCCTCCACTCCCAGATCCCTTATAGCCTCCCCATTTGTTAATACCAGGTCCAGAGTCCTACCCTTCCTAGTTGGCTTGTGGACCAACTGCACCAGGAAGCAGTCCTGAAATGCATTTAATAATCTCTGTTCCTTTGCACACGTGGTGGTTGGGGTGTTCCAATCCACCTCAGGGAGATTGAAGTCCCCACCACTACAGTGTCCCTCTTCCTACAGACTCTTCTAATATGCTTGGCCAAATCCCCATCCAGGTCATCCCCCTGAACTGGTGGCCTGTACACTAACCCACTCTCAGTATCTTTCTTTTAGAGTCTTGAAACTGCATCCATAGGTCCTCTGTCCTGCCCACCAACTCCTCCTCCTTCTCTCATACACCTTATCCTCTCCTTCACATAGATCACCATGCCCCCCCCCTTTTCCCCTAATCCTGTCCTTTTGAATATCATGTACCCTGGGATCATCATATTCCAGTCCTGGTTCTGGGTGGCCCATGTCTCCATGATAGCCACAATGTCCACCCTTCCCACAGCCAAGAGAGCCTGTAGTTCAGCTAATTCATTACATAACCTTCTTGCATTCAGTGAGATCACCCTCCAACCTAGGTCTTCCCCCCACCCTGGTCCCCCCCTCCTAATCCCTCCTTGTGTCCCCACCTCAAATACCTCTCTGATAGCTTGGGGGGTAGGCATGCTTGACTCCTCCCTCTGGGATCCCTGCCTACCAGCTGTCCTCCTGCCACACCCCCACCTAGTTTAAATCTATCCTTGATGCTATGTACCCCTCAAACTTCTGCTTTAATACCCCTTTCCCCTCCCTGCTCAAGTGCAGTCTATCCCCTGCATATAGATCCTTATTTTTCCAGGTACTGCCGCAGTTCCCCACTACCCCATACCCCTTAGACTGACACCATTCCCCAAGTCATTTGTTGAACTCCCATATCCTCCCTTTCCTTCCCATACTCACGCAGGGTACCAGGAGCACCTCTGAAAAGGGCATTGATTCTCCCAGTTCCTCACATAGCCCTCCTAATTCCTCAAACCTCCTCCTCACTACTTTCACCATCTCCCCACTAGGTAATTAGTGCCCACATGCAGCACTACGTGTGGTTTCTTCTTGCCCCTCCTTCTGCAGTTAAGAACTGCCTTCCCCACGCTGTCCACTGTTAGCCCGGGTATAGCCTCCACCCATATTCTACTATGCCTCTCCCCCCTGCTGCCCCACCTGATTACTTTAAGTATGGAATCACTAAGCACTAGTACATCCTCTTCCTCATTCCTTGTCCCTATCCCCACTCCTTTCCCAGGGTATCCAATCTTAGAGCATGCCAGCTCACTAACTCCACTGTTCCTCCCTACTGCTCTCTGCCTCGTCACCCCCATCCTCTCCCCTGCCCCTTCACTGCTCTCTCCTTGTCCCCCACATCCCTCCCCTCTGTCCTGGCCCTCCTCCTCAACTCCACCCCTGTTATCCACCCCTCTAGCACTGCTTCACTCCCCTTCACCCCTCTCTCCCTCCTCTGACTGACTCCTGCTCCCTGTTGGTTTCCCTCTTCCTCCCTCTCCTGTTCTCCCTGGAAATCACTCCCTCCCTCCTCCACCAGTGTCACCAGCTCAGCAAACCTATTTCCTGCCCATCCAACCTGGCTGTGCCTTTGGTCCCTCCCCCAACTCTAGCCTTCCCATTAATACTAGGCCCCTTGCTTGTTCTACTCTTGCACTCCCCCCCATCACTTCCCTTGAGCTACTGTCTCTCACCCATGGTGTCCTCATGTTATTTCTCAGATGTGACCCTCCTGCCTCCAGGTCCCTTCCCATTCCCCTCATCCTCTCCAGCTCTCTACCAAGCCACAGCACTTCCTCCTCCAGCCTCCTTAGCTGGATATAGATTGGACACCCTCCTAGCCTCCACAATATGTTAATCCAAACTGCTGCCCCACATTCATTGCAGCCCACTATCCTACCCATGATACCAGTACTGACTACAAAAGTCAGTTCTATCTATAAGTTTCTAACCAGCCCAGTCCCTACTTAAAAATACAATACCAACTCCAGTAGCAGAAAAACATAAAACATTACTAACTATGATACCATTTCATCCACTTTTCTCAGTAAAATGCAGTTTGAGGTGCTACACCCAAGTACAAAATACAGTACTATCTATAAGTTTTTAACTTTTTTCCTCTTTGACCTGAGCTACATCACTCTATAACATTGCAAGCAACAATCCCCTCTGTTAGCGTATGTTAGTGCATGCATCTAGTAGTGCTTTCCACCAATCCCAATGCAGCACCACTCCAATAAGTATGGACAATCTGGGGGAAGGAGAGAGGGATGGGGAGGGTGGGATTAGGGCCCACTGCCATTTCCATGTGAGTCAATCAGCCTCTTACCCAACTGCACACGTTAGTCCCTTTTCTGAGACAGGAGCAAACACATTACTGTAGTTCATGCTTCTTCAGTTTCCAGCCCCAGACTGAATCAGTTCAAAATGGCTCCAGCTAATCTCCTGCCCCTTCCCCAAGTCTACCTCTGCAGTTTCCTATCAACTGGCACAGAACTGAACTCCCAAACACCGCCCTAAATTAACAGCATTGTTTAAACACCCAAAATACAGCCCTTACCCAAACAGCACTTTTTAAATACCCAAATACATATCCCCCTTCTAGTACAAGCTATTTGAACTAAGCAAACTTAGGGGAAAAATACTTTAGTTTAGCCTCACACAAACACCAGGACTCCTCTGCAGTTCATGCTTCTTCAGTTTCCAGCCCCAGTTTTCAGTCCCAGACTTAATCCTTGGCTACTGTGTGCACACTCAACCTAATTTCCTATAGTTAAATTAGAGTTAAGATTCCTAGCACAAAGCTCAAAAAAGATGGCAATATCAACCGTATGAATTTGTCAGGATAAAGCATGCATGTGCTAAACCAGGCAAGCCTTCAGTTGAATATAGTAGTGTCTCCTAGTCAGCATGACTATGTGAGCTGTTTTGCACTCTATCTCTATAATAAATGATGTTGCATTTCATATGGTGGATGCTGCTGCCTTTTTTAAAGACTTTGGACTTTCTAGTTTAGATGTGGCACATCAGTAAATGGAGCAACTGTTCCTTTACAGTTTTGTGTTAAAAATCCTAGCCCCTGCAGTAATGTACAAAGCATATTCTGCTTATTCCTCAATCAGATACCTCCTTTGCAGACAGCCACTTAAAAAACAAACAACAGTAATATTCTTACTAGCCAGTTACCTCCACATTGTCTACAAAAATTAAAAATTAAAAAAAATTAAAGAACTGCAAAAAAACAATCAAATTAACTTATCTCTACCCACCCATGCTGCCACTTTAGGAATCCAGTACATTTTCTTTACAGACAGTATTTTTCCTATCTGCAATGTGTCAGTTCTTTTAACACCAAGTGAATTGTGCAGATTTAGTTCAATGCTGCAGCAATTTCAAAAGGGAGCTTCTACTAGTACAATTTAATAGAGACACAGATTTAACTCTACATTATGACTATTATGTTGTGCAGAAGCAGTATAATGGCGCCATGGCAATGCCACTATAGTTAGGGTTGGGTAGACACTTTAATGTTGAATGGCAATTTTCAGTCGTTAGTATCTCAGCTTTTCCTTGATGGAATTTCACAACATTTTCAAAAGTGGGTATTCCAGTGCAGAAATTCTTGATCTGCTAATTGAGACGAAATCTGGTGCAGTGGCTTTTCAACTAGGGAGTGGCAAAGAAACAAGACAAATGTCCAACTTGGCTGTGATAAGAGTGATTCATGTGCCACTGCCTCTGACATGCCCAAAATACCTAGTGGCATATGAATTACTTTTTTTAGGGCTTATGACACAAACAGTACAGAAGCCGTTGCTCCACTCAGATAACTGGCAGTTGGGCAGGAGCCCATGTCCACTGCTTGTAGTGTTGCTGCCATTGCACCTCTCTAACCCTTCCAGCCCTTAAAGATGTTAAAAGAAAAAAGAAATTTGTGACCAAAAGGAACCCAACCCTGGTGTCACCAAAAACAGTCCCTGTATTGTGACGCCAGGTGCCCAACCCCAGTGTTGGAAAGATGTAGCTTAATAAAACACCTTTATAAACACTAGGATCCCACCTGTGGTTCAGTTGAAGCCCCCCCCAAACATTGGCTGCCTAACCCATGAAGTGGATACATTTGTTATTACAAAAAGCAAAACTAAAATGTCCTTTTCCCCCACCCACTAGCAATAATCCCTTCCTCTTTTTCCTCCTTATGACACTGCAATACAAACCCCTGCCCCCAGCCCACTAGCACTTCCTGCAGTGCAATTTGCAGGTTATTTGGTTGGACTGGCCAGACACTCTAATGTTTCTTCAGTTTTTGTAATATAATTGAAATCTTCAGAGGTGATCTTTTATTTTAGATCACCTTTATGCTCTGCTATTTTCCCTTGTCTATCAACTAGCGACTAGAAAGGCTACTTTGGCTAGCTGGCTGATGATTAGCAGGAATTTGTTTGGTAACTGACAGGTAGAGATGTGTGAAGTCAGCAAAATTTGCTCTATGAATTATTTCATGAATGATGCGAAATTCACAAAGTGAAATTCACCAATTTTCTGAGTGCAGGCTGACTGTGAAGTGTGGAATTTAGCAAGTGAATTTCCACAGTTCACATTTAAATTCCTGGTGTCTACTGCTACTGGTCTCCCCAACCTCCACCCCCCCCCCAGATCACCGGCCACAGTGTAAAAAAATGTTTATTTAAATCCATGGTGGGATATTCAAGGGTTAGCCATGCGCAATAGGGTTATGCCTGCGCAAGTTCAAAGTGATGCCATTCTGCGATATTCAGCAGGAGGCAGTTGCGCCACTGAAAACATGCTGAGCAACAGCGCGAAATGCAAATGATGGCATGCGCGGCGAAGAGGGTGGAACCATGCATAAAAGAGCACAATGCGTTGTCAAGACTTAGCAATGCGCGGCAGCTGACCAGCGGAGTTGTGCCCCATGCGGAAATGAGCCAAAATAAAGGCTCAAGGAAGCTGCGCAAGAACGCCACAGGGATGCCAAGTGGGGAGAGAGAGAGAGAAAGACAGACAGTGACAGGCCAGGGCAGGCAAGGGAAGCAGTGTGGGCCATAGGCTGCAGAGGCCAGCGGATGCCGGTGCAGTGGAAGTAGCAGTCAGGACAGCGGGGTAACAGAGCAACATCAGCCGGGGGCCACAAGCCAGGAGATGGACAGTGGCAGCTTCCACATGGAAGCTGTAATGAGGGTGAGAATGCAAGGTGCAGGGGCGTGGCGTGGAGGGGCGTCGGTGTACACCCCAACAGGCAGTACTGTGCCCGCATCAGCTTTGAGTTGTACACAGATGTAGAGATCGGTGGGCGGTACCGCCTGAACAGGGCAATACTGAGGCAGCTCTGTGAGCTGTGCAGTGATGTGATGCAGGCACCCTCACGACGGAGTCATGCTCTGTCAGTGGAGACCAAGGTGACAGCCTGCATGTGCCTGCTCACCACGAGCACCTTCCAGAGGCCAACAGGGGACACCACAGGCATCACACAGTCGGCCACATCACGCATCCTCACCCAATTCCACAGCGCACTGTTGCCACATGCTGCAGAGCACATCCATTTCCCCAGCACCGCGGCAGAGCGTACAGCAAACATGCAGGTGTTCCACAGGGTAGCACGTATGCCTGGCATGCTAGGGGCCATAGACTGCACCCATGTGGCCATTCATACACCACCTGGCCCCGATGGGGCTGCATACAGGAATAGAAAGGGCTTCGCCAGTGTCAACTGCCAGGTGGTGTGTGATGCCACTGGGCGTATAATCAATGTCTGTGCCACATACCCTGGCGGAGCACATGATGCCTTTATATGGCATCAGTCCACACTGTGCCATCGATTCGAGAGTGGGGACATCCCCACAGGCCATCTAGTGGGTGAGTACGCATGTAGGAAATGCAAACTCGGGGCAAGGGTGGCAATGCCACAGGTGCCATGCTAGTGGCACACAGGGATATGGGCAATATGGACCTGAACATGAGACTGATCTCCACTATCTCCACACAGGTGACAGTGGATACCCACTCCGTCCCTGGCTGCTCACACCGTACCGGCGCCCCATGACCCCATCACAGCAATGCTATAATGAGGCACATGCCGCCACACGCAACATCATTGAGCGGGTGTTTGGGATGCTCAAGGCATGCTTCCGATGCCTAGACACCTCCAGCGGTGCCCTACAGTACAGCCCCTCAAAGGCTTGTGGGATATTCCTGGCCTGTTGTATCCTGCACAACATGGCCAATGACTGTGGGATAGCCATACAGGTTGAAGGGGGACAGCAATGAGGGGCCGCCAGCCCATCACCCGGTGTTGCTGGTAATGAGCAGCCCCCCCTTGGACGGCGGGACCCCCGACTGATCCGACAGGCCCAGCTGCACCGGGACACCATCACGGAGGAGCATTATGCACAACACAGGTAAGTCAAGGGGCCATGTGCAAACAACACTGTCCTGGCGCAACCCACAGGCACACAGAGTAACGCACCAGGGGTGCATGATGGCAAGGGGGTGGAAGGGACCAGGCACACAAACACACCATCAGGGAGGGGCGAACAGTCATATGGACACACACACACACACACAAACACACCAGGCACAAAGCATACATGGGCAGGTGCACAGCACAGCAGGAACAGACATGGCAAACACACAGATCCACAGACCACACCCACCACCTGTACTGTCCAAGCACGTGTGTCAGATGCTGGGCACCCTTGCACCTTGGTGTACAGTACAATGCAGGCATCATCATGCACACTCAGCTGTGGACAGCAGTCGGGATGGTGTGCAGGTGGTCCGTATGTCAGCGTGATGGGCAGGGCACCCACCAGTGCTCTGCCCACCATGATGCACAGTGCACACAGGGCAGCAGCAGACAGGGCCCACACTGGGAGACAGGTCAGTCATGTTGCACCATTCCACGGCCACTGCGGATGCATGGGTGTCCCCGCCGTGACCCAACAGCACTGGCAGGCTGAGCAGGGGCCACATGGGGTGGCACCGATGGACCACCAGGGGTCCCACTGCACGATCGCGACCTTGTCCGCAGTGGGGTCTGTAGGATGCCAAACATACCTGCACCAGGGGTGCTTGGGATGCCCACAGCAGAACCTGGTGTCGACAGGCCTGGTGTCGCACGACGCAGGGAATGGGGAGTGGAGAGCGTAATGTGTGGGGTTCGCGGTACAGGAGCACCTGCGCATGTGCCCAATGCAGCCACGACAGCGACCAATGCCTGGGTCTGCCTGTCAATGGCGGCGGTCACATCCATCCGCATATGGACCATCTCTGCACGGTCCACAGCACACTCCCTGCTGTGCCGCTCCACAGCCGCACACAGTGCCTCCACAGATGTTGCAACCCGCCTTTGCTGCTGTACCAATTCCCACAGCAGGCGGGTGTGCTCTTCCAATGGGTACTCTGCCACAATGGCATCCTGTCCCCCAGGGTGTGGAAGGTCCTGATGCACAACACCCCTTGAGGGTGGGCGCTGTTCGCCTGGACCAGGAATGGGCATATCAAAGGGCGGCAGGCATGTGCCACCGCTGGACACTGTACCCCCAGACCTGGTGGGTGACTGCTGCTGCTGCCCCTCCAAACACTGTGCCCCAGGGACCACTCGTTCCACCGCTGTGGCCGCAACAGTGCCAGACACCTGCACAGCCACGGTGCTGCCCCACCGGTGCTGACAGGCACTGCCTGGGACTGTGCCGACATGCTGGCACACAAGTTGGAACCAGCAAGGCCCAGGGGCACGTGCTGGCTCACTGTGTGTCCGTCATGGGACACACACATATCACTGCCCATTGCAGTCCTTGCATCATCAATGGTGCAGGTACATGCTACAGCCACAGTCTGGCGTGCTGGCATGCTTGCATGCCAGACTGCTGAGAAACAGGCTGTGCCCCCACACCGAATCACGACACAAGAGTTGGCAGCCCAGCGTGCATGCTGGTGCAGTGCATGCTGGCTGGTGTCAGAGGTGGATGGACCCTCCTCCATGTCCAGCAGGTCATCCTCACTGCCTGGACCCACCACCACCATCCCCTGAAGACGAACAGGATCTGTAACAGAAAGAGAGGACATGTGAGTGCATGTGAACAACCTTCCCCCAACACCACCACCATGTCATACCATGCAGTGATGGGCTTCCACCTGTCTGGAATCCACCTCCTGGTATGCCCTCAATAGCACTGCACTGCATTGATGCAGCCAGTCGGTCCTCAGCCGGGGTCAGCTCCACCACTGCTGGCTGGCCCCCGCCAGTGCCAGCACGTGCCACCCTGAGGGCTGCCACCTTCTCCTTCACCCTCCTGAGGTCTGTCCCAATCTTATTTTTGCATTCCTGCACGGAGTGCTGGTGGCTTCCGTGCAGGTTCACTGCCCGGGCCACCCCTCCCATGCAGCCGCACAGGCCTGAGGGGTGCCCCGCCATCCACTCAGTAGTGCCTCCTCCTCCAGGTAGGCCTGGAAGAGGGCCTCAGTCTCTGCCGTGGTGAAGCTGGGCCTCCTCCTCCTTCACCCACCATCCTCACCCTCACCTTGGCTCTGCTCGGTCATGGCGCTCTGTATGGGTGAAAGTGGACACCTGTCACTGTGCAGTCTACAGCGTTATCCCATGCCCATTGTCCAGAACATCCCACAGCAAGCAACTCACCTCTCACCTGCAGTAACCGAATCTGGCCAGCGCAGCCCACTGTTGCATTTTTATAGTGCAATGCATGCAAATTAGGAGTGGAGCAACTATAATGAGATGCAAATCGCGCCACTGCGCCTTTGAATGGCTGATCGGATGATTTGCATGTGTCGGCTGAATATCGCGCCATTGCGCTTTTCGCAATACGGTTGAGCCGGCTGAGCCAATAGCGCAGATCTGTGACTGTGCGTTACACTGCATTGCGCATGCCCAGGTAGCTTACGCAGGCGTCTGCCGCGCTGATGACGTGCTGTGCGCGATCTGCAATTCAGGCCATGGCCACCATTGTGCCAGTGGCACTACAGCACTGGGCACTATATGGCGCTGTGGCACTACTGCGCAATATTCCACTGTGGCACTGTCACGCAGGTGGTCGGTCACGCAGGATGCGTAGACGTCAGATGGCGCTGTGCGTGGCCTTGCGTCATAGACCCCTGACCTGGTGTCCGACCTTTGCCCCCTTGCGCTGTTCAGCTGCCATGTGTACGGCCCTATTGCGCTGTCTGGTGACAACACTATGTGGACCGACGGCGCTGTACGAACAGCGCGATTGGAACCTATGGTGGTCTATTGCGCAACATTTCCACATGGGGTTACCGCGCTGTGGGGCGCCATATTGCCTGCTGTAAAGTTGGAAGAATGGCACGCAGGAGGGCACTCCAATGGAGCCCGGTGGAGGTGGCCAACCTGGTGGCCCTGGTAGATCCCCACTATGGGGCACTGTATGGGGAGGAGCCCCTCACCATAGCTCGAACCCAGGTCTGGCTGCAAGTGGCCAATGACCTGGTGGGGGTCATTGAGTGGCGCCGGTCTGCTGAGCAGTGCCAGCACAGGTACAGTGACCTCCGCAGGAGGGATCCGGACCTGCATGTGCGGCTACGGTCACGTGCCAGGAGGGGCGTTGTACCTAGGCCAGGTGGGTGTACCATCTATGCACCTGTATTCTCTGTAGGGGTGTGAGTGTGTTTTGGTGGCTGTGCATGGGTGATGGCTCTGACATGGTTGGCTGTGTCAGTGTGTGCAGGTGTGAGATGCATGGGTCTGGCTGTGTGGGCAGGCACTCTCACTGGGGCAGGGGCAGTCTGCTTTGGAGTCACACTGATGTTTTCTCAACATTTGTCTCCCACAGGCCGGGCTGAGAGGATGCAGGCACGGATGAGGAGTGCCGTGGCAGGGCCCGTGGCGGTCGGTGGTGCTGCGAGGGTGGGCCACAGCAGCAGCAGCAGCCACAGCTGCTAGGGAGGTGAGTATCATTACATCATGGATGCTATTGCATGCTGGAGGGGCATGACCACCAGCCATGCACAACACAACCATGCACGCGAACAGGAGACATTCATCACTGTCCAGTGTCACTGCACGTCTGTGTGTGCATCACTGGTGGTCCATGCATGCACTGGGCACATGGCTGTGGAACTGGCATCGCACCACATTGCCATGTCACTGACAGCCTTGTTTGTGCTGTGATGGACATGGGCAGTGTGTGTGCAGCGTGCACAAAGCTGGTGCCGCCTGGTTGAGCTGGCTATGTGCATGTTCACTGTGGGTGGTGCATACCATCACAGGTGCGGGACATTGGGCTATATGGCTTGCAGGTTGGGTGGTGTTCAGGGTTGTGGTCAGTCACAACCATTGACTGTGTTCCCGTTTTCCTAGGCCTCATTGTGCTCTGAAGAATAGAGCGGGCACTGCAGCAGCTCACCCGGGTATCCATGGAAAACAGGACCATCCTCCAGGACATCCAGCGCCATGGCCTACGGAGGAGGCACAGCCAGACACGACGGCACCAGGCAGAGGAGGACCAGACTGCTAGGCCTTAGGCCGGCTTCCCCTTCCCACTTCACCCATCCCTCCCACCCTGCCTTCCTTCTCCAAGTTGTTCATCCTACCCTTGCCCACCCCTACCTTGTACCCCTACCCCTCTTGTAAATAGTTTTGTGGTTGTTAATTTTGTACTTTACATTTTTCTAATACATATATATTTTGATATGAATACTGTGTTGGTCTCTGATTTGCAGCTGGCTATGGTTGCTCAGTTGCAGTGGTGTGCATGCCATCTGGGGTGGTATGGTCCTGGGTATGTGTGTGTGTGTGTGTGTGCGTGTGTGTGCATGAGGAGGTGTCTGCAGTGTGGCAGTGACTTTCTGTTGGTCTTGCCATCTGCTGCCACCCACTGCTGGGTGCACAGGGTGGGTCTGGCTTGTATGGTTCTCTGCTACACGAGGTTGACATGTGCCGGGGGGGATGCATGGTGTTTCCTGCAGTGCCAGTCACTGCACATGGGTGGTGTCTTGGGGTCATAGTGCAGGGTGTGCTGTGCATACTGGGGCTGATGTGCACTGTGGTTGTCAACCCCCTGTGTGTGGCAGTCTCAGCCTACCAGTGGTTGTGCTGGGGCGTCATGGCCCTGCTGTGCTTTGTTGGCTTGTCCCCATGGGCTAGTAGATCATCTGTCCCACCCCCAGTGATGCTGTGTTTGGGGTGTGCAGGTGTCTTGTTGGTTCTGCAGTGTGTTTCTGTGCCCATGTGTGGCATGGCTAGCGGTGGGCCCCATCCTGCCTCCCTGGTTGTGCAGTTCCATTGCTCTGCTGGGGGGGGCTCTGCTTGTGCTATGACACCTCTGGACTGCTCAGCTGGGCTGCCCTTGTTGCGCTATGGCGCAACCTTTCTGCTCAGCTTCCCCTTCCTGGTTGTGCTATGGCGCAGTTTGTGCGATATTCAGACGTTGGCTGCTTGCGCAATTTGTTCTGCTCCATGTTTGAATATCGCATCTGTTGCGCATATGCGTAATTGAATTGTGCGTGCTCCTGCTGTTGCGCACATTTTGGGAGCAGTTTGAATATCTGGGCCATGGTGTCTAGCACCCCCTCCCCCAGTCAATTGTAGGCACAGTGTAAAAACATATATTTAAATCCCTGGTGTCTAGTGGTCCCCCCCAGCCGATCACTAGCCACACTGTAAAAAAATATATTTAAATCCCTGGTGTCTAGTGTAGCCCCCACACCATCATGTACTGTAACACCACCCCGCTCCCCCCCAGCCTGACACAGATGTAAAAAAATAATACAGTATTTTAGATCTCTGGTCTCTAGTGCCCCCCTGCCAATCACTGACCCCAGGGTAAAAAAACTATATAATCATTTTAAATCCCTGGTGTCTAGTGGACCTCCCCAACCCATAGATAGTGCCCCACCCCCCTGCTCCCCCTACCCTGACCCTGAGTGGGCCACCGGCACAACCCTCCACTCACCTCTATGTCCAGCAGCCCACCTGAGCTCTCACTGAATGAGTGCATGGTCTTTTTCACCTTTAGTGTCATTGTGGCTCAGATGGTACTACTGTACCCTTACCAAATGCTTCACAATGGCACCACAGTGATGAACTATGAAATGTGCAATGGTACTAACCAGTGGTACAATGGTATTACAATGGCAGCTTACATTTTCAATTTTTCTTGGTGCAGTGGTAGGACAATGGTACAATGGTATCTGAACTGAAACAAAATGACTGCTACCATATGAACCCTAATGGTAGTTCAGTAGTAATTACAGTGCTACTGCAATTGCAAATCAATGGTATTTCAATGGTATTCCAAAGAAAGTATTGTTAGGGCATATCCACCTCTAAGCCAGAAGTTATGGGTTTTAATCCCACACCAGAACTTGGTCTCATACCCCAAATACTGACACTCCAGTGCAGTTCTAGAGGGTACTGTACTAATGGGGTGTGCCATTCTTCAGATGAGATGTTAAGAAGTGGTCTCTTCTGTCCATCTCCGGTGCTATCTTGCTAGGTGTCCTTGTAGACATAAAAAAAATGGCACTTTTTGTAAGAGCATTCCAGGAAAGCAAACGTGCTACAGTGGAGTCCAGAGAGGTGCAGCTGAGGGGGAGCTAACCCCAAATATTTCTGAACTAAGAGAGGATAGCTGCATTCCAAAAAGAAATATGCTGCTTAGTCCTCACTTACAAAATCCAATCCTTTATTGTGTGAGTTACATACAGCAAACTGGCCAGCCAGTCACCTCTGTGAAGTGAACACCCCTCTCTCACTGCGTGTAAAGCACTTTGGGGTACAATGTGAATAAAAAGTGCTATATAAATGCATATTTTCTTTTTATTATTGCAATGTCCTGTCAGACCAATCTGTGGAATACTATGATTGGGTAGCCAGGCAATTAAACAGGGGCCATATAGTGGATGTCCTGTACCTGGACTTCAGTAAGGCATTTGATTCAGTGCCATATAGAAGGCTAGGTAGTAAGCTGGAAGGCACAGGGGTGGGGGCGAAGATGGTAGGATGGGTAGTGAACTGGCTGCAAGGAGACAGCAGAGGGTGGTGGTGGGAGGGGAGCTCTTGTCACCCAGGACAGTGACAAGTGGGGTGCCACAGGGTTCTGTACCAGGGCCGGTGTTGTATGGGACCTTCATAGCAGACATCTCAATAGGCGTCAAGAGCAAGATCAGTCTGTTTGCAGATGACACCAAGATGGGAACAGTAGTGGATGACTTAGAGGGGTGGTAAGGGTTGCAGGATGATCTGGCAAAACTGGAGACCTGGTGAGACACTTAGCAGCTGGGGTTTAATGCCAAGAAATGCAAGGTACTACATTTCAGAGCAAAAAACCCGAGAAGGTGCTACCAGCTTGGGGGATTTAGCTAGCCAAGATGGAGGAGGAGAATGATCTGGGGGTGATCATAATGGGAGCAATGAACAACTCTGCACAGTGTAGAAAGCAGCTGCAAAGGCTAACAGGATGCTGGGTTGTATTGCCAGAGGCATATCCTCCAGGAGGCGGGAGGTGATCCTTCTGCTATATAGGTCACTAGTTAGACCACACCTGGAGTACTGCATGCAGTTCTGGCAGCCATATCTGAAAGAGGACATTAGGTTACTGGAGGCGGTGCAGCACAGGGCAACAAAAATGATCCAGGGCTAGGGGACTTACCCTATGAGAACAGGTTGAGAGAGTTAAACACATACTACCTGGAGGAGAGGAGGCATGGGGGGACATGATTGAAACCTTCAAGTACATGAAGGGAATAAATAAGACAGATATGGAGGGGCCTTTCCAAAAGGATGGGGAGGGACACCAGAGGGAAGAATTTGAGATTGGAGGGGGGAAGGTTCAGGAGGGAAATGAGGAGACACTTTCTTACGGTAAGAGTGGAGACAGGGTGAACGCATTACCAGCAAAAGTGGCATCATGTAATACAGTGGACTGCTTCAAAAGGGGATGGGACAATGTAAGTGAGAGGGTCACTGGAGGGGGGAGGGGATGGAGATGCAGCTGCAGTATAAGGGCTGCTAGCTGTACAATTGAGCAGACTCGATAGACTGAAAGGCCTTTATCTGCTGGCAAATTCATATGTTCGTATGCAATGTGTTTCTTTCCCTTGTTTCACCTCTCTGGACCTGGGTTCTTTTGCTTTCTACAGTGGCTGTATGTATTGGATTTTAGCCTAAACACAGGAGAAACACAATTTGTTGTGAAATGATGATGGAGATACTGCCTCTCAACACAGAAGACTGGAAACAGCTTGATCTCCATCCAAGGATGTACTGTTGCTAACCATTTTCCTACCATTATGCAACACTTGAGCATTTCTCACTGAAAATTAAACAGACAATGCATTGGCTATAAGACCAACAACTACAAATGCACAAGTTGGTTTGGTGCCTCTCCCTAGTGTCAGCCTGATGGAGAGGAAATCAAGGGATGCTCCATTTTAAAAAATTGTGGAAAACAGGTACCAGCTACAAAACTGTTGATGCAAGCATATTTCTTGCAACTTACAAAATTATGCCTCTGCTTGGAAGTATTAGCACTAAGGTAATGGGAGCCAGGGTAGTTGGAAATACATTATAGTGAGGGCTATGAGCTATGGAGGGAGTTGATCAAGATTCCAAGTGCAATTCTGGGTCCAGAAGGAGAAAGCAGGTCTCACTGTCAAGTAGTGTTCCTCAGATAGTATCTTAGAAATCAGGATACCAACAGACACATCCAATTTGGCCAGATAGTTGTTGTGGTAGGATAGTAGTGCTGTCTGATCATGGATCCTACCAGCTAGAATACCTGGATCCTAACCAAAATCCATCACTATCTGACCCTGGATCTTAACTATCTGCCCTAGGGTCCGTGAATCCTAACTAGGATACCTGGTTTCTAACCAGGATCCATCACTATCTGACCCTGGATCCTAACTATCTGCCTTAAGATCTGTGGATCCTAACCAGGATACCTGGATCCTAACCAGGATCCATCACTCTCTGACCCTGGATCCTGCATCTGTCTTTGACAGGATATCTGGTAGGATCCAAGTCAGGATACCAGCACTATCTGACAGATAGTGGTATGAGCCACAAAAGCACTGTCTGAGCAACACTACTGTAAAGGTACAACCAGAAACACGGTAAGGGTCTAGGGGTTTCTGGTCACTCAGTAGGGCAGTGTTCCTTGCATTATAATGTAGTTTTGTGGCTATATCTTGCTTTGCATTCTTACTGATGGAACAACAACCTTTCGTATCTGTGGCACTCATGAATCTATGCCCCCTTTGATCAATTAAAAAGTACAGATCATGCCTCTGTCACTTATTCCCTCTCCTAGTCATGCCATTAAGCCCTGAGTTTGTGCAAACCTGAGGTGCAGTGGCAAGGGTGTGGACCTCTGAGCATAAAGCACTATTCTGATGTGTTTTTTGTAGGTTTATTAGGTAGGGCAAATACCCTGTAAGAGAATGTGAGTAGGAGGCTACTTAGTAGCTTTAATTCAGTGCTGTGGTGGGTAGCTATTAATGGATGGCTAACTTAAATCTTCATGCAATTGCTGTATCCCCACTAGTATTATCATACTAGGGAAGAACAAGAGAAGGAACTAGATGTGCTACATGACACAATGTGCCGAACATACAAAATCCACATAGGCAATCTCTCAGAGTACACCCCTCACAGCTACTTCAATTTCTGTAATTAATGCACCAAGAATGTATTAACACAACTCCAAGTGAGACACAGGAGCCAAAAAAAATTAAAAAACTAGACATTAGTCCTATTACATTTCTTAATGATGATAGAGGGTAGTTTCTGAGGATGTTATGAAATCATTAGCTGACTCACAAGATCCTTAAAAATTCTGACACTTTGAAGAATTAGATAAATGATGGTACAGTGAGTCAGTGATCCATGAAGGAAGCACTTTTTAACCAATCACATTTTACAGTGCAACTCATGAAACTAATTACTGAACAACACGCTGCCAGTAATACGAGGTAGAATTCATTTTGGCTGTTAAAAATCCAAAAGGACTAAGAGGTATCAGCTCCATATGGCTCCTACAATTAACCTTCTCTGCCTGACTGTAGTTGAGGTAATGCAATACACACATTACAGTCACGTAGAGGAGGCTGGCAAACTAAATACATGAGGCTAATTTGGAATCCAAGAAAAACTTTTAACTTCTCTATGCTCTCAGAAACAGTTTGTTCATGTAGTACAGCCATGCTGCCAGAACTGTTAAACATAAATACATAGAGTATACTGTGTGTCTATAGTACAAAATTTGTTGCAAAACTATGTTTCAGCATCAGTTAGGGTTAAAGCATGACATCACAAAAAAAGGGAAATTTTACTTCAAGCTAAACATTTTCCTGGATTTTGGTGAATGTGGTATGGTGTTCCTTGGGGTTGAAACAACTGCTCAAAGCAACACTGGTGTTACACTACCCTAACTTTGGCACCGACTTTCAAGGCATGGACTTTTGCTCACACTCTCACAAACTGTTTCAGTTTCTGTGACAAGAAGTTTGGTTGGCAGATGCATCAACACAGGATGCTAAGTGCCTAAGGACCAAGGAGTCATTCACATTTGACCTGGTGAATAATGAAGAGTAATACACATTGAGATAGATGATAATGTGCCAGGGTTTGACAGTGGCAGATGAGAGATACTAGGGGTGGCAGATAATTGAGGGAATTAACATGGAGGGTGATTGGTACACAGGAAAAGACTGGCAAATAGTGACGGTGGCAGATAAGGAAGCACTGTACAAGTACAACTACAAATGCACAACCTTTTGGGAAGTCTCTAACAAATCTGTAATTTTTAGATCTTACATTATATACATATTTCAATTTTTGGAGAGCAAAAAAAGGCATCTTAAAAATCAGTGAATTTTACTATTGCGACCCCGCTAACTTTTAAATGACTAATTTCCATCAGATTTGGAAGGGTTTGTAACTTATCCAAAAGTGGTGAGTCAGCCAACTTTTAGCTCCCTAGCTTAAAAGATGGTTGAGCTATAAGCAACTGTGCATTGTAATTTAGTATACTCTTGCCTACTCAACCTAGTGGAATATAATATATATGAATAAAAACCAAGGGTTGGATTTAGTTTGTGCTCAGAGTTTCCATTAACTCTGTTGTAAATGTAACAGGACCCTTGTTTTCTACTTAAGGTTTTTTGATTTCAATAATGGTGTTTCTCCATGGCCAGAGTGGGCAGCTCTCACCCTTTCCCTGTCTCCATCAGAACTTACTGGGTCCCAGGTTTCCCCCGTGGATTACAACCCCCCTTTTGCAGGGCCAGGAAGGGGAGGGCTCCTCTCCTGGAGATGCACAACTAGACTGGGGCTCAGTGTCCTGGGCAGTGGTGTGGGCCAGGGGGAGGTGGGTAGGGCTTCATTCTTGCCTGACCTGCCATTTTCCTCTCTTCTCTCCAGTCCTTCCCTGATAGGGAGCAAGGTCAGTGAATGCTGTGTGGAGGCACATATGCACTGCATCAGTCACATAGCACCCGCCCTTTTTGTTGATCATGCCTACACTGCCACAAGGCTTCCACCTTCTGGAAGGGAATGGCAAAGTGGATAGTCCCCCCCTCCCCAGGAGATGAGAGCAGTCATCTGAATGCTTAATCCTCTCCTCATCCCCCACTCACCCCCCAGCAACCCAAGTCTTCCCCTGAACTCTGGTCATTGGTGTGGCAGGCAACAGTGCTACTATCGAGCCACTGGGCTGGTTTATATAAGACTCTTGATCTAAGAAGCACTGGTGTTCTGATGACCATTTTTCATCTCACCATTTGAGTCACATTTCTGTGCCTTAGTCTCACACCAATAAAAGTATTACCTCAAGAGGGGCTTCTTAAAATGCAGGATCCATGAAAATCTACAGCAGTCACACACACTCAAAAACATGATGTAGAAGAAGCTGTGGTCACTAATGGTGTGTAACACACTGCTGCAAACCACGAATGCTGGTTAGTAGTGGGGGGGTGCATGAATACCTTCAGGTGACTGTTTGGTGAATAACTGTATTTGGAATCCCAAAATATTTATTCTATGAGACAAAATACTAGGTAAAACATTATTTAAATGGTCTGCCCCCAGTGTGGCCAGTGCTATTTCTAGGGCCTCCCTCCTCAGTAATCTCCTCTCCCATGGCCATCTTGTCCAAACTCCTACACAGTCATCTCAGTCAGCTCCATGACTGCACCCCCCAAGCAGGTACTGTGCTTGGCTTTCAGCCAAGAGTCTCAGACAGCTGTCAATTGTGCACTGGGGAGTGGGAAAAGTCAACAGAGAGGGTGGAATTTACCTGTTCCCCACATCATGGACCTGGGGTCAGGGTCCCCATTGCCAATACAAGTTTATTTGCTTGTAAATGGCCTGGTGGGGTTCCAGAGAGGAAGGAGGAATATATTTTAAAGAGGGTGCTGAGCAGAGGAACTGTAACTGAACGTGGCTTCTGAGGTGCTAGGATTACCTTTATTGCCCCCAAATCTCAGACTGAGTGTGAAGAGCCATACTTGACATTAAGGCTTTTTTTGTACAAAGATGACCCAGGTGGTTGTGTTATGCAGGAGGGTGGGTTGCAAAACACAATTTTGGGTTAGGGAACGGGCTGGCAGGATGCCAGATAAGGGGTTGTTTCTTTTTGAGCACCTAAAGGAAAGGGGAAGCAAGAGACAATTGAGGGGGTGGGGTGGCCATGGAATTAGCTCAAGTCACCTTGTGATGTGGAAATGTTGTTTTTGACTTTTTTTTAATTCAGTGTTTGAACAGTGGGAAGTTTTTGTTAATATTCCTTACTCACACAGCCCTACTGCAGTTGGTGGGGGATATTATCAGAGTGCAGCAGCTGCAACACTCTTTCCCCATTAGAGTCACTTGCTGGAAGCATTTTCCCACAGGAGACCAAAATGGGTGCAAATGGCAGACATGTTTGGTACACATTTACCATGCCAAGGCCAAAGTTATCACAACTGACTCCAGAGGAGGACTGTGAAGTTAAGATTCCTATGGCTCTGCATACTCAGAACTACATTACTGTAATGTTGAAAGAACTTAGGGCACTGAGGGAGTATTTGTGTCAGTGTGTGAAACCATTAATTTACTTCTGGCCTATTGCAAATAGGATGGACATGAATGATTGAAAGCATTTGAGCTCCAAAGGTACTAGAAAAGTATATTCTGGGATACAGCCAAAGATGGAGTTCTCTGCTGCTTGACTCCAATCATAATTGTATCTGATTTTCCCCAGCAGTAATATGAATTAAAGATATACATTTAATTAGTATAACTACAATATAGTTCTCTAAATTGGAGACCTTATTGTAAGAAATTGTCAGATAAATTTAAAATTATAGTCAAGGTTGCCCTTTATAAAATGCTTACTTTTTTGTAAATTATTTTCCGTTTTTATGAAACCTATTGGTAAAAATATATCCATTTCTCCAGAGCATGACAAGCTTTTAGTCTTGTGTGTGGTGTCGAGATATTTAACACAATCTGCTATGGTCACAGGCTAGAAATGCTATAGGAATGGATTTATTTAGGATTAAGAGAATGATGGGGCTATAGCAAGAGTTTCTCAGCAGGAACATACAGAAGGGGCAGATGCAGAATAAATGGCCAAGGACTCCAGCTGTGCAGATTTATTGAACTGCCTGCACAGATTTCCAGTACTGTAGCGGTAGCTGTTGATTTGATGTGCTTTAAGTTCTTGAACTTTTAGTTTCTTGTTTTGCTCCATCTGTTCCCTTGTCATTAGACCCAGCAAATTGTGGCCACTGTAGCTGCACCCTCCATCCAGTAAGCATGGAGAGCAAGTGGCTGCCTCTGTCCTTTGTCAGCCGGTGTGTACGTCTGGGGAAGAGGGAGTATGTGATTGTAGGATGGCTTGCATCCTTCCTCTCTCCCTGCCTCCTTTCCTAGGAGTCAGTTACCTTACCTCCATGACACAGTGTGGAATTCTCAGGCTTTCACACAAACCTCGGTATCCCTGATGACAGAGTGATGTATCACCACCACAGCTTGTGCATGCATGAGTAATTTTGGTATGCTGTATTTAGTGGGGGAGGGATCCCACAGAGATAGTATATATTTAAAATTAGATGGGCCATTGTGTAACCACTTTATGTCTTTTGCATTACCTCCACAGTGCTCATATAGGCCACTTGTGTATGGTGGAGAATAAGCCCTGGATTTGTCATGTATAGGTCCCTCTATTTTTTAATGTATATGGGCTCTATAGTGGGTCCTACAGTTGCAGAAATTGACATGGTCAGATATTTCCAGATATTTCATAAAATCTCTAAAGATATTGTTTCTGGTGACCCTGCAGTGGTACTGAAGCAGTGAAATTCACTAGAGATATGAAAGAAATTTCAGGAAATATTTGACCACGACAGTTGCTGCAACTCTGCTGTACTTAGGCATTGTATATTGAAAAATTCAGGCATGAAATGTTTAGACCAAATGTGAAACACACAATGTTCCCTCACTATAACACAGGTGCATCCCACTACAAGTCAAAGTGGCCTACTCCGCAGGTTGAAGATTTTTCACTCTTGCTAGAAGCGCAACAAGGGCCAGAGCAGATCATAGCTCCTGTTTTCTTTTAGCACTGCTGCTCCTGTTATCTGGCTACTGTGTTTATTGATTTATTTATTTATTCAAACTACTTGGCCCGGAAGGTACAATGTGCAGATAAATCTATTCACTTCCAAGGGTATCCTGGGGAGAGGAAATGGATACAGTAAGAAAAAATAATAGAGAATACAGAAGGTACATTATAAATAGCAGCTCTTGCTGCCAACCTGAGGCTTGGTCCTCTTGGCAAAAAAAAAAAAAACCTAGTCATCCTTGCTACTTACCTACTGCCTAAGAGTGCTACAGATAGTTTCAATAACTTCATCAAAATGGTAGAAAACCTTAATTCACAATACGAAAAAGTAGCGTTAGGGGATTTCAACATCAACTGTTTTGCTAGCAACAACTGAGATCTAACAGACAGAGTATCTGACGTATTCCTCACTCAGATCATTACCACAGCTACGAGAACCAATTACAAAACTGGTACCACAGCCCTTCTTAGCTGGATTCTTGTTACCCACCCAGATATGGTACTATCATGTGCTGTACTACCTGATGCTCTCAGTGACCACTCCTCAGTTACCTGTAAATGGTCCACTAAAGTGACCAAAAGTGAGCCTCTCACCACAAAGGCACATGTTCTTCATCCCCATAAGCTCCTTCTGCACTGAACCCTGCTCAGAAAGATAGACTGATCCTTCATCATGGTAACTAGAGATGTGAATTTAGCCTTAGAAGATTTCATCCTCCAATTTAATAGGGCTTTCGACCTGATTGCCCCCTGAAACCAACGCAAATAAAAGGGAACTCCCAACCTTGGTATATCCCTGAAATCAAATCATTATCAAGACTCAGGGATAGAGCCTGAGCCCTTTATAGGAACCATGCACTTGCCGCTCATCTAATTAAGTACAAAGAGTTATTCAGTCGTGAAATTCGCATTCAAGCAGCCATGGTCTCACACCACAGAACCTAGCAACAGCACATGCTAAAAGACCCCAAAAAACTTTGGTCTACAATTAACAAAATCCTAGGGCAACCCAAACACTTCCTTTCTCCATTATTCAGGATGGCATATCAATTATTGGTGACCAAAATATAGCGGACATTTTCAACAATGCATTCAGTGACCTCTCAGCTCATATACCTGACCCTGGGAGACAGCATGACCTGCTTGAAGACATTCCTGCCTCCTGACAGACAATATTTCTACTTTAAAAGGCTAACTTGGTCTGAAGTCTATGGGTATTTAAAAAGAACAAAAATCAAAACAAGACTGGGTCCTGAAAACATTGATCTAAAGCTGCTGAAGTTTGTTCTAAGGGAAGTCACCTTCCCTATACAGGCTATTTTCAATCTGTCCCTGGCTACTTGCCCAGTACCCAATATCTGGAAAAAAGTCCTTGTGACCCCTGTACTAAAAGAAAGGTAACCACTGCCTGACAAACAACTATCACCCTATATCGATTCTATCCCCAATCTCCAAAATCTTTGAGTGAATAGTAAATGACCAACTCTCTCTTTACTTCTCTGATCATGTGCTACTGGCTAGTCATCAGCACGGTTTCAGAAAGCATCACAGCACCATGACTGCCCTACTCAAATACACTGACTCAATCCATAGTACCATTGAAGATGGGGAGATAGATGGTTCCATTTTCATTGACTTAAAGGCATTCAACCTTATGAACCACACTCTCCTATGTAACATGCTCTCCCACCTGGGACTCTCCAGGGACACTGTTACTTGGTTCAAAAACTACTTTCTGGAAGAACTTAGGCTGTAAAGTGCCAGGGCATCCTCTCTCAAGACTCACCTGTCTCTACTGGTGTCCCTCAGAGGTCAATTCTCTTTTGTGAATACTGAGAAGTATTCATTCAGTATTCCTGCTTTTTCACTGTCCCTCTCTGCCCACCCATGGGCATTTATATTCAGCCTCACTATCCCTTCCTTTGTCTTTCTTCACTCCCTGATGTACCTAATAAAGGTTTTATCCCCCTTCTTAACAGAGTTGGCTGTCTTTTCCTCAGTTTGGGCCTTTGCTATTCTGACTTCCCTCCCTGCTTCCTTCTGCCTTAACTGGTACATTTCTCTGTCCTACTCCTTCTCTGTTTCCTTATACTTCCTAAAAGCTATCTTTTTCTCCCTAACCTTCCCTACCACCTCTTTTGAGAGCCATAGTGGCTTTTTATTTCATTTTGATTTGTTTATTTGCTTCACACAAAGGCTTGCTGCCTCTGTGTTGGCAGTTTCGATGTTTCCCCATTGTTGCTCCACCCCTCCTTTTAGCCTGTTTGCTAGTGCTTTTCTAAGGCACTCTCCCATCTTGCCAAAGTCAACCCTCCTGAAGTCCAGTACCCTCACTTTTGTATAGCTTGACTCTGTAGCTTCCGAAGCTGCTCCTGTGGCCCTGGCTCTCTCCAAGCAGGTCACAGCTAACAGACTGACCGACTTACCCCCGGACAGATTCAGACAGCCCATCTGTGGGCTTCCCAAGCTGCTCCTGTGGCCCTGGCTCTCTCTAAGAAGGTTGCAGCTAACAGACCACCCAACTTACCCCTGGACAGATTCAGGTATGCACTGGACCTCCAAAACTCATGGTTTTGAATGCAGCTGTTTTGACTGGACACCCAGTGGAGGAGCCAGGCACTGATTGGCAGTTTTTGCTCCTTGACTGATTTTCCAGTGCCTGGCACGTCCTGATCTCAGGAAAATCTCTTTCTGTGCTGTGTTCTGGACTGAATTTGTGCTACTGTAATTACTTATGTTATGCATCAATTGGTCTTCCTTTACCTGCCAGTTCAGCTAGTCTATTATAAGCCACTAGTCTAGCCTCATGGTGCTACTTGCTGCTGTGTGACTAGTGCTGGACAAACTGTATTATATAGTAGCTGATGTTTGACTGCTTAGACCTAGCTACTGCGCAAGATTGCTGCGGTTTTCCATTTCTGCCCTACTGACAAACCCTGTCCCCTTCCCCACACTGATCACTCTGCTAATTATTAATTTCTCTGCACCACTTGTAATGCTGTCTCTCTACACAGCTTAATTTCTTCTCTGCCTTACCTACAAACCCTTCCCTTACACCCCCCGCTGCTGCTGTCCTCCTCAGATGTTCCGGTGCCAAAGCACAGACCCCCCGTTAACTCCTCTTTTATCTCTGAATAATTGTCCTGCATTGGCCACCTCTTTACCTCATGCTTTGTCCTTCCCCATTGCCTACCCCCCTACTGAGCTTGCTATTGTACTCTACCTCTATTTAATCCTCTGTCTTTCCCTCCCTGTTCCACAGACAGCCCATCTGCAGGATTCCCAAGCTGCTCCTGTGGCCCTGGCTCTCTCTGAGCAGGCCACAGCTAACAGACCACCCGACTGACCCCCGGACAGATTCAGGTATGCACCAGACCTCCAAAACTCATGGTTTTGAATGCCGTTGTTTTGACTGGACACCCAGTGGAGGAGTCAGGCACTGACTAGCAGTTTCTGCTCCTTGGCTGATTTTCCAATGCCTGGCGCTTCTTGATCTCAGGGAAATCTCTTTCTGTGCTGTGTTATAGACAGAATTTTTTCACCCACGGCCACTCCCCCAATGGCTCACAGTATTAGATAGACCCTTGCTCTGCCTCTTTCCTCAGCCTAGCAGCTGATTGGTCACTCTACTGCTGCACATTCATATCCTATTGGCCTCCCTGTCTTCAATACCTGACTTGACCCACTTTCTTACCATCTCTTTTTAAAGCACTTTACTTGGTAATGAAGAGGATGCTCTCACCATTCAACCAAAAATGAAAAATAAACCATTTTCAGTCCATGCCTGGTTTATTAAAACAACATATAGAAGGAAAGCAAAAATACAGGTACTAGCAGCACAGGGCAAGCCTGTCTGCCTGACTTACATTTCACCTCACCATTGGGGCTTCATCAGAGCTAATTACAAAAAGATCATCTAGTGTGTTAAATACACTTTCCAATTACATTACAACCTATCAGAATGTCTACCTTATTAAGCAGTAAGTGTTAACAATTCAATAATAAATCTTTATTTTACTTTTAAAACTGTACTTGCCCTTAACTTCCTACAAACAAGTATTAATTTAATAGTTTATTAGTAACCAGAAAATTACAACAACCCACCACCTAGTGAATTTAAAAACAATCAACAACCACATTTATATTTGTATGTCCAAATTCCATTTGACCATTGTCTTCTTGGAACCTGCAGTTTTAACATACAATAGATATAAAGAACAGCAGATATAATCTACATCATAGTTTGTACAGGATATACATATATTCCCACCATCTTTTCACCAGGGGCATGTGGTCTTGCACATTCAAACTCGTCACTGCCCCCAATCTATTTCTAACACCCAGTCCTCCACATCCCGCCCATACCTCTCTCGGACAAAAATAATCCACCTCCTCTCCATTCTTCTACTCCTGTCTGGGGATATAGAGGTAAATCCTGGTCCAAACCACACAAATTCCCAATCCTCTTTCTCCTTTCCCAAAGGCCTCCGCATCCTACACCTAAACACCTGCAGCCTTTTATCCAAAATCTCTCTACTACAACCTATTGCACTAACACAGCGCCCTGACATCCTGGTCATCTCAGAAACCTGGTTAAAACCCCATCATTCCAATGCAGAAGTTTCCATACCAGGCTACACTTTAATCAGACATGACCGGCTAGGTAAAAAACGCTGAGGCGGCACGGCAATGTATATCACAAACAGCCACCATTTCATGATAGTGGACATCCCCACAACCCCTGCAAACATAAACTCTATTCTCATCAAACTATCTCTTCCCTACTCATCCCCTGTCTACATGGCAGGCTCATATTGCCCCCCCCCATCCCCGAGGACATACTCTCCCACCTAAGCTCCCTACAATCCCTAGCTGCCGAGGGCAAGCTACACGCCACCGGTGATTTTAACTCAAACTGGTTAGGCACAAATAAAGCCCATTTGAAGACCACAATAAAGGCTCTGAACCTAACACAACTCATCATGGACCCCACAAGACTAAACCACTAGTCACAGAACCACTCGCTACTAGACTGGGCTCTCAACCCCACAGGATCCTAAGAGCAGGCCTATTACCCAACTCTATAAGTGATCATCACATGATCTTCCTGATTAGGAAAGTGCACAGCCCCCCAGCCCCCCCCTCCAAAGACACTGCGGACCAGGTCCTACAACGCACTCACCTTAGCATCTCTTCTATCAGACTTGGGACATGAAAATTGGTCTTTCATACCCAAGTCTCCCTCCATTGATGCAGCCTTTGCAGGTTTCAAAACCCGCTTCCTAAAAATATGGGACAGACATGCCCCCCCTACAGACAAAGAGAGTTAGAGGTGCTCATCTCCCCTGGATCTTTGCTGACATAATTAGGAATTGCCACACCAGAGACCATGCCTGGAAAACTTACAAGAGAACAGGTACACAGGAAACCCTCTCCACATACAGAAAGCTCCACAATGCATGCACAAACTCCATCAGGCAAGTAAAGAAGACATACTTTCTATTGGCTTTTAACAAGAACATAAACCACCCAACTGATTTCTGGAAATCACTTAAATCCCTGCTCTCCCCTCCCACTACACCCCCACCTCCTACACTATCTGTCCAGGGCTCAAACATCTCCGACCCTATCTGTGTTGCGGAAGCCTTTAATACTCATTCCTCCAGCTGCGCCATCAAACTCCTATCCTCTCTCCCGAATAAACCCCCCCAGTCCCCCCTCAGCTCCATGTCCCACAAAGCCTGCCCCGAAGTCCTGCCTTTCTCTTTCCACCCAGTAACCCATGCCAAAGTACTATGCTCTCTAAGGGCCCTGAACCCAAACAAAGGCAAGTGCCCTACGTCCCTAGATGCAAAGATGCTCTTTCTGTCTGCCCCAGCCATAGCTGCCCCTCTCACTGCCCTTTTCAACCTCTCTTTCTCTCTGGGAAAGGTACCCATGGATTGGAAGATGGCTACAGTCATACCTCTACCAAAGGGTGGTGACTCCTCCTCCCCAGAAAACTGAGACCCATCTCCTGCTCCCAATCCTGGCCGAATTACAGGAGCGGCTAGTCATGTCCCAGCTCACCCCTTTCCTGGAAGCCTCCTCTTCTTCACTCCGTTCCAATCGGATTCTGTAAATCCCACTCCACCACCACCTCCCTGCTACGTGTCACTGGTGACATTCTCTCCGGTATGGACAAAGGTCACGTCACCTCGGCCATTTTTATAAATCTAGCCAAAGCTTTTGATACTGTCTCTCATTCCCTACTTCTCTCAAAACTCTCCAACACTGGGCTCTCTGAGCAGGCCACTGGCTGGTTCCATGACTATCTAGCGAATAGGAAACAATCAGTCACACTAGTCTCTCACACTTCTAACCGCCTGCCAGTCACTACCGGTATCCCACAAGGATCTGTCCTAGGGCCACTACTTTTTTCTATTTTTCTAAATGACCTCCCATCAGCATGTACCCACTCATCCATCCAAATGTATGTGGATGACACGGTCCTGTATGCCTCCGGCCCTAACACTCAAAGTGTAGCAACACTACTCCAAGAGGATTTCTATGCTATCCAGGGCTGGTTGAGGACTAACCAGCTATTCCTAAACCCCCAAAAAACAGTATCACAAACATTTGAATCTCAACAAAGACTTTCCCGCCAAATCCCCTGCCCCCCCTTTCAAAACCTCGGACGGGACCCTATTGGACAGCTGTACTTCCTTCAGATACCTAGGCACCTGGCTAGACCAGCACCTAGACTTTACATCTCATATCGACTCGCTACACAAGAAACTTCTCCCCAAATTAGGTGCTATAGTCTGCAACAAAAAATGCCTCCCTACACAAACCAGGCTCACCATTGTCCAAAAAATGATTCTCCCTGTTTTTGATTACGGCGACATAGTCTACTCCACTGCTTCCGCATCCGCCCTGGCTAGCCTAGATACCATGTTCCATTCTTTCTGCTGGTTCATTCTAGATTTCCGCTATCTACTCACCATTGCAACCTTTACAGCTCTACTAACCTGCCGTTCCTCCACGATCACAGACAAATAAACTGCGCTAGGTTCGCTGCCAAATTCTGGTCCCACTCCCTCCCCCCCATCTGGTCTCTACCCTCTCCAAACAATCCCCCTCCTGCATACTCACTCAGGAATATAGATCCCAGACTGCTGCATGTCCCTTTTATGCATACTTCCAAAGGCCAAGCCACCTTTAGTTTCCGTATCCCACAGATTTGGAATGCTCTGCTGGCCACTATAAGACATGCACGGAACAATTACCAACGCAACCCTCTACTTACAGCCTGTTTCTCTTCCAGCTGCTCCTGTTATAACTAATTCCTCTACTCCTGCTTGTTGTACTATTAAGGAGTATGAAATGTATATGACCATGTCACTCTGTACATTGTATTTTTCTGAACCCCTGTCTGTTAATTGTTATACAAATGTCTGTAGGAAGCCTTGACTTCCCAATATGTTCTGTTTATTGTATATATCCTTGTATTGTAATTTATGGGTCTCAGCCCCCAGGTCGCATCTGGAATCGAGCTATTAGCTCAGTATGCTTTCCTGGTAAAACTCGTAAATAAATAAATAAATATTAAACATCACATGTTATCAAAATAAGTAAAATACCCAGGAATCAATTAATTTACTTTATTATTGGACTACAAGGCTGTATCTATATTGAAGGAAAAGTTGGATGGGGAGGAAAAAAAGGAGAAAGCAAAAAACCAAAAGGAAAAAGAAACGAGGGAAGGATAGTAATTGGAGGGCTACATACGTTTATTTTTCAATTATTTTTCATTTCAAAAAGGGAGCTAATTAAAATTTTCCATTCAACCCTGGAGGTTTTAAAGCTCCTAATTTAAAAATCCACTGCTGTTCCTTACAATTAAGTATGTTCTCCAAATCACCTCCTCTTACATTTTTGGGAATGACTTCAATACCCGTAGTGGAAACTTTATGTGCAACAGTTGTGTTACTATTGACATGTACAGCCATAGCATAATCTACATTTTTCTTCTTAATCGCAGTAATATGTTCATTAACTCTAAGTTTTAGTTTTCTCTTGGTTCTACCAACATAATAGCTGCCACAAGTACATGAAAGCAAATAAACAACATTTTTTGTATTGCAGTCAATTTGGCTTTTCACATTTTCTGTCATACCTGTCCTAGGGTTAAGGAAAACACTTCTGTTTTCCATTTACTGGCAGGTTTTACAGAACCCACATGGTTTACTGCCCTGAATATTCAATTTCTTGTTTACGTTTGGTGCTGTTTGGTAGCTATTTGTTAAAGTGTCACCAAGATTTCTACCTCTTCTATAAGAAATTCTTACAGACTTTGCAAGGATGTTTTTCAATAATGGGACACCCTTCAGCATTTGTAAATTTCTGAGAATGATTTGTACAAGCTGTCTACTGCTCCCTCTATAAGAAGTCACAAACGATAATTGTTCAGATGTTTGTTTCTTTTTCTTCTTTTTAGGAAGCAGTAGAGTTTCTCTTGGAATTTCTGTCACTCTTGTCACTTCATCCTCAAGCGAAAACATCTTATATCCCCCTTTCCTTCAATTTCTGTGTAAGATCATTTGATCTTTGTAAAAAGTTCTCGTTGTTTGAGCAATTCCTTTTAGTCCTAATATATTGTCCCCTAGGTAAGTTATTTATGACGTGGTGGATGGCAACTAGCAGCATGTAGAAAACTATTTTAATCTGTTGGTTTAATGTACAGATCAGTGCTCAAAGTGCCATCATGATTTTTTATAATGGTAAGATCAAGAAAATTAATTCTTTGTGTACTCCAGTTTACCTTGAACCTCAAGTGCTCACTAGATAGTTCAAGATATCGAACAGACTCAGTAAGTTCCTCCCCTGTACCTGTCCATATAATGAATAAGTCATCTATAAAACATTTATAGATATCAATTGTATCCAAAAATGGATTATTGTGATACTGTACTCTACCTTCCCTCTTTGCTAGATATATATTAGCTAGACTAGGTGCTAATGTGGCACCCATTGCAGTGCCTTTTATTTGTCTAAATAGTTTCCCTTCAAAAAGAGAGATATTATTCTTAAGCACCAGGTCAGTAAAATTCACTAGCATTTTAATTTTGTTTTGTGAAAGATCAATACTGTGTAGAAGTATTTGTTCTATTGCTTGTAACCTCCCTTCCCTAGGGATGTTAGTATATACAGAATCTACTGTATATCTAGTGTTACCAGCAGCCACTCTGGTTCCACTTGTATATTTTCCAGGGTTGTAAGCATATGTGTTGTATCTTTACTGTAACTTCTGGTGCTATGTACTAAGGGATTTAGATAACTATCAACATAACGAGACAGTGGTTCAGTTATCCACCCTATGCCTGACACAATCGGATGGCCTGGAGGTTTCTCCAGGTCTTTGTATATTTTTGACAAGACATAAAAGGCTGGTTTTATAGGGTTTTGTACGCTAAGGTAACAGAGTTCATCAGTATTCAACCGGTTAGAGCTGTACATTTCTAATAAATATTCTTCTATATTATGTTTAATTCTGGTAGTAGGATCAAATGCGAGCAATTCATAAAATTCATGTTTACTCAGTTGTCTATATACTTCAGCTGTATACTCGCTGGTATCTAAAATCACAATTCCACCCCCCCTTGTCAGCTGATTTAATAGTAATGGAACTGTCATTGGCCAGATTTTTTAATATCTCCCCTTCTTGTTTTGATAAATTACAGTAGGGGAATTTTATTCTAGTACCATATGTCTGTTCCAAATCGAAAATACAACAATTAAGAAATGTCTCTATAACCAGTTGTAAAGGGGGGTTAAAGGTAGAAAGCACTTTAAATCTAAAAGTTTCATGCCCTCCATCTTCTGTCACCTTTTCGTTTTGTTCTATACAAGTATTTTGATCACTTTGAACAACATATCTATCACCAAAAAATAGTTTCAGGCTAAGTTTTCTGACAAATAGTTATAAATCTACAAAAGCATCAAATTCTGTAACTGTATAGGTGGGGACAAACGACAAGCCTTTTGACAAGCAGTCTCACCCACAGGGTCGCACATTTGCTCTCAACTTTTTCTCCAGCCCCTCCAGTTAACTCCTCTCAATTACAGCTTTAACCTGCCCTATTGTTAGGAACCTCACCCTAATTTGACTATATACCCTTTCAATTTTCCAGTTTACTCCTCTTGGTTACTTCTCTAATCTGCCCTATTGATAGGGACCTCATCCTACTTCAACTACATACCCTTTCAGTTCTTACACTTCCACTGTCTATGGTGACATACCCAGTCACAGCAAAACCATCCCAGTAGCTGGCACCTTTGCCTTTGAGTAGATTGCTAATTCAGTCTATAGGCTGCAAGGACCAGACAGATCAACTGTGTCTGCTTTATTTAAGGCATCACTAAGTGGGTGCCCCACTGGCTCAGTTTTCTCTTCCTTCTTTTCCTTGTGCCATGCACAGTACACAAGCTCTCCCAGTCTTCTAGCCGAGGGGAACATAGCCTTCTAGTGGGCTGTCGTGTGCACCGTAACTCATCCAATAATTGTCTTTGTGCTCTTAGACTCCCCCACCTGCAGCCCTTTGTTTAAACTGCTATTAATGGCAGGACTTGGGCCGAACTGCCCCCACAGGGCATATCCATCACTCTACCGTGCACTTACCTCTTTCTACATCTCACAGCCAGGGCCTTGGTAATTGCTGTCTTAGGACAGACCAGATCTAAATATGGGGTTCTATTTACTCAGCTTAACACCCCTTGTAGATGAACATGGGCAAGGGATTACAAAATGACTATTGCCGCACTAAGGAAGCTCTTATTTTTCCTTCTGTTGTGCTCAGGAGACCTTGAGCTTAACCCTGGCCCAGCTAAAGTTCTTACTTCCCCATTGGAGCTAGCATAACTAAAAGGAATGTGCTTTATGCATATGAATGCATGCAGCCTGTTAAAAAAGCACACCTTGATCCAGGCCTGGGTCAATCATATCACACTGGATGTTTTGGTGATCTTCGAATCATGGCTCAGACCCTCTACACCTGACAGGGAAATTAACATCCCAGACTATTCATTATTTAGAGCTGACAGGGTCACTAGAGATGAAGAAGTGGCCATCTACATCAAGGATAAATACTCGGTTTCATGCCTAGACTTGTTATCTGTTGCAAACCAATTTGAATGCCTAGCACTAAAGGTTGAGATATCCTCCTCCACTGTACTTTGTGTCATAGGTTGTTATAGACCCCCATCTGCTGGCTTTCAAATCCTCACCCATCTAACTACTATTATGGGGCATGGATCCCTTGACACAATTATCCTTGAGGATCTTAACCTTGAATGGATGTCCAAGGCCACTTCACCACTCAAGGAGTTCTGTGATGCCCACGGGCTGACGCAACTTATTGGTGAGCCTACACACCCTAATAAGAAGAACTCTGCTAATAGTACACAGCTTGATGTCATCTTAGTAAGTAAACCACACCTGTTCTCCCATGCAGGAATCTTCTTCTCTAATGTTAGTGACCATAGCATCATCGCCGGTGTAAGATCTGTTCAGAATTCACTGTCCTCATCAAGGTTCTCTACTAAGAGGTCCAGAAATAACTTTGATCAGTCTGCCTACCTTGATGAGCTAAAATACTTGCTGCATTGGTAGGAATTTTACCTAGCTCACTCAGTCCACTTGGCATATGACATCTTTCCTGAAATTGTGACTGGGAAATTAAATAAGTATGCCCCTCTTGTAAAAGTTAGGGTAAGGGGTAGAACCTGTCACTGGTTCTCTTTAGAACTCAAAACAGCACTGCTGGACAGGGACAAGCTTTGGAAAAAAGCATGAACAGCTAACGTCCCGATGGATTGGTGTCACTTCAGGAAAGCCAGGAATACATGCACCAAGATGATAAGAGATACTAAGGCCTCTTTTTATTATTTGGAACTGGAATCTTCTGCCAGGAGCTTCTCTAAATTTTGGAAGTCCATTATGGATATGTCCGGACATACCCCGGGGAACTCCCTTCTTGCAAAGATTACCTCTGGCAGTGCCACCATCTGCAACAAAATGGAGATCCTGGATGCATTTAACAACCATTTTGCCACTGCAGGGCTGGCATTTGACAACTCCTCTGCATGTTCTTTAAACTCCCAGTGGGGTGCGCAAAACTCTGAACCTCTTCTTACCAACTCAGTCTTTTCTCTGCAGCCTACTTCATTGAAAGGGGTCGAAGAACTTCTATTACAGTTGGATACCAAAAAAGTGCGGGTGCTGACTCTCTAGACCCATACTTTCTAAAAGTCACCTACCATGCTTTAGCTGAACCAATTGTCCACCTATTCAATCTCTCACTGTCCCTCGGAATCCTCCCACCCTTATGGAAAACAGCTCATGTTATCCCTCTGTTTAAATCTGGGGACTCTTGTGATCTTAACTACAGACCAATTTCTCTACTCCCTATACTGTCCAAACTGTTGGAAAAAATTGTAAGCAAGCAGTTGAGAACCTATGTAGAAACTATGAATCTTCTAAACCCAATGCAATCTGGCTTTAGAGCACAGCATAGCACCATTACAGCCCTAGCCAAAGTGATTAATGATTGGCAGCGAGACCTGGAGAATCAAAACTTCATCTGTGCAGTGTTCTTAAACTTAAGTAAGGCTTTTGACACCATCGATTATGGCCTGCTCCTTTCGTCCCTGAGGGCGATAGGACTCTACTCACTATCCTTGCATTGGTTTGCTGACTACCTCTCTGACCGGTGGCAGCAAGTCGAGGCAGAAGGTGAATTTTCTCCCCTTAAACCTCTGCAAAGAGGGGTCCCCCAGGGATAGATTCTTGATCCCCTACTGTTTGCAATTTACATAAACAACACTGACACCAACATAACTAAGGCCAATATCCATCTGTTCGCAGATGACACAGTTCTTTATCTAAGTCGTCCTTTGCCAGAAGCTGCCTGTGGAGACCTACAATCTGAATTCAATCTACTTCAGAGCCAACTCCTCAACAAAAAGCTCCTATTAAATGCCAAAAAAACTAAGGCAATGCTATTTTCTCCACTTCTACATGCTGCCAACCCTGCCAGTTCTGGCTCCATTCCACAGATCACAACTATCCTGGGAGAAAACCTAGAATTTGTCAATAAATTCAGGTACTTGGGAGTATGGCTCAATCATAGACTTTCCTTTATGAACCATATTGAAGATCTGTTAAAGAAATTGAGGCAGAGGCTTGGACTCTTTTCCAGAATTAATAACTTCCTTACTAGTGATGCCAAGTGGCAGCTGGTACAAGCAATGTTTCTCTCCTTGGTTGACTATGCTGACTTTCTTTATAGTCATTGCCCTGTCTGTCATCTTGCTAAATTGGATATGTTGTATCACAGGGCTCTGAGATTCATTACTGGCCTACCTTTTTCCACTCATCATTGTGCCCTTTATGCTGCCGTGGGGTGGCCCTCCCTTCAGTACAGGAGAAACAGAAATGCTGTACTCTGAATGTTCAGCGCTATTATCAGAAAACTACCCCTATATATCTCTGATTGTCTTCCGCTTTGTGAGCTTGGGAACTATGCACTGAGAAGCTACTCCTTTATTTCCTTAAAGGTACCTAAGCTAAAAACAAGCTTTGGGAGAATGGCTATAAGCTTTGTGCTGCCATCTCTATGGAACAAAATACAAAAATTGCTAAAGCTTAGTACCCCGGTCAGTCTATCTTCCTTCAAGACACTATATGACCATTCGGTCAAAGAAATTTGCAACTGCCTCCCCCGATCCTAAACTTCCCTGCAGTTATAGCATACCATGGTGTCATTGTCCTCCGTTATGCCTGACCTTGTGGCCTCTCCTTCACATTTCTCTAGTACCTAATTGTGTTCCCCACCCTCCTGTCCTGTGTCCTCTCCGAGGCTTCATCTGTCCCTTGTCTATCCCCTACCACCCTGCCTGTACCCTATCTCACCTCGCCTACCACACACCCCTTCTACCCTGTTACACTGTTTTTTTTTTTCTTTTTTTAACTCACTGTCTGCCTTGTTACTTATGGCAGTGTATGTAATATACCATTACCTAACATTTGTCCTCGTTAGTACTACCAGCCACTTTTACTAGACTCATTATACACCACAAAGGAATTGAACCACTGTTTCCAAACTGTTCTCCACCTATGACTACATTTAACTATTGTATCTCTGTATCATATAATATTACTGAGGTGTTATGTTGTGACCGTTCATATATTGTATATCTTGTGTTCCTGTGCTAACCAGGTCCATCTTGTACATGAGCTTTGTTCAATCGTGTTCACCTGGATAAATAAAGATTTGATTGATTGATTGATTGAAGCTGAGCTTATCATGAACCACATTGTTTGGTGATCACTTGTCCCCAGATGGCTATCCACTTCTAGATCTGAGATCCTCTCACTGTCCCCATTTGAGAGTACGAGGTCTAAGATTGCTCTCTCATGAGTGGGTTCCAAAATTAGCTGTCTGAGACATGCCACCTGTATGGCATCAAGAATGGCCCTGCTCTTGGTTGTCACTGCAGCAAAGTTGCTCCAGTTAACATCTGGCATATTGAGGTCCCCCCATCAACAGTATCTCCCCTTTCTCTGCCATCCTAAGGATGTCTTCTATCATGTCCTTGTCCATTCCCTCTTCCTGACATGGGGGTCTGTATACAACCCTTGTGTGGATTGTGGTGACATTTCTAGTCTCTAAGGTGACCCACAGTGCCTCCTCTCCTCCCTGTTTGCTCTTTTGTTCTGTTGCTTTTATCCCTTCCTTTACATAGAGAGCTACTCCTTCCCCTTTCTTCCCTTCCTGTCTCTCCTGTAGGTTGTGTACCTTGGTATGTTAACATCCCAGTCATGGTTCCCTGTGTACCATGTTTCTGTTTCTGCTATGATATCCAGGCATCCCTCTTCCATCAAGGCCACAAGTTCAGGGAGCTTGTTGTCCAGACTAGGGGCATTGGTACTCATTACCCTTGATTTCTTGATGGCATTACCCCTTTTGCCCCATCCCTGTCTTTATTGTCTTTGTCATTTTCTCCATTTACCCCTGCCCTTCTCCCTGTCAACATCTTTATCTTGGTGTTTACTGCACTTACTACCTTGATTTTTTTGGGGGGGCTAGGATTTCCCTGCTCCTTTCCAGTGCCTCCCCCCTTGGCTAGTTTAAATGCTTACCAATGGAGCATTTAAACCTATCACCTAGGATCCTGGTTCCCCTCCTGGACAGATGCAGACAATCACGCCAGTATAGGCTTGCATCACTCCAGGTGGACCAGTCACCAATGAAACCAAATCCCTGAGCTCTGCACCAGTTTTTCAACCACTGACTGAATCCCATGGTGTGGAGCACCCTAGCCTCATCCACGCCATAGACAGACAGCACTACTGAGAAGGTTATCATGCATGCTACTTGTCTAAGGCCCCTCCCCAACTCCACAAACTCTTCCTGCACTGCTCTGATCCCTTTCTCAGCCAGGTCATTTGTCCCTAGGTGGGCAAAGACATCCAGCTCCCTTCCCTGTGCATCTGCTCCAGCGATCCTGAAGATTCATTCCCTGTCCCTCCTAGCCATAGCACCAGGCAGGCACCTTACCTCCCTCTCCCCTTCCTCCCTCAGTTCTACCCCCAAACAATGGAGTCCCCCACCAGGAGTTGTTTCCTTCCCCTGTGGGGTCCCATGCCGCCCTCCTGTGGATCTCCTTTGTGGAGGTTCCCAGCATCCTCCTTGGTCTCCACTGTGGGTGCCTCCATAGAGGAACCACACTTTGCCAGAATGGCATATGAATTGTGGAGAGGTACAACTGGAGGGATGCACCTCTGTTCCACCACCCTCACCCTCCCTGAGCCCATTGTGGTCCAACCATTCCTCTTTCTTGGCAGCCTCTGAGGCAACAGCAGTGGCCCTGATGGTCCCTGAGTGGGAGAGGAGGTCCCCCAAATCCTGGCCAACTCAGTCTGGAGATGAGCAGCCTCCTCCCTCAGCCCAGAGAGGTGCCTACAAATGGGACAACACCACATCTTCCAGAATGTCTCCCAAAAGACTGCTGCTCCACAGCCACTGCTCTGCACCACTCCCATCATGTCTTATTTCCATCCCCTTAACTGTTGTTTAGAATACTTACTCTTTCCTCTGTTTATTTTTTTTCTCCCTACTCACTTACTGCCTCTGTACAGATGATGCAGTCTTGTTTACTAGCGACTCATGCCTGACCTCCCTTCAACATAAGCTGCAAGCTGACTTTAATGTAATACAGAGCTGGTTCACTGCCAGCTCCCTTGTAATGAATAAGCAGAAAACTACTTATATGTTCTTCTGTTCCAGGAATAAGTTAAACAAGCTGCCTGCCCTCACCACTGTCACAAACTTGGGCTCCGAGCTTGAACAAGTAACATCATTCAAGTATCTGGGCATGACACTTGACTGTGGGATGACATACAATTCATATGTTGATCTATTAATAAAAACAGTTAGCCGTAGACTTGGTCTGTTGTACAGGCATAGACACAACTTCATACCTGAGGTAGAGCAGTTAGCTCAGTCCCTCATAACTAGCCTCACTGACTATGGGATCAGTGCTCATGACTTGGCCTATGACAGTGTACTAGCCAGAGTTAGGGGCCTCCTCAATAGAGTGTGCTGATTTGCCCTGGGCCTTAAACCTGACACGCATACTTGTATCCTATATAGGTCTATAAACTGGCTCGACCTCGACAATCAGTTGGCCTTCCACGCACTTGTCCTTGGTCACAAGGCCTTGCATGGCCTTCTGTCCCCTGGTTTTAAGTCCCTCTTCATTGTAATAGACAACTACTCCACCCAGGGAGGTGAGCAATGCTCCCTTCTGCTCCCAAGGAGGAAAACCACCATAGGCCAATCTTGTTTCTCTTTTCAATTCCCCAAACAGTGGATTGACCTACCTGTCACCCTAATAACTTGTCCCTCAGCCGATCTCCTTAAGAACAAGCTACTCGCTATGCTCTCCCCTGCTGAGTCCTGTAATTGCTTTAAATAATATGATTCCCACTCACCTCAAGCCTGTCGCCTGTTACACCACCTTATTGGAAATTGTGTAGTTATATGATTACATGTATTGATGCTGCACCAGCCCAATGTTGAGCTAAGACATGCTCAGACTACAGTTGTTTATCATCCTGGAATTTGTACTGCTCTAATCTCTGCTACACCTGTTTTGTTCTATGTGTGATACTATTTGTTGTTGTATCCTCGATAATAAATTGTTTGAAAATGGGCTCTGCCTAAACAGTTTTATGTGAAATAAAAATGAAAAATGAAATGTAGCACAAATATAAGGGACAATTCAATGGGGTCAGTGTGATAACTTTTTTAATAGAGCAAGAGCAGTTTGACAGGTAACCTTACAGATGGGTCAGCCATGAGTGATGTGCCTGAGGTCAAACTGTTTGAGTGCAGATAAGAAAGTTATCACACTGTTGTGCCCACTGAATATTCAGTTTATGTAACAGTTATGTATTTTTTTTATTTTAGTTTTTGTTTTTGAGTCTGTAGTTTTGTTTTGTTTTAATAAGCTAACTTTGTATGTATTTTTGTATGCTTCCATTTGTTTTTCTGCCTTTTGGGGCCGACTGCTAGGGGTGGCATGTCCATACATTGTGAGTGTCTTATCTTACTGGGTAGTAATGTTGAATGGGAGTGGCAGTGCAGGCTTTTGAAATGGAGAGAATATGGTGGTACCGGTGAAAGAAATGTGTTTTTGTTTGCTTGTGTTTCAGCATGGAAGCCCAAGAGATTTTTGGGGGGTTAGAAACTGCTGCCTTGATTCCATTAGGACTGGAGGAAGGTTGAGGTCAATGTTAGTGGCTCTATGTCAAGTGAGCGAAATTGCGAGTGGTCGCATGCAGCTAAGGAGTTTTTTTTTTTTTTTAAACACTTTTTTTCAGTGGTCTTCTGAGTTAGAATGGATTCGGATATAAAAGTGAGAGCAGCTGGAAACGGGGTAATCATCTGTGGCCTTTGAATGTGAGCAGGTGCAGGCCATCACTGTTTGCAACTTTTTGGTTGTGAGTGGCAGCCGAGCAGACAGGGGATCGATCAGAGCTGACGTGAGGTTGGGAGTGATACTGAAGAGTGGATCTATTTATGCAAATTAGCAAGCCATTAAAAAGAAAGGTTAAACTTACTGAAATGCATTTTTAGAATGTGGCAGTCTGTTTGAAATTAATGCATTTTGGTTGTTGTTTGGAGAATATTAAAGAGTCAGTCCAGTTGGAGTAAACTGAGGGAAAACTGAAAATGGGTGGAGGTAGTGCTGGTGGTCAGGGGGGTTGATTGACAGGTAGAGTTTATCACACATATGTATGATATATTTGGGTTCTAAAATTTATCACACATATGTGTAAATAAAATTTTTTATCACGTGGATTTTGTGTCCATGCCTATTGCATGAAATAACATACACAAGTACACAAGGTAAACTGACGGAGAAGTGGGATCCTATAAGGAGGAAACAGGCTGACAGCTGCAACAGTGCATTAGCAGAGGGTGACAAATTAAGTGGATAGAGGTTACCAAGGATAACCAGGTAGAAAGAGAGAGAGAGAGAGGGAGTGGAAGGAGAAAGAACAGAGAAAAACTGCAGGGATGGGGGAGATAGAGGTGGGGTGAGGGGAGGTCTACAAGAGGCAAGAGGGTTGAAGAAGAGGCCACTGGTACAGGTCCGGTACAGTAAGTATATTTAAAAGTTTTCCCCTTGCATGTAGAAATCTACACATCAGTAAAGATATATTTTTGAGAAAAAGAACATATTTCATGAATTCATTGTGGTTCTTTAAAAAACTCATTGCATAGAACACCCCTTTTTGGTTATAACATTCATAGTACTCTATACTGTTTGTATTTTGCTCAGGAACTATTCTCATGCTCTTTTTTACAAAGAGGCACACACACATGGATTACATAAAGCAGACTATCACTCTAATCTTTTACAGTGAGTTACTTGATGGATAAAAGTGAAGCAGAAAAATGAGAAAGAGCGTAAATGCCAGTTATTTCTCGACACCGCACTGTACTATAGCTTTGGATTGTTTCTTCATGGTATGACCTTGATGTACGGTAAGTTCTTCTTTTTTTTCCTCCCCCAGAGTGGTGAATTGTCCACCAACTGTATCCCATGTGTTCCTTAAAGTGTGCTACTAAGTACCATGTCTAATTTGTCAGGGAGTATAAATGAAGGAATAGTTTGAAGCTGAACATCATACTGAATCTAACACCAGCAATGCATGCCTAGTTGGCATTTGGATGGAATATCTCCAGCAAGCACAAAAACTGCCAGAAATAGTGTTGGTGGTAGGCAACCTCCTCTTGGTTATAAATAACCAGATCAATACCCCAGCATGGTGCTAGGGGAATACTGTACTGTTGTGAGGTGCCATTTTTCAGATGAGTAATTAAATTGAGGTCCCATCTGCATGTTCTGGTGGTACTTCAGTTAGATGTTAAAGATCGCTTGGAACTTCTAGAAAAGTGCATAGGAATTTTCCCAGTGTTCTGGCAACATTTCCCCCAATCACTAAGCCCCAACGACTTAACTTAATTCAGTATCATCAGTACTTCCCGTATTCCCCCCACCCACTGGATGAAGCTAAAACAGGAAACTATTTTTTAGCCCTCCTTCTCAGCAGCCTTTCTTAGCCCTCCTTTCCTGGACAAGTAAAGCAATTATTAATCCTTGGATCAAAATGCAGCCTTCCCATTGGCTATAAGTCAGTCACATGACTAAGCATAGCCTGCGCTATTGCCCTCAGAGTCCTTAGCAATTGACAATAGTAAATGAAAATGTCAATAGTTAAAACTATTCACTGCTGAATGTAGTGATGCATCTTATATGTCTATAACACTCAGAATGAAAATGTGCTGGAGCCAAATAACATAGGCTAGGAACAATCAACACTGACTCTGCTCCTGCAGCTGTTTAGGAAAGCCCTGTGGGGCTCAGATGAAGTTCTTGATCTGGAGCTGGGCTATGTGGGCAGGAAGAGCTACCAGCAAGCAAGCCACTCCTATGGCTGTACGGGAATGCCATCAAGAGCTTAGTCAAAAAGGACTCCTGGCAGGGGAACAAGGAGGTGGCCAACACCGCAGAAAAAAAAAAAGTGCTAAAGTTGCAGCTTAATACAGAAATCTCAAAGGGCTTAGTTGAAGCTAAAATAATTTTTAGACAGCAAGACATATGTGTGCAAGAGTGAGTCTCACTCCAAAACTGTGAGACTTGACAGTGATGGGACTAGGTACTGTAACTCAAAACAAGGTTTAGTAAAACAGATATTGACCAGAGCTGAGGGATATAGTGGGAAAAATATTGACCCCTTATAATGAACTATTGAATTCGGCTAGCCTTCAGCATTGGGCAGTATAACCGTATGCCCCTCGTACAGCGACACCAACACAGCGAACTACGCTCCTGTCAGCAAAATCGACACTTTGCCAACAGGTCGCTGTGATGGTGTGCCCAAGACAGGGGCATGCTGTCTCCCGGTCCTGCACCTCCACCATGAGTTAACTCCAACTGGAGTTAACAATCCTTTAGTTGGGGGTGTGGGGGGCAGAGCCCCCTGCATAGGGGGTTCAGCAGGCAAAGACCCCTGCTAGAAAAACAGGACCGGGAGTCTGCAAGGAATCACGCTGACTGTGATTTGCAGTTGACATAATTCCTGTCGCTGTAACACCAGTCGACATTAGAGATGTCGAACCGGCATGGTAGAGCCCAATATTACCACGGCAAGTCAATAAGCCATCCCTCAACTCCAGTCTGTCTGTATTTGTATAATGAAAAACACCACAGCTCAAGCAAATTAGTAATCAGCCCCAAGACCTGCCCATTCTCCATGACAATTAAAACATACACATGATTTTCCATAATGAAGATACAGTTTTAAGCAAAAATTCAACACTTACTGTTTTTAAAAGTATCCTGCTGCTAGAATTGAGTGGCACAGTGCCAGGTTTGTGCCTCTATTTAGCCAATACATTGTTTATTGACTTTGGCATAGTGGTCACTCTTATCCTGAAGGCAAAGAAAATACTGTATCCTCTCTGATTCGAGTTACTGACTGCATCCAATCAGCCATGAACAAAGGCCAAGCCCCTGACACCATTTTCATGGATCTGGCAATTCCTTTGACTCAGTCTTCCATCACCTACTAGTCCACAAGCTTCACTCCTCTGGCATGGCTCAGCCCACTATAAATTGCTTCCGATACTACTGTACCTTCATAACGGACAGCAATCTGTACAAGTTTGTAGTGTCTCTCCCCCCCTTCCAGTCCAAACTGGTGTCCCCAAGGATCGATTCTTGGCCCCATTCTCTTCTCCCTTTTCATAAATGATCACCCATCTGTCTGCTCTCTCTCCCTAATCCATATGTACACCAACAACACCGTGATTTACCTTTCTGGTCCCTCCGCCACTAATGTGGCCACCCACTGCAGCATGATTTTGACAAAGTGCAGTACTGGTTTCACCAAAATCAGCTAAAATTAAATTCCCAAAAAACTCAGCGCAGCGGTTGGATTTCTGTTCGCGACCCCGGCAATCCGGGTTTGAGAACGTGACCCATGTCATCGGAGGTCCTGCTGGAGGGAGAAGGATGTAGCATCCCATGGACTGATGTCCTTCTCTGGGGGGGGACAGGTTGAATGTCCAGTACTCAACAGACCCCTGACGGAGGCCGGGGGTACCACAGCAGCCAGCATTACAGTGTGGACCAGGGGGGTAGGACAGACTCTGGACATCATTGTATGTTCTGCTCTCCAGGTACAGTACACTAAAAGCACTTCCTGCCAATGACCCTAGATGACGCCTGCCCTGGCCTTCATCAACCTCCAGGACCAGCCCTCAACCCAGTCCTGTCGTGTGGCACTGTTAAGGTGACAAAGTGCCACAACCCCACCCTGGGGGGCAAGCCAGGGGGTATCCAAGGGTCATGGTCTCATGTGGAGGTGGAAGCCGGGGTCCGTGACCAGGCAGAGGTGCCGGGTCATCAACAGTTGGGGTTAAAAAGCATAATAAATAAAAAAAAATCCCCAAAAAACTGTATCCATGTTCTTTGGTTCTAGGCAGACTGCCCGACCCCCAGAAATTTCCCAAAACTTACCACTCTGGATGGCTCTCCCTTAAACACAACCCGTTCTTTCAGATATCTAGGGGTCTGGCTGGATTGCAGCCTAGACTTCTCTGCCCATGTCGATTCCATATGCACCAAACTTCGACCAAAGCTTGGAGCCCTCTATTGTCACAAAGACTGCCTCCCTATCCTAACCTGCCATGAACTGGTCACCAAAATTATTCTACCCATTTTTGACTATGCTGATATTGTTTATGGTTCAGCTCCTACAACTCCCTTGCCAGACTTCACACATTACTCAACTTATTCTGCTGGTTCGCCACCTCCACCACCACCCCTCGCTCACCACTGTCTCCTCTACTCCTCCCTATCCTTAACTCCACTACCTGCAGGCATCAAGACCATAGCCTCTCTTTCATTGCCAAATTCTGGTTTGGGACACTCCCCTCCTACTTCAACTCTTGCCTGTCCCCAGCCAGCTTGTCCACATACTTGCTTTGCTCTAGGAATGCTAGTACTTTCTCCCTCCCTATCCCTGCACTTGGTCGGGTCAGGCAGCATTCTCCTACTGTCTCCCACACCTTTGGAATCAGATTCCCTGTGCAAGTCACCACTCCCCTACCCCATCTGCTCTGAAATCTCTACTCCATTCAGTACCTTCCACCACCTGCTCTTGTCAATCTGCATTCTCCACTCCCCTCCTTCACCTCCCCTAATATACCTCCTCTCCTCCTTTCTGGCACTTCCCAGATCATCCCAGCCCCCTTGCCTCTGTCCCCTGTATGCTTTGTTCCTTGTTTGTAGTTTGCTGTTTCCCAGTACTGACTTATGTTTTGTACAGTGAATTTTTTGTTTGTTTTAGGTTTCGGACCCTCTCGCACCTTGATATGCCTTTTTGATTTTACATCCTATGCCACTGTGTTTTATTGTTATATTTACTCTCCCTCTCCAAGTAGCACTTTACTGTACTTAATTCTTGTGAATGTACATTTTAATGTGTATACATTTTTGTAATTGCATTTATTTATCTAATTTTGTGCATTACCTATTTTTATTGCACTTTATCCCTGTATGTAGCTTTCCCCCTGGTCACACCTGGAAACGAGCATCGGCTCAGTGTGCTTTTCCCAGTTACCAATTTTTAAATAAATAAATAAATACTGTATGGAAATCCCATGCTGGAACATTCAATTCACATAAGCCTGTCCTGTACCAGTTATCATTCAGCAGCTGTCAGTCACATAAAGACTATTTCTATGTAAAACAGTATACTTTAAATTCTTATTTTAAAATATCAAAATATTTAGTAATCCCTTTGATATGTGTTCAGTAACACACTTTCTTTTGTACTTAAGAGGTACACTGATAGGTCAATAAATGAGGAGTGTTAAATATCTTGAGCTCCAACATTATTTCTGGCTCAGAGTATTTATATACTGCAGTTCTTGATACTATAGGAAATAACTCTGAAAACACAACACTTGGACACATTTCAGCTTTGATTTTATGTAGCAGATGTTTCTATCTTTTGCACATGCTCACTCCCTGTCACTCAGATGGCCGCCAGCTGAGGTAGTGAGCAGAGGGCTGTACCAGCCACCATCCGTGGACCTGCCAGCAACCTGTTTTAAAAATTACAGGGGATGGGTTGGGTGCTGCTAAGGGTAGGGGGAGTTGGTGCTGAGTGGGTGGACCGTGGAGGTTAACTTTGAGCAGGTGGGGGTGGGGGTCTACTCGACTACCAGGGAAAGGACTACTTTCTTTTTGATAGGTGGTACATTTATTGGGGTGGTGCACCAGATTACCAGGGCATGAGTTGCTTTCTATTTGACAGTGGTACGGAAAATGTGGGTACTGTACCACTAGATTACCAGTAAATGGGTTACTTTCTATTTGGCAGCTGATGTGGCGATCAGGGGTGGGGAGCCACTAGACAACCAGGAAATGAGTTACTTTTTATTTGACAGTTGGAATGGCAATCAGTGGGGGGTCTATTATACTACCAAGGAATGGGTTACTTGTTTGACAGCTGTTATGGTGTTCAGGAAAGGAGTTCTACTGGACTGCCAGGGAATGGGTTACTTTCTATTTGGCAACTGGTACAGCAATCGGGGCTGTGGAGCCTATAGGCTACTAGGGAATGAGTTACTTTCTGTTGGACAGCTGATATAGTGATGGGGGGGTGGGATACTAGACTACCAGGGACTGAGGAATGATTTTAAATCTGACAGCTTGGTATGGTGTTTGGGGGATGGGGATCAGTAGACTACCATGGAATGGGGTATGATTTAAACTTCTAACAGACTTGCACGGTTATAGTGGGGGAGACCACTAGACAACCAGGGAAGAGGGTATCATTTAAACATCTGACAGAAGGGTATGGTGATCTGGAGGACCACTGGACTATCAGGGAATGGGGTATGATTTAAACTTCTAACAGAGCATCATGATGATCAAAGGGGAATCTTGTAGATTACCAGGGAACACGGTATCATTTAAACATCTGTTAGATCAGTATGATGATCAGGGGTGGGGAGTCCTATAGACTACCAGGGAATGGGATATGAGTTTAATGTCTAGCAGATTAGTATGTTGATCAAGGGGGAACCCTCTAGACTACAACGGAATGGAGTATGACTTAGACATCTGCCAGTATGGTATGGCAATGAGGGCAATCACGATTCTGCACAATGCCTGTGTGCATTTGTGCATGGCATTACTGTGCGGAGATGCTAGTGACCACATAATGGCATGTGACTGGCCCCTTAGCATCTTGCATGCCACATGTGGTTAATAGTATGCGGGCCACTGAATATGGCTCACAGGAGCAAAGGTGCCATCCCATTTGGAACGCATTCTTCCCTTTTGCTCGTGTGAGTCACTTTCCTGAAGGGGGATATGCACAGCACATAGTCACTGTGCATAGCACTAACAAAGCACCAAATTCAAACAGGCTGAGCGCAACAGTCGAGCATCCTACCTGCCTAAATATGACCCCCATGCTGGATATGTGCTATCTCACACACACCACTAATGAGTGAGTGGCACAAATTGCCAGCTTTGAAAATGGGGCCCTATGACATTAGATGCAGATACACATCAGAATCAGACCACAGTTTAAAGGGCAGAGAGCCTTTTTCATGCAGATACTTAGTAATAAACAGTGGAGCAACAAGACATTCAGAAAATATCAGCTACATTGTATCTTCATTTGTATGATGTTTTCCAAAGTCAGAAGTTCTTTAAGCCATTACTACAAACAGCAAATACATATTTATAATTGCTGAGCATTAGAAGCAATGACATAAATCTTTCAGGGTTATAGGTGTGGCTATTTCCTAACCATCATTGACTTAAAGGGATGCTTATAGATTCTGTGGATCTCGCTCCGATGCCTTATTTATATGTACGAACCTCCATTAATTTCAAAGGGATTGTTCTTGATGTATATTCAATCCCTATTCATTTAACAAATGATCATTGATTAGATGACATAGCCTATGTTTCAGGAGGTAATTATTGATTAGAGGGCTCCAAGTCATATCCCTGGATATTTCCTTTTTACTGTTACTTCTTTGTCATTGAAAATATTCATTTCAAAGGGATTGTTCTTGATGTATATTCAATCCCTATTCATTTAACAAATGATCATTGATTAGATGACATAGCCTATGTTTCAGGAGGTAATTATTGATTAGGGGGCTCCTAGTCATATCCCTGGATATTTCCTTTTTACTGTTACTTCTTTGTCATTGAAAATAATGGGAGTTCTTCCTCCTTGGCAAATAATTCCATTAACACTATCCAAGGGCTCTAGTCTAAAAAGTCACACTTGCATTTCTTAGTACATTGAGGGATGATGGTAGAAAAGTAATGGGTCAGCCGGCCAATGATCAAGCAACAGTGCACACTATTATACAGGGAACTCAAGTTTAGGAGTGAGACTAGGAAGCCTGTGGTCAGGTGCTCCTGGTTAGGAAGTACTGCATATGACAGCATTTTCCTTACCTCTGAGGGTTGTCAGCACCATGAACCACAGTAACAGCAACTCCTGTGTTGTGCCATGCAGCTTGTCTCCATTTAAAGGAGTCACAGGTTACTGGAAAGGACCTCAGTGCAGCCACATGATGCCGGGGAAGTGGGAGGCCAGAGAGGAAACTGGGGGTAATTCCCTGCTACTGTAGCCATGAATGTAGCCCATTAGCACTCTCAGGACCCACATCATTGCTCAAAAATGTGGCTAGAGGATAGCCTCAGAATGGGGGTCCCAATCTCTTAGCCAAGGAGGGAAAGTAGCTCTGAGGCTGGAGAAAAAGCTTACCTAGAAAATAATATGTTTACTTGTAAAGAGAACAAACTCAAATATCCTCAGACCATTTTTTTGATATTTTAGAATGTTTGAAATTGTGTTTTGAAATCTGTGGCCCCATGTTCAAATGGTTAGCATGGCACTAACTGTGTTAGCAATGTCTAGCCATGAATAGCACTGGGCAGTGGAGTGAAGGCCATAGTCAAAGTCTTGCAGTGCACCACACAAACCCAACTGCATAACCGTGCAGAATATGCCACTGCACCTATGCAAATGAGGGTTCCATCATGCATAACTGGAGATGCAACATATTCAAAGGTTTTGGCAGCACTAAACAGCTACCATCATAGGGATGTGTAATACTGCTAAAACCCTGCCCTTAACTCAGTGCACCAGTGCACACCCTCTCCCTTGATCGTCCAACTGTGGAAATGGAAAGATAGAAGATGAGCAAGATAACAATCTAAAACAGTTTAACCCCCAACAGTTGCACAGAAAAGGGCAATCACCACATATGCCCCTTACCCATATACAGTAGCCCCAACATGTCTGATTTCCACAGCCTCCCAGATGGTTGGCTGCCCCCCTTCCATCCACTCAGAACCCACAATCACACATCCCCCATGCAGTCACCAATCCGTGTTATGCTGGTAGTGATGGCAAATGGCACAACCCTCCGCTCACCACTTTGAGTGGCCACTGTCTGACAGGCATTAGTGATTGTGCATACTGTAGAATCAGATCAGGCTGTGGGTGGAGAATGGTGGATGTGGAGAAGTGGGACCAGAGTGGGTCAGCAGAAGGAGGCTGCTTATCTTCTGGAGGGGAAGGGGACATCAGACATGCTGGAGCTAATGTATATGGGTATGGGGCATACATGAGGATTGCTCTTATATGTGCCAGTGATGGGGGTTGAACAATTGGATTTTCAACTGCATAGTGACTATGTGCTCTGCTGGCATGGCCCCATATTCACACAGTTAGTGCACTCCGGCCAGAGCATGCTAACTGTCTGAATATTGCCCTGAATGACCATGCACTAACAGCTGTGCAGCACTCCTGTCTGCACAGCACAAATGGCCAGCTGTGAATATGGGGACCTGTATCTTTTCAACTATAATAACACTCAACAGAATATGTAGCTGCGTTCTAATATACGCATGCCTCTGGTGTGTTGTGAGACATGAGGCAAGGCTAAGTGTGCCTTCAACCCACCAAGAAATGCGCATATCAGAGATCGACCACACACCACACTTAAAAAACAGGTGCAAAATTAATGTGTATAATAAAAAACACATAATAAAGGTGCAGGTTTTTAGTTCTTGAGGAATAATGCATGATCATGTTATGTTTATGAACCAATGGTAGAATAGGATCTTTCTTACCCATTTTATAAACATTATATTATAATTTGCTGCTAAACAGATAAGGATTTTAAAAATGTTTTCAACCATTTAACATTTTTATATGTAACAGATAATCCACTACAGGGTGTGTGGCCATGCTCTGATATACGCATGGCTTGGAGTGTAATGTGAGATATGAGGCCACAGGCCAAATGTATTCAACCCTCCAAGGTGTGCGTGTATCAAAGCATGGGGCGTAGTGGGTTATCTGAAGAGACCCATGCAAATTACAAATGTGAAATAGCATGAAATAACAAGAAATTACCACCATAAAAATGAAATAAAACAAAATAAGCAACTTTGAAAAAGTCAAATAAAAAAGCTATTTTTTTACTGTTTTTCAGCAGTAATGACACAGTAATCACACTGAAATAGTTAACATACACATTTACAAGCCTCACTGCACCTCATTTGGCCTTTAATTATCTAATTTGCAGCTCATCCAGAGGTCATTGTTATGTTCACATTTGTTCTCATCTTGTGTGATTACGAGTTAATCCGCTTGCCCTGCTATCACTTGAGCACTCCGTTTGCTTTCAGGCTGAACTTGGAACTCTGTGTCAGTCTCAGCTGGAACAACTAATGTAATAATTGGTTCCTGCCCTCGGGATGTATCCATGGTGTATCCTGAATCCTGCTCTCTTGTTCCATTTTCTGCTCACCATGCCCCGTCATGGTCTACATGGACATCTGCCATCTCAACTGAGATCACTCCCGATCCCTGTATCCCATACTGTCTCCCAGTCCTGGGCATCCTGACAGCAGCACTGGACATTTAGAAAGAACCAAGGTACATTTTTATTTGTATTATGCTTGCTGATGTCAGTTACAGTGGTGATTGTATAAAAGTTTGGAAGTGCTGAGGTGTACCTCGAGGTATCACTGAGGCACTCATGTTCACTTGGTGATCGTATAAAAGTTTGGCAGTGCTGAAGAGGTACCTGGTACCTTGAGGAATACCTCAGCACTGCCAAACTTTTATACAATCACCACATGAACTTGAGTGCCTCAGTGGTACCCGAGGTATACCTTCAGCAGTTCCAAACTTTTATACGATCACCATTATGCAGCCAGTTTGGGGGTTGGGGAGAGATTCTCTGAGAGACATTTAATTAAACAATTATGTTAGTAATTTGAAATTACTAATTTCAGTTGTCATGCATTTAGACAGCTTAAAAAGCCTCACTATTGTTTCTGGTCACTATGGCCCTGTCCACACTACACCACTCCGGCCCAGTAATGGATGCAATCCATTACAGCTGGGGAGTGGTGCACTGCATCCACACCACGGCAGTGTCTGTTATGGGACCGGCACCGGCGGTCCACACTTCGGGAGCCGGGTGACCATTACGGCGGTGCCCGATCCCACAATGCAGTTCGCGCTGTGCTTCGTGCCCTGCAGGGGACCGTTACCATCCATCCACACTACCGCCGGTAACGTTAGCAAGGTGGGACTGGTTTCATAACTGTTGCTGAAACCACCTCGTATGTGGTTTCAACAACGGTTACAAAAATGCCTTCTGTAACGTTACAGGTGTAAACGCAAACCGTTGCAGTAACGGTTTGGGCATTCTGTAATGTTACAGAGGCGTAGTGTGGACAGGGCCTCAGTGTCTCTCTGTGTGCAGGTGGCAGGTAGCAGGTTGTGTTTGTGCTGTGTACTGTAATCATGCCAAAACCACAGAATAATATTGGCAAGAGATGCAAGAAATTTGAAGTTGAGGGGATATATTTGGCAGACAGCAACATCTTGATGTGCCGGTTCTGTAATTGCCATTTAGAGTAGGAGTTAAGAGACACCCTGGTTAAACATTGTCGTTCTGCTGGCCATTCAGAAAAGAAAGCTAGTGCTGCTGAAAGTGCCAAGAAAGACTCCATTCATGTTTTCATTGTTTCATAGTCCAGTACAAATTCAGGAGGCTGTAGACTTTTATGAACTCACCGCCTTTATTGATGGAAACAATATCTGATGTTCCCCATGTGAACATCTACATATTTTTAAATGTATACATCATTTTGCTTTCTACTACATAATTAGGTTTTGAGGTTCCATGTGGTGATTATTCTTTGAGCATACCAGTTGCCTCTCATGTGTTCTGTTTATATCTCCCTTCAGTTTGTGTTTGTGTGTCCTTGTATTGGTTGTGACTCTATGTTTTTCTAATCTTACGGTTTCCATCAATAGCTCATTTTACAGAGCACTATATGTCAGCCAAAGGTCTCCACTAAGACCTCTGTATTGGACAGACTACATTCCCAGCTGCTTTAATCTATCCCCATATTCTAAGTTCTTCATAGTTTTGATTCTCTTTGCGACATGTCTTTGGACTCCTTCAATCATTTTCTTGCTCCTTTTTGTAGTAGGAGCACACAAGCAGGCACAATAATCCAAGTGCGGCCTTACTAGACTGGTATACAATGAAACTATTACCCTTGGTTCATGGCTGTTAATATTTCTAAAAATGCAAGCTGAGATGTTGTTACACTTCTTAACCATAGCTTTTGTATGTGCATCAGAATTCAAGCTGTTATCAATTAGTACTCCCAAATCCTTTTCACTTGTTGTTTCTTGAAGAATTATATTGTTTCATTTGTACTTTTTACAGGGGTTGTTTATCCCCAAGTGCATAACCTTACATTTTGTTTTGTTAAAAGTCATTTAATGTTCTTGGGACCACTTCTCAAGTTCATAGATATTCGCCTGAAAGTCTGTTGCAGCTTTTGAAGTATCTACAATACATCCGATCTTACTATCATCAGAGTACTTTGACATCCATGCATTATTGTGAGTCTGCATGGTAGAAATTAAGATATTAAAAAGCGTGGGTCCCATTACAGAACCTTGTGGTACTCTGCTTGTCACTAGTCCCCAAGCAGGATTGTTGCCCTAATTTCAACACGCTGTCTTCTATTTTCAAGCCAAGAAGTAACCCACTGTATTATTGCAACTGTGTAGTTTAAGTTTGTACAGTTGCTGAATCAGAATTTTGTGTGGCACAATTGGTGAATCAATTTGGCATTCAAAGAAGGCTAAATTGGATAATATAGCCTTTATAGAGGAGACAGTTTCAATGTGTGCCACAGCTAACATACCCTTAGAAAAACTGGACCACCCTTCAGTGAGGGAATATTTCAACACATATATACCAGGTGAGCTGAACTTGAAACATTTTTTTATGTATTTTAATCCAGCTCAATCAGGTTAACAGTGAGTAAAAAGAGCCCTTTTGTCTTTGCTTTTAGGATCTGGTGACCTTCCAACAGCTGACCGTGTTAGGCATGAATATCTACCTCGAGCTGGCCAGTTAGCAAAAGAGGAGGTCCTGTCTGCCATAGCAGCGAAAAGTATTGCTGTTATCCGTGATGAAACAATGGACAGTGCTGAACATTGTGCATTTGCTGTTCTTTTTTAAAACACTTGAAGCAACTAGCAACACCCACCTGGCTGCAGTATTTTTCTTAGAGACTGCTAATGCAACCACATGTCCACAGGCAATCATGGACACACTTAACTACAATGCTGAACACTCAAATGTACTTACTATTGTCAGTGACTGCTGCTTATATGTTGAAATGTTTTAGTGCACTTGAAACATTGTTAGGACCCTGGGTTTTGCACATGACATGTTGGCCTCACAAACTTCACATTGTTGGAAATGTATTTGTGGATAATTTAGCAGAGCTGAATTCTGTAGTGGCTAAGGTTAAAATACAATTTTCTTTCTCTAGAAAATTGAAGTCTGCATAGTTAAGATTTCTAAACAACATATCCAGACCTTCCTTTTGTACCCACAGCCAGTTTTAACCAAATGGAACTCCTGATTCCGGGCAGTTTTTTATATAAATGATTATTTAGATGCTTTGAAACAAAGTGAGCAGACGTCTTCAAGCATGAAATCACTGCTTAGTTTACTGAAAGATACTGAATTTTATTCAGTTGTCAAATTTCAGTGCAGTTTCATCAAGGCACACAGTTGCTGATTTAACTACACAATAGGAAGAGACAAAAAAAGGCTTGGGCACACTTGATTTTAGCAAAGATACAGATGTTGCAAAGAAACTTTGTGAAACCGCTAACAGTTGAGAATGAAAACATTGTTACAGGTATGGAGCCACATGTCAAATAAAGGGCAGTTCTGCAGCTTAAGCTGGCCCTTCAGAAATCAGAAGACAAACTGGAAAAACACATGCCAGCTAAGTCACCTACGATACAATTCCTGACATCTGTCAACTCTCTGTTTAACCCTGTAGAGATTGGCACATGTCCTTTAGTGTACAAAAAAAATGTTAAGACAATGGATTTCAAATGTGCCTCTGCTAAGATATGTTGAAATGAATGATTTTATGCTGTGGTACATGAAACTTAGTGCCAGGGTACAGGTTATTTCGTAGGGACAGGGTGATTGGGAAAGCAGGGGGTGTGGCACTATATGCGAAGGAAGGACTGAAGTGTGTAAGGGAGGAAGGGGAGGAGGGCAGTACAGAGTCACTTTGGATGCAAATCCAGGATTCCAAGAATAAGATTCTTAGAATGGGAGTGGTGTACAGGCCACCATCTCAGACGGAGGAGTTAGACAGGGAACTAACGAGACAGATCAGGAGGACCTGTGAGAAGGATAGTGTGGTGATTGTGGGGGGACTTCAACATGCCAGGAGTGGACTGGAGTATCCCAACAACCAGGAACAGAAGGGAGTAGGTACTGCTGGATGCCTTCCAGAACAGCTTCCTGCTGCAAATGATCAGTGAACCAACCAGGTTAGTGAATACCCTTGACCTTGTGCTGGCAAATGGGGACTTTGTGAGAGAACTTACAGTGGAGGAACCGCTGTCAGGCAGTGACCATCACTCAGTATGGCTCACATTGGATATGGGCAAGGAAGGAGTGGAATCTGGCACAAGAGTGCTGGACTTCAGGAGGGCCGACTTTGGGAGGATGGAGAAGTGGTAAAAGGGTACCTGGCCAGAATTCAATCTAGTATGGACACTAACCAGGGATGGGAGCTCATAAAGCTGGAGATAGTGGAGGCAACTAAAACCTGCTGCAAGGCCCACAGCAAGAAGGCTAGGGCTAAGAAACCGAGCTGGTTGAGCAAGGAGGTCATGGAAAAGGTAAGGAGGAAAAGAGCTGTCTTTAGGAAGTGCAAGAAAACAGGGAGGGGGAGGACAGGGAGGAGTACTTGACAGAATCGAAGGAGGTGACAAGGGCAGTAAGGGGAGCCAAAGCTTCTACAGAACTCAGGCTGGCACAAGGCATTATGAGGGGGGAGAAGGACTTCTTTAGGTACATCAGGGAAAAGGAGCTGTAAGGACCGCATATTAAGGATTAGGGAAGGAGGGGGTTGGGGGAAGAGGTTAGTATAAGGCAGAAGCACTAAATGAGTACTTGCTCAGTATTTACTAAAGAGAGGAGGGGTGACACCCAAAGGGGGAGAAATGGCAGAAACAGGGGGGGGAGGGGTGACAGATGGGGAAATCATGGAGGGCAGAGTTCAGGAGGGTTTGAAGGCACTGAAGGTGGACAAGGTGCCAGGCCCAGATGGCATCCAACCCAGGGTACTGAAGGAGCTGGCAGAGGTCCTTGCAGGACCTTTGGCAGACCTATTTAATGTCTCACTACATTCGGGGTGTGTACCTCAGAACTGGTGGATGGCTCATGTGGTGCCCCTCCACAAGAGTGTCCCCAAGCATGAACCAGGAAACTGCAGACCAGTGAGCCTCACATCCATCATGGGTAAGCTAATGGAGACTATCCTGAAGGAGAGGCTTGTGACCTCCTAGAGGCCAAAGGACTACAGGACAGCAGACAGCATGGCTTCATATGGGGCAGATCCTGCCAAACCAATCTGGTGGAGTTCTATGACCGGGTAACTAGGCAACTGGACAGGGGCCATGCAGTGGATGTCCTGTATCTGGACTTCAGTAAAGCATTCAACTCAGTGCCACATGGAAGGCTGGGAAGTAAGTTAGTAGGCACAGGGGTGGGTGCAAAGCTGGTGAGATGGGTAGGAAACTGGCTTCAGGGAAGGCAACAGAGGGTGGTGGTGGGTGGAGAGCTCTCACACCCAAGGGTAGTGATGAGCGGTGTTCCACAGGGCTCAGTGTTGGGACCAATGTTGTTTGGGATGTTCATTGCAGACATATCATGGGACATCAAGAGCAAGAGCAGTCTGTTTGCTGATGATACCAAGGTAGGAGCGGTGGTGGATGACCTAGGGGGATGGCAGGGGTTGCAGGATAATCTGGCAAAGCTTGAAACCTGGTCAGACACCTGGCAACTGGGGTTTAATGCCAAAAAGTGCAAGGTGCTGCATTCTGGGATGAAGAACCCAAGGAGGAGTTACCAGCTGGAGGGAGTGCAGCTAGCCGAGACAGAGGAGGAGGAGGAGAAGGATCTGGGGGTGCTCATTACAGGGTCAATGAACAACTTGACACAATGTAGGAAGGCAGCTGCAAAGGGCAACAAAATGCTGGGTTGTACTGCAAGGGATATATCCTCGAGGAGCGAGGAGGTGATTCTGCCACTGTAGAGGTCATTAGTTAGACCACACCTGGAGTACTGCGTGCAGTACTGGTGCCCATATCTGAAGAGGGGCATTAAGTTACTGGAGGGGGTGCAGCGCAGGGCAACAAAGATGATCAAGGGGCTGGGGGACTTATCATACAAGAGGAGGCTGAGGGAGTTGAACATGTACTCACTGGAGGAGAGGAGGGATGGGGACATGACTGAAACCTTTAAGTACATGAAAGGAATAAACAAGACAGGTACAGAGGGGCTGTTCAAAATAAGGGAGAGGAGGGACACCAGGGGCCATGATATGAGACTGGAGGGAGGAAGGTTCAGGAGGGAGATGAGGGACACTTTTTTACAGAGAGGGTTATGGCTGGGTGGAGTGCGTTACCTGCAGAAGTGGTATCCAGTAGAACAGTGGACTGCTTCAAAAGGGGATGAGACAGGACAAGGGGGAAGGTTAATGAAGGGGAAGGGTGGAAGGGAAGGGCAGCTGCAGAATAAGGGGTGCTAGCTGCACATTTGAGCAGACTTGTTAGACCTCTAGGCCTTTATCTGTTGGCAAATTTCGTATGCTCGTAGTGATGGTGTAAAAGGCTGTGATGCACAATTGTGATGGCTCAGTACATATACTTAACATTCTGTTTGGGTAGAGGTGCCAAAATGCAAAACTATCAAACACTGTTATCTGCTGCCTAACGTACCCAATGCTAATGTGGATTGTGAGCATTTTTTCAGTAGGTACACACAGATTGTTAGTGAGAGAAGGCAAAATATGAAAAAGGAAAATATCAAGTATTGCTGTATGCTTGCCTTTAATTGTCAAACAGCTAGATACTGCTGGTATGCTAGTTTTACTGCCTGAAATATATATTATTGTGTTTTTCAATGTTTTATCATTGTTTTGTACCTGCAAAATAATAAAAAGAAATAACATGGAATAAAACAAAATTCTCAAAAAATAAGAAATAAGAAATTCTTGAAAAAAAACAAGAAATTTGGGTAAAAATAACAAGACATTTGGAAAAAAATAAGACATTCATGGGTCTCTAGTTATCTGTCTTATAAAATGGCCAAAATTGTTTTGGAATGGGGTGAAAATCAAAAGAAGTGCAGGTGTGCAGTCATTGCAGGATAATGCATAGTCATGTGATGTATTTCATCCAATCAGGAGACAATATCTTTACTGCTTTTTCTGACCTATTTTATAAATTGATATATGGATGGTGTAGTAACATCATGTATCAAGATATATCAACTTAGTTATGCCACTTTAAAGAAATTATCTTTGGAAAGGTCCAGCTTTGTAACCATTGGGGTTAGAATCTGTATTTTTTTTACTCTAAGCTTAGACTCCAGTTACCAAGAATCAGCCCTATCATTACAGTTTTTTTGTGTTAGTGCTATTTTGTGTGTATTGAAACTATTTAACGCTGCTTTTTGAGTATAATATTGATACATGACTTTTAGTTTTGACCCAGCCAAAAAATGGCAAACACATACAGTAATACTGGTACTTTTTTTGTACTTACAGGTTGTATTGATACAATTTTTTGTAGAATTACATGACAGCTTAAAAAAATTATAAAACGACTTTTTTCTTACTTTTTCTGAATTTGGTAAAACTAAACAGTTATTTCAAAACTGGCCAGTTTGCAACTTAATTTTTATTCATGTTATGTCCTTAACCACATTATAAGCATATCACTCTCCCCTTTAGCAACCACTACTCTTCCTTGCTTTCGCAGGCTTTGCCTATTACAAAGTACCAACAGCACTGTTTAGTGCCAAGGTATGGATTTATTACTTTTGTATAGTACAAGACACATATACATGCTTCAATGTAGATGCAGATGCCATGCAAAGCAAATGCATATATGCATGCAAAATACATACATACACCTCACAGAATAAACAAGCATATCCCACACAATGCACAAACTCTGAACTTTTAACCTGATCAGCTCCTGCATTGGGACCTTTGAAGTCTCATAATGTTTTGTAACAAAACAAAAAAAAGTCTCATTCACTATGACTGATCAACTTACGTTGCTCCCTCTTGGGATTTATTAATCTTGATGGAGTGGGACAATTTCATTTTCCATGTTCTTGGTTCCTGGAGCACTAACAATCCCATGGTCTGAAAACCTACTCCAAGCCCTGAATGCTCTATCACTGACATCAGCAATAACATCCAACAACTTCTCTTATACAATATCAATTGCAATTATAAAGAAAAAAATGTGCCCCATAGAGGAATCTAACCTAGGTCTCTCAAATACTGTCCTGGCACTCAATTCAATAAATGTATTGATCAGCTTAAAATTGCCATTACAGAAAAATAATTTTGTAACATTTTAGACACATACAGAAATATAAAACTAGTTTTACGTTAGCAGCATAGGTTTACATTAACAATATATCTATATAGACATATCATATTGCACATCTCAAGTTAATTTTTTCTGAGTACATGTGACAGATATCATCACAATTTATTTATAGAAGTCAGTCAAAAAACTAGCATAATTCATTGTACAAATATACTCCACAAAAGACATTTGGTTGCCTCAGATAGCTTTGCGATAACTTAATTTCTAATCCACAATTAATCTAACTTCTATTCTCAGTAGAACATGCAATACACCTGGTTCTTATTTTTGTTATTTCTGTCAAAAAAAGTGCAAGTTTATTTAAAATGTTAACATTTTCAGAATTAAAAATTAGATCCAAAAGGAATCTAGATGGTGTTATATGGAGCCAGTTATCTCATTTAAGTACTTTTCCAATAATTTGTTGTACCAGGGACATCTCAAAATAATGTGTTCCAGATCCTCAGGTTCTTTTCGTGAACAGTAACATAATATCGATTAATGAGGTGAATTTTTATATCTAGCCATGAGTAAATTGCTCGGAAAAATGTCAAACCTATACTGAGCAAACAGATATCTATACTGAGGAATCTGAACAGCTACAAGAACATATTTTAATGAGTGTTCAACAGTGTTTTTCACCAGCCACCTGAAGACTTTTAGTTTTTTTATATTTTTCAAATCAGCTTCCTTGGCACGTTGGTGAATATTTTTCGTAACATATTTGGGTAATATTCAGAGAAATTTTTTGATTTCTACGTTGTTTTAAATAAAAAAGGTTATAACATTTTAATGTATAGTATATATTAATTAACCAGCCAGTCCTAATATAAGCAAATAGCACAATTTTCTCCTCTGGGCTATTTGCCAATAAAGTCTCTTTTATTTTAGTTTGTGGCCCCCGATATTAAGAATTGCACCCGGCAATGGTGCATATGGTGGTGCAGCACAACTGTGTTACATTGGTGCAACCCAGGGATATATTCAAAAGAGATGAGCAATGGCGCATCTCCTCTGAATATATCAGGTAATGCGCACTGTGCAAATATGATGCACTGGTGCATCCCCCCAGACAGGGCTGAATACCAGGAATGGGAACTGTGCCAGTGCAACAGAGTTACACTGTGTGCAAATTCCAGATATTCAGCTGGCAGCATGCAAATGGGGCCAGAATGTATGCAAGGTGCACATGGGGCCATTTGCATATCATTATGGACCCATTTGCATGAGTTGTGCAGGGCTGGCCAGCAAAATGCACATGGCACCCTGCACAGCAGGTGGTGCTGCCAGAGGAGGTCTAGTGGTACCCCCCTCCCTCCCCATACTCCAATTGCTGTAAAATCACTGTTTAAACATTCCCTGGTAGTCTAGTGGCACCCCCTTCCTCCCCATAGCCCGATTACCATAAAACAACAATTTAGATATTCCCTGGTAGTCTAGTGGTCCCCTCACACCTCCCATAGCTCCGAGTGCCAAAAACATAGTGTTTCAGAATTCCCTGGCAGTCCAGTGGAACCCCCACCCCTCCTGTAGCTGTTATCCTCATAAAATAACATGTTTAGTATTCCCTGGTAGTCTAGTGGTAACCCCACCCCACCTGTATCCCTGATTGCCCATAAATGTGATGTAAATAATTCCCTGGTGGTCCAGTGATACTCCCTACCCACACAGGAATCCACCACCAACTCTCTCCCGTCATCGGCAGGCAGCAGCAAACATATGCAGTGCATAATGTAATAATCATTCACAAATATATGAATGAATGACTTCATTCACATATTTGTGAATGACTATTACAGTATGCACTGCAAGTCCATTGGTCCAGTGTGGACCAATGGGCATACAACTGATACTGTAGCTGTCATTCAGTGGGCAGCTGCAGAGGTATGTGGGTGGGTTTGCTACTACCCACCGATGATGGCGGGCTGGGTGGGCGGGGTCCTGTGTGGGCTGGGGGTGCTAATGGACCACCAGGGTATTATTTACAATGCATTTATGGGCAACTGGGGATACAGGCGGGGTGAGGGTTACTAATTGACTGCCAGGGAACACTACAAATGTTATTGTACAGCAGTAGACCAGGGAGGGGCTGTGGACATGGCCTACCTAGAGTTTAGCAAGACATTTGACACAGTCCCACACAAAAGATTAATTGTCAAATTAACCAGCCTGTGAGTGGGTCCCAGGGCGGTAGCCTGGGTAAAACATTGGGTGGACAACAGGACACAGAAATGGAGTCCACTCTGAAGAAAGAGGGGTTACTAGTGGAGTACCGCAGGGTTCAGTACTGGATCCAGTCCTTTTTAATGTCTTTATAAGTGACATTGCAGAGGGACTGGAAGGAAAAGTATGCCTCTTTGCAGATGACACAAAGATCTGCAAAAGGGTTGATACACAAGGAGGCATGAAAAGGATGAGAAGGGACTTGGCAATGCTGGAGGAATGGTCAGAAGTATGGCAGCTTGGATTCAATGCAAAGAAGTGCAAAATAATGCACCTGGGAAACAAAACCCAGAGGAAGATTACGGGGGGGGGGTAGTAACAACAACAAAAATGGAAAGGGACCTGGGGTAATCATATCAAATGACCTTAAGGTTAGCAAGCAATGTGAAAAAGCAGTAGGGAGGGCTGGGGGTATACTGGGATGTATAGGGAGAGGCATCACCAGCAGAAAACAGGAAGTTGTTATTCCTCTGTACAGACAATTGGTGAGACCTCATCTGGAGTACTCTATCCAGTTCTGGAGACCCCATCTCCACAAGGACATAGACAGGATAGAGACAGTCCAGAAGAGGGCAACTAAAATGGTGCAGGGTCTGCAAGAGAAGCCATATGAGGAGACACTAAAGGAGCTTAATATGTATACCCTTGAGGAAAGGAGGGACATGATATCAACTTTTAAGCTACCAGCTTGTGTAAGAACTATCTCAATTACCTGTACCCTGTAACTCAAATGTATTTTGTTTTTTGTTTGATCACAGTGTGACGTGGTGCCTCTGATGAAACCTGTACTATGTAACCTAAAATGTTATGTATGCCCTCAATGTGACGAGGTACCTTTGGAAATGAACCTCTGTCTCAAAGGTTGTAAACTGATTCTCACAAATAAAATAAAATAAAATAAAATAAGTACCTCTGTGGAATCAACAAAGTCCAAGAGGGTAGCATCTTTCAGAAAAAGAGATGTGCAAAAACAAGGGGATACAATTTAAAGATGGGGAGCAGTTCAGGGGCCATGTGGGGAAGTATTTTTTCACAAAGAGGGTGGTGGACACATGGAACAGCCTTCATGAGGAGGTTGTGGGGTCTAAAACTGTGGAAGAATTCAAGAATACATGGGACAGACATAAGGCAATTCTTGTGGAGGGTAAGAAGAAATGGACTGTTGGTTAACTAGGATCTGCAGCTTATCCTGTAGGTAGGGAAATGGGCAGACTAGGTGGGCCAAGCGGTCCTTATCTGCCATCAAAGTCTATGTTTCTATGTTTCATTGGGCTACAGGGGGAGGGAGGGGGTGCTACTAGACTACCAGACAATGTCTAAGCAGTTATTTTATGGTGATCAGGCTATGGGGAGGGTGCCGCTAGACTACCACGGAATGTCTAAGCAGTTTTTTTACAGTGATCAGGCTACGGGGAGGGAGGGAATGCTACTAGATTACCAGGGCAGTTTTAAACATTTATTTCTCAGTGATCAGGACTGTGGGAGAAGCAGAAGGGTACCACTGGACCAACAAGGACATATTCAGATGCTTGTGCATGGTATTCGGTGGGGGATGCCACCCACGGCTGGTGGCTGCTGTGTTGCACATTACAGTACAGCAGCACGCCTGTGGGAGGGTGGCATGTGAGCCCCATTTTTTGTAAAACAACTTTGAGCCCAAATTTGAGGCATCCCAGGGTTGTGCAGGCATATGTGCCACACATCCCGGGCTGAATATCAGGATGAGTCGCATCTGCATGGGCATCCCCCCTGGAGATGCACCGCATACATTATCTTTGCAACCCGACACATTGGGACTTATACTGTGCAAGTCCCTCTTTTGAATATTGTCCCAGGGCGCATTTCTGGGGTTGCACTGGTGCAACTCAGTTGTGCCAGGCACAACCCCTTTGAATATCTGGCCCTGTAACTTTATCCAGTATGTCACCAGATGTTCTTGAGTAAGATGACCAAAGCTGATTTGTCCAATATGTGTTCTAACCAGCACATTTGATGTGCTAGAGGGAACTCTTAATAACTATTTATATGTTTGTTTAAGAATAGTCTCTATTTTATCTAATTTTTCAGTACCCCATACTTCTACTGCATAAGCAGCTTGTGGAAAAATTTTTGCATTTCTAACTTTAATCATGGGAGCAACAGTTTTACCACCATATAATATGTCAAACATTTTTAGTAATTTTACTGAATTTTGAAGCTTCTGGCAGGTCCAAACAATATGCTTATTCCATTTGCCATTCTTTGAAAATAATACACCTAAATAGGGAAGCTCTTTAACAAATTCCAGTTTGTTTACCGTCAGTGTGAGGGATCTATACTTCTTTTTATCTCTAAACAGCATACTTTTTGTTTTATTTGGATCTGGTTTAAGATTATGGGTTTTACTTAATCCATCCAATTTATTTCATGCTCTCTGAAGACCCAGTCTATTGATGGAGGTCATTTGCATATGCAAGAACCAGTATAGATTTATTATTTTGGCCATGTAAAACTGAGTTATGAAGATGAAGATAGGGAGGCATACCAAATTTCCCTAAGGGAAGTAGGGAAGGCAGTAAGGTAGACACAGGCCAAAACCGAGGAAACACTAGCACAAACAGTAAAAGAAGGTGACAAGACTTTCGATAGATACATTAGTGAAAGGAGAAAGTCCAGAGGGGGTATTGCTAAGATCAAAGGAGATAAAGGGGCATGTGAGGAGGAGGACCATGTAAAAGCATCTATCCTATATAGATACTTCTGCTCAGTATTTACTGACGAGAAGGTAGGGCACGGCCCACAGCTCAGCACCATGGACACAGGGGGAGGGAGGTGAGCACTAGACCCTTCACAAAAGAAAGGGTCCTACAAGAGCTCAATAAGCTCAGGGTGGACAAGGCAATGGGATCAGATGGCATACATACCAGGGTACTAAAGGAGCTAAGGATAGAACTAGCAGAGCTATTATCAGAACTGTTTAGTGAGTCTCTAAACACAAGAGAGGTCCCAGCAGACTGGAGAAGGGCTCATGTGATCCTGCTCCACAAGAGTGGTAGCAGGGAGGAGGCAGAGAACTACGGACCAGTCTGTCTTACCTCAGTAGTGGGCAAGATTATGGAGGCACTCCTTAAGGAAAGGATAGTGCAACACCTGGAATCCATAGAAGCACAGGATCTAAGACAGCATGGGTTTACAAAAGGTCATAGATTTCTTTGATTGGGTAACCAGCGTGGTGGACCAAGAGGGAGCAGTTGATGTCACCTACCTTGACTTCAGCAAAGCTTTCGATACTGTTCCACATAGAAGATTGATTAATAAGCTGGGTAGGCTCAGGGTGGGTCAGACGTTTGTCAACTGGGTGGCAAACTGGTTGGTGGGCAGAAAACAGAGAGCGGTAGTAAATGGTATACAGTCAGAAGAGATGCAAGTCACAAGTGGGATACCTCATGGATCAGTCCTGGGGCCAGTCCTCTTCAATATCTTCATCAGTGACATTGCAGATGGACTGGAGGGTAAGGTTTGTCTGTTTGCAGATGACACCAAGATCTGCAACGAGTAGATGATCCAGATGGGGTGGGCAGAATGAGAAGAGATCTGGATAAACTAGCAAAATGATCGGAAGAGTGGCAACTGGGGTTTAATGCAAAGAAGTGCAAGATCATGAACATAGGGAAGAGAAACCCTGAAGCCACCTATAGGGTGGGAGGGGAGTTGCTGGCAGTCACAAGGGAAGAAAGAGACTTGGGCATCATCATCACAGATGACCTGAAATCATCCAAGCAGACCACTAAAGCAGTAGGTAAGGCTAGGGGGATGTTAAGATGTATTAGTAGGGGTATCACAAGTCGGAAGAAGGAGGTAATCATCTCTCTCTTTACAAGACACTGGTTAGGCCCCATCTGGAGTACTGTGTGCAGTACTGGAGGCCACACCTTCACAAGGACATTAACCAAATTGAGGCAGTCCAGAGAAGGGCAACCAAAATGGTGCAGAGACTGCATCAGAAAACATATGAGGACAGATTGACGGAGCGCAATATGTATACCCTGGAGCAAAGGAGGGAGAGAGATGATATGATCGAAACATTCAAACACCTTAAGGGCATTAGCAAGGTGAAAGAGTCTAACACGTTTCAATATAAGAAAAATAGCAGGACAAGAGGACACAGCATGAGATTAGAGGGAGGCCGATTAAAAGTTTATGTGAGGAAGTTCTTTTTCACAGAAAGGGTTGTGGATGCATGGAACGGCCTACCTCAGGAAGTGGTGGCTATGAATACAGTGCAGGGCTTCAAACATACATGGGATAGGCATAAGGGAGCAATACAGATGAGTATGAATAGATAGGCCATTGGCAGAGCAAAGGCCGATGGCACATTTATAAGGTAGAAAAAGAAATGGGCAGACTGGATGGGCCTTGCCGTCCTTGTCTGCCGTCAACGTCTATGTTTCTGTTTCTAAAGCATTAATTACATCATTGTGAATGAGTCTGCTAGGACTGTATATGTCTGCCAAGAAGGGGGTTCCCTTATGTGTCTATTACCCTTTTTCTGTATGTTATTCTTGTATGTGCACTGTTGTTTGTCCTACATGGAATGGCCACCCATGTATTTTTTGTATGGTGTTGTGTCTTTGCCCCCAATCTTGGTATACTTGATAGGTTAGAAGGTATTAGGAAAATCCCTTTATAAAACTAGGGGCTTAAGAGCTTCAAATAAAGTATGTGGTAGTTAAAACACCCTCAGTATCTATGAAAAATGAATTGCTGTGCTTTTGATTGAAAGCTAGCTGTTTTAATACACTCCTATTTAACTGTGGTGTTTTCTTCACGAATGTGCGCCATAGCACAATAGCGCAATAGTGCAATAGCAGGAGCTACGCGATGGTGCGCAGATTCGTGACAGCTTGCAAAATGCTGGCTTTTCTCCTCTGAGCTCCCGCTTTAAAACAGAGCTTGTTAAAACGTTAAACATGCTTATTAAGCACATTTCTTTAGTCACAAACCCAAACAGCCACTATGTACACTGTTAGAGTAAGTACATTGAAGGATTTCTTTGTGTAGAAAAGAATTACGCTCACCTTAAACAGGCTACAAGTGCCTTTGTGTGATACCCTCTGCAACTAGAGCTCTTATAGAGCTGGCCGGCCATAGAAGAGCCATATTTATGCTCAGCCTGTTGGTGGGAGGGACAATTAGAGTGTTTACCCTGAAATTATCTACAATAATGAATTAAAATGAGATTTGCTGCACTCCAAAGCAGAATTTGAATAAGACTGAACTATTACAATGAAGTTGAACAAATAATAAAGTTGTTAAACAAAGTTTTAATCATGTTATGTAACCTCAGTTGATTGACAGATGACTTGAACCAATCCAAAACATTTCTCAGTGTATATCTGTGGATGTTTAACTCTGTGTAATCAGATGCAGTTGGAGTGCTGAAGCAGCAGCATCCAGAGGAACTAGTGCTTACTAGTTGTTTTGTTTTCCTGGAGTGTGTTGATGCTGAAACTAAGCTATTTAAGTTCTTATTTTATTTATTTATTTTATTTTTATTATTTTGACGAACCAAGTCGGCTTATTTTTGTTCCTGTGTAATAAAAGAAGTTTATTCTGCAAAACTACAACTTGGCTTATGCGTCCATCTGTACCCACTTGGAGATTTTGACAATCATTAATATAGATATTAAACAGGGTCAGCACCAACACACAACCCTGTCTAACTCCATTAGTGTTAATTTTGTCTGTTAATAAGCCACTTTTGGAGTATTTGATTTCTGCCCATGTATGTGTATAAAATCTCTTGAAAAGTATTATAAGATCTTGATCAATACCTAATTTCAACATTTTTCCCACAAAAGAGAGCACAAAACAGTAGCGAAGGCTGACGTAAAGTCAACAAATGCAACAAAATGGGCTGCTTCTTTATGTTAATGTATTTTTCAATTAAATGGCTTAATACAAATATTTGTGTTACAGTACCAGAGTCTTTTCTGAACCCTGATTGTAGTTCAGATATTTTTTTTGTATACTCTAACCAGTCTGTTAACCTATTCAACAAAACTTTCGCAAAGATTTTTGAAATTGTATCTGGTAAAGTAATAGGTCTGTAGTTTGACGAATCCTTATGAGAACCTTTTTGTGTATGGGAAGAACATGGCAGCCCAACCATAAGTCAGGAATGTAGGCATACATTATGGATTTATTAAAAAAAGGAACTAAAACTAGAACCCACCAATCAATGTTGATAATTTTCAAATCAATCGGTATTTTATCCGGGCCTGAAGCTTTGTTACGCTTAAAACTTTCTATTGCTATTTTAACTTCAGTATATATAAACCATGTAAATAAATCACTTATCTCTGAAATACCTATTTTTTCGGTAATAAATACATCATAGAATACCAAAGAATGATGTTTAATCCAAATATCTGGTATATATATATATATATATATATATATATATATATGTCATGTTGGCTTTTATAGTTATTTGTTCCAATGGCTACTAATGTCCAGTATCTTTTATAATTTTTTTCCTCAACAGCATGCAGCATTAGATTCCAAAGTTCCTCTTGGTGCAACTTCCTTTGGTTATTTACATATTCTTTACATTGTTTCCTACTCTTGTTAAGATTCTTCAAATTTAATCTAGTAGGATTTTTTTAACAAATCAGGTAAGTACTAACATACTAAAATGCCAGCAGAGGAGGCCTAATGGTCTTTCATGTCTGCTTGATGGTCAGCACCCACACAGGGTACTGCCTTTGCTATCTCCCCCAACCCCTTGGGTTTCCCCATCCCCGGCCTAAGATGTTCCCCATGTATTGGACTTCCTCTGCTTCACTCTCCCCCTATACCTGTCCCAGCCCCTCCAGAACCTCTCTACAGTCTCTGCCTCCACCAGTCCCTTAGGCAGCACATTCCATGGCTCTACCACCCTCTCAGTGAAGTAACACCTCTTCCTCTCCCCCTTGAGTCTCCTCCCTCTAGCTTCCACCCATGTCCACTAGTTGCCCCCTTCTTTCCTTTGGAACACCCTGATTGAGCCTCCCTTATTAATCCCCTTTATGTACTTGAAGATCTCTATCATGTCCCCCCATCCCTCCTCTCCTCCAGGGTGTACATGTTGAGCTCCTCAAGCCTCTCCTCATAGGCCTTTTCCCCCAAGCCCCAGATAATTTTGGTTGCCCTCCTCTGGACCCTCTCCAGGAGTACAATGTCCCTTTTTAAGTGTGGTCTCCAAATGTGCACACAGTACTCGAGTTGAAGCCTAACCAAGCAGTTGTACAGAGGTAGGATCACTTCCCTTCTTCTGGAGGTGATCCCCCTAGTGATGCATCCCAGCATTCTATTGGCTTTTGTCATTGCCCTCCTACAAGTCTCAAAGTTGTTCATTTTGACATCCACCACCACCCACAGGTCCCTCTCATCCTTCGAGACTTGTAGTGTGTCTCCCCTAGGGTATATACGTAGCCAGGGTTCCTGGCCCCCAGGTGCAGAACCCTGCATTTCCCTGCAATGAACTTCAGTTTCCACTTCCTTGACCACCTCTCCAGTGCCTTAAGGTTCTCCTGTAGGGCCACTCTCCCCTCCTCCCCATCCACCACCACCCCCCCCAGCTTTGAGTCATCCACAAAGAGACTCATTTTGCTCCTGATACCCTTCCTTATGTCAGAGACATAGGTGTTAAACAGGAGGGGTCTAGGACCGATCCCTGGAGACCCCATTAATGACCCTCCTTGGAGATAAGACTAGTCACCCAACCACCACCCTCTGAGTACGTTTCGGGAACCAATTTTCTATCCATCTGATCATCTGCTTCCCCACTCCCATTTCCCCCAGTTTAACCAGCAGGCCACCATGAGGAACCGAATCAAACACCTTGCTGTAGTCTAGAAAGAGGACATCCACTGGCCTACCCTGGTCCAGTGCACTCATCACCCAATCTTAGAACTCCACAAGGTTTGTCTGACACAATCCCCCCAGGACGAAGCCATGCTGTCTATTATTTAGGTACCCCATTTGCTCCAGTATCACCCCTAGCATCTCCCTGATAATACCCTGCATCACCTTGTCCACCAATGATGTCAGGCTAACAGGCTTGCAGTTCCCCACCTCTTCTTTTGATCCTCCTTTGTGGATAGGCACAATATGGGCCACCCTCCAGTGTTGGGGTACCCACCCCATCTTCAGATAGATGTTGAAAAGCTCCACCAGGGGGGCTGCCAGGACATCTGCCAGTTCCCTCAGCACCCTGGGATGTATTTCATCTGGCTCTCATGCTTTCTCCATCCTAAGGGACCTGAGGGCTTCCCTCACTCTCTCTATTGGGATTTCAACCTCCACATCCTCCCCCTTGGCTCCCTGTACTGCCTTCCCCCCCACCTGATGGTGCTGTCCTTTCCTCCTCTCTAGACACATCATGACTCCCAAGCTCTACGGGTCCTGCCCCCTCAGCCAGTTCACCCCGTCTCCCCCGGAAAGACGTAATCCCCCCATTCTCCCTGGTAAAAACTGAGGCAAAGTACTCATTTTGTACCTTGGACTGTCCAAATCCTGCTGATCTGCCCCCTCACTTTCCTTTTTTCCTCAATGTATCTAAAGAACCCCTTGTATCCCCTCTTGATTTCCCTGGCCAAGAACTGCTCCTTCCTCACCTGGCTGATCTCAGCACCCTGGTGACCCTCCTAGCCATCAGTTCATACTCCCCCGATCCCTTTCACTCCTTGAGTGCTTGAAGTGCCTATAGGCAGCCTTCTTTTCCATCACCACCTCCTGAACCTCCCGGGTCTACCAACAGGGTTTTCTGTCCCTACTGAATTTGCGCCTCACTCTCACACAGGACCTGGTAGCCTCATGTACCCCTTCCTAATGATCTCCCATCTACCGTCAGCATCCATTTCTTTTGTCACCCTCTGTGGAATATTGAAAGCTCATAATATTTGTTCGTTTGAGTCTTTATTACATGTTTTACCATATCTAATATTAAAGTCAACCATTGTTAGTATTTCATTATATGTTGTACCCTTAGCTATTATCTTAATTTCCATCAAGAGATTTTGAATCAGAATTTCACTGTATTGTTTCAAATTAATGTGAGGATTATATACATTACCCAAGATAATAGTTACTTTGCAATTCGTTAACATAATTAAAATAAAATTTACATTTTGCTTGATTATAGTTTTTATGATTCATATCTTATCTGAAATCCTAATGTAGGTTACCAAACCACCCACCAATCTACCCTTTCTATTGATTTTTTATAGCAGAAGACTGAATTAGCACATAGCCGTTCAACTAAATATGCCCAATATTTTCCTCATCGTGTCATGTTTCCTGGAGTGAAAGAATATCCATTCTATTAAGAAAGGATAGAAACTCTGAGTCCACAAATTTAGCTCAAAGGTCTGCAATGTTCCAGGAAAGAAAAGAATATTTCCCTTTATATAATTCAAGAAAACAATTACTACTAATATCAAGTTTGCTACAATTACTCTCATCATCCGATACAGTTTGTTTCATATTTCTATCAGCAGTGGTCAGTCAATTACCTTCTTCAGCATGGATCTGATACCTATTAGTAATTTCAAGATCATACATTATTTTTGTCTGTGCTGCTTGGTTAGGAGTTAAATCTTTCTTTGTTAATAAGCCCCTATCCAAGTCAGCATGAAAATCAATGATGAGACTACCAAGCATATCTAGTTTGGCACTTGCAGCAAGAATATTGTCTACCAATTGTCTACTAGTAAGGACTAAATCAATTTGTTCTCCATCAAACTGGCTTCTAAATGTTCTCTGTATAGAGACTATATCATCATCATAAAATTCCAAACCAAGAACATTTGTGTGATAAGATGTACAATCATGGTTTTAAGTACAACAGATGATTCTGTATTTAAATGTGACACACCAAAGATGAAAAGTACAACCTCAGGGTCAGAATTTAGCCTATGCTCCAAATCAATTAGATCATGTAAAGAATGGACATGCACCAGTGAAGTAATAACATCTGATTTTGTTAGTAGGCCGTGATGTATCAATATTGAGGTAGATATAGGGTGGTCAATAGAAAGAGAATCATTTTCCAAAAACTAGAATTCCTCCAAACATATTGAGCCACTCTTTCACTTTTAAGTATCAGTGCGACTGCAAAATTTGTTGCCTACCTGATTCTCCTCAACATTTCCACTTATCAGCAATTCCTTTTAGTCCTATTATTGTTCTGTCCCAAGCAGTTCTTATCTCATTAATTTCAGATCCCAGAGCTTCCCTCATCCCAATATTGGACTCATCAAGATAAGATAAACCCACATATTGCGGCTCAGAGCAGGACTGGTCAGTCATAACTTCCTGTATCACAGGTTCTGAGGTTACTGTGATCTCTGGACTGAAACAAAAACTGGGTGTATGTTCAATTGCAGATGTTGTTAAAATATCTTCAGCAATATTAACACCCTTACATGGTTATTCTACACTTTATATACTAGAATTAGGAGGTTTTACATTGGTCCCCCCCCCTTACCCTCCTCATCAAGAAGTAAGACTGAATTGTCCAAGGAATTAACTGAATAATGACTTTTTGGAGTTGAAGTAAGTTCCACTGAACTATCAATTATGTTCACTAAATGCTTAGTAACTAAAGTTTGACCTGGTCCTTGAGCTTTGGCTATTACATCATTCTTTATCCCCTTATTTTTCCCCTTATTTCTCAAGTTATTCTTATTCCCCTCTGTTTTTGCATTTGCCTTTTTTCTTCCCCATTTACCTTTCTTAGGAATTTGCAATGATTGATGTGGGGAGGTGTTTTTACTTCTTGTTCTCATTTTTGGTTTTACAAGTCTCAACAATTTATACACACTAGTAAGGTTTGTAATGCACAATGAGACACAATCAGAACAGGAAATAGAAAAGGAACACAGAAGGTAACAAAAAAAAAGGAAAAAATATCAATAAAAACAACCAGAGAACAAATTAACAAGTCAACAACTATAGAAATATATTTCAACCAATCAGTACTAATGTTAACCTGTTAGTATACATCTGGGTGAAATCTTCACTAGAAAATCTCTGCTGTAAAAATGGTCACCAAAGTTACAAAATATAATGTCCACCTCGATGTTACTGACGAGTAGCTACTCTTGTGATCCTAAGTTGCACTAATAAAATATCAAGATCTGGAATGTCCTTAACGTCCTTAAAATGGTCCTTAAATGGTCCTTTAATCGACTGTAGGATAATTCCTGGTTCCATTTCACTCAGGGATTGAATATTAAATGTTCCTGCAGGAAACACATTAAAATTGGCAGGATAATAGGAACACCATAGATATCAAACACTTTCTAAATTATTCTGATGTATTCTGATTCATTCTAAATTATTGGAATACTTCTTAAGTTCCAACACTCTTAATTCACTGTTATTTTGTATCTTTCTATGCTAAAATAATTCAGATTCAATCTTGGCACAGTTTAACACAATTTAAATGTGTATCATCGGTTAATTATTTATCTTTATAAAGGCTAATGTTATTATATAATAACTATAATTATATTTATAATAATTATAGTCAAGTTGCCATCTGTAAATATTTAACTTAAGCCAAAAGTTTAAGATTTCCAGTTAACCAAATATAGCCTTATATTTTTTTACCTCTATTTGCTGTATAAAAATTATACCTTACAGCTTTTTACAACAATACACTCTAAATTATTTAGTTGGTACCTGCCATATTTCAAAGCCCAAACATAACACTGGAGTTCATCAATTTTCAAGCACTTGCACTTTAAAACTCATGCTCTTAGCATTCTTAAGCTGCTTCTCTACATGGAGAAAGCTGATATACTCCTGGGAAAATTATAAATGTACTTGATAAATCAAAAGTTCTTTTATATTTATATGTACTTCACTAATCTCTCCGTGACTATGGGTATGAGTATGGGTACATACCATTCAATGCGGTGTTGCCTTTTCCTTTTCTCTCTCTCTAAGAACGCAAATGCGTGTGGAACAACAGCTACTAACAATTATACTCAGATTTAGAAGTGACTGAATGATGTACAACAGCAAATGATACTCAGACACTCGGATGTAAAAGTGACTGAATGATGTACAACAGCAAACGATAGTCAGAAACCCAGCAGGAAACACTGTGCTGATCATACGCTTCTTGAGCTCTTTTTGCTGACAGTTGTCTTCTCGGTATGCGGACACCAACTAAATCCCAAAGTTATTTGTTCGTGCTCTTCCTTATATTGATAGTCAATTATAATTATAATTAATTGAGGTCAGTCAATTAATTAGGTATTAAATTCACAACGAGAGCTATGAGATAATTTCAACGCCCATGGAGAATCAATGAAACTATTAAACCAAGGCTGTGCCGAGTTATTTTGGCACCTGAGTTATTTCGGCAATCAGAATAAGCTGAGTAATAAACTACCAGAGTAATCCAGGAATTAACAGTCTTTTAAGTCCTAAAGGACTAAGTTAGTTAGTCAATGTGGAAAAACAGATAAAAAAAAACAGAACCATTATCCAGTTATCAAAAGCTCCAGTATCTATGGACACTGACATTTAAAAGATTCATTAGTTCAATAAAATATTGTATAGTATAATAAAATCCATCTAAAAATAAACACTTGTGTACAGACCAGAACCAAACATTTTATGCAGTGTTTTATGCAAAAAGAGCAAACAAAACATGAAATATACAAATAAATATCATAGCACACACTACACAGTTTTCAATATTAGATACACAAGTTTGCAAGTTTGAGGCTAGTCAGAGCTAGAAAAATGTTCGAGGGAGACAGTAACTAAACTGTATTTTAACAAAGTTCATTTATATCTACTGAGGGGAGGCAGACAGGCAGTATGGTCAGATGGCATGGACCAACTTTTCCTTCTGAAAATCTGTATTCTTCAGTGAACTGTACTCTTCCCGACTCCCAAGAACCAAGAACAAAGTTGTTTAACGGGATACTAGAGGGGTTATTTTCTGTTATAGAAGAAGTCATTCACCATTCGCAGGGATTACTGAATCCAGCTTCTCCCAGGGCTCCTGCCACCTCGGACTCCTCTCGAGGAGGGATGCACTCAGAGCTTCGCCACTTAGAAATCCAGTCAAAATTAAAACTCACAACACAGGATTGTCTGGAAGGGCTGAGCAAAGGGTAAAGTTGGAGAACTAATAAAATAAACAGTTTGCGTTTTTAGTGATTCACAAATGAGGCAATGGTGGCATACCTGTTATACCCTCATAAAGTGCATTTGCTCAGACCTGCTGTCATTGCTCCTCCATGGAAGCGCAGCATGCAGTTGCTCTAGGTCCTCTGTCCTGGTGCTCTGCAACTGTGCTATCATTCCAGATGGCTGCTGAGTGCAGATCCCCCGACACATAGCTGCACTGGAGATTAGTAATGAAGTCTCTGCTAAATGGATGAAATGCTTCCAACCAAGCTGCATTCAAACCTACATAAGCTTCAGTGCCTAAACTTGAACTAATTAAGTTGACTTCAAGACAGAACCAACAGTGTCATGTTCTGACACCCTATTTCAAGCCCTGTTGAAGCCCTGTGACTGACATAAGCAATGGCAACTAACAATTTCTCTCCTACCACATAAACTGATGTGAGAAAGAAAAAATGTGCCCCACTGGGAATCGAACACAGCTCTCCAGATATTGTATTGGTGCTCAGCCAATGTACTATCATTCCACATGGTGAGCCATACCCAGGGATGAACCAGGTAACTACAAACCAGTTAGCCTTACCTCCATTGTAGGTAAATTAATGGAGACCATTCTAAAGGAGAGACTAGTGAGCTTTCTGGAAGCCAATGGTCTCCAGGATGAAAGGCAGCATGGGTTTGTCTTGGGGAGCTCATGCCAGACCAACCTAATAGACTTTTCTTATTTGGTCATAAGGTCACTAGACCAGGGTCATGTGGTGGATGTCCTGTATCTAGAATTCAGCACAGTCACTGATTCAGTGTCACATGGAAGGATGTTCAGTGAACAGAGGAACCTGGTTGCCAGGGAAAAATTGGTGGGATGGGTCAGAAGCTGACTGAAGGACAGGAATCAGATGGTTATTGTGGGGGGGGGGGGTCTATTGAAACCCAGACCTATAACTAGCAGGGTCCCATAGAGCTCAGTACTAGGACCAGTATTATTCAACATCTTTATTGGGGACCTAGCAGATAGGGTTAAAAGAAAATCTACCTATTTGCAGATGGCACAAAGATCTGTGTGTGAGAGTGGACAGTGAAAATGGAAGGCAGGAGCTCAGAGATGACCTGGCAAAGCTCATGCACTGGTCAGGCATCTGGCAATTGGGGTTCAATGCTAAGAAGTGCATGGTCATGCACCTGGGTGCCAGGAACCTTGGGAATAGCTACTGGCTGGGGGTAGTACAGATATCCATTTCAAAGGAGGAAAAGGATCTAGGGGGTAATTGTCACAGAGGACATGAAACACTCTGCACAGTGTCATGAACCAAAAGCCAAAGCAAACAAAATACTGGGAGTACATCACCAGAAGAATCATCTCAAGGAAAGAAAAAGTGATCCTGCTTTTGCAGAGGTCACTGGTGAGACCATATTTAGAGCACTGTGTGCAGTTCTGGTACCCGTATTTAAGAAAGGACATCAAACTACTGGAGGGGGTCCAGCCAAGAGTGACCAAGATGATCCTAGGCCTGGGGACAAACCATATAAGAAGAGGCTGATGTAGCTCAACATGTATTCACTGCAGGATAGAAGGGAGAGGGAAGATATGATGGAAGAGTTCTCCTGTACTCCACATTGCATCATGGCAGGCTGCACTGTACAATAAATCTAGAAGGGTATTAAGATTTACACATCGGTCTAATGAACTTGTAGACCAACGAAAACTACTTCACCAAAACAATTAAGGGCTTCCAGTTTAGTGAAGATAGAAGCGATAGTTGCAATAGCTAAAGCATGAAATATAATTTCTCCATTGCTGTATGATAGAGTTGTGTGATGCATTATGTGCATCGAGCAGTCTTTCTAAAATATAGTGTCCTATATTCAAACACTGTGAAGAGCAAAGTGACTTAGTGTCAGCCAAACAGGGCTTTGCATGCTGAAGATTTAACTGGTGCCCCAGTTGCCACATTTGAAGATTCTGTTTACATGGCACACAGTGGTCTGCACATCAGCATAAAGGGAAGACTACACCGCATGGAAATGAAAGGTAGAAACATGCATATATGGCACAATTGTATATTGGAAGCCAGGTGGCCACATTAGTTGGCTGTATGTGTGGTGCTATCTAACGGACAAGAAAAGTAGGCTTTAACTGTGAGTAAAAGTGTGGGCCATACACCCCCTTCATCTCTCCATCCCCAATGAACTGTTCCCATTATCCAGTGTCACCCCCTTCCTCTCCCCATCCCCATGTAAAATGTCTCTGGCATCAGTGGCACCCCCTCTTTCCTCATCTCAATGTAAAATATCCAGGTGTCCTGTAATAAGCCCACCCCAGTCTCATGATGGCAGATAATGCAAACCTATCACTCACCTTCTAAGCCAACCATTGTCTGATTCACACAAACACTATATTTATTTAGTTTTTGGTTACCGGGAATGTGCATTAGGTAAAAATGTACCTACTTTTAGGCATGACCTGAGAGGGTACAGTCAGACAATAATTACAATACAGTGAAATAAAAATAATTTGTACAAAACAGCAAAGTATTAACAAGTAACAACAGCATGATACATGGTACAAATATAAAGTTTACAAAGCATACAAATTGTTATACTAGAGCATGGAAGTAAAAACAGTAAGTTCCTGAAACAGTTTGCACATGAGGGCATGTAAAGACAAAGGCAGTATGCATATCAGTGAAGGCAACCAAGGTTATTAAGAGGAGCATATAAGGACATTATGTAAGTGTCTATGGTAGGCAGTAAGGAAACTCTGTGCAGTCTCGCAGTTGCATATATCAAGGAGAATGGAATTCTAAACCCTAGGGGCAAGATTAGAAAAAGCAGAGTTCCCAACAATTGTTCTAATTTTCAGAGCAGAGAGGACAGCCAGATCAGACAACCTTCAGGGATATACACTGTGATTAGATGGAAGGAGAGAAGCAATTGACCTGAGAATCTGATAACAGATGACACACACATATACTGTACAACACCACCCAGAGGGAGCTCCCAAAGAGATTGAGGAGTGAGCCAGTGGACACCAGGGACATTGTAAATGGGGACTGTGAGAGAGGGGGTTTATACTGATATCGACATACCGGTAGGTACATCGTTAGAGTGGTTCCAAGATGTATCTGAAAATCAAAGAAGTTCTGGAGATGGGAGGGAACCGTGTCACTGGACACCAGGGACATTTTACATGGGGACGGGGAAAGAGAAAGGGTGTACATTGATTTGTGCACCATGTGGACAGGACTCAAATATGATGTCATAGCTACATAGCAGACCTTGAACAAGTGCTTACACTTTAAATTCTGGCTTCACTAAACACAGCAATACAATTATTTCACTGTAAAAATAGGAGTGCTGCAGTCTTATATCAAACTGGATAGCTCTTTTGTAGTCCACAGCCCACAGCCTTCATCTGCTGCACTGAACAAGGTGCCTTGATAATGGACTGCAGATTGACAAGTAATGATACGGTAATTATATGATAAGACAATGGTAGCGCTGTGCATGACCAGTAGGGTTATTTGCATGTTATGCACCAATATTGCACTTCAGTACTAATGTGTTTGTGTCTCACAAGCATCTCAGCTTGCTCAGAGCGCAGACGTGCTTAGGGTGAATAATCACCACTGTGGTTTGCATCCACACAAAGGTTAGGGTTCTGCCTTGCACAGCACTCACAGGGGATACAGTAGAAACATGTTAGCAATGTACAGAGCTTTAATGTGCAGTTTCAAATATGCAGTGTTTCCTGTTATCTTGTGCATGGTGTTGTGTGAGTATGCTGCTCTTTGTATGCTACTTAGCATGACCTTTAAATATGGAGACCATTGGGTTTTGTCTTGTATTTCACCACATGCAAATGTTCTACTGTGCTACAGTATCTGAATACTATGAAACCCAAGATGGAAAAAAACAGCTTACTGTATTGATAGATCCAGTTTTTGAGAAAAGCAAAGATGAAGTAGTGGTTACAATACTACTGAACACATATTCTTGAACATAAAAATATGTAGCCAAACCACTGGTACAACAGTAGTGCTACTGCTCATGATGATGATGATGATGATGACTGTTTTCAGAAATGAGCCTGAGCCAATGGAGAGCCAGCTGGGGGAGGAGGACTGAGCATCCCAGTGGATACTCTCCTCCTCTGGAGGGAAGGGATCTGCATCCTGTTGCTATACTGCCACCTGAGTGACCACAGATGGAGGTGCAGGAGAGTGATGCTGGTAGAGGAAGCTAGAGTTTGGTTGTCATCGGATGAACTCCTGGATGGAGAACAGGACAAAAACGGCAAATGGGTCTGGCAGAGGCAGATGAAGCTTCCATCTGTCCTCTAATTCATCCTGGTCCCTAGCCGTCAGCTCCTAGGAGCACTCTGAGCCTTCACCTTTACTGTGGGTGACCAGATAGGAAGGGAAAAGTAGCTAAGGATCTGAGAACAAATCTAGCACCGGGGGGGCATGCCACTGGGCAGCACAGCAGTGTGCCTTAGGTGGCCCGAAGAGTCACAGAAGTGCCGGCTGCAGGGTTTTGGGGGGGGTAGGCAACAGCACAGGTTGTTGATGAAAGAAGGTCCTGGTCAGGACCCAAAGGAGGCAAATGTATCATATCAGGAGAGGGAATCCCTGACAGCAAATCCGGTACAGTGATGCAACCCATTCAACGTCCACGGTGTCAATCGATGTCACAGTGATGTACTGATACACCAACTCCAGTATTGGCCGCTCCCCGACATCTGCCCCACGGGTTAGGGAATCTATAATTCCAGGTGGTGAGGGAAGAGACCCCACAGACAGTAAGGGAATCCAGCACTGTTGGGTCCATCAACATTTTGCCGTAGCGATGTGATCACCATCAGCAAAGTGGTGTTGCTGTAAAGTCCTTAGATAACTTTGCTGTCAAAGTGACTTGGTGTAACCGGAGCAAAAACTACAAAAGACATGTCCCTTAATATGGCTACTTGTAACACAGTACTGAGTTCCCTGCTGCCTTTGTATGTACTGTATGAATGTTTTCTGGTGAGTAAAGTAGACTGATTGGCAGATCTCCATGCATTAAAAATGTAGATCAGACTTTTCTCTGATATCATGCACTGCTGCTTTAAGCACAATTTCATCTGTTTGTATGTACACGGAGTGGTGCCTCATTTTGAATAAGAATGTTTTGTCATGCTGATTGGGTGAGAGGATGTGACACAAAGTTGAGTAGTTCTGTCAGCCCTAAACAGCATAAAAGAATGTTCTTATACAATGAAAGGAACCCTTCTGTGCACACATAAACATGTTATAAATCACTCAAGTCGGCCACTGTGATTTATAATAAGTGTGCGTTTTTTTTAAAACCGAGTGTAAAGCTCCTGCCCCCACCTCAGAAGTGGATCACTCCTCACAACGTTCTCTGATTAAATGACAACTGTATTTATGCAGGATAAGGACCCCAGGTGTTCTGAGTGCTGATCGGCTGAAATCGCAGAAATGATTTACCAAGTTTAGTAATAATAAAACACTGAAAAAGATAGTTTTCCCCAGACACTACAAAAACTCTCGATTAGTACTTTAAGGCAATAACAACATTTTTTTTAATGATTTAAACAGTTACCCACAAGTTCCAGTTACTGTTGCTGGCAGCCACCATCTCATGAGCAGCAGTGAGCTTCCCGAGCTCACTTTATGCTAATATGTCTGGCTGACCTCGGCTATTGGTCAGTATGGCATATTAGCATAAAGTGAGCTATAGAAACTCACTGCAGTTCATGAGATGGTAGCTGCCAACAATAGAAAGTGGAAGTTAAGGGTTACTGTTTAAATAATTAAAAAAGCATTTAGAGGTAGTTTTAAAAAAAATGTTACTGTCTGAAAGCACTAATCAGCCATTTTTGTAGCGACTGGGGAAAGCTGTGCTTTGTCCAGTGTTTTCCTTTAAAAACATCTAGCATTTTTATAGTGATTTTGAAAATACAAGGGGAGTTGGAGTTGGTTGTACATTTTCCAAGGCACTGACATATGGGTGATTTGTAAGTATTTTTACTTCTTTGCATTTTTTTGATATGCCAATAAATTTGTCTAAACATATAGCCCTGTCTGCACTTGTCTTTTTGTTGCAGCTGTGGAAAACACAAGGAAGCTGTTTCTTTACTGTTAAAGGGAAATGTCCACATACAATTGGATCCTCCCACGGCTGTCCCTAGAATGACATTCATGTGGGGAGCAGCCACGAGTCTTTCCATTAAATTGCTGTATAGCTGGAACTTCTAATTGCTCTGGTTTGGAACATGCATGTCTCAGTGTTATACCGAGACCACTGCACCCGTTCAGGGCATCCGTCGGAGTGCACCTGTCATTAGGGTGCCAAACTCTGAAATTCATCGCCCCTCCCTGAGGTCCACCCCCCTGGAGTTGGAATCTTCAGTTGGGGGAGCATGGGGGCAGGGAGCATAGCCCCCACATATATATAGTGATCGGGGAACATAAATCCTGGTGCCCTAATGACAGGCTCATTCCGACAGGCGTGTGCCGAGGGTGGAACCTACCAAGACCAGGTATAGATTGGCAGTATACAACAGTGTAATGGAAAGACCCATGGCTGCTCCCCACATGAAACATCATTCTAGGAACAGCCACAGGTGGTTGTGGGAGCACCGCTCAGTAGGGTCTACTTTGAAATGCCAGTGGAGAGGCAGGCAGGATTAACCAGAAAAATTATAAATATAACACATCACCAGAGACAGAAAAAATACCACTTTTCAGTAAATGCTAATTTGGCCCTCCCTCACACTGAGGTGGGATCCAATTTTACATGAATGGTTCCCTTTAAACAAGAATATACTGCACTTCTGTGCATTCTTTACAGTGTAGTTTCACAGATATTCCAGAATCAAATTTGTTGCTTTTTATCTACAAAATCCTTCATGATCGAGCACCTTCTCATTTGCCTGAGTGTTTACTCCAAACACCCCAGCCTGATGCCTGTATAACTCCGACAAGTGGTACAGTCACTGCCTGCTCCAAAAGTGAGCTTTTCCACTCTTGGAGCACTTTCAGCTAAAACATCAGCATTCATTTTTGAGTTCGGAATTGTAACAAATATGGCACAGATTTTAACTTGACCCACCTTTTTCTCTCCCTTGGGGAAAATGTGACTCACCATTTTAATGAGTTTTCGCTGCTGCAAGACAAATATAGGATTGATTGAACATTCTAACTCATTATTTTTTTTCCACTTAACCCCCACTGTGAATGCCCAGTTGGTTAGTGTCTCACAATGGCAAATATTTGAAATGAGCACTGCAGTCATACCTCTCAACCTTCTAGGACCAAAATCAGGGACACTCTCCCCAAAAATCAGGGACAAAGGATCAAAATCAATGATATCATATTTTATTCAGCGTGGGGCCATGCCATCCTATGACATGTACATCACATAATGTAGTACACTACAACATACGTAAAGAACATTTAATTTATGCTTTTTAAATGTCAAATTCAGTTGCATACTACCGAATAGCTCAATAAGAAAAAAACACAGGCAAATGTTTTGCATTTTTCTGTTGTCATTTTTTTTCATTTACTTACTTGAAACTAAAGTGGATCATAGGCACTGTTAGAGAAATCATTTAATTAGGATCCAGTGTTAAGTTAATTTCTAGGCTTTTAAGGATCCAGTGTTATTTCCAGACCTAACTATACAGAAATATACTGTATTGTAATCAGTACAGAGTAGACTTTGTTCAAGTTTCTAGACTGCACCACATAGTATCCATTCTTCTACACTTCACACTGTTCTTGCTTGTTCCTATGTAGAGCTGCTCTGTGCATACTGTTTTTAATACAACAGCATACTGCAACCTTATTAGTGAAAAAACAGTTGAATATACAGTAACAGTACCTCACTAGTCATTAAAGTAAAGCAGGCAACATGAAACAATATTGATCGGCGGAACTGCCAAAACACAATTACAGTCACTTTCTCATAACAGATACCGAATAAATTAAAATAAACATTCCATCAGTAAGAATTTTGGGCACTATTGCTCAGCCCAACTCACTCACACTCACCTCAGTAGTTGCGTTACATGGGAGCTGTAAAGGGGGAGTCCTACAAGTTCCTATTTACGCTGCCTACTGCTGCTGCTAACATCTGAATTACAGACTCAGTTATTCTTGCAGCTAAACTAACAGTTTCTGCCAGCTGTCTGTTAGTTTGATGCAGTCAGGACCAAGGAGATGGTCAGGGTCAACGGTCAGATTGCAGTGTGTGTGTCTCTCTCTCATGACACAAAGTCAGAGTACAAAAACAGACTGATGCTCTCTGTAAGCCTCATCAGGTTTGTGGAATGACTAGGGCTATGGGAGGGGTGTCTCCCTTTGTACTGTACATGTGGATGACCATCGTCGGCACAACCTGCTGTTTTCTGCTTCAACCTATTTAAATAGGTCTACTAGCACTGAAAATACCACCACCTGAACTGAGACTGCCTTACTAAACTTGGCACGCTTACCATCCATGAATCCTACTTCTTTGACTGAGCCTGACTTTATTAATTGCCAAGCTGTTTCATGCTCCATGAGCAAATAGAAGTTTTTACCTCAATGTAAACTGCAACCATCTTTTATTTACAGCAATTCTCCATAGCGAAAGCAAGCAGCAAACATGCCTGGTGTAAGTTACTCCTGCCATGCAGACCTGAATGGCCCTCTGGATTGACTCAATATGGCTTCTGTGCTGTGGAGATGGACCTGAGATGGGGCTGCCAATTACCTGTGCTGCTGCTGCTCATGGGATTTTTTAAAAGTTAATGCATCAGCATGTACTGTTTAATGAACACACTCAATTGGCTGTTCCACTTGCATGATGTCAGATGTCCACTAGCATCTGAAAACAGGAAGCAAGTGCATGCAGCTGTTGGAGAAAATGCCAGTTTCACTAGCATTCTCAAAATCATGAAAAGTAGCATGTCAGAACTTCAGGACAGGGGGTCTACATTTGGGAAATCCCCAAAAAATCAGGACAGTTGAGAGGTATGCCTACAGTACAGAGCTTTTCTTCATACAGAGTCCTGCCATAACCCAGGCAGAACACAAAGGCCATGCCTGCAATTCAATGAGCAGGGGCTACCAGTTACATTCTCCTTCCTGAGCTATTTACACCACCTCCCTTCAGTGCTATTCAGAAGCACTGTTTCTTTGCTGCAGGTGGAGGCTCTGCTGGAGTTCTGGCAACCCATCCCCCATTCTCCCTATATTTGCCTGCTGTTTTCCCTTTGTGTTCTCATGCTGCATGTTCTGTTTGTGCTTTCAGCAGCTTTCTAGATCAATATTTTTTTTTCTACCTTTCATGGCTGCAGCTTGTGCTGCCTTGTTTTTTACTACTGTGGGTGGAGCCTACAGGATTATTGCATGTACAAAAGGAGTAATGTCATGTTTCAAACAACATGAAGTTTTGCTTTATTCTGACATATGCAGTTAGGCTCTGCCTTTCAACTGCCCCAGAGAACAAAAAGTTAAACTTTCCATGACCAGCATGGAATGTTCACCATGAGCTCAGTTGAAGCCCCTGTCTGCTGTTGTTTAAACTGCGACCATCAGATTCTTTACTCCGCCTCACTGAACAGTCGCTCTAGAGATTTCTTCTGCTGCTCGGTTCAAAAAGTCGGTTGAAGTGTCGGTTTTCCGTTGGTTTCTACCAAATTGCTGTTACCGTTTAGTCGGTTCAATTCTCTGTCTGTGGTACCGTGAGTACTAGATAGGTTTTTTGTTTTGTTTCTGTGTGGAACTTGTAAATTGTGGATTGGTTCAGCTGAACTGATCAGTTTGAGGTAAAAAAGTTTGTGCTTACTTTAGAGTGTGGTAACCAGTCCATATCGGTTCTAAAAAAAAATGGATTTAATTACGTTTTTTTCCAAGACCCGTGACACGGTCAGAAACCGATAGGGGAGTCTTGCCTGGCGGATTGCCAAAAAACAGGTAAGTTTTTGGTTAGGATTGGCCATGTCTGAGAAACCCAAGGAAAAAAACGGGCCCACTGGGTTTCAACACTGCAGTGTGTGTGGGGAAGTCTTTGCCAAGGCTGATCCCCACACCACCTGTGTTTATAGTCTGGGGTTTGACCACCTCGATTCAGACTGCCAAATTTGCAAGAATTTTCCCAAATCTACCCTGGAAAAGAGATTAGGTAGACTGAGGGAAAGGGAGGCCAAGAAGTCTGATGACCCGAATGGCCAGCCCGGTTCGGTTCCGACCGAACCAGAAGGAGTGTCCTCTAACCAGGGCAATACTTCTTTGGGCAAAAGGAGAGCCGATTCCGAGGAATCAGTTCCAGTAAAAAGGAAAAGAAAAGACAAATCGACCGGTTCGGACCCAGAATTTCATACTCCAACCGTCGATGAGATAGCCAAGGTGATAAGGATTGTGCAATCGCTTAGTTCGGTTCCGACCGAACCGGCACCATCTGGCAGGAGCTCAGTTCGGTCGGTTCCCCCGGTTCCGGATTATACTTTGGAAGAATTTTATGAACCGGAGGAGGAGGAGGAAGAGTATGAGGATGATTATGGTGATAGTGAAAGTCTGGATGTGCCTATTGACCCTCACATCTCCCCAGACAGACCTTCAGGTGTTTCTCCTCCTAGGCTTTCTGAGTTCCCTTCACACTATATGTTTTACAAAAAAGTGTCTGAGACCCTCCAGCTTCCTGTGGAGGAAGCAGTTGAGGATCAGGAAAAGCCTGATTATGTTGAGATGATGGACATCCCAGAGTCCAGGAGACTGTCTATTCCCCTCCACAAATCCTTTGAGAAACAGACACATAAAATTCTTAAGTCTCCTAATTCTATACCTCCTGTGGACAGACGAATGGACAAGAGGTACACTCTCTCAGGCTCAGACACGGAGTTCCTTTTTCAGCAATGCAGCCATGTTGGGGTTGTGCAGGCTGATGTCTGTGATAAGTCAAATATTCCCTTGGCATCACACCCCCCAGACAAGGACTCCAGGAAGATTGATGCCATGGCAAAGAAACAATACATGGCAGCATCTTTGGGACTCAGGCAGGCTAACTATATGGCCTATACAGCCAGATACCAGAAGTCCAGGTGGGACACTGTGCTGGCTCTGGCTAAACAGGCCCCCAACCAGCTTGCCAAGGAGCTGGATCAGGTGGCTGCAGATGGGATTGAGGCATCGAAAGTACAGTTTCATGCTGCTGTAGACTCCAATGATGTATCATCAAGAGTCATGGCTACATCTGTGGCTCTTCAAAGGATGGGTTGGCTTAGATGTACTAGCCTCTCACAGGATACCCAGGGTAAGGCCATGGATTTTCCTATAATTGCTAATTCTCTGTTTGGGGAGCAGACAGAGAACTACAAGAAAAAGATGGATGAGTACAGGACCACCTACAGGAGTGCTCAGGCCAAAGAACGGCAAGCAACTCCTCAAAGGCAGCAGTCCAGGGGCAGGGGCAGGCCTTTCCAAAGGCCTTTTTACCAAGCTCAGGCCTCCACTTCTTCCTTTTCACAGAGGGGGTTCTTTAGAGGGAGAGGCAGAAGGGGGATGAGCAGGCCTGTATCCACCCCACAGCCTAAAGCCCCTGCCAAGCAAACACCCTGATGGGTCTGCCCGGGCTGATTCTCCCATACCAGTAGGGGAAGGCTGGCTTACTCTGTCCAGGACTGGAAGTCTCTTACATCAGACAAGTGGGTCCTGGAAGAAGTAAGCCAGGGACTGGTTCTCAGCTTCCAAAAATTTCCCAAGATGAGAACCAGATCTTTTCCACCTGCAAATCTATCAGAGACCCTTGCCCTAGAGGTAAAGGTTTCTTCTCTCCTAGCCCTCAGAGCTATAGAGAGGGTTCCCACCCTACACAGGGGCCAAAGATTGTACTCCAGGTACTTTCTAACCCAAAAAAGACAGGAGAATGGTGACCCATCCTGGACCTAAGATATCTGAACAAACATCTTTTGAAGCCAAAGTTCAAAATGGTAACTCTGGGAATTATCCTTCCCTCTCTAAGGCCAGGGGACTGGCTAGCCTCCCTGGACCTCAAAGATGCCTACTTTCACATTCCCATCAGGTGCTCCCATAGAAAGTACCTCAGGTTCAAGTTGCCCTCAGGCCACTATCAATTTAGAGCAATGCCCTTTGGCCTAACATCAGGCCCAAGGGTTTTCACAAAGTGCCTGGCAGTAGTAGTTGCTTTCCTAAGAAGAAAAAAGATCTCCATCTTCCCATACTTGGACGACTGGCTTATAGTAGGTCAGTATCCAGACCAAGTCAAGTCACATCTGCAAGTGACCCAGCAAGTGCTCACTTCCTTAGGATTCCTTCTCAACCTTCCGAAGTCAGTTCTCGAATCAATACACCTCCTCACCTTCATAGGTGCAGAACTGGATACAGTAAAGGCAATAGCCTTCCTTCCTCTGGAAAGGGCAAGGACCCTTATGGAACTGGCTCTTCATTCACCCTTCAGATGTCTCGACCAGCAAGGCATTTCCTTCAGCTTCTGGGCCACATGGCAGCTTCCACAGCAGTGGTCCAAGGGGCAAGATTCTAGATGAGGGACATTCAGTTGCACTTAAGAGCCTTCTGGTCCCAAACAAAGTATTCCCTTACCAAACTAATCCCAGTGACTCGGACCCTGATCCAAGCCTTGCAATGGTGGCAGGATCAGGACAATTTGAGACAAGGGGTTCCATTTGTCACTCAGTCTCATTCAGTGATACTCACCACAGATGCTTCCCTGCTGGGCTGGGGAGCCCATTTGGGGGATCTTACCACCCAAGGACTGTGGTCACCTCAGGAATCTCTGCTTCACATCAATCTCTTGGAACTCAGAGCAATGTTTCTGGCACTGCAAGCTTTTTCCAAATCTGTACAGAACAAGGTGGTTCAGGTCAGAACAGACAACACCACCACCATGTGGTACATCAACAAGCAAAGGGGCACTCAGTCTATGGCCTTGTGCACAGAAGCAATGAAGTTGTGGTCCCTGGCCTATTCCCTGCAAATCTCTCTGATAGCAGTTCACCTCCCAGGGAAGGACAATGTCCTAGCAGATGCACTGAGCAGAATATCCCAGGGCCATCACGAATGGGCCCTAGATCCTCTAGTTTTGAAAGTGATTTTCTCAAGATGGGGCACACCAGAGATAGATCTTTTTGCAGCCCCAGACAATCACCAACTTCCTTTCTTTTGTTGCAGACCCTCAGTCTTGGGCTCAGTCCCCCTGGATGCTCTGATTCTGAACTGGGAAGGGAAATTTCTGTATGCTTTTCTGCCCTTCCCTCTCCTGTTCAAAGTGTTAGTCAAGATAAGGTCACAACCATGCAAAGTGATTCTGATTGTTCCAGACTGGACCAGGCAGCCATGGTATCCCTTGTTGCTGTCCCTAGCAGTCCACCTTCCCCTGTCTCTTCCCAGGAATTACAACCTGTTGACATCCTCTCAGGGGAGGATTTGGTACCTGAATCTTCAGTCTCTCAATCTCAAGGCTTGGCTTTTGAAGAGTTAGAGTTTTCAGATCTGCATCTTTCCCAAGGGGTTCTGGATATCCTTAAAGCTTCTCGAAAGCCTTCCACTAGGAAGACTTACAACTCCAAATGGAAAAGATTCAGCATTTGGTGTTCTAAGAAGAATATTTCTCAGACTCTGCTGAATTGCCTATGGTTCTGGATTATATGGTCCATCTTAATGGCCTAGGCCTCAGACCAGCTACCCTTAAAGTACACTTGGCAGCTGTTTCTGCTTTCTTGTCAGTAGGCAAGTCTTCCTCTCTATCATCCCATCCTGTATTTTGTAAGTTTTTCAAGGGATTGCTTCACACCAATCCCCCCCTTTTTGGATCCTGCTCCTGCTTGGGACCTTAATGTTTGCATTGCTCAGCTTATGCAACCTCCCTTTGAGCCTTTGTCCTCAGCAGAGCTTAAGTACTTGACTTGGAAAACTGTGTTTTTGGTAGCCATTACTTCTGCCAGACGTATCAGTGAATTGCATGCCCTGTCAGTGGAATCTGATTTCATCTCTTTTTGCAGAGATAAAGTGGTCCTTAGAACTAACAGAAAGTTCTTGCCTAAAGTGGTTTCAGATTTCCACCTCAACCAGTCTATATCTCTCCCTGTTTTCTTCACTGACCATTCCTCCTTGGAAGAGAGGAGGCTACACAGCTTGGACATTAAAAGAGCCCTCAGCAACTACATAGAGCGTACCAAGGGTCACAGGTTTGAATCCCTCCAGTTGTTCCTTATGTATGGGGAAGTTGGTAAGGGCAAACCTGCCACTAAGAGATCTATTGCCAGGTGGATTGTTTCTTGTATACAATTCTGCTATGACAAATTGGGTAGAACTCCACCCTCAGGTCTGAGGGCTCATTCCACTAGAGGTACAGCTGCTTCCCTGGCTGCTGCCAGGGATATTCCTCTCTTAGAAATTTGTCAAGCAGCCACCTGGAAAACAGTCCATACTTTCATCAAACATTACTCTCTGGATATCCAGGCTAGAAGTGATGCTCAGTTTGGCACAGCAGTACTTCAGAGCTTGTTTCCAAAGTAGGTTCTGTCCCTCCTCAATGGAGGTACTGCTCGGTAGTCTGCATATGTCAGAATACAGCAAGACTCCATTAGAAGAAACAACATTACTAAGGTGAGTAATTTTTTCTTTCTGTCTGTGGAACTGACTGAAGGTGTAAATAGTCTCCTCTGCCTTACCATCCTCCAAGAAATGTTTACTGCCCTCAAATAAATACACTTTCATGTTAGTCAATGGTTGCAGGGTACTATTTTCTTTCTTAAATGTGTGGTACAAGAACTGGAACCTGAGTAGTGGGAGGCAGCATTGTTTTTTCTGGAGATGTAAGGTTCACCGCACCTCCACCCAAGAAGCTCCAAAAGGTCCATCCCACCTTTTTTTTATTCATGTGGGAGGAGCACGAGGTGGATCTATCATACTAAAAGAAGACTCACTAGAGTTTGGGGTGTGGACCAAGGAACAACAAATCTGTGGAGTCCCTGCATTTTGTTAAGGATTAAGAGATCAGAAGATACTTAAATTGCCTTCAAACTGACTTAAAAACAATTAGAACACATGATTATCAGAGTCACCTGGTGACTCAAACAGAAGCACTAAGAAATGTCTGAAACTACAGCTTAAGGATTCGACTTCAAGGAAACCCTTGGAACAAATGATTATCAGAGTCACCTGGTGTCTCAAAAGGAAACACTAAGAAATGTCTGAAACTACAGCCTAAGGATTCAGCTTCAAGGAAAACAGACAACTTTTAGGTATTTCTTAAACATTTATATACTAAAATGGGCATAGTACTTGGTAAACACAGTCTGTGATGAATTTATCACTCATTTTTCATTTAAAATAACATAAATGTAGTTTCACATTTTTACCATGAGGGAAGCAAGAAGATAAACCAGCATGGCTAACAAATGTATTCATTGACACCTCTGAATGAATGGGGTAGTTTTTTCTAACATTCCTTTTGAGTTAATTACTCCTGGGAACCTGTTATTCCAGTTTTTATGTGACTGTGCTCCTGAAACTTTCTGCATAACAAGTTCCCTTAGGCACCTCACAGTACCTCATTAAGCCATGTGACACCACCATCTTTGTAGGACATTGCATACTGTAACAAGGACCCAATTTTTTTGCCTTTTTCCAAATAATATACCAACTTCATTCTCAGGCAGGCTGTTCTGGGCTAGTGTTAATATTCTACTGAATTTTCTTAACTTGCAGTTTGTGACTATAGGTGTTTATAACAGAATGATAATAACCAATTTGCTTCTCCTGCAAATAGCCAGGCATTTGTGTGTCTAATTTCTGTTTGACTTACTGTAGGTTACACATAGAATCTGAAAAATTCATAACATGCTGTATCGTGATTCAATGAACTGATAAATGGGGATTTTGGTTTCTTTTACAAATTCATCTTTCCTAACCATGGATATACTAAAACAAAAATTTCTTAACAAAATGTTTTTAAATAAAGTATCTGGTTTGGGGGGGGATGTCACAAGTAGAATGAGGCTTCAGAGATGAGGGAACTCACAGCAGCAGAAAAAAGAAGCATGTTGCAAGGTTTTAAATAATTGATTAGCAGTTTTTTCTTGGGATGATGTTAACTGTACAGAAAGTATTTATATTGATTTTCTAGAAGTGTTGTGTTTGTTAAACACAGTGAGGCAAGAGCTATTGATTTTCACAAAGTTTTAGTACTTTTATGAGCAAAACACTAATCAATTTTTAGAGTTAAATAAAACTCTGATGTTGGCATTAAAAGCTTAGTGGCACGAATGTAGAGGCACCAGTATTTAAGCATGACTTTGCTAGAGGATTAATTTTGACTGGGAGGTGAGGGAGCGAGTGAGTCTTGATATTTTTAGCATAATGGTTTTCTGAAACTTCAGCCTTCAATGGGTTAGACTTTGTAGCCATCTGTACAGTATATCACTAAACCACATGCAGTGGGGTATGGGTAAAACCCACATCACCAGACCCAGGCCAGAGCTATAAAATCTGGACTGGGCATAGTTTGTGCAAATATTGCTGATCTAGTAGAGCAGCAATAAAAGATAAACTATGCAATACCCTCAATACCACACCTACCCCAGTTTACATTTACCTGATGCCCATTTTTAGGCCTTATATAGTAATATCTTCTTTCAAGAGAACAGCTTGTAATGAAATGTGTCGAATTTACATTGGCATTTGGGCAGATGCACTTTTTATATTATATGAATTTTGTGTGTGAACTGTATAGCAGTCACTAAAAAAACAATTAAACATATCAAATATCTTCAAAAAACTTGTTTCAACATTGTGTTTATCTTACACCTTGTCACGACATTCAGTTGTCTCAGCAGTGTTTTCAGTTAAGGTACAGTACCTTCATGTATATGATGGCCTGGTTCTGTTGAGTTGATTGCTATAACAGTGCATAGAATCAAATGCAAAACATATAGGTAACTGTAATACAGAAGATGGCATTATTTTTAATTATACAATGGCAAGGAAAAATGTAAGAAGCTGACTGGTTGCTGACCCATTGAAACAGTGATGTCATTACACAATAACATCACCGTAGCTTTGGATTTGGATAATTCCTTGCATTTTCTCTTAAGAAATATTTTTCCACACTAACAAAAACATCCTTTAAAATGTATTTTTTATTCTGTATATAACAACAAGCCATTGTATAATTGCAATAAGGCACTCCAGGGTGTGTGTTATCTTGTAATAATGTCACTCCTGGGGTGGTGGAAGCACTCGGCTTTGCCTCATGCTTCAGCCCCCAGGAGTGACATTATTACATGATAACACACACCCTGTCATGCCTTATTGCTTAAATATGCCCTTTCTCAATGTACTATACTTTGATTCAGTTAGTGTATATGCAACAGCCTTCATGTGAACACTCTGGGCTTCTCTTTGACTCCTGATGTCTATTTGTTTTAGCTATTGTATATTGTTTGAACTGCTTTGGTCTTCTTGGTGTGGTGCCGGTGTGCCTAAACTATGTAATCTATTTATCTACTGCTACCCATGTATCTCCAGTGAATGATTGTTATAACTGTCTGCTCTCCAAGTCATTGTTTTTTGACTTGTTAACTGTGCTGTCTTTGTTTTAGTTTCAATGAGGTGCCTTTGTAAATCTGATATTTTTTAAATAAATAAATAACTGTTTATGTTTAAGCCCATGAAACACCCTTATCTAGTTAATGCATTCACAGTCGTAGTGGCTCTGCCAGAGCCTGTCTTGGTCAGTTACTCCTGCTGCACTCCTGCCTCATGTAACTCCTGTGCTTCTTTCTGTTTTGGTTCTTGGTGTGTTTATTAGTTTCCACAGTATATCCTACCCATGCCATTGTGCTGTTTTTTTCTTGTACTATTTCAAGCTTTTCCATTTTGCTGTTCATACTAGGTCACTTGCTGCTTCTCAGATCAACTGCATTCCTGCTCAATTGCTTTCAACTGGCTTCCTACCAAGGCAATCACTGTCATTTCTGTTATGTTCTTTTAATCAGTTTTATTAGTCAGTCTGCTCAACATTCACCAGCCCTAGTTCTAATGAATATACAGTTTATAGCCTTTCCTGCTGAGGCTGGGTTTAACCTCTCATTTTGATTAAGATGTATGTTCAATTTCAGTACCTTTCAGTCATTGTATTTTCCATCAATATCAGTAATTCCATTCAACAGTCATTATTAAGTTAAACTCTTGCCCCCAGGGTTCTCCCTGTGGGTAGACAGCTCTGGTCCCCCTGAAGTCCACATCTTGAGGGTGAGTCCCTTGCCTTGGGGAAGGGTCCTTCTCTATATGCTGCTTGTCTTCTGTGGCACCTCCTGGTAGTCCCATCAGGTGGTAAGGTCCAATGCTCCAGGGGAAGTTTTAGCCATTCTAACCTTTGGTCAGCCCCACCTCAAGATGTAGTATTCAAGACTTCAGCTGCCAGAAAGTAGGGTCCTAAGCCACACTGGCAGCACCTCTATAAGCTGTTTTCCCTGCATCTGCCCAAGTTCCACCTAGTCTCATTCCATATCCTCTTCCTTTACTTTCCATTCAGGGATAGGCCTCCTCATTGTCTCAAGGCTGGGTGATAGCCTTTCAGCAGTTGCTACTCTCATTCAACACTCTGATACGTGGAACATTTTGATGGGTGGGCCTCCTACAAGGAGAACTTCCTTTAGCTGCACAGGTCAACTTACAACACCCCAAAGCACCATCTTGTTAGAGGGATTGAGAGAGAGAGAGAGAGAGAGAGTTATTCCACCAAAATGTGCCACTGAACTTCAAACATCAAATTAGCATTCTGAGCTGTCACAGTAGTATGTTCCCATGCTAGGAGAGATGGCGTCTGAGGCCATGGCTCTCAAGGGTTATCCTCCAAATATTTTTTTCCTCTTCAGAATGCTGAAGGACATATTGTAGTATATGTATTTAAGTACAGTGTTTATCCTAGTACTAGGTTTCTGCTCCAAGTTGGGGTTGGATGGTGGCTCTCTTATCCTTCAATCCTGGTGTTCCATCTCATCATACAGAAGTCATGCCTCTATCTGCTGTTGGTTACAAGCTGTGGTCAAGTCACTGCTCTAAACAGTTTCTCTCTGATATAAATCATCACCAGCTACCATAAGTAAATACTCCACTCAGTCTCTGTGTTCACCACCTGCTGAACAGTACTTTTGGGTTCCTTTCTAAGGTACCTTTAGTCTTAAGGAATTATGTTCCCATGGCACCTCTGGGGTGGAACCCACCTCATGAGGGTTTCTTTGCCTTTATGGTACCCCAACAGAGTGGTAGTCCCCCATGGGACAGAGAGTGTGAAGGGCCAAAGTATAACATATAACAATCAAAAAACACTTTAATTCCACTGCCATCACACTATCAACTGCACAAACACAGCTCCTCACTAAGTTGCATGTGTCCACTGAACACAAAAGCTATGCCCGCAGTTCAGTGTGGATGGGAGCTGCCAGCTACACCCTCCTTTATAAGCTATTTAAGCAGGCTTCCTCTAGCCTCATTCAGAAGCACTGTTTCTTTGCCCCACCATCCCACCCTCCTCATCTAGTGGCACACCTCTTTCTTTGTGGCTTCTCCTTAAGGTACCTTTAGCCTAAAGGAGTTATGTTCCCATGGCACCTCTAAGGGTGAAACCCTCTCAAGATGGTTCCTTTGCCTTCACTCTACCCTGACAGGGTGGTAGTTTCCCACTGGACTGAGTGCAAATGGCCAAAGTATCCATGTATAACAGTCACACAACACATTTCATCAACTACCTTCAGACTACCAGTAATGTTGCACAAGCTTAACTCCTCATTAAGTTGTGTATAGCACTGAACTTGGAAAATGTTTCTTATTGTTGCTTTGTGGCAATCTCTTCCACAGACATTTGAGACTCCTAAGGGTACTCATGAAGTCTGTCTAGAGTGCTGCACTGCAGCACCAGCTCTACGTCAACAGGCCATTTAATAATCTGTAAACATAAGCTGAAGACCTTTTATTAGGGCTAAGCATTAACCCTCATTTACACAAAGTTTTTTTTTGTGTGTAAAATATCAAAATTACACACAATCCCCATTATAGTGAAAAATATTGTCTGAACAACTACTGTGCAAAAGTCCATATCTTTAAGGAAAAATAATGTTTTTGTTTGCTGGCAAACTGCAGTTTTTCCTTAACAATGGTAATTTTATTCATGAAAAACAGCTATTTTGCTTGAAAACAGGCAGCTGTTGTATACAAACTGCCAAATCTTTGCAATATCTGCAACAATAACTCTCAAACAAAAATGGAATTTTGCATGATTTTCAAGAGCACAAAGAGCAAACTCTGGCAAAGCCACTACAACTGTGAATGCATTAACTAGATAAGGGAGTTTCATGGACTTAAACATAAACATTTATTTATTTAAAAAATATCAGATTTACAAACCTTTGAGTCAGAGACTCATTTACAAAGGCACCTCGTCGAAACTAATACAAAGACAGCACAGTTAACAAGTCCAAAAACAATGGCTCAGACAGCAGACAGTTATAACAATCATTCACTGGAGATACATGGGTAGCAGAAGATAAACAGATGACATAGTTTAGGCACACAGGCACCGCATCAAGAAGACCAAAGCAGTTCAAACAATATATAATAGCTAAAGCAAATAGACATCAGGAGTCAAAGATAAGCCCAGAGTGTTCACATGAAGGCTGTTGCATACACTAACTGAATCAAAGTATAGTACATTGAGAAAGGGCATATTTAAGCAATAAGGCATGACAGGGTGTGTGTTATCATGTAATAACGTCACTCCTGGGGTAGGTTGAAGCACGAGGCAAAGCCGAGTATTTATTTGCATGTATTTATTTGATCCACTAGATCAGCAATATTTGCACAAGCTGTGCCCAGTGCAGATTTTACAGCACTGGTCCTGGACTGGTGATCTGGGTTTTACCCATACCACACTGCATATGGCTTAGTGATATACTGCACAGATGGCTGCAGAGTCAAACCCATTGAAGGCTGAAGTTTCAGAAAACTATTATGCTACAAATATCAAGACTCACTCCCTTCCTCACCCCCAGTCACAATTAATCCTCTACGAAAGTCATGCTTAAATACTTGTGCCTCTACATCCACGCTACTAAGCTTTTGATGCCAACATGCTCCTTCTTCTGCTGCTGTGAATTAAACTCTTTATTTAAAAACATTTTCTTGAGAAATGTTTGTTTTAGTATATCCATGGTCAGGAAAAATTAATTTGTAAAATAAATCAAAATCCCCATTTATCAGTTCATTGAATCACAATACAGCATGTTATGAATTTTTCAGATTCTGTGTTGAAATCTAGATTTAGTACTTGCTGTATTGGTCCTTGCAAGAACACATCCAGAAGCAAATGATTTTATACCTTTTAATGGACCAACATAGATGTAACAACAAGAACAAAGTGCTCTAGCTTTCAGACCAACCAGTCCTTCTTCAGAAGCCTAATGGCTGTTGTTTAGAAAAAAACAATACTTTTAACAGCTAGATTATGCAGAAAAAACAGAAAAAATCCCCATTGGTTTAAAGTACTCATTTAAAAAATACAGATGATGATGTCAGAGAAGTTTAACAGTATCATATTACCTTCAGCCAGGAGGTTCCCAGGGTCAAAGGTGCTTGGTGAAAAACACATACAAAGAATCCTACTGCATATAAATTGAATTGACGTAAGATAACACTGCTGGAGCAGATGACTCTTAAATCAAGCTACGAGTGTCATAGTGTGTATAAGGATGTGATTACTGAAAAGCAACCCCCACCCAGATTAAAGACATACTAAGAATGTCTTAGGACTCCAAGAAGTTTCAATGCATGCATTATAGACAAGAAATGACCAGTAAAATTGTCTTAAAAACATCAGTGCACACTGTATGATGTGTAAAACTTAGCTGGACCTATAACCTAGCTGTACTCTCCAGCTAGATATCATGCCCCATAATTTCAAAAACCTCTAGTGTAGTGACAGGACTTTATAAATGATCATTTAAATATAAATTGACAGTATTAGTGTCAAACAAAAAGCACTAGTCAAGGACCACCAAGGAATTAAGACCATGTAGCCTGATATGTACTGATGTCAATATACACTGAGAATTTAACAACTTGATGTACCAGAAGTGCCTAAGAAATCTTAAAAAGTGATACAAATGTAATTTCTCTCCTCCTCTTCACACAAACAATACACCCTACCCCACCTCACATCCCCATAATGCGGGGGGGGGGATAACTAGCTTTAAGGAGATACTCTCTCTCACACACATACACACACACTCTCTCCTAATGAACCTTTATTCACATCAGTCACTGCAATTGTTCCCCAGAGGAATTCAACTTGTCATGAAATCCTAAGTAAAAGGGCTCATGTATCCTAATACCTACAGAGTAAAAATGTGACACTATTTAACTGTACTTCTATCTGCATAGTATTATTAGGAGCAAACTTTCACCAGAACAGAATACCATGTCACACAATGACACACAACCCTGTAATTAACGCACCTGTAAGACTTGTGAGCTCATTTCCGCCTCAGACTGTGTGGTTACATCACAAAACAGATAATTCAAGGTGCATGGGAGTTATACATGCACATCACGACATGTTGTTTATTTCATTCAGTACAATAGATGTCCACAAACAGGTTATGTTGGAGAGACAAGCCAACAGCTCCACACTAGGATGAACTCGCACAGACATACTATTAGAACAAAGAAGACTGAAAATCCAGTAGGCACCATTTCTCCCAGCCTGACCACTCAATTTCGGATATGTCAATAATGGTCTTAAAAGGAAATCTCAAAAACACACAACAGAGATGAGCTTTTGAGATTAAACTTATTTTACATCTTAATATTGTAGCAGATGGGATGAACATTGATCTGGGTTTCATGGGACATTACAGAAACTGACATCCACAGACTTCTTCTTCAGACTGGCATATTATAGGACTTCAGCATGTGTGGTATGTGGGTGCGTGTGAGTATGTATGTGTGTGGGTATGTGTTGTGAAGCATGTGATAAAACTGGTGTGGGGCTTGCTGTCACATTGAGGTATGTCTCTGTTTAGATACATGAAGTTACAGTGTGTTACTACTCTACTTCACACACATAATGGATATTTATTTCTCCTTACTTTTATCTTTGCCCTGGAGTGGGGTTGATTCCATTGCACCATATTCATATTACCTAGCCTGTTACTGTACATACAGGAGTGTTATCATAGACTGTCACATATTCGTTTAATTCTGTACATATTGGGGTGTGATATCTCATTTGCTTGGGGGTCCTGGACATATCTTTTTACATTAGGGTAATATTGTAGTGATCTGTGGAAATGTAGGTATGTTAGACCTCTGGTCTTACACACATACTTTATATTTACTTCTACTTACCTTATCCTGGGGAGGGTGGCAGTTTTATTTCATTGTAGTTCTATCCAGAATCCTTGAAAGTGTTACTACGCAGATATCAGTACAGTTAAATAATGTCACATTTTTGCTCTGTAGGTATTAGGATACATGAGCCCTTTTACTTAGGATTTCTTGACAAGTTGAATTCCTTTGGGGAACAATTGCAGTGACTGATGTGAATAAAGGTTAATTAGGAGAGTGTGTGTGTGTGTGTGTGTGTGTGTGTGTGTGTGTGAAAGACAGAGAGAGAGAGAGTATCTCCTTAAAGCTAGTTATACCCCCCCCCCTGCATTATGGGGATGTGGGGTGGGATACGGTGTATTGTTTGTGTGAAGAAGAGGAAAGAATTTAAATTTGTATCACTTTTTCAGATTCCTTTGACACTTCTGGTACACCAAGTTGTTAAATTCTCAGTGTATTGACATCAGTACACATCAGGCTACATGGTTTTAATTTATTGGTGGTCCTCGACTAGAGTTTTTTGTTTGGCTCTAATACTGTCAATTTATATTTAAATTATCATTTATAAATTCCTGTCACTATACTAGAGGTTTTTGAAATTATGGGGCATGATATCTAGCTGGAAAGTACAGCTGGGTGATAGGTCCAGCTAAGTTTTAATCATCATACAGTGTGCACTGATGTTTTTAAGACAACTTTACTGGTAATTTCTTGTCTATAATGCATGCATTGAAACTTCTTGAAGTCCTAAAACATTCTTAGTATGTCTTTAATCTGGGTGGGTGTTGCTTTTCAGTAATCACATCCTCATACACACTGTGACACTCGTAGCTTGATTTAAGAGTCATCTGCTCCAGCAGTGTTATCTTATGCCAATTAAATTTATATGCAGTAGGATTCTTTGTATGTGTTTTGTACCAAGCACCTTTGACCCTGGGAACCTCCTGGCTGAAGGTAATATGGTACTGTTAAACTTCTCTGACATCATCATCTGTATTTTTTAAAATGAGTATTTTAAACCAATGGGGATTTTTTTCTGTTTTTTCTGCATAATCTAGCTGTTAAAAGTATTGTTTTTTCTAAACAATGGCCATTAGGCTTCTGAAGAAGGACTGGTTCGTCCAAAAGCTAGAGCACTTTGTTCTTGTTGTTTCATCTATGTTGGTCCATTGAAAGGTATCAAATCATCTGCTTCTGGATCAGATTCTATGTGTAACCTACAGTAAGTCAAACAGAAATTAGACACAAATGCCTATCTATTTGCAAGTGAAGCAAATGTGGTTATTATCATTCAGTTGTAAACACCTATAGTCACAGCCAGGATTCACATTGCTAGACTCTGGGTACGTATGACAAGTTTCCTAAATACTGGTACCTTATCCAGCTGTGTTCTGCTTGGGTGTGTGTGTGTGTGTGTGTGTGTGTGTGTGTGTGTGTGTGTTTAAACATGTAACTTTCTATAGTATATTGCATAGCATTGTGAATCTTGGCTACATTGTTTTTTTTTTTCTCTGCTGTGGCTAAGCTAAAAACTGTAACAAGACACTGGCCTGCTGTAGGGGCTATTAGACATCAAACCAAGGAGTATGCTGTGAAGACTAACTTGGAGAAGATGCAATAAAACAAACTTGAATGACAGCCCCCAGATGTCATAAAGCACCCAGGGAAAATTAGAAAAACTCCTCTAACAGCGAAGGCAGAAACAAAACACTGGATTGAAGTGAGAACTCAAAACTGGTAGTAATACATATATTCCTGATTTTAACATGCAGTTTTCCTTTAAGAAGATTCAGTAGAATATAAACAGTAGCCTAGAACTGCCTGCCTGAGAATGAAGTTGGTATCTTATCTGGAAAAAGGGAAGGCTAGGTCTCTTGTTATGAATGTCCTATAAAGTATCATGCTGACTGCTCTTAGGATGTTGATGTCAAATGCTGTGAGGTGCCATGGGGAACTTGTTATGCAGGAAGTTACAGGAAGTGTTTAACCCATTCTACTTCTAATAGCTTTCTCAAACTTAAAAAAAAAATACACTTCATCACAGACCATGTTTACAAAGTACTGTGCCCATGATTAAAATAATTTGAACCCTATCCCCCAAAAATGTGCCCTCACATGAACATGAATGATTTATCTGTAAAGACAATTAAAAAAAGTATTTCTAAATGCATTAGTAACACCAATGCAAGATTTTGAAACTACTAAAAAGACAAACTACTGTATATATATAGATAGACAGAATATGGTAAACAAACATTGTTAATCCCAAAAGCTGAACTTTGTTTTTAGTATATAAATGTTTAAGAAATACCTGAAAGCTGTCTATTTTCCTTAGTTTTTAGACACTTCTTAGTCTTTCCATTTGAGACACCAGGTGACTCTAATAATCATTTGTTTCAAGGGTTTTTAAGTCAGTTTGAAGGCATTTTAAGTATCTTCTGCTCTAGTCCTTAACAAAATGCAGGGAACTCCACAGAATTGTTCTGTTCCTTGGTCCACATCTCAAACATGTGAGTCTTCTTTCAGGATAATAGAGCCACCTCATGCCCCTCCCACATGAATAAAAAAAAAGGTGGGATGGACCTTTTGGAGCTTCCTGGGTGGAGGTGGGTGGACCTTACTTCCCCAAAAACAATGCTGCCTCCCACTACTCAGGTTCCAGTTCTTGTACCACCTATTTAAGAAAGAAAATAGTACCCTGCAACCATTGACTAACATGAAAGCATATTTATTTGAGGGTGGAAAACATTTCTTGGAGGAGGGTAAGGCGGAGGAGACTATTTACACCTTCAGTCAGTTCCACGGACAGAAAACATAGCATCACTACTTTTGTACAAGCAATACTCCTGTAGGCTCTGCCCACAGTCGTAAAAACCACATAGCCCTATCATTTTACTGTGTATTGAACTATACTGTAATCTAATTTAGGCCCTATCCACACCAGGCAACCATTTTTAAAAGTGATTTTAAAAAATGACTTACTTTGGGGGTCCAGTGTGTCCACACTAATTCCTTTTGCTGTCTGAGTTACCAGGTACCTTTTGCTGCAGAGGCAGAAGGCATTGCAAGTGCTGCAGTGTGCACACTGGGAAAATCTCATGACCAGCAAGGAATTGTGATCCCACAGAAAGGGTAACCAGATGACAAATTAGCTCAGTATAAGCTTATTATGGGTTTTTTTTTTGTTTTGTTTTTCCACTAGATTTTTCTCCTTGGCGGCCACATCCATCATTCAGGTATATACCCTGGTCTCAGGAATGTACCTTGTTCTGGCTTGTGTCTTCGATCTCCCCAGCTTCCAACAACCTGCCAGTTACCCCCACAGTTCTACCCTCCATGGCATTGGCTCTGGGAGAAGGGTTGTTCTCCTCCCCAAGGCAATCCACCATATGGACTAGGACTCGATGCCAGCAGGCACTAGTACCTCAGGAATCAGGACCCAGAAAATCATTTAGATGGCCAAGGATTTTTCTCTCTTTTTGTGGTCTCTCTCTCACTTCCCCAATGTGAGTGCAGCTTATGCCAGCATCACTTGCACACAGCACATCCGCTGCAGCAGAAGCAAGCTTCCTGGACCAACTGCTTGGGTCGCTTTGGCAGCGGAGCTCACAGTTGACCCTTCCCAGCTGAGGCATGCTACTGTGCAGCAGCTACCTCAACCCCACCTGCCTTCTGACATCATGACTTAGGTTCGCTTTTGAGCATGAGTCATCTGCATGGTAGCACTCTGGGCCACTGGTGTTATTTTTATTTTTTATTTTGAGGCTGTATAAAACAAATTTTCACCTTTGAAGTTGCACTTTATTCCCTTAACTAAAATTACAGCATGGTCTCTGTCCACACTGCTGTCAGCTTGTGTTATGGAAATCCTGTTGCTCTAAAACCATGTTCTATCCTACAGTACCTTGCAGCAGGACTAGAACATATTTTCAGAAATGGACTGTATCACATTCTTTACGGTGCTAATGTCTGACTGCTAACTTTTTAAACCATCTTAAAAGAGTTAAAATGATTTGAAAGATATAGTGTGGGCAGGGCTTATGAGAAGTTGATGCTGAAGGTAAATTCAATGGCCCCACTGAAATGCATCACTTTTGACAACAGCAAAGCCACCCAGAAGTGTATATCTCCCTTTAACAGTTTGTCACTTGGAATAACAATTATAAATAAGCAAAACTATCCCTTCCTAGGTGTCCAGGGCCTGTCCTGTGGCCACCCTTTCCACAATCCAGTCACCTTCCCCCATCCTCTCACTCAAACTTTTTTTTGTCATGTAAACAAAATGTCAACAGCATCTATTTAGAGAACCCCCTCCCCTCCACCCAGTCTCCAAACCTTTATTTTTTAGTAGGTGCCTCCTGAACCCTGATCATTAATTTGGGAAGGCAGACATAGAAAATTTTAGCTAGCTTAGTCACCACCACCCACTCAGTCTTTTGTCAGTTTCTCACTGGATGGTGCAGGCACATGATCTGGAGAGAGGAGATGGAGCAGTAGCATCAGTTGTGATCACTAGCAGACTGATTGGATCAGTCTGACAGGCATCACTAATGACACAGCTGTTCCACACCCTTCTGCAAGCAGTCTTGGTCAAAGTATTGAAGCCAAGTCAAAGCTAATGGGCCCAACTCAAAGATGAACCAAATTTACTCATGGTTCACTTCTCTCACCCTTGGCTTTAATTAGGACCCTTTTGCTTTGTTGATATGCACTATACAGTACTTTGGAGTACTTGTGCTAAAAGCACCCTGTCAGCCAACATTACACTGCATCCGTGCCAAAATGAAAACAGTGCAGTGCAAATTAAAAATGTAAATTCCATTAATGGTCACAAAAGCAGCTCAAAAAGGAAAAAAATAATTACCTCAAACAATTCAAACAATTTATAGTTTTTTTCCCCCTAGCTCAATGACAATTTGGACAGTTACCACAGCTTTCCATCTTCTGTCAAAGAAAGCTGTGCTGTAGGTAGATTGCTGGACCCTGAAGGTAGTATCCGAAGCTTTTAATGCATACAGATTTTCTGTGTGGGGTCTGGCCAGAAGGCATATTGTCCTTACTCTCTTGTAGGGTTTATCCATTTCCCTTTGCATATCTGACATCTGTTGGTTTATTTGCATCTGAATACTTATATCTGCTCAAAGCTCACAGAATTACTTTGAAGCTGCGCACAGTTGCTGAGTGCCATGCTAGCTGTGCCATGCTTGGTTCCCAGATCACTGTGACATTTTTCTTGTAACTCTAGGATGATTTTACTGTATTCTTCTAAAAATTGCATTATTAGCTACAGTATATGGACCCTAAGTCAATATTTACCTCTACACACAATACAATTCTATTTACATTTAGAAGAATATTTTTGATATATTTTAACAACATTTATAGCCATACTTTTATAGCGTGTTCCTGACTTTCCCTGACCTTTTTCTCAGACTAGTGCCATGGCTGGAACTTATTTGAAACTTTTTTTTTTACTTTATACTCACTGAACATTTGAACTGTTACATAGATAACAATAAAAATACAAAAAAAAACAAGGCTGCTTACATTTAAAAATATGTTTAACCGATGGCTTAATAAGTTAAGGTGCTATCTAGTTACAGTGAGAGGAATACTTATAATATGTAAACAAAATAGTCTTACGTCCCAGGTCTGTAAGTCCATAGGTTTTAAAATACCTCTGAAGATGAACTAAAACACATAAAGGTAATTTCCTGATCCATTTGTGATGTTAAAATTAATAGTTTGTAATAGTAAACCAATAAATTCAGATTCAGAGATCTGCTCAGAAAATAAGAACTGAGACCTGCAGATCACTCCCTCCCCCCGCCCTATCACTTATAAAATAAATCCCATACCTTGCCTTATTCAGGGTATTAAGTCTTGTCTGTGTTTCATAATGTAAATTACCCATCTCATCCAAAACAATTCAAAATGTGCAGTACGGCAGTTAATTTGTGCTGTTAATTTCTTCATTCTGTAAATCCCTGTGACCAGATCTTGCCACAGGGAAAGTGTGGGAGCATTGTTGGTAAGCCAGTTGTTTTGTGATGTTTTTTTTGTCTGCTAATAGGCAAATATTCAAAAGTTTCCTCATTGAAGGGGAGCACCACGGAGTTTCATAGCAAGAAAAGAGAAAAATGTTTACTGTTAAACACAATGGGATGTCGAAAATATCTGACAGTGCTCCCTCTAGTGAAGTGAAAAACAGGGCTAGTACAGGGCATTCCAAAAAAATATGCCCATTTGAGGCTGGCGAGTGCCAGCAACATTTCTAAAAAGCTGCCCCCCTTCCTGGAATGTTTTTACATTACACAGCTAGCACTATAAAAAATCAAACTGCCACCTTCCAAGAAAATTCTTTCCAACTATGCGACCCCATGGCTGAATGCAAATATCTGAGGTGTCTAGCCCAATCTTTGTCATCTATTTAAGTAAGTTTATCTGTTTCCCAAACCTGTTTGAAAGCGTGGGTGGATTCTGGGTTTAACTGATGTAAGGCACTATAAATATAAGAAAGTATGTGGGAAAGGGCAGCAGTGCCTTCTATGGCCTTAAACGCTGTCTGTATCATGGGTGGGAGGGTTGGATCTGCCAAATTAGGTGTCAAGAGTTGTTTTGTGAATTCTGTTGCTGGAAAATAATGAAATCTATCTGCCACCAATAATGAGTGTTTCTGTTGCAACTCTTCATATGTTTGTATCTTATCTTTTATAAAATGAAATATTAAATGTATCCAGAGTCATTCCCAATTCTTAAAACCATGGTCCAAATGAGCTGTGAGGAATGAGGCTAGATATGGGAGTGAATGGAACTTACGTGAAACTTATATGTTTTGGGAGGCTATGTATTTGTACTTTTAATAGGATGATTGTGATTATGTTCCCCTGGCAACCCATTCTGCTGATCTGACAACAACGAGTGAGTTCACAGCATGACCCCACCTCAGAGGCAATGTAGAAATCCTGTCCCTATGGCTCCCCTCCACCTGGCACCACTATGATGCAACCATGAATACAGAGGAGCTATCCTCCCTCTGTGAGACAGGGGGCATCTGATGCTGACAGTTCTTCCCTGCCTTTCTGGTCAGCACCAGGTGTTCTGAGTCCAAGGTAGCAATCTGGGTCTCCTAGTTGGTAAGCTAGAGCACTGCCACTGCACTAGTCAGCCGGCTTCCTAAATGATGCCTCTATCAACCCACTTCTTCCCCAATCCCTCTCCGCTCCCCTTCCAGCTTGAGAACCCAATATAAGTAACAATATTTCCTTCATGACACACTCTATCCCTGATCAATCATATTTTGCCCTCTATATCCAACACAGAAGTAAATTTTTCCTCCCTAACCTGTGACTTTCCAAAGTTTCCAGCATCCAGTACAAGTAAAAATGTTCCCTTCTCCAACTTGATGTGTTCCCAACTCTCTCAACTCCCTCTGCCTCGTTCCAGACTCTAGAACAAGTACAGTACAAATAAAACTGTCCCCTCTTTGAACCATTGCATCCCTGATACCTCCCTGTTCCCCTTGCACAACCCAAACACAAGTAAACATTCCCTCCACTCCCTGACTACTCCTCTGCTCACTCCCAGCAAAAAGTACAAGTAAAAATGTCCCCGCCACATCTGTGCTGTGTCCCTTACCAATGACTGTTCCCCCACATAGCCCCCCAAAATGTGAAAGTATTCACTGTCATTTAGTGGTACACCTTATCCCCTACCCTTGACAGTTACCACTACAGCCCTCCACTTAGCTGCACTGTAGGCTATTATATAATTGTGAATAGCATTACTGCATTCTTTTCTGTTCTCAATATGTTTACTGACTTTTTTAGCACAGTTAACTGCATTAACAGTATGGAACACAAAGCAACAGAACACAGAGATTATCACTGAAGAAAGCCTTTCATTAATATTACTGCTACTGTACTGTAGTCAGTGACCTTGCAGTGTGGTTTGAAACATGGGTCAAAGCAGATCTGCTAATGTAAGGAGTGTGGCTCAAAATGGGAAACTTCTGTGTCAAAAAGTAATCAAAAGCATACATTTCCATAGCACAGCTCTTCTATCAAAGCTCTACTTCTTGCCTCTATGGAAGCCCAGTGGGATGGTTACAGTGGTACAACAATCCTGCAACCAACATAAGGAGAGAGAAGCATGTATTTCCATAGCACAGAAGGCAAACAAAGTCTGGAAAAAATGTGTGCAGTTCACTGTTCCTTTTCTAATATATTTTTACACAACAGTTGTACCTCTCTAGCTCTCACTAGCAAGGGGAAGGGGGGACATTTCTGGGAGGGGTGGAATGTTTTCCCCTTTGGTGCATGTTAGTGCTATCCTTGACTGTAGTATTTGCAATTAGACTGCAGTTAACCAAGGAGGTGGTGGAGGGCTGAGCCCATTGACCTTGGGGATGCCTCTGAACACCAGCAAGTACTTTGTCCATTGGGGTCAAGCGTCAGGTATGGGGAATGGGAAGAAGGAATAGGGTGCTACTAGAAAATAGGGAGTGCTTGATATGAAACAGAGAATAAGAACAAGAGAGGGAAACACACAGATAGAGATAAGATGCTGCTATACACCAGAGAGTATTTGGAATCAGACATAGAAAGGAAGGGGTGCCACTGGAGACCAGCCAGTACATGGAATGAAAAGGGGACACAGAGAGTGCCACTGGACACCAATGAGTGTTTGGAGCAGGACAGAGTGAGAGAGAGGTGATGGAAACTAAAGAATATTTGGACTGAAACAAGGGCAGGGAATGGTACCACTGGAGAACAGGGACTGTTCAAAATGGGACTGAGAATTGTAGGAGTGTCTCTATGTAGCAGAAAGTGCTGCACAAATATTGGCAATGCCAACTAAGTCAAGCTCTCATTATCCTTTTAAAAAATATATTAACTACAAAAAAAAAATTACAGTAAAAGCAACACTTACAGTAGGGTTGCAGCATTTAACTATAAAAGAAGGAAAATGCAACATTATGGTAGAAATCCCTTTGAATCTTGGTGATTGTAAGGGGTGGAAGTAGAGTAATTTCTATTGATGTTATCCTATGTTTGGCAGTTCAGAAGCAACCTCTGGGCATTTGCTCAGTGAGCCAGTGTAGTCAGACATGTCACAGAGGTGATAAGCTACATTGCTCTTCAGTAATACCCATGGTCAAGCAATGAGCAGGACCTGGCCTAGTCTCAGATGAGACCACTGCCAAGATTCAGTGCTACAGTGTAACCAGAACCATCACAGTGAAGGATAGTGGACAAAAAAAACAGACCCCTGTGCTACTTCACTTAGACCATCCCTCAAATCTTAAAGGTGGATACACACTACCTCCCTTTACTAACTACTGCATCCAGGGAAAGTTCTGACATGCACCAAAAGGGAAAAAAGTTGCAATCTGCCCAAAACTGACCCCTTTCCTCGAGCCAGTTGGTCTAGAGTGATATCACTGCCTTATAACAATATCATATTAAAAGAAACAAGAAATGTAAATGCATACTTCATCTATTTGTAGCTATTGTTCTGACCAAGTAGGTTCCTGTTGTTACCCATGATGTTAAACCAGTGGGTCCAACTTAACCCAGGTTTTAAATACCCCAGCAGGGTCAGTGACTGTATCTGGCAACCAGTCTGCAACACACCTCCTGTACATTTTTGTGGATTCCAAATTGTGCAACTTTTTCCATATTGTTTCCATGTGATGCAGTGCTGAAGGCCTTGTTGAAGTCCAGATACAGCCACTACCCAACCTCTATGCATCTCTTGAGTCACCATTTCAAAGAAGGCAATCATGTTGTTTTAGCAGGGGCTGTCATTTTGTAAAGCCATGGTGTGCCGCTTACAGGTGGACTGGTGAATCAGCCAGGAAAACTGTGGATGAGTGAGCCAGAGGGACACTATCAAATTACCTGTGTGGCCCCTCACTATTTTTTGAGTTACTGTGATGAATGGTTATTAATTTTTTTTTTTCATTTATCAGGTCTAGGATTACAATACCTTTGAGCCAGGGCTCTTTTACAAAGGTTCCACATCAGGTTACAATTCAAAACATAAGACATGTAAGTCAGATTACAAATTGAATTCATAGGACAAGGTTACAAAGGTGTAAGCTAAACAGAGTTATATAGCATCTGAGAAACAAAACAAGTTTTTGAGGCTAGGTTACAAGGAGATAGCAGATGAGGTACAGAGATGATAGAGGACAAGAGAGAGGAAGAGTAGAGGGGGCGGAGAGCTATAGAGGAGGAGCACAGCCAGAGGCATTGTCATAGACATAACACGGGGAAGTGTGTGCTAAGGGGTAACCACATGCTAATAGGAGAGAGAACTGCATAAGGTTAGGGAAATATTCATGGGGTCAGCTAGTGGAGGCAGTCACAGGAGCTAGAGGCAGTGAGAGAGAGATGGAGCCTTGATTTAAATGCACGGAGGGTAGGAGTGGAGGAGATGTAACTATTTAGACCATTTAGCCAGCTGGGCACCCTGCAGGCAAAAGATCTTTTAGCTTGTGAGGTACGACAATGTGGAACCTGCAGAAGCTGTGATTCAGACCCCCTGGATGAGAGGGGGTTATTGCTAGAGTGCAGGAGTGCACACACTCCAGGGGGCACAAGGCCCATAGTTATTTTCTTCATCATGGTGCAGGGTTAGGTACTTTATCTGATTGGTGAGTTGCAGCCATCCAGTTTTTGCATAGAGGTCGCATGTATGTGTAAGGAGGTGGGATCCAATGAGAAGTCAGCAGGTCTTATTGAGGGAGGTGGATATGCATCTAAGAGCGGTAGCGGGGGCAGAGCCATCGATGATAAGCCCATGGTCAATAATGGAGACAACAGAGCTCTCAACAGCGACAGTCAGGGCTTCTGGGGTAAGATGTTGCCTATGCCAGAAGAGATGGAAATGGAAAGCATAACCCTATAGCTGGTGCTCTGATGCAAAATGAAGCCGAATGTGCCCACTTGTCTGGACTTTTGTTTTCAGTTTTGTAACACAGTGCACTGTAATCTTGATCCTCTTCCTACATACAAAGCAGTCCAGCCAAGAGAAGTACCATGAGATCAAGATTCTGCCGAAATCTCCTAATTCTGAGTCAATCTGTTTCAATACAGTGTTTCTGCTCAGTCTGCCTTGAAGTTTAGGGATCCCAGATGACAGCGTTAACTTCCATACAGTGAAGCAGCTTCATCACCTCCCTTTAATAAACTTTGCTTATTGTACCATCTTGTTTGCCTATGTAGGCCAATACTGATTTTTTGTTGTTCACTGTTTGAACTGACCTGTAGAAGAAGTGGCATCAGGAGCAATATAGAGCCAGATATTGCGTCATTGGATCAGGACTGTTTATGGGAATTTTTGATTGTAGGTTGACCCACTGCACCAAATGACTGCTGAGGTAGGCTCCCTATGTGGAGAGACTGGAATCCATAAAGACAGACTAACTGGATATTTTAGAAACACGCTCCTCATGATGCTTTGCCTTTATAGTGTATAGTGGAACATTGTTGTTCACTGAAATCTAGCGCTCTCAAAATGTTGTTCTGCTGCACTAGTGATGTCCGCAGGACAGCAGAACTAAAAAGACTTTTCATTCTGCTGCAGTGCGGATGTCACACATGGTGTCCTCAAGCAGCAATCTGAGAGTTAGTCCTATTTAAAAAAAAAAGATGTAGTATTTTTTTTTTTTTTTGGAGTCAACGACGTTCCACCATACACTATACAGAACAGTGCATGAGCACCAGTTAACAACAGGGCTGTTTTTTCACCTCGTTGGTACTATGACGACTGATTACCTCTCGAGCTGCGCTCTCGAGATAATCTGTCATCATAGTACCAACTCAGTGAAAGAATAGCCCTGTTGTTAACTGGTACTCATGCATTATCCTATATATGTCCACCACACAACTGACTGATCTAAATCCTTCATTGTAAATCCTATCTTTTTTCCTATTTTTATTCAGTTGGAGAAGTGGCTGCACATGAAGACCTCTTATACTGCATTCAGATGTCTAAGACATTGACATGAAGTACTATGATCTGTCCAACTGAGATTCACTGGATGTTAACTGAAAAATATTAAAAATGTATGTACTCATAAATCACAAACAAAAAGCACATATTTGCCACTCTACAAATACATACACATACACACACATTTCAGTTGTTTCACAATAAGTAATCATTTTTAATATCATTTTTTGCCAATGCCTTATTAAAATTTCAAGTAAACAACAAAGTGTATATACACAAAGTGTGTGCACTCTTCAAGAAACAGAAGGGAAACCATACATTTCATCTGTGTTAAAAATATGAGTCTTTGTTAGTTGCAATGCATTCCACAAAAGTGCAAAAAGTCATCACAGCACTGCAGAATATGCCACAACTCATTAAAGTAGCCTCAACAATGGTCCAAAAGACCCAGATGTTTTGAGGATACAATTCTTATTTGTAAAGGGTTCAGGTGTTTGGATCTCAGTGGCGACACTCCCATATGAGTTGTGGCACATTATGCCCTTTGTGATGGCTGTCTGCATTTAGGCACTTTTATGGAATCAACTGCAACTAATGAACAATTGTATTTTTAATGAACATGAACTATGTGCTTGTTCTTCTGTAGCTTGAGGAGTGTACAGACTTGATTTGGATGTGGATTAGAGAGTGCTAGCTGCCGCTGCATATTGAATTACCCAGCCCCACAGCATGTCCTCTTTTTTGTTTGGACATTTTGTTAAAGCTGAAAAGATTTTCATTTATTCTGCAATCAGAGACTCATATCATGAACATTAATAATTGAGCTCAACTCACAAAAGTTACATCCCACAAGTACTACAGAATTTGTCTGAAGTATATACAATACATATTTTTTATCCTGAATCAGAATTTTTAAATTGCTAAATAATTATTGAGATTTGTGATGCAGGTTTGAATCATTTACATGTTCCTTGGCTATCCTATTGAAAGCAGTTAACGATGTTGGGCTCCAGTGGGAGAAGATGAAATCCTTTTATAATAAAAAAATTATTGAAATGGTGACACAACTCAATAATAACAAGTAAATGATTAATTATGAGGGGTTGTAATTCTAGTTTTTAAAAGAGATGTGTGATGTGATGTGTGTAGCAGGGGAATGGCATCATTTACACGCATACTGCACATAGGTTTCTGTTTCAGCATAGTTTTCCATTTCCAATTAAGAGAACATTGTAGCTTTTCATCCAGCAAAACCTTCAGGAGAATAAGACTTGATTAATAAAGAGTGAATGGGATCTGGGAGATGACATTTTGCTCCTTGAGAAGAACATAAACTTGGGAATACTTAGGGTTTCAGAACCCTAGGAAGTCATCAGAATACACACCTGAATAGCCAAGAGACATCTTGCAAGCCCTATTTACTGATAGTACAGTTGGGGGCGGGGGGGGTCTCCCACCTCTTGACTCCAAATTATAAGGTACAGTGCAGTACATGAACTTTTGTCCAAGGCACTGTGTCTATGAAGGCTACCATTAAGCCCAGCAACTGCATGACATGCTACATGGAGCCCAGACTCCATCTCCTCATCAGAGCCATAGATGCTTGAAGTTTAGAAGAACATTACCCTCAAAGGGTAACTATGGCACAGACTGTGTCAACGTGTGCCCACAGCTTATTGAAATGGTACTGTGGCACAAGTGAATTCTCTTTGTTATTCATCTACCTGGAATCTACGATTCTACAGAATTAGCACATTTTCTATGGACATTTATTCTTGAATCTCCTTATTAATGGGAACAAAATAAGGGTCCTGTATACCTTTTTTTTCTGTGATATACATCTGCCTACTGATTATTTGTCTCTTTCTTTATGTTCCCATTTCTTCACTTTGGATGCACCTCTTATTATCAAGCTTTTCCAGTGATGTATGCTTATGCTTAGTGAAATATCCCTTTAGCATTAAGTGACAGAACAGATTGAAACTTCTTTCATTTTTGGCACTGGAAGCACTTATTCAGTTGAAAATTTTAGCTAAGTTGTTATACATAAGGGACTTTTTATACATCTTTGTGCTTTACTGGAAGTAACTTTCAGTATTGTATTTATGTGCCTATAAAGCCATTGCTACATGTCATATACATGTAATACAGATAACTGGCAGGGGGCAGAGCTAGCAGCCAGTGGGAACAGATGTGCTCAGAAACAGCTCTATATAACTTGCAACTTTTACACTAGTAAAAGCTTTATACCGCAATTTTTTGCAAAGCAGAATAACAAACCTGATAGATTTCAAACACTATACAACAGTACCAAATTTGTATGTTTTTGAGATGGGGAGACCACAACAGCCAACTGCTTAGCCAAGCAGCAAGTCCACTAGCCAGAAGTCGCAGAAACAGGCAGGAAGCAGTGGTTCAGATAAAGCAAGTGGTGGCGGTCTGCAGGATGAACCTACAAATGCAGCCCTATTGCAGGCTGTATGTGAACTAGATAGAAAAGTTGATTCGTTTAATACAAGAATTACAACAGTAGAAACATGAATGGACATGGTAACCAGGGAATCAAAAGCCACACAAGACTCAGCTAATAAGACAGATACTGCAGTTGCTGGTTTAATTAAAGAAAATACATTTTTGAGGAGCCAACTTGAGCAATTGTGAAGCTAGCAGGTTGCTAGCCTTGCTTGTAGAGCAGAAAGCAGCTAACTAAAAGAAGCGACATTTTCTTATTAATTTAAAACTTATATCTCAGCAGGAGTCATTGTCTGTTAAGATAAAGCAGACAGATAACTTTATTAGAAGTAGAAGGGGTCTTATTTAGGGTTAAGAAAAGAAAGAAAAGAAAGAAAGTCAGTGTGTGTTCTGGGCAGGGAAGGGTACTCAATCAGCTGACTTTGCTAAACCAGTAGGAGGAAAGAAAGTTTACCTGGGGGTGTGGTTTAGACATTATAAAAGCAGGTGAGTCAAATTACAACTTCCTGTTGCTAGCCTTTTTTCTTATTAATTGCCCTCCATCCACCCACCCAAAGCCAGTTCTACTTTTATAGCCACTGGATTTGACTGTCAACAGGAACTTCCTATTTGGCAGTAGGAAGGAAAAGATCATAGAGAAACATTGGTTTTGTCAACCCTAAAGGAAAAAAGTAGCTCACTCCCCCCCGCCCCCCAGCTGCTGGTGGTCTGATATTGAGCAAGGAAGAAGGAGGCTACTGAAGAAGATAGGAAGTTTCTGTCCCAGAACAGGAAGGGTGAGAGTTGTAAGGAGAGGAGAGGATAAGCATCCAGAGAAACAGTAGAGAGGACACAAAATAAGACATGATAGGAGTGGTGCAGTGCAATGGCTGTGGAGCGGCAGTGTTCCGGGAGACATTCTGGAGGCTGCGATGCTGCCCTATTTGCAGGCACCTCTCTGGTCTGAGAGAGGAGTTTGCCCGTCTCCAGGCTGACCTGGCTAGGATTCGTGAAACCTCCTCCCCCACCCAGGGACCACCAGGGCCAATGCCACTACCTCAAAGGTTGCCAAGAAAGAGGAGAGGCTGGACCAGGGTGGGCTCAAGGAGGGAGAGGGTGGTGGAACAGAGTTGCATCCCTCCAGCTGTACTCTCCACAATTCATTTGCTCTTCTGGTGGATAGTGGTTCCTCTATGGAGGCACCTGCAGTGGAGACCAAGGAGGATGCTGGGAACCTTCACAAAGGAGACCCACAGGAGGGTGGCATGGGACCCCACAGGGGAAGGAAACAACTCCTGGTGGGGGACTCAATCATCGGGGGGGTAGAATTGGGGGAAGAAGGGGAGAGGGAGGTAAGGTGCCTTCCTGGCGCCACGGCTTGGAGGGACAGGAAGTGAATCCTCAGGATCGTGGGAGGAGCTGCATGAGGGAGGGAGCTGGATGTCATTGTCCACCTAGGGACAAATGACCCGGCTAGCAATGGGATCAGAGCAGTGCAAGAGGAGTTTGAAGAGTTGGGAAGGGGCCTTAGACAAGTAGCGCATACGGTAACCTTCTCGGCGGTGCTGCCTGTCTATGGCAAGGGAGATGCTAGGGCACTTCTCACCAGGAAATTCAATGAGTGGTTGAAAAACTGGTGTGGAGCTCAGGGTTTTGGCTTCATTGGGGACTGGGGAGCCACCTGGAGGGATGCAGACCTATACTGGTGCGATGGTCTGCATCTGTCCAGGGGGGGAACCAGGATCCTAGGTGAGAGGTTTAAATGCTTCATTGGCAAGCATTTAAACTAGCCAAGAGGGGAGGCAGTGAAAAGGAGCAGGGAAATCCGAGCTTCCCCCACAAAACATGGTTATTAGTGAGGTAAACACCAAGGTACAGAAGTTATTAGGGAGCAGAACAGATTTAAATGTAAAAAAAAGCAAAGGCAGTAAGGACAGAAATGGGGCTAAAAGGGGTAAAGCTATCAAAAAGTGGAGGGTGATGATTACCAATGCCCGTAGTCTGTGTAACAAGCTCTCTGAACTAGTGGCCTTGATGGAAGAGGGTTGCCTGGATATTGTGGCAGTCACATAAACATGGTACACAGAGAACCATGACTGGGATGTCAACATACCAGGATACACAATCTACAGGAGGGACAGGGAGGGTGAAGAGGAGGAGGAGTAGCTCTCTATGTAAAGGAAGGGATCAAAGCAACAGAGCTAAAGAGTAAACAGGGAGCAGATGAGGCACTTTGGGTCACCCTGGAGACAGTAAATGGCACCACAATCCTCATGGGGGTTGTATACAGACCCCCATCTCAGGGAGAGGGAATGGACAAGGAAATGATAGAAGGCTTTCTTAGAATGGCAGAAAAAGAGGAGATATTGTTGATGGGGGACCTGAAGATGCCAGATGTTAACTGGAGCACCTTTGCTGCAGGCACATCCAAGAGCAGGGTCATTCTTGATGCCCTACAGGGGGCATGCCTCAGACAGCTAGTATTGGAACCCACACGGAGGGAGCAATCTTAGACCTGGTACTCTCAAATGGGGATGGAGAAAGAATCTCAGATTTAGAAGTGGGTAGCCATCTGGGAACAAGCGACCACCAAACAGTGTGGTTCACGATAAACACAGCTATACAATCAAGCCATACAAAAGCAAGAGTACTGGACTTTAGGAGGGCTGACTTTGGGAAAATGAGAGAGTGCCTCAGAAAAGCACTAGCAAACAGGCAAGAAGGAGGGGTGGAGGAACAATGGGGAGTGATCAAAACAGCCATCACAGAGGCAACAAGCCTTTGTGTAAAGCAAATCAATAAAACACAACGAAGGAAAATAACGCTATGGTTCTCAAAAGAGGTGGCAGGAAAGGTTAAGGAGAAAAGGACAGCATTCAGGAAATATAAGGAAACACAGAAGGAGCAGGACAGAGAACTTTATCAGTTAAAGCAGAAAGAGGCTGGGAAGGCAGTCAGAATAGCAAAGGCCCAAACCAAGGAAAGGATAGCCAATTCTGTTAAGAAGGGGGATAAGACCTTTTATAGGTACATTAGGGAGTGAAGAAAGACCAAAGGAGGGATACTGAAGCTTAATAAAGGGGAGGGAATGTGGGTAGAGGGTGACAGTGAAAAAGCTGGGATACTGAACAAATATTTCTGCTCAGTATTCACAAAGGAAGAGGAGGGGGAGTTACGTAAACCAAACAAGAGAAACACTCTGAAGACAGGGGTCGATACCAGTCCATTTACAGAAGAAAGGGTTCTGAAAGAACTAATAAAATTGAAGGTGGACAAAGCAATGGGGCCTGATGGAATTCACCCAAGAATTCTAAAAGAACTAAGGGTAGAACTAGTGACACCGCTGACTACTCTCTTTAACAAATCATGGGAGGATGGGATGGTACCCGAGGACTGGAGGAGGGCAGATGTGATTCTCTTCACAAAGTGGGAGCAGGACAGAGGCAGAAACTACAGACCAGTTAGTTTGACCTCAGTGGTAGGGAAAATGATGGAATCACTTCTGAAGGAAAGAACTGTTGAGTACCTAGAGGCCAGTGGGGCACAGGACCCAAGGCAGCATGGATTCTCAATGGGAAGGTCATGTCAGATGAATCTAATAGATTTCTTTGACTGGGTGACCAAAGTAGTAGACCAGGGAGGGGCTGTGGACATGGCCTACCTAGATTTTAGCAAGGCATTTGATACAGTCCCACATAAAAGATTAATTCACAAGATAGCCAGACTTGGAGTGGGTCCCCAGGTGGTAGCCTGGATAAAAAATTGGCTAGACAACAGGACGCAAAGGGTGGTAGTAAATGGAGTACACGATGAAGAAAGGAGGGTTACTAGTGGGGTACCGCAGGGTTCAGTACTGGGACCGGTCCTTTTTAATGTCTTTATGAGTGACATTGCAGAGGAACTGGAAGGAAAAGTATGTCTCTTTGCAGATTACACAAAGATCTGCAACAGGGTTGATACACAAGATGGAGTGGAAAGGATGAGAAGGGACTTGGCAAGGTTGGAGGAATGGTCAAATGAATGGCAGCTCAGATTCAATGCAAAGAAGTGCAAGGTAATGCACATGGGAAACAAAAACCCAGGGGAAGCATACACAATGGGGGGTGAGATACTGACAACAGTAAAAATGGAAAGGGACCTGGGGTAATTATATCAGATGACCTAAAGGTGGGCAAGCAATGTGAGAAGGCAGTAAGAAGGCTGGGGGGATACTGGATGCATAGGGAGAGGCATCAATAGTAGAAAACAGGAAGTTGCTATCCTCTGTACAGACAGTTGGTGAAACCCCATCTGAGTACTGAGTGCAGTTCTGGAGACCCATCTCCACAAAGACATAGACAGAGTGGAGGCCGTCCAGAGGAGGGCACACCAAATGGTGCAGGGTCTGCAACCAGAAGACATATGAAGAAAGACTAAAGGAGCTTAATATGTATACCCTTGAGGAAAGAAGGAGAGAGGGACATAATAGAAACTTTCAAGTACCTCAAGAGAATTAACAAAGTCCAAGAGGTAGCATCTTCCAGAAAAGAGATGTGCAAGAACAAGGGGTACAATTTGAAGATAGAAGGGGACGGCTCAGAGGTAATGTGAGGAAGTATTTTTTCACTGAAAGGGTTGTGGATGCATGAAACAGCCTTCCTGAGGAGGTCGTGGAGTCAAGAACAGTGGGGGACTTCAAGAATGCATGGGACAGGCATAAGGCAGTCCTACTGGGGGGTAGGAGGAAGTAAGCTGTTGGTTAACTAGGATCTGCAGCTTATCTGTTAGGTAGGAAAATGGGCAGACTAGGTGGGCCAAGCGGTCCTTATCTGCTGTCAAATTCTATGTTTCTATGTTTCTAATTGGAAAACAGCTCAAGTATGGCCATCATCAGGCTGCTGGATGTAGCACAGAAATCAGAAAAGATGGATACAATCAAACTCATGGGTCACCTGCTGAAAAAATTCCTTGACACTGAAATAAGGGATCAATTGTACAAGGTGCATTGGATCACACCTTGCCAACAGCCAGCTGAACCATCTCAACCAAGGACACTGTTACTGGTAACACATGGACCACATATTCTGAACCTAATTTTACAAACCACTAAGAATCAGAGCCCACTAATTCATGATGATGGATCGCTGGTATATATTTTCTCAGATCTCAGTTTTTTGACATGGCAGTGTCAGAAAGCCTTTGATTCTGTAAGAGCTGGCTTCTGTTTACTGGGAACTGCCCATGCCCCCCGACTTCCAGCTAAACTGAGGGTGACATACGTGGGTGGAGTATGCCCGTGGGTAGAGTACACCTATATACAGATCCCAGGAGGTGGGCAAAAAACTAGAAGCCATAAAATCTGACTTTGCAGCCATCCAGTCCACTTTGGACTCCAATACAGAGGGTTAAGATGGCAACAACTGTCTAATACTGTACTGTGCCTTTTTTAACATAAAAGTGGCCTGGACTATACGCTTGTTACTTAACTCATTGATTGTTAATGTGTTATTATTAAGCTTATGTTTTAGCAGTGTAACTGTCAAGGGGATACATTTTATTTCATTTCTTGTTTACACTGGAAAAGCACATTGGACAAGCTGCCCTTTGTCAAGTGCGACCAACATTTACAAACAACATGATTACATAAAATAAGATAAAACAAACATTATTTACAACAACATGTAGACTATGCATCTAAAATACTTGACAAATATTTCTTAAAAACAGGTAGAGATCTAATGGGCTTCATTGATTGTGGCAGGCGACTATAAGTGCTTAGACCAACATAATCAAAAGCAATGATGGATTTAAAATGGGAGGCCTGATATGGCGTGACAAACACTCCACTTTCTGCCTCTGAAAAAATTAAGCCATAATCTAAAACCAACAACAACAAGCTCTTCACCATAAGGACACAAGTTTCAGTAAAAGATTGTTTCTTACACTATATAAGGAGCTCAAGCATTAGTGTATTGTTTTTACCCTACAAGGTTAAGGCACTGTCCAGCGTAACTCCCAAATATCTAAATTAACTGTTTCAATAATTTCACCATTAAGGATCTTAATAAAAATTCACAATTCTCAATCCTTTCAGTTCTGCTGAAAACCATAGTTTTAGTTTTCTTAATGTTTAAGACCATCCCTTGGGTGTTAACCCAATGCTGTAAGTTGATAAAATATTTTTGAAAGATGTCATTCAAGGCTGCCACATCATTCCCACCTTTGAAAATAACCACGTTGTCTGTGTATAAAAGCATTTCTGAAGATGGGCAGGTTGAGGGTAGATCATTTAAGAGGAGGGAAAAAATTATGGGTCCCAATATGAAACCCTGCAGGACACCACAATTAACTAAGAAAACTCGAACAACTTGTCTGATTGATAATTCTGTGTTCATGGCTCGAGAAGTAGTCCCCAAACTATATAATTACATCCTCAGAGAAATTACAAAGAGACAATGTCTGAAGAAGTAAACTATGATCTACCAAGTCGAATGCCTAGGTGAGGTCCATGAACACAGAGGCCACTGTATTCCCCACATCAATGGCCTGATAGATATGGTTCATGAACCTCACCAAGGCAGTCTTGGTATTACGTAATGTTTGACACAGTAAGTTTAACGGTCAGCCACGCAACCACTGAGTATGATGTGGAACTCTGTCTGCCTACCTGAACTCATGAGCAAAACTGGTGGGAGCCATTTGCTGGAGTGGGAAGTGGTGAAGGCAATATGGAGGCAGCCATGAAGGTGATTTGTTGATGCACTATATAAGCATGGTGGCAGTAGTTCTGCATGGAGCCCCAGTTCAATGGATGGAAAACTGTGAGTACCCCATCAAATATGTTAATGAGTTTGCTTATTTAAAATCAGTCATTAGCTTAGATGGCTGATACCTAGAGGTCAGTGGGGCACAGGACCCAAGGCAGCATGGATTCACAGCGGGAAGGTCATGTCAGACAAATCTAATTGATTTATTTGACTGGGTGACCAAAGCAGTAGACCAGGGAGGGGCTGTGGATGTGGCCTACCTAGACTTTAGCAAGACATTTGACACAGTCCTGCACAAAAGATTAATAAACAAATTAGCCAGCCTGGGAGTGGGTCCCAGGGTGGTAGCCTGGGTAAAACACTGGTTGGACAACAGGACACAGCAGGTAATAGTAAATGGAGTCCACAGTAAAGAAAGGAGGGTTACTAGTAGGGTACCACAGGGTTCAGTACTGGGGCCAGTCCTTTTTAATGTCTTTATAAGTTACATTGCAGAGGGACTGGAAGGGAAAGTATGTCTCTTTGCAGATGACACAAAGATCTGCAACAGGGTTGATACACAAGGTGGGGTGTAAAGGATGAAAAGGGACTTGGCAAGGTTGGAGGAATGGTCAAATGTATGGCAGCTTAGATTCAATGCAAAGAAGTGCAAAGTAATGCATCTGGGAAACAAAAACCCAGGGGAAGAGTACACAATGGGGTGTGAGATACTGACAACAACAAAAATGGAAAGAGATCTGGGGGTAGTCATATCAGATGACCTAAAGGTGGGCCAGCAATGTGAGAAGGCAGTAAGAAAGGCTGGGGGGATAATGGGATACATAGGGAGAGGCATCACCAATAGAAAACAGGAAGTTGGAAGCCCTCTGTACAGACAGTTGGTAAAACCACATCTGGAGCGCTGTGTACAGTTCTGGAGACCCCATCTCTGCAAAGACACAGACAGGGTGGAGGCTGTCCAGAGGAGGGCAACCAAAATGATGCAGGGTCTGCATCAGAAGACATATGAAGAAAGACTAAAGGAGCTAAAGATGTATAGCCTCGAGGAAAGGTGGGAGAGGGGGGACATAATAGAAACTTTCAAATACCTCAAGGGAATCAACAAAGTCCAAGAGGGTAGCATCTTTCAGAAAAAGAGATGTGCAAAACAAGGGGGCACAATTTGAAGATAGAGGGGGACGGCTCAGAGGTAATGTGAGGAAGTATTTCTTCACAGAGAGGGTTGTGGATACATGGAACAGCCTTCCTGAGGAGGTCATAGAGTCAAAAACAGTGGGGGAATTCAAGAATGCATGGGACAGACATAAAGCAATTCTAGTGGGGGGGTAGGAGGAAGTAGGCTGTTGGTTAACTAGGATCTGCAGCTTATCCATTAGGTAGTAAAATGGGCAGACTAGGTGGGCCAAGCGGTCCTTATCTGCCATCAAATTCTATGTTTCTATCAGAATTATGCACTGCAGTGTTAAAAATGGTCCTTTGTTATCAGCCATAAACTTGTATCAAGGTTGTGTAATGGAATACATTAAAGGGTCTTATTTTTTTTTTGGTGCTCAATTTGAATTGTAGGTGGTAGATCTTTTTACCATCCTTATGTTCCAATAGTTGTTTCACCTCATATGAAGCTTACATATTCTGTGTTAAAAGCAAGGTCTTTTGCAAGGTTAATGAAGTTCTGATGCTCTTCTCTAATTAAAGTGGGGTAGGTTTATAAACCTGTCACGGTTTCTTAATTTACAGCTACTGGACAATAATGCCATGAGAGATGGCTTATTATGCTGAGGCACTGGCTACTATTATCAGACAATACATGTGTAGACATCATCCTAAACTATGCTGCTTAATAAGTTATCCTAGTGAACTTTCTTATGGACTGTATATTAATTTTGTCAGATCCCACACCATGACGTACCATAGGATGACAAGTGATTTTTCTCCAATTGTAACAATATTTAAAAATCTCCTGTACTTCATACCATGTTGTTTCTGAAAAGCCTTTGTGTATTTATGAAAATTGAGTAAAATTAAATTAAAAAACAGACACTTGTCTGGCATTTTGAATGTTTTATGTCATATATTTGCACTTCACATTTTCGTTTTTTTTTTCTGTACTTGGCACTTTAGTAATGTAAGACACTGGCCCCATTAAGGGAGACTAAGAGGGCAGTTCTGTGCAAATGAGCACAGTATTTAAATAAGAGCTTTCCTTACACTGGTTAATTCTAAAGAAGTCCCTCATCAGCAGGGATGAGCTGTCAGTTCCTGTCCACCATGTCTGTGGTGGTTGCTAATGAGAGAAATGTTAGCCTCAAATAAGTCTGTATCTACTTGCCTGTGAGTGCTTTTGGCTGTTTCATTTTTACAAACTACAGTATGTTTAGGTATCTGCGAGTGATGTACTGTAATAGATTGTTCTTGCATTATATGAGTGAGTCAGCCTGCTTATTGTTCGTGTGCATAGTGCACAATGGCATTTTGGGGTAGGTGTTCCATTCCTTTTGCTGCTTGAATCTTTCTGATCCAGCAGTACCAATATAGTACTATTACAGAATTCTGGTGGTGGGATTAATGGCAAGCTGTGCCTCTAACTCTATTGATGCGTCAAGAAGCAAGTTATTCAGCTACAAAGTCATGAAAGTGCCCTTCTTTCTGGGTATGGCAATCGTAATCATCAGTACCTTGGTGAACAGTGCAGTAGCTGCCAGTCTGAACAGAAGTGATGTGTATTAATTGTGCTAGTGGTTCGCCACACAGTAGCGATATATGTTATGTGACAACCAAACATGGTACAATCATCACTGAGTCTCCTGGACAAACTTTGTTGATGATGGAAGCCAGGAATTTTAATTTGAACTTCTGTTTCTTGACAAAGGCTTTCAGGTTTTTATGGTCTAGAACTAGGCAAAATCCTCCTATGTTTTTTGGGAATGATATAATATATTGGATACATGCTTTGATACCTCTCCTTAACAGGGAGTTCTTGTGAGGCCTCATCCTATTCAAATGATGTACTGTGGTCTGTACTGCATTTTCCCCAGATGTAACTCTCTTTGGCAGATCCACTTGAGGTGTGCACTGGATTTGGGAAAATGTAATTGTGTACCTGAAAGAGACACTTTCAATTTCCAGTCTGTTCATGCATATGCTGGACCATTTCTCAGTGAAATGTCTTTGTCTGCCTCCCACTGTGAGCTAGGAAAGCAACCGAACACATTCAGATGGAGGATTTCCCAAATCAGGACTGAAATGAGTAATTTTACTCTTGTTCATTCAGGTAGAAATGGTCTGCCTCTGTATGACTGTAACTTTGGACACACAAGACTCTCTAAATTGTGCTCTGTGGGGGAATAGATTCACAGGTTAGAAAATGGCTGGTACCTATAAAAAGTTCCATGGTCTGATCTGTGCCCCCACAGTTTTAGCTTAGCAAATTCTGTGAAGTATTCTGTAGCTCTCTTTTCTAGTGTGCCATCCAAAAGCCTTACAAGCTCCACTTCAAATGGAGTGCACACGGATACATTATTTGACTGATGTGTGTGGACTATTACTTCAACAAGAACATTCCACAGATGATCACATTAGACATGACCATGCATGCCTAAGTCTTAAGGCAATCTGTGTAGGTATCAGAGACAACCACCACTGCACACTCAACCATGCTTGAATTTTTCAGATGAATTGTAGAGTCCTGAATCTGGTGCTACAGACTTCTGGTACATTTTTCAGCAAGCTCAGCATAGATTTGGCTACATGGCCCTTGAGATCACAATTTGAAACCTGAAGAAAAGACTGCATAGCTTTTTTTAGGACATCTATTTTGTGCTCTACACTGTCCTGCAAGAAAATTGTTCTCTGAATGGAATCATTGGCAAGTGACAAAAAGAACACATTAATTTTTTTGGGGGGTGGTCCCTACTTTTCCTTTCTTTGTCTGAACTTCTTAGGTTTGAGAAATATCTGCTATTAGGCCAGTTTGAGTCAGAGTATTTGAATTTGTTATCTACTATGGCGCATGCGGTTGCATTTAGTGGAACATTAGTGGTGCTGTTCTTTACTGAGAAGAACATAGGGTCCATGGATGTGTCTTTACCAGGGAAGACAAATTTAAAACACACTGACATCTTCCTAAGCAGTCAATATTTTTTGCATTAAAATACCCCCACTCTGAATCAGCTTGATCAGAGATGTCTCATTGATGGGAATGCCAAGCTGCCTCATCCAACAATCGTGGCCTCCTCAGTGCTGTGGCTTTAGCTCCTCTTGTCCATAGTCTTGAGCTTTTGGAGCCTGCTGGATCCACGATGGGACTCTAATTCAGACCCCAATCCCCTGTACCGATAATCATGTGGTCTCTTATCCTGTCTGTCTGACTTTTGACTATTGTGTCCCTGTGGAACCTTAGAAGAGCCTAAGGTTTTTCAAAAAACCTCCTTAACGCTGTTCAGTTGTGAGCATTTGCTTTGTTTGGCAACTGAGTCAGATCTGATTGAATCTCATTGGGAGGAAGGTCTGCTTTGTAGGAAACATCCTCTTTACTCATTGGCCCAGATATTCAAAAGGGTTGCACATGGCACAACAGTGTTGCGCCATGCACAACCCACTGATGCGCCCCAGTGCGATATTTAAAAGGGAAAAGTGCAACTGCACAAATCCCGATGCACCGGGGCACATCAGTAATGTATGCAGGCACAGGTGGGGGTGTGCCCATGCATAAACTGACAGCCCGATATTCAGCCCGGTTGCAGAGTTACAGGTCAACCCCTACCTGTGCCTGCACAGTTACGCTGAAAAAAAAAGGAACAAGTCAAGGGCCACCCACAGGTGAGCCGCCGCATTGCAGGGTGCAACACAGCAGCTGCCACCTGTGGGTGGCCCTGGACTTGTTCCTGCCGCACCTGGCGGCACCCCCCCATGCCCTGATCACGGGCTGAAGTGTCACCCCCCCCCAGTAGCCCAATCGCGGGCATAACCGAAATGTCCCCCCACCCCCAAGCAGCCCGATCGCGGGCATAATTGAAAAGTTCCCCACCCCGAGTAGCCCGATCGTGGGCATAATGGTATTCTTCCCCACCCCGAGTACCCGATCGCAGGCATAATGGTATTCTTCCCCCATTAGCCCAATCGCAGGCGCATAACCAAGCGTCCCCACCCCCAGTAGCCGATCGCGGAATCAGACCTCCCCAAAGTCCAATATCCCTGGTGGTCCAGTGGACCGTGAGTAGCCCGATCGCGGGAGGCATCCTCACCCCCACATCCGAAATCCCTGGTGATCTGGTAGCCCCCACCCCACCTGCCCACGGGCCCCAGCACCCGCTCCCCGTCAGCGGGACGGGCGCAGCACCCACCCACCTGCTGCCCGTCGGGACGACACTCGTAGGGCTGCACACCCATTGGTTCAGAGCATGAGCCAATGGGCGGCAGCCCCTACCGCATGTCGTGTCCAGATATGTGATGGTGGGGGCAGGCAGGTGTGCTGCCGCCCACCGCTGATGGGGGGAGCGGGTGGTGGGGCCTGCGGGCAGGTGGGGTGGCGGGCCACTAGATCACCAGGTTTTCGGACGTGGGGGAGGTGGGGATGCCGCCTGCGATCAGGCTACTCGCGACCACTGGACCACCAGGGATACTGGACTTTGGGGGTCTGATGCCCGCGTTGGGCTACTCGGGGTGGGGGACGTTTCAGTTATGCCTGATCGTCGGGCTAATGGGGAAAGAATACCCGTTATGCCCAGCGATCGGGCTACTGCGAGGTGTGTGGGGACTAGGTTATGCCACGATTAGGTTGCTGGGGGAACACGACGTTCTGCCCGTGATCGGGCTGCAGGGCGTTGGTCCCCAACGGCTGCTGCCTGGCAGGGTGCCAGGTGCAAGTTGTCGGGGATTGGCGCACCTGCATGCCAATGGCATGCAAATGGGGCCATAATCAGATGCAAATGGCCCCCCATGCGCCTTGCATAGATTATGGCCCCATTTGCATGTCACCCTTTGAATATCGCAGGTGCTGTGCATGGCGCAATGGAACTTGCACCACCGCATCTCAATTCTCCACTCTGACCACTTGGGCTGGTGCAGTTCCACTGCGCCATGCACAGTGGGTGTGGCTAGGGGGCGATATTCAAAGAAGTTGCGCCATAGCGCTACTCCGTTGAATATCACCCTGGCCACACCCCTGCGCAACTATTTTGAGCGGCGCTCGGGCTTGCGCCACAAAATGGTGCAGTTTGAATATCTGGGCCATTGTGTTCCTGTACTGATGTTACGTTTCTTTTTTTGGCCTTTTTTTTTATTTTTGGAGGAGGCCATTTTGGTAATGCTAATTAATATTTCTTGGACACTATCAGATTTAAATTGTAAGGATTATTTGCTTCACCATTCCTCTTTTCATCCAGGAAGTGTCTAGATTTCCTAATGACTTTAATAACATTTCACATCATACCCTTCACAGATACTCCCCTCTACTATCCTTCTTTTCATCCCTCTCCACCCTTACTTTTGGTTTGAAGGTTTATCTGTCGTAAATCCCTTATTCCCTGCAATCACATTATCATATTCTTCACCCTCACATCCCCCAATCTCCAGTATTTTAAGCTATTACAGGATTTAGCTTTCTTGACATGTCTATATTTGTATCTTTATCACATTTACTTATACTCCTGATTTCTAAATTTGTTTGCCCACTACTCTATCTAGACTGGGGAGACTGTTCGCCTGCTTAACCATAGTTCCACTTTGAAACCATCACTTTGTGCCCAAAATTGTAAAATCATTCTTCTGGCTTGAAGCTGAGCAAATAAACACCACTGTTTACTTGTTTCCTCCTCGGTCTGAAACTTATTGCCAACTCCCATAATTAACAATACCAGGCCACCTTGTATTCCTAGATATACTTTTTCTTTTTCTTCTAACAGTCATCCAGTATTTACAGTATGTATGTCCCCACATCTGCGTAACATGTGCAGTAGATTTATTTTTTTTCTACAAACACTCCAGCATCTATCATTTTGTTGAAGTTTTATTTTGTACCTGATCACTGGTGTTAAATATACTCTTTGAACTATTTTGCATTGTAGGCTTTGTGCTTCTGCCTCTTTAGATAAATTATAACATTTCCCATAAATGTGTGGCCAATATAATATAATCTCTGTCTCTTTTTATGTTATTCACAAGTTCTGTCATTTTATTATGTAACCCCTAGGCGGGGCTATCCCTAGAGTTACTACTCCCTGCCTTGGTGGCCGCTAACAAGGTTGAGAGGCCTGGGTTGCCAAGATTTTCTTTTCCAAGGTATTACATTGACATGGTGCCTCCACCCAGAGTTTAGTTTTAAGTGGGCTAGCTTTAACTTGTACTACCCCCGGGATGCTGTACCCACCCACTGTAACCACAAGCCACCCCAAACACGACTCGATACATTTCCCCACATTTTAATTCAGTTACCATTTAGAGACTTGATCCTAGTAATATGCTCACAGTGCAGGTATCTGCAAAAACAACAATGAACAATTTATTTACAAGGGGACAGGGTTTAGGAATGATGGAAGAAACGAATAGAGGTTATGCATTACAGTATTTACAATATGTACAGGCAAACTGGAAGTTTTGGATTTGTGCTGGTGAAACCCTCCTGCTGGATAAATACGTTGCATTCTTATATCGAATTGTAATCACATGTTGTACCAACCATCTAAGATGACCAGAGCCCTGGCTGTCTAGCTAAACTGCATAAACAAATAGAGGTGAGAAAGAATAAGTGCCTCAGCTGGGACTTGAACCCAGGCCACCTGGAATACCATTCTGATTGCGCTAACCAGCTGTGCCACTGAGACAACTGGAACCTGGGATGCCCCCGAGCACATTACTCTCTCAAATGTACAATCCAATGGCAACACAAATATTTACTTCTAACAATCACACAGGAGTGTGGTGTGCATAGGGTTGTCCCTGAGCACATCAATCTTTCTCAAATGCACTCAGTCCCCACTGCCCCTTGGGGCACTGGCAGTGAGGGAGATCACGGTTTAAATTGTTGGAGCATCAAAAGGCTAAAATTACACTGGGGCTATGGATTTGGGGCACCAGGGGCACAACAGGGCTTGGGCACCAGAAAAAAATAGGCATTCAGAGGCGCTATGGAGGAAAGCAGAACAGGAGCTATGGGCTAAAGCTAAGCCCCCAGATTGGTAGGGGGGTTACAATTAGATTTTATTCTCTTGTCATTTTCCAGTAATTTCTTCTGCAAACAAGGTCCCACATATATTTTACTTACAACGTCTAATGTAATCTTCAATCGGTGAGAATTTGACATGTTATACATTTGTTTCCCTCAAATATCTTTAAATCTTGCTTTATTTGCTTATACAGTACTTCCCCATACAGTATCAGTAATTTGTGAATCAGATTCTTTCTGTAATTAATCAAAGGGTTTAATAGCTTGTTCATTATGTAGATATTGTTTTTGTCTTTTGTTCTTTGATGCCTGGTCTTTCCTTTTTTTCCCCTGTTTTTAAAGGTAGGAAGTTCCATATCAGTGATGTCATAAATAAAAGACTTCCAGAAACCTGGCTAACTGAAGAAAATGTGTCCACACTCCAAACTTTTGGATCACGATAAAATTTATTTAAAATAAAAACATCAGTGGCACCTCCTGCCACCACCAACATTTAGCGCTAAAAATAATGATTTTTCAAGATGTGGCACCGTGAAAAAGCATTATTGTGGGTGTAAAACATTGGTGGCAGTATGAGGTGCCACTGTCATTTTTAATTAAAATAAATTTTCTCATGATCCAAAAGTTTGGAGTGTGGACACCTTTTCTTCAGCTGGCACAGCTTTTGGAAGTCTCGCAATACGATGTTTACACTGTGGCTCCTGAGGTCCCGACCAGTGCTTCCTATTTAGACATCATGTTCCTAATAAACAGTACTATTACAGCCCATCTGTTTAGTTTTGTTTGCCCTGCACTGAGTCCAGTTCCTTCTAAGAGAGTATCTCACACCTTCAGAAGAACTTTTAAAAACATAATATTTGGACATAGTTAAGTTTATATGTCACTTTAGTTCTGTATTTCCTCTTACCAGTATTTATTACTGAGGTCATATACTAGAAAAACAGGTTCTTTGATCTTTGAGAGTTCATTAGCTCCAATTGCTCATTCCTTACCTGATGGCATAATTTTCTGCTTGTCAAATCAGTTATTGTCCCTGGATCCCCACCCAGAAATAACTCAGACCACTGCTTTGTCACTTTTGGATGCTCGCTGGCAATATTTATTTAAAGGCACAATTATATATTTCATCATTTACAGCTCAGTTCATTTCTAACAATCAATATTTACAATTCGGACATAACTGTCCCATATCATTTCTAGGACAGAGCAGTCCTGTCTTCCCTCTTGTGGTTCTTCATTCTTGTCCTCTTCCTCTTTTGACGTTGCTTCTCAGGGTCCGGACACTGTGATCCGGCCCCCCCTTCAATGACCATAACTGGGTCACCACAGTTACCTGGACCACTCCCCCCATGCTAGGTGTGGACACAGTGATCCACCCCATAGCTCTATAAGCCCCTATCCCCCATTACTCCCACTCCTGGGTTCCTTTGTCCCCAGCCCATGGTACCTACCCCCTCCCCTCTACCTTCCCCCTGCAGGGTAGGCTACTTCACTTATCCATAACCCTCTCTATGAAAACTACTTCCGACATCTTTCTGAACTTCCACCCTGCCCCCCTTCTTTCCCCTTGCCCCAAACCCTTCCTCCCCTCATATTGCCATCTTCCTTTTTTGGCTGATACCCACCAGCAGGGCTCCACCTAGCCCCCCCAGACACAGACCGCCCATCTGCAGCCCCACCTGGCCCATGCTGGGCCCTATTAGAGGTTGCTTCCTTCCTTGTGCCTCTCCATATCTAGTGCATATTCCATGCTCCCCACCTCTTTCTTGCAGGGAGGATGGGTGTGGAAATGTGCAGCTAGAACGAGGGCTTACTGAGGGTTACAGGCTCTTAAAAAGCCCCTAAGGACCCCTGATCAGGACCCCTTCTGGCCCCTCCACTTGGCCAATAGCCAGCGAGCTCTGAGCCTGGTCAGATGACACCATCTGTGAGGTCATAGCTCCTCCCTTTCCTTGCAATCCCTCCTCCCTTCCCTGCCCCTCCCTCTCCCCTCCCCTTCCTCTGTATTCATTCCTGGCTGGGTCCCAGGACAACCTGGCTTGCCTTTTAGTGGCAAGCTTACTTTTCATGACAACAGACTTTGATGTCAGAAATGAGAATTACGGCTTCAAGTGGGGAAAACGTTGCAGAGGCAGATGAACTCTAAGGGATAAAGGTTGAGTTCCCATGCACATTTTTTAGTAATAAACATAGGGGAAAGAGAAATATTTTGAAGATACGGTATATTGCATACAGGCTGAACTGTGTCTAAATATTATTTTTTCCAACATTTTCTTGGCAGTATCAGCAGCTCTTTTAGGATTACCATTACCGTTATTTCTTTTTAACAGTAATTATTTTCCATTTTTATGTCAAGTTTTGATTTTTCCAGATATGCACAATCCCTGTTGCCTTTATTAATGATGATGTTGGCGTGTTTCACAGTGGCTTCTTAAAGTCAGGTATACTTATTCCCCACTTTTTCTTTTTTTTCCACTTTATCATATCCCAGCCAGCTGCAGTCATCCAAGGATATACCCAGTTCAGGCCTCCACCATTATTTAGACTGCAGCTGGGTTTTTCTCCACATTCTTCTTTGCCTCTGGGTGCATGCACCACCCTTTGCATGGCAGCAGTCTCCCCAGGCCACCACAAGAGGCTGCTATGTTGCTCAGCAATCACGATCTCCTACCCCAGGCTAGCTGCTCCAATTCCAGATCCCCAACTCTGCTCCCAAAACCAAGATGCCAGCAAGGAAGCATGTTGCACTTCTCTTGGGCCATCAGGCATCCTCTATTCTCCCCACCTGTTTACTCTTTCCCTTGTCATCCAGCACTCTGCTCTTTCAGGTCCCACAGTGGCTCCTTCTGCCTTCCAGAATCATCCCTCGCTACTACTGGAGATTTCATCCTGACATCCAGATGCTCACAAATCTCCCTTGGGCTGGCTTGTCAATGCCAGGGGCCTTTGCTGGCCTAGGGGTAGGATCAGTGTTTACTTCTGTGCTTCCTACAGAGTTGGCTTGTCTTGCGGGGGTTTGCCATGCCTTAGATGGAGAAACAGATGTCTGTCTGAGTGGTATGGGATAGAGGGGTCCACCAGTGGTGCACCATGAGGGTCCACTGATGTGTGGTGACCAAGCAGGTATACTGATGTAGCATTTCTGCTATTTTCTTCATCTTCTCCCTCTACTTGTGCACATACATGGCTGGCCTGGGAGAGGCAGATTGTGTGTGGTCACTGACCCCATCAAGGCATCTTCCCTACCCTCCCTGCTAGCATCCCCTCCTGATATTCTAGACTCAGACTGCAAATCTGGGTCACCAGTGTGCCTGACCATGTCCCCATCACATGGTGCCATGAAGCCAGCATTCTCCCTTTTTTAGAACTATTCTTTTTTTTTTAATTTTTAGTTTTCTTCTTGGTCTTTCTGACTCCCACAGTAAGTTTTTTTGTTTCCATAATCTGTTTATCCTCCTGTGGCCATGGTAGGACTTGGCTCCCATCAGCCCTGACTCCACTGATGCCACCATCCATCATCTCCCTGGTCTTACCTGTGTGGCTAGTGTCACCCATGGATTTTTCCCCTGTGATGGAGTCAGGAGGGGGAGGGCCATACTCCCTCCTGATGCATTAATCCAGTGTTGCTGAGAGGTCTTCCCGGTGATGGGGCAGGTGGAGGTGTTGTGTGCAGACATTATGAATCCCCATGATGCCTTCCTTTTTCCTCCTGTTTTCTCTCATTCCTGCCCTCAGGCATGGTGTACAGGGGCAGCACATGTGCAAGGAGGCATGCATGCAACCCAGGACCGCAGCTCCCTCCCCTACCCCTGACTCTTGTTTGCCTCACAAGCTCTCATGAGCTACCAGCAGGCTTCCACCTGGTGGCAGCCAAGAGCCAAGATGGCTAACCACCCCAATCTGGAACAGAAGTGCTGCCAGATGGGCACTTGATCCTCGCTGAGCCCCCCCCCCGGCTGACCCCTGGCAATCTGTATTCTGAACATGGGTAAATGGCACAGCAGGAGGTAAGGCACTCAGCGCCTAAGCCCTCCACAACACTGGGCTGGCCCCATAATAAGTTTTTAATATTTTGTCCAATTTGAACAACATTTTGGCTGGGATTGGTAATGGCAGTATTATAAATAAATAGTTAATCTGCAGAGCTAAGGACACGTTAATGCAGTCAATTAACTTTGCATATTAATGACAATTTTGGTTTGTTAAAATTATAATATTACATTCGCATTGTCTTAGATCCGTTTGTTATTTTTTAATCTCATTTCTGTTAAATCCGTTTATAAAATTATACCCAGGTATTTTAAACCCTCTTTCAGCCAGGTACAGTACATTGTAACTCCCCCCAAATTTTAAATTTTTACATGTTTTTGATACTGCAAGTTCCTATAATTTTGTCCAGTTTATTCGATAATCTGAAAGGGTAAAGTAGTCTTTAATAACTCCCCTAAAGATTGTACCAGTCAATAAAATCAAATTGGAAAAGAGTGATAGTTGATGTTCCAGTTCTGCTCCTGTGGTCTCTCATAAGTGCTGCTCCTCTTCTTGCTTTGAATCAGCAAACTGGATGGGCCTTGAGGTCCTTATCTGCCATCAACTTCTATGTTTCTATGTTTCTAAACTTCTCCTCCTCTAACACTGAACTGTGCTCTGCAGAGCTTTTCCTGTTCACTGCATCCTAGGCTTTACGGAACTTTCAGAATGAGCCTGCTACTAAAGGTGTCAAACTCACATGGTCAAGGAGAGACTTTCTATCTCATGACATATTGCTAGGCTCCTTGGAAACAACAGAACATGTGTACTGTGCTCTAGCCAAAGTTTCCTGATGGGATTCTTTTTACTGTCTGTGGGTCAGTGTCAGCCCTGTGGACATGGTCACAACTAGGGGGAAGCAAAAAAGAGGAGACACACAAAAAGGCAGTCTGAAGACTGAATGACTAGCTTGCAGTGTTGCTCAGATAGTGCTTCTGTGGATCCTACCACTATCTATCAGATAGTGCTGGTATCCTGACTTGGATCCCACCAGATATTCTGCCAAAGACAGATACAAGATCCAGGCCCAGATAATGATGCATCCTGGTTAGGATCCAGGTATCCTAGTTGGTAGGACCCATGGTCAGATAGCACTAGTATCCTACCACAGCAACTATCTGGCCAAATTGGAGGTATCTGTTGGTATCATGGGGCCCGATTCCGAAACATATGGTGCAACTCGTGGGAGTATGTGACTTGTGCCATGTGGCACTATGCCGGGGACCCTGCATCATATTCCAAGACAAACAGGGTCCCCAGCACCAATGCCCATGACTTGTAGCAGCTGCAGGCTAGTGCCATAGGAATGATGCACTGGATCTGCATGCCACACATCATAGCACGCAATCTACTGCCCCCCGGAGCCCCCCTGCCCCAGAACACCACTGCAAGCACTAGGGGGCATTTTATGGGCTTGCCGGGTGGCACTGGCATCTGGGGGGTGCTTTGTGTAATGGACCCTGGGGGTCCCCAATATTCAGGGGCGGGGGCATGTCTGTGTAGGGGGATATGGGGAGTCGGGCTATGTATGTGCAGTGGCACTGTGGAGAGGGCATCCATCAACTGGCACAGACAGATGCCCCTTAGACCATCTCCCTGCTGATCTAACACCACTGCACCATTGCGGCTCTTGGAATCTCATAGATGGGTAATGGTAGCCACCCTTTTGGAATAGGGTGCAGTTGCTGCATTTGACACAGTCCTGCACAAAAGATTAATAATCAAGTTAGCCAGCCTGGGAGTGGGTCCCTGGGTGGTAGCCTGGGTAGCAAATTGGCTGCACAACAGGACACAGAGGGTAATAGTAAATGGAACTCACTCCGAAGAAAGGGGGGTTACTAGTGGGGCACCTCAGGGTTCAGTACTGCAACAGAGTAGATACACAAGTGGGGATGGAAAGGATAAGAAGGGACTCGGCAAGGTTGGAGAAATGGTCAGACATATGGCAACTTCAATTCAATGCAAAGAAGTGCAAAGTAATGCACCTGGGAAACAAAAACTTAGGTGAAGAGTACACAATGGTGGGGGAGGTACTAACAAAAACCAAAATGGAAAAATACCTGGGGGTAATCATGTCAGATGACCTTAAGGTAGGCAAGCAGTGTGAGAAGGCAGTAAAGAGAGCTGGGAGGATACTGGGATGCATAGGGAGAGGCATCACAAGTAGAAAATGGGAAGTGGTTATCCCTCTGTACAGACAGTTGGTGAGACCCCATCTGGAGTACTGCATGCAGTTTTGGAGACCCCATCTCTGCAAGGACATAGACAGGATGGAGGCGGTCCAGAGGAGGGAAGCTAAAATGGTGCAGGGACTGCATCAGAAACCATATGAAGAGAGACTGCGAGAGCTTAATATGTATGCCCTTGAGGAAAGGAGGGAGAGGGGAGACATGATAGAAACTTTCAAGTACCTCAAGGGAATCAACAAAGTCCAGGAGGGTAGCATCTTTCCGAAAAAGAGATGAGCAAGAACAAGGGGGCACAATTCAAAGATAGAGAGGGAATGGCTCAGGGCAACATGAGGAAATATTTTTTCACGGAGTGAGTGGTGGACACATGGCACCGCCTTCCTGGGGAGGTTGTGGGGTAATTCAACAATGCATGGGACAGACATAAGGCAATTATAGCGGGGGGTAGGAGGAAGTAGGCTGTTGGTAAACTTGAAAATTCAGCTTATCCAATAGGTAGGGAAATGGGCAGACTGGGTGGGCCAAGCAGTCCTTATCTGCTGTCAAAGTCTATGTTTCTATGTAACCCACCCTTGCGCCATGCCACTGGGTTGCAGGTGTAGTGGGTAGCACAGCCCACCTTTGGTGCAACCCGCATACAGCATGGCGCAAGCCACGACTCGGAATCATGACTAACATAATGCCTGACACAAGGTGCGATTTGCACCATCGGGTTTGGCATAAATCGCCTTGCACCCCTAGGCTTAATGCCTTTTGGAATCGGGCCCCTGATTTCTAGGATACTATCTGAGTAACACTACCAGCTTGTCTAATAGGACAGGCTGCAGGAGAACTGCTGTCAAGGCAGTAGCCTAGGAGGGTAAGCAAGTGTGAAATTACCACTTTGGTTCTAGTCCATCTGCTACAGAGGATGGAGGTACCCACACATTATGAGTGTTAGGCACATCTTCGGCATTGAAGAATTTAGGATATACCTCCTCTTTCAATTTGCAATAGCAGTAAGCGCACAATAAATGTTCTAAAAATCTGAGTGATGAAGGCAATGCTTGTAATGTCTGTAGCTGATGTCACTGGAAACTGTGGTCCCCTAATTTACCACAGGTTAGGTACAGCATAGGTAAGTGTGGTGCAGTCTTCTTAGCATTCTGCCAAGTCATCTCAGTAATGCCCTGCACACATCACATCTACAAACTGAGAGGCTAAATATGGCTTCATGACAAATGTTGATGGATTGTGTGTTATAAGTTTACACTGAGGACTCATATGAACATCCTATAGAAACATAGGATTTCAAGATAAAATCTTTTCATCGGTTTGCCCATTTCATGGCAATTGCAACCATACTATTTCTAAATTCAGCTGATAATTGTTCCTCTGGCTCGATTCAAATTTTACATCAAGTAATATTGTTGTCTAATATAAATATATGTAGCATAATTGTAAAATTATCTACACTCAGTGCTCTTACACAGCTCCTTCTGACACCCTATACTCCGGGCTGACTACTTTTTCAGTGATAAATGTTCACTAACATGTCCCCTTTTCCTACACCCTGGCAGCCTCATTTTGTGCCCCATTTTTTTCTATCCTGCTCTAACTGATAAAGCTTTCTTTGGCCCACTCTAGTAATCCCCCTCAACATTTTAAATTCTGTTATCGTGGCTCCCCATTGCACACACAAACACATACTTGCCTGTAGTGTGAACATACCTAAGTGTTTCTGTCGTGCCTCACAGGCTTACCTAATGGACTCTCAGTCCAGTTGAATCTTAACTGTGGCCACCAACACCTTTTTCTTGTGACTCAAGCTATGATTCGAACCCTGGCCTCCAGCAGTAAAGGACTAGGGCCTTAACGATCCCTCCATTCCCATGTCCATGGTTCCACTGCTGCCTATCCCTCTAACCTCATCTCTTGCTATTCTCCTGTTAGCTCCCTTTGCTCCCCCACTGCAGCTGTGCTCTTATTTCATTTGTACAAACTATCCATAGTCATTAGCTAAGCCTTTTTCACTGCTACCTTCTTTAACTGGAAGAGCCTCTCTCACTTTCTTTCTCTGCTTCACTGACTCCCTTTCCCTTTTCAGATCATCTGAACACTTATCTTTTCTTCCCTGCCTAACTGCACTGTCTCACTGACTTTATATTTTTGAAATTTCACTGTTGTACAACACATGGTTTTGCCCACTGAGTTAGTTTTTCTAACTCTGTGAAGCATTTCATGATACATTCTGTATGAAAAATGCTATAGAACTGTATTGTAGAGTATGTCACATTCACATATTACTGCACTGTATGACTGTGATCTGCAAGGATATTAGAGACAACTGCATCGAAATAGCCTGAAATTATTAAACAACACACCCGTATAAAATGGTTATAATATGCTTAGATTTTAATGGCATGAGATCTAAGAAATAATATTTACTTGCTCTCGGTATTAGAACGTTCTGCTGATTGATGGAGCATGTCACCCCAGCAGCATGAACAACTGTAAATGTAGTGAGGGAAACAGCTGCTTACAGTTTGCCAATATTGTGCTCTGCATTTAACAAGCCCAGTTGACAGGTTTTTGATGTAACCAAAAAAAGTTAAAACAGTGAAAAATTACAGTAAAAGGAAAGCAGCAGTCAAGAAAAGGGATCCAGCTAGGCAGACATATAGAAGTGATAGACTGCACTGGTAGAATGTTATTAAGAGCTGGTTATTAAGTGAAGTGATTTATCTTTCCTCATGCTACATCTTCACTCTTGTCAACATGTAATGTATCAATGTAGGGATGGAAACAATCCACACAGCTGTTACTGCACTGTAAAATAATTTGAGGTTTCTCTAACATTTAAAACATCATGGCTAATACTTCAATAATTATATAATAAAGACTGAGGATGAGGGCCTGCTTTCTGGAGGCTCCTGAACTGATGGAGGAGCTTTGGCCTTAGGCATAGCCATGGGCCTGTCTTCAGTTATGTTCCTGTTGCTGGTCACCACATAACCAAATCTAAATTATTTTTAACTCTGTCTAAAGTTTAACAGGTTTGTGGCACCATGGAGGCTAATAGTTTACTGCCTGAAACTAAAATTGCCACATTTATGTCCCACAATCATGAGGACACTGCAGCAGTAAACTGGAGCACTGTTTTTATGGCTGCAGTGGGAGGAGCCTGCAGCCATCTTGTGAGTGCTTTCAAAAATGGCCCACTGGATCCAGCTGAACAAAAAAAATTGGAGATGTTGCATGAATGCGCAGTTCTAAAACACTCCGCTCAACTACTCCCCCATCACGGGCACACTACATTCGTTGCTGGATCCTGCATGCACACTGAGGTCAAAGCGGAACAGTCCGCCATGCCCAAGATGGCCACTGGAGCTCAATGCACATGCATGACTTCACCACAAATGTGGAAATGAAGTCGTGCACGTGCACTGACCTCTGGCAGTCATCTTGGGCACAGTTGAGTGTTCTGCCATCAGCTCAGCAAGCGCAGCTACAGCCATGTTGGCTCTGGCCAGAGTTTGTTTGTATTGTGGCTAGAGAAGGAGAGTAGAGACTGAGCAAATTATTAAAAAAACAACTGAACTCATCATGGTGTGGCTCATGTTGTCTTATGGTGGCTCACATGTTTGTGACCCCTTCTCCCCAACCAATACCATTTTTTGCTGAGAGAGGGATCACATGAAGATTTAGGTCTATAAGTTTGCTGACTAAGGGCAGAGGTGCAATGCAAACCATCTAGATTTTAATAATAACCACAAACTCATTATGTACAGCTAAAATCATGGTCAAACCAGTGCTGCACTTTATTTACAGCTCTATAAAGATCATTTAAACTGTCAGCAGCAGTGTACACAACTGGAAAATGTGCAAATCTCTGATGTAACTACCAGTTACTTGGCTCAGGCTGTCAATGATACTTTACTAATCATGACTATTTTAAGCTTTCAACACACAGTCCAGCAATGGGCTCAACTACAGGGGATCCCAACACAAGATTTCCCTGCCTGCTGAAACCTAAGTGCCCACAATATGACATACTATTAGCTTCCTCTACTGGTAGCTTTACACGCTCTCCAGATGACATAATTAGCTTACTGGCAGCTTATTCCCTTCCTTCCCTCTTGCACCTGTGGAACCTAGGCAAAGGTCCATACTACAAACATATATAGGTAAGGGCCAAAAAATAAAACACTTGGAGGCCATTCATTCTGCCCTGATCCCCTACCTGTAGCTACCCTAAGATGGCTCCTCCTTCTGCCTCTTACCACCACTGGTCCTCCTAACCCTGCTCTAGTTAATAATCCTTGTGTAGCTGTCTCATCCATTTTTATACTCATCGATGGCTTTCACATTGACTACTGTGCAGAGTAGGCTATTTCACTTACCAACAACCCTCTCTATGAAAATTACTTCCCGACATCTTTTCTGAACTCTCACCCAGCTAGGTTTAAATTGTGCCGCCTAGTGCATGAACATTCATTTGATCAGTACAGTTCTGTGTGGGCCACCTTGTTTGTTTATTTATTGAAAATTGTTAACCAGGAAAGGCACAGTGGGCTGAGGCTCATTTCCAGATGAGTTCCCCTAAGGCACTCTAACTTGTCCTCCTAAGTCTTACCCTGTTGATCTGTATCATCTTGGCTCCCATTTGCTGTATTGTCTTTAGTATGTCCCTGTCCATTTGTAGGTCTGGACTCCAGAACCATACACAGAACTCAAGGTGTGGCCTCACCAACAACCAGTACAACATGATCACTTCTTTTCTGCAACTGGTGAATTCCTGCCTAATACACCCTAGTAAGCTATTTGCCTTACCATATGCTTTACCACATGGCTAAGAGGACTTCATTCTATCACTAATTATTATCCCAAATCCCTTTCTTCCCAAGAATGTTCAACCTTATCAATGTTTTACTTGGTTTGGGGGTTCTTACTGCCCATGTAAGTGGCCTTGCATTTCCTGGCATTGAACTTCAGCTACTAGATGCTAGACCACTTTTTACATTCTCCATATCCTTTTTAATTACTTTATCCCCCTCAAGGCTGTCCACTTTCCCACAGATTTTTGTGAAATCTGCAAAAAGACTGTAGCACTTCACCTATGTCGATAATGTACTGTACATATTGAAGAGAGTTGAATATACACTAATACCAACCCCTATGAAATTCCTCTGGTCATTACCCTCACTCCGGTGAGAAAAAAACATTTAGGATCACTCTCTGGGTCCTACCATCCAACCAGTTCCTTATCTGTCTAGAAAGTCCTTCCCCTAGCTGTAGGTTTCTCACATTTTTTAACCAGCCTTCTGTGTGGTATGGAATCAAAGAGTTGCCAAAGTCCAGAGAGAGGATGCCCACTGCCTGGCCCCTGTCCACTGCCTTTGTAATGGAATCAAAGCAGTCTATTAAATTAGTCTGAGACAAACTACCGCTTATTTCAGAGATAATCTGATAGGTTTTCCCTCTTTCAGTGGGTAAAACCTACCCTCTTCCAGTGGGTAAAACCTACCTCTCGTGAAAGAAAGGTCTAAAGCAGACACAAAATAGGGAAACATGGGTATCGTACAAGTCAGAAGATAAGGGGCGGTCTAAAATAGCATAAAAAGGTAAAGGTCAGAATTGTCACTGCTATCATGCACTGCTGCTTTAAGTGCTGATACGTTTCAAAAACTGAACCCCCTGACAAAACTCTTTTCTTGAGCAAAATGCATGGGCATTGTGCCTCCTTGTTGTGACCTGTTTGGTCTGTTAGGGACTGATGTCTATGCACTTCTGCACTGAAATTATTGAGAATCAATTTGTTGTTTAAGGACTTAACATTTAGCAGGGCTGTCTAGCCAATGGCTTTAAAATAAACTATCTATTCAGCAACAACTACGTGATGGTTCATTTCTTACTTTGAGTGCACTTTCATTTGGATTTGGACTTTAGCTAGGGCTGGCCATCCCTGGAAGTGTACTACCCAATTACACTTGAGGGTGACTGTGTCTACTGTCTGAATTTGTGGTCCCTTTAACATCCTATCTACCAATTGTACCCTGACTTCCAGCCTTTGTTTCTTTTTTGGAAACCCCATTGTCAGGTAAACTGCTCAAGGCCTCAACTGTAAACACAGAATTAACTATTCATTCAGAATATCTGCCTTGCCCATTTTATTCATATCACAAACTCCATCTTTCCAAATTCTCTCAATGCTTTCTCATGCCTGTCATTTATTTATTTATTTTATTTTATTTATTGAAAGATATCGGAATTACAATCCTTTGAGTCATAGACTCCCTTGCAAAAGCTCCATGTCAGTAAGAAACATACACTGAGGGTCACAAGCTTAAACATTGGGTACAGATTATACATTAGGCAACAGTATAGACTTAAAATATATGACACAGTAGTGAAAAAAAAAAGCATAGATAGAAGATTAAACATTTAGTGAAGCGTATAAGTATGGTTACATCATCTGAGAACCTTAATGGAGGTCTCAGGTCTACACTTTGGTTCACAAGACAGTATTTGAGTTCCGGAGGGTCTTATCAGCTAGGCCCTGAGTCGGTATATGATTAAGGGGGATTGAGGATACTAGCTTGGGGCATGTTTCCCTTAAAAACCTAAAAGGTCTTATTAAGCTACTCCTTCACTCAGATCTCATACTGTCCTTCACAGGGTCCCAGGAGGTAAGGGGACCACAGGGACTTGGGCTCCCAGGCTGGGAACCAAAAAGTATGGGCACTGCTGTTGGGCTTATGGGGGAGGGGGGCCTGAAAGACAACTCTTCCCTAGCACTGTTACCTCCTGTGGATACCCATGAAAGTGGTAAACAGGGGAATGTCTTGATGGACCAATATACCCCAGGGAGATGCACGTTCACACTTTTCACCTACTATGTAGTGTAGTGTAGGGTCCTGGCTCCCAGCCATAATTCAAGCCCAACTAATGTCAGTGAAATGGTGTTTTGGCAACCTTACTCCAGGATATTACACAGTAGACTGGGATACACCAGTCCTTCCTCCTTCTCTTCATGATCAAGAACCCACCCGTGAGCTGGCAACAGGACCAGCTGAGGTCCCTAGATGATAACCTTGACTGGTAATCCTTCAGTTGCTCTCCACCTACTCTTCTCTTGCACCTTCTTCTCCTTACTCCCCACCATGAAATGGATTCCAACTCCTACTTTTTATAGCTTTCAGTAATCATGTAACTTAGTGCTAGCGCTACCTGCAAATTACCTTTGGCCACCAAAAAGAGAGTGCCTTTACAGATGGCACAGTGCCCCTAATGGCAGGGGTTACACTTTTAGGATTACTCAGTCACTGTGGCTGACATGTTCAAACTCTAGTGAGAATATCAATTAGGTCATATCCTCCACGAAAGGAAAGAGGACAGAGGACTTCAAGGGCCAAACTGTTTAAACTGGTTTACAATAGCTAGGTTCCCTGTAGTGACCATGTAATTCTGTTTATTAGAACTTTTCCTGGACAATTTTAATCAATAAGGCATGTTGGCCTGACCACTCTGCACACAACTTTTAGTAGATGATGCTTACAAAAGTTTTATGTACTGTTGACATATCCTACAGTTTATTTTACAATCGCAAAAAAGCCAGGAACTAAAACAATAAAAACTTTCTCCAAATACGACACCCCATTTTATCATAAGAAGACATTCAAACACAGCCAGGCAAGGTCTGCTTGAATTACTTGTTCACTATCCCTGCTACCTGATAACTACGTAACACAGACAGAACTGGGGATGGACAGTGAAGCTTTATACATTAGATTTTAAAGGCCTTGTTTAGTGCATCTGGGATTTTTTGAGTATTTTAAGACTTACATTAGTTCTGGCCTTATGCACTAGTTCCTAGAGCTAAGCAAAATTGTGTTTAATGGTAGTGAAACTGTGAAAAAAATGACAATTTATATTTTTGGAAATTCACTAAATTTTGCCAGAATCATGCAAGGTTTCAGTTTGATTTATTTGTGCATTGTATTGAATGTGCACATTTCTTATGTGCTGCATCTTGTTTAAAATGCAGGGTTAAAAGAGGTGCATTAAAACTGGTCAAGGTGTACAATATTTGCATGTTTATGTTTTGCCAATTTTGAAAGCACCTTTTTTGCATACCACATCAGATTAAAATGCACAATTTCACAAAAGAAGCACCGCAATCAGCTATCGGCTGGATGTACCTAGCTCATTCACAGCTCATTACTCTAACCTCTAGGCTATACTACCAGCTGGCATATGGGATATTAGATAGATAGATAGATAGATAGATAGATAGATAGATAGATAGATAGACAGACAGACAGACTTATTTTATATGCAGTCCTGTAATGTTCTCGGTGTTTCACAATAACACACAAATACAGAATAATACAATGACATAAACAATGGTACAGTTCTAAATGTTTCACTTACTGTCAAATATGCAGGTCATAGATAATACATTTTATGATTCCACTGTATGAAAGCTTGTATACAACTGTATAGCAAATGTGCGCATATGCATTTTTTTAAACAAGGGCAGACATGATGAACCTAGAGTTGTTTCCAACCTCAAAATATTGTGTTACTATGTTATGTGTCCAGATGTGTATGATACAAGGGGGTATTAAACAATATTTGCTCCTCATTGCTCTGGGCCTCTGAGGAGTAAGTTATTTATAATGCTTCCTCTGGCATACTCAGAATTAAACCAGAATTTTCTTGATTCAGACTTTGCTCTTCACTACATCCATACCCCGAACCAGTAATTATATTAGCTGAAATTCTAACCCACATACTGTATGAATTGCATAAGTGATACATTTTTTGTCGAAAGCAAGATATATGCAAAATATTTTTGTGTGTATGACCACTAAAGCAGTGCAAAGCAATTTGGTAGGGCTGACAGACTGCGTGGGCCCATGCTCATTTTTCTGCTGTTTTCATCTGTGTAACGATATACAGTATATCTGTGTATACCTACCTTCCAGTTATGGCTGTAAATGCAAGTTGGGTCTTTGCTGCTATGCCTCAACTGTTCCAAGAGTAAAGTCACCCAAACTTCATTTATCTTGGACAAGATAAAACTCATACTTTAAAGACAGCAGTTCCTATGCAAGCAGTTTTCCATGATTAGTTGAGTTCAGAACTATTGAAGCAGTATTTAATGTTTCTCTACATAATGAGTTTTAAAACTCAGTTTCAAATGGAATTTAGGTTAAACACAACTGGCAGGTGAGATCTGAGCACTGCAAGGTGCACCCTATACACCCCCCAAAAACGATGACCTTTGATTGCTTATCTTTAAGACCTTCTATTTTTAATTTTGTTTCCTTTTTTTATTCATTTCTTTTAAGGTTTAATACATTCTTCTGAGATAATCTGATGGGTTTTCCATCTTGCAGAATTAAGCTTGTGTCTACTGTGATATTCAATCAATTTCAACTTGTTTCTATGGACCGCTTTCAATTAAGGGTTCAAATGACAGAGAAAAGCAATTACTCACCAAGTAAATCTCAGCAAAAAAATATTGAGCACTCCTAATATATACTCAGGCATTCCTCAAAAGAGTACTCTCAAAACTAACTGCCTAAGTCAGTGCCTTATGCAGGATTTATTATGAAGATACTATATATACAGTGGTAGCTAATGACAAGGAGATGCAGTACATCCTTGAGTTTAAAGCATCAAACTGTGACCCTGGAGATCCAGCAGACTGGTATTAAATCCAAGAATCTGCACTTGCATGTTGTGTGACCTTAAGCTAGTGACTTAACTTTCCTGTGCTCTCAGTGCACACCTGGAAATAAGCTCTTGCTCACTGTGCCTTTCCCCGCCAAACATTCTAAATATAAAAAAAATGATGCCATATCTGGAAACTAGAAAAGAATGTGCTTATTCTTAGACAGAACAACTACTAGTATCTTCCAACCATTTCCAAAAATAATCTTATGCGATATTTCTATTAACTGTTAATCATAAAAACATATTCTTTTTAAATGAAAGCTTGGGGTCTGATTAACATGTATAGGCCCTAATGATATAGTTATTTTGTGTTGCTACATGCATAAACACATCAATATGATATGTTGTTAAAAATTACAGGACTTGAAATTTTTAAATTTAGTGAACCATTTTAGGTTTTTTATATCAATATGAAAAATGTTATTTTTTATATTGATATATGGTTGCTACAGTGATATCTGGACATTATGGCCCAGATATTCAAAGCTTCGCACAGTGCGCAAACTGGTAGCGTGGGAATAGTGCTGTGATAGCACGGAGCAGCAATATTCAAAGGAGTGGACAGCGCATGCAAACCGCAATTACGTGGGGCAAATTCATGATGTATGCAAGGGGCAAAGTGAGGGGGCGGGAACGAGCACATATGTGCAACAGGATATTCAGAGCAACAGCGCCACACAAGGCCACATTGCAGAACATATAGCGCGGTGCTAGTTACCACCTATAAAAGGCAGGTCTTATCCCAGGGCAAAACACAGAGTGGGAGGGACCACAACAGGAAGTCAATATGGCACTAGGCAACAATGCAGTGATACTGCACCTAATGGCAGCAGTAGTGGAGGAGGAAGAAAGGGAGCAGGCCCAACATGGCCCACAATGCAGGGCAAGGAGAAGATATGCTGCACACAGGTGGTACTGGCCCAGAGTCTCCTTTGAGACCCTGCCAGATGAGCACATCACTGACCGGTACAGGATGAACAGGGGAATGTTGAGGCAGCTGTGTGAACTCCTGCATGACCAGCTGCAGCCCAACACCAGACTCAACCATGCCATGATGGTTGAGGAGAAGGTGACAGCAGCGATGTGCTTCCTAGCCACAGGGACGTTTCAATGACCAACAAGGGACTCCATAGGGGTATTGCAGTCTGCCACCTCATGCATCCAGACCGAGTTCTAGATGCTTTCTTGCCACATGCTGGTGAATTCATAGTATTCCCCAGCAGAGCATCAGTGCAAAGAAACCATGCACCAATATTATCGAGTTGCGCATCTACCAGTGGTACTTGGTGCCACTGACTGCACCCATGTCCCCATCTGTGCACTACCTGGTGATCTCAGGAAAGTGTATGCGAACAGGAAGGGATACCACTCCATCAATTGCCAGCTGGTGTGCGATGCAACAGGGTGCATCACCAATGTCTTTGTGCAGTACCCTGGCAGTGCCCATGATGCCTTCATCTGGCACCAGTCCCAGCTGTGTCAGGCCTTCAAGGAGGGCAGGATACCCAGTGGGCACCTAGTCAGTGAGTATCAGCATGCAAGGCACACACACACCACAGTGCGGGTGGGGATAGGCAGAGGTATGCAAGGAAGGGGGTTGGGACAGCAACACAGGTGACGCACCATGGCAAGGGGCAGACAGCAGAACAGCAACGCTAAGCGGTGCACCTTTTCTCAACAGGGGACAGTGCCTATCCCCAGTGACCCTGCCTGCTGACACCTGTACCCCAGCCAAACACAGTGACTGAGGAGAGGTACAATGAGGCACAAGTCACCACTAGGAACATCATAGAGAGGGTCTTTGGCATACTAAAGATGCACTTCCACTGCCTAGACATGTCAGGTGGTGCCCTACATTACAGGCTTCAGAAGGTATGCTGTATCTTCCTAGCCTGTTGTATGCTCCACAACATGGCAATGAACTGTGGGATACAGGCATCTGAACCTGAGGAACAGGCCGACAGTGACCCAGAGCCAGAGGTCAGGCAGATAGTGGAGCAACTCGAGAGGAGAAATCCTCGAATGGCACGCAGGGCCCTGGAACACAGGGCTGGCATCATCAGGACACTCACAGGCTGGGCGGTGAGTAAACACAGGACAGCAACCAGAACAGTACATTGACATAGACTTTAATACGTGCAGACAACCACAATAGTGAGGACAATCAACAAAGTATGTGTGCACAACACAGTGGATGTGAAAGTATGTGGGATGGAAATGTGTGCTGTATGCAGTGCAAAACGTGCATGTGACAAAGGTAGACAGCCATGGCATGATGAAGCAGTGTGTCACTGGAGTTGCCTGGGATGAGGTGACAGGGTGGGAAGGGTACCATGGCTGTGCATGTGAGACTGTGCCGGTGAGTGTGTGTATGTGAGTGTGTGTGTGTGCATGCGTGCATGTGTGGGTGTTGCGTGTGTGTGTCAGTGTGCATGGCAGCTGTGCCTATCTGAGGTGACTAACACCATGCACACAACGCACACCATGTGCACAGGACACAGAGCCGGGGGTGCTCTGTGTTGATGGTATATCAGGGGAGGACTGTGATGAGGCTGGGAGGGTGGAGCACCTGCACCCTGCCGACCTGCAGATCCAGTCAGGGTGGTTGGCCAGCCACGACACCATGGGGTGCCGGAAGATGCCCGCGATGCAGTGGTGCTGGAACCCATGCCTGCTCTGTGGCCACTAGAAGCCTGCCTGTGGGCCCGCATGACATGGCCACGCTGTCCCACATGCACATCCCGCTGATCACCATGCACCCCATGCAGCACTGTGGCAAGATCAACCACAACAGCTGTGAGACCCGCAAAGCCACGGTCAAGCGTGGCCACCATGCGCTCCATCCTGTCCTCCGCCCACTGGTCTGCATGGGCAAAGCCCATGCCCACAGTTTCCCCGCAGCTGCGAGAACTCATGCTGCATCTCCTGCTGAAAGGCATGCAGGTCCATCTTGGCCTCCTGCTGGGATGTCAGGGCAGCTTGGAGCAGAGGCCAGGATCTCTGACCATCTGGCACCATGGATGCAGCAATGCCAATGCCAGCTGGGGGCTGTGCCAGCCATTGTTCAAGGTGGGGATGCTGTGCGGGTGTCAGCTGCTGTTGTTCCTGGGGCTGCACAGTCCCTGTGGAGTGATGTGCTCCCTGCAGTCCCCAGCACCCCTCCCTATGACGGCACCGCATGTCCAGCGGCACACACACCTCGCCCATCTGGTCCATGACCTGCTGTACCCCAGCAGGCCTCACCCCTATGCAACCACACACAGTCCCCTCCACAGGCAGGTAGCAGCCCTGGTCTGATCCATCTGATTCATCGTCACTAGTGACCATCAGGATGACCACCTGGCCACCACTCAGATCCTCCACCTGGGCATCCTCTAGGATGTCACCAGCCTCCAAGTCCCCACCATCCTGAGTCGCGGAGCCATCCTCCCCCACAGGCAGGTGTAACCCATGTCCTACGGCCTGCCACCTGTGTGCTGCTGCTGAAGTTCCATGCATGGCACCCAGTCCTGAGGTCGATGGCATAATGGTGTCATCCTCCTCCTTCTCCTGCACCACGGCTTCCATCCCAGCCACTTGCTGGCACACTGCATGATGTGCACCCACCACTGTGAAACAAGATAGGACAGAGTCACTGACCGGTAACGTGCACAGTAGGCCACAACCACCACCTGTACAAGCACACCCTAAGATGCATGACACAGACCACGGCCATGCAAACCACACATTGCAGTCCCTGTCGATGCAGAATATGGCCCCATGCACAGACTTCCTACCATGGTGCACATGCATCGGGATGAAAGCAGCAGTGAATGCCCTGCACAGGTAGCGGCAGCACACCATACCACCTCATGTGTATAGTGTGCACAATATACCACCCCCATACCACATGCCACATATCAGTCCTACAATGTCCAGTGCAGGCATTTCTTGTAGGGTGCACACAGGCAGCAAAAGACCTGTTCTCGGTGGTGTGAGCGGTGTCTCACACCCACTGCCAATGACACCACCAGCCACCATGGGACTCAGTGTAGAGGCCATCAGGTTCATCAGTGGGTCCTCCTCATGCTGTTGCATGGCCCGTGGCCCTCCTCCAGTCCATAGGCATTCATGGATCCAATGTGCCTCCTTCTCCTTGGCCCATTGCAGCAGGTCATTCCACCTCTTGTGAATGGCATCCGTGGTATGTCCCCGGCCTTCAACAGCATTGACTTCCGCCATGACCTCTTCCCACATCTGTCTCATGACAGCATTGGTTACCTTGTGGCCATGTGGCACCTGCTCCCACTCCTTGACCCTGTGGACCAAAGCCTTCAGTTCATCCTGGGGGAACTTATGTGCACAGATCTGTTCCTGTCATGCTGCAGAACCTATGAGAGACATGTATTGAGACTCAGGTCACATGCTGTGGCATGAATGCAGTGCACAGCACAATCGGATTACAATGTGCATGCCACCCTAGATGCCTACAATACATGTCCTGTAGCAGTACAATGCAGGCCCTGTTCAACATGATAGGGTACAGCACACACTGCAACCATGCCACATGGCTACCCCTGTGTGCACAGTGCCTGTGCATGTGTCACAACAGACACTGTGGCCATATTGCATTTAGCAGCCCTCACAAGGTCACAGCACATGTATTACTGCGTATGGCCTGGGGCACTTGCAGGCCAATGTGTGCACCTCCCCCCCATTTCCCCCCTTCAGTGCATGGCACCAACACTGTGCAGGCCACCCACTCACAGCAGAGTGTGCTGATGTCAACACAGGTGTAACACTTGGGATATCCCGTTCAGCTGGCTGACAGGCACTTTGCCCATGTACATCGCTAAGCAGTATCGTGTTGACATGTGGGCCTGCAGGCATGTGTTCTGTCCCATGCATGTTCAGTGGCTGTACACATGTGTGTACAGTGCAGGGCAGGGCTTACTACATCCCAGTGCCATACAGCCACGCTCCATGCTGGTAAACAGACCTGCCTGTTGCTGCTCTGCCTCCTGAGACGTGCTCCTCTGTGTCAGGCCTATTCAGCTGTGGCACCTGCTGAGTATTGCAGTCCCTATTGACAACACTGGTGGAGCACTGTTAGCCCTTATATAGCCCTGCTGGGCAATCATGCCTGTTAGCATGCAAATGAGCTGGTAATAATATGCTAATCACACTGTTTGCCTCTTGCATACACGAGTACCCTCATTTACATAGACTGTTTGAATATGAGCAATGTTAGCGCTGAGCAATGCACTTAGCGCCATGCAAACAGGTAGCACCAGGCTATGTGGGCATCCTGCGCAGCGCTGTCTCATTAGCACAGCGCTACATGACATAGTACAAATGCCGCAAATGCGTGTGTGACCACTATGACGTGCAAGCACTCCAGCATTGTGCATCATAGTGCCGCACTATGGTGTGCTGCTCAGCACCGCACACATGCGTGCATAGGCCCACCAGGGTCGTGGCGGGGTAGCACATGTACAGTATGCCTACGTCTAGTTTGTACCACGCTACACCATGTGACTGCATGGTGCTACTGCACATGTTGCTAGAGGGCACAGGGTGTATCACAGGGGCAGTACTCAGCACATCTGTGTGAACCTCATGTGTAACAGTCTTGTGGGATCAATACATCTGTACCACAGTATGTCAGAGAGGTGAAGGCAGCAAGCAGTGGTGCACAGGGACAAGCGCTTGGGGGACATGGAGACAGCGAACCTTGTTCAGCTGGTGCAGCAGAGGCACAGACACCTGTTTGGGGAGGTCAGGGAAGGTGACCACCCACGACACCAGATGTGGGCCTCAGTTGCATGCCACCTGACAGATCTGACAGGCATCCCACGGGACACAGAGAAGTGTCGGCACTGCTACAACGATCTTCATCACAGGCAGAGACTGCTGCTGGACCGGTATAGAAGGATGGTGCACGATGGAATGGTGCCAGTGCCAGGTAGGTGTCATCACAGGGCACACGCATGTGCTACATTTACATCTGTCTGCCAGTGTGTGTCTGTGTGTGCGTGTGTGTCACTGTCTGTACCCAGGTCTACTGTTGTGTTGGGTGGTATGACCCATGTTGCACTGGTTCTCGGGGTTATGACGTGGGCCCTTTGGGTGGCACTATGGTACAGGGTGTTTGGGGGAGAGGCACAGTTTCCAGGCATCATCCACGGTTGTCACAGTGCTTGCCCAGGTGTGGTACATGTTGCTGTGCCCATGGGGCTTACACTGCAGTCATGCTGTGCGCAGCCATGACACTATGCCATGGTGTAAATGGCAGGTCTGGATCATGGAGACAGGGGGACCTGCCATGGGACTGTCCTGCGGCCAACACCAGTGTGATGCAGGGGGGTTGTGTCCTGGGATCAATGTGTGACAACACAGCTGTGTGTGCGTCATGTCACTGTGCACCTTTGTGTGGTGACGTTGCACTGGAGTGTTACCATGCCTACATGCTCTGTGTGCCTGGCACACATTCAGTGGGCCATGGAGGCCTCTGTGTGGGTGTATCATGTGTTCAGACACTGTCCCTCGGCTGTTCTGTGTGTACTTTGTTCTGGGGGTCGGGGGGGGGCACCTTGATGTGGCTAACATGGTCAATGCTGTGTCTTGCACTAACACTGCTGTTACCTCTTTCCACTGTACAGCAGATTGTGCAGCACAGCACAGCCCAGGGAGAGAAGGCCAGGAGGGATCCCAGCAAACCACCCAGGCCAGCCCTAGGGTGCCAGCCATGCCACAGCGGGTGGAGGAGAGCAGCCCTGAGGCCAGGGCCTATTGCGTGAGTACATATCTTTTTTCTTTTGTGCTGTGCTTCCGGAATGTGTGGTCACTTCACCAGTCTGACATTGACAGTGATGCCGGGTAGATGGCCATGAGCATCATACCATGGCAGGTGCAGCATTGTACTGTGTTGCTCACCAGTGTTGCAGAGTGCTGCTGGTGTATGGATGTGTGGTTGTTGTACATGGTGGCTGGGGGGGGTTGCAGTATGGGCCAGTGTCAGCATGCACAGATAGCATTGCCGTTCGGATTTCAATGGCTGTTGTCCATGTTCAACCATTCACATGCCATGTGCAGGATCTAGATGCAGGGCACTGTGTTCATTGCAGTACATGGTTTGTGTGTGGCAGTATCCAGTGGCCTACCCCTATTGGTGTGTGTGCCCTGTGGTATTGTGGCTGCTGTGGGACAGTTTGGCCCTGGCATGGGATGGCCATTGGCTGGACACCATGCCTGCATTGTGATGCACTTGTGCCCCTATAGGTTGTTGTTGCATTCTTCCTTGTGCTACATTGCTATGTGATTATGGGCAGCTTGTCCTGACGTGTGTCCTCCCATGCGCATGTTGTTGCATGGCCCACTCCCACCGCCGCCCCAGGGACCGCCCGTATGACTGCACTGTCTCACTGTGTGCTGTGCTGGGTTGGGTGGTGTCAACCATGCCATGGTGTTGTCTGGGCCTGATATCTCCATGTCCATTGGGTTTTGGGTTGTTGCCTGTGTCATCCAGGTCCACCCTGTGGGCACCTATTGGTTGTGCCTTCCATTGTGTTCCTGAGCACCACATGGGCATGGCTGTCAGGACATGCTGTCCATCCCTGTATAACCACCTGTGGCTGCAGTATGCCTCCTTGCTGGTTTCCCATCCTGACATGCTATCCCTTACTCCTGTAGGTCCACGATGATCATCATTGTGGGCGACCAGGCCAGAGGAATCAGAGGGGACAGATGACCTCCTGCAATGACTTGTCTGGCAGCAGAGGGCTATAATCGAGCAGCAGACAGTGCTAATCTCTGAGACCAGGAGGGTGGCTGCTGTTCTGGAGGCAAGACTGCCAAAACCATCCAGCATGCAGCAGTGAAGCTGTTCCCTCTTCTATTCACTTTGGTTCTCCCCCCAACTGGACTGCTTGTTTTGCTGCCACCTTCTGTTCCAGTTTGATTTCTGTGTCCCCATCCCCTTTCCCTCCATTTTTATTTCCATTGTTCACACCTGCATTTAGTGTAATTGTTTTAGTACAGGTTGTTACATGTTTAGTAGTCGTGGTGATAGTGGATTTGGGTGTGTTCAGTACTGGTGGTAGTTTTAGCGGTAGTTGTAGTTGTAGCAGTAGTTGTATATGTGGTACTACTTGTTTTACTGTTGGTTTCATCACTGTTTGTTGTACATGTTTTTATTAATGCTGTTGCTGTTACGTTGTTTTTGTTGTTGGCTTCATGTTTTCATTGTGCCATATTACATTCCACTTTTATGACCTTACTGTGTCCCGCATCATTTTTGGGTGATGGGGCTTTTCATGGGTTACCCCTGTGCTTTGGTTTCCATTCATGGGTCCTGGGTGTTACTGGGCCTTGCCATGGCTGGGTGTGTATCATATTCTGGGTTCTGCACTGCTGTTGCTCTTGGGGTCACTTTCAGGGTTATTCTTCCTTGCATGTGCTCCAGGGTGCAGCAGGCTCACTTCTGCACTGTGTTCCTGTGGGTGTTTGCACTGCCTGACTGAGTGCTATATTCAATGCTGTCTTATTTGCTATATTCAGTGCTGTCTTATTCCCAGGCTACTTTTGCCCTGCACTCTGTGCCCTGTTTGCACAGCTTCCTTTGCATGCTATATTCAGCTGGTTTAGCACCGGGCTATTCCTTTTGAATACTGCAGGCTATTTGGTCCGGGCAAATGTTGCACACCGAGCAGGGCTAATTTAGCCTCGGGGCAAGGTTTTGAATATCTGGGCCTATATCTTCTTTTGTCAATTACACACCTTCAATTTAAAAAAAATGAAGTCTCTAGCCCTAACGGTTCCAAAGTTATCTCATTTTAAAAAAAATCTTTTAAAAGGTCCAGCTCTGGAATTGTTGGGGCTTGAAATGTAATTGTTTTCTTAAAATAAAAGCTTGAAGTCCAGCCATTGAAAATTCTGTTGGTATTATATCATTATCATTTAACAGTAGTAATTATGTTATCGATATTCAAACAAGCAGTTTCTAAGGCTGTATCAATATATAGCTCTGTAACCTAACTGCTATTGTATCTGCTTGAATTCCTTTTGTGTATCAGTGCATCTTGTGTATCCTGACTTTACTCTATTCCTCTGGAATTGATGTAGAAACTGTCTTTGTGTGTAATCTCATTGTTCTATCACTGACGTGGAACCTCTAAAAATGAGCACCTGTGTGCAGGTACTTTGGAATGAATAAATATATATATATATATATATATATATATATATATATATATATATACACACATCTTGACATAATAATTTTGTAATAAAATAAAATGTAGTCAATATACTTTTTACATAATAAAGTATATTGATATACTTTCTTAATATCGACATGAAAAATGTCATGATGGTTTTAAAAAAATATTTAAAAATATTTTGCAATTTTCTGAATTTTGGTATTAGTCCACATAATTTAATTAGAAATCTATATAACCATAATGTCCATAAACATTTATCTCATGCCTTAAATTTCATGGCACTCATACCAGTCACCCCCCACACACAGTACCTAATTCTTCCTCGCAAAGCTTGTGAAAGCATCAGAAGACAATAATCCAGGGAATCCAACTGAAATGGAAGGGGATTTCCTGCTGTAATTTATCTGTATTGTACAGGAATGGTACAGCCTGTACATTAAAGTTAACAGATGATTACTCGTTATTGGTCAATCTTAAAAAATGATAATTGCAATACATGAGGAGAGAACAAAGTAATAAAAAAATGGTACAGGTAATATTATAAAAGTTCATTTAACTATATAAATAATAAATGAGATATAATATAAACAATATATAAATACAATCGCTACTAAGTGCCATCAACCTGGCTAAGTGCTGTCTTTGCTATTATCTTTTTCCTTAGTATTTGTACTCTGATGAGAAATTTAGCCACTCTGGTAATTGTATAGTCATTCTCTGCAGTAAATAGTGTAGAAAGGATTTCATTAACATCCATAAATTGCAAAAAATCCCAAACTGGTTTGATCCAGAATCTTCCGGCCTTATCGTACCAGTGACACTGTAATATTACATGCACAAGATCTTCAGTTTCAGATTTATTACAGTTACAGTACCTGTCTTTCTTATTTAAAGACTTCGAAAAACTGGCTAAAAGTACATTGGACATAAATTGCTCCATTTTATATTTCGTGTATATTTTTCTGGTGTCAGGTTCCACCAGAAAATCCAAGTAGTACTTAAAATAATTTATGATTTATATTTATGGCGTATCAAAATGTCATTGTTTGCATAGTATGCCAGATTTTCCAGTTCATGTAAGGAGATTTCATAAATATGCAACAGCCATTGTGAGGGTTTACAGCCTAAATCAAACCACGTTTGCTTTTCCAGGAAGCATTTTTTTTAGTAAGTCTAATGTCCATAAGTCTGTTGAGCCTAATCCAAAAATTAAGGATTCTGCCGTCTGCCAGGGCTTGTAGGTTAGGCATCCCCAGTTCGTCCCCAATAAAGCATACAGGGGTTGAGCCCATATGCCCGAGTGCAGAACGCATTACTTGAAGAAGTGGCTTTTCTAATGCTTCAGTGCTTGAAGGGGCCCAGATTTCTCAGCATAAAGTATCTATGCTTTGTATTTAGCTTGGGAAGCAATTAATAGGGAGCGAATGGAATGTCTGCCAAATGAGTGACTAAAATGTATTTATGCCACGTACTGCTGCTTTTGTCTTTTTGTATCTCAGAATCCTGTAAATTTTGTAGTGATCCATTTAACAGGGGCAAAGTTACAGAGGTGCAAAAACAGTAACATTTACCAAAATTAAGACTTTCTTTTGCTCACATGTAACTAATAACCAGTCTCAATTTAAAAGCTGAAACTCATAGGTTTGATAGAGTCTGGCCCAAGGTACACACTTTTGCAACTTTCATGTTTTTAACTTAAATACTTTTTGAAATAAAAGTTAAAAACAGCTGTGTATGCTCATTTCAAAACGGAATGCTACAAAGATAGCTAGATTTCTTTTGAAAGCAGTGTAATTGAAAGTGATTTCACACTGCTTTTGGTCATCCATGAATGCCAAGCTGACAGGGCCCCTGTCAGTGCAGCATTCACGGATGATGACAGCAGTGTAAAATAAGTGGGGGGGGGGCTGGATGGTTTTGTGAGAGGAAAACTACCATCCCACACATTCACTGGACCATCAGCTTCAGAATTATTTTGCTAAAAATTATGATACCAGTGACAATGCTTTCATGGACCATTGCTTTTTATAGTACTCAACTAGAGTCATTTGACTGTTTTTTCTATCCACAAGGATGTAAGTGATTTCTTCTGACCGTGACTCATGGACCTCATACATAGTCACACTCTGATGCAAAACTGGGTTGCAACAGACTCCCCACTGTGCCACCACCAAAGGCTGCCATACACAAAAAGATGTCTTACTCACGGGGGGGGGCATCTACCCAGCGACTCAAGCCATGATGCAAATTTGGCCGCTAGATGTTTGGTGGCAGACATACTGGTTTCTGCCACCCACAGAGACTTGGGCCTGATTTAGTGCCAGTCACATGGTGCAGTGTCATGCCCAGAGCCCCCATTACACAGTGCTACAGCTATAGTCTTCCCCCACCCTCTCACCCAACCCTTACCTATATGCTCATTTGTGGAATGGCAGCAGTATGAAGTACAGGTGCTTCTAGTGGTCACTCCCAATCTACAAAAAAACAGTAGTCCCTAGCATCCAGCAGAAACTCCACACTCTTCCCTCATTCCACCATGTCATCTGCTTTTCTAATAGTTCCATTTCCAGTTTCCTTCCCCTATTGGAACTGTGTTCCAATTAGCACATATGGCCCTCCTCTGTAGAACTACTTGACACAGTTCTACATGGCAGGGTGATGCTGTGGTGTGTGTGTGTGTGTGTGTGCACTGAATGGGTATATGGGGGATGGGGAATTAAGCAATAAGGCATCACAGAGTGTGTGTTGTTGGGTAATAACATCACTCTTTGGGTGGCTGAAGAATGAGGCCACAGGCCAAGTTCATTCCACACCCAAGGAGTGACATAATTGCACAATAACACACATCCCTGGAGTGCCTCATTGCTATTATGCAAAGGCTCATTTGTTAAGAAAGCAGAAAAAAAAAATGTATGCATTCTCTATATGATTTTTGTGCGTGGAAGAGTAAGATTTAAAAAAAAAAAGTCCAGTGTATTTTTCTGCCACTAGGTGGAGCTGCTACCTGAATCATTGTGCCTGCCCAGTCTAAGGTTTTTTCCCTGTTTCTCTGCTGCTGTGTCCTATGGAGTGATGTTTCACTCCCCCCCATGGCTATTCGCCACCTGTGAAACAGGATGTATTTCAATTTTTTGTATTGTTTAATAGATTACTGCTTCTTTTTCTGGTGGTGGAATGTCTCTGTGGCTGTGTAGCATGTGTGCAATGTCATGATTTTGGACCTGATCCTGAGATGTCATGGTTTCAGTTTGTTTCCTATTATTTTAGGCAGTAAGTACAGGAGGAGGAGGACAGGGAGTCAGGCTCTGTGTGGCATCATTAATCTCAGCACAGAAAGTAAATTTCATGTTCTTCCTTCCATTTTCTCACCGAACCAAGTGGCTTCAGTGAACAGCATATCTGGAAGTTACAGTCTGTGCGATTCACTCAAGTCGCTCTGTTCGGGGGGAAGGGACCTGTTATAGTATGAGAATTAAACTGATTTTTAACATGAACTTTGTTATTTCCAATTAATGTTGGCGCAAGAGACAGAACTGGTGTTTGGGGGGTGTAAAGCCTTGATGGCTTCAGTGTGTAATGTTCAGCTTCTGTCTGCTTCTAAAAAGCCATGAAATGATTTTTAGTTCTGTTATGTGGTCATCTGTGTGCCTGGACTTTATACAGTGATGTTATTATGAAATATCATCACTGTTCCAGGCATTCACTCACCAATCAGAGAGCAGGAAACATCTTTGCCATTGTAACAACACATCATTTGCATGCCAGCCCCCACATTTTCATGGCTTCCCCTGCCTCCTTTCCTGCATGATCACAGTGCACTGATCAGCCACACAGGGTAAGGCTTGTGACCTCGTGTAACAAAACTGAAAACTGGAGCAAAGTGACCAACCACTTGGTTGCCATTGTATATGGGGCCCAGGTAGTGCTGCAGTTTGCCAATTGCTGCTAAATCAATGATGGATGTTCCTCATCCTTTTTTTAAAAACAGTAATATTATTAAACCCACAGAGATTAAGTGCCTGCTTGCTACTTAGAAGGCCCAGGCTTGCCCAGTCTTAGTGTCCCTATTCGGGACAGCAGGAGGCTGAGCACAGTCTGACTGCATGTACGAGGTGTCTGGGGAGGGAGGGAGGGAAGGAGGGAAGGAGACAGAGAGAGAGAGCGAGAGAGAGAGAAAGAGAAAGAGAAAGAGATCTGCCACTGCATGACTGTCCTCTGGTGGTGTGGGACAGCAGTCCTCCTTGCACATTTGATGTGCATCAGGGACACAGCACACATCTTTGACTGTAGACAAGGGAATTACAGATGCTAATTTCATATGTGAGAGCACCAGGGAATAACTCCCTTCCAATCGATCCTCAGACTGACAAATATTAACTTCACCCTCCTGCATTGTCAGCTCCACCCTGTAGTAGTCTGCTGTGAAAAAATTAGCTTCAGGAGGTTTTCAGGACATGATGAAGAGGATGAGGCATGAGGCCATCTGGTCTGCAGGACATCCAGAATGTAAGCGAGGACATGATGTAGGAGAGAGAGATGGGATTGGGAAAACAGGAGTACATGGTGATGGAATAAACAGAAAATAAAAATGATTAGACTTTTTTTGCCCTTTATTGTCATCCTCATGTCAAATTCAAAGGCCATCCCATTACTTCAAGCCTCACATCATCCCCTTATGCCTGCTGGACTATCCCCTCACTGCCCTTGAGGGATCACCCGGATCTCCAGCTCACAGACATCCAGGGAGCCAGTCAGTCTCTGCTGGATGCCTCCTTTGATCTAGCAGAGGAGTGCTTCCTTCTCTTAATCTGTCCTCTATTAAATGGCTTGTCCTGGCTGGGGCCACTCTTTGCTCAGAGGAGGAATGAACTTGCCGAGGACATCTGGCTGAAGAAGCCCTCACTAGTGTGCCAGGGGGCATGTTGCAGTGTGGGAGCCCATGGGAGTCCATCATCTGATGTGCAGTTGTGACATTTCCACCACTTTTCTCCATGCTTCCATGCACTGGTACAGGCATGCCTGTGGCTGGCCTGGGAGGTGACTGTCAGTGCATGGTCATCCACATCATCAAAAGCACTTTAACCACACCACCTCCACCAGGATGTGCTACTAGAGTGGTGCTTCAAGCCCCCGCATGGGAGGAGGCATCCATTGGATGCTCTGAAACCTCCCTGCTATCTTCCACTCCTGAGGTCCTGGGCTCAGAGCACAAATCCAGGTCGCTGACTAAAGGAGTTTAATATGTATACCCTTGAGGAAAGAAGGGAGAGGGGGGACATGATAGAAACTTTTAAGTACCTCAGTGGAATCAACAAAGTCCAAGAGGGCAGCATCTTTCAGAAAAAGAGCTGTGCAAGAACAAGGGGACATAATTTGAAGATAGAGGGGGGATGGCTCAGGGGCAATGTGAGGAAGTATTTTTTCACAGAGAGGGTGGTGGACACATGGAACAGCTTTCCTGAGGAGGTTGTGGGGTCTAAAACTGTGTGAGAATTCAAGAATGCATGGGACAGACATAAGGCAATTCTTGTGGGGGGTAGGAAGAAGTAGGCTGTTAGTTAACTAGGATCTGCAGCTTATCCAGTAGGTAGGGAAATGGGCAGACTAGGTGGGCCAAGCAGTCCTTATCTGCCGTCAAAGTCTATATTTCTATGTTTCTATGCTGTATGCCAGACCATGGAGCCAGTCACATAAGTGTGCATGAAACAAGAGGTAGAAGGAACTGCATCCTCTAACTATTGCCCTTTTGATCTAATTGGGTCTAATTTTTAACAATTCCATTTTTAATTTGCTAGTAGTAAGACTTCACAAAAGGAGGTGCATCTTGAGATTCCTCTTTACCATTGTCATTCCAAGTTAGATGCTGAAGTACAAAAGTGTTTTCAGATCTGCATGAACAATTTAGTCATAGGCCAATAACCAACACCTCTGAAGGTGATAGTGGAGGTGGGGATGGGAGGGACTATAAATGCCTCTGCGCACCCAAGAGAGAGACACCATCATTTTATTTTAAATTACTGTGATGTGGGGCCATGCTGAGGGCCCAATGGTAGTGTGTTGCACTGCCATGCAGGCAATCCAGGTTTGAGAGTGAGCCCATGTCCCTGCAAGTCAAGTCCCCCAGAGGCAAAAGTGCTACAATCGGCAGTGATCTCTGCCTTGTGGAGGAGGGCACTTCCCACAATGACACCTGCAGTGGGCCAAAGAAGGCAGGGACACATCCATCCCTGCTTCCTCTGCTGGGGCACACTGCAGAGCATAGTTGGTTTGCCAAATGAGTGGGGTGATGACAGCATGGTTCTAGGAGATAACATCATCAACAAAAACATCACAGCACAATACGCCACAACCAAAATACCGACAGTAACTAAAAAAGTTGGTAAAAACACAGACAACAGACATCCAGACAAAAAAAAAAAAAACAGAAGGTGCTCTTTGTTTTGTGGGGCCTTCATTCTCCCCACACTCCCCAGAATTAAAATAATCAACTCTGAGGGGGTGTGGACCTTGGGGAAGGGGAGAAACTCAGGATGGAGGAAATGTCTGTCGAAAAAAAACAAGAAACACTAACGTTCAGTTTTGGGAGACAGGGAACCAAACCCTGGTCCCCAGGTCTTCTATGCTCTGGGAGGGAGTGCCCTAGCCACTCCACCACAGGAGTGAATCAGCTAAGCATCACAACTCCTGCTCCCTTATCCCTCCACCACAACTGCTTTCCCTTTCCTGCCCACACAAACAGCGACAGGGGTAGGTGTAAATTTACAATGATGCAATACCCCTGTCATTGTCAAAGCCCCTGACATCCTAAGCCATGATATTATTGTGACAATGTTTTCACAATGATATTATCAATGGATACCTGATAGCATACCTGCCAGAATGGCAAGGGACCACTACATGCTGACAGCTCATAGGTGACAGAACAGGAACATTAAGAAGTTAGGACAACAACTTCTACCCATTGTCTGGGCCCATCTTCCGCAACCAGATGAAAACCACTCCCCCCCACACACACAAACACTGCTGAAAAGGGACCGCCCTCTCAACGGGACTAAACTGGTGTCTGTGGTGTGGGACACACACTGATCCACAGAGATGGGGGTTGGCCTTGAAGGGATCATATCCTCTGAAGCATAAAAACTCTTAATAAGTTACTGTGGTGTTCCTGCTATAGATGGACATTACCAGTTCTAAAAAATGAAAGTCCTTTAGTACTTGTCCATTTCTACAACTCAGAACCAAGCAAAGCTTCCCCTTAAAAACAATTCCAGTGGTTAGAACTGTAAACCAGCCATCCACCTGGCAGACTGGTATTCCAGCTAGTAGAACGTTGTGCTGAAGTAATCCCATCATCGAGGTAAGGATCAGGAGAACAATGGGAAAACTGAATTAAAAAAGAAGTGCATGATGATCATTTTCATGTAAACAGCATTTAATTAGTATGCAGATGTAAGCAAAAAGAGCGTTGAAAATAAGAACTCGAGTCTGGGTCTCACACCCTGAGAAGCATACAACGCAACCAATGAAAAGGATGTAGGGGTAAATGTGGACAGAAAGTTAAAGCCGGGCTGAAACATAGAAACAGAAACTGTCGACAATTAAGGACCACTACGCCCATTCAGTCTGCCCGTCCTGTACTTGATTACAGCTTTTGACCCTCCCTCCACTTAATCTCTATGGTTCCCCTATGCCTGTCCCATGCATGTTTAAATCCAACCACAGTGCTCGCACCCACCACCTCCTGTGGCAGACCATTCCATGCGTTCACCACCCTCTCTGTGAAGAAAAACTTCCTCACACTCCCTCTTAACCTACCACCTTCCAATTTCATGTCATGCCCCATAGTTCTTGTACTCCTCTTGTATTGGAAGATTCCCCCCCCACACCCTGTTTATGCCCCTGAGGTACTTGAATGTTTCTATCATGTCCCCTCTCTCCCTTCTCTCCTCCAGCGAGTGCATATTGAGGTCCCTTAATTTATCCTCGAAAGTCTTGTGGTGCAAGCCCTGTATCATCTTAGTCACCCTTCTCTGGACCGCCTCCAGCCTGTTAATGTCCTTTTGAAGGTGCAGCCTCCAGAACTGCACACAGTACTCCATGTGAGGTCTGACCAGGGTTTTGTATAATGACATCACTACTTCATGCCTTCTGCTGGTGATACCCCTTGCTATGCACCCCAGCATGACACTGACCCTCCCTGCTGCCTTTGTGCTCTGCTTTGACATTTTCAGGGTATCTATAATAGTAACCCCCAGGTCTCTTTCCTCTTTGGTGGCTCTCAGCAACTCCCCCCAATCCTGTAGTTCTCCCCTGGGTTACTGTGTCCCAGGTGCATAATTTTGCACTTTTTTGAATTAAACCTCAGTTGCCACTCTGAAGACCATTTCTCAAGCTTCCTCAGGTCCCTCCTCATTTTCTCCACGCCTTCAGGAGTATTCACCTTGTCACAGATCTTTGTGTCATCTGCAAACAGGCAGACTTTTCCTTCCAGCCCTTCTGCAATGTCACTGATGAAGTCTTTGAACAGAACTGGTCCAAGGGCTGATCCCTGAGGTACTCCGCTGGTCACCCTCCTCTACGCAGATTGTACTCGATTTACCACCACCCTCTGTCTCCTGTCCCTTAGCCAGTCCTCAACCCAGTTTACCACCTTGTCTCCCATGCCTAGACTACCCATCTTGTTAACCAGCCTCCTATGTGGGATGGTGTTGAAGGTTTTGCTGAAATCGAGGTAGGTTATGTCCACCACACCCCACTGATTTACTTCCTTCGTCACCCAGTCAAAGACGTCTATGAGATTTGTCTGACATGACCTACCCACTGTGAACCCATGTTGCCTAGGGTCCTGGGCACCAATGGCTTCTAGATGTCCTATTATCCTTACCTTAAGGAGTGCCTCCATGATCTTCCCTACTACCGTGGTGAGGCTGACAGGCCTATAATTGCCCGCCCCCTCCCTACTGCCTGATTTGTGTAGAGGGACGACATGTGCCCTCCTCCAATTCTGGCAACTTACTCCCACAATCAAGACAGTAAACAGCATCTTAGGTTGCATTAGGAGGGGGTAAGTAACAGATTAAATAAGAACTGCACTAAATGTGCCAGTCATTTTTTTCTTGCAGGAGATTTATAAACACCCAATCCAATTCTTTAATTGTTTCATCTTGTTTGTTTGTTTGTTTTGTTAGTAAACTTAGTAGTGTTTCTGATTTGCTTACTGGTAGTAACTACCATTTTACAACTTGGTGATATAGGCTATGTCCCTTTCAGTCACATAATTTTATAGTAGAATAAAGACACACTGTGCCAACAATCTAAGAGCTTAGCATGGACATAAAATACATCATACAGTTCTAAAATAATCTTTAGCACCAGACAGCAAGTCAAAAACCAACTGCATAATTTACTCAACTCCAGTAAAGATGGACCAGTAAGAGAATGTAATCGTAAACTGCTTTTTGAAAAACAGCTTCAACAGAAAATACAGGCTTGCAAGTTAAATGCAGTTCTCCTTTAAGGGCAGGGTTCTGCCCCGCACAAGGTCCTGGTTAGACCACACATGGAGGACATAGAAATATAGAAACATAGAAGTTGACGGCAGATAAGGACCACAAGGCCCATCCAGTCTGCTCATTTTTTTTCTAACTTATGAATGTGCCATAGACCTTTACTCTGTCAATGGCCTATCTAGTCATACTCATCTGTATCGCTCCCTTATGCCTATCCATGCCTGTTTGAAGCCCTACACTGTATTCATATCCACCACTTCCTGAGGTAGGCCGTTCCATGCATCCACCACCCTTTCTGTGAAAAAGAACTTCCTCACATTAGCCCTTAATCGGCCTCCCTCTAATCTCATGCTGTGTCCTCTTGTCCTGCTATTTTTCTCATATTGAAACGTTAGACTCTTTCACCTTGTTAATGCCCTTAAGGTGTTTGAATGTTTCGATCATATCACCTCTCTGCCTCCTTTGCTCGAGGATATACATATTGAAGACTTTGTCCAGATCTGGTCACTGCAGTACAGAAAGGTCACTGATGAGATCAAAGAGGGTCCAACACTGGGTCAACAAGCTGATCAGTGACTCAGGGACATAAGCTGCGATGTGGATGTTTGCATGCATTTAGAACAGCACTGTAGCTGGGGTAGGCTGTCAAAGAAAAATAAAAACTTGCAGACTGCTGAAGTTCCATTAGAAAGAAAAGTGGATGGGGGTGCTATAGAGCCAAGCACTGGACTGAACAGGGTTTACTTCGGTTCCAGCAAAACCATGACAATTTGCCAAAAAACTAGTAATTTATTTTCTGGTTGGATTTTCTTTTTGCTCGATCCAACACTGCAGGATACAGAGCTATAAATTTATATAAAACTCGACCGACTATGAGGCATTCAAAAGGACCAACAGGAGGGCAAACGAAGAAGATTGGGCAACCCTCACAACAACCTGAGCAGCAACCAAGCTCTAGACAAACAAGCAACGTGGGAGAGTCATCACCATGGAATCGGTTTCTGAAGGTGGTGGGAGACTTCGACAAGAAGGTTGAAAATATTTTGGAATGACTGGGCTCCTAAGATGTAAAGATTGAGACTGCAGTAGCCACTGCTAAGGATGCGGAGGAGCGCTTCATGTGGACCTAAGCCACGGTCGCCCAGTTAACCACCGAGAATTCTCATCTCCATACCCACCTTGAAATGCTTGAAAATGGGGTAAGGGCCATGAATCTCAGATTGATTGGCCTGTGGAAAGGCACTGAAAGGGAGAATTTGGTGGCCTACATCTGGACCTAGTTGTCAGATGCTATCCCCATTGAAGTAGGAGTTCATCTGACAGACATAATTAGAGCTTACTGGGTGAACTTTTGCACTAGGCAGCTGAACCAGGATGCTCCCCGCATGGTCCTGATCATCACAGCTGGAATGGAGTTGTGGAATCAAGTATTACAATGAGCCAGAACAGATCATCCACTGAAGCTGGACGGCATGAACGTAAGATTTTTCCCAGATTGTTTGTTTGCCACCAGGAGCCAGCATAAACACTTTGACCCCTTGCGCCAACAACTGAGAGCCCTTAGAGTGGTGCACTCACTCCTTGTGCCAGCGAGACTCCGAATCACATATGGAGGCAAAATCTTCCAATTTGTGGACCCCAAGGAGGCTAGGAAGTGGGTCGATAAAATCGTCACAGAATTAAGAGCAACACTGCTGGAGGGAGTAGCAGAAGATGATGGTTTAGAGACTGAAACTTAAGGTGCATCAAGACTTTCTAGGTGTTCATTAAAATTTGAATTGTGCACCCGAATTGGGCCATGGGTCCTGTATAAGTAACGAGGACAAACTGGTTAAACTTTGATCCTAGGCAATGTTGTTAAGAGGGGCTCATGTCTTGGGGGGGTCACAGTTAAAAGTTAATAAAGAAATTACTGTTATAATTTCTGCTATACGATATTGCTAGTTTGAAATAACCAGTCCCCATTGCAGATATGGACCTAAGATGGCACTAACTCCATAAATATGCAGTTTTTTTCCTAGCCCTTTGGGCACAAAGCAGACCTACCCTATGAGCGAAGGGGACAGTAAATATAAATGGAGCATTTGTCCTTGTGTTTGTTCCCTGTACTAACTGCGTTGCTGCTCTTTGGTAATTTAGTGAAGTCCAGAGTGTAGAGAAGGGAGGGGGCATGTTCAAATGATTATAGATAGGGCATTTGTTGTGGTAATTGCAGGGGATCTGTTGGCTAGACCACTTTATTTTACCTGATTAAAATATTAAGGACTAGTGGAAACAGTGACAGAAGAATGGTCACCTAAATCAACTGCCTTTATGTTAATACCTGTTTTAGTTTTTCCACAGGTCTTGCCTTGGTGGGCATATCTGTAGTATACATATTTAGGCTACAACATACATGACTGATATCCCCGTATGCAGCAACACATTTAATAGATGGTTAAATCTGGGTACTGAAATGTATGTAGTTACATCTGTATGTATGATGATATTAGAGATATATTAATGTAACTGTTACTGGCTGGATCAGTTCAAAGTCTAATAAAAAGAAAGCTAAAAAAAGAAAGAAAAGTGGACATCAGGTCACAGTTATACACACACATCAGTTGAGCTTCATCAAACTACTGACTGCCATAATATTTTAATTACAGGACAGAGGTATTAGAAAAGTAATGATTAATTAAAGAGTGACCTTTCTGCCATGGTAGAAATGCAGCCCATGACCTGAGGAAGCAGAAGAGATATGTGGAACCATGACCTGAGTGGAACCATGCAAGCTGCTATAGGTTGATCTCTTTTTCCTCCTCACATTTTGTTCAGACTTAAACTACAGTAGGTGACCATTTTCAGCTGCATTCCCAAGTTCTGTCAAAATGTTATTTTTGCTTCATTTTCTACTTTTCATGATATTTCTCCCTAGTACTAGTGCTCCTCCCTAGCCTCCATGTAATGTACCCTTTGGGACATTACTGTGGCTCCACCTTCAGGGCCAAGGGCAGGAAGTTCCTTCACTAGTCCATTGGGCTCCCTAAATGGTGCAGTCCTAGTCAATGGTTGCTAATGTACTTGATCCAGGCTACATGGATTCATTCTGTAACACTCCTGCCCTTGTGTTTGTAAAAGGCTTTGGCATCACTGCCCCTGGGACTTCCAGATAATCATGTCTCATGGATCTGGGCATTGGACAGAGAAACCTGCCAGTACAGCACAGTTCCCCTAAGCCGCACGGAAAAGGTCACGCAGTGGCAGGTGCAACCCACCTCCTTCATAGCGCTGAGTTCTCAAACAATGCTGTAGCATTCCATATCACAGAAACAATAATGGCCTTGTGACCCATCCAGTCTTGCCAAAACTTGTCTAGTACTAGAGTCATCCCTAGCGGACAACCTGCCCCCCCACCGCGCTGCCTTACTCGCACTTTTCCCAACTGTTTGTCCAATCCTCTTTTGAACTCCCCTACTGTTTCAGCCCATGCAACCTTCTCATGGAGCTTACTCCATTCTTCTGCCACCTTTCTGTAAAGAGTATTTCAAAACATCCTTGCTGAACCCCACCCCCCACCAGCTACATGGCATCCATGTTCACACTTAGTATGAACAACCCCCAGCTGTCTACCCTGTGTATTGCACAGAGGCACTTGATCCTTTTTACCATGCCCCCTTCCCCTCCTATCCTCCAATGCGTACATATTGAGGACCCCCAACTGTGCTCTTTATGACTTCAGACTTCCTCTGATCTCCCTGGATCATTTTGGTTGTCCTCCTCTGCACTTACTATAGTCTCTCTCTCTCTCTCTCTCTCTCTCTCTCTGTCCTTCCTCAAGTGTGGGCTCCAAAGCTGCACACAGTACTCAAAGGTTGAACCAGGAATCTGTATAAGGGCAAAAGCACCACTCTTCTACTACTGACCCCCCTTCCTAAGCAACCCAGCAACCTATTTGCCCTGCCCACAGCCTTCATACACTGTGACAATGCTTTCAAGCTCTACATCATTAACATGTCCATGTCCCTTTCTTCTGTTGTTCTCTCCACCACTACCTCACCCATCCTGTATTCTATTCTTAGGTTCTTTGTACCTATGTACATTACCTTGCACTTTTTGACATTAAATTTCAACTGCCACACCCTCAACCCCCTCTCCAGTTGTTTCAGCTCTTTCCTCATGGCCCTTATCCCCTCTTCACTGTCTATCCTTCCACAGATTTTATTATCATCTGCAAAGAGGCATATCTTCCCATAAAACACCTCCCCTGTGTCACATGAAAATATATTAAAGAGGACCAGTCCCCAAACTTATCCTTAAGGCACACCACTCGTAACCTCCTTTACCTCTGAATGCTCTCTATTTATCACTACCCTACCCTCCAGGTTGTCCCATCCATTCAACCAACTTCTCACCCAGTTGATTCTTTCATCTCTCACAACTAGGTCGCCAGTTTCTTAATCAACTGACTCTTTGGAATGAAGTCAAACACTTTGTTAAAATCTAGATACAGGACATCTACTGCCTGACCTTATCTTTTTTCTTTCTTTCTTTTTTCTCTTTTTTTCTCAGTTCAGATAGGATTAGAGTTCCTTTTCCATTACAGACAAAGCCTCTGGTTGGGCCCCTTCTGTCCAATCATCATTTTTACTGAGATGGGGATCCAGGAACTTTCCTAACCACTATCCATATTTTTATCCAATGAAACAGTGTTTAATTTAATTGCCACTAGGAATGGTGCCCATATTTTTTCAAACTCTGCATACTTTCCATTCTTTCTATAATAGGTTTGTTCCAATTTTGAAATATCAGTCATCATATTCGGCCAGGCCCTAAAGACCGGAGGATCTGCATCCTTCCATTTCATAAGGATACATTTTTTTGCCACCACTGTTAATAATGTTAGAAATTTTCTTTGTGGTCCATTTAATAGTTCTTTATTTGGATACACCCCCAGCAATCTAACAAACAAAGATGGCTTTATATTTTTATCAAATGTTAGATCGCAGATGTATTCCAATTTAGACCAAAAATGTGAGAGATATGGGCATGAGCCTAAGAGATGAACCAGAGTTCCTATAGTTTTTGGACATCTTGGACATTTATCAGATAAGGTGGCATTAAATTGATGCAGTTTTTTAGGTGTGTAATATATTCTATGTACTGTATTCATTTGGATCTGCTGCATTTTAGTTGACAGTACATTATCAAGATATGCATCAATAACTTCACTCCATAGCTCATCTGCCAGGCACTTGCCCAGATCTCTTTCCCACTTAATCTTCACATTATTAATATTTCCTCCTAAATTATGTTGTATAGCCTGGTACAGCAACAAAATCAAACCTTTCCTTTCTGAGTTTTTTGTTAATATAGCTAATAGGATTTTTTTTCTATGATCTTACCCTTTTCTCTATTCTTACTTAAATAGGTTTTCAACTGACTATATTGCAGAGTTTGATTTTGAGATATATCAAACTAGTCAACTAATTGGTCACATGTTTTCAAATTATTGTTTTTCCAAAAATCTCCAACATGGTACAACTCATGATGTTGCCACTCTTTAAATGTTCTTGAATCAGATGGTGGGAAGTCATAATTATTATATATAGGTGTATATTCTGAGATACACCCCTTTTCACCTATCAATTTTTGTAGTTGTAACCACAATATATATGTGGTCCGTGTAGTCTCCAATAAATTCTGCATTTTATTTCCTGATGTAAAGGAATAAAGTAAGTTAGCCAGCAAGGGGTAGGGTTGTGCTCTAGTTTCCAATGCTGTTGATGAAAGATCAAGATTATCTTTCTGAATCCAGTGCCAGCCCTGTGCAGCTTGTACCACTAGGTAATACTTATAAAAATCTGGTAAAGCTTTCTCCCCCCCAATTTTTCTAGCAATGTTAAAGTCCTCCATGCTATTCTGGAGTTTGAATGTTTCCATAAAAATGTTGTTATCACAGTTTTAAGTCATTAAAGAACATTTGGGCATTGGTATTGCTAAAGCCTGGAAGAGGAAGAGAAGTTTTGGCAGTATTTGTATTTTAACCAGGTTAATTTTACCTATCAAGGTTAAGTATAATGAATTCCACTTTAATAGGTCTTTTTCTATTTTAATAATCCAGTCCTCATAATTAACTTTGAACATACTTGAAAAATCGGCTGCAATATTTACTCCCAAACATTTGATGGTAGTTGATGTTATCTGCATATGTGTATTAACTGGTTGATGAATCTGCAAATTACAGTTCAATTTCAAAATCATAGTTTTTGACCAATTTATTTTATAACCAGATATTTTACCAAATTATGTTGTCATTTGAATTAATTGAGGAATTGAGCTTTCTGTTCTGGTCAGATATAACATTATGTAATCTGCGTACAAACCAATCTTTTCCTCCCTGTTCATAATATCAATACCACTAATTCACCTACCATTCCTCATAACTATTGCTAGTGGTTCAATTATCATCGCAAAAATCAGAGGGGAGAGCGGACATTCCTGTCTTGTACCTCTACCTAACTGAAACTTAGCTGATATTATATTATTCAACTTCACTACTGCACTAGGGGAATCATATAGAAGTCCTATCCACCCTCTGAGCTGTGCACCAAAGCCCATCTTCCTTATAACTGCCAAAATGTATGGCCATTCTATTCTATCAAATGCTTTTCAGCATCTATCGCCATTAACACAGTATCATCTTGTTTATTTAAAGCTATTATAGTTAAAGTGTGTCTTATGTTTTCCATTAATGATCTACCTTTAATGAATCCATTTTTGTCTTGATGGACTAATATTGGAATCATACATTCCAATCTTTTGACTATTATTTTAATGAATATTTTATAGTCTGTGTTTAGCAAGGAGATAGGCCTATATGATGCACAGCTCAACAGGTCTTTGTCTTTCTTTAAAAAAAGCCTGGATAATGGCCTCCTTAAAAGTCTCAGGAATTTTCTATAGTTCCAGAAAAGATTCAAATATTAATTTTAAAGGTTCAATAAGAATAAAATGCCATTTTTTATAAAACTCAGCAACAATGCCATCTGGGCCGGGGGCTTTACCAATAGCAAGACCTTGAATAGCCTCCATTATTTCACTGTCAGATATAGGTGCCTCCAAACCTATACTTATATCTTCCATAATTACTGGCAGAGAAATGGAATCTAGGAACAGATCTATATCCTGCTCATCTCCTTTATATTCTGCAGTGTAACGCTGCTTATAAATTTTTTTAAAAACATGTATTAATCTCTGCTGGCTTATCACAAATTTGTACTTCTGAATTTCTAATTGCGATTACAGAATTTTTAGTTTGATCTTTTTTAATTTGCCACATTAATAATTTCAAGGGCTTATCTGTCATAAAGTAGTAATTAGATCTAGTATAATGAATTAAAGATTCTGTCTTTTCAGTTATCAATTGATTATATTGAACCTTTTTATGTATCATATCTTTATACATGTTGGGTCAAAAGTGGCACTATGAATCTGTGTCATTGTACTAATTTCTTTTTCTAATTTATTAAACATTCCCTCTTTTTATACTCATAAGATGCAAGTTTTTGCATCAACCCTCTCATAGTTACCTTGAAAGCTTCCCAAGTTATAATGGTTGATATATCTGCAGCTTTGTTAAATTTGAAGAATTCTTTACATGCATCTACAATTTGTTTTCCCATATTAGGTTTGTTCAACAGTGCCACATCCATTCTCCAAATTTTTAACTTAGAAGTTGTATCTGAAATTTTAATTGTCAAGAGACAAGGTGAGTGATCAGATATTACTATCCCAGTATATTTCACATCCTGAACTATGTAGAGCGATGTTTTAGTCATTAAAAAAAAAAGATTCTTGAGTAGGTTTGGTGTACCCCTGAAAAATAAGAAAATGTGTATTTTTTCCTATCTAATTCCCACCATGGGTCCACCAAATCCAAATCAGACATAAATGTCTTAATTACCGCATGGGTCATCGAGTGGGATTTATCCATCCCTAACATTTTATCCATGTGATTCAGGACCAAATTGAAGTCCCTACCTATTAAGAAGGGAGCCTCATATAAAGAGGGAGTAAGAAAAAAAACTCCCCCAAAAAACCTAGGGCAGTTCTGATTAGTGGCATAGATCACTGCAGATGTAAGTTTAATGCTGAATAACAGTAACTGCAAAATAATATATCTTCCTTCCTTATCAATATAAACCTTGTTAAAATGGGGCTTTAACTTTTTTCTATGAAAGACAATTAGGACTCCCCTAGCACTACTTGTATATTCTGCAAAATATAAATTCCTCCATCTATTCTCAAACCAGGCATTATCCTTTCTAGTTAAATGGGTTTCCTGAAACATAACCATGTTAATATTTTTACTTTCTATATGTTTTATTACTTTGATTACTTTTGACCTTTCTTGTAGGCCCTTAATATTCCAAGTGGCAATTTTAAAACATTATTGCATAATGGAAGTATCTAACATTTATAAGTTCCTGGATCCCCTTTAAAATCCAATTAAAGTATCACAGACAAATTCAGACCTTACACTTAAAAAATCTGTGTAGGAAAAGAAACAAAAACCACCATAACTCTACCCTGCCCCCCTCACCACTGTGTTAAAATCCTACTACTAACCTGCCCCACCTCCCTAAGAATCCCCATATCCCAATACGGCTCAAAGGTCATGCCTGACCTTATCTACAGCACTTGCCACCCTACTGAAAAATTGTATCAGGTCTGCTTATCAGGTTAATGCATTAGCAACTATTTTGACTCTAACCTGAACTTCTCCCCTTTACTGCCTCTGCTGCCCCCTTGGAAAACCACAGTAGTTCTGCCTACCTCTTGCCCTTCCTCAACATCTTTGTGCAGAGACCTGTTGCCTCCAGTGCTCCCTCATCAGGCCCCATTTGCTGCCCACTCTTACAGCTGCTTTCACACCCTGCAATATCTCCCCAAACACTTCCCTCATCCTTCCAAAATCCATCCTCTTGAAGTCTTGGACCTTAGTCCCGAAGTGCACTATAGCTGCCTGCAGCTTGACTTTAACTTATACAGTTCTGTGATCACCTGATCCTAATGGTTCCCCACCTTGACCTCCCCCACACTGTATCTGTTTATCAAGACCAGAACCCTTATCTAGTGGGTTCCATAACCTCTTCCAGTGCATTTGCTTTCCTCTCTCCTGTTGGTCCCACTGTAACCTCTCCCACCTGACCTGCCCCTTCTGCTTGCTCTAATGCCAGGGAGTGGGCTTCTTGGTCTCCCTCAGTTGTGTGGATGTGCCTATCCTTAACTGTGCTGTCTCACTCATGTCCTAGTTTAAAGGTTTCCAAACCTATACCTTAGCACCCTTGCACCAAACAGCATGATGACATTTAAGTCATATCACAGTTTCTTGCCCACTAAAAAGCTGCATATCCAACCACTTGTTATAGAAAGTGGTTAATTCACTATTAATTTATAGTTCACTCCTTTTTAAGAAGAGAAATATTTACAGTGGTCTGGGAGTAGAAATGTAGAAACACTAGTGACCTGACTCAACATCACCTTAACCCCTCACCTCCCTGACTGGACTCTCCTTCAGTCCTGCAACATTTTCATATGCCAAGGCAATTCAATAAAAAGATTAACTACAATAAGCCAAGACCCAGAATGTGGTCTTCTCCTCCCCAATTCATTCCAATCCATGATGGAAGGAGCAATGCAACATGCATTTATTCCAGGCATTTCAGTCAGCTCCCAGTCCCTGCACCAAGCTAGCTCTCACAGGACAAGATCACATAAAATCAGAGGCACTGGAACAGTGGGGGAGTGCAGTCTGCCAAGTGTGACTTTAATATGGTCCCCTACTACAATCCACCTAGCATCACTCAATGATGCTAGGCAGACTCCTCCCCATCTCCTGGTGTCTACAGTATGTAAGAGCTGATGTACTGCTGGTGACAGGGAGACAAAGTAAGCTTATGGGAATGGATACCACCTACACTGCCCTACCATATCAAGAATGGGAGTCACGAAGGAGCTGAAGACTATACATGGGACTTGGTCTATTATAAGTGGGTTAAGAAGGTGTCAATTGGTGAAGAAGTTGGCAAGACACTAGATATGCCCAGTGGGCTATACCACTTACTATCTGGAAGCTGAAAAACCCGACACCACCTTTGCCTTGTTACAGATGTGGATTGTAGTGGTTGTGTCATGTTAATGAGGCAAATGTTTTTAATAGACAATGTCAGGTTGGGTGAAGGACTGGTAGGATGCAAGACAGTTCTATAAGATACGTGGGGACTGAGAAGTTGTTTGGGGGAAGAATTTTCTGGTTAACTGGGGGTGGTCATGGGACTAGCCCTGGTCATTTGGGAAGGGAGGATTGACTTTATAAAGCTCTTATTATCTCATGTTAATTAATAATGGATATTTTGGGGATCTGAGTAGAAATACTTGACAAGTACAGCAGTCTATTAAAGGGAACACATCTGGAGCCAGCAAGTTTTTCAGTACAGTGAAGGCTCACTATAGCAAGATATTAAAATGTCTACTTAGGAAATAAAGGGAGCCATCACAGGTATCCACTATAAGCAGGATGTTATACAGAAGGGTTCACTACTGTAATTATGTATTTGTGAGAAACTATAATAAGGTATTCTCTCAGCCCTGGTCTAGACTCTATCCCCATCTCTACCCAGGTCAAGACAGTCCAATTGGACCCTGCCCTGGGTATAGTGGTGATGATAGGTGGACAGTGGTAAATTCTGTCTGCTGTCATTTTAGACTGCTTTAGTTTGACTTCTGGAATTTAGTCCAAAACATCAGTTCACAATGTAGCGCTTGACAACAAGCATGGAGGCAAAGCATGCTACAAATAGGAGTATATAATAAGTCTTAAACCACTCTGAAGTAATTTCTCCACCTCCTCCCCCAGTCTCTCACATACTTTTTATAAATGCTGGCTCCTGGCACTTTGCCATGACCCAAAGACATCTTTTCAAAAAACAATCCCTCCTTAGACCAACATCCCCACTTCTGAAATTGCCATTATTTAATAGTGGGCCTCCTCCTGACCTCCAATTCATGATTTGGGGAGGCAATAGTACAGTACAAGTCGCATTAAACTGTTCCACCAATGAGTTGGTTTAGTATTGTTTTTTATAGTCGGCAATGCACTGGCAACTCATATTGTATTATTTTTCAATGCTTAACCAGCTAAAGAGCAACATTTGTAAAATGTTTTTTCAACTCAGTTGGACTGCATCTGCCGTCCAGTCACAATGCAATGCAAAACTGAGTTTTAACTCTTAAGAAACAGTTTGTGTGGGTCACGTGATGCGCTGGGAAGAGTAGCAGACGTTCCCGGGGCTTGCGCTCGCTAATCGTGATTATTTAATTAAATCTATACCTCTCTGCAACCTTTAGCCAGCAGTAACAGCCTTGGGACAGGTAGGAGAAGTGACTTGGAGTGGAATTTATAATTTTGCTGAGCATGGACGAAACGGAAGCGAAACTGGAGCTCGAGGCAAAACGGCCCTGACGCAGCACTTCCCCAACAGACCCAGCAGATGACCTAACGCCAGCTCGTGTTTATGGGGAGTTGTCCACCATCAAAGATGCCCTTTTCAAACTTATTGATGATGTGGCAGATTTTAAGCCTGCACCTAACCCAATTAGCCCGATGAGTCACTGATGTGGAAGCAAGGTTTCTCTCTAGAGCACAATGCTGATAAGCAGGGGCCTGTAGTGATCGAATTGAGGAGAGCTGTTTCTAAACTAGAGGACCGCCTTGAAGACCTCAAGGCAGAAATCAGGAATAATTTGGTCCTACTAGGTTTACCAGAGGGGAGGAAGGCCCAAACATGATTGTCTTCTTGCAAAAAATGTTGAGGAAAACAGTAGGCCCTTCAGCCAATGGGCCAGAGTATATCATCGAAAGGGGGCATAGGGCCCTGAGAGCAAAACCCCCATCAGCTGATCACCCGAGGCCCATAATCTTCAAGCTTTTGAATTATCTTGACCGAGAGCAGATCCTGAGGGAAGCAAGGAAGCTCTCAGCAATCCTCTGGGAGGGCAAGAGACTTCATTTAGTCCCAGACCTTACAGTCAAAAACAGGATGGCGAGGGCCAGCTTTCGTTCCATTACATCTAAGCTTTGGGCTGCTGGAGTTAAGCACCACATGTTATACTCTGCCAAACTAGAAGTCACCCAGAAGGAAGGGAAAAAGCTGTTCCAGACACCTGATGAAGCCCTGAAGGCGCTAAAGGACTGGTTCCCGGACCTCTTCCGCAAAACCTGAAAGCATGACCTCTGGCTAGCTTCCAGTCTTTCCTGAAAGGTGGACTGAGTACACTGCAGTTCAGCAAGGACTTTTTTCTTCTGTTGGGCACTTAGATGCTGGACTTTTGAGAATCACAAGTTGCCACCCTTATCCTTTTTTCTATTTCCTCGGCTCCCCTTCCCTATATCCCTCCCCTCCCCTTTTCTCCTCCTCCTTCCTAACCCCTTCCATATTTTTATATTTTTATATTTCTATATTTTATATTTTTAGATTTTGGTACTTCTCTATATTGCTAAGTGTCATTTTGCTGGTGACAATAATGGTTTCGATATGTCCAATGTGTATGGTTTATGATTTTATTCATCAGGCCTAGGGTAACACCACTGATCCTTCTCACTGTTGGTTTGCTACGGGTTGTATCTAGCAGTGCTTTAGTGGAAGAAGGCCGAGCTGTGGTGGACAATTTGCACCTCTATGCAGGTTGACCTCCTCAGCCAATCTGCAATATTTTAAGGTGCTGCAGTATAGGATATTCGAGCTTACCCTCTAGCTAGGCCTACTCGTTCTTCCCCACCTCCCTTCTTTTCTTTTGGGGTGCTATATGAATACTGTACTTGCCTGGTAACTGTTTGCTCTGTCAAAGTTTTCCCTTTTATGCTGGTCCTTTTAACAATTTGCTTAGGCTTGTACCCAAGAGCTGATGACAGACCTTAGCCTAGCAGCAATGTTCTGACATTATATAGCTACTATTCTCAACAGCTATTTAATCCATTGTCAGGGAGCTACGGAGAGAATCCAGTATTTAAGTTTGTTAGTTTAATCTTCTCTAGTTAATTACGAGCTTGCTGTAAGTTAATCACATCAGTGTAGTATTCTAGGAGGTTACTTATGGCTGTTACATTATCTCCAGATTTCCTGGAGAGAGGTAACTAATCGACCTTCTAAGGTAGTAAGAGGCCCACCGCAAAGCGAGCCATGGTCCAGAAGGTTGAGGCTGCTCAGGGCGGGGTTAGGTTGTTTTTAATGTTGGGGGATTGGTTTGGGTTGCTTGGTGGGTAGGGTTTTCCTTCTTTTGTTTTATACTTGCTGGGGATATTGGGGGGTCTGACAGCCCAACAGAGGATGTGTCCTTTTAGCGTTGTTATAGGGCTTCTGAGTTGAGTATAATTTCTTGGAACATTAAAGGGAGATAACAAAAGAGACATTGTCCTTAATCATTTGGCACATTTTAATCCATCAATTGCCTTTTGCAGGAAACACATGCTACCTGAACAACTTTCCTTTTTCAAAAGAGATGGGTGGGCCAAGTTTTTGGGCGGGTTTCTCCACTTGCAAAAGAGTGAGTAGTTCTTATGGCTAAAAGTGTTCCTTTTCTGTCAACAGAAGTAATCTCAGATCCTGAGGGGAGATATATCCTTGTTTTGGGTAAACTAGCGGGTACAGATGTAGTGCTAGGGTCTATTTATGGTCCCAATCAGGAATCCCCCACCTTTTTTACCCAGTTAGCAGTTCTCCTTGCGCCTATAGCTGATAAACCTTTAATTTTAGGTGGGGACTGGAACTTAGCCCAGTCCAGCTGCCTGGATCGCTCGTGGTCTAAAAACGTTCGCCCGTCTCCCGCACAATCAGCAATATCTGAGCTTAAGTCCTCACTGGGTTTGTTGGACCCATGGTGTTTAATTAACCCTAAGACTAAGGAGTACACCTTTTTCTCACCAGTTCACAAAAGCTATTCTCGAATAGACTTTTTTTTAGTAAGCCATCAGTTACTTCCCCTGATTCAAGAGGCCTCTATCTTTGGTCGGGTAATCTCTGATCACTCTCCTATTGGCCTTTGGTGCCACCCACTTTCTCTGCCTTCCAGATCTACTCATGGGCTCTGAATAATCACCTGTGTGAAGACCCTCCTCATACGAGATATTTCGGAATTTTATGTTTCATACTATTGAAGTGAACTGGGGATCCCTCCAGACAATTGATCGAGTGTGGGCGGCACTGAAGGCCACATGGAGAGGTGAATTTATCAGATTGGCGACAATCCGTAAAAAGAAAATTACATGTAAAGCGGTGGACTGCCTAGATAGAATAAGGGTTTTAGATGCCATAAACGGAGATCTTAGATCTCCCTCCCAAGAGCAAGAGCTTGCATCGCTAAGAGTCTGGTATGAGACATACATCAAAGAGAAGGTAGAAAGATCTGCTTCCAATTTGAGGACTTCTTACATAGGACAAGGTAGTAAAGCAGGGAAGATGCTGGCTTGGCAGTTGAAAAGAAGGGCAGCGGAAAGGTGGGTTGCCTCCGTAAAACATCCTGTGACAGGTGATATAATTTCCGGCCCCGAGGATATTATAAGCACTTTTATTGACTTCTATAAGAATATATATGCGAGTGAGCCCCTTTCCCCAGAGGCGTCTCTTAAAATGAAAGAGTTTCTTGCAGATATTTCCTTGCCCCAACTCCCTCTGGACCTCAGTTGTAAGCTAGAGGCCCCCTTGGAGACTAACACAATTAAAATGATGGTTCTGCCGAAAGTCTTCTATTATCTCTTCAATCTTAACATATATTTGCCCAAGTCCTTTTTCAACCTTTGCCACAAATACTGCACCGATTTTATTTGGAATGGTAAACCCCCTCGTCGGGCCTACCGTAAGCTCACCCGTCACAGGGAAGAGGGGGGCTTGCAGGTGCCTGATTTTTATATTTATTACTTAGCAAGCCATATGGCAAGGTTGGCCCAGTGGGCGTCTGACAATCCAGCATCCTTGGCTAGCAGCACCATAGATGAGTTGATAGCCAAAACTGCCAAGCTGGATCTGGAAGCCCTCCTCTTCACTCCCTGGTGCAGAATTCCATTAAAAATTAAAGATACCCCACTTGGATGGGACATTAGAGCTCTTCTCCAATTCTATCGTTGTTAAATATCCCTTTAAAAGGACCTATGTAACCCCTGCTTAATAATCCGAACTTGTTAATTGGCAATCGGTTGATAAAGGAAGGTGGGAACTCCTCCAACAAACTCAGGATGGCTGACTTTTGTCGGGCGGTTACCCAGTTTCTCTTCCAGAATTGATGAAGAAGTTCACAATTAACCCCAAGGATAGTTACCGGCTATATCAAATCAGAAACTGTATTCATTCATTCCTGAAAGATGGCAGGGACAGGATCAGGTGGGGAATCTGGTAGCGAAGATAAAAGTTATTGCCGTGTCCAGCAAAGCGGTCTCCAAAATTTACAAGCTCATTCTCTCCCTTAGAGAGGCCAAGGCCTCCCCTGCCCCTCATTATTGGAAAGCAAACTTATTTCCAGATTGGCCAGATGAGACCTGGTCGAGAGTTTGGCGGGATCTATATAGTTATGTCAAGCAAGATAGGCTAAGAGGTCTACAATTTAATATTCTACATGACTTGTACCTTTCTCCAGCCAAGCTTTCACGCATATATAAAAATAGATCCCCTGTATGTCAGGACTGTGGTTATCCGTGGGCTACCACGTTACATAAACTCTGGGAGTGCCCTAAGGTAACTAAGTTCTGGGACTCTATCCATTCTTGGATGACCCCGTTCAGTGATGTAGTGGTGTTCTTTAGTCTAGAGACCTGTGTTCTGGGCAACTTGACTGATATTTCGTCATAACTTCATAAATGTCAGTTAGCATTAATATCCTTAGTGGCCAAACTGTTACTTCTCATTACTGGTGCAGAGGTACTTCCTCATGCACAAGGAATGGTGGGATGCTTTTCTGGAAGCCCTAAATGCAGAAAGAATGGTGGCCTCGATGTCCAATTCTGGTGAAAAATTTGAAAAATGTTGGGGCAATACAATTCGACTATATAAGGCCAATAGGGTGGGTAGCACAATAGCTGCGTAGTTCCGCATTGAGCTTTTAAAAGGGGAAAAGTATCCTAACCCCGTATTATATAATGTGGTCTAAGGCACTTAGGTATGAGATTGTCTGAGCTCTGCTATCTCCCCTCCCTTTCAGTTGAGGCCGTCCTTTTCCTCTTACATTGTTTCCTTTTTTCTCTGTATTATATATTTTAATCCACCCCAGTAGATTCCTACCTCAATTCTCACTTTATCACTGTTTTTTTCACTTGAGGCGGATCCAAAGGGATCACCTCCTTTTTTGTTTTGGATTACCTTCCTTTCTCCGATTCTACATGTAGTGATCCTCTGGAATTTTGAGGTAAATTTAATATTCTTTTTCTATTGTTGGGCTGTCAGACCTAGGGGGTTGGGGGTTTGGGGGGATCGATAAGGGTTGTTTTTAGTTTACTTATTCTGTTTTCTTTTTCAATTTTGTTATTGTACTGTATCCAACTTTATATACTATTGCAAAGGTACCATGTGTTTGTGGATCATGTACAAGTTTGTTACCGTTAATGTTTTTGGTGTAATAAAGTGCAGTTATTTGCAAAAAAAAAAAAAAACAGTTTGTGTAAGACTTTGTGCTGGATCCAGCAACAGTTATGCAACTCAATCAGAAATGCTAAAACAACTCATTGAAGGAACAGTTTAATGTGGCTTGTACTGTACTGATTCAGTCTACTGCAGTTCCCTTCTCTTTTAGCAAGCCCAGTCACATTCCTTAATACAACCATCTGACTGTATGAGCGTGGGGGAAGTGACTTGCATCAGTGACGCCACTAAGTAGATCACTCTGCTCCCCTTTCCAGTCATGATCCCGTTTTCAAACACAGAGAAAAGCATATAAGCAAAAGACTGGAGCACTCCCACGCCACAGAGCTGAAGGTAGCCATATCCCACTGCCACATATTCACATGATCTGCAGGTCAGATGACTAACTAATGCTGGCTTCTTTACAGCCAGCCGGAATAATAAGCCATATTGTTAAGAATTACCCAAGATCATTAAGAATTACTTTTTGCACTATTGGAAAGGTTTTTACATATCTAAAAAAAAGTTAAAATAAAGCAGTTTTCAACTGACCAAATGTTATACATAAAACAAACTTTAAAAAACGTGTATGTACTCATGAAGCAGTGCCATCTGAGGGGGAATCTACTTGCCCTTTATATTACACAAGCATGGTAGCACCTGTATGTTAGAGTTGAGTAGGCAGTTAACTGCTAAACCCTGATATTTGCACATTAATAACCTGTCCGTCATTCAGCCAACTCTAATGCCCACCCAATTCCCAAACCCCTTGTTTTGAGAGCCAAGGACAAGCTAAAGATCTGGGCCATGCAGCCACTGTGCAAAGAAAGTTATTAATGATCTTGATCCTCAGGCACTGGCTAAAGAAAGTTATGAATGATCTCCTGCTTTGTCCCCAGGACCTTGCATGAAGAAAGTCATGGATGATGTCCTGCTTCACAAGAGGCCCACAGGGCCCTGTATAAAGAAAGTTCTAACTGATCCTTTGCACCCCACTGTAAGATCCAATGTTGTGTAGCTTCAAACACCACACCTACAGGGCACAAGTCTGGATCTGTAGCTTGTCCTTAGATTATGAGGCTAGGGGTTGTGGGGGGGAGGAAATTAGTGTTGAAAACCCCATGGAACACCGCACCACTTATCTGCCAAGACTCAAGAGACATTGACCCCTAATGTTTTTCATTTCTGTACATTGTCCACTTTCTGTTTTTGCCACATGAGTTTGTTACGATATCTGTCTGTCTGTCTGTCTGTCTATCTATCTTCTTTGCAAAAAACGGTGTTAATGCAACATTTAGGGCTAAGCCTAAACCAACAAAAGTAGGGAAATGTGGTTTTAGGGTTTCCAGTCCTAAAACTCCCCCAACCCACCCCTGAAGCAAATCAGGGGTGCAGTCTTCCTTGGAGTTCTCAGCCCTAACAATCACCCCATTCTATATACTCCTGAAACATGCACACCTGTGTCCATCACATTTGAGCTATTTTGCTACAGCAATGGGGTGAGATTTAGGGTTGAAAACCCCAAGGAAGACTATACCAATTGCTTTGAAATGAAGATCTTAAGGGATTAGGAAACCCTAAAAGCACATTTCCCTACTTTTTTAGGCTTAGACTTAACCCTAAATGTTGCATTAGCACAGTTTTTTTGCAAAGAATTTCCTTACTTTTTGAGACAGCACAATGGCATACAGGGACTGAAAATACTCAGCTACAGCTCATGCCTTACTATGCCCTGGGGTATAGTAAGGCACCTCATGCCTTACCCCATGCCCGGGGGCTGAAATCACTTTAGCTGTGTCTCATACATTACTACACCACAGGGGGCATAGTAAGGCACTCAGTTTTGCCTTGTGCCTTACCTCATGTCCAGGGACTGAAGGCACTGGACTGCACCTCATACCTTACTACACACAGGGGCATAGTAAGGCACTCAGCTGTGCCTCTTGCCTTGCCCACACCCAGAGGCTGAAGACACTTGGCTGCGCTTCATGCCTTACCCCACACCCAGGGACTGGAGCAGATTTTCTGCTTCCAGAACTAAAGGCTGACTTTACATGTCAAACACTGGGCTATTGCATCTAATGACCCCAAAGTTATTAAGGAACAAAACTGCAAACCAGATTACCAAGTGATAACCACTTTCTCTGGTTCTCACCAACTGAGAAGCACTTTTTATGATTTGTACCAACTGAGAACCACTTTTTCTGGTTTGCACCAACTTAGAATCACTTTTTCTGGTGTGAACCACTTTTTTTGGTGTGTACCACTTTTTCTGGTTTGTGAAAAAGATTTTTTTTTGTTTCAACCAAAAAAGTGGTATGTACTATTTTTTCTGGTTCATGAACCAGAAATTGTGGTGCAAACCACTTTTTTGGTTCACAGACCAGAATTTTTTTGATTTGAACCCAAAAAAGTGGTGAATGAGTGAAATATAAAATTGTTGCAAATTTCCCCATATACAGACTATAAAATCTTGCTTAGGGAAATCACTTAATATCAGGGATGTTTTAGCTTTGCTAAAACTATCCCTTTACAAGTGTTTTCAAATTTCAGTAGCAACAGAAATAAAGAAACAAAACTGTGACAGCCTGACTATGCATGCCAAACTTTGGGCTATTTCATCAAATGACACCAAAAATATTAAGGTTCCAAATTTAGGGTTTACCATTAAACAGCCTACTCAACCCTAAATACTGGGGTGCTACTGCACCTCTAATATATATATCTTACAGAGGTACGGTAGTGCCACTATTGTTCGGGTTTAGTAGGCTATTTAATGTTAAACCCCTAACTTTACACCTTAATAGCTTTGCCCCTGTTCAATGGAATTGCATGAAAATTTGTATGCGCAGTCTGAGAGGCAAGGTCTCTTGATTTGTCAAGTTGTGTTCTGGTCAGATGTGTAGATTCTGAGATCTACATAGTGCATTTTTAGGAACATTTATTAATTAATTTATTTATTTTTGTCATTGCCTAGTGCCGAGATGGTTTGGAATTTTGGTCTGAATTTTCAGGGTGGAAAGGACTTGACCCAGAGTGGTGCATTTCACTGGTTTGGCGAAAAAAACATTAATTCATTGCCAAGTTATAAGGATTTGAAATTTCAGTTCTGAGCCTGCTCAGAAGGGTCTTTAGGATAGATGCTTGAAATGAAAGAATTTAATCATACAAAAGAGGATTTCATGACAGAAAATTCCTCTTTCATATAATGGCCATCTTGTTTGTGTTATTTTTCAAAAAACATTTTTGAAAATCCACAAAAAGTATGTCCTGATGAGACACCAACATGTGTATCTTGCTAACTGTTTGCAAACTGTTTAGCTGGATTCTGGAATTAGATTTTCAAAAAGACACCTCCTAAATGTGTTTTTAAAACATTTAAACAATCCTCTTTCATGAGACAATTGTCTCCTTTCTTATGGCTCATGAAAGAGGAACTGAAGATTTGGACTTAGTTTTTTTTCTGAATCTTCTTCCATATGAAATCATCTTCTTTCGTGAGCTCATGAAAATCTCACAAAAGAAGATGAATTCATACACAAGAAGAATTTGGACTTCGTTTTTTTCACATTCGTCTTACATATGAATAAATCCTCTTTTGTGAGCTTACAAAAATCCCATGAAACAAGCTAATTTCATACGAAAGAAGAATTTGGACTTAATTTATTCCACATTGCAACTTTAACAAGATGTAACACTGTCAATATTTACAGTTAAGGGACAATCTAGATATCAGAAAAGGTCTAAATGAGTATTACAAGGCTAACACATAATCCCCCCCCCAAAAAAAAATTCAGGGGCCATACAAAAAAAAATAAAAATTAAAATTCCCACAGGATAACATTGCAACTTTAACAAGCTGTAACTCTGTCAATCTTTTGAGATAAGGGGCATGCTATACAGTATATCAAAAGAATGGTCCCAATGAGTACTACATGTCTTAAGTCATTAAGAAATAGCAATTGAAAATCTGGATATAAAACACATACAAATTAAAAAATGTAAATTTCATTAGGATAACATTGTAACTTTAACAAGCCATAACTCCATCACTATTTGGAGTTAAGGGACAATCTCTATATCAAAAGAAAAAAGGTCTCAATGTGTACTACAAGACTAACACATAATACCCCCAAAAGAATTCTAGAGCCATATACAGTAAAAAGATATGAATTAAAAATGAAAATTCCCATAGGATAACATTGGAATTTTAACAAGCTATAACTCTGTCAATCTTTGGAATTAAGGGGCACTCTATATAACAAAAGAAAGGTCTCAATAAGTAGCACAAGACTAAGTCTTTATGAACTACTAAGTGAAAATAGACATATAAAAACACATAAAAATTAATAAATGAAAATTCCCATTAGATAACATTGCAAATTTAACAAGATATAACTCTGTCAATATTTTGAGTTAAGGAAAAATCTACTTATAAAAAAGGTTTCAATGAGCACTACAAGATTAACACATAATACCCCCCCAAAAAATTTAATGGGGTAAGCACCGCACCCCAAAATTATCTCCAGACTTCACCATGTTGCCAAATCCACAATTAAAGTCCTATCATCATCAGAAAAACTCCAGAAGTATATCTTGTCTTGGACTACAGCCATAGCAACTTAGAGACCAAACTGAGAAAATGTAACTGAATTATGACTTAAAAAGAGAAAAGCAAATTTTTGCCCATATAAATCAATCACCAGGAGTTAAGTGGCACACTTAATATATTTTGATCTTTGAAGTGAGTCCCCCCCAAACAGAATGCAATGAAGCAGATAAATTGATTTCCTGGAGGCACGGAAGAGGGCCCTGTGCTTCCACAGCCAGAAAGATGTGTTCATGCAGATCAAATAAGGATATGATTCTACTATTTCAAAAACAAAGGATATTCCTTGCGAAAAAAACTGCATTAATGCACCAGTTAGGGTTCAGATTAAAGTGACAAAAGTAAGGAAATGTGGTGTAAGGCTGCAGCTAACTCCTCCACCAAAGCAGCAAAAGGAGAAAGAAAAAAAAAATTAGGGTTTTACTGCCCTGAGTCTTGGCAATTCAAGGATGGGGTCTTCCAAAGGGTTCTCAACCCTAATGCTCACCCCATTCTGATATAGTCTTCAAACATACAGAATTTTGTCTCCCCACATGTTACTAACAACCTGTGGGCCCTGCCTGAAGAAAATAGATCATAACTGAATTTATTTACTCAGGGAATGGGGTGAGCATTATGGTTCAGAACTCTAAGGAAGACCCCACCCCTGATTTGCCAAGATTCAGGACAGCCAAACCGGTAATGTTTTTTTTTCTTTTGCTGCATGGGGGGTGGTGATGGGGAGTTAGGGATGGAAACCCTAACACAACATTTACATATTTTTGATGCTTTAATTTGAACCCCAACTGGTGCATTAACACAGGTTTTTTTTTTTTTTTTTGCACAGAATATATACACTGTACTGTGCACAAATTTAAAGGCATCTAAGTTTCTTGCTTCTTTTTGGAGACTGTAGTTTTGTCCATCTGAGATATTATAACCTATGTTTGTAGTCTAACATAAGCTTGTTGAATTTAAAAAGCATATTTACAAAATTAGCCGCGTACCATCACTCATGGTACTATTTACAAGGCATACACTGAATGATCCAGTGATGAATGGATACTAACTAGAGCTGTGAAGAATGCAGAATTCGGTTAGTGGGATTCATGGGGAATGACAGTTCTCCATCCAAAATGCTTTCAGATTTTTTTTTGAATTCTGTGGAAGTTTGAAAAGCATTTCTATGTAAACTGAAGAATAACTGTTTTGCAGCTATTATAACCTACAATAGTAGCCACATACATGGTCAGATATTTCCAGATATTTCATGAAATTTCCAAAGAGTTTCTTTCTGCTGCCCCTATTGTGGAAATGCAGAAAGCAAGAGATTTCTCTAGAAATATCACAGAAATTTTGGGAAATATCTGACCATGTCTTTGGCTTTGACTGTGTGGAATAAATTTCCAAGAACTGCAGAGAAAAGCTATGAATCATTGATCTACGAAAACCATTCAACTACTGAAATTTTAGAATTCTGCTACCAATGGAATTCCACGGAATTAGGAAGAATGTTCTGAAATTCTGAGAAATTCCAATTCTGCCAAGATTTAAATATTCTGCACAACACTACTACTAACAGTACTTCAGTTTGGGACAGCAAAAAGCTAAATATATGCCAACTGTACAGTCCTCCCCCAGAGGGAGTAACGTAATTAACTGAGTTTAGAGATTGCAAATATATTCTGGAAGCAGAGAACTACTGACCATGGGTCACTTAAATCAGAATTGGGATAGGAATAGGAAGCAGGTATATGAGTCCAAGCAAATCAGTAAATAATACATCGTGTTTTGAAGGTCAGTCATGAATCATGACTGATCACTGTTAATCTCAAATGTTACCATATGATCATCAAGGGAGATAATGATCTAACATCATCAACTAGATTATGATTTAATCATCAGACATGTAACTTTCAAATCACCAACTGATGACCAATGATTATTTTTGCAAGCGTACATCAGCATGATGGTTTTTGATGATCTGTGGATGATTAAGCGATGATCGCTGATGAGTATATTAGTTCTGTATTATAAGATTGTTGCACATGAGTAATATTTAAAGATGTTTGTCACTATTATGAAAATATGAATATTATATATCAACAAAAGTAAATTAATTATAATGTAAATTATGTGAAGTCAAGTTTTAATCCAGTTAGTTAGTTAGTTACTTTGATCACCAGTTAAGTACACTGAGCCATAGGCCCCTTTTTCAGGAATGATCTGGAGCCGCAATAACACAGCAACTACAAGATGTTACAAAATGGAACATTAATTAAGCACAATACAAGAAAACATCATGCAGTATGCAGGAATAATGCTTAAAAACAGCAACATCAAAAGATGTATTCACTTAAAACATACACAATCCAATTATTTTAGCAAGTAAATTTTAGTAAGTAACTTGTTTTAACAAGTTTAGGAAGAGTACATGCAATGTTAAATATAGTATACAGAGTTACATAATGAATTTGCATATTTCAAAAGCACTGTTTATGGGCCAAAACAATGGTGATTTATATTTCTGAAATAATTTTGCCTTGACAGCATTAGTTTGCAGACTTTTAGGAAGGGTTTTGAGCATAAACCAGGTACCTCTAGAAACTTACCACAACCATAAAAGGAACCACTGAATGGAGCTATATAAACCAATTTGAGCCTTTACAACACTAGTAAAAAGAGAGGCATCAGAGTAACTATAATTGAAAGCAGGGTGTTTGTATAAAAGATGGTATCATAACTGATAATTCTAATAAAGATGTCTAAACAGAGGACAAGACAAATTCTAATAGTGTAGAAAAAAAGATACATGTATTGATTGTTTTACTTTATTGCGGTGATTTTGACCACCGGCAAACATGAAAAATCACGATGCTATGAGATTGCATCTTGTTTTTTGATTGGTGGCCATTTAATGTTAATGTTTAATTGTTGTATGATCACAATGATGTTTTTTTGAACCTTGAACTTGATCTTTGAAGATAATTGATAATGATCATTCATGGTACATCATTATAAAATCTTTAGCTTTTCAGCTGGGAATCCACACAAAGCAAACTGAATGTGAATCAACTTATTTCCCCTTCTATTCAACTAAATAAGAAAACCAACAATCATGTCTTGCTTGATCAGTTATGTACTAGGAGAAAGGACAACACCGCCTGCTCTGGAACAATTTGTGCTCCTAGAAGTGATCATGATACTCTTTATTATGGGTGGAAAACTAGATGTGCTTAACTTCTCCCTAAAATCTTGACCTTGTTGGACTTTTCTAAAGTCAAGTCATCCTACATGAATAGGGGCACAGCTACTGTACCTATCCTGAAGCTAACTCTACTCTATCTGATGTTATAGACACATTTGCAGAAATACAGAACAAACATGCCCTCCTCATTAAGCAGTGACTCAGACGTGTAACTAATAAGTGGTTAATCATTGAGCTGCCTTAGTATCCCTACCTGAACAAAAGGGGTAAGCTATGAAAAAATTCAAACTTAGTAATCCTCAGGAAGATTGGGTTCAGTTTAGCAAAATTGACAAACATATGTAAATTACTGGTTTCTACAAAGAACAGTGAGTAATTCAGGCAACAATTTAATAACATAGATGATAACCTAAAAAAATATTGGTATTGTTTCAAAGGAAACTTGCGTGTACCTAAATACAACTGAATTGAAAATAATTATCACTGATGGGATACGTACACATGACCCTAGCAATATTGCAAATGTCTTCAAGCTTAAATGTTCTAATCTTATGGAATATTTAACTAACGCAACAGTCTTATTGAGGCTACCTATAATCTGAACACCCTTTCTGTTTCCTACTTATCCCTGACTCCTTTCATCTAATGGTGATCAAAGCTGGGGAAGTGTACAAATTGAAGAATAATGTTTCTGCCAATAAAAAAATCCTGGAAGTGATGTCCTAGAACATAGATTGTTAGAAATGTCATCAAAGAGTAATAATGTTCCTGTTATAAGAATTATTAGTTGATTTTTCATCTCTAGAAGTGTGCCAGGTATTTGGAAACCTTCAGATATAGTACCTGTGTTTAAGGCTGGGGACCCTAAGCTAATCAATAACTACTAGCCTATTTCTCTGCAATCTATCCTAGGAAAAATAAGGAAAGTCTAGTGCATAATTAACTCATTGAGCATATATAGAGCAGAAGCATGAAATGCTGTCTTCCAGGTAGCATGGGTTAGGTTTGGGTGTGGTACAATGACCTTGGCCAGGTTCACGACTGATGTCAGTGTAGCAACAGACAACAGCATGTTGATATGGCCTTGACCTGGAAAATTACAAAACCCTACAGAACAAACTAATTGAAATTGGTGTACCACATCTTTCTTTAAACTGGTTCTCTGATTATGTATCAAATTGAAAGAACAGGTCAAAATTGATATTCCATTCTAATGTGTTATGCATACTTTTTGCTCAGGCTCCATCTTAAGCAATGTGTTATTTGTCTTCCACACTAATAACCTGCCTAACTCATTGTCCAAAAGTAAATTACTATTTTATGCTGATGACCTGATAGTCTACTGCAGCTCCCCAAAACTTAGTGAATTAAATCAGTGGCTATATGATGTCTTCATAAGCTTGCAGCCATGGTTAATTAAGAACAAAAACACTCTAGAATAGCCAGGACACAAAATCCATCAAAACATAAATTTGTTTGTGGAAGGTCTATAGATCCTCAACATTGAGGGTGATACACTTGCAAGAAACACACCAAATATCTTGCAGTCCATCTTGATCCACATTTTGATTTCCCACTGCTTGCATCAAATGTCACTAAATCAGTTAATATTAAATCTGAGCTTTCATACAGGGTTAGAAATATTTTAAGAAAAAAGCATGTGTAGCAATAGCATAGGGAGCACTGATCCCAGCACTGGAGTATGGCTAATTCTCAATGGAGTTTCTTCAGATATTGTCTGTAACCTAAATATCACCTACAATAACATATGTCAATTTGCATTTCAACTGCTGTTTTGATTTATGACTGTACTCTATATTCTGACCAAAGATGACTATCTCCAACCTCCAAATGATCTTTCTACCTGGGTTGTTTCATCTTTGTTCCAAATGTTCCATATTTCATCCAACATTCAAACTTAAGATCCAATGGGAAAATGAAACTGACCAAGCCTAAAGTATCAACAACTGTGCATTTAATGGACATTTCCATTTATGCTCCAAATGATGGAATGCATTACCTGAGAACATTAGATCTGCTGTTAAGCTGTAACTAATTCTAAGAGCACATATTCTCACCTTGGATACCTATACCTGCATAACATGAAAATTGGTGTGCTATTTAAAAATACTGTATTTGTCCTAACTCTGTTTTCTGTGAATCATTGTCAAGTTGTGTCTTAAAATAGGCAATCTTTTGCCTAATGTACCTATCTGGTAAATAAACACATAAATAATGTCCAACGTTTCTATGACAGCACAATATGAGCTAAATGAAAACTAGCAGTCATTCACCCTGACAAGTTATGGAAATCTAAGCATTCTTACTTATTAATAAGGTATTTCTTCTTTAAATAATATACTTTTCATGACAGTCCATCCAAATTATGCACTATTCATTTATTGATTTTTTTATTATTAATTTATTTCAGAGTAACAAAAGAAACTACAGGTAGATGCTCTTAGACCATCAGTAACCAAAAAGCCAAAAAGGTTAAATCATCAATGTAGTTGATACCTTTGCAGTCCTGAGATGAAGTTCTGCAAGAAAATACACCACCTTCTACACTAATTCTCTGTGTTCTGTATCTCTTAGACATTTACTGACAACACTTCTTCAGCTAATTCTGCAATCATATGCTGAAGTGCAGTTAATGATAACTCTAAAGTATGCACTGTGCTTCTTAATTATTTCTGTTGCTGTGATACAATAATTATGCTTTTTATAAGCCAATAAAATCAGCATCACATGTTCCCTTTCAAACAGATTTATTACATGAATGCTCCAATTCATGCCAACATACAAGTGCATCTTCTTTGGGGGAATAGCTCAGAGTTCCACAACTACTGTACAAAGAAACAAAAGATAAGTACACTTCTCAAATATTTACAGTAGGGATTGTCCTATGGGTGACAAATGTGCAGATCTGCAACCGTAAAAGAAAGAGAGATTGTCATTGTCTGCTCTATCTGGAAAGCTAGAGTTGCTCAGATAATCTGCTAACATTTCTGAATTCCTCCAGATTGCACAATTTTTATTCAGTACGTAAAGCAGATAAAGAGAGCTCTACATTGAGATAACCCAATTTCCTATTTCCAGAGTGGATACTCAGTATTGTCAATTCTATCTGATAGAAGTGAGCTAGATAAAAAATAATGTTGGCCATATCACCCTGAATCTCTGGATTAGGAAAATGGAAAGGATACCTCATTATCTGATTCAGGAAAAAAAACACCAAAAACATCATTATCCAGGGCACAAGAGCATCCTATAGCAGACAATGAACTCCAAATATGGATAATTAATTCTGAATATGTAGCATTATACAGAATACTTGATCCACAAGGGATGTACCCATATAAGGTTAGCCACCAAGTAACCAAGGTATCCACTGTAGCGTTCACAGAGCAGTTAATGCACTAGGCATGCATTGAAAACTGAAAATCCTAAGCTACCACCAGGGATGACTTCTAAGCAGCTTATAGTACTTCAATGTCACAAGCCCCAGTGCTCAACATTCTTTAGACATGTACCTCTAGCCACTGGCCATGTGACTGCATGTTGAGGATGACGCAAGGGTCTGGCTTGGAAAGTGCATCCCGATCTGATAAAGCTTTGCATGTTACCCGCAGCTCCACTTTTGTTAGGCATGGGCTGCTAAAGATTCCAAGCGTGTTTGCAGCTGATTCATAGATGTTGCTCATTTTCTTCATATTGGTTTATTCTGTAAAGAACATACAAAGATAGTCAGTGGACACATAAGTGATGCTCAATTTCTACACTCCTAGTTTATTTCTGTTCCCTCCATTATGCACCAGTATATACACTATACCACATGTACAACATATTTGAAAATGTATAATCAGAATTTGGTTTTATATACTATAGCACCTTTCATACATGAAGTATCTCAAAAGTGCTTCACAAATCAATAGGCTAAGGGAACAAAAACTGCTGCAATTATGCATGCAACCACATACATACAGGCATAGGCAATGTCCTCAGGACCTGTTTTTTTTTTTTGTCTGATTTTTTTTGGCATGCGAATATTGAACTGGAAACTGGGGCTATCCCATTGTCTTGTAAATATTGCCAAGGGATATTTTCTTTTTTTTTTCAACATACTTTCTGCTCCTATCTTGCCACTTGTTGGGACCTCCATCCATCAGAGGGAAGCACCACTGCCCAGCCATGCAGTCCTATCAAATTTGAACTCTAAGTCTCTCTGCAGACCTGTCACCTCCCCAGATATATCCCCTGGGGTGGGAGTCTGCCATTTTAGTGTCTTGGTGGACATTACCTCAATATATGGCCAGTTATTGTGGAGACAAGAAAGTCTGAGGGAGGGAGGAGGAGGAGACTTGAGACAATGTACAAGCTATGAGGCCAGATGCTGCGTCATCTGCCAAATGTTGGCTCCCCATTTTTCTTGTGTGCTCTGTACCATCCCCTAGGGCCAGTGTGAGGGCACATAAGTTTCTGGCATGCCTGACAAACCAGTGTCCACTTACTCCTCACATGTGCCAGTGTATTCTCACTGCACTGTCACCCATCACCCAGGTGACAGTGGCACAGCAGTCAGTGCTATGCTCCCCCCCTCAGAGGAGGAGAGCATCCTATGGGGTATTAAATATTCCTCATGCCAGTTCACCAGAGTTTGCATGCTCAGGCATGATCCTGGGTTGCCAGCATCATGCGCAGCAACTCTGCTGCTGTGCTAATTAGGCTGGCAGCAAAGGGATCTTTAACTTGCATCTGAACATCCTTAGCATTAAGTCAATGGCCTGGTGTAAGGCTTGCAACACACAATCTTGCAGCTGAGAAGGAAGAGTGATACCGCTGAGTTGCACTGACACCTGATTGGTTTATTTAAATCAACACTCTGGGCAGCTCCTGCCATTACATGACCTGGGGGCCCAACAGAAAGGACGCTTTCAGGCACAAATACATGGCTACAGACTGGGTGGCATGAACTACTGCTACTAGCATGAGCTTTATTTATTTATTTGTTTGTTTCCTGGGTAGGAGCACTGATCCAATGGACTGTTTTCAGGCATGACCCATGCCATACAGATGGCACATAGATAAGACAGTCAGGTATTTACAGCTTCACAGGTACAGTACATAGGAATCAGAAATAATTTACAAGGAGAGATCTAAGGTACATATGCAAAATACAATTTCATTACATAGTATATACTGTACAGAGAGAGCAACCCTGGCAGACATAACTGTTCAGTTCAAACAACAGGAATTTAGCAGACATAAAATACAGTAAACAATTGCTTTATGGACAGCAAGTCACCCCAGGGGGCCAGTACATGTCGCTGTGGCCAGTAATGCAGCTTTTTAGTGAGACTTGAATGCTTTGTGTGAGTCAAAGGAGCAGAGGGAGTCAAGGAGGCTGCTCCATAATTTGGGGGCAACAAAGGAGAAGACTTTGTTCCCCAAGTTGGTGGATGTTCAGGGGACTTCCAAGGGTGGAATGTTGGAGTTTCGTTGGGGGCGGGGAAGTGCTGATGTTTGAGTAAGGAAAAGAGAAGGGTTAGTTGGCCACCTATGATGGTATTATCTGCTGTACAGCCAAGGAGGTAGCTGTATCATGCTTGTGGGGGGAGCCAGCCCAGGGATAGGTAAAGGGAGCAGTGGTGGGTGGAGGGAGGTGCCATTAGTGCAAAACAACAGATGTTATTGTATGTAGTGGCAAGCTTGGTGAGAAGATGGGAGGAGGTATGGGTATGCAATATATGGGGCACAGTGATCCATAAAGTGGGAAGAGGTTGCCTTGGGCTATGGCATGTCTTGCCGCTGGGGTCAGATAGTGTCTTAGGTGGTAACCCATGGCCAGTTTCTGGTTGATTCACCATTTGTGAGGGAGGAACTATCTGGAGATTGGATAATCAGGGCCAATAAAGTGCATTCCAGGTTTTAAATCTTGGGTTTAGAGCTCAGGAGTATGGCCTTTGTTTTGTTCATGTTCACTAAGAGTCTATTTCTCAGGAACCAGTTGTAGGCTGCTTTGTAGTTCTTAGTTAACATATTAGATAGGTTTGCCAGTGACTTGTCACTGTGAAATATCACCAGGTCATCTGCATACAGGGTGGCCTTACATATAAGGCTGTCAGCTGGTAGGGGGTTTATGAGCAGCGAGAATAGGAGCAGATACAAGATAGAAACCTGGGGGACAACTGTAGTCATGGCCCTGGGGGCAGGGGTGGCACCACTGACTGTGACTATTTGGGATCGATTGGAGAGGTAATTCTGGAACAAGGTGGCCATCCCTCCCAAGCAACCAAGGCTCATTAACCTGTCATGGAGCAGGCTGTGATCAGCCAGGTCAAAAGCCTTGGTCAGATCAACGAACACCTGTGAGGTTTCCCGTGTCCATGTTTCTGAGGACATGATTTGTGAAGTGGGCCAGGGTAGATGAAGTACTGTGATGCTTCCAGAAACCATGCTGGTGTGGGCAGAGGAGGATATATTTATTTACATGCTCTGAGAGTTGGTTATGGACAATCTTTTTGAGGAGGTTGCTCAAATGTGGCAGGATGGAAATGGGTCTATAAATTTCCAGGGATAGGTGATCACCGACTGTAAAAATGGGTACAACCCTAGTATTTTTCCATAGGGTGGGCATGGTGGAAGTAGAGAGGGCAAGATTAAAGATAGTGGTCAGTGGTGCGGCAATACAGGGGGCTATGAGCTTCAGGAAGCAGGGGTAGAGCCCATCACTACCAGGACTACCCCGGTTGGGGAGATTCATCAGTAATTTGAGAGTTTCTTTATGGGAGATGGACCTGATATGAAAAGGAGGGGGGGGTGAGTGTCAGCTGTGGGGGTGTTTGTGACTGGGATTGTTGGGCTGGCAGTGGTGGGAGTTGGTAGCTTGCCAAGGGAGGCAGTGAGGTCCAAAAATGTGTCATTTATGGCAGTGTCCACATCAGAAGGGTTAGATTGAGTACCTTGTGGTATTTCAAGATGCAAGGGGGTGATGAGGTTTTGGTGCCATCAGGGACCTTAAGGTAGACCAAAATAGGTGGGGGGTGCCCAGGCTGTCATTTTGCAGTTTCTGAAAGTAGCCTGCCTTACGAGTTTTGATCTGCTGCTTGCACATGTTGTGCAGCCTCCTACACTCGTTCCATCTGGTGGGGGAGGCTTTGTAAGTAGCCCCTATAGTATCTCTATCTTTCAATAGGGAAAGAATGTCTTGTGAGCCAGTATGTGTTTCCGCCTCTCACACGATGGATAGTTAAAGGGAAGTGCTTGTCCTAGATGCGCAACAGGGCATCAGTGAGGAATCCTACTGCTGAGGAGACATCTAGGAGAGAGTGGAGAGTATGCCAGTTTACTGCCTTGATATCATTGTGCAGGTGGGTGGTGTCATATTGAGCAAAATCCCTGAAAGTCAGGTATCTGGTGGGAAGATTTTTGTATTTTGATGCCCAAATAGCATAGGTCGGGGCATGATCACTAATGGCATCGGATAGTGTACCGGCTTGGAGGATCCTGTCCTCTCAATTTGTTGCTATCCAGTCCAATAAGGAGTGGTTTGGGGATTTGCAGTTTCTTCTAGTGGGAAGGGTTATGATTTGAGAGAGATTATGCTGCTTTAGCAGGTCACTGTATGTTGGTTTCTTAGGACTTAACCAATTGAGGTTAACATCACCTAGCACTAGGCATTCCCTGTGTGAGGAGAGGCTACCCAAGCCCGGCAGAAAGTTGGTTAAGACCAGGGTGCCCCCATTTGGTGGGTTATAGCAGCATCCAATGAAAATCTTCTTATGCATACCAATTGTGAGTTCTGCGATGAGCCAATCACAGAGGAAGCATGCCTCAGACTGAAGGGCCAAAGTAGCAGTTAGGAGGTTTCTGAAATATATGGATACCCCTCCACCTCTCTTTGGACCTGGTCTGTCATGCCTCAGCAAGAAGTAGCCCAATAGTTGTCAGTTTGTGTCTGGGGTGGAGGGCTTGAGCCATGTTTTGGTGTTGCCAAGGATATGGGGTTTGTAGAGAAACACTCACGCTTTAAGTTCAGCAAACTTTGCAGGGAGGCTGCAGCTGTTGAGGTGGGCAGCCCTTAGATGGGTGAATTGGCCCACGCTTGATTTGAGAAAGAGATCAGTAGGTTTATTGGGCCAGGGTTTACCTCAACATCACCTGCTAGTGCTAATAGTGAGAGCAGAGGCTCACAGATGAAGCTTGTAGTTAAAAGGTATTGGCAGGGTGGTAGTTCTTGCATTAATGAATGATATAGAAAGTGGACATGGCTGACCATATAGAGGCATCATATGTCCAGTCCTGTGCCAGTGAATGTCAGTCAGAGTGTTCAGTGTGGGCTTGGTACCAGCCAACTTCTGACTTGCTATAAAAGTTGCCAGTCTTGATCCTAGCCCAAGTGAGGAGGGGGATGGACGTGGAAGGATGCATAAAGTGGACAGAAACAAAGGTGGCAGTCAGGTGGATGATCCCATTATGCTCACTCTACCCAGTTGAGGTGCCATGATCTCTGAGTCCCCTACTCCCCTAGTCAGGAATATTCCCACTGGCTTTCCTCTTGGCTGGTCAGCCCCACCTGGAGGGGTAGGGCTGAGACAGTATATGAGAGGACAAAATGGAAATATTATTTAATAAATTACTTCCTGATGAACAGTGGAATCGGATTTTAATGAATGTCCTCCAAGTATCATATTTAGGAGCTGGAAAGAAATTAGATTGGACAGCTAATAGATTTTTTTTAATACTGGTTTCCCTAGGTAGGCCTTAGTTGTCATCACAGAGTTGTTTACTGTTACTTGTGCATTTTATCTGGGGTTCACTGTTGTACTGAACACACATTATCAGGCTCCTTTAGTCATACTACAGGGCTCTGCTTACTTGTGCCCTTAGTCTGCCTCCTCCATATCTGGTTGGGGTGGCTGTACCTCTCACAGCTCCTTATGGTCTCTTGGGAATTCTAGGTACACCCTATATGGGTGGAGTATTTATAAAACTATATTCATCAGTTCTTGGTTTTGCTATAGTACTGGGTTCAGTGTATATACAATCACTCTGCTAGTTATATTTACTTCTAAGTTTTAGTCTATCTGGGTTGAGTGCACAGACAAACATATTAGTAGAACTACCTGTGTCTTAGTTCCTCTCTTTCTGGGTGAAATGGATATGTTCTCAAATTAATTTGTTTTATGTATCATAAGCTATACCCTATCTGGGTGATATGCATATGTACCTTACATCATCTAGTGGTTCAGCATTCTTCTTCTGTGCTCTTGGTACTGTACCCCCTGGTTACATCATATGTAAATGTATGTCTATCTGTAACCTGCTATGCTCTATCATTAGTTTTCTGGTTTTCTGGACTAGTACTGGGTTATACTAGTGTTACTAGATACTGCATAAGTTGTAGGTGTGTTGCCTGTAACTTGAAGACTAGCATATTCCAGGCACTCTCTGTGTGTTGGGAGTTTATTAGTGTAATCCAAACATAGCTCTGAAAAGGATTGTCACTGCTACCATTTATATCATAGTGGTTCTCCACATGGAACAAGCAGTTTTAGTTCCTGGTACTCCTTTGCATAAGGCTTTCAGTCCCATCCTCTTGTGCAATATACCTATTTGCACAGTTATGATCCCCATCAACTTGTAATTCATGGGCAATGTAGAAATGGTAATTGTTACAAGATTTTCTACTTCCAACAAGAAGCTGAGGCAAGGCCTACTTTGGCTGACCCGGGATCCCAAATTAGACTTTCTACTGCCTCTACTGTTTCTCCTATCAAGTGATATAGAGATTAACCCAGGTCCAGGTCCTGCCAAATGTAGTTTTTTTGTTTCTCCCTCTGATCTATGCCAGTCCAAACCAAGCAACTTAAAGTGGTCCATATGAATATCAACAGCCTTGGACCCAAACTTCATGAACTCAAAGGTTGGGCAGGCCTTCACATTCCTGACATAATAGCCATCATTTCAACCTGGCTAAAGCCCTTCATGCAAACTCTCAAAAGACAGGTTAGGAAAAAAATGGAGGAGTCCTAATGTATATTAAGTCCTCACTAAATGCCACTCTGGCTAGTGTCCCTGACCTAGAGAACTCGACATGAGAGGCTTTGTTTAGCAAGACACTACCAAGAGGTATAAAACCACTCTATATAGAGTACATCTATGATCCTGACAACATCAGCTTGATTCCCAAACAAGAATCCTGGCAGAAAAATCACTTGGGGAATTATTACTCCTGAGCGACTTCAATCTAAATTGGACCAATGATGTGGATACTGGTTATGAGGCTGCCTTGCCCAATACATATTCCACAAATTATAAGTCAGCCTACTAGGATGAATAACAAATCAGGCAGCCATACTTTCCTTGGCTGGGTTCTAGTCAATAAACCTGATAAAAGCAGAGCCGCAGGTATATTCACTGACTCCTTCAGTGACCGCTCCATGATCTTCTGCATTTGGAAGAATAACATCCTGAAACTTCCACCTAGAGTTATCCTGGTACATGATTATTCCAAATTTGAAGACAGTTCCAGTCTACACATACCCCAGCCTGCAAGGTGTTTTTGTTTCTAAACCTATTAGAAAATTGCTATGATCCTCCACCGGCACTCTGCTTGAGGTGCCTAGGGTTAAGTCAGGCTAGGGTAAGCGGTCCTTTGCTACCTCTACTCCATCCCTTTGGAACACCCTTCAGGCAGCTGTACAAAACTGTTCCTCCCTTTGAGGCTTTAAGAAAGGGCTAAAGACCCATTTACTAGAGTGCAGCCAATTATCCTGTTATTGCTGAATTGTACTACTCAATTGGTGGTTACTGTTTCATGGTCTAGACATTTCCTTGTGTTCCTGCCTGCTCTCACACTGTTACCAACTCTAGAATGTTTCCTATCATGTGTCTAATGAAGCAAGTGCAATTGTGTACTGGCTTGTACTGTATGTAACTCCAATTATTTTACATTGCCTTCTTCTGTGTAATTAATTCTTAGACACCCCTGAAAACGGACTTTTAGTATCAATTGGCCAATCCGGTTCACAAAATTCAATAAATAAATCCTGAAAAGTTATGATAAACTATAACCTGTATTCTGAGAAATGCTGGATTGAGTGTAGAACAAAGTATGCGTACCTCTCAAAAAAAAAAAATTTATGCTAGTTCCACTTTAGCCTTGGTTCCCTGCTTTTCTCTTATATGTAATCTAAGCTCCAAGCCACAGTTACAGTACCTCTGAAACTTTAACACCCAGAATGTACTTTTTCAGTTTGAGGTAGATGTTTAAATTTGTGACCCACCCCTACATGCATTTGTGGATTAATGTTTGCACAGTCAAGTCTCCCAAGGCCGAGTGCAGGATGTTCTTTGTAAGCAATAATACTCAACAGGGTGGGCATTATTGGGCAATATCAGACTGTCCATGGGTGTAATGAGGTCCATGCTGCAGGCAGGGAGAGCCTTATTGCTCCTGAAAGGTCCTGTATTGTCCATACCGCCCACCCTGGAGTGTATTATTGCACTTAGAAAATGGGTTTTGGGTAGCATTTTTGATGAAATATTTCAAATAATTTGCAAAAAAATATAAAAAGTTAATGGAAGTAAATAAAAGTAATTCTGTGTAAAGCAGTCCCTCCACTGCTGGCACTGACAGTAGAAGGCACTACTCTGTTGAATGTAGCACTACCTATAGTATTACAGATGTCTTTATTTTACACTGCTTCCTGTTGTCCCTTCTGACTTGGGGTGGTTTTGTCCTGTCCTCCGTCCCCGAGTACCAGTGCACTTTTTTTGGTTTTAAAAGTGTAAATGTAGCACAAAATGTAACTGCTGGGTCAGAGCAGGATAGGTAGTGGGCAGGCGACCACACTATGGAGCTGCTAATGATGGATGGAAGGTCAAGAGCTGCAGATCATGGGGGGTTGAGTGAACTGGTAGCAAAAACAAAAGTAAATTTGTACAAACATGTACATTACTCTATTTTTAACCAGTTTTGCTGTGGAGTTTTGAGCACGGGTACTGAGCAGGGCCAGCAAGGTAAAAATGAAGGGATCAGGAGAATTGGGCAAGGAGCGATGCTGATACTTTCTTAAGTTCATCTCCCCAGTGACGGACATGCACTGCTGGCCTGCACCACCTACTACATTGGTCAGCCTTTGGGTAGCAGGGGATAGAAATAGCTCTCAGAGGTTAGAGCACTCTGCTGTGGCTGAAAAACCTTTATTTTTTTATAAAATAAGTGGCTTGTTTGGGAACAGATGGTTTTGTGACATGGGGTTGGGGGGTACTGCCCGGTATCAGTTGGTAACTATTGGTTAGTGAGCAAAAAAAATGGAGGCAAATCCCCTTTTGAGAATGTGTGGCACCGTGATATTGGTAATCAGGTTGGTTGGGACTGGCACTTTTGTTTACCTGGGCTCTGTTGTCTGATAGATGCCCACCCTGCCAGGGGTATTAGCCAATCAGAGCCTGGAATTTTTTAGTCCATTTTCTAAGTTCTGTTTTGAGTAGCAAGGTAAACAAGGAACCCCAAGCAGAAAATGAGTTGCTAAGGCCCATAATGTGTTACTATGGCTGACAGTATATAACAAGGAAGCCAAGGATTTTTTTTTTTGTTGTTGTTCAGGATGGAGAGAATCAGGAAAGAAAGATGAGCCAATGGAAAGCCAAAAGATGAATCAAGGGGCAGGCTTGTGGGCAGTGAGGCCTGGTGCTGACTTTTAAGAAATATTCCATGAAGAAGTACTGGCACCAGAGAGACTGGGTCTAAGTATAGGCCCCAGGGATCTTGGGAGGAGCCAGAAGATCACCAATGCATCAGGATCAGCCCTGGCAACTTTGAAGTGAGATTGGAGTAGTGTTTGCTATGTAGAGGTCACCCTATTGTCGTATTGCTGGCAAGTTAGTCTGATTTGGTGGAAGGGTCCAATGTGGGAGCACCCATGCCCATAATATGGACTTAAAGTTCATGCCTTCTTTAAGCTGGAGCATGGGTTGCCCTCAGCAATATTATACTGGCAGCCAGAAATATGTCTCAGTAAATCATTAGATTTAGCCAGATATATCATAGGAAATCTTTTAAAATGAAGTGGATTTCTTGTGAAACATCCTGACCTAAACTCTGTTAATATGCATTTATTACTTCCACCATTTGTTATTTACATCTCAGCATATACATTTTAATATATTACACATTAAGTGACCATATCTGCTGCTGCAGTCATCCCCTGTGACTCATGCTATTAGCATTACTGAGAATATCCTCAAGTGCACACTAGATAGATAGATAGATAGATAGATAGATAGATAGATAGATAGATAGATAGATAGATAAACGATTGATTGAAGTATGTAGATAAACTGAGCCATCCCTCAGGCTACCATTGTAAATGTAAGCAGAGTACTGGTGGACATTGAAGTTACAGGCTAAGCAGCTAAGGGGTGAGTTGAGAGCTTAAGACTTTGGGCCAGTGTTGTCTTGAGGACAACATCAGGATCCTGCGTGAGTGAAATGCCTGTTGGGTTAATCCCCACTTATAAAATGTGTAGCACATTTCCTGAGTCCTGACTGGTAAAGAAGGTTCTGAAGTCATGTGGTTTAGAAAAATAATTCAATGGTTTCACACTTCTTCTGTGGGAAGGTGTCCTGGGAAGCCTAGGTCCCTGTAGGGATGCTTGAATTAAATCAGAACTCCTCTAAGCATTATAATTGTTGAGGGAAAAAGCTGAGTTTGACTCCCAATGTTAAACTGATTTATTTTTCACTTCCACCACATGTGAACCAGATGATGCTTCACAAGGTACCTCCTTAGTTTGTGATGGCAAAAACAGTGTTTTTTTCTATCAAAACAGAGAACATGCATTTTACTTAGTATTCATGTTAATAAAATCCCATGCTCATATGTACAACATGTGAATGCATTCCATTTGTGCTCATTTTAATTCTTCAGTTACTATCCAGCATGTTATGACTGGAGGTCACCCATATAAGGTACAGGCCTAAGAAACACCAGGGAAATAGGAGCACTAGTGTGCACAAATCAAAATATCTTAACAGGATCATTAGTAACTACAATCTGCATCTAGACCCCTATCTAATAGTGATTTTGGTATAGTACAATATTTTATTATCCATTTAAATGCATATTACAAACAATAGTATGTGCTCAATTACTAGTAGCTCTCAATGAGCACTGTACACCACTTTCACCTTATCCTGCTTCCTAATGTACGAGACTTACATAGACACTCTATATTCTCTTTGCCTCCTAAAGGCAGATTAACTTGTCCATATCTCATAGACCCATTATTCTACACTGTAAAACAAGAGTTTTAGAGGAGCAACTGTTAAAACTTTTGCATCAGTGAATGAAACATATACTGCAGGAAACTTTTTTGTGCTGTATGCACCCATACATACCCTCAGAAAGAGGGAGGTGGTGTTGCCTCTGTATAGATCACTGGTAAGACCCCACCTAGAATACTGTGTCCAGTTCTGGAGACCATGGGCCAGATTTTCAAAGCATCCTGAATGATGGAAGCCCCGGGTGCACTGAACAAATGGAGCAAGGGGCTTGCCGGCGATGGGAATTTTCAATCCCATGGACTGATTGCCCCAAGCTAGCCCAATTTTTTCTGGTCTAGTCTGCATCAATCCTGGGTACCTTTTTTACAGGGCCTGTGCCAAACATTTGGCGCAAGTTGACATAAATTGGATAAAGTGTCACAACTGCTCCTGACCTACTAAAATCAGGCACAGGTGCAGCAAAGGTGTTTGGCCTATTTCCACCAAAAAACAGATTTGCTGCAGGGCTTGATGCAAGACCTGCATCATCCTTTGAAAATCTGGCCCCACATCTCTGGAAGGATATAAACAGAGTGGAGGCAGTCCAAAGGAGGGCAACCAAAATGGTGCAGAGTCTGCATCAAAAGCCCTATGAGTAAGAACTCAATATGTACACCCTGGAAAACAGAAGGGAAAGGGGGGTATGATAGATACCTCCTGGGGGTATATACTGTACAGGAGGAAAGTATTTTTCAGAAAAAAAGGTGCTCAACAACAAAATTCCATTTTAAAGTGCACAGGGGAGGGATGTGTGATGTATATGCTTCGGTAGTAGCCTACCCCACTACAGGTCTGTGACCATTTGAAATTATTGCTAGAACAGCAAGGCAGTGTTGCATTGGTTTAACAAGGTCTGAATGAGACTCGGATTCTACCTCTGATGTAGTTTCACAGCCTATGTTTTCATTTTCCACTATATCTAAACATCTGCATTATAATAGTATGCATATCATCCTTATTTATGTCAGCATAATTTGGTTTCAGCACCTCTACAGCAGTGGCTTATGTTTACCCTCTTACATGCTACTGGATCTGTGGATGCATACCAAGGGTGAGGGGGCACTGGGCGAGGTGTTATAGTTTTGTAATGAAGGGTACCCTACTTGAACTTGGAGGGTGACAGATGAGGTGACAAACAAGGGGAAACCATGTGTTATGGCTATGTTAACCAGTGGTGACAGTCGAACCTAACCTGCTATATACAGCTCCCAAAAGCTGTCATTTCCCATTGTAATATACACTATTGTGAGCTACCGAACCCCTGAATTAAAGTATTAGGGACATAATGTAAAATACATGTGTGATAAATTAAAATTTTTAGTAAAAATGCTTTGTGTATTAGTACTGTACCTATCCACCGCATTCAGTATCATCATTGGTACTATTGCCTGCCTTCCATATTGTATCTGAACAATACTCTTTATACAGAATTCTGATTCTAGCAGAAAGAACTTTACAGACCAAGCATACCATAATTCCAAAATCACAAACATAGTGTGTTTATATATACAAATTACATCCAGAATGATAAGTAGTTTCTTTAGGAAATTAGTCCATTACTTCCAAAAGACATGCAAATTAGTTTCTTTGTTCATGCCTCCCTGTTCTTTGAGAGAAGACAAACTATGAATTCACTTAATTTCCTTTTTAAATAGTAAATAAGTAAATTCATAGTTTATTGTCAACCATATAAAAGCCTTACAATATGAGATCAAAATAAATAGGGACAGTAAAGATAAACATTTATACAAATATAAAAAATGATACAAAATAAAATCATGCCATTTCAAAACAACCTTCTTTGATTCAAGGATTTCTTAATTTCAGCTCGTACAAATCTACTACAGTACATTATGTGTGTTAATTCAAATAGTTACTCAATTTCAGCTCATACTAATCTACAGCAGATCATTGTGTGTGTGTGTGTGTGTGTGTGTGTGTGTGTGAGAGTGTGTGTGTGTGTGTGTGTGTGTGTGTGTTTTCTTAATCTGCACTGGGAGTATAGCCCAGAGGTTAGAGGAACAGGTGTGAACGAGCTTCATACATCCAGTAGACCAGACCTGAGTTTGATTCTCACAACCTCCACTTGCATACTGTGTGGACTCTGAGCAAGTCACTTAACTGTCCAGTGCTCCCAGGTCACCCCTGAAAACAGGCACTTGTGCCTAGTGGGCCTTACCCGGTTACCAAAGACTAAAATAAAAAAAATTAAAAAAAAACTTTCAATGGTTTGAATAAACTTTGCCAGTCTTATGACTGTTTTTTCATCATATGTGTTAAACAGCATATAGGATGATTGTTTTTTCATAATGTGTGTTAGACAGCACATAGGTAAGTTCATTTTCTGATATGTTGGGCCAAGACATGAATTGGCCCATCTAGTATTTTCTTGATTTGGCATACCAAGGGCAATGCCATAGTATGTGTAGTAGATCCTTTTTCCCCAGTATTACAGGCACAGGCTTTGGCTTCTTCTGCTTTTGTGAGTCTGTTAGATCTTATTTTTAAAATATTACTTTCAAATTGCTCAAGTTTTGCTCTTATAAATGCTTTTCTTAAAGCTGGTTCTTAATTACCTCCCAATAGTATTTATACTCAAATCTTGCATTATTTAATGCATACCATTGAGAGTATTTGGATAGTACAATTTTAGCAAGATCGTCTAGTATACGAAAGTTATTAATTTTCCTCTGAATATACTTTTTATATTTTGTACTAAGCATAATACTATCAGTATAATGATGCAAAGTTTCGATTCCATAAAATTCCAGCATACTGTAGATTGTTTGTAGCCAATTAATAGATTTAAGTTTATTTTGGATCCAGTTTTGTTGTTCAGCAAAACATAAGTTTGAAAGGCGAATATTTTAAAGCATGGTCAGACGTAACCAGATATTTATATTCCTACTGTCATAGTATGCATTAATATTTATTAAGCCTAGTTCTGCTCTGAGGTAACTAGTAGGGCGTGAGGAAGGAAGCCCCAGTGCAGATTTAACGAGTCTGTATGCAGGAGTCATAAATCCTTTTTAAATAACTCCTTACAATTGCCATCTCTTGTGGGTTCCAGGAGTAATTGCATGCCTCAAAAGTGCAACGCTGATACATTATGCCTTGGTTCCATAAAGTGTTAGCTTACTAAAGAGTGTTCTTCCTTACGGGATACACAGCTCTTGTGTTCTGAAATGTGCTTTTTAGGTTCCCTTGTGGTCATTCCCTCATAAATGCTGCCACAGGGGCATGTCATGATATATACTATATGGGTGCTATTGCATGTGGTGTGATCTTTTATTATGTATTCTTCATAAGTATGTGCGTTGTAAAGCCTTTTTTAACCATTGCCAAGCACTGAGCACTGCAACTAGAGGAAAATATATTGCCTGTAATAGTTCTAAAGGTATGGACATTCCTGCCTAAGATTAAGGAGTGGGTGTTCAATATGGATCAACCAGTCCTTGTGATAGGGCTAAGCTAGGCCAGGTCCCATTTGTGTTATATAGGAAGGAACTGGAAGCAAGGATGCTACTACTATCTCTACCTTTTCTAATGCTCTATTAGCCTGCACAATTATCTCTACCTGCTGTACTTTCTCATTCCTAATTCCTAATTTCTAATTTCTAACTTGCTTAGGTTTGTATTGTATGAAACTGGGTTCCCTGATACATAAACTAGAGATAGTGAAATGATGGCAGAGACAGATGTGACAAAGTGTGACCTCAGATTGATGTAATTTGTCACAATGCTCTAGCCAGCTGCATCACAGTGTTAGGCCTAGCAACAAACAGCTGCTAGATGGGTCACAATCATATGCCTAGCAGCCAGCAACTACAGGAGCCTGTCTTACTGAGATGTGATGGGAGATGGATTTTCAGCAGAGCTGGGACAGTCTGCCTTATGTCCTGCTGGAGAGATTGATTTGGAGAGAGAGAGACTAGAGGAGAGATGCTGAAATGTTTCCCAATTTGTTTATTTTTTTCTTGTGATTTAGTACAATAAATCACAAGAAAAAATAAGTCACGTTTATTTAGTAGGCCACTGAGGCTTCTCAGTGGACCTGCTGTTAGGACTATTTGTGGACTGCAAAATGTACCAGTGTTCATTTAGGATGCTTGTCACCTGCTTGAGTGCCTATATTACTTGTATATATTAGTGTATATGTTACTTTTTACCCATTTTATAAGCACGATAAGACTCTTCAGGATGTGTTTTCTTATTTGTAAATGGCACTTCCAGTTGGTTGAAAGCACTGCACAAGCACATCATGCTTAACAATACACGTGAGCATATGGTTTACAAGTAGAAACCCATAACATATTGTTTCTTATTGCTTACTTACTTGGGTTGCCCAGCAACTAGCATGGATCCCCAGGGCTGCAATGTGCTCATGGGGTAAATCCTCATGTGTACCACCCCTACCTTGCTGGAGAGACAGAGTCAGAGGGTTAAGATACAAGCCCCACTTTTGATCAATTTAGCATTTAGGGTTATACCCCCCAAGGAAATGTACAGTATATGCAATTGCCCATTGTGTTGGGCCTATCAGAATGAGATGACGCGGGTTCTTGGTCCTGGTGCCCCCCTGGTCCCATGGTGGGACACCAGATACTCCCATAGGTGCAGTAGTTTTATACAGCTTATTAACAGGGGTCCTATAGAAACGTTTTCTTGGGTGAAATGCATAGACCCACCTACCTAATGTTGCCAGTGGAGTGAGATGTTGGATGCCAGAGTTGTGGCACAGCTGCTGTCCCACAATGGGACACTTGACACCCTACATATGTTTTAAGTCACTAACCATTTCTGACTGCACCCCCTTAAAAGGGAGAATGTGCCATTTTCCAGTTTCCTGCCTGGAAAGGGAAGGTAATAATATTCAACAAAATGAAATGTGTAGGTAGATATCAGCTCTACTCGTGTGTCTTCACACAAATCCTACCAAGGACTCCTTGTTTCTCTATTGAAGCTTCAGCATGTAGCCTGCAAATGGCATGGTGATTCCCAGTTTCTACATCTATACTAGGCAAGACCTGACAACTTTACCAGAGGGCATGCTCTGCCATCTTAATGGAGAAAGGGTACCCTTAACAACAATCAGTATACTGTACTTCATCAGAAGTGTGACTGCAACAAAGGCCTGTGCACTCACCTGCAAATTAATTTACAACCACAAAAAATGTTTTGTCTCGGTTGTGCTTCCTTCCCCCTATTTTTGGGAGATGAGACTAAGGTGCTTGAAATGGCAGGGTTATCTTCATGTTTTTAAAAGTTATGCCAAAAACCAACACACACCATCAGCACTTTTATTAAAACTGGGCTATGCCCATTTGATCAGCTGTTTGCCATTCCCAGTGCAGTAATCAGTATACTTAGTAAGACAGACATAAAGAAAGTGCAAAAAATAGTCTTCTTATTTTAAATTAATATTTGAAAGTGGACATTCTTCTCCCTATGCGGCTATTTGCATCCGGACTCCGCCGTCGAACTTACATGCGTGCTGACGTTTCAGGGTCATGTGAGGATGGGCTCACAAATTAAAATAAAAAGAAAGGAGCTCCCTTTTGATTGGTGAGTATCACAGCTTAGATTTACATGTCGAAACCCTGCAACTAATGTCTGAGAGATCAGGAACAGTCTGAAAAACCAAATGAGTTCGAGACTGGATTTAGGCAATTAATCCATGAAGAGAGATGCTGGTAGTCAGCGTGGGGTAATGTAATCAAGTCAACACCCTCTAATAAAGTTGTGGTTACAAGTACAAATGATTTGAACATTTTAAGATAACTTAGTGTGTTCAGTATATAAAAACCAGACTATTTCAGTGAAAGTGAGGACTGAACTAAAGTTTACTAGTTGTTAAGGCTGGAGAGAAAAAAGCTCAGCATTGACAATTTGCACTTTATGTATCACTATTTTTTGCACTTTCTTTATGTCTGCCTTACTAAGTATACTGATTACTGTACTGCAAATTAATTGTTCTTGTTTTCTTGCAACCTGAAGTCCAGTGTGCCTTGTTTGTATCTGCCAAATGTGATGAACAGCAAAGGTGAGTGTGTTGATGGATGCACTGGCGATTAAAGATAAATCAGGGAACTGGTGTGTTTTTTTTCCAAATATTCTTTTTTCACCCTTCTTCAGTGATGTTGATGTACATATCATCTGTCAGGTTTCCCTTTCTATTGGTAGCCTTCATGGTGCTGTGGCATTGCAGTTCCCTATATTGCTGATTCACTAAAATTACCACTAACAGCTTAATCTGGTTCAATGTCAGTTGGCATCCATCTGTATTCCCCTCCACTGGGACAAGGCTGAAAAAAGACAGAATTGACTAGTCCTCCTTTCCTGGTCAACAAAAACTAAACAATTACATAAATTGGGGGAGTGGAGTTAACCCTTGGTTTTTCTTTGCCCTCATCCCCCTGAGGATGCAGGCACAAAGACATATTTTCAGGCTGGTGGTGTGCTGAAGCATGCCTCAGTCAAGAACCTAATGATGTCCTCCCCTCCCTACATTGATGACCCTGCATTGTCACCCATGCACCTATGGGTTACAGCGTCAGAGTTAGGTAATGGCCCTCCCTCCCTGGAGGGGGACCGCAACCCCTGGGACACTCAGTCCTCCTCTGCTGGACTAGACCCCAATGACCCAGGCTCATTCCTAAACCCAGTTCACCAGCATCATAAGCAGTAGTGCTACCGCTGTGCTAATAGGCTGCCTAGGGAACTGTTATTTAACGAAGTTTTCAATAACTCACCATAGGTGTGTGACATGCCCAGTATGTATGCAAGTTGTGGTGGCAAGTGCAGAGGGAGCCAAGAACGACCCCCAGGCAAATGAAAATACCAAGTACCAATGCACCAACTGTAGCTGTGCAAAAAATATGAAAGCAGATTGCTCTTCAGGCCTAGATATGATTACAGCAAGAATGATCAAACTAATATCTGGTTACCTGTTATACCCTCTTAAGTTGTTATTTGAAAAGCGTTTGAATAATGGTGTTGTACCAAAGGATTGGAGGACAGCAAATGTTGTCCCTCTATTCAACAAATTCTGCTCAGAGTCACTATGGCTGCTAATGCATTAACTTGATAAGGGTGTTTCATGGGCTTAAACTTAAAGATGAATTGCCATAGTCAGCTCGGTGTGTAAATTTCATGTTTGGTAATGGCAGATCATTTATCTAGTTGACCCTGTGTTTCCCATGTGTTTAAAATATGAGTGGCAAGTGCATCTTGTACTATATGGGGAAAGGAGAAGGAACTCTGCATCAAGGCCTTCAAGGAATGGTGCAGAGAGGAGAGGTATGGCTACACTGGGGATTGTGTGCCAATCTGGAAGGATAAGAACTTAAAGTGAGGTCATGGACTGCTTTCATCCAGGAGACAACCACAGTCCTCAGTGTATGGTTCAAGTGTTATTTCAACGGACATTTAAAGTAGCCGGGGGGGGGAGATGATGGAAGAAATAGGGAAGGCAGAAAGTAAGTCATCACAGGCTGCGATAGAGAGTATGGTGATCCCAAGGGCAGAGAGTCCCACCAGGATGCAACTTATTCAAGGAAGGAGGAAGGGGAAAAGGAAAAGTCAAAGGGGAAAGGTGTGGAAGGAGGAACAATTGGAAAAAACAGAAGAGAGCTGAGAGCTGTCAAAATGGTGCACGGTCTACATCAGAAGCCCTATGAGGAGACACTGAAAGAGTTCAATATGTACACCCTGGAGGATAGGTGGGAGAGTGGCCATATGATGGGAGACTTTTCTTTCTATATTATTTTTTGCTGCCCTGTTACAACCTTTGCCTTATTTGGCAGTGGGGGAGACACTGATTTGTATTTTTACCCTCTAGTTCCTGGGACCCCAGATCGCAGCTACCTATGCGGGTGGAGGTGTGAATGTGCACCGCAGCTCCAGAGATGGCCCCTTCTGCCCTCTCAGCCTAATGTTAGGTTCCCCCCATGGCTTGGCACTGCTACCTAGCCTCCACTGGGTGGTAGTCAAGAGCCGGGGAAACCCCACATCCCTCCCCAGAGATGACAGCTGCCTTATGGCTGCTCAATCCGACTCCTCACCCTCCCCCCCCTGACCAACCCCTGGCAGCATGAGCTTGCTCCTGAATCTGGGTTGCCAGCATGGTACAAGGTGTGACATGCAACACCTCAACCTTCAGCGCCACCAGGCCGGATATGATGGAGACCTTTAAATACCTCACGGGGGTTAATAAGGTACATAAGAGAGATATGTTTCAGAGAAAAAGGTGCTGTAGAACAAGGGGTCATGATATGAAGTTGGAAGAAGGTAGATTTAGAAGAGATAGGCGGAAGTACTTCTTCACAGAAAGGGTGGTGGATTCCTGGAACAGCCTTCCATGGGAGGCAGTGAGGGTGAAACCAGTGGTGGATTTCAAAAATGCCTGGGACAGGCACAAAGGAATCCTAGGAGGAAGGAAGGGGGTAGAAGAGAGTGTTGTGGATCAAGTTGGGTCTGCAGCAAAAGTGATCATAATCAAAAATGGGCAGACTAGATGGGTCCAGCGGTCATTATCTGCCATCAGTTTCTATGTACCTGTAACCCCCTTTGGGATGTAACTAGTCTATTTGCCCCGTCTGGGTTTTTGTGGCCTAATTCGGCCCAGTAGGGAAAATGGTTAAATCTTCTCAGCACTCAGGTGGAGCCTCCTGTGGGTTGGTAGGTCACCACAGAAGTGTTCCCCATGAACTAACTGATGCTCCCTGGACCTATGTGTGAATATTTTTACTAAATCTGGGATTCCTGTTGTTTCTTCAAGTTCTGTTTGGACATTCCATTATTGAAAGGAACTGTTTAACATGCATTAATCTGTTGTTGTCATCCTACACCAGCAAAGAAAAGGGCACCCTGTGTGGCCACTGGAAGTGTTTCTGCTGCTGTGGGTGCCCCATCTACATGAACATATTCCATCCATACCCCTAGACATGGGGAAGGGGGTTACAATGTGAGGGATTGTCCGAGATTTTGATTTGGGGTGCCCTGGCATTTTGTTGAATTCTGCCATTTCTTGCTGAACTGGGCCATTGACAGGGTTAAATTGTTGGATTCCCTATTGCAAAACCATCATGGTGCAGGTACATGGACAATTTGCACCTTGGGAGGTCTGGGGACACTAGAAGGTCTGCAGTTACGGGGTCTTCAGTGTCTGTACATGAGCCTGTAATGCAAATGGACCTGTGAAAGAGTCATCGATTGGACTTTTCAGTTCTGCTTGGGAGGAGCAGCCAAACCTGTGTAACTGTGTGCACTTCAGGACCGTGACACGAGACAGTACCAGTGAGAATTGGTTGCTGTGAGTTGTATCTGTACCTTGCTCTGAATGAATTTGGAAGATGACTCGAGTACCAGCACCATCAGGTGTTATGGTACCACCTGAGATGCTTTCTTGGATGTGGGCCCAGGTGGGCAGAGTGGATGTGTCAGAAGAGTGTGCCCTGTGCCAGAAAAAGGGCTCCAGGGTGCAAATGCTGCCTGTATGTACCATCTGCAGTGGATCCAGTTTGGGGCTAAGTAGGTAAAGTGCCTCTGTGACTTTGGATGATATTAGTCTGGGAGGCTGGGAGGACATGGGTGCACCCCTGGGCACGTTGCCTGAGAGTGATCCATCTGACAGTGAGGTGAGAGGACATGGATAGGGAAAAGCCAAGCAGCTCCAGCACCATGCTTGATGACCCCAGTTGATTTTGCCATATGCAGGTCCTGCAGTGATGACACCAGTCCAGAGCCAGCACCAAAGGTTTCATCTGCATTGGCTGTGCCCACCAGTAAGGGCAGGGAAGCAGTTTCTTCTCCAGCACCCAAAACTCTTCAGCTCCATGGAGTCCACTGGTGGAGAAACCCAATATTGACAAGTCATGGAAACAGCCTGAGGGAAGTACAGCCTCAGTAAAGATCAAGGAGGAAGAAGAGGAATGGGAGGTGGATCAGCACAGTACCTCCCTGTATTCAGTGATACTCCTAGAGGTGGGACAGGAGCCCAAAGGGGAGAGTGCCACCTCTAAGTGAGGACAAGCAGAGGAGGCCCAGAGGCAAAAGTGGGAATATGAGAATGGAGTCTTGTTACCTCAGGGCCAAGCACCAAGGACCACAATCAGAAGCCTCCCCAAATGGTTGCAGGTGGAGTGGATAGTGAGAAAGTATGTCAATAAAGAGATCCCACAATAGGAATATCCTCACATGCCAGAGAAAGTGTGAAACGTGGTAGATCAGAAGTGCACAGACTGGGTTTTTCATGGTTTCCTGGGAAAAGTTTACCGTTCCCACAATTCGCGTGTGGGAACTGAGACTTCCAACTGCAAGAGGTGCAGAGAATTGCTAAAGGTATTTATGCCCAAAGTGGATTTGAGGGACTGACCATTTACAAAAACTATGCAATTGTCCAGGACACTGATGGAGAAAGGTAGAAATTCAGTGTCCCACCAAAAGATTCATTTGGCCACCACGGTACAAAACCCAACCTGAACTAATTCAGCTGCTGGGAAGGACATCATGACCAAGCACCTTGGAGCCATGCTAAATAACTGCTCCTTGGTCCAGGACTTTGTGAACCCCCCCCCTTCCCATATACTGTTTCCTCTACAGAGGTGTCATTCCCTGAAGAGACTTTGGGACTGCTCCATATTACAAAAGCTTGAATTAGGTGAGATTAACACTTTTTCTTTGTTTTCATAGCCTAAAGTGATTCTATGAACTTTGGGAACTATGGACTAAGCTATGGACTACATTAATTACATTAAGTGAGTGGTGGGGGTCCATGGAACTGGTGGTGGGTACAAGTTTAAAAGTTGCCACCACTGTTAAATTCTGTGACATTTTGAAGGTAATGGTAAGCCTATAGCTATTGTTAAGATGTTGTGCATGTTATTGATACAGTAACAGATTGCATTACTGTGGCTGCTAATGTTTCATGTTTAAATTAGAGATGCACGGATACCAAAATTTTGCCAGATATTGGATTTCAGATAATTAGTGTTGATATCCAGTCGGATAGCAATCCTTCTCTGGCAGCTCCCAACTGAACTGTTTCACAGAGGGGCTATAAACCATGACCGCGTTATTACCATACTATCTCATGGCACAAACAAAAAAGTCTACAGTAAATTCTGCCACAAGTTGCATTGAAGGTAAAGTGAATATTGTGTATACTCGTCAATGAACTCTAATTCTATAACTCCAGCAATTTAATCTTTACCCTGTCAGTTCCTGTATAATCAGAGCAAAGGTTAGACCTATACCACCCCTTGGGTTACTGCAAACTATGTAAGACCTTGTGTACGGACTACATACTGGTATTCTCATATTTGCTATTTGTTTCAGCTCAAGCCTCCCACATAGAGAATGCAAAATATTCAAAATATCTTTTTAACAGAATGAAAAATGCCACTCAAATGGAGCTTCCTTTGTTCATAGATTCTCAAGAAAAAGCCACTATCTGACCTGTTGCAAAGACCAATATCTGATCAGGCTGGATTTGGTAAGAAATCTTGATTATCCAACTGGTTCAGATATCGGGTCAGATATCTGTGCATCCCTAGTTTAAATGTTAGTTACACTGTTGCACCATGCCATACTTTTTCAGGCTGTGGTGGGGATGTCTGGGCAGCTTGTCAGTACTAGGGCAGTAGGTTAGAGTACCAGTAGTTTTGTAATGGGACTAGGATGTCGTCCCTGTTTAGCTAGGCAATCTATTCAGCGCAATGCAGGTGGTTGTAACAGCAGGTCACCAGGTTGTCAGTTAGGAGTGAGAGGAGCTAGAGTATTGTTTGTAAAGTAGCCTGGGGGGAGCACAGGAAATCACCGTTGCAGCAGTGTGGGCCTAGCATAGGCATACTATGGTTGTCTGGGGAAGGAGCATGCTTACTTCCTCAGTCAGCTCAGTAGGTAGCTGTGGTAGATACTCACTGGTGCAGTGAGTGTTTAAACAGGGGAAGAATGTAACCCCCATCTGGGAAGTTACAAGTCTATTCACCCCTCCCTGGGTTCTTGTGGCCAAATTCGCCACAGTAGGAAAAATGATTAATTCTTCTCAGCACTCAGGTGGAGCCTCCCATGGGTCAGAAGGTCACTGCAGATGTGAGTGGGGATAAAGCCCAGCAGTTTAGACAGGAGGGGAGTTGCAGTCGGAGGAGTGAGCGGCGAGGAGTGAGAGCGAGTCAGGGCTGGGCAGGGACGATTGCTTGCTCCGGCCCCCAACTGGTGGCACTTGGGGGGACACAGAGGAAGAAGTGTGTGCCAGTAGTCGCAAGCCACAGAGTATCTTGGAGGGAGGCTAAAGTCAATAGGAGAGCCAGGAGCCACAAGTCAAAGAGTGCCCTGGCAGATTGCACTGATTCATGTAGGGATCCAGTGGGCAAGAATGTGGCAGGGAGTATAGTGTCCAGAGAGTGAGTTGCCTTGGACCTCTGTGGGACATGTCCCCCTTCTCAATTCAGCGACAGTCTTTGCCAGTTCTGGGAGAGGATGCAGGGGTCATGAGGGAACCTGCAAATCCCCATGCAGCAAGGATTGCATGTTCCGAGGGGGATCCATTGAGCCAGTATGGAGAGAGAAAGAGAGGGGGGGGGAGAGAGAGAGAGAGATAGAGATGGAGATCATTGAGAGTTTGGGTGCCTGTGAAGAATAATGGGCTGTCAGGCACTGTAAACTGTTTTGGGACTTGTGATGCCTTGAAACGTTTGTGACCATAACAGTCTTGAGTTAATGCTGCCCTAAAGACTATGCGACCTCCTCGGTCCAAGTAAAAGCTGCTATTATGGCCATGCCAGCCATGTGAAAGCTGAATGTGTATTGAAATGAACTGTTTAATATGCATTAACCTTTTGTTTTCAACCAGCACTAGTGAGGAAAAAGGCACCCTGTTTGTGACATCTGGGCCTAGGTAACGTGGCCACTGAAAGTGTTTCTGCTGCTGTTAGTGCCCCTTCCTCATGGACATAATCCATCCATCCGTACCCCTAGACACAGGGAGGGGGGGCTACATTTCTATGTATGACAGGTTACATGATTCAAATTGATAAGGCACACAGCTGTTACAGTTTTTCACTCACACTGTCCATTTACAGAGCAAGTTTAGATACAAAAGTGTGTGGTGGTTGTTGGGAGGAGGAGTAAGGAGACACAGGCTTGAGGATCAAACAAAACTAAAAAACAAATTAAATACATGTGCCATATAGTACTATGCATTCCATCAAGTCCAGCAGTGATGAAACATTACATACGTAATCTGTAGGTTACAGTCAGTGATTTCAGAAGTACATGATTTTTTTATCCAAGCCATCAGCCTCCATTCAGTGCACACAGCAAGCTTTATTTTTAAAAGGCTGGAAGATAATTTAAAAGTTTAAGTTGACAAAAAAGTCAACTAAGTTATGTTTGATCGTATTCAGTTTTCAGCATTTCCCTGTATAATGCAGTCCAGTTCGTAACCCCCTCACTTTCCCCTAGAATAATACTTGTGAATATTTATGAGAGTTCAAATTTGAAACAAACTGATCAGAAAGACACTAAGAATTAGGTCTTGAAAGGGTTAACATGCACTTGCGCACATGCTACGCACACACACACACACACACACACACACACACACACACACACACATATACTTACTTCAGGGTTACCACCTTTTAAGAAGCCCAAAGTGGGACAGTTCTTACTGAATCATGACTTTTAGCAGGACAAAATGTTGCCTAGACCTATGCAACAGACTTGTTTTCCCTAAATAATCAGAATTATGACTAAGTGATATAGTTTTTTAGTTGCTTCTATTGTTTGTTATCATTTTAAGATATTTTAGTTAAGGTATTGTAGTTTCTGCAACATTTAAAGGGAAAACTGAGTTTTTAATGAGAGCACAAACTCAGTCTTGACCAACAGGGCATTGTTTAGACATAAATGTGTAAAAAGAGGGTTTAGGTGTCCTTTAACCCTTGCATAGCCATGAACTGATATATCAGTCCAAAATTTCTATATATTCTAATTCTTTCTTCAGCCTAAGGGTTAAGACTACACTAAGAAGACATATGCTTAGTTTAACAAGCTGCCTGTGCTGTTTATACTGAGCATATCCACTGATTATAATTTGAATTGATATGGGTATGCTGTATGTACTGTAGGAGAGGAATGCATGGAATGAATCAAACACTCCCCCCCATGGACTGCTTTCAGCAGATGGATTGCGCTTCAAGTACAAAATTGTATGCTTCTTTGGGAGTCTGATGTGCCCTTTTTTCCCAAGTGATAGCAAGATGGCTTGCAGAGCTCCACCCTGCAGCCGTAAAAAGGGAGATAGACATAACATCAACAATTATTGACCTATTAGATTAACATCTATTATATGAAAACGTCTAGAAGGCATTATAAAAAATAAAAATCCAACCATCCAAATGTAATATTGATTGTGAACAACATGGTTTTACATGGGGTGGTCTTGTGTTACAACTGTATTAAGCTTCTATGAAAAAAATGGTAACCACTTGGATAAAAAAACTCCTTGTGATGTGATCTTTTTAGATTATAGCAAGGCTTTTGACATTGTCTCCTACTGGGCTATGACAGAAAAATTACAGCTAAGAGGGGTGGATCCGAGATTGATTAAGTGGTTATCTAGCTGGTTGAGTGACAATATTTAGAGGGTAGCAATCAATGGGTTTTTTTCACAGGAGGGCAGTGTACCCAGTGGGCTGCCTCAGGGATCAGTTCTTGGTCCATTCATTTTTCACATTTTCATATCAGACCTTACACAGAATTGAAAAACTTGGTCAACTACACATACAGACGATTGTTAAATTGGTGGAATTTGTGCCACCCTTGAGGAAGCAGCCAGAATACAGGATGACCTAGATCAAATCACATAGTGGGCTGCAGCTTGGGAAATGTGATTCAATCTTGAGAAGTGTAAGGTTAAGCATCTGGGCTACAACAATAAGAAACATAAATAATGTCTATGTGGAAAACAACTAGAAGAAACTAGACTTGAAAAGGATCTTGGGGTCTATGTATCAAATAAATGTGATTGTTTTAGGCAAGCAAATGAAGCAATAAGGAAGGCAAACAAAGTATTGTGGGCAATACTAAAAAAATGTCAGACCCAGGGATCCTGATGTCTTGCCACCTTTGTAAAGATCATATGTCCAACCACACCTTGACTACTGTGCTCAATTTTGGTGCACTTATAAAAGAAATCACATTATTCAAATTGAAAGAGTACAAAGAAGAATGATGAGGCATATGCAGGGGTCACAGGAATTACCCTACAATGACAGATTCCAAAAGTTAAGCCATATGTCCCATGAATTGAGATGGATAAGGGAAGACCTACTACTTTTGTAGGACATTATCAAAGACCCTTATTTATTTAACAAAATAGGGTTTGAATTCAAGCAAAAAGTATTGGGTACACAAGGACACCGGCTACAACTGTGCGGTTTGAAATTTATTAGTACCAGGAGGAAATGTTATTTTTCACAGAGACTGGTGAACCTTTGGAATGCGCTTCACATTGAGCTAATATTGAGTGAAAGCAAATCTAGTTTCAAAAATAAACTGGATGTTTGGATTTTGAAAAATGGGGAAATTAATTATTATGGGATAAGAGATAGAAGCTTTCTATGGGCAATTTGCCTTTAGCTCCTTGTTAGACTCAGTATGAATATACAATGACGAGTGAACCTTGCATATAAAAAATATATATTGCATATAAAAAAAACCTCAGACAGGAGAAAACAAAATGATACGCGTTATTATCAGTAATTTTTACTCTATTTAGAGACGTCTCCATAGTGGATGCATACATAGGGAGTTCATCATCAGTCATTGAAAGAATTAGAGATTGCACCAGTACCTTTTTTTTTAATTATAAGAAAGACAGTCCCTAATCCTATAAAGTAAACCCAACTGAACATTAACAGTTTTCACTAAAACAATATGTAAATTAAAAGACAACAAATTATCCAAATAAAACCCCAAATACTTAAAATAATCAACCCCTTCAATTTCCACTTTACATTCATCCTTAACTACAATCTGACTAGGCAAAGCAGATAACTGATATATACTTCCAAAATACATGAGTTTCACTTTGCTCCCATTCGGTAATAACCCATTACTACATAAGCACTTATTAACCAATTGAAACTCATTCTGTAAATCAAAAATCTAATTTTCAGTGTAACCCACTACTATAACAATAATATAATCTGCATAAAGTAACATTTTTTGAAACCAAAGTAATTGAGGGTAAATCTTTAAGAAAATACTAAATAAAAGGGGACCTAAAATTGATCCCAGTGGGACTCCAGTATCAATCCAGGCCCAAGGAGACATTACACCATCTAATAAAATTCTTTGTTTCCTACCACTCAAATAACTATTAAGCCAAAAAGTAACTCCACCAGTGCACCCAGTATCACTGAGTTTGGAGAGAAGGTGACCATGGTGCACCAGATCAAAAGCTTTCGAAAAATCTTAAAGGACAGCAGCAGTTGTCTCACCCCTGTCCAAGACCTCATTATAAAAGGCAGTCAATGCCAAGCACTTTCTTAAATCCATGTTGAAATGATGATAAGATACTATTCTGACCACTATAAACCATAACTTGATCAGAGGCGACCATCTCCAGGACCTTGGATGGGTTGGGAGGTGGGGCAGCAAACAGATAGGTCTATAATTTTTAACCAAGGACCTGTCAGTTCCACCACTGCAGAGTGCCAGTGGCAGTGCACCCGGTTATTATGGTGCCAAGTGGGAAAGTCACTATCCTCTCTTTTTGCAACTCCCACCTTTCTAAAGATACTAACTCCGGGGGGGTATCTCGGGGGAAGGGGTGGCGAATCTGGCATTTGGCACCATAATGACCCAGCACTGTAATGCTGGTGCCCTAATGGCTGGAAAGAGGACCTGCCACTAGCCATATAGATCAGCACCACAGTCACCTACCTAGAATGATCAGGGACCACAAAACTACAAGACAAAATCCCCACATAATATATAAAGGTCTAACCATTAAATCACTTATAAAAGAAAATAGTTTTAACTCAGTCCCATCTTTCTCCTTTTCTAGTTCGAAAATGTGTCTGTTGTAGGTACACAAGCAACTCATTTTCAGTCAGTTTCATGAATTGAAAACAACTATTCCTATGTCTTTCTGGTGAGTCAATGTTTTCTACATTATAATTTTTATGAATAAAATTTGTATTTAATTTTCAAATAAAGAAATACAAAATCCAAATACATTTACAATTTAAATAATTTCATCTTATAAATCTAAGAGCATATTAAAATACAGATACAATATAATAACATATAATAGACTAGAGTTATTATATACTAGAAACATAGAACATGGAAACATAGAATTTGACAGCAGATAAGGACCACTTGGCCCATCTAGTCTGCCCATTTTCCTACCTGATGGATAAGCTGCAGATCCTAGTTAACCATCAGCCTACTTCCTCCTACCCCCCCAGTAGGACTGCCTTATGTCTGTCCCATGTTATACTGGGTTATAGCTTCTAAATCTATCAAGTTCATTACATTTATAAACATGCAACTAGAAAGTTAAATGAAACAACACATTTTAGAGTCTAATTGCATTAGTATGAAACTAAGGAAACATGCAGTATATCTCTTTTCCTAGGTTAAGATCTTCTTAATAGGTTCCATTTGACCGTTAGAGGAGAAGAATAAGGAAAAAGGAGCAAAGGGTACAGATCAGCAGTAGGAATGAAGCTAGGAAGAAAACAAGATGAATTGACATTGATGGACTATGCTTATTTAAAGATCTGAGTGACTTGAGGAAAGTTAGACAGAATGCATTGATGCTGGTGCTTTATCCTCTATGTAATAACACTTTTTCTTATATCAGCACTGTGTTGGTTTAGTTTCATTTAGTTTCTGAGGTGCAACATTATCTAATGTATGTGTGATATAATCCAGTAACTTTACCCACTTCTTTTTAATGATTTGTTTATTGTTCATGAAATGTTGTGCAATGTTTTCCAGGCTAATTGCTCCTATAAGTTCATTGCACCATTTTTCAAAAGATGCTTGTCTGCTGTCAATCCACAATCGCAGTATATTTTTTGCTGTCATCGCTGCAATGAGTTCAAACCTTTCCTCCCTATGTGAGAACCCAAGTTTTTGCTTCAAAATAACCCAGAATACATGTATTGAAATGCATACTATCTCTTTTTCCAGGTACATCCTCTAAATGTATTTTTATTTTCTCCCATAGTTGCCATATTTTTTGGACATTCCCCAAACATGTGAGTTATACCTGCTTCAGCCATTCCACATTTCTCATATTTGCAGTCACTTTTAATTTCCATTTTGTGCATTTTGTAGGGGGAAATTATATCGGTTATAATTGTACATTACATTTCCTTACAGCTAACTAAAGCAAATGTGTGGTGTTTCCCAAATCCAGATACTTGTGTCTTTAAGTGTTTTGCTCCACCATTGTATTGTTTCAATGACTCCCCCTAACTTTCCCTATAAAAGTTTTGTACAATGTTAATATACTGGCCACCAATTTTAGAACTGTTAGATATGTCTTAATATTCTGGTCTAGGGATTTTTTCTTCTTCTTTCCCAAATAAGCTTATTGTGTCTTTCCTAATGTTTTCAAAAGTCTTTGTATTTTTTCTTATTTAAAGGTCTCTAAATTGTTGCGTGTTTAATATTGTATTCCTTTTTACTATGTCCTTGATTATATCTGTTCCATTCTCTTTTCAATGTTCCACCTCAAAAACCTTTTCTCTTTTTGTTAGATTTAGATTGACCCAAATTGGCTGTGCAATTGATTCTTCAGTTGTTACGTTTAGCACCATATTTATACATTAGACATATATTCATAAACTCTTTTATTATACAAATTCTGTTTGTTTGTTTAGGTGATACCGTAGTGCATTAATACTTAATTTCTCATCTTCCAAGATATCTCATATATAGATATTCTAGTCTTGTCCCTTATAGTGTATAACCTTCCTCGTGTTTGTTATTTAACCATTGTGCACTTTGCTGTGTTCTACATGCCAAAAACTATAAAAGAAAATCTGGCATCTTAAGGTGTCCCCTGTTTTGGCTCTTGTTAGTTTTAGATAACTCTAACGTCTTTTATAGTTCCAGTTGAACTTACTAATCATATTTTGGATCATTAGGAACCAATTCTTGAGCACTGACATTGATGTCATTATGAAGATGTGTATCATTCTGGGCAGAAGGTCAGTTTTTATTGTTTCTAACCTGCTCCATGGATTCAGAGGCAGTTTTCTCCATCTTACAAAATCCTTTTCTATCTTGGCTCTTAAGTCTTTCAAATTTTCTGTTACTTTTTTTTTGTAGTTTTTCTTAAGTGTGACATCAAGATATTCTAGCTTGTCAAGTTCCAATTTCAGTACCAAATCTAGAATATCTCTTTTGAGTGCCCCCCCAACTTGTGTTGTTTATATTTATTTTAAAGCCCAAGACTAAGCCAAAATTATATATGTGAGATAGTATAACTGGGGTTGAGTGCAGTGGGTTCTCTATTGAGAGTAACATATCATCTGTGTAACGTGCATAGAAATGTTCCTTTGTTATATTTATTCCTTATATGTGTGTGTCCGCTGTCAATTTCCTCACCAGTAGATTCACTGACAATGTGAACAGTAATGAAGACAGAAGGCAACCTTTTCTGTTCCTCTTTCTATTTTAAAGCATTCAGATGATATCCCATTTGTCATTACTGCTGCAGATGGTTTCGTATAAATTATTCTGGTCCATCTTATAAAATCTCCTAGGAAGTTTATTTTTCCCAAAATTGCAGATAGTCCCAGTCTACTCTATCAAATGCTTTTTCAGCATCTGCTGATATTAAAGCCAAAGGGGAATTTTACCTTCCTGCCTTTTCGAGTAGGTGTACAGTCTTTGTTACACTATCTGAAGCTAATATTCCCTTCATAAAACCTACTTGTTGTGGGTCTATTAGTTTATCCATTGTCCCGGATCCCCCCCTTTTCCTCCACAAAAGACAGACCACTTGTGGGTTGTTGTGCTCAGATTGGCAATTAATTTATTATATTTAACATTCATATTTACAGATACCATCACCAGTTTTCATTATTGTCTTTCCACAATTTCTTGTTGATATTACATTAAAATATCCATCTCTAAGCCCCCTTTTTCTTTCTTCCTCCCTCCCTCTTCTTCTTACCTCTCCAGGTGAAAACCTGGGTGCCTTCTTCTTCTCTTTTTCTTATAGGTAACGGTGAAAACTGAGACTGCTTTTCTGTCCTTCTGTGCTTCTTCTTCTCCTCATATACCTTTATCATTCCCCCTTCACTCCCTCCCCCTTCCCCCTCCACTGCCATCCACCTTTGGCAGTCCACCAATGTCCAACCGAACCCTTACTGCCATCCACCTCTGACAGGCCATCCCAGACCCCCCCAAAGTGTCCCTATCCCCATTCTCCTTTTGACGGGTGGGTGGGAGGCAACAAAAACTTCAGCAAAAAGAGACCAAAAACCTCTGTGCTGGCCATTATGTACCCTATAAGTTGGGTCCCCCCCCATTTTCTTTACCTATCCCTGCCTCTTTCCTTTCGTGGCTCCTCCCCTTCCTGTTTTTGTCCTTTGTCCTGGCTACCTGTCCCTTCCTACCCCCCATCTGAGCAAACCAACCTGTCCACAAGGTAGGGGTCCACCAGAACAACATGGTCTGCCCCTTAAAGGGCAAACTTCATTGTCCCAGATTCCCCCTTTTCCTCCACAAAAGACAGACCACTTGTGTGTTGTTGTGCTCAGACTGGCAATTAATTTATTATATTTCACATTCATATTTACAGATACCATCACCAGTTTCCATTATTGTCTTTCCATAATTCCTTGTTTATATTGCATTAAAATATCCATCTCTGATCCCCCTTTTTCTTTCTTCCTCTTCTTCTTGCCTCCCCAGGTGAAAATCTGTGTGCCTTCTTCTTCTCTTTTTCTTATAGATAACAATGAAAACTAAGACTGCTTTCTCTCCTTCTGTTGCTTCTTCTTCACCTCATATTCCTTTATCATTCCCACCTCCCCTCCCTTCCCCCCTTTTTTCCCCATAGCCTGTCTCTAGCTCACGTTGGATGACTGGCCTTCCCCCTTCTCAGCCCCAGTCCCTCCCCCAATCTTCCTTCCTGTCTCCCCAAGCATCAATAAAACCCATCATTTCCATATTAAACATGTCTATTGCTAAGTCCGACAAATGGACCTCATCTGATCTGTAAAAATCCTCTACCCACTCTTCCACCCCTCTCAATATTACATGCCCTCCCATGCTCCTTATCAATGTCCCCACCCTTCTATTCATCTTACTGCTGGCCCTATCCACTGCTACATGTCTCCATACCCTCCTTGGTATCATACCTGACCATGCCATGCTCACTCCTGGCCACCATTGCTTTATTTTCTCCAAGTCCTGCTTAACCCACAAATATGTGTCAACCCATGGCTTTCCTCCAATATCATTACCCCCAAGGTGTATGATGATCAAATCTGGGGTGGGATGCCACTCTCATCTCTATCAAGGTCAGGGCTAGCTGTGACCACTTCATCCCTTGAATACCACGCCATACCAGCCTACATTGTCTGATGTCCTGATATAGCTGCTTTCCCCCGGCCTTCTTTTCCACTCTCCTTTCTGCCCAGTAAATGTAGGAGTGCCCGCAGATCCATACTACTGTGATCCTCCCTCTGCCTAGTAAATCAAGCAAAACATGTCTTACACCTCGAAACCAACTTTTCCTGAGTGTTCTTATTCTGTTCTGTTTTTCCCCCTACCTCCCTACACTTGCCCCACTCTTGGGTTCTGTTCCTGCAAGACCAAACACATGACAACAGGTTAATCTCAATCTTTAAAAACCTGAATATATCTCTTGAAGCTGGCAGACTGCCATCATCCCCTTTCCAGCATACTGGTCACTGACTCCCCCTCTGCTGCCCATTTTGAAGCAGCCCCTATTCAAAATGAATGGGAGGAATAACTACCTGGGTCTTCACCCAGGAACTCCATGCCTCCCATCTCCATGCACAAATAGTCTCCCTACTTTGTTATAATGCTCTGTGGTGTAAGTCCACAAGGCCTTCACCGGGCACAAAGCCCCGTCTGGATGAGCCTTAATGGCTACAACACACCCCTTCCCCTCCTGATCCATCTTCGATCTTCTAATTAGAAGCTGTATGTCCCTTGTCCCCCAGGTTATATCTTCCCATTCCAAACCTCCCTCTTCATTCTTTCTGCCATGCCCCACTGCCTCACTCACCCTCAAGGCCCCTGCGAACATCACTGAATAAATCATATGGAACAGTTATGCCTCATCCTTGGATTTACAAATTGCAGGCAGTATCCTCCCTAATCTGGCTAACCACTGATCTGCTATCGCATGCCTACCATCCTTGTCTCAATGCTTCAACCTACTTCAACCCTGCATCATCCTCCGTATCAGCATTGACTTCATAGGGTCCTTCCATTTTTTCAAATTGAAAACTAAGCTGATCCCTGCTAGGTACACCCCCATTGTGGTGTGAACCATCCCTTTTTGCCACTGTTCTACTGTAAATTTTCCTAACTGTTCTTCTGTAACTGACCCACTTACCTCCATGTGGTGTGCTTCCCTGAATGTTTGCAATCCCCGCCATGCCCCTTCATAGGCCCTCAAGGTCTGTGGTGCCCATGAATTGCAGAACAGCATTTCAGCTCCCTCTTGCCAACGTCCCAGATGTTTGTTGGAATGGGCGTTTTTCGCTCCTCTGCTGTAGGTGCCAGCGTCAGGAACCGGTCCAGCTGCAGACGGGAAAGGCTGTCAGCCAGGATATTGTTTACTCCGTCTATGTGCCTGGTCCTGAATGACATATTCAACTGCAAGCCTCTCAATACTAGCTGCCTCAGCACTTGCATCACTGTCTCAGACCTAGCTCCCTTGTTGTTCAGAACATCCACCACTGCCTTGTTGTCACACCAAAATGTAACCTTCTGATTCTACAGTTCCTCTCCCCATACCAGGGTGAAGGTCCAAATTGGCATGATTTCCAATAATGTGATGTCCCTTACCCTTTCATCTCTTACCCAGTCTGCTGGCCATGGCTCTGAAAACCATTTTCCTCTCAGATACCTCCCCATTCCTGATCCTCCTGCTGCATCCCTGTACAATTCTAAATCCGTGTTATAAACCAATTCTTCCTGCCAAAAGGAACAGCCATTATATTTGCTCAGGAATTCCTTCCATACCTTGAAATCTTCCTTTACCCCTTTTGTTATATCCACCCAGTGGTGTGGCCTTGTCCCTCCTGCCTTGGCCCTCGTGAGTTGCCCTGTAAATGTCCTACCTGGCCCAATTGCCCTGCAGGCGAAATTCAAATGCTCCATTACTTGCTGCACCTGCCTTAATTGTACCCGCCTCCTGCTCATGAGCACCTGGACCAGCTCCCTTAGCCTTTGCACTTTCTTGTCTGGTAACCTAAACACTTCCCCCGTGCATCTGTTTTGATCCCTAGAAACTCTAGGACCTTGCTTGGGCTTTCTGTTTTGTCCAGTGCCAATGGCACCCCGAGCTCACCACACAGCTCTTGGAAGCTAGCCAACATCCTCTCTGCCTCTGAGCGTCCACTGCCTATTAACAGGAAATCATCCAAATACTGTATGACTGTCTTGTACTCTGTTCTTTGCTGGAATAGCCATTGTAGGCCGGTGCTAAAGGTTTCAAATGTGGAACAAGCTAAGGAACAACCCATAGGCATAGCCTTGTCGAATAATACTGGTCCCCTACTTTAAAACCCAATGGGTCCCAGTCCTCCCTCCTCAGTGGGAGCAACCGGAAGGCAGATTCTATATCTGTCTTGGCCATCCATGCATCAGGGATCACTCAGATAATTTGTACTGCCTCTTCCAATGTGGCATAGGTGACCCTGCTATGCTCTTCCCCTATAAAATCATTAACTGAGTCTCCCTCTGGGAACAACAAATGGTGGATCACCCTGTATTCCCCTGTTTGTTTTTTCAAGACCAGACCCAATGGGGAAATTCTCAGATTGTGTAAAGGGGGAAACAGATACGGCCCTTCCACCCTCCCTGCAGCTTTTTCTTTTTCTATTTTTTGTCTCAAAATGTCTTCTTTTTCCTTGACTGACCCCAAGTTGTTAGCCTCCCTTGCCTGTCTTGGACGTTTGCACTGTAGAGGGAAACCAGTTCTAAAACCTCTCCTTAAGGTTTCTGCCACCCCACTATCAGAATGCCCCTTGAGCCACTTTTCCCAGACCTCTATCTTGATGGGGGGGGTTGCCATCTGGAATTGCTTTCTTCCCCAATATGCTCCCCACCCTCCCTACCCTTCCTGACTGTTTTCCCCATCACTCCTTTCATTAAGACTGACTCCCCTGCCCCCATAACCTCTGCCTCTAGCCTCCCTGCTCCATGGCTGCCCCTTAAACCCTGGCCCCTCCTGAAAGGGCTTGTGGCCTGTCCCCTGGGCTCCCTCCACCTGGGCTCCTTGGGTCCAGGTGTTCCTGCATCTTGTCACCGGGTGAAAACCACCACATCTCAAGCAGGCATGCTGGAAACAACATTGAGGCCATGAACAAAATGCCCTGTTATATTCCCAACAGCACTTCTGTAGCAGCCCTCCGTTTCTACCTATTTCCCCTTCTGGTGTGGATTGATCAGTAACATAGTCTGTCCACAAGTCTAGCTGTTTTGTGTCCCATCTCACGTCCCCATATGTCGCCATCCTTTGGCAGAAAAATTTGGTCGAATATGTGGCGAAACCCACGAACCACCCATCCCATGTCTTTCCTTTTGTAAACTTATCCTCCTCTTTCTTACCCAATAAAACCACAGCCATTGCCATCTCACTATTTCCTATATTCTCAGTCTCCTCATATTTTGCTGCTGCCTCTCTACTTACTAAAGTAAATATGTCCACATACTCCCCTTTCCATATCTTCTCCTTTGTGGGCAGCAGCACATGTTCCCCTATTCTCATCCCTGGGGCTCCTATATCCCTTGTCCCTTTTCCCACTCCCTCTACCACCTTGTTCCCCCCAACCATCTCTTTAATCTCCGCCAGTGCATTTTCCATCTATCCTAGACTGCCCACCCCCAGGGCTGCTATAATTTGCCCAATGTAATCTTTAATACTCTCTCCTACGGAACTTGATACACTCCCTGCGAGCTTGTCCACTCCTTGGGACCTGCTGTCACCCATCTGCACCATTCCAGTTTCTTGTGGTGGGGCCACTGGCATCAGGTGTGGCATCAGAGGCAGTGGAGCCATTACGGAGGGGGGGCTCCAGTCTGGGTTCTGGCATCGGTACCGCAATCAGCTGCAGAAGAGGTACTAAGGGTTCTGGCAAAGAGGACTGCGGTGGTACTGTGCTACCGGCTCAAGGAGGCACCACCCATGGCAGCTGTGGCATTTTTGGGCTGCTTGGCCTCCCTGCAGGAAATTTCCCATCACACCCTTTCCTTTCTCTGCTTTCCCTTTCTCCCCTGACCTCCCTGGTTCCGCCCCCTCCACCAGCTGCCACATCCTGTTGCCCTTCTCTGTCAATTCCACTATCGCTTTGTATGCTTCCTCCTTCAATGGCTTATTCTTCTTTGGTGCCATTTTGACTCCAAATTTCCTGCAGAAATTCTGTGGCTACAACTAACAAAGCATCTCCGTTAGTGCTTACTATCATCCCTTGCTATCTGTGTTTATTTATTTATTTCACTCTATATATATATATATATATATATATATATATATATATATTGAATAACGGCAATCCCGACTTCCCCCGCTCTCCTTATCTGCCTTCTGTTCCCGAACACCTGTCCATGGCCCCTGTATTTTGCCCCTTATCAGAGCTTGGGCCCCTTGCACGCTATTGTTCAAACCCCCCCACCCTCGTATGTGCAGCCAGCCAGGTACCCCACCCTATCATGCCGTCCCTCACTCCCGGCCCTGTCCATGTGCAAAATGGTGAATTGTACCCCCCGTTCCTATTCTGACCAAAGATGCCCCTAAAAGAAAGACTCCATGCACCACCATTTCTGTTTATTTCTACCCCATGGTGGCACACAAAAAAAACCTTCCACATCGAGCCCCCCCGGGCACAGATGCCAGTCTCATTAGTCTCCCCCATTACTCTTACCGTGCTGAACTTCAGCCCCCCACCATCTCCTGTGCTTGGCTTGGCCCTTCACATTCCCCTTCATTTCTTCTCATCGCACTGTACAAACCCATAAGGCCAGACACCTATAAACAACCACACACCTTCCCAGGCCCTGCCGCCTGCTTCCACAATGCCATGTGGTGTGAAGTCAAACGCCGCATTTTTTAGGTCACGTGGCCTCTCAAACTAGGCCCTTCTGGCTGGCTGCTCCTCAGTCCCTCTTGCTTCTGTCTTCATCCCCCTGCCATGGCTCCTGCCATGTAGACAAACCCTCTCTGCCCTCCATGGGTCAAAACTGCCCTGCCAGGGGGGTCCGTGATGTCAGACACCAAGTTGTGGCAGTGTGGCCTCTCCCACTAGGCCCATCTGGCAGGCCACTGTTCGACCCCTCTCTCTCTTCTCCCCCCACCTTGCTGCTGATCCTGCATACCCCGTTCTGATGTGTGCATGTTCTCACTTCTCCAACAGGCTTTTAGCTGTCCCTCCCTGTGCTTGCCTTCTCTCTCTCTTTTTTTTAAATGCATCTCTTTCAGATGCTGAATGCATCATAGGCCGCGGCTCTCCCCAACCAGCTCCATATTGCACAAAAGCCCACCATTCTCTCACTCATTCAGCCTTCACTCTCCATATGCAGTGCCATGTTCTCCGACTCTCCCTTTCACCCCGCCCACCGTTGCATCTCTCGCTGCCTCCCGTCTTGCTGCTCTACTTTTTACTTTCTTTTTCTTTCTCCCTCCTTGCTAATGGGCTGAGGCCCCACCACAGAAATGTCAACAAGCTTTTTACCTCTTCACACTATGCCTTCGCTTCATGGCTACATAAAAGCACTTGTCCTATAACTTTTCACAACATTGTTCCTCCATAAACTTTCTTTATCTCCGATTCTTACCTTTCAATTAGTCAGGGTACACAAACCTTTTGTTCTCAGAAAAAAATGTCAAAAAATTCAAATGCCAATCTGATGTGCTGTAGCTCTATTGATTGCTTTAACCAACAAAAACTTCAGCAAAAAGAGGCAGAAAACCTCTGTGCTGACCATTATGTACCCTATAATTTGGGTCCTCTCCCATTTTCTTCTTTTCCTATCCTTGCCTCTTTTCTTTCTTGGCTCCTCCCCTTCCTGTTTTTGTCCTTTGTCCTGGCTACCTGTCCCTCCCTCTACCTCCCTCCCCCCCATTTGAGCAAACCAACCTGTCCACAAGGTAGGGGCCCACCAGGACAACTTGGTTTGCCCCTTAAAGGGCAAACTTCATTGTTTCCTCTAGTCAGTTTGCCTGGATTTTTGCTAATATTTTAGAGTCTGAGTCAATTAATGTTATAGACTTATAGTTTTTTACAGCCTGAGGGGGTCTTTGCTGGTATTATAAATCAGTATGATTATTCCCCTCACAAAATGTATTTGGTAGCTCCCCATTCCCACACACTTCTCTGTATACTTGCAAAAGTATTGGAACAACTTCTTCTACCACTGCTGCATAAGAATGAACTGAAAACCATTGTTCCCTGGGGCTTTATTTTTATTCATTTTATTAATCACTGCCTTAACTTCTTTTAGGGAGAGCTTTTTTTTAATAAAGTGTTTGTCGGTTCCATAACCTGTGACAAGTCAGTTCCTTCCAATACTTTTTCCAGCAATTGTTTGTGTTCCTTATCTCACTCTTTTTTATATACTTTTTCATAAAAAGTTCTGAAATTCTATTAATTCTTCTACTCTCTAATAATTGTTCCTGTATTTCTATATCATTAATGCCTTTAGCTGTTGTTTTTAGTTCCTTGTCTGAGTCTTATTGCGAGAATTCTATGCACTTTTTGGCCTGTGGAAATGTATTTCAATTTTGTTTTGTGCAAACTCAGCTCTGCCTCATCTCTTAAAAGTTAACTGTAGGTTGTTTGTAGGTGTGACCACTTTTTCCATGTATCTTCAGAGCATCTGTGTTTAAGGTCTGCTCTATATTTTTAAGTTCTGACATTTTCTTTTGTATAAGTATAACGCTCTCTTTTTTAACCCTGGCTGATAATCCAATTAATTTCCATATTATACAGCATTTCAATGCTTCCTAGGTATTACCACACAAAGTGTCTTTAGGGTCATTAAAGTCCATGAAGTATTTGAGATTGTCGTTTACTTGCATCACTACATGTTCATCCATACATAAGAAGTTATTAATTTTTCATCTTGTATTTCCTTTTTGTCTATTTTTATATTCTATTTTAAATGAAACCAGTGTGGCATATCTGAGATTCTGCAGTACTTGCACTGGTACATAAATATGGTCTATCCTAGGTCCACTTTTGTGTGTATTCATCCAGAAGCTATACTCTTTTGTTCCCTTGTTAACAATCCTCCATGCATCTTCTAACTCTACATTTCCTATAAAATCTTTAAGAGCCCTATCTGCTTTCGTTAGTCTATAATTACCTTTTGTGTTGTGCAATATTGGATTTAATATACAGTTCATATCTTCTACCATGACAATAGTGCAATCTAAAAAAAGGTGTTATTGGGTCCAGTATTTTACTGAATAAGTTATAATTAGCTGATGTTGGGCCATACACGTTGATAAAGAATACTTTCTCCCCATATAATATCCACTTAAGTATCAGATAATACCCTTCTTTATCCTGTATAATCAGGTCATCACAAAAATTCACCCCTCTTTTAACTAAAATTAATACCCCTGCTTTTTTGGAACTGTTTCCTGCCTCATATATTTTTTGACCCATTCCCTTCTCATAAATAGAGTATATGTATGCTTTGAATGGGATTCTTGCAAAAATGCTATTTCAGTATCCTGTTTCTTAAAATGTCTCAATATTTATTTATTTATTTAGCTTTTGTTGACTAGGTAGGTACACTAGACAATCTGTATGCCTATTTTCAGGTATGACCCGGGAGAGTACATGAAAATACAGGTTCAAACAAGGCACATAACAACAAGAGGGGCAATGTACAGAGTTGCAAGAGAGCAAGATAAACATAGATAGTCTACAGTGAGCAGTAATAGCTAAAATATACATATACATACAGAAGAAATAGACTAACACATTCAATGGTAATTACATTGCATGAGTGACCCTGTTTACCAGGGCCACTTAATTCATAAGCAGATGGCGGTCAATCACATGCTACCCAGAGTTAAAGGACAGTAGGCAGTGGGTCAGATGGGACCAATTTGGAGACCTGGTTAGGATGGCTTGGGACACCCACACACCAAGGACAGTTTCAAGTGCTCCCACAGGGAATTCCGGAGACACAGTTGGGAGGGGGAGGAACATACATGGTCAGAAAGGGAGTTCCATAGCCTTGGAGCACATGTAGCAAAGTCCCTATCCCCCATTAGGGTTCGAGTATACGGAACTTTGAGCACTGCCGAACCCTGAGACCTGAGGGAGTAGGAGAAGGATACAGCAGGCATGAGAAGCTATGCAAGCCCCAGTGATGTGCCAGTTCTAAGCACCTTTCCTATGAAGCAGCCCAACCCATATTTCAAGTGATTGGCTGGGGAAAGCCAGCTCAGTTTGTCATATAGTTTACAATGGTGGGTGAGACATGGGACAGCCAGGGCAAAGCAACAGATGTTGTTATAGGTCATGTTCCACCTGGCAAGGTGGACCTTGGAGGTGCCAGTGAACAGGAGAAGGTCATAGCTTAGTGAAGGGAGCAGCACACCTCTGGCCAGTGCCAAGCGAGCTGCAGACATCAAATTTTTCTTTGCCTGTAGGCAAGACCCAGTTTGCAGTTTACGGTTCTGCAAACATTTAGGATGTGACCCCCCAGGTCAAGTTGGGGGTCAAGTGTAACCCCAAGGTATTTTATTGAAACTGTGGTTAGGAGGGGAGAGCCATCCACACCACTGACACATAGAGGGACAGGGGGTACCTTGAACTTGGCTGCTGACCCAAGGAGCATGGCCTGAGTTTTTTTCAGATTAAGGACCAGCTTGTGGGACGTTACCCAAGCTGGAGTATTCTTAAAGGCTTCACTCAGCTGAAGGTTAAAAACCTCAATGTCTTGGGAATGTGCAAGGATGACAAGATCATCTGCATAAAGGGTGACACTACAGTTGGAAGCAGCAGCAGCAGGGAGGTTGTTAACAAATGCAGAAAAGAGAAGGGGCCCCAAAACTGATCCGTATGGGACACCAGAGGTCACCTGAGTGGGGTCAGAGAGGACCTTGTTGAACTTAGTCTGCTGTATTCTGCCCTGGAGGTAGTTTTTCAGCCAACTCAAGGTGGGGAGGACAGGCCTAAGGACTGCATCTGTGAGCAGAGTAATGCATGGTCTGCAAGGTCAAAGGCCTTGGCTAAGTCTATGAATATAGCCCCAGAGAGTTCACCCTGTACCTGATATCTATTTATTTTATTATTGAGACCTTTAACATTTCACACTGTTATTTTATATTCTGCTGCCATTCTTCCAAAACAGACAATGCTTTATCACTGCTCTTCTCAGACCCATTCTAAGTTCTGATTTTGTGCTGTAGGATTTGTATTTTTCAAGATTCATCAATGTATTTCTGTCCATGTCCCCAAAGAGGTAATGTTTATTAATAGAAGAAAAGAGGAAAAATAGAAGAAATAGATAATAGTTGTAGCTCATATCCATTTTGAAAAAGCTTATACACAACAATTTTATATTCCATAAACTTAAATTAACTCTGCTGATAAAAGATTTGCAACTGGGAGTTGATTTCCCTTAACACTTACAATAATCTATCCCCACAAATAGTTGTTAAAACTGGGGGCTGATTACCTAATACATACATTTTTTTCACGGTTGCAAATAGCTATATTTCTATATAGATAAAGTCATACTGCAGAGTATCCCCTACCCGCCTACTATCTTCAAATTTGAGGAGTGTCTAACCATCTCGCTGCATCTACCCACTCCCTTGACTGAAAAAGGATTTCAAGAGAAAGAAGACTTTATCTTAACATTTAGGCTGCCATCAGAGTTAGAACATATAGGAATTTTGGACTGATATATTAGTCTGCGGCCATGCAAGGGTTAATAAAAGTTCCATGTTTTACAAAAAAAACTATTTTAAAAGCAGGATTAGCCTTGATGAAGCTATTTTTGTGCCGATAAGGTCTCATTCAGTTGTGAATAGACTGTTAATAGGTTAGCACAATTTTAACTGAAACCCCTTTCCTATAGGGAAAATTCAGAAAAACAGTTCTCAAATATATGAAGAAAAAGAAAAAGTAAAACAAAAGGTTTTTATCCTATCACTTTGTCTGCCACTTATATCACATTTCCAGTGAGCAGTTTCACCAGTTCCCTTTTCCTGGTCCTTTTAGAGACCATTTGGTAGGAGTGAGTACTCCATCCTTTGTCTTATTTGGTGAACTATTTTAGTGTAGGATGAGAGAAAATATCTAATTTCTAAGATAGCTCAATCTTTTAGGACTCAAAAAAACTAATTACAAATTAGTCTGTTGCCTTTTTTTGGCTGCATGGCTTGTTTTGGACAGACGTCAGCATGGCAGTGACATCTCCTCTTCCCTTGCATTTGATTGTCTCACCCCTTAGCCTATAAATATTTGGGATTTTTTTCCAATTTGCACTGCAGTACATTCTTTAACATGCATGGATTCAAAACTTCAGGAGCCCAACTGTCAAGGAAAACCTCTTCATAGTAAAATGGCCCATTCTAAAAAATGTTATTCTCACTGTGAGCTCAGTGACACTGGGGATTCACTGAGCAATTTCTTTAGCATCCATCATTACGATAACCCTCTATGCTGAATACCAAAATCAGATTTAATGCCAAAATTGACTCTGTTTGAATAAGATTAGTGCCATATGTTAGCTCAGAAACTTTGCCTCCACCTTAGTAAGTGCACCCTATTTTAAAAACATAGAAAACACAAAGAAATGATCATGCATTATTAAGATGTATTTTGAAAAGTGAATCAGGACACCAAATTGGCCTTATTTCTTTTGTCCAAAAATGTTTCACCTCAGTTGAGTGATAACTCCACCCCCCCCAACCCCATGAGATGTTATCAATTAATCCTGGTAGTCAAGGAGACCAATTGCCCATGACATTTATGCTTTCTAATTTGGATTACACCACCAATTCATTTATTAATTTGACATGGAAAGGATTAGGGTTGATGGTGCTAGATGTGAGTGGGGTGAGTCCTCAATTTGATCAGAACATTAACTGTGAAGGCATCCCTTCCCTTTTCTGTATCAAACCTCATCTTTCTCATTTTGTTAACAGACAAGAGTTTATCTTAGTAATATCAGCTTTGTGACCAGCATACACCTCGCACCCCCATCTAGTCCCACTACCATGCAGTTTCCATTAGTTTAAAAACATTTATAAGACGATATATATAGATATATATACATACACATACATACACACACACACACACACACACACACAAACATTTGTCTCCATAACCGCCAGGTAAAAAGGTGAAGGGAGATAAGGGTAGCCCCACCCGACCAAGGAGACAAAATCTGAACATCGGCTCACAGTTTGTCCATTGATGACACTTTAGTGAAACATTAAAATTTAAGAGTGCAATTTATTGAACTCCTGACTCGATAAGAAGTCAAAGTTAGCAAAAAGTTCAGGCTTCTCTTTTCCGAGACCCTCCTTCACTGCCTGTAAACTTGAGTATTCTTTGATACCGACCTGAAACCTAATCTTGAGCATTGTTTGGTAAAAGAGGTTGTAATTCAGTCTGGCTTCTTTCAGTTTTTGTTTCATTGGGAAAAATGCTTCTAGTTTATTAAGCAGCTCAAATGGTAGGTCATTATAGACTCTGATGCATACTCTCTCATATTCAACAAAAGGTGCACCTTTAATGGCCCTTGGAAAGTAAACTTTGTTGTGGTAGTTAAGAAAATTTATGATTACAGCCTTGTTATTCCTCCAGCTCTGAGTCTCTTGATCCTCCATTCTCTCTTCTAGTTTGGATATTTTCCTGCAATTTGATAACCTTTTCTTTTCTTCTAACATGCATTGTCTTCACAGCTCGAAACTTTAGCTTGGATGTCTGATATTTTAACTGCATTTGTGTTGTTTTGGTTTAGTCCATTCATGTTTGCTCCTAAGCTTGACAGATTCTGGTGCATGACAGTTATTTTACTTAGGAGCCTCTCAAAGTAGATAGTTGTCACTTTGATTTCACTCTCAACTTCCCCCTCTCATTTTCTGAGCTGATGATTTCAGAATGAACTTATTTGGTAACTTTCCTTTCAGTAGTATTCAGTTTTTTTGATGTTACTGGTTGAGCTATATCCATCATCTATTGTATTTCAGTGTCTGTGCCTTGAGCTAGTGTCATTTTCTCTAAGATTTGTGTTACTGGCAACCCCTTCTCTTCTTTCTGCCTGCGTTTGTATTTGCTTTTGTGGAGTCAAACAATCCAATTCAGCCGTTAAGTGTTTTTCTTTTTGTTTTTACACAACAAAGTCCAACAAAAAATAATAAAATTGACTTTTCTAAGTTGTCAAAGATTTATGTCCTCAGCTAGGGAGGGGGTTCATGGAGACTAGTGCAATGCAACCATCTCCATCAACCACATTCAATGGGATCCCACAATATCAGTTTGAGGGGCACAGTTAGCTATACTTCAAAAATCATTGTTTAATTCAAAAGCACTTGTTCATGGTGTACAGATCTCACCATTCACAGAAGACAAGGAATCAACCTTAGTTTTTGTTTTCCCCATTAACTAATTAGGTATTTTGCAATTTTCACTAATTTCACTAGCAAATATATTGCTAGCCTCCATTCACTTTTATGGGGTACTAACATCAAAACCTTTCATGTAAGTTTTACTGTCTTTTTGTTTGAACATTGTCAATAACAGTGAGTGCTAGAAAGCTTTTCTATCCAGACTTCTTGCATGACACACATTGTTTTAGCATTCAGCTGTTCCTAATACTGAAGTATAATAAGTTAGCAATAACCCACAACAGGGTATGGGGTTATAGGCATTTATGAAATGGGCATTGAAATTCTCATTTGCCACTGACTGTGTGCTAAAGTGTCTAACAACACAGGAATAAGACCAGGCAATGCCCAGTGGGCACTGATCTTGGTAAAGCTGCCCAGTCAGAATGTTCATAAAAGCTAAAGCAGCCATCTTGTTTTAACAACCTAAATCTCGCTCGCTTTCCTAATCAGCTGCCAACTAGACAGGTGCTCCATACTTCCTTCCCCTAGGCTCTGGTGTTAAGTAGCATACAGAAAAAGTTAAATCAAATTTGCTTGCCATGATCTGCAATGCTGTCCACTCTGCTCGCTCTCCTCATTCTTACTTCGATGTCAGCCACTAACCAGCCTGCCCACTGCTCATCCGCTTACTCCCCCCACTGTCTCAACTTTACCAGCCAGCTGCTCCCTCGCTCCCACCTATTCACTGCTTCAACAACAATCACTAACCTTATTTTATTTTCATACTGCACTCCTATTCTCTTAGTCATTCATGAAATAGTAGTGCAGAGATGGCACCTTCCATATTTCTACATTCTCCATACCGCCACACACATCGGCAGCTTCTCCTCACCCGCGCAGCTATACAACACAACTGAAACAACTCTGAAATAAAAATAAGCATATTTGCTCACACCAGCATTCAAGCGTTGACAAAATGTGTTTGTGTGGGGGTGGGTTGGGAGGAAGGCATATGACCTACTGCCATAGAATCCTGTAACTACCTCAATTCAACTGAAAAAAAAAAAGTACAATGATGCAGGCAGAGGAACTATTTTATTTCAAAGGACCACAAAACTATAACTTTTTTCTACTTAGTCATTTAATTTTGTCTCTTATTAACAGCTAAAGTGCCCACTTCATAAGTGCAATAAGCCACCCACGGCTAGGAGGCTGGATGCACTCGGCCGGTGGCCTTGTGCCTCGCTACACCTCCTAGCTGTGTGTTAAAGTGTCTAACACACACCCTGTACTGTCTTATTGCTTACTTAATGCACATCTGGGGTGTATTGTGAGGCATGAGGCCACAGGTGGTGTGCATTAAATGCCTGTAATCAGCACATTGCTCTCACCTAACTTTTAATGGCTGCCAGTTGGGTGTCTCTCCCTCAGTACCTAATGAGTCCCAACTGACTACTGACAACAGTAAAAATGGAAAGGGACCTGGGGGTAATTATATCAGATGACCTAAAGGTGGGCAAGCAATGTGAGAAGGCAGTAAGGAAGGCTGGGGGGATACTGGGATGCATAGGAAGAGGCATCAATAATAGAAAACAGGAAGTTGTTATCCCTCTGTACAGACAGTTGGTGAGACCACATCTGGAGTACTGTGTGCAGTTCTGAAGACCCCATCTCCGCAAAGACATAGACAGAATGGAGGCTGTCCAGAGGAGGGCAACCAAAATGGTGCAGGGTCTGCACCAGAAGACATACGAAGAAAGACTAAAGGAGCTTAATATGTATACCCTTGAGGAAAGAAGGGAGAGAGGAGACATGATAGAAACTTCAAGTATCTCAAGGAATCAACAAAGTCCAAGAGGGTAGCATCTTTCAGAAAAGAGATGTGCAAGAACAAGGGGCACAATTTGAAGATAGAGACGACTCAGAGGTAATCAAAGTATTTTTCACAGAGAGGGTTGTGGATGCATGGAAACAGCCTCCCGGAGGAGGTTGTGGAGTCAAGAACAGTGGGGGAATTCAAGAATGCATGAGACAGACATAAGGCAGTCCTAGTGGGGGGTAGGAGGAAGTAAACTGTTGGTTAACTAGGATCTGCAGCTTATCTGTTAGGTAGGAAAATGGGCAGACTAGGTGGGCCAAGCGGTCCTTATCTGCCATCAAATTCTATGTTTCTATGTAACTGTGTACAGGGATCCTGCTGCAGGGAGCGTCACACCAACTATGTATTTGCAGGCATTTAATGCACAGTCAGGTGATGGTGTTTGGCCAATTAGCTCTCCCCCTTTCTTCAACCCATGTTATAAGTTGCAAATAAGCCATGCATTAGTAACACATACAGAATAAGTGATAATTAAGGTCTGCATACAAGACAAATTTGCATTAAGGGGTATAATATGGTAATATGCCATGAGCCTTAAGGCTGAGTGGAATTATTACCTCTTTATATCCCTAAGATGCAATTTTGTCAAGCTATTGCAAACTTTTACTGTTGCTTACTTTGTATATTTGGGCAGTGGACAATGGGTAGATTATAATTTTTTCAGACATTTTGAACTTTTTTTCAGCACTGGAAGGCTAAATGAGGTATCAATTAGTTCAGTTGCTTTCTTCATTAGGTATATGTTTGACAGGTACTATAAATGTGTCTCTCTCTCAGCTGGCAGAAAGTGCGTGTATCTGTCTGAGTTGCATGTTAGATGTTTCAGCATGGCTGCAGGCATGGAACACCGTGTTTGCTTTTTCATCCTTTTTTTTTTATTTTTGCAAGGAAAAGTTACGGTGTTTCTCTGTACCCTCTTTGTGAAAGATGTTCAAACACCTGTATTTCTTTCAGTATGGACTTCCTTGAAACTGCTTATTTGTATTTCTGAATGTTTATGCATTTGCAGAGCTGTAAGTCACGTTTTGAAGTTTTTATCCATGTCATTCTCTCTTATTTGTTTGTGAAATATGTTCAAAAATTGAAAATTATGTATTTACCATAACTGATCTTCCAGAATATCTTCACCATTGATTCACACTTTCCATACCTAGATGACCAGATGCTGTAGCCATGTCACCTAATTTTGTAATAGAATGGGGTGAGCATTGGGGTTCATGGCCCCAAGACAGCCCCCTCCTGCCTGAGGGCCTGTGCAGGGTGGGGGATGGGATGTTAGGATTGGAAACCCTAATGTCACATTTCCCTGCTTTTGTTGCTTTAACCCTAACTGATGCATTAAGAAAGTATTTTGCAATATATATATATATATATATATATATATATATATATATATATATATATATATATATGTAGTGGCACAATAGCACCATTATAGTTAGGGTTAAGTGTTTACTTCTATGTTAAAGCCCAATTTTTGTGCTTTAATAACTTTGCAATGGTTCAATGGATTTGCATGAAATTATGCATACATAATTTTGTGGGGAAGGTCTGTCGATCTGCCAAATTTTGCTTGAATCAGTTGTGCAGTTTCTGAGATAGAGTATGAAAAATCCTTAAATTAATAGTGTTTTTTTTTGCTGTTTCTTTGTCCACCTGTATCTCAGAAACTGTTTTAAGTTGTGGTCTGAAATTTTCAGGGTAGAAAGCATTTGCATCCCTTTGCCTCACAGATGTACCTTTTGAAGGTTTGGTGAAACATATTAATCCATTCCAAAGTTATTAAATGCTGAAGTTCCCATTATTTTATTAAAATGTAATCCGATTCTTTCTAATAAATAAACAAAAAAATAAATACATTTTCAATGGGAAATTTTAGATGTCCAGCACGAAAATGGATTCTGTGTTGCAGGAACTAATCCATTTCCACAGACAGATCATCCTGTTTCACAGAAGCCTAATCCATTTGTGCAGACGGGTCATCCTGTGTTGTAGAAGCCTAATCCCTTTGCACAGATGGGTCATCCTGTGTCCCAAGTGGGAAATTCTTTTTCGTGGGTCTGCCATTTTGTTTTCTAGTTAGTGAGATAAAGAAAAATAAAGAAAACACATGAAAATGAATGGAATTGAAAAAACAAACATCAGAACATAGCTAAATGGGACCTATTTAGCTACATTCTGATGTTTGTTTGTTTTTTAAATTATGGCAACAAATACCTTTTCTGGGCACCTGAAATCTGGGATGCCCAGCTTAGCGAGAGGAGTGCTTCCCCTGCATTGTCTGTACAAGAACACCAGGAATTTCTTGACTTCTGCAGCTGAACTCCTGCTGCTGGCTACAGTGTTGGCTGTGAGCCACCCTTTTCCCTAGTGTCTAGTGGCACCCCCCACCTGCCAATCACTGTGACTTTCCCTGGTGCCTCGTGGCACCTCCCTGCTCGCTGATTGCTGTCCCTGACTACCCCAAACATAAATTCAATTTATTCTCTGGTGTCTAGTGGCCCCCTCACCTGTTGATCCAACTTTTCCTTGTGTCTAGTGACACTCCCACCAGCCGATCACTGTCCACAACTCCCCATAAATAAATTTCATTTATTCTCTGGTGTCTAGTGGCAATCACCACCCGCCGATCGCCGTCCCATTGTTTTGTTGATAGTATCAACATCGGGGGGCAATCCCCATGTTGACATTACAAGCTGCCCCAGCAGTGTGGGACACTGGGAAGCCCACACCCTGTGTTCCAAAATATTTATTAACTTTGATTGATCCTGTAAAAAGAAAACAGTACCCAATGTCTTTTTTTTAAACCTGAAAAAAGTTGTCCTCACTGTTCCTCTCCCCCATCCTGACCATCCCACTAAGCACACACCACTCCTACCCTATACTTAACACCAGAGGTCATAGGCTGTCATCTTCTGTGGACTGAGACACATCTGCACTCTTCAAAGCCAAACTGTGAACTGAAGAATCAAGGTAAGTGTCATACAATGTATTTCAATGGCATTTTTGAACTTATGTTCATAACTTTGCCATTTTTAGGAATTTTTCACCAGATTTTCAACATGGCCTTTTTGGGATCCCACCTCATAAACACTGGCACTATTATCTTGTTAATAGGGCCCAGAAGGTGATTTTGCAGTTGCTGTGCGAAATCACCTTGTGGGACTGAATAACAACGTTTCACCATCATTGATCATGAGGTGGGGTCCCAAAAAGGCCATGTTGAAAATGTGGTGAAAAAATTCCCAAAATGACCAAGTTATGAGCGTTCATTGAATTTTTTCTATGCGCGTGCATAACTTTGGTAATTTTCAATATTTTGACTCAAAATGTTCAACATAGCCCTTTTTTCATACCACCTAATGAACAGCACAGGTGTCATTTTTCACATCCTGTCCAAAATGTGTTTTCACACCTGTGGGGTGGAATGACATTTTGGCATGGATTCAAAAATGTTCACCTATGGGGTTTATGAGATGTGGTCATACGAAGACTATGCTCAAAATTTGGGATCAAAATATGAAAAAAATGCCAAAATTATGACAATTTATTGCAATTTCATTATGCCTGCTTGTAACTTTAGAAATGTTAACTATTTTGACCCCAGATTTTCAAAATAGCTTTCTTAATACCCCACCTCATGTATGTCACAGCTGTCATTTTTAAATCTTGCCCAAAATGTGTTTTCATACCTGTGGCATGGAATGGAGTTGCAGTTGTGCAGAATTCTGGTTTGGCCGAGATTTGAAAATTTTCTGTACTGGGTACATGAGGTGGGGTAAGAAGATATCTATCCTGACAATTTGGTCACTGTTGTCCTATAAATGGAAGCTCAGGGCTATCCACAGCAACATATATATACACACATCTAAGGAGGGATGGGAGCACAGGGCTCAGAGAGCTCCCACAGACAAATAAGGATATGATTATACTACCTGAAAAGTAAGGAAATTTATTGCAGAAAACTTCATTAATGCATCAGTTAGGGTTAGATTAGAGTAGAGTAAAAATGTTATTCATGTTAATCAGCGCAAAAAAGTATGAACATGGTTACATCCTAATTGAGCAACAAGGCTCATTTACAATGGGTACCATATGCAGTAAAAATGTACTTATGTTGCAAATATACAAGTATACAAACACAAATGCACATAATAAATATAGGGATGTTACTAAAGTGACAAAATTAGAGAAATGTGGCATTAGGGTTTCTGATCATAACACCCTACCCCCACCTTGTAGACACTGACAGGCATCGGAGATGTAACTTGGGGTCATCAGCCCTAGTGCTCACCTCATGCTCCTGTACTGTACCCATCTCAGTTTATTTACTTTTGGAATGGGGTGAGCGTTAGGGTTGACGACCCCAAGGCACACTCCCAATGCCTGTCAGTGTCTGCGGGGGGGTGTTAGGGTTGGAAACCCTAATGCCACATTTACCTACTTTTGTTGCTTTAGTAACAACCCTAGCTGATGCGGTAACTAAGTTTTTTGCAATGGATATACAGTATATATTTCTTTTTATTTTTGACACCAAAGTTTCAGATAGTCATTTTATGACACCCCTTATAAATGTGACATGTAGCATTTAATAATATAGTGGCTGAATCCTCAGTTTGTACCAGAAGTGTGAAAACACTTCTTGTCCAGGATTTAAAAAATGACACTGGTCACATTTATGAGGTGGTGTCAAAAAATGTCTATGCTGAAAGTTTATCATCAGAATATTGAAAATTAGCAGTTATGCATAAACACTGAAATATTGCAATGTTCACTCATAACCTGGGCATTTGACTACATTTGTACACCAAATTTTCAGCATAGCCTTCTTATTACCCCACCTCATGAACCCCATAGGTGAAAATTTTGAAATCCTAACTAAAATGTCATTCTGTACCACAGGTGTGAAAACACATTTTGGCCAGGATTTGAAAAATGACAGCTGTCATGTTCATAAGGGTGTGAAAATGGCTATATGGGAACATTTGGGGTCAAAATATTTAAAATTACCATAGTTATGAGTGTACATTGAAAAATGTCAGTGCATATTCATAACTTTGTCATTTTTACATATTTTGACCCCAGATTTTCAACATTGCCTTCTTATGACCCCTACCTCATGAACAAGGGTGGTGAAACGTTTGATATTCCAACCAAAAGGTCATTTTGCAAAGTGTCCATGAAATTGCTTTTCAGGCTAGAGTTGCATAATTCTACACCACTGCTTGTGAGGTGGGATTCCAAAAAGGCCATGTTGAAAATTTGGGGTCATAATATGCAAAAATGGAAAAAGCTTTGAATAAAAGTTCAAACTGTTTAAATACATTAAACCACACTTACCTGATTTTTTCATTTCTCATTCGCCGGTTCCAGCAGCAAGACGTGCCTTGGATTGGAGACTGGATCTATGCCATGGGACATGTTCAGGTGAGTGAGGATGTGTTGGGGGTGTGGGGTGGTTGGGTGCTGTATGGAGGATCAGGGTGAGGTGAGTGATGGGGGTGTGTAGGGAGGCAGATGAGCAAGGGACCATTTGGGTTTTTTTACAGTGCTAAAAAAGTCATGTTTTTCTTTCTTTCAGGGGACAAGGACACTTGTATTCTGACACTGGGGATTGGGCACCCCAGTGTTGGGCTACTGTTTGGTGGCACCGGGGGTGGGCACCCTGGTGCCGCCATGCACATATTGGCAGTGGGGGGCAGCAACCTGGAGGGGAAGGGGCATGACAGAAGTGATACAGGGGGTGGACACACTGATGGTGGGGCAGGCAACCTGGATGGGAGGGGCGAGAAAGAAGTGATACTGGCCATGGGTACCCTAGTCTGCTTAATGAAAATATAAACTAGCCAGCTATGCAAATAGATAGACAGACAGATAGACAGATGGACAGACAGACAGTGAGAGAGAAATAGAGAGAGAACAGGGGAGTTCAGCTGCGGTTTCAGCAGACACAAAAGTCCTGCTGTTCTCATACAGAGAACTCAATAGCGCCTCTTGCTAAACTGGGCACCATAGATTTGGGGCCAGAAATGGTATTCTGACCATTGTTTTAAAAAAAGATAGTGAGAGTCTAACTAAATGGATTTGGTAGCCCATTTAGCAAGGCCACGAATGTTTTGTTTTTTAAATTACACTAATTTATGTATTTTCCATATTTTTTAGTTCAGAGGACAAGATAGCAGCCCTCATGATAGACAATGTTTTTTTGGTGCTGTGAGAAACAAGTAGTGAAAACCCAAAAAATGGTCTTGCAACAGAATTATTCCTATCATATCAGAATGCTAGCCCAAAAACCCTACTGAGCATGCTCAGTACAACAACAACAAAAAAGGAAGAAAAAGAAATGTTCAAGCCTTATAATTCAGGAACCCTATAATATTTTTTCAAGAAAATTCAAAAGGCACTTCCCTGGAACAGCATGCTTCTACCCTGAAAGTTTCAGAAAAAAATTCCATTCCGTATAGGCTATATGTGAGAGCAAAACCAAAAACCTATGTGAAGTATAGGAAAAAAATGTAGACGTGTACAGGAAAATGACATACCCAGATCTCAGAAACTGCACATGCTGCTGTCACAAAACTTTCTACATATTTTGACCTTGCCAACTAGACAATACATGCACAATTTCAGATAATTTTGTCAAACACTGCCATAGCTATTAAGGTGCAAAATTAGAGGTTAAAAACAGAACCTGTCACTCAACCCTAATTGTACTGGCACTACTGTTCCAGTATAGTACAAATAAATGTTACTTTTATTTTTTTCCATGTGTTATGTAACATGTGCCTAAGTTATTCTGTGCTGTTTTTGCACATACACCCCTTAACAAAATATTTACAGTCTCAACAGATTTCCATAGATTTTTACAGCAGAATTTCTGCTGATTTATATTGACCCTGGTAATGAGTATGAGAGATGTGATTTGGGATTAATTTCCATTTTCCTTATCTCATCAGGTTCCTACCTCAGTTCCCCTGGGCTCTCTGGGATGCAGGTGCCCGTGTCATGTACGCACATTTTGTGCATTGGAATGCTCTTTTTTGGGTTTTTTTTAATGTCCCCGAGACGCTCATTCACCAAGTCCCGTAAGTCCATAGATTCAGCTGCGCCCCCATCTTGTAATGTAAGAATCAGTACAGCACAGAGGCACACACACCATTGGTTTCTGTGGGGTAATGTTTTAAACTAGAATTTTTAAAGTTTTAAAGGGGGGATTCAAACAAATTATGGCCACCGCTCAACTAACAAGGTCCTTGTTAGTTGAGCGCCGGCGGTATTTTTGTTTGAATTCACCCTCTAAAACATTAAAAGTTCTACAGCGGAAAACAGTCATGGCACTCACCACATGTTTCAATAAAAGTAGACCACTGACACAGTACTGAATTGGTGAAAAAAGGATTTTCTGATTTCTGTAACCTGCACTCAAAAGGGTTTTATTTCTTTTGCACCAAGTAAAAGCTTATTTTTTCACTAAGTCAGGACTGTGTCAGTGATCTGCTTTTATGGAAAAACGTGGTGAGTGCAGTGACTGTTTTCCTCTGTTTGATAATTTGTCACTGAGCTCCCAGTTTCCTAGTGCTGCGCTGCCATTTACACTACATTAAGAATTCTAGTTTAAGACACAGCCCCATAGAAACCAACGGAGTGCGTCCCTGTGCTCTACAGATTCTTACATTACCAGACTTGTGAGTGCAGGAGTACAGCTTGTATGCATTGACATGGGGACCCCCAGAAATTTACCAGGAACTCTCCCTTTTGGGCTGTGAACCCCCCCTTTTTTTTTTAAAAGAGAGTTCTGGACCTCCAAATTAAAAATCCTACCAAGAGCCCTGGTTCCCTCACTGCAATCTCCACTCTGAACACTAACATTTATCCTCCAGGAGCCCTGCAGATGCCACCCCTTGATGCCCCTTCAGCTTCATCCCCACACTGGGGTAGTCTCTAAATGCCTCCTGGTTACATCCAGCAGAGAAGCAGGGTCCCTGGAGAACACGATTGGGCTACTGGGATGTGGGTGAGTGGGGACTTCACTGTCCTATACTTTTGGGCATTATTTCCCCTTATACCTTCCTGCTAATGGAACTGCCCACAGTGCCATGCCTATGGGAGGAGGGCAGGGCATTGTGTGATCTCACAAGTTGTCCATGGCTGGTACTAGTCCACCATAGAAAGGCATTTGTTCTTGTGGATAGTGGCAGCCTATCCCTGGAGTTTGAGAATTGCTCCAATCAGTGGCTGGGAGTCAGTATCATGGTATGAGCCCAGGTTTCATGCATGATAGAGAAACTTGCTACCATCAACATCTTCATGCCAGGAGTCTGAGAAGAGTTTTTGTCAAATTATATTCTTAGTGCACACATGCAGATTCTCGATTAAGAGAAAGGGCCCAGGTGGAGCATTAAAGCAATTAATAACATCGCAAAGTCTCTCACACTCCATTCTTAATAAATACCTTCACATAGTGAGTTCTGTTTCTACAGAGTCTCATCAAGGTGAAAACTATTTTACACTATGATTAAATCAGTCCCAATGGCTGACAACCAGCACTATAAAAAAGAATACACAAGAAATGATTTAACTTCATTTAGAATGCTTCAGTGACTGAAATACATCATTTATCTACTGTATAAACAAGGCCCTTAGAATTCTGCATTTCCACAGCTGCAGAATTTTCCACAGAATTTGCATCATGCTGCAGGATATACAATATATACTGTTGCAGAATGCATTGCTCTTGGTGAATTTTCATTCAAATACAGTTTTTCCATAGTGCCCGGCTCCCTTCTTCATCTCATTTATCCTGAACACCCTTCTCCATGCTCAGTGTGTGATGCCATCGATAACATCAAATATTTCACCCAACGACAGGACTGCATTTGGCCACAGAAATGAAAAAATGATGCCGCAGAAACCAGAAAATGCTCCCATAGAAACCTGGTAGTTCTGCCACAGAATCAGGATAATGTGCCGCAGAACACTAGGGGACCCTGTCTATAAGGTTTGCCTCTTATCCACACTATATCAACATACAGTACTTACATAACGTAGGTGAGAGACAAACCTCACAGATACAGTGCATGACTTATTGTAGTTACCAAAGCATTCAAAATTATTTACATTCCTGATTGGCATTTAGCTCCATTTTAGAAAGGTTATAAAGGAATCTCTTAAACAAGAGGAGAACAACTGGAACAATGCCTGATTACATCACAATGGCCTCTGGTGCACTCGCATCAGAGCAGTGATGTCAAAAAGAAAACATGTAGTCTTGATAAAAATAGCCAATTGAAAAGTTTGCAATTTAAAACACATTGTATAAACTGGGCACACAATAGCGTGACTCAGAATGTGCCATTTATTATCACTTGTGAGAGGGCAGGATGTACATAACTCACTTGTGTCTCTGCTGCTCATGTATTATTTGCCCCCCAACCCCGCCCACTTATGAAGCTAAAGTGCATATTCTGAGTCAGTAAAAACCTGTTGAGGCATCACATAGGGATGAAAAACAAAACCTCAGTTTAAAGAAAGGAATTCTATGTTAAGGTAGAAAAACTGTCCATTGACCCTTGGTGAATCTGTGGCATTGTGGTCCTTGGGATTTAAACAATTGCTCAGTGCAGCACTGTTGTTACCTAACATCAACACTGGTTTGCAAGGCATAGAAACTTACACACCAATGCTTGGACAAAAGGTGATGAAGTATGGGCAACACCAACAATACTTTGAATCATTGAGACCCTGAGAAACACCATGCCACAGACACACCAAGCATCGGGCCAGTTTTGTACCTTAACATCACATTTTCCTTTGTTTGAGGCATTGTTTTTTCAACCCTGACTGGAGTCTGAACATAGTTTTACTAATTTCCTTTTTTAAAGAAAATGTAATAATTGATATGCACTACGGTGTATTGACAATGCCAGAAATCACAAGCAGAACCACTGTCCACTGTTACTCCCACCCTAACCCCAGTGGTACCCCCTTACTCATCTTGCCCTAAATCATCATACCCTGACATCCAAAGCTACCCCTCCCTGCCAGTGTCCCCAGCATACACTGGTACCTCCTTCCTCACCCAGCCCCAAAACATCAGGCCTTCTCATCCAGTGGTACTCCTCCCTCAGAAAAACACAGATGTGTGTTTGCACTATCAACAAAGGACCAGGTGAAGTCCCTGCCAGGAGAAAACAAAAAATAGACACACTCTAAAACATCAGAAGAACGCAGGTAGAAGCTGAAAGAAAGTAGACAAGGATAAGCCACAAAGTAACACCAGTGCTTTTGATTTTTTATTTAAAATTTAGGATAAGTTCCATTTACTGAACATCCAAAGTCTTAAAAGTGCTTCACCTCACTGTGGCTTTTTTAGGGGAATTCTGATGACATGAAATAGAGAATGCACTATGTTTTAACTCTAGCCCTTATGGAAAAAAAAGCATGACTAGTTTCGCCACATTGGATGCCCTTATAAGCTATGTCACCCAATGGGATTATTTATGTTTTTTTTTAACCCTGTAAAAGCTGAAGGCTGAATTGATGAAATCTTCTGTAGTGTAATGGTAAATATGAGCATACAAATCTGCCAGCAGAAGCAGGCCACATGGTCTATCAAGTCTGCTCGAATGTGCAGTTAGCATCCTTACCTTGCAGCTGCCCCACCCTTCCCTCCTCCCTTTACAATTACCCCCGCTCACCCTGTCCTATCCCCTTTTAAAACTACCCACTGTCTTACAGGATACCACCTCCTCGGGCAGAGTGTTCCATTTAGCCACAACCCTCTCCGTGAAAAAAGTGTCTCCTCATTTCTCGTCTATATCTTCCCTCCTCCAATCTGAGGCCATGTCCTCTGGTGTCCCTCCCCCTCCTTAGCTTAAATAACCCCTCTGTACCTGTCTTGTTTATCCCCTTTAAGTACTTAAAGGACTCAATCATATCCCTCGGTCCCTCCTCTCCTCCAGGGTGTACATATTTAACTCGCTCAGCCTTCCCTCATAGGGTTTGTCCTCCAATCCTTGGATCATCTTTGTTGCTCTGCGCTGTACCCCTTCCAGCAATCTAACATCTTTCTTCAGATATGGGTGCCAGTACTGCATGCAGTACTCCAGGTGAGTCCTGACTAGTGACCTGTACAGAGGCAGGATCACCTCCCTGCTCCTGGAGGAGATTCCTCTCTCAATACTCCCCAGCATCCTGTTGGCTTTAGCTGCCACCTTCCTACACTGTGCTGAGTTGTTCATATTCCCTCATTATAACCACCCCTAGATCCTTTCCCTCCTTGGTGGTTCCTAGCCGAACTCCTCCCAAATGGTTAGTGCCTCCCTGGGTTCTTTGCTCCAAAGTGCAGTACTATGTACTTTTTAGCATTGAACCCAACTGCCACATTTCCAACCACTCCTCCAGTTTAGTCAGGTCATCCTGTAGTCCCTGCCACCCTATTATGTCATCCACCACTGCCCCCATCTTGGTATCATCAGTGAACAGACTGATCTTATTCCTGATGCCATGTGAGATGTCTCCTATGAATATCCCAAACAGCACTTGGCCCAGTACCGAACCCTGTGGTACCCCGCTCATCACAGACCTTGGAGATGAGAGTTCCCCCCACCACCACCACCCTCTGCTGCCTTCCCTGCAGCCAATTCTTGATCTAGTTCACCATCTTTGTGCCTGCCTCCATGTATTTCAACTTTTCCCCCAACCTCCCATTAGGCACTGAATCAAAAGCCTTGCTGAAGTCCAAATACAGGACATCCACTGCACGACCCTTGTCCAGCTCCCTCATTACCCAGTCATAATACTCAACTAGGTTGGTCTGGCAGAATCTTCCAGAGACAAACCTATGTTGCTGGCTGTCCTAGAGTCCATTGACTTTCAGAAAGGTCACCAGCCTGTCCTTCAGGATTGTCTCCATTAGTTTCCCCACAATGAATGTGAGGCTTACTGGTCTGTAATTGCCTGGTTTATCCTTTGGCCCACTTTTATGGAGGGGCACCATGTGAGCCATCCTCCAGTCTTGTGGTACACATCCTGTGTCCAGGGAGTATTGAATAGGTCTGTCAGTGGCCCAGCCAGAACCTCCGCCAGTTCTTTTAGTACCCTGGGGTGTATGCCATCTGGTCTTGGTGCCTTATTTACCCTCAGTGCCTTTAGACCTTCCAATACCCTGTCCTCTGTGATTACCTCATCTGTCATCCCCTCCCCATTCCATGAGGTAGTTGTCCGCCCTTCTCCATCGTAAATACAGAACAGAAGTACTCATTTAGTGCTGCTACCTTCTCCACCCCTTCTCTGCCTACTCCCCCATCCTTCCTAATCTAGGCATTGAAATAGAAGGTTAGAAGTTCAAGTCTCACAATGAGCATAATTTACATGCACATTTATATTATTAAAATACATATTTACTACTCTGTAATGAGATGTCAGTTTTCTGCATGACAAATGTGAATAACTGCCTTTGGACTGCACTGGTTCTTGCAGTATCCTACATGATATTAATGGCTGAAACTGTACACATCTAAATTCATGGAATAAGCCAGCCGGGTAGTACTGAGGGTTGAGGCCCTGGATACTACACCTGGTGCCATGCTGGTGACCTGAGTTCGGGAATGGATTTGGGTCATCGGGGGTCAGCAGGGGAGGGAGAGGGATCAAGCATTTGGAGGACTTCTCTCCCCTCCTGGGGTGGGTTCCAAGCTAAGCCTTGCTCCATAGTGGCCCCTGGTGGAGACTGGGGCCCCTACAGGTAGTGAGGCTTGATGCAATGTCAGAGGGGAGGAGACTCCAGACCTGCATCCCTGGTTCTCGTGCCTACTATACCCCACCACCGTCCCTCTAATCATAGACAGGCCTCCAAGGGTGGGCAGGTCCTCCACCAGGGGGTGATTCAGGGGGCTGGACAGCCCATGGGGCTGGGTGGAGACCAGTAGAGAAGGTTTCAGGCAGGGAGTAGAAGCAGTAGTCAAATGGCACCCTGAAGAGATGCCCTGGGTCTCCAGAGAATAAAACAGATTTCAAATAAAAAAATTCAAGAAATACATTTTATGGATTAAATAAAGAGAGTCTGTTGGGGTCAATAATATCTGTTTTGCTACATTTGTCAGAGTCTGTTACACATATAATGAGTGTAACACTGTAGAAGTTGGAGGCTGACTTGAACCTTCTGTAGTGTAGTGGTGAAAGAGTTTGGCATTGAAATAGAACAAGAGATTAATTCCCACAAAGGATAGCATTTTCATGAGCATTTCTATTATTAAAATGCATGCATCTTAAAACCTAACTAAATTCACATCTAAATTCTAAAACTATATTTCATGAATTAAAACAAGAATTCACCACAGCCAGTAATGTTGCTGTTGCTAAGTTTGTTGCAAGAGTCTGTTGTAAATGCAATGAAGTGATGCCCCACCTCCCATGGTGCTGAACAAAAATGCATGTGTTACTCTGTCTGATATGTCTACTAAATAAAACAAATTATCTTTGATTCAAACACAGGCAACTTGGGTTGCCAGCTTCCTGGGTGAAGGATGTCATCTCTTCATCAAATAAATGTACACTTCTTCTGTGAAGCTCAGTAGCATAGCACATGTGTTATCAGGTTGACAAACAAATATCCAGGGGTTTGGAGCTGCGCAAGCACTTTTCATTTTGTATCTTGTTAAAGTTTTCTGTAGACGGTAAGGTGTTAAACCTCTTCTCTGAAATCTCAAAAATAAAACCGCAACCTGTTGTTTTAATAAGTTCTGTGCCTGCCATGTTACAAACCCTGGTTTAAATCCCATATCTGCATTTTTAGAGTGCAGTGGGCATAGGCCTGCAGACATCTTGCTATCAGAAAAGGACTAAGTGCATTCCTTCCGACCAAACGATATGTTGGAGTTGGAGCACAGTCCCCTCTGCGTCCAAGAAGCACTCCATTTGTTGTCTCCGGTGGAAGTCGCACTACACTATTTTTTTTACTGTGTCAGTGGTCACAACGGAACATGGCACACTCCGCCATATCCAAGATGGCCACCAAACTGTAGTGTGCATGTGCGACTACTTGTGCATGCGCAGTGCACTACTTTGGCCATTTTGGTCATGGTGGACTGTGCTGTGTTCCACCATGACAACCGATTTCTTTTTTTTTTTTAATTATACATATTCCACCCTACCCAACCCTTCTTCTCAGCAAGCATCACCCCACACCCCCCAAGAAAAATAACAATGACTCTGGACGTGCCCAATCCCCCAGTATCACAACCGTGTTCTGTGACCTTTTTTTAAAAATAAATTTTTCTCCACCCACCGACCCTCCCTCTCAGCACCCACCCCTAGAAACATAACAGTGGCACTGGAGGTGCCCCAGTCTCCCATTAGCGAATTCATGTTCTGTGATCTTTTTTTTTTAATATATTTTTTCTCCCCCACCCTCCCTTTCCCCTCCACTCAGCCCCCCACCCCCTAAACATGTAACAGTGAGACTTAAAGTCTGATCCCCCAGTGTTGCAATGGCAATTTCTCTGTCCCTCTTTTTTTACCATGTAAAAGAAAAACATCCATCAATGTCATCTGCACTGTTACAGTCCCCCACCCGACCTTCCCACTCAGCACCCAACACCCCACACCCCACAAGTCCTTACATACCCATTGGGGGTCCAACGTCGTAATCCTATCTGGACTGCAGACATGTCTTCACTCTTCAAAGCCGGACCATGAACTGAGGGAACAGGTATGTGGTTCAATGTGTTTCAATGGGGTTTTGAACTTAGTATCATAGCTTGGCCATTTTTTATATTTTTGCCCCAGATTTTCAACATGCCTTCTTTGGGATCCCACCTCATGAACAATTGTACTTTCATTAGGCATATTTGTCCTGAAAGGTAATTTCATGGTCCCTGCATGAAATCACCTTTTGGGAAAGAACGGAAAATATTCTCTGCCCTTGTTCATGAGGTGGGCGTATAAGAAGGCTATGCTGAAAATGCAGTGTAAAAATATTAAAAAACAACAAAGTTATGAGCCTATGTTGAATTTTATAAACGTAGGCTCGTAATTTTGGTAGTTTTCAATGTTTTCTTCCCAAATTCACAACATAGCCATATCTTTATAGCACATCATGAGTGTGACAGCTGTCATTTTTCAAATCCTGACCACAGACTCAGTCCAGCTACCTCTCCAATCTGATTTTAACCATGTGCTATCATGGTTCCAAGACAACAGCCTAGAAGTAAAAGCTAAAAAAAAGACTCCATGATCTTCGGCTCCCCCCCAAAACTGGCCATACTTCCTTCCACATCTCGATTCACCACTATGGATAGCTCCACTCTTGATTCCATCAACTCCTACAAGTACCTTGGCCTCTGGTTGGACCAACATCTTAACTTTGCAGTCCACATTGACTCACTTTGTTTGAAACTGCACCCCAAACAAGGCATGCTCTTTCGCAACAAACAAGCCATCCCCTTCACATTTGACGTAACCTAATTCACAAGACCATCCTCCCAATTTTGGACTATGGAGACATTATCTATGCCTCAGCCTCTGCCACATCCCTCTACAGGCTCAACAGCCTACTCAACTCTTTTTACAGATTCATCACAAACACCCCTCCAGATACACATCACTGCACACTTCTCTCCTCTCTGAACTTCTCCCCCTCTCCCACAGACATTACATTCACTGCAAAATTTTGGTTCAGCCTCTTCCCTTATTACCTCTCCTTTCTCCTCTCCACAGCAGTCAACCTCTCCTGTTGTCTTAGATCCTGGCATCCCCACTCCTTCTCCATTCCCCACCGGAGATCGGCAGCTGGACTCTCTGCCTTCTCATTTCACATATCTCTCCTCTGGAATCAACTGCCCTTTTCCCTCCATGATTCCACATCCCTCCCTGCTTTAAAATGCCAAATTAAGCTAATCAGTCTACCCCTTGCACTTGCCCCCTCTGAGGTTCCCTTGCCCCCCACTCTTTTCCTACCCCAATCCCTACTCCCCCGCTGTACCTACCCTATAAGCCTACTCTCTATTTTACCACATTTTTAACACCCCTTCTTCTGAAAATGATTTACCTACTCTAATACATCATACTCTGTATCACATGAAATGATTTTGAAATCATCCTATGCAATTTGTCACCACCAAGAATCCTGTAATCACCTAAACTGCTTTGCACTTGTGAACTGCCATTAGCACTTGTTAATGAATGTATATGCTTCCTCTGTATGTACTTGTTTTACCCTTATCCCTGGGTCGCACCTGGAAATGAGCATCAGCTCAGTGTGCTTTTCCCAGTCACCAAATTTTAAATAAATAAATTAAATAAAAAAGCTGTTTTTTTTACATTACGAGGTGATTTTGTAGTTAGCTGAAATCACCTTTCGGAGTGGGAAATTGACATTTCTCTGTCCTTGTTCATGAGGTGGAGTCATTAGAAGGCTATGTTGAATTGGTGTAAAAATATTAAAAAACTATAAAGTTATGAGCCTACACTGAATTTTGCAAACGCAGGCTCACAGCTTGGACAATTTTCAATATTTTTACCCAAAATTTACAACAGTCATATCTTTACAACACCTCAAGAATGTGACAGCTGTAATTTTTCAAATCTTCCCACAAATTTTTTTTTTACATCCCAAAGGGGATTTCATGGTCCCTGCACGAAATCACCTTTCAGACAGGAGTTGAAAATTTTCACTGACCTTACGAGGCAGGGTCAAAAGAAGGCTAGGATTTAAATTTGGCGTAAAAATATTTAAAAAAAAAGTTATGATGCTATGTTGAATTTTGCAAACACAGGGCCAGATATTCAAAAGGTAGCGCAGGGCACAAATCCGTTGCACTAGACTAGCACCGAATTTGCACCCGACTGCTATATTTAAAAGGACATTTAGTGCCAGTGCTAGGTGTTAGCGCCAATGCTAAATTATAATGAATGCAAGGGAGGGACTGAGGGGAGGGGCCCTGAATGCTGGTGCACCGGCATATTCAAAGGTATAGCACCACACTACAGGCATTAGCGCAGCCTGTAGCGTGGCATTGAATATCGCTGTGAAAAGGCCAGCAGTAATGTGGTGGCGGTGCCCCCCAAAAGCACGATTCCCAATCCCCAGTATCTGCCCTATGATGTTATGTCCCTGATGGTCTAGAGGTCCCCCCAACCCCAAGCATGTATCTTGACCTCCGTAGAAAATAAATAGAATATCTTTTTTCCTGGTAGTCTAGCAGTCCCCCACCCCAAGCATGTATCCGACCCCCATAGAATATAAATTCAAGTCCTTGCCCTGGTAGTCAGTGGTCCCCCACCCCCAAACAGGTATCCCAACCCCATAGAAAATAAATAGACTTCTTTTCCTGGTAGTCTAGCGGTCCCTCCACCCCTAAACACGATTCTGATCTTGGAATTAATATATTTTTTTTTCTTTTGGTGTCTTAGTGGGTTCTTTTCTGTAGTGATACCTTGATTATATATCTACATTAGAGAATAGAGCTGATGATCCGTTCAGTCTTCTTCCTACTACTCACAGTCAGTCGCTGACTGAGGTGTAGGAAGGCTCCTTCCCTACTCTCAGTCGGGTGGCTCACGTGGTGGTGAGAGGAGGGCCAAGCCTGTCAGCCGTCTCTGTTTTCTGAATGTAATGGGATGAGCAGGGCATCACTACTGGGTGGGGACTACAGACTACCAGGAAAAGAAAATATATTTAATTTCTATGGGGTTCGGATGCATGTTTGGGGTGGGGACCACAAGACTACCAGGAAAAGAACTTACATTTATATTCTATGGGGTGGGATATGTGCTTGGGGTGGGGGACCGCTAGACTATCAGGGAAAGGAAATGAAACTTATTTTCTAGGGGGTCAGGATACATGCTTGGGGGTGGGGGACCGCTAGACTACCAGGGAAATTTATATTATGTCACATTAGAGGGAGGTTGGGAGTCATGCAGGGGGTGGGGACCACTAGACTACCAGGAAGCTGACTCTAATTTATGTCAAATGGGGGTCAGGATACATGCTGGGGTGGGGGAACCACTAGACTACCAGGGAAACTGACTGCTTTTTATTTCAAATGGGGTCAGGATGTGCTGGGTGGTGGGGGACCACTAGACTACCAGGGATATTACTCATATATTAAGAGCAAACAGGATGGGAGTCATGCAGGGGTGGGGAACCACTAGACTACCAGGGAAGCTGACTTTAATTTATGTCAAATGGGGGTCAGGATACATGCTGGGGGTGGGGGGACCACTAGACTACCAGGGAAACTGACTGCTTTTTTATTTCAAATGGGGGTCAGGATGTGCTGGGTGGTGGGGGACCACTAGACTACCAGGGATATTACTCATATATTAAGAGCAAACAGGATGGGAGTCATGCAGGGGGATGGGGAGATCACTAGACTACCAGGGAAACACATAAATGTTTATTTGAAACTAGGGTCAGGATACATGCTGGGGGTTGGGGACCACTAGACTACCAGGGATATTACTCATATATTAAGAGCAAACAGGATGGGAGTCATGCAGGGGGATGGGGAGATCACTAGACTACCAGGGAAACATATTAATGTTTATTTGAAACCAGGGCCAGGATACATGCTGGGGGTTGGGGACCACTAGACTACCAGGGAAGCTGACTTTAATTTATGTCAAACAGGGGTCAGGATATGTGCTGGGGTGGGGGGACCACTAGACTACCAGGGAAACTGACTGTTGTTTATTTCAAATGGGGGTTGGGATACGTGCTGGGGGTGGGGAGACCACTAGACTACCAGGGAAACACATTCTTTTTTATTTGAAACAGGGATCGGAATACATGCTGAGGGGTGGGGGGACCACTAGACTACCAGGAAGTGGAACCCACACATGTGGGAACAGGGACCATGATGGCTGAGAAGGGCTGCCTGGCCCAGCCTGTCTGCTCAGGTCCCTATATACTGGACAGATGCACTGCACAGCCCAGTGACCCTACAGCTGACATCCCTCCACCCCCAGCAGGTTTGCCTTATGCCTGCCCCATGCATTGCTTCTCCCCACTGTGTTTCACCCACTACTGCAGTGGGGTACCTGTGTTGTTGGGGGAGGCATCCTCTAACGCATGTGTGGCCATGGGCAGTGTGTCTGTTTAGCTATCAATATATACACACACACACACACACACACACATACATATATACAGGTCCTGCTTGCACAGCTGAATGGGTGTTTTGTATGCACTGACTGTGCCTGCCAGCACACAGTTCCTGCTGCTTCCAGGTTGTATGTCCATTCTGACCAACAGGGGATGCTGTGGGCATGCCTTGGCTTGCAGCAGCCAGCCTGTACTTCCATTCCGACCAAAAGGGGGAGCTTTTTGCTCCATGCAGTAGCACCGGGCAAACTGCATGGTAATGTATGCTAAACAGCACTTAATGAGATGCAAATGTACTTGTTTGCCAATGGATTACCTAAGTAGGCTCATTTGCATGAGAGCTTTGAATATAGCTCCCGTTTGCCCCAGACTAACCAGTTTGCACTGGGCTAATATGTTAGCACTGTGCAATCAGGTTAGTCCCGGGCAAACCTCAGTGCAGCATAGAGCACTAAGCACAGTTCTGCAGTGTGTGGCTTACATTGTTGTTTGCAGTCATACCTCTCAACTGTCCCTGATTTTCAGGGATGTCCCTGAATTTACCTCAGACCTTTACTCTGTCCCTCCTACAAATTGTGTTTCCATGACCAAACAGTGGGGGTTGTAGGCATAACATAATGTCAGACATTAATGTTACAGATGTGTTCTTCCTTAAACAATGCATTTTACACTACACCACTTATTCTACCAGCTTCCTGAGTGGATATCGCCAATTTTTAAAGTGCGTCCCTGATTTTAAACCTTTGTCCCTGATTGTTTTAAGCCTTGTCCCTGATTTATGAGGCAGGAGGTTGAGAGGTGTGTTTGCAGTAGCTGTGAGACATCCCTGTGCAATCATACACAATGTTCTCCACCTGCAACACTGGCTTGCTACAGAGTCTAATGAGCTGCAGTTGCAGTTTACACTTCCCTGTTGCTATTTTCGGTGCTATCTTATTCCCGGGCTATTTTTGCCCTGCACTCCCAGACCAGTTTGCCCAGCTTCCTTAGACTGCTATATTTAGCAGGATTAGCACCGGGCTATTTCCTTTTGAATATAGCTTGCTTTGTGCTCTGGGATAAGTTTGCCTGCTGGGCAGTGCTAATTTAGCCCAGGGAACAAGTTTTGAATATCTGGCCCACAGAATCATAACTTTGGTAACATCCAATATTTTTACTCCAAATTTTCAACATAGTCATTTCTTTACAGCACCTCATGAATGTGGCAGCTGTCATTTTTCAACTCCTGCCCAAAATGTGTTTTTGCATCCTGAAAGTTGATTTCACAGTCCCTGCACAAAATCACCTTTAGGCCAGGAGTTGAATATTTTCTCTGCCCTTCTTCACGAGGCAGGGTCATAACAATGCTATGTAGAAAATTTGGTGTAAAAATATAAAAAAAACACATTTTCTATATTTTTACCACAAATTCCTCAGTTGCAGCCCTATCGGCTCTGGCCAGAGTTTGTTTTTAAAGTATTCATCAAGTGGTTCTGTGCTGAGATTGACTTTGCCCCCCTCTGGATGGAGACAAACAGCTTTACAGGGAACATGTTCTTCCACAGTTTTTCTTTACTATAGAAAGAATCATAACCCCATCTCCCCCCCCCCACCATACAGAACTCGGTCAAATGCTGGCACCAAGTGGACAAATGGTTGTGCACCAAGTGGACAAATGGTTGTACACCAATTTGTGTCTTCTGGTGCTCACCCTCATTCCCAAAGATGGTCACTGGAGGGAAGCCAATTAACTGGTGGACTTGGAGCTCCAAAGGTGTCACTACACTTCAGGACCTGCTGGTTCCCCAGCAACCAGTGATAGACTGTTTTCAGAACCAGCAAATCAGGTACAGCCTTCCAAAAAATGGAATGTTTGTGCTGCCTTCAACTGAGAAGTGCACTCTTCAGCATCATCAAGAGACTGGATGAGGCCACTCCATCCCCAATACTGCCCCCTACTTCTCTCATGAAAGTACTCCAAAAGCAGAGCTGGAAACATATATGCCACCATCAGGGACTCAATACCTCATCAAACAGCCCAGGCTAAAACTGCTTGGGAAGCTTTTCTAGGCCTTTCTATATCTGACATGCAGTGAGGCAACTGTTGAAGGACAGCCCACATGGCAGTGAAAGACATGCACAGCAGATTTCTACAAAATAAGGTACTTTACAGGTGGTACCACACCCCAGCTATTCTGCACAAAGCTCATTTCCTTCTGTACAACTACTGCTGGAGATGTGGAAGATCAGGGGGTGGGGGTGGGGAGAACCTATTCCATATCTTATGGACCTCCCCAAATTTTATCAGTTCTGGAGGAAAGTAACGGACATCCTGGGCACAATCTTGTGGATCTCTATCACAGACTTTCCAGCATTTTTTTCTGCTGGGATGGCAAAGAGATCTCCTCCCCTCCCAAAACTCCATGCTGAATGGCTGCAGCTGGCCAGTATTGAGGATAAGTGCCTCATGCTAAGAAAATGGCACACCACTGAAGTTCCTACCTTCAGTGAATTCTTGTCTGGCCTAGCTCTGGTAGCCACATACAAGCAGCTGTTGCATATAACCTCTGGCACTGTACACCAGTACATGTCTGCCTGGACCCAATTCCAAACATTCCTGCAGGAACACTCAAATATGATAGCCATAACCCTGCCTGTGCCCTCTCTCCTTCCCACCAGGGAATAGGCTGAACTTCCTCATCCCCCCTTCAAAATCACTCCTCCCTTCACCACCTCAGTGTTCCCTCTTTCCATTGTTCTTCAATCAATCAATCAATCAAGTCTTTATTTAATGAGGTGTTCATCATTGAGCAGAAGCTCATTTGCAAGATGGACCTGGGTGGAGCATGAACAATTGTATATACAGGTCAACACAGGTATTTACAAGGCAATACAGATAATACTCTTTACAGAGAGGAAGAAAAAGAAGTTCATATGTACATAGAATTATACAGATATTGTACAAATTACATGGTATTTACATACATAGAAGTGTCTATAGGAAGATAAAGCAGGTTATCTAAGGTTGCAGGAGGAAGTAATGGAAGAAAAAAATTAAAAATAAAATATACACCGGTAGAGGTGAAGGTAGGGGAAGGGAGGGAGGAGGGAGGTAGGGGAGAAAGGCTAGGAGGGCACAGTGCACAGAGAGGAGTTGGTAAAATGGGATGTAGAGAAGGTGGATGGAGAAAAGGAGTATGTATGAGCCCTGGATTGAATGTTATAGCACAGGGCATGGTAGGATGTCACAACCCAGGGTAGTGAGCTCCTATCCGAGGTTGGGAAAGGAAGAATAAGGGGATGGATGGGCCTAGTGTTGATAAGACAGGGGGATAAGAGAGAGAGAGAGAACAATTAGGCTGGTGAGGAGAAAGCTGGGGGGTCAGTACTTAAAATTGGGTCTAGGCGTGGCTATATACCAGTGCAGACACCGGTACTGGGTCTGAGTGGGTGAAGCAGTTACATACTTCTCTGATTGTACGGAGATAAAACATCTTGAAGGCATTTATACTGATTAGAGTGCTTAATTTGAGGTTTTTTTGTAGATCGTTCCATAAGGTAGGTAGCACGAAGCTTATGGCTGCCCTGCTGAAGCGGGATTTTGCTTTGGGTACTTTAAGTGTAATAGCGGAGTAACTTCTTAACGCGTATTTCCCAATTATACTCAGGGGGAAGACAGCAGGAGATATAGTAAGGCAGCTTATTAGAGATGGCTCTATAGGTCTAGAGAGCGGCGTTTCTGTGGTGCCTGAACTTTAGTGATGTCCACCCCACTGCAGCATATAGGGTGCAGTGATGCATGTCGAAGGGGAGTCCCGTTATAAACCTCAGTGCCTGATGGTAAAGTGTGTCCAGTTTAGCCATGTAAGAGTTGGGGCATTGGCTGTAGAGGAAGTCAGCGTAATCAACCAATGATAGGAAAATGGATTGGACCAGTTGTTTCTTGGCATCTCTGGTGAGAAATTGGTTGATTCTAAAAAACAGTCCAAGCCTTTGCTGAAGTCGTTTTAGCAAGTCCTCAATATGTTCAATGAAGGAGAGTCTTTGGTCTATCCAAACTCCCAGATACTTGAATTTTGTAACAAATTCTAGTTTTTCACCTAGAACTGTGGTAATTTGGGGAACTGTCTCACTGGACACAGGGTTAGCTGTACGGATAAACGGGGAGAGGACCATCGCTTTAGTTTTTTGGCATTAAGGAGTAGCTTTTTTTGGAGGAGTTGGCTTTGCAAAAGGTTGAATTCTGACTGTAGGTAATTGCAGGCAGCTTCAGGTGTTGGGCGACTCACGTAGAGAACTGTATCATCTGCAAACAGATGGATGTTGGCTTCTTTTATACAGTAGTCAATGTTATTAATGTAGATCACAAAAAGTAAGGGCCCTAATATAGAACCTTGAGGTACCCCTCTTTGCAGAGTTTTTAAGGGGGACAGGCCTCCTTCAGCTTTAACTTGTTGAAGGCGCCCTGTAAGATAGTTAGTAAACCAAAGCGGAGAGGAGGGGTCCACACCTATGGTTTGAAGGGAGGAGAGGAGCAGACTATGGTCGACTGTGTCAAAAGCCTTGTTTAGATCAAGGAAAACAGCACAAATAAAGTTTTTGGTCTCAAGATTACGCTGCCAGTCATTAGTAACTTTGGCGAGGGTTGAGATAGTGCTATGTTTAGCTCTGAATCTGGACTGCATAGGATTTAGCAGTTCCCTAGACTCAAGTTGAGTCCTCAGCTGTGCATTTACAATTTTCTCTAGGAGCTTGGACAGGACCGGAAGGAGAGAAATTGGCCTGTAGTTATTGAGATTGCCAGGGTCACCTGATTTGAACAGTGGTATGACATGTGCTGTCTTCCATATAGGTGGTAAGGTGCCCTGAGACAGGGATAAGTTAAAAAGGTGGGTGACGGGTATTGCTAGTACGTGGTAGGCAATTTTTAGGAAGTAAGGGTCAAGGGTGTTGGCCCCAGCACTTTTTCTAGTATCCAACTGAAGCAAGAAGTCCTCTACCTCTTTCAGTGGGACAGGTTGAAGCGAGAAAGGCGGCAAAGCTATCGGAGTTTCAGGCAGTTGGCTGGCAGTCTGGGAGCGAAGTATGTTTGCAGAAGAGTTATCAAATGCCATGCCTGCAGTAGCAAAGTGGTTATTGAATGCGTCAAATATATCCATCTTTTCGGTTATAGTCAAGTTGCCAGAGGTAATCTTGGTCGGGAGTAAATTTCCTGGGGAGTGGCCTAGCAGATCATTGATTGTGTTCCAAAGCTTGATTGGGCTCTTTGTGGCAGAATCGAGTTCAGATTTGAAGAAGGTGGCCTTCGATTCTCTGATTGTTTTGGTACATAAATTTCGTAGTCTCCTGAACTGGTTCCAGTCCTCTGCAGTGTTCAGTCTGTGCACTTTTTTCCAGAGCTTATCTTTGTCTAGAAGCAAGGTCTTGATCTGAGGGGTGAACCATTTACAGGTTTTATTCCTAGTTCGAACTTTAATCAGGGGAGCATACTTATTAAGGGCCCTTGATAGAATGTTGTGGAAGATATTGTAAGCTGAGCATGTCGTTTTGCGGGTAGAAATCTTGCCACTCAGGGAGTACTTAAGCTCGTTTAGGTAGGCATGTTCATTGAAGTTGTGCCTGGATCTCTTCATAGAGAACTTGCTGATGGGTGCTGGGTTGTTGGTGGATCTTACTCCCGTAATAAAATAATGGTCGCTGGCGTCTGAGAAGAAGACATCAGCGTGGGAGAAGAGATAAGGTTTGCTCACCATTAGCACATCCAAAAGTGTACTTTTACTGGGGTTCTTCACGTTTGGGTATGTTGGTTCAGTAATAAGTTGTGTCAGCCCATGTTCGTCACAGAAGGATGCAAGGGGGGGCAGCTGTGTTAGAGAGCCAGTCAAAGTTGAGGTCTCCTAAAATAATAGTTTCTTGCAGCCCCTGTCCCAACTTGTCACTTAGATATGACACAAGCTTTAGGCCAGCAGACGGTGGTCTGTAGCATCCTATTACACAGAGTGCAGTAGTCTGTGTAATTTCCACTTTGAGAATTAGGCATTCGAATTCGCTGGCGACAGATGCCGAGGATAAGCAGAAGGCAGAAAATTTGTTTTTAACGTAGATAGCTACCCCTCCTCCTCCTCTAACATGCCTATCAGCTCTGAACAAGGCATAGCTGGGTATGTTTACTTCTCTATCAGCGGTGCTGGGACTAAGCCAAGTTTCGGAAATCACAAGTATGTCAGGAGAGGTATGATTTACCCAGGTTTGTATTAAGGTTATCTTTTTAAGGAGGCTACATACGTTAATATGCAAGAAGCTTATTCCTTTTAAATTTGCTAGTTCTGCTGGCAAAGCAATAGCTTCTGGGGGGCCAGGGTTGAGTTCTACGTTGCTTGAACATAGCAGGAGGATAAGTAGGATTTTTCTAAAAGCACTAATTATAAGCTTGTAATTCCTGCCTTTCTCCCGTCTAGTAGATCTGATGTTTTTAGGGACTTGAAAGTAGCCACCATAGAAGAGCTGATCTGTTGTAGCAAGAGCTAGTACCCCTACCACAATAGGTGGGGAGGAGATAGAAGTCTGCTTAGTGGGAGGTGGGCCTTGTGGTGGGGGAGTGTTATAAGTACTACTAGTTTATGTGGTTCAAGAGCAGGGTTCAAGGTATTAGTACTTGGAATCATGGAGGCAATTAAAGGATAAGTTGCCATGTGGTATACAGCCCAAGGTGCCGTTGTAGACCAAACATGATGGTAGTTCAGGTGTCCAATGCTGGGCAGCTGGTATCAGCAGAAGAAGGGGCAGTATAAGGAGCCATATAGGGCCCGACATGATGGTACCTCAAAAAAGGAGCCACTCAATTAGCCCAGGGGCCAGTGGGGTTGCTGGATTAATGCAGCTTATCAGTAGCTTTCCAATCCAGATCGACCCAAATTTGATAGCATTAAAAATATTTAGTGGTGAAGGCACAGCCAAGGAGAGCCTATACATTTTAGTAAGGCGAGGCCCTGAGAGTTGGATCCCGTAGGCTGGACAGAGAAGAGGGGGATCACGAGCTAAGTCTCTATTGGTGGGGCACTGCGCCACGGGATGTGGACTAATATTTTGGCAGGAGCTGCTGTATTTAATAATCAGCAGAGGTGGGGGAGGGGCGGTCAAAAAAGTTGCGGCAGTTGCCATACCTTGTAGGGCCTTGGGTCCGTGTCTGTGGTCTCGAGCGTTGGCTAGAGAGGTGCCGACCGCCCAGTAGCCAGGAATCCCGCTGCTTAGGAGCTGGGAGCCTGGGTGACAGTTCCTTGGCTGAGGAAGAGTAGGAGAGTGAGGGGTTAATAAAGGAGATTCACATAAAGGGTTAGACAGAACAGCGGGGAGTCCAAAATTTGCAGAACAAAAGGTTGTGTATTACTTTGGCACCCAAAAGTGTCTAGGGCCAGTGCACGTATGCAGGGAAAGGGCTGTAAACACTAGATTTCTTTCCCAAACCACAAATCAAGTCCTTTCAATTACAGACTGGGTTAACACTTCGGCTTTTTAACATTTGTCCCAAAATAAACATTTTTAGGGTTTAAAATCAAAGAGCAGAAGCCGGCTTCCGCCAGGGACCAATCAGAGCGTGGTCTGAGAGGGCGCTCGCAATCCGGTTGGTTGCAGCAGTTGCTGTACCTTGTAGGACCTTGGGTCTGTGTCTGCAGTCTCGAGCATCAGCTAGAGGGGTGCCGACCACCCGGTAGCCGGGAATCCCGTGGCTTAGGAGCTGGGAGCCTGGGTGGCAGTTTCTCGGCTGAGGGAGAGAAAGAAAGTGAGGATTAATAAAGGGCATTCATACAAAGGGTCAGACAGAACAGTGGGGAGTCCAAAATTTGCAGAACAAAAGGACGTGTATGGTACCAGCAATGCCAAAAGAGGTAGTGAGGAGTAGTAGTAGGTGGTTGCACCCCATGGTAGTTTGTTTGGTGTTGCTGGCCTGCTTAACTGCTAGCTGGTTTATAGTTGAAAGGGTATATAGTCGAATTAGGGTGAGGTCCCTAACAATAGGGCAGGTAGAGCAGTAATTGAGAGGAGTTAGATGGAGTGGCTGGAGAAAAGGTTGAGAGGAAATGTGTGATCCTATGGGTGGGACTGCTTTAAAAAGGGGCCGGTGAGAAAGTGGGTCAAGTCAGGTATTGAAGACAGGGAGGCCAATAGCATGAAAATGTGCAGCAGTGGAGTGACCAGTCTGCTGCTAGGCTGAGGAAGGGGTGGAGTAAGGGTCTATTTAATACTGTGAGGAGGAGGAGGGGTGGGCGAAAAAATTCAGTCCAGAACAAAGCACAGAAAGAGATTTCCCTGAGATCAGGAAGCACCAGGTGTTGGAAAATCAGCCAAGGAGTAAAGCTGCCAATCAGTGCCTGGTTCCTCCACTGGGCATCCAGTCAAAACAGTGTCATTCAAAACCACGAGTTTCGGAGGTCCGGTGCGTACCTGAATCTGTCCGGGGGTCTGTTGGGTGGTCTGTTAGCTGTGGCCTGCTCAGAGAGAGCCAAGGACACAGGAGCAGCTTGGGAAGCCCACATATGGGCTGTCTGAATCTGTCCGGGGGTCAGTCGGGTGGTCTGTTAGCTGTGGCCTGCTCGGAGAGAGCCAAGACCACAGGAGCAGCTTGGGAAGCCCACAGATGGGCTGTCTGAATCTGTCCAGGGGTCAGTCGGGTGGTCTGTTAGCTGTGGCCTGCTTGGAGAGAGCCAAGGCCACAGGAGCAGCTTGGGAAGCCCACAGATGTTCTTATTCCCCCTAAGAGCCCTACCTCTATTCTAATGGCTTGCCTCCCTCACACTGGACATTGAAACTCCCCCTTCCATTTCTGTTGCAATACACCACATATCATTTATGTGTGTAAAGTGGTTATACCATGTACCTCTGTTATTATTGTTATTGTTAGTTCTGACTTTGTACATAATTTGTTTAATGTTTACAACTTTGTACATAAGGAGGGTTTTACCTTCCTTGATCAACCAGCAGGCATGCATGGCCATTGTTGAATGCTGTCCCTGTCCACTATTCCATACAGTTTCCTATACTTTGATGGTACAGCTTAATGCTTTTCCAATGGCCTTTTAGCTGATAATGTGTCATCTGTGCATATCCCTATGCACATTTTTCACTGTCCATGTTAACAATCTGTCCTAATGGTGTAACTTCTGTTCTGTATTGCATGACATACTCTGTTAGCACAATGAAAACCTCTCTTAACCCTGACACAAATAGAATATGTGAAGGAGGTATATACAACGATTCCATAAAAAGTATATTTTTAATGATACATAATGTCTTCACAATTTCAAAAATATAATGATCGAGCTCCAATATATATTTTTGTTGTAACGTTTCAGAACACAAGTTCTTTCATCAGTCAACGGAGCATTTTTTCTAAAAAATAAATCAGAAAAAGAAAATCTTATCAGTTTTCATTTTTTAAAGAAAGAGATAAAGAAAATGTAGAAAAAGACAAAAAATACACAAACTCAGATCGAGACATCATCAGAATTAATAGTCTTTAATCTTTCATCACACACACTTACACCAATGGAAACCAAGGTTTTGGGCTATGGCCTTTCGTTTAGTCTCACTGAAAAATTGAACCCCTTTGAATTAAAGCTTGATTTAGAATTTTTTTTTTCATAAAATCAGGTTAAAATGTTTTTTTGGAACACAATCCCAACTAGACAGAAATGAATCAACACAAAAGGATAGATATTTGCTTAAACAAGCATTGGGAGTTAAGTCAAAATTTGACCCTGTTCATTTTACCCCAGCAAACTACTAGTTACATAAATAAGGTGAACTTAGATATTGATAAAATGCCAGTTGAATTAAAAACCAAGAAACCTAAATTTTATCTAACTAAAGAAGAATTTGATGCCCTGAATAATTTAATAAAGGATGAAAAAAAATAATAATCAAACCAGCTGATAAAGGAGAGGGTAGAGTTATTATGGACATAGAGGACTATAGAAATTAATGTTTAAGACGGTTAACTGATGAAACTACATATGAAAAAATAAACCATATACCTTTTTCCACTCTGAAAACAAAGATTAGAGAAATAGTTACCAAAGCTAATGACAGAGGGATTATTGAACAATGGACTATGGAAGAATTAGTAAATCAAACACCTAGAATACCATTATTTTATTGTCTGCCTAAAATACATAAAAATATTGAACATCCTCCTGGCAGACCCATAATATCTGGAATAGGATCCATAACAGAACCTTTATCTATTTTTGTTGACTATTACTGTAACCATCTGGTATTAAACACATGGGCCCAGATATTCAAACTGCACCAGGATGTGACGCAATCCTGGGCGCAGCTCAACTTTGTTGTGCAGGGGTGTGGCCTGGGCGATATTCAACAGAGCTGCGCTATGGCACAGCAGCTTTGAATATCGCACCTAATACACCCCACTGTGCGTAACATTGGCACTGCGCCAGTGCAAGTGGCTGAGTGGAGCATGGAGATGCGCTGGCGCAGTGCCATTGCGCCCATGCACAGCACTCCAAGGAGACTAGAAGGGGACATGCAAATGGGGTCATAATTTATGCAAGGCGACAGGGGCCATTAGCTCATCTCATTACAGCCTCATTTGCATGCCATTACATGTGCAGGCACCGATCCCTCGACGACTTGAGCCTGGCGCCCTGCCAGGCAGCAGCCATCAGGGACCGATGCCCCCTGCAGCCCCACTGTGGGCATTCCTGTAATATAAGAAAAAACCTGTCCAATATCCCTGGTGGTCCAATGGACCTCTATGTGCCCAATCGCGGGCATCAGTATAGTCCCCCCCCGTCCAATATCTCTGGTGATCCAGTGGACCTCTATGTGCCTGATCGTGGGCATCAGTGTAGTCCCCCCCATCCAATATCCCTGGTGGTCCAGTGGACCTCTATGTGCCCGATCACGGGCATATAGTCCCCCCCCACGTCCAATATACCTGGTGGTCCAGTGGACCGATTGCCACCCGATCGCAGGCATCCGTAACACATAACAGACCCCTACCACGCTGGTGGTCTAGTGTACCCCTCACCGCCCACTGAGCCCCACAACCCCATCAGCCGGCAGCACCCCACCCGCCTGCCGCCCCGCCGCCCGCAAACTGACAGCTCGGTAGGGCTGCACGCCCATTGGTGCATGGCGTGAGCCAATGGACATACAGCCCATACCGTACTACTCAGTCCAGATATGTGAATGAATCGGGCGGTGATCGGTGCACTGGACCACCAGGGATATTGGACGTGGGGGGGACTATACCGATGCCCACGATCGGGCACATAGAGGTCCACTGGACCACCAGGGATCTTGGACGTGGGGAGGACCACACTGATGCCCATGATCTGGCACATAGAGGTCCACTGAACCACTAGGGATATTGGACGGGGGGATTTCGCTCCAGGGATGCCCGCAATGGGGCATGGCTGGTGTGCCGCCAGGTGCGGCAGAAACTCAGGTGGCCACCCACAGGTGGCAGCTGCCTTGTTGCGCCCTGCAATGTAGCAGCTCACCTGTGGGTGGCCATCACTTGTTCCTTTTTTTTTGGCTTAACTTTGTGCAGGCACAGGTAGGGGTTGCGATGCATGACTCTGCACATCCCGGGCTGAATATCGGGCTGTGCAGGTTATGCATGGGCCGCCTCACCCCACCTGTGCCTGCATACATTATTGATGCGTGTCAAGATACCTAGCGGGCGCAGACTTTTCCCTTTTGAATATCAATAAGGGCATCAGTGGGTTGCACATGGCGCAACACTGTTGCACCATGTGCAACCCTTTTGAATATCTGGGCCCTGGTCTCATTTGAAAGACAGTAAACACTGTATTCAAATTCTAGAAGATTTAAATAAAATAAACATTACCCCTGAACATAGTCTTTTGGTTACCCTAGATGTAAAAAAAGCGTTAGATTTCTTTCTGTCTACAAGGGATGAAAATAAACCAGACAAAGAATTTTTATTACTGCTGACTAAATTAGTATTAGAAAATAATTATTTTTCATTTGAAGAACAGAAGTATTTACAAATAATGGGAACAGCAATGGGGGCAACTCTAGCCCCAACTTACGTTAATTTATATATGGCATACTTTGAAAAACAATGTATAGAACCAGATACAAACCCTTACAGATCTCAAATTATTACATATAAACATTTTATAGATGACATATTAATCATTTGGGATGGAACAATACAGGAAGTTCACTAGACATGAAAGGTACCTTGGGGTTATTATATCAGAAGACCTCAAGGTGGTGGCGCAGTGTGACAAAGCTGTGGGCAGAGCTAGAGGGATAGTGGGGTATCTCCTGCAGAAGTAGGGTGGTGGTGCTGCCGTTATATCCCTCCCTGGTATGCTCCCACCTGCAGTACTGTGACCAGGTTTGGAGATTGCACTTCAAAAAGGATTTAGACAGGGCAGAGACTCTCCAGAGGAGGTCAACTAAAATGGTGCAGGGTTTGCATGGAAAGCCCTATGAGGAGAGGCTGAGCAATCTCAACATGTACACCCTAGAGGAGAGGGGAGAGAGAGAACATGATTAAGATCTACAAGTACCTTACAAGGTTAAAGAAGGTACAGGTGGAGAGTACCTTTCAAATAAGGAAAGCATCAGGACAAGGGAACATGTGATGAAGCTAGAACGGGGTAGTTCAGGAGAGATGCAAGGAAATATTTCTTCACTGAAAGGGTGGTAGACACCTGGAACAAACTGCCAGCAGGTGGTGGAGGTTAAAGCAGTGCGAGGCTTCAAGCATACATGGGATAAACATAGGGGTATATTAGGAAAGAGTCAGGAAGGGGGAGGGTCTGGGGAGATAAGGAGGTAGTATAGCACAGTGGTTTAAGGCTCTGATCTGCAAACCCGGAGACCTGGGTTTGAATCCCACATCCCCCACTTGCATACAGTGTGACCCTGAGCAAGTCACTTAACTTCCTTGTGCTCCCAGGTTGCACCTGTAAACAAGCTTTCAGCTTAGTGTGTCTCTCCTGGTTAAAAAAAAAAAGAGATGGAACATGTAGTAATCTATTTAACATAGAAACATAGAATTTGATGGCAGATAAGGACCGCTTGGCCCACCTAGTCTGCCCATTTCCCTACTTAACGGATAAGCTGCAGATCCTAGTTAAAAGCCTACTTCCTCCTACTCCCCACTAGAATTGCCTTATGTCTGTCCCATACATTCTTGAATTCCCCCACTGTTTTTGACTCTATGAACTCCTCAGGAAGGCTGTTCCATGTATCCACAACCCTCCATGTGAAGAAATACTTCCTCACATTATCTCTGAGCCGTCCCCCCCCTATCTTCAAATTGTGTCCCCTTGTTTTTGCACATCTCTTTTTCTGAAAGATGCTACCCTCTAGGACTTGTTGATTCCCTTGAGGTATTTGAAAGTTTCTATCATGTTCCCCCCTCCCTCCCTCCTTTCCTTGAGGCTATACATCTTTAGTTCCTTTAGTCTTTCTTCATATGTCTTCTGATGCAGACCCTGCATCATTTTGGTTGCCCTCCTCTGGACAGCCTCCACCCTGTCTATGTCCTTGCAGAGATGGGGTCTCCAGAACGGGACGCAATACTCCAGATGTGGTCTTACCAACTGTCTGTACAGAGGGCCAACAACTTCTTGTTTTCTACTGGTGATGCCTCTCCCTATGCATCCCAGTATCCCCCCAACCCTCCTTACATTTATATCTGGAATGAGGTAGGGAACACCTGGGCAGACTGGGTGGGCCAAGCGGTTCTTTTCTGCCAACAAATGTTATGTTTCTACATTTCAAAATAGTAGTTTTAATTGACCCTTTCAAAATTCTAAGCTCTCAACTAATTTTAAAGTAAATTTCCAATATTTACAATGTGGATTGTGGACTTTATAGCCTGTTACCTCATAGCATCAATAGTTCTTTGGTGGCAAATTCAGAATTGTTTTAGACATCCCAGTTCAGGAAGGAAGGGATCTTGAATGTTTGCTGAGCTGGCCAGAGTAAAAATGTTTTGAAATGAGGGTTATGTAACAGTAAAACATTGGCTTTGAAAAGACAGGCTGTGACTCTAGGCATGTACATTAGATCAGTGCTGATGCACGTGCCTGGAGTCATGGCTTTACTTTTCAAAGCCAAGTTTTACTGTCATACAGCCCTCTTTTTGAAACATCTTTTACTCTGGCCAGCTCAGTAACCATCCAAGTTCTATGCATCACATTAAAATCACATGGCTTGGTAAAAAACTTGCTTATGAATGATCGCTCATGAATAAGTTTACTGGCATTCCAGCACCGTATTCATTTGGGGACATCCATGATAAGAAGGCCACAGTGGTTAAGATCAGGACACAGAAATGCAATTTAAAAAAAATACTGCATTGGTATTATTCTTATGTGAATCATTGATCGTATATGCCATTGCTGTATACACAAATGGCAGGAGGCAACAGGATATAGTACTTCAAAAAATAGTCAGCAAAAGCTGAAAGTGTCCCATTAAATATTTTGACAGTTGAATTCTTTCATCAAGGTGAACTTATATTGATAAAAAAGCCTTTAAATCTGGAGATCTTTTTTTTGTTGTGAAAATGAGAAAATTGCACAAAAATGCATTTGTTTCCCCCTTTCTCACTGTTTTTCTTTTCATTAAAAATTACCATTTTACAGGAACATAAACAAGTCAATTCTGCCCAGATCTACTTGTAAGATTAATATATATATATATATATATATATATATATATATATATATATATATATATATGTATATATATATATGTATGAATGAGTTCCTCCTGGGATTAAATCCCCAGTCTCCATCATAGGTTATGACTCCATCTGGTACTTTGGTACTTTGGTATTATTGGACAAAAGAAAGCGGAAAGCCCATCATGATTGTCCTCCACATTTGTGGATCATTCAATGGGTCCCTGATTGATCAACCATTTGTCTAGTTTGTTTTTAAAAGACAGAATGTTTGGAGAATCGACTATTTCCTGCGGTAGTTTGTTCCAGATTCTGGGTGTTCTTATAGTAAAGTAGTTAATTCTTTTGTTAGTTTTTGCCCTCATGATCTCCAATCGTCTATTATGCAATCTTGCTACTGTTTTTCTAGTAGAGTATTTGAGACCACAAATTTGCATCTGTTCTCTATTTGCTGTTATTTTAAATAGTAGTAACAAGTCTTTACACCATACTGTCTGACACTACATTAGGTATAGCGCCATGATTCAGTGGATATGCGAGTTATGTATGAATCAAAATATCAGGTTCCAAATCTTAGCAGATACTAAGTAATTTGGCATTTAAAGTATGAGACAAGGGTTTGAATCCCCACTGTGACTTTAGAACATTCTTTTAAATGTTTTATGAGTGGTGATTCATGGTGGCATGGAAGTGGAAAACTTTATTTTATTGATAACAAACTTAGTTATGAAAAGAGAAATCATGTAGGGATGAAATTAAAAAATTCAGGTCGCTCCTGTAAAAAAGCTTCCAGCTTAGTGTGCAATACCTGGTTAAACAACTAAATAAAAAAAAAAAAAATAAATCAATGTTCCTGTCAGGAAGTTGCTTTTGGCAGGAAACAATGTGGTTCTTCCCTTATACAGAGTGAGTAAGAGTTGACAGTCAGTCAGGCTCAGAAACTAAGTTACTTATTCTAGTAGCACATATCTACTGTCAGTGTTCTTACTAATTAAAATAATTCTGATTTTATGACAGCTTAACATTCAGTTTCAGTAAGAGTTTATATATGTAAAGCCATTGCATTTCACATAAAATAAACATCATTTATTGGTGCACCATAAAGTAAAAGTGGTCCTCTGTCAAGGGGTATAAATATAAGCCTGAACCATTCAAGTACATGGATAATGAAGACTCAAAGGAACAGAACACAACCTATGGAAAGTCTAAAGGATAAGTATTTTGTACTGTAATTGTACTTAGGAAAAAGTTGCTTCCCAAATAAAGAAGCCAATAAACAAAAGAACAGTTTTTGACATAATAGGAATATTATTGTTTAAAGCATTTTTGATATGCATATTTTGCAGATTAATGTGAGATTGAGAGTTCAAAGTGATATCTCTGCCTCTGACCTCACAACCCATCTCCATCTGGATTTCAACAACATCTAGCACTGGTATTGGGTCAACCAGCTGTCCCTCAATGCCCCCCCCAAACCAACTGGTCTAAATAACCTCTGGCATTAGGCAGAGACCTGCCAATCTCTCCCCTTCCTCCTCCTCCTTCTAGACCCTTGATAGTGTTGTGATTGAGGATGTCTCTTCCGTTAAATACCACAGGGTATGGTTGGATTGTTATCTGGACTTCTCGACTCATCTGGATGCCATCCACAAAAAGTTGCACCCTAAACTTGAGGCACTTTACAGGAACAAAGCAAGTATACCACTTCCTGCTCATAGACAGATTGTGACGAAGATAAATCTATCTATCTTTGATTTTTACAGTGCTGCCCCCAGTCCACCCTTGCAAAGTAGGATCCCCTCTTTCACTCCTTCTGCTTTGCCTTGAATTTCCTACCCAGAACCCAATACTGTTCCTTGTATTCCTCCCTCTCTTTGCCCTCCCTTGATGCCAGGTGCCTTGCTCATTGTGCCACCTTCATCTCCAAATTCTGGCTGGGCTCCCTTCCCTCCCTCCTCTTACCCCCCCCTTCAAAATCCTACTTCCTTTACAGCTCTGACACACACTCTCATCCCCCATTAAAATCCTTTGCTGGTCAAGCTGCTTTCTCCTTCTGCATCCCCATATTTTGGAGCTCCCTCCTTGTTGCTATTCACAATGTTCCCTCTTCCATATCACTAAAATCCCTCCCCCATGATTTCACTACTCAGTCCTGCAGCTGCCTCTGATCCTGCACCTCCCTCCATACACTCTTCTCCTACTGACATGGCTTATTGGTACACTTTTCCCTTTGACTAGTTCCCCATTGTACTTGAATTTCCCTCCCCTCCCTCATTTTGCTGCCAGTTGCACTTTGTAGAAGTGTTGCTATTGATATGCTACAGATATGCTACTGTTTACACTTACCTACTTTGTGCTTCCTCAATTGTCTACTGCATACTTTTTACTTTTTATAATTATTTGTTTTATAATTGTAACATTCCTGATGTAACTTAATTCTGCACTCTCCATATCCCCTTCCCCCCAGGACACATCTGGAAATGAGCTGTTAGCGCAGTACGTTTTTCCTGGTGAAACTTTTTAAATAAATAAATTCAGAACAGTTGTACAAACCATCCTGTTGATAGCTGACAAATTTACATGGTAAAATTTCAAGTACTGAAACATTTTTAAAACTGAAAAAAGAAGTGATATCAAATCAACAAGTATTTATAACGTGCAAAAGCAGACAAGTAGGAAAAAATAGCAGCCACACCAAGATGTGATTTCTAAAGAAGAAGAGAGTCAAGTTCAATAAATGGATATTCATCAAAATGTGCACTTAATGCCTCTTCTCTTCCTTCTTTTGCTGATGTCCTTACCAGTCTCGTGTGTGCCCCACTCATGTTTGAACCCCCTACTGAATTTGCACAAGTGACATCATTTGGTAGTCTGTTCCACACATCCATCACCCTTTTCATGAAGAAAGGGTAGTGGATATCTCCAATATCAACACCTTAAATCCTTTTCTTCTGGAGCGCTATCCAGCATCAACCCTCCCATTTCCTGATTTCCCTCCTAGATCTCACCCCCACTAGCTTCATTGAGTTCTCCCATGTGCTTGTGTCAGTGTGATCAACTGTCTTCTATCTACTTTATTTGTCCTATGGAGGTATTTATATGACTTGGGCATGTATGCCCTCTCCCATCCTGCCTTCAGCACATACATGTTGAGATCCTTCAACCTCTGTATTCAAGCCATTCCTTGCTATTCCTGAATCATTTTGATGCATACCTACATATACAATGATGACCGGAAAAGGCTCCTAGCCCATCCAATCTGCTCACCCTACCTAATTGTTCTGCCTTGCCCTAGTGGCAATCCTCTACTTGTTTACTACCTCCCTTTCCTATCTAAAATCACCTGCCTACCCATCGTTGCTTGAAGCTGCTGATTGACATTTGTATCACTTCTTCTGGTAGGTTATTTCACTTATCCATTACTCTTTCAGTGAAGAAGTGGTTCCAGATTCAACCTTGTCAGCTTTAGTAAATTCTCTGTCATCCCGGGGTTCGAACTCAAGAAGAATAGTTCCTTGGTGTCTACCCAATCCCATGCAGGTACTTGTATGTCTCAGTCATGTCACCCCTTTCCATCCTTTTCTCCAAGGTGTACATGTTTAAGTCCTTCAGCCTCTCCTCATATGTCAAATTCCCAAAGCTATATACTATGTTAGTTGCCCTGCACTGTACTACCTCAATCTTGTTGCAGCTTTCCCTCAACTGTGGGCTTCAGTACCTTGTGCTGTATTCCAGGTGCAACTGTACCAGTGATCTATAAAGTGGGAGGATCACTTCCTGAGTTCTACTGCTTATCCCTCTCCCTATATATCCCAGCATTCTGTTTGTTTTGCTCCCTGCCCTGTTATAGTGTGCATATGTTTTAGTGTCTCCAATATCATTAGCCCTACATCCTTGTCTTCCAGAGTGCTATCCAGCACCACTTTTATATCATATTGCACCCTTGGGTTCTCCTTCCCAATATGCATTATTTTACATTTTTGAGCATTAAGTTTAGCTGCCAAGTCTAGGACCAGTTCTCCAGCCAGCACAGATCCTCCCTTATTTCCCTTCTCCCTTCCTCTATGTCCACCATTGCTCAGATCTTTGTGTTTTACCCTCAATACCATCATCAATGTTGCAGATGAAAATACTGAAAAAGACCAGTCCTAGTACTGACCCCTGAGGTACCCCGCTGGTCATTTCCCTCACCTCTAAAAACTCTCCAGTGGCTGGCCCAGTGGTGTGGAGGGCTAAAGCATCATGCCTTACCTCCTGCCATACTGGCAACCTGTGTTTGTGGTGTGAGCAAGTTGTTGGGTTTCAGTCAGGGAGGGAGAGGATTGAGCATCCGGAGGGCAGCTCTCCTCTCCTGGGGAGAGTGGGGAGCATAGACTAGTACCTGCCTGACACCTAGTGGAGGCTAGGTGTTGGCACACCAGGTCCTGTACAATAGTGCATGGAGGCAGAGCAGCCAGCTGGCATGTAGCATGTGGAAGCATGCGCAGCTCAGCTGTTGTCAGCACTGCATGCTCCCCTCTGTAGAAAAAGTGGAAACTGGTCCTGGTTGCACAGCATGGCAGGCTGTCCTTCACAGGCACCTGCCCCCCGAGAAGACACCACTCTGACACTGGATCCAGACCTGGCAGGTTGATTTGGAGGGCTCCCCGTCACCCTGCCACAGAGGGTAAGCTGTGGGGGAAGATGGGAGGAACTCTGATGTTTGGGGGACGAAGCTGGGAGGATTGAAAAGAAAAAGGGCTGATCAGGACAAGGGAGAAAAATAGCCCCCCAAAAAAGCCCCCCAGTGACTACCAGCATCTGTGTTCTACCCCTCCAGCCAGTTCTCTATCCAATTCACCATTATTTTTTCTATTCCACAGTCCCAAAATGTTTTGATCAGCCTCCTGTGCGGAACAGAGTCAAAGGCCTTGCTGAAGTCAAGGTGTACTATATCAGCTGCCTGCCACTTGTCTGCTGCTGCTGTGTTACACCAGTTAAATAACTCAACCAGACTCATCTGGCAAGACCTTCCCCTCATGAATCCATGCTGTCTGGGGTTCTGCAGCCATTCCCTTCAAGGTAGAGATCTTTCCACAGTAGAAACTCAGTATCCAGTCAAGATAGTGACTTATTTAGTTATTGAATTTTGTTGACTGAGTAGTCCCTCTGAGATTAGAAGTCCCTTTTTCAGGGGCAACCGGGGGGTTGGGGATACAGATGGTAACCAACTGAAATTGAACCAGATTAAGCTGTTGGTGGTATTTTTTTTAGTGAATGGGGGAAATTTGGCTAGGACACCAGGGACAATCACCTACTCTGCCAGTAGGGGGATTGCTAGCCATCTCAGGATGGCCACTCAGTGTGGGACGTCAGAGTGTATGGATGTATCAGAGGCAGAGGAGCAGGCCCCCTCCTCCTCCTCTGCCCCTTCAGTGCAAGTGGTCTCCAAAAACTAAACAGATTTAATGGATCTAAAAGATGAAGACATTGGAAATGAAGTATTTGTATCCACAGAGGACCTAAGCATGGCTGTTGAGAGTGCTACTGCAGAAACTGCCTCAGAGGAATGAATTGAGATAAGTGAAACAGTTTTATCAAATGCTGAAATGTCTCAAGAAACAATGTTAAAAACATTGTTAGAAGAAGAGGAAAGATGTGAAAAGTGTAAAAAGTTGTTGCAGGCAGAGTTAGCAAAGTTTCGTGCCAGGAGCACTCTTGACAGAGAGCGCGGTCGGACTGACACAAAGAATTGTGATGCAGTAGCATCAAAAGAAACTGCCGCTTCAGATGAGTGCAGTGACAAAACTGTCAAAATAAATGTAGCTTCAGGTAAAAACATGGTTGGCAGTGGAAACACTGAGCGTAGCGTGTGCCTAAAGCCATCTGAAGCTTCACAGAAAAACACAGAGTCCCAATCAAACCCCTTGCAGCCCCAAGTTACATTGTCTGACCTAAAAAATAGCCAGAAAAACATTTCTTCCTCACAATTGGACATGAAATGCATAGAGGTTGACTCGTCTTCAGGAAACAATACAAATATATCTGGCCTGAAGGAAAAGCCAGAAAATGTAAATGAGGCTACTGTAAAATATAAGAAATCACCTGACATTCATTCCGACAGCACTGTATATCAAACTGACCCACAAGATCAGGTGGGAGCAACAACTTTTTTATTCTTAGCCAGAAGTGGATCTTTAAAACCAGGTGCTAAAGATGAAAGGACAAATAAAAGAACTGCCCAGATTAGATATACTACAAATGTGGTACTACAGGTTATGAAATCATTAATTTTAAATTCATTGTTTCTAAACGCCTTCAGACCTTTGTCAGTTACCACATATTGACACATGTTACATTATGACATGTGTAATTTCCTGGTGTTCTGAATGGTAACCACCTCTTTTGTTTCTCAGTCTGTAAATGACTGTGTACCACTTTGTCTATTATATTAATCTGGTGTAGTTGTAACATGGGCTATGTGGGCAGAACAGTCAGATCTTTCAGGGAAAGAATACAAGAACATGTGAGATATATTGTGAATAAAAGGATGGATAAGGCTGTTGGAAGGCATTTCCTTGAAAAGCATAATTCTGATCCCAGATGCATGAAATGTATTGCAATTGAATAGGTAAAATGTGGGAATAGAGGTGGCAATCGTACTGATCTCCTATTTGAAAGGGAAAACTATGGGATCTACAGATTAAATACTGTGAGTCCAAATGGCTTAAATGAGATGTGGGATCTGAAGTCATATCTTAGATAGCATCTGTGAATGAAACACCCACTTCCCCCTTCCCCTTGTGGAAACTAAACCTTTGTATTTAAAGTATGTTTCCTGTAAAGTAACATGTTAAACCTGCTGCTTTATGAGATTCTGATTATTCTCAGTTTCCCCTTATTCTTCAGGTCTGAAAGCAGCCATGGATCTGGGTTTGGAGACTCCCCACTGTCTTATGCATGAAGTCATGAATCTTTGGGACTTGCCCCTTAAAAATTAAGATAACTTGATGGACTAAAATATATCGGTTGGTGGGGTCCCACCAAGCTTAGATACATCATTGTAATATTTCTGCAGATACATTATAATGTTAAAATATTCAGATTGGGAATAGCTTTATCTGGCATTTTATTTTCAATAAATATAGTCTGCATTATGACATCAGATAAGACAAAACTGAACAGAATTGTTAAGATAGAAATGAACCAGAAGATCTTTGCATTCCCTACCTATTTTGGAAATATATTCATTTATTTTATAACACTGAATGAATTTATAATAAAATAAAATAAAAGTATGTATTGTTTTGTAGCTGTGATGATGCAGTGGTGTAGCAGTGTTGTAACTGTTAATACTTGCACTGGGAGATTGTAGTAAATGACTTAGTCAAAAAATTATAGAAAAGTTTTGTAACCTAATTTTGAAGACAGTGTACCAATCATTAATATGTATGTTAATTTTAATATTATTAATTTAAAGCATTGACTTTTTTATGATGTCATCAAGTAGGGACTATCAAAATGAATCAATGGGCAGGATTCACAAACCGTTCCAGAACTAAGTCCCACTCCATAACTCCTGGGGCGGACTGAAATCGCCGCAGCAGCAGTGAGTGCGATTCACAGCCACAGCTGTTGCGGAGGGTGTTATGGCTGCTCCCACAGACAGTAACATCATTCCGCAGCTGCGGTGATATCCCAGGCAACACTGCCCAAACACTGCCGTACATCGTGGTGCTGGTCATAATCCGGCTCCAACTTTGTGAATACCCACCGCTGCAATACTCCTGCAACTCTGCAAGTGGCAATCCTCTTGTGCCAACATTTTGCCACAGCTGCGGGACTTTCACAGGGTTTGTGAATCCTGACCAAAGTCTCTGTAATGTTGCCCCCTCATAAAGCCTTAATGAGAAGGCAAAGCACTGGGGTATCTTGCTTGTGTGTATGACCAGCATTTTGTTATGCTTTCGAGCAGTTTGGCTGAAATAAAATATAATTTTTGAAGCATCAAATTTGCTCTGCTGTCTATTCTCTGGAGTGCAATTATACCTTTTTTTCGTGACTTTTTTTCAATGGTCACTGGAAAAAGCCCTCATCAAAGCATACTGGAAGAAGATGCCAGAAGAAAATTGGCTGCCTGACCCAGAATGGCAACCAACAAACTTCTTTTCACAATCCTCCCTGGAATGGTGCCCACCGACAGAGAAGCAGGTACCTGCACCACTGGTAATCAGTGACTCTATTCCAACAAAATCAGCTTATTTGGACCCTAAGGACAAAGAAACATTTTTCTGATTCAAGACACTGTGCCCCCTCCACTACCACCTGGGGAGCAAGAACATGAAATGGTGCAGCAGACCGAACATGACTGTTCAAAAAGCAATAAAGAACAACCTAATGATCCTCTTCTTCAGACACCTTTGCTTTCAGACCTTTTTTCAAAAACTAGAAAAGAAGCTGCACCTAGGAGAAATGCAGTTATGATACGCTATAAAGGGTGGTTGGAAACAAGACCTGATAGGTTATACGTTGGGAGAAATTTACTAAAAGAATCCTTGCATTTCTCTCCAAAAGAGGTGTTTACATTCATAAACATATCAGGCGAAGACAACTTTGACATAAGTTTTAGATCCTGTTATGCCCTAGACCTCTTCTGGCAGAGGTACAATCAAGTAAAGTTTTCTCCTCTGTGGACCTCCTTAAGGTCATCCCCCTATCAAAACCACTTATTAAGTCTGTTACCATTACGTTCAGGAATGAGGGGGTCCACGAAGAGGACATCACTTATTGGTTGTCCCAAAAGTGCATTGTTTTGAGCTCGACAGAAGCAATCTTAGACTCTGAGCTATTCTGGACAGGGAGGTGGAAGTACAAGGTGAAACTGAGACAAAATAACAATGTGATTGAGCATATACTGAACCCCTTTCTTTTGGGAAGGGACAGGGGGTGTTTTTATACTGGACAACCTTGGGCCTGCTATAAGTGTGGAGCCCGAACACATTTGCCCACCATTTGCGACACCCCTCATTATGATAATTGTGGAGAAGTGGGACACAGTATTCAAAAGTGTGCTAGTCAGACCAGATGTGACCTCTGCAAAGAGACAGACCATGTTTTTTGTGAATGCCCATGAGTGGCCAAAAACAAAGCCTCTATAATTAGTCCAGAATTACTTATTCAGATGGCACAGGATGAGGCAACAAAACCCAAACATGCCAGGACAGTGGATCCCCCTTCCCCTTCGAATCAACAACAAGACTAACCCCAGGGACAAGATTTAGACCCCACAGAAACCCCCAAGGGTCCTGAGCTTCATGTGCCACCTGACATCCCTGACCCTGTGAAATTTCCTCCAGTGTGTTACCAAGACCACCAACAAATCAGGATGAAGAAACTAAAAGGGCTTCAAACCCCCTCCCCCACAAACAACACCATTTCAAAGGAGACGTGTGACTAGGAATACTAAGCCTCCCTCCTTCCAGTACAAGAGATGGAACTTTTCAGTGCTAGCCCCTACATGGGGGGAATCAGATATGGAGATTGGGGACTCAGACACTCAGTCTCAAAATAAAGGGAATGTGGAAAAAAACACTGAGATAGCAGATTATAAAGGGAAAAAGAGGGAAAAAAAGAGCCCTTAACACCAAACACATGAAACATGGCAGAGTTTTGTATAGGGTCCATGAACTGCTGCAGTCTCCTAAATACAACAAAAAGACATGCTGGGCCAGATTTTCAAAAGGCCCTTAGATCCGTGCAGGCTACATCAAACAACCAGCTTGAATCAGATCTAGGTGCGCCAAATACTGTGCACCATATTTTGCAAGAAAAGTATTCTCTGTGACAAAGTCCCCCAAACTAACGCAAGAGGTCCACTGCGTCAACAAAATGGCGTAAGGGATGAGAATGATGCAAGCTGCACCAAAATAAATGGTGGAAGCTGAGCCAAAAAGGGTGCAAGCTGAGGCAAAAAAAATGACTCAAGGAACAAAAATGACACAAACTGAGTAAAAAATGGTGCAAACTACATAAAACAAGCATTTGTCAATGCCGAATGTTTGCTTGCTGGCATTGGCAGTGGTAGTGTAGAAGTTACAGAGCTGCGTAATAGGAATGGCAGTGAAGTATTGAACTGAAGCCAACCCCACCACCACCCTGCAGAGAGTGACAGGCATTGGGGTGTGCGTTTGGGTCGTCAGGCATAGCAACCCACGCCATTTCACCACACCCACCCTGCAGAACTGACAAGTGTCACAGTGTTCCTTGTGGTCTTTGGCCCTTATGCACCCATTTCATTAGGAAATATGGTGAGATGGGTGCGTATAGAGAATGGGGTGAAGTTTGGGGCCGAAGAGTCCAAGGCATACCTCGATGCCTCTCACTGACTGGAGGATGTGGAAATGGTATGAGCATCACAGGCAAGAATCCCAAGCACACCCCTGATTCCTGTCATTCTCTATAGGGTTGGGCGATAGTTGAAAACCCTAATACCTCAGGCATTCGTTGGTATTTTCACCCAAATTTTCAACATGTTTGTTTTGTGACCCCACCTCATGAACAGGGGGAATATCAGTTTGTTAGACGAAAACTGCTTATGCACAGTGACTATGGCATTTAGCACCACAGGTGCAAAAATATTCCAAACAGGATGTAAAAAATGACAGCTGTACTCTTTCATGGGGAGGTGTAAAAAATGGCTATGTTGCAAATGTGTAGTAAAAATATTTAAAAAAATTGTGAAGTCACGAGCGTACATAGAAACTGTGCAACGCACACCCATAATATAATTAGGTTGGGGATTTCTTACAGCAGATTGTCAACTCAGGCATTTTGGTGCCTCCGATCATGAACAGTGTCACTGTGATTTTCTTTATCTGTGCCGAACAATGATTTCCCACAGCGACCACGCCTCTGCACTGAAAGTGTGAAAACACACTTCAGCCATGTTGTGAAAAATGGCAGCTGTACTGTTCATAAGGAAGTGTGGAAAATGTCACTGGTGAAAATCTGGACTGAAAATATTACAAAGTCATGAACTAATGAGGGTGCGGAAACCGCGCAATGCTGACTCGTAATACAGTCATTTTATGGACTTTGTCACCAAATTTTCAACATAGCCATTTTAAGACCTCTGCTCATGAACAGTGTAACTGTGATTTTCTTAATCTGTCCTAAACATTGCTTTTCGCACCAACAGCACCATTGTGCGCCATATGTGCGAAACACATTTTGGGTGACATATGAAAATTGCAGCTGTACTGTTCATAAGGAAGTTTAATAAAATGGACATGTTGAAAATCTGGAGTGAAAATATTAAATTTGCAAACTTACGAGCATGCATAGGAACTGTGCAACGCATGCTCGTAAAAGTCATTTTTAGGAATTTTTTCACCAAATTTTCAACATAGCCATTTTAAGACCTCTGCTCATGAACAGTGTCACTGTGATTTTCTTAATTTGTCCTGTACATTGATTTCGCACACCGACTGTGCCTGCATGGGCGGAAACACGTTTTGGGTGAGATGTGAAAAATGACAGCTGTACTACTCATAAGAAGGTGTGGTACAGTGGCAATGTTGAAAATCTGGAGTGAAAAATATTAAAAAATTTGCGAACTAACAAGGCCGCATGATTTGTACAACGCGACGTCAGAAATAACAGTCATTTTTTCAAATTTTTAACCAAATTTTCAACATAGCCATTTTAAGACCTTTGCTCATGAACAGTGTCACTGTGATTTTCTTAATTTATCCTGTACATTGATTTCGGCACACGACTGCGCCATTGTGCGCTACATGGGTGAAAACACATTTTGGGTGAGATGTGAAAAATGACAGCTATACTACTCATAAGAAGGTGTGGTAAAATGGCAATGTTGAAAATCTGGAGTGAAAATATTGAAAATTCACGACCTTACGACCGTGCGTAGGAACTGCACAATGCACGCTTGTAAAACAGTCATTTTTAGGACTTTTTTCACCAAATTTTCAACATAGCCATTTTAAGATGTCTGCTCATGAATAGTGTGACTGTGATTTTCTTAATTTGTCCCGTACATTGATTTCGCACACCGACTGCGCCATTGTATGCTACATGGGTGAAAACAAATTTTGGGTAAGATTTGAAAAATGACAGCTGTACTACTCATAAGAAGGTGTAGTAAAATGGCAATTTTGAAAATCTGGAGTGAAAATATTGAAAATTCGCGAACTTACGAGCCTGCGTAGGAACTGCGCAACGCACGCTCGTAAAACACTCATTTCTGGGAATTTTGGCACCAAATTTTCAACATGGGGTTTTTGGGACCCCTTCTCATGATTGATGTCACTGTCATGGTGTTCTTCAGGCCTGAAGGGTGATTTCACAGTCACTGCACAGTCACTGCGCGAAATCACCCTTCGGCCCTGAATAACGCCATGACAGTGATATCATTCATGAGAAGGGGTCCCAAAAACCCCATGTTGAAAATTTGGTGCAAAATTCAAAACATGCCTGAGATATGCAATAAAGTTGAACCCCCATCTAGCCCATTATACAGCTTGCCTGCATTTCCTCAGTTCGCAGTCGGCTTTGAAGAGTGCAGACGTGTTCCCGGTCCACCAAAGATCGTCGCGCCGGAGTCCGGAGGTAAGTATGGGGTGGGGGAGTGGGGAGGCTGGGTGCGCAGTGGGTGGGTGCGGGTTGTGGAGGGGCGGGAGACTGCGTGGGACCGTTTTTTCTTCATAGGTAAAAAATAAAAACGATGACAGGGACGCTGCACGCTGGGGTGGGCCTTAGGTGGCACAAGGACGTTGAGGCGTTCAGCCGACGGGATTGGGCACCCCGTCGGCCTAAGGAATAGATTGCCAAGCTGGGGTGGGCTCCCCAGCGTGCACTTACTACTTGGGAGGGGAGGACAGTGCAACCGACGGGGATTGGGCACCCGAGGCTATATTAGTTGCCACGCTGGGTGGGCACCCAGCATGGCATTTGAAGCCTTTGGGGAGGAGGGGAACGCAGCACAGCCGACGGATTGGGCACCCCGGCCAGCTATACAGTGCATGCGGGGGTGCGCACGCCCGCGCAGCATGCGGCAGTGTCTGTGTGGGGGAGCTGCGATGAGCAGGTGACATCTTATCGCTGCTCACTCAAGCGTAGCTCCCCCTTTCAACTGTATGCCACTGCATTTTGGAGCGTGTCATAGACAGCTCCAGAATGCATTGGCTTACAGGGGCCGCACCTGCCAGCACACTGACTAAATTGTAGGAGGAGGTGACACACCTCCGAAATCTCCGATGATGGCACTATGTTTCTTGCACTTGCGTGCAAGCAAACATAAAAATGATGCAAGCTGAGTCAACAAAATGGTGCCTGCTGAGGCAAACAAATGGTGCAAGTTGAGTAGAAAAATTGATGCAAAGGATGGGAATAACACAAGTTTAGTAAAAAAATAACAGCAGATGAAATGGCCTGGACTAAGCCTCTAAAATGTTTTAAACTAGTCCTGCAGGAGAATACTGGTCCTTAATAGTAGCATAGTCATGTCTGACCACCTGCTGTGGGTCTCTTTATATGCTTTAGTGTCCCTTAGACCAGTCTGGCTGGTCTAACAGTGACATGCATCTTAGGCACAAGGACAGTACTTGCATTCTTTGAAAATCCCAAATAAAGGGATGGTGCATCATTTTGGTGATGCAGGCATCACTTCAGACATGGTGCAGACATTTTTTTGGTGCAAGCATAGGGCAAGCCACTCTGGCACATGCAGACCTGTTTTTGGCACAAGCACCATTTAAAAATCAGAATTGGTGCAAGGTTTGACGAATCCTGCTCCTTGTGTCAGTTGTTTTTGATGCAAGCACCCTGCATTATTCTTTGGCCTTTGAAAATCTAGCCTGCCGTTTTTCAGCTGGTACATAACTCTAATGTAGATATCTGCCAATTAAAGAAAACATGGATGTTTACACTGGACCAAGCCAGTCTGTTTCAGTTAGAGTGGATATGGGGACCCTCCTTCTGGTTCTTTGGGCCTGATAGAGCTGATGGTGTAGGCATAATCTTTAAATCTTTCTCATTTACACTATCTAAACTGGTAGATTTACTGCCTGATTGGGTATTGATATTAGATGGGAAATGGAAGAACTCTTCATATAGATTTATTACAGTATATGGACCACAGTCTAAAGCTGAAAGAGTTGCCCAACTAAATGCAGTACAGCCATATCTAGCAACATCCTCTTACTTTATTATTGGGGGATTTTACTGTGGACTGCCAAAACTAGGTTGATCCCTAGAGGGGAGAAAAGCCCGTTGCAATTTAAATGCATTAACAAGGAGCACTGAGATGGCTGATATAATTAGCTGTGCAACTCTCCAGACCCAGGGTCCAAAATAAACCTATAAAAGGGGAAAATTAACCTCAGTAATAGATCATTTCTTCATCTGAAGAAATATGCCAACCCCCAGGCTGCACATATTTCCTCTAGAAAGTTCAGATAATTTGATGCTAAAACTCTCATTTCAAAATCAACCCCCATCTAATCCTAAAAACCGGCATCTGAATACATCTAGCCTAGTGGATCCCTATGTCCAAAAAGGGATAAAGAGATTATTATGGGTCAGGTCCTCCATGTGTGAACTTTATGACAACATATGGGAATGGTGGGAGGATACAAAAAATGCATTATGAAATGGTTCCAGACTTTTGGTAAACAGAGACAAAGAAACAAGTTTCTTAAATATTTAAAACCATGAAACTAGCTGAAATACTTATTTACAGTAGCTGCTACATCCAGGGAGGATTTTTCCTTCCAAATTGAGCAAATAAAGAGTGAAATAAGAGAGGTTCAATATGATAGGGCCAAAACCTTATGAACTGAATTGCAGTTTGGAACACAAAAGGCTCCAGCTGGAGACCCTTTTGAGGTTTTCAAAAGCTAGAAAGGATTCTTTGTCCCTTAACAGTTTAATAAATGAATTTGTTCATACTGTAGAATCCAGAGAGGAAATCCACAGATAAATTTTCACCCATTTACAATCCCATAACATAATGGTACCCCCTCTTAACTGAGATATAACCTCATGTCTCAAGGAAGTATAAGTCTCGCCACCCACTGGGGAAATTAAGGCCTTGAGCATTCCCATTGATGTCCAGGAAACAGAAAATTCTATAAAAACTCTGAAGTTAGGCTCATCACCTGGACCAGATGGTCTGCCATATGAGTTCTATAAGTCTTTCATAACTATACTTGCAACATATTTGCAGATCGTTTTTAAATACATCCTTCTTTCAAACATAGTCCCCTCTTTTTTCACTTCAGGCCTGTTAGTGTTCCTTTTCAAATCAGGCAATAGAAAGAAGATTTTCAACTGGAGACCAATCACACTGTTAAAGGTGGACTTTAAGATATTATCCTTAACCCTGAATAATAGATTAAGAAAAGTAGCAAGTACCTTAATACATCCATCACAATTTTGTGGGGTCCCAGATAGAAAATTCCAGCATGCCCTCATGATAATTAGGGATGTAATATAATATTTTGCTCTTAAACAAAAGCAAGGATGTATAGTTTCACTTGTATACCATCCTTTTTTATTCCACCCAAAAGCATTATGGGATCCTCGTTTGTTTTATTAATTGGATAAAATCATTATATTCATTAATGGTCAATACCAGCAGGAACATCTGCCAGAACTAGACTCATAGTGGATTCCCTGCAGGGGGAGGGCCTCAAACAACTGGTACAGCAACCCACAAGAGACAGGGCTATCCTAGATCTAGTACTGACTAACAAAGAAGGGATCACAGATCTCCAGGTAGAAGGTCACCTGGGGGCCAGTGACCATCACATGGTATGGTTCAATTTGACTACTACATCTAAATCATCCCATTCCAAGGCAAAAATATGGGACTTCAGAGGAGCTGACTTTGATAAGATGGCCAACAGAGTTAAGCTAGCCCTGGCAAAAGAAACACAGGTGAGGTACATTCAAAGTGGGCAAGCATTATGATGCAATACGAAGCAACATCCCATTGTGTTAGACAGAAAAGGAAGTGCAAAAGAAGAAGGAAACCGCTTTGGTTCTCAAATACAGTAGCAGAAAAGGTCAGAGCCAAAAAGGCTGGCCTCGGAAATATAGAGGAACACAGCGGGATGAAGATAGGGAGGCATACCAAACTGCCCTAAGGAAAGCAGGTAAGGCAGTAAGGCAGGCAAAGTCCCAAACTGAGGAAACACTAGCACGAACAGTAAAAGAAGGTGACAAGACTTTCTATAGATACATTAGTGAAAGGAGAAAGTCCAGAGGGGGTATTGCTAAGCTTAATGGAGAAAAGGGAGCATGTGAGGAGGAGGACCCTGTAAAGGCATCTATCCTAAATAGATACTTTTGCTCAGTATTTACTGAAGAGAAGGTTGGCAGGGCCCACAGCTCAGCATCATGGACACAGGGGGAGGGAGGTGAGCACTACTCCCTTCACAAAAAGAAAAGGGAGTCCTACAAGAGCTTGCTAAGCTCAGGGTGGATAAGGCAATGGGACCTGATGGCATACATCCCAGGGTACTTAAGGAGCTAAAGGAGGAACTAGCAGAGCCATTAGCAGAATTGTTTAGTGAGTCTCTGAGCACAGGAGAGGTCCCAGAAGACTGGAGAAGGGCTCATGTGATCCCGCTCCACAAGAGTGGTAGCAGAGAGGAGGCGGGGAACTACAGACCGGTCAGTCTTACCTCAGTAGTGGGCAAGATTATGGAGGCACTCCTTAAGGAAAGGATAGTGCAACTCCTGGAATCCATAGGGGCACAGGATCCAAGACCACATGGGTTTACAAAAGGAAGGTCCTGTCAAACTAATCTCATAGATTTCTTTGACTGGGTAACCAGAGTGGTGGACCAAGGGGGAGCAGTTGATGTCGCCTACCTTGACTTCAGCAAAGCTTTTGACACTGTTCCACATAGAAGATTGATAAATAAGCTGGGTAGGCTCGGGGTGGGTCAGAAGTTGGTCAACTGGGTGGCAAACTGGTTGACGGGCAGAAAACAGAGAGTGGTGGTAAATGGTATACAGTCAGAGATGCAAGTCACAAGTGGGGTACCTCAGGGATCAGTCCTGGGGCTAGTCCTCTTCAACATCTTCATTAGTGACCTTGAAGATGGACTAGAGGGTAAGGCTTGTCTGTTTGCAGATGACACCAAGATCTGCAACAGAGTAGATGATCCAGATGGGGTGGGCAGAATGAGAAGAGATCTGGATAAACTAGCAGAATGGTCAGAAGAGTGGCAACTGGGATTTAATGCAAAGAAGTGCAAAATCATGCACATAGGGAAGAGAAACCCTGAAGCCACCTATAGGCTGGGAGGGGAGTTGCTAGCAGTCACAAAGGAAGAAAGAGACTTGGGCATCATCATCACTGATGACCTAAAATCATCCAAGCAGACCTCTAAGGCAGTAGGTAAGGCTAGGGGTGTTAGGTGTATTAGTAGGGGTATCATAAGTTGTAAGAGGGAGGTAATAATCCTCTGTACAAGACACTGGTTAGTCCCCATCTGGAGTACTGCGGCAGTATTGGAGGCCACACCTTCACAAGGACATTAACCAAATTGAGGCAGTCCAGAGAAGGGCAACCAAAATGGTGCAGGGACTGCATCAGAATACATATGAGGACAGATTAACGGAGCTCAATATGTATACCCTTGAGCAAAGGAGGGAGAGAGTGATATGATTGAGGCATTCAAACACCTTAAGGGCATAAACAAGGTGAAAGAGTCTAACATGTTTAAATATAAGAAAAATAGCAGGACAAGAGGACACAGCATGAGATTAGAGGGAGGCCGATTAAGGGGGAATGTGAGGAAATTCTTTTTCACAGAAAGGGTGGTGGATGCATGGAATGGCTTACCACAAGAAGTGGTGGCTATGAATACAGTGCAGGGCTTCAAACAGGCATAGGATAGGCATAAGGGAGCAATACAAATGACTATGAATAGATAGGCCACTGACAGAGCAAAGGCCGATGGCACATTTATAAGGTAGAAAAAGAAATGGGCAGACTGGATGGGCCTTGCGGTCCTTATCTGCCGTCAACTTCTATGTTTCTATGTTTCTAATGACAGTAAACCCAGTTATTAAAGAAAAGATTACCCCATGCATTAAAATCTCTATGGGTGTTAGGCAGGGATGCCCCCTAAGTCCACTCAATTATATCTTCTCCGTCGACTCCCTACTTAGATGATTGCACAATTCTATAAACTGGCAAGGCCTCTCAGGTGAAAGAGTCCAAGAGTTTGTAAAAGTACAGGCTTAAGCAGATGATATCTGCCTATTTTTATCAGAAACTACCCAACTACCTCAAATACTACAGGAATTTCAAGATTATGCAACAATATCAAATTCCAGTTTAAATATTGGGAAGTGTAAAGGGCTCTTTATTTATTTAGTTTTTGTTGACTGGGTAGGCACACTCGACAGCATAGCTGCCTATTTTCAGGTGCGACCCGGGAGATTACAACAGAGGGTGGGTACATAACAGTAAATACAGGGATAAGTCAGGCAAACAAGAAATCATTACAGGCCTTCATAGGCCATCCCTGCCCTGTTCCAGCAGTTACTCAGGGGATACAGATCTCAACAGAACCAATTAACATTCTAGGAATAGCCTTCAGACCTCAGAACTGCCCACAAGACAAATGGGATTGTGCTTTGAAGAGAGCAGAATGTAAGGTTCAGCGATGGAAGGGGTGGAAGTTGTCAAAAACTAAGGGAATACATATTATTGAAAGATTCATAATACCATGTCTTTTATATGTAACAATGATTTTTCCCCCTCCAATATCTCTGGAGACAAGGCTTTATGCCTGCTTCTTCCAGATGTTGTGGTGAAGTAGGCATAACCCAATAAAGCAGTGCAACACATACTTACCAAAAAGGCAAGGAGGCCTGAGGATAGTGGATCCCACAACCTGTTTCCACTCTTCTTCTCACAGACCATCAGAATAGGCCTCCAACCTAGAGACACTCTACAATATCACTGGGTCATAAATAATCTAAGTGACTTTTTCCAAATGTGGGGGGGAAACCCCTCCCATCCCAAACCTACACCTCGATTGAAACTCCCAGAGATTTTCAAACCCAGTGTAAAGAAATAAAATAGATGGGCCATATCTAAAAACTTGATTTGCCAAAAATCTGGTCCCCGGTTATATAATGCCATTCTGGCTAAAATTCATCCAATAGAACCAGAGTTTAAAAATTGCCCCTCACCCTTAAGAAAGAAAGTGCTGCAAAAATTGACTAATACAAGAATTCCTGTGCATATGTGGGAAATACTATGATTGTCAGCTTACGGGAGACTAAATGTAAGGGGCAATTCTAAACATAAAAAACAGGAACAGAGGAATTGCCCTTACATACGAACATGCCAGCAGAAGCAGGCCTTGCGGTCTATCGAGTCTGCTGGATTGTGCAGCTGCCCCATCCTCACCCCCTCATCATAATCCCCCTACTCTGTCCCACCCCTCTTAAAGCTGTCCACTGTACTACAGGAAACCACCTTCTCAGGCAGAGTATTCCACCTATCCACCACTCAATCTGTGAAATAATGTCTCCTGATTTTCACTTCTGAATCTTCCCCCCTAGAGTCTTAGCTGATGCCCTTTCATATCCCTCGTCATTCTAATCCAGAAAATCCCTTCTGTATTAACCTTGTTTATCCCCCTAAGGTAGTTAAAGGTTTCAATCATATCCCCTCTATCCCTCCTCTCCTCCAGGGAGTACATGTTCAGCTCTCCCAATCTCTCCTCATAGGATCTCCCTTCCAATCCCTGTATCATCTTAGTCACCCTCCATTGCACCCCCTCCAACAATTTTATATCCTTCTTCAGGAACGGGCACCAGCACTGCATGCAGTATTCCAGGTGTGGCCTGACAAGAGACCTGCATAGAGAAAGGATCACCTCCTCCTTTCTGAAGGAGATTCCTCTTGCTATACACTCTAGCATCCTATTGGCTTTCACTGCCACCTTCCTGCACTGGGATGAGTTGTTCATGTTGCCCATTATAAGCACCCCCAGATCCTTTTCCTCCTCAGTTCATGTCAGGCCATAGAGGAGACTATGGAACACTGCTTTTTCACAGGTTCCTGTGTGAAACAACCGTGGGAATTTCTAGCCCTGAAATGGAACCTAGATTGGTTAAGATATCTGGAATATGAAATCCTTGTAGTAGGTAACTGCCCTCGTTTAGACAGTAAACATGATATGGAAACGCTAATAGTATTTTTTTGCCTTACATTTAATTCATGGCAAGCAAGATGCCAGTGGGCCTTGCAACAGAGGCTGATGTCTTATGAAACTTTTAGTGTGTTACTTCTCATGCAATGAATTCTATATATATAAAAGGATAGCTCTATGCATACTTCTAACAAAGTATTCAAATGGTGGAAGGGCTTCTCAATATTTACAAAATACAAATAAAAGAGTGCTGGAATGTCAAAATGTTTCAAGAATCAAATCTAAAAGAATCATAAAGGTATATCTAGGAAAGAAAAGAGATGAAGGAGAGTAATATGGACTTGAAAAATGTAATAGATATAAAAAGTAAAAAGGTTTCCTTTTATGAAGTATGAATTTTTGGGAACAAAGGTGTTTGTTCCTTTCACATTTTCTTTACTTGATTTGTTTATGTCCTTCTTTTGTTTGGCTAAAAGTACTTTTTTTTTTTTTTAGGTTATTGAGGTTCTGTTTGTATATGTTTATTTTTGATGTGTTTATTTTCAATAAAAATTCCCCTACTCTTTTTGAGAAGTGCCATGGGATCTTTAACATCCATCTGAACAACCACCAGAACAGGCAGACAGGACCTCAGTTTAATGTCTCATCCTAAAGACAGCACCTCAGGAATGCAGTACCCCCTCATGATGCACTACAATGTCAGTATTGGTATTTACCCCATGTGTCTAGCGTGGGACTAGAACCCACAACCTTTTGATCTTCCAGCCTCAGAGATGAGTGTGCAACCTGCTGAGCCACTGACATTACATCTGCTACATCTACTGTCCTCCACTTCATAATGGCAATGACCAAAAACCACACAAGAAAACCATGAGTACCATGTCGGTGACCAGAGGTCCCCCCCGCTCCATGAGTTGTGTCCCCCCCCCCCGGAGTTGGTGCATTTAATAATGTGGGTGTAAAGGTGCCTCACAAGGGGCATATGAAGCCCCTGCAAAAAGAGTGATCACCATAAGTGGCTGCTCTATTGTGTGTACCGTTTTTGGTCATCACCATTATGAATTCACTATCTTGATGTGGGATCTAGAAACTCTATGATCTTCTCCATTACAGACATCAGGCTGACTGGCCTTTAATTCCCTGGCTCATCCCTTTTCCCACTATTGTGCAGCAGAACCCCATCTGCTTATTGGTTTACATTTTTATTCTTACTTTTGTGTATCAGAACCCAATCAAAAAAGCCAACCAGCTTCATCTGACATGAACTCCTCCAATGAACCCATGCTGCCAAGTGTATTGAAGTCCATTTCCATCCAGGAAACCCACTAGTCTCTCCTTTATTATGGTCAGTAGTAACTTCCCCACTACAGTTGGCAGACTGGCAGGTCTCTTTTCCCCTGGTTCACCCCTAGTTCTGCACATGTGTAGGGGTGCTACATCTGCTGTCCTCCACTCCATTGGCACCTCCCCCATCTTCCATGAGCTATTAAAAAGCTTTGCTAGTATGGCAGCCAGGACCTGTCCCATCTCATTCAGCATTTGTGGATATAGCCCAGCTGGGCTTTCTGATTTGCCCATCTTTAGTGCATATTTATTAAGTTAAGCAGCATGTTTTTCTAGGCCATGAGGGTTGCGTGCCTTAGTTAGCATGGACAAGTCCAGTTAGAAGGGAACAGAGTATACAGTGTGTACCTTGGAGTGGGGATACTCTGCTGTGAAGTCACTGATAGTTAGGTGACAGACTGATGACTGCACAATCTGATGTAAACATCAGGTCAGGTTTCATCTATCCTTCTATACAAGAGGCTTTTGCATGAGGGATCACCATTTTCTTATTCTAGTCCCACAGATCTCTGTTGAGATCTGAAGTCCAAATTATGCACAAGATGCCATTCAGGTGTCCTGCCCATGCTGGCATATATTCTGGAACTCAGCAGCACTCCCACTGTATAAATGCCCATGAAGGCAGTCAGTGTCCTATCCTGACTGAGAAAAGGCAGGAACTTTGTAAGTATTTTGACTGGCAAAACATGCATGGATATATGCTGCCATATGTAAGCTACATGTAAGTGTTTATGTAGTAATTATATGCAGGCAATATGCAATGATTGTGACATTTTTGTTCTATGAAAAATTAATGCAAGAAAAATTTCTCGCCAATATCATGAAATGCAAAACAAATTTGAGCGTTGCTACTGAACTGCAGTATTGGTTTTACATCCTGAAGTGGAGCCTACAGCTCTCTAGCTCTAGAGGAGGGTGTTCAACTTGCTGAGCCACTGACACTGTGCTGTTTGAGTGTTTTGCAAAAAAAAGTATATAAACAGATATGCAAGCAATAATCTTGACACATTTTTACATATTTCTTGTATTTTTAAAAGGAAATGTATTCATTCAGTTCCCAGGTTAGAGGGCAAAACTCTGAATAGATGATTTAAGAGATGAAGGTTCAAACCCTCTGGGTGAATTCAAAGTCAAACTTATTAAAAGAGGGCAAATTGAAAGTAAAACTCTCTTTTAAAATTATATCACAAAACCAATAAACACATATTGTAGGAGCAGAATGAAGACATTTCCTTTTTAAAATGCAAGAAATACAGTATGTAATAAGGTATCAAGTGTATTGCTTGCGGATCTGTTTCTATACTTTTTTGCAAGAAAACTTGAACAGCATGGTGTCTGACTTGCTTGCAAGTTCTCCTCTAGAGCTAGAAAGCTGTAGGTTTCATTCTCACATCAGGATATAAAACCAATACTTTTGTACAGCGACCCCACACACAGTTTTTCTTACATCTCATGTTATTGTCAAGGAAATGTTCTTGCAGGAAGCAAGGAATATTTATTACATGAATTTTTCATGCAAGAAAAACATCACAAATCCTTGCATATTCCTTGTATATAATTCTTCTGTAAAAATGTCCATGTGGTTTGCATATGCCAGCATATATTGCTATATGTTATAAATACTTACACAGTTCTTGCCTTATTTTAGGTAAGGGTAGCCTTGCTAGGGCTAGCAAGGGTTCAATGGGAGAAGTAATATCCCCAGGAATCTCATGGGTTCCTAAATTCATTGAGGTTACCCACTGGCATTTCAGGGGTTAAGGTTTGAGAGCTTCACCTGGCATGTGTGCTGTACATTTTCTCCTTAGATGAGCATCAGTCAGAGTGATTCTAGTTTCAGTTTAGTAGGAGTTCAGAGGAAAGCCGATGGTGCCAGAGCTGCAAGAGAGGTCACTACATCTTGATTCTTCTCATAACCTGTGAGCCACCCCACCCTTCAGTGACATGGCAGAGGTCATCAACTGTACAGCAACGGAGTTTCTACCCTGCAGGGCAAAACTATCCACTGTGGCTGTGACCAGCCTGGACTTTTTTTGGGGGGGAAGCGGTACTACAACTTCATACTGTCTTCATTGTAATACTGTTATTTGCTGCTTACTTCTATTATCATCTATAACCAGAGATGCAGAAAATGCCTTTTCTGATACTAGCGTATTCTAACATTCTCCCTAAAATTGCCATTGCAAGAAGTTTTAAACATTATATATGTTTATTGCTGCCAAAACCATGTTCTACTATCATGAGGACAAGTGCTCCCACTAGCTATGTGCTTGACTCAGTAGGTGTCACCATTCAACCATTAGAACCTAGTAACAGAACCAATCTAAATTTTCATGGTGATTTGCATATACTGTACATCCCTTGATGCTTCATATTATTTGGGTATGTGTGATTTTGTTTTTCTTTGAAACCTGGCTTTGTTGCCAGTACTGGGTAACCCTTGCCTCAGTGCTTTTGTGCTGTGATTCTTTGTCTTTTCAGATACCATTCCTAATTGTTTACTATACCCAACTACCCCTGTTACTAGCTGTGACTGCTAGACTCTGCTTGTAGCTGTGTGGAGCCCCAAACCACCTAAGCTACATGCTGTGTCAATAGGTCCCTGCAAAATCATACATGAGTTCTGAACCATTTGTTATAATGCCTTATCATTGCATACTGGTTTCCCTCAGAGGTAATGTCTTGTATGCCTAGGTAGTAGCTGGGCAGACTAAATGGAACATAAGCCTTTTTCTGTCTATAAACATCTATATCTCTATGTACCTATGCCAGCTACACAGTCATCTGAGACTTCCCCAGAGTGGCGACTTAACTGAAATGATTTCAGACTTTGTCATCTTGAGCTCATAACTTGGATTCAACTGTCCACTGTGATTTCCATCAGCCGATACCTGCCTGTCTTTAATGAAGGAACATCTAGACTCTGCAGATGATATGGACATTTAAGTTTTCAACTGTAATTGCATCTGTTGTGCCTAAATCCCCACAGTCCCCATTTCCCAGATCAAGGATTCTATCTGAATGAAATACAAAGGCATTATTGGTGTGCATCCCCTCCTCAAGAGCCAAGCGTTACTGCTTGAAAATCTCCTAAACCAGGAAGTGGGGAGCTTACATGTGTATGTCACTGATGACATACATGCATAAACATAACAAGTTACTTCTCATGTATGTTGGGCATCAGGTCTAGGTAACAGAAGTTATTTTTTTACTTGAATTTTTTTAATTTAATTGTAATTTTTCTTTATATTTGCACTGCCCTCCTTCCCCTTCTCCTGGGTTGCCCCTGGAAACGAGTTTCAGATCAGTGTGCCTCTCCTGGTTACCAACATTTTAAATAAATACAAAATTATATTTATTCAATGTACTGTAGATGAGAGTCAAATCTTATAGATAAATTATATATTATAGCTACTGAAACATTCTAAATAAAAACAAAGAATTGATTAAAATGTTAGGCGGTTTATCAGCATTTATTCCCTCTTTTGGTTGGTCACAAAGGAACTCCTAATCAATAGGACAACCAAATGCACACTGCCTGATAACATTACTACAGCTTCTGCTAAACTCAAAACAGAAAATTGAAAGAAAACAGTAAAAGTTAATTCTTCATTAGAGGAGCTAATCTGAAAGTTCTACAATTTAATACATATAAATATACTAAGTAAGGGTGGTGGACAAGGAAATGAACCCATCCAGGAGCCTAATAAGGTTAATGAACCACAAGCCCAGAGGGAAAATGGCACAGGGCTTTCAGGAACATGGATATCTGCATCCTATTTGCACATTTTGGGCAATGAGATGCTCCGAAATGTTGGAAGCAAGTCCCAGAGGTTCTCACACTAAAGGCCCTAGGAGGCCCTCGCCTGCTGCTTTAAGAAACAACATGCCATGAAATCAACCCTAGCAGCAGTTCTGTGTGTCCAGTGCTGGGAGGAGCGGTGTGTTAGAGCTCCACAGCAAGTGATTCACAGAGCTGAAATCAGAGTGAGAACAGAAGGGGTGTGCAGTATGTAGTTTGCATACTTCATGCCCCTTCTCTTCTGCTCTCAGTCCAATTTCAGTTCTGTCAGTCATTTCCTGTGGAGCTCCGACACACCCCTCCTCCCAATTCTGCACACAGAGAGATGCTGCCAGGGTCAATTTCATGACATGCTGTTTCTTAAAGCAGCGTAGGACACACAGCTCGAGAATGGAGGAAAAGTAGGGGGGAGCATGTAAATAAGCAGTGTGGTAAGGACATTAAGGGAGGAGGAAGAGGGTTAAAATATGCCAAGTCAAGTAACACAAGAATGGAGGAGGCTGGAGCTAGCTTTTTAGTCAGACCTGTATTCATTTTAATGGGGACCCTCAAAAAGTTCAAGAGGACACCCAAACTTTACCTGAGGACCCCCATTTTTTCCCAGAAAGTCCAGGACCCCCTAAATAAAAATCCTACTGAGAGCTCCATAACATTATGACCTCATTAGGCCATAGGCCCCAGGATGATTTATGCACTCTCTGCACCCACTTACCTACTGTTTGTTTTATATTATACTTTAAGAGTCATGAGTACATGCTGGTGGTGGTACTGTTAACAAGCATTTGTTAATGCCGAACGTTCGCTTGCTGGTACTTGCGTTGACGTTTGGCATTTATGCAGGCTCCCCCCCAGTTGTATCCATGTCCCTTCAGCATCCATATCCCAACAGAGTACCTCTTTGCAACTCCTCTTGCATCTGAGTAACATTTCACCCTCATGCTTCTTAAGTGTCTGTCTTAGGAACCCTAATGCCCTGGTTGTGCTCAAGGGAATGAGCCTGTGTGGAAACTGCGCAACCTGCACTTGTAACACAGTCATTCAGTGGAATTATTTCACCAAATTTTCAACATAGGCATTTTGTCACCTCTGGTCATGAACAGTGCCACTATGATTTTCTTACTGTGTAGCGAACCCTGATTTCCCACAGCGACCATGCTATTCTGCGACGGAAGTGTGAAAACAGATTTCGGCCAGGATGTGAAAAATGACAGCTGTACTGTTCATAAGGAGGTATGGGAAAATGCAAATGTTGAAAATCTGGAGTTAAAATATGACAAATTTGCAAAGTTATGAGTGCACGTACAAACTGCGCAATGCACACTCTTAAAACAGTCATTTTTTTGAATTTATGCACCAAATTTTCAACATAGGCATTTTAGGATGTCTACTCATGAACAGTGTCACTATGATTTTCTTACTCTGTACTGAACATGATTTCCCACAGCTGCCGTGCTATTGCACACCGGAAGTGCAAAAACACATTTTGTCCAGGATGTGAAAAATGACAGCAGTTCTGGTCATAAGGAGATGTGGGAAAATGGAAATGTTGAAAATCTGGAGTGGAAATATTACAAAATTAATGCGCTTACGAGTGTGCGTAGGGACTGCACAACGCACGCTCGTAACAGCCATTTTATGGACTTTTGCCACCAAATTTTCAACATAGGCATTTTAGGACCTCTGCTCATGAACAGTGTCACTGTGATTGTCTTACTTTGTAGCGAACACTGATTTCCAGCAGCAACCGTGCTATTTTGTGCCAGAAGCGTGAAAACAATTTTGGTCAGGATGTGAAAATTGACAACTGCACTGTTGATAAGGAGGTGTAGAACTATGCCTATGTTGAAATTCTGGAGTGAAAATATTAAACATTCATGAACTTACGAGTGCGCATGGAAACTGCACAATGCACGCTCGTAAAACAGGCATTTTTTTGGAATTTTTTCACCAAATTTGCAACATAGGCTTTTTGAGAGCCCACCTCATGAACACCAACACTGTTGTTTTGTTACTCGGTCCCAAAAGGTGATTCTGAGCAGTGGCCGTGAAATCACCTTTCGGGACTGAATAACGTCATGACAGTGACTGAATTCATGAGAAGGGGTGTCAAGAATCCCATGTTGAAAATTTGGTGCCAAAGTCAGAAAAATGGCCGAGATATCCACCTAAGTTGGAAAACCCCTATTTAAGCCATGATACAGCTTACTGGCATTTCCTCAGTTCATGGTCGGCTTTGAAGAGTGCAGACGTGTTCCTGGTCCACCGAAGATCGTCATGCCAGGCTCTAGAGGTAGGTATGGGGTGGGGTGTGTGGGGAGGTGGTGGGCAGAGGGTGGGTGCAGGTTGGCGGGGTGCCAAGAACTCACTGAGGGTCTGTTTTCTTGTTTTACAGGACTTAAGAAGAAAAAAAAGGAAGGTTTTGGTATGCTGGGGTGGGCTCCCAGCATGTCACCTAGGTGAGGGGGTGTGGGGAGGTGGGAGCCCAGAGGGTAGGCTGCAAGGGACTCATAGAGGGACCGTTTTCTTATTTCACAGCATTGAAAAACAAAAAAATGGATGCTGCTAGTACGCTGGGGTAGGCTCCCAGTGTGCCACCTACATGTTTGCTGGGGGGGGAATGGAGCTGGCGGGGATTGGGCACCCCCGCTGGCCATACCATGTGTGTGGAGGGGGGCAAGCATAAGCATGCTGGGGCAGGCTCCCAGTGTGCCAACTTGTTGTTTTTTTTGGGGTGGGGGGCTGCAGCCGATGGGGGATTGGGCACCCCCGAACAGGAGGGTGCTGATGCTGAACTGCGCATGACAACAGTTCGGCTGAGGTGGTATGCTAATTGCATACATGCTACCACCGCTGATTGCAGCAGACCTTTTGGTAGAAGTGAAGACCAACACAGCTGAACTGCTGTCATACACAGCTCAGCATGTATTGGTCCCCTAGGGTTGCGCCTGCTACACTGAGCAGTGCATTGGGGAGGAGGGTCACACACCTCCAAAACTCATACTGTTGCAAGACGTTCCCTGCACATACACGCAAGCAAACGTAAAAATAGATGTAAGAAAATACTACTTCACAGAGAGGGTGGTTGACAAATGGACCATAATGCCAAGTGAGCTGGTAAGATCCAAGCCTGTCATAGGGTTTAAGATGGAAGGGGGACTGGTACAAGGCACAGTACCCTTAAACATGGGTCAGAGTGTACAACTGAAGGCTTAGACTAAGCCATACAGTGATAGGCTGTAGTGGGTATGGGTAGAACAGTTCAGACTCAACAGAATTCAAGTTTTTTTCTTCTGCCTGCCAAATGTCTATGTTTCTATGTGTCTGTGATTTTTAGAGATTTTGCTTTTGCATTTTTGCCAGTGTTTTTTTCTGTAGGTTTGTGGTATTTATGGTGCCTCTCATTTCCTTCACCCTTAATTTCTCTGCAGTGGATGGGTCCTCCTATAATAGGAGGAGTGACTGTGGGAAGTCTGTCCTTTGGTTCAGCATAGTCAGTACTGGAGAACTGCATGGTGTCTGCAGTTGGGAGTCACATGGCATTTGTAAGCAGGATAAATGTGCTGTCTGCTGACAGAAACATGGCATCTGTGGTCAGAACTGGCTAGGCATCTACAGTAGTTGGAAGCAGTGTGAGGTCCATAGTCAGGAGTGCTCTGGCATCTGGAGTTGTGGTGATGTGGTGATGTGGTGTCTGTGGTCGACAATGGAGTGCTATATGCAGTAGGAGGCAGCTGGAGTTTGTGGTCAGCATATGAAAGAGGTTGGAGTCTGTTGCACCTGAAACTTACAGTTTCTTAGAGTTTGGCCCAAAGATTAACTTTGTGTGTGTTTTTAATTTTTCTGAAAAAAAGTTTACTTTTAAGTTATTAAAAATTGGTTGCTTTTTGTACATTTGCAGTGCAATAGCTGAATGTTTGAAAGATAAGCAAACTGTAACAAAACTAAAGCTGCATCAGTTACACCAACTAAAAATCAGTGATGTGACATCATTTTACCAGTTACATGGACATTAGCAGTCATGTAACCAGTAAAAACAAAACGCATTTGAGTATAAAAAAACAAAATATGGGTCAGGAGATCTGGATTAAAGTTTTGTGGTTGACTGAGTAGGGTGTCAGGATGATTCCTTTTGCCATTTTAAGGGGCAAAACACTTCATTGTCTTCTGAAGCTTTCACTGGCACTGTGGGAAGGGGTGGACATTGCTTAGCCCCCCAAGAAACACAACACCACCAATATGCTAAGACTCAGCGTTGGGCTTTTTAACCCTACACATAAATATAAAGATAGATAAACAGACAGATAGATAGATAGACAGATAGATAGATACGTATATAGGCACAATCTTCTAATCCACAAGCAGCTTTCATTGGGATGAGCACATAAAAAGCCTTTGACAAAGCCTAAAGGCCAAGTCTTTTTAAGGCTCTGTCAAAGGCTGGAATAAGAAATAAACTTCCTGAATGGATTAAGCTCGTTTACCAAGTTTCAAAACTACAACTCGGAACCAATTCATTCATTTTAGAAATCTAGTACATATAACCCTTGACCCAAGCTGTTGGAATGCATCATGAAATTGAAGGCATTATTCTCCATAACACTGTATACTACAGACAATGTTCTGTTATATATGTATTATAGGGGTGTGGTCGCACCCCTATAGTTAGGGTTGAGTAGGCAGTTCAATGTTAAACTGAAAATTTTGGATTTTAATAACTTTGCAACCATTCAATGGAGCTGCACAAAATTTGGTATTCTCCTTCCTATGGGGGCAGATCTCTTGATGTGGCAAGTTATGTTCCAGTCAGATATGTGGTTTCTGAGTTACAGAGAAGTGAAAAAAAACATGTTTTTGCTCATTGTCTTTGCTGGGATTTTTCTTTGAACTTGCCTATAGCCCAGATGGTTTGGATTTTCAGTCTGAAATTTTCAGGGCAGAAAGGGACTACCTCACAGATGTGCCTTTTGCTAGTCTGGTGAAAAAATAATAAGCTGTTTTTAAGTCACTACAATTTAAAAATAAAAAAAAGTTTCTGAGCAGTAAGCACTAAAATAAAGCTGTATGAAACAAAAGAGGAATCCTGCTTTATATGAGAAAATTCCTCTTTCATATGGCCGCCATCTTGTTTCCAGTTTGTCTGAAATATTCAAATTTGTAAACACCCCAAAATGATGACCTGAGGAGGAACCAACACATGTAGCTTGTTTATTGGGACCCCTTAAGTGCATTTTGCACTTTACTGTTCAAAAAATGCCCTTAAAATGGGCTTTTATTTAATTGTCAAATTGTTCTTTCATATCCATGTAGTACAAAGTAGGATCTTACTTCGGATGACAAGATATGAAGTAAGATCCTACTTTGTGAGCCGAAAATAGGAATATTGATTTAAAAATAATTTTTTCTGCTAACATCAGTGTACCCAATCCCTGTGTCTGCAACAGACGACCCCCCCACCAGTGTGGGACAGTGGGGAGCCCACTCCCAGTGTCCTCAACAGAAGAAAACAGCCCATTGCTGACAACAGGGTGCCCAATCCTGTGTCAGCTATACTCCCCCAAGGTGGAACACTACGGAGTCCACTCCCAGTATCCCCACTTATATCATACCACCTCACTACCACCAGTACTGCCAGTGTGGGACACTTGGGAGACCATCCCCAGTGTCCTGAAATGTTTATTTACAAAAAGATGTACTTGAAAAAACAGAAAACAGTCCCCTGATATCTTTTTATTTTTTTTTAAATCCTGTAAAAAATAAAATGGTCCCTTGTCATTTCCCCAACTCCCCTTCCCATCCTGACCCTCCCACTAAGCAATCCACCACCCCGCCCCATCCCGCTAAATACTTACCATCTGAGGTCAGCAGCTGTCATCTTCTCTGGACCGGAACACATCTGCACTCTTCAAAGCCTAGCTGCAAACTGAAGAATCGAGGTAAGTGCCATATAATGGCTGTCAATGGTGCTGTGAACTTATGTTGATATCTTAGCTATTTATAGGTACATTTGCACCAAATTGTCAACTTGGACTTTTTGGGACCCCACCTCATCAACACTGGCACTGTCATTTTGTTACTTGGTCCTGAAAGGTGATTTCATGATCACTGCGCAGAATCACCTTTCGGGACCAATTAACAAAATGACAGTGCCAGTGTTGATGAGGCGGGGTCCCAAAAAGTCCAAGTTGAAAATCTGGTGTAAAAATACAAAAAAAAATGCCTGTGTTACACGTGGTTGTTGAAATTCTTCTACGCACGCTCATAGCTTTGGCAATTTTTAATAGTTTCCAAATTTTCAACATTGCCATTTTTTCACATCACCTCATGAACAGTACAGCTGTCATTTTTCACATCCTGCTGGAAACATGTTTTCATGCCTGTGGTGCACAGTGGCATGTATGCTGCGAAAAACCACATTTCTGGACCGAGCAACAAAATGACAGTGCCAGTGTTCATGAGGTGGGGTCCCCAAAAGGCCATGCTGAAAATTTGGTGGAAAAATACCTAAAAATGCCCATGTCACATGCCTTCCATTGAATTTATTCAACACACATGCATGACTTTTGTACTTTTCAATATTTTGATGCCAAATTTTCAACATAGCCATTTTTCCACACCAACTCATTAACAACACAGTTGCCATTTTTCACATCCTGCCTGAAATGTGTTTTTGCACCTGTGGTGCAGAATGACATTGCAATTGTGCATAATTACTGTATGTTTTGCCTTGCATTTCACAATTTCTCTGTACCAGGATACATGAGGTGGGGTAATAAGATGGCTATGCTGAAAATTTGGTTGCTGTTCAACACATGGAAGTGCAGAGCCCAGAGGGCCCTGCGCTTCCACACCTACATACATATGCACATCTACGGAGGGATTAAAGTAAAATAAGGATACTATTATACTATCTCAAAAAAGGGAAATTAATTGCAAAAAACTCCATTAATGCATCAGTTATGGTTTCTTTTATAGTGATAAAAGTCTGGAAATTCTGTGTTAGGGTTACCAACCCTCTACCCCACCCTCCCATCCTCCACACACCAACAGGCATCGGGGTGTGCCTTGGGGTCATCAGGCCTAACTCTCACCAAATTCTTCTATATTATACCATCTCAGCTTGTTTACACATGGAATGGGGTGAGAATTAGGCCCCAATGCCTGTTGGTGTGTGGAGGGTGGGGGAGGTATGGGGGTGGTAGGGTTGGCAACCCTAACACACAATTTCCAGACTTTTGTTGCTGTAATAGAAACAATAACTGATGCATTTATGGAGTGTTTTGTAACATACATATATATATATATATATACATATACATATATATATATATATATATATATATACATATATATATATATATATATATATATATATATATATATATATGTATATTTGCAAACCCACCACCGCCATTATTTGAACTAACATCTAAATTCACAAAACTAACATGTTATGAAGTCAGCTGGATGAAATCAGAACTAAAGTCTTTAGGATATCATACATCACATACCCCTCCAGTTGATGAAAAATTGAGCAAATAATTCCTTAACTATAAATGCTTAGGTGTAAAAATATCAAAAAAAACTATTGAATTTGTAAGATCTGAACTTCACTCCTAGACTGGGAAAAAAAAACTATCCACAAATTCATATGGTAAGGAAATGCCCCAAGGATCAAATTAGAGACACTGCACACCTGCGGAATTAGAGCAAACATTCCCCTGGTTCCACAGTGACAAGCTGGTGCCTTCCTGGGTGGAGACGGAGAAAGCTTCCACATTGTTCCACTCTATAAAAGAAAGCATCATTCACTAACACACACTTGCATACCAGACTTTCTAAAGTTTCCCCTTTTCTCAAAGTTAACTGTAGAATTTTGGCATGTGACTCAAAAATGCTTAGGCTCCAACACAAAAATCTACAGAGTATCAGTAACATAACACAATAGCTGCATCATAACCTCATGGGATAATCCCTTTTTAAACATCTGGGCCACAAAAGGGATAACAAAATTTCAGGATCTTTATATTGACTCTCAATTGATATCCTTCATGACCTTTAATAAAAAAGACAGTCGCCTAACTGGTCATGACCTATGTTTTCTACAAATAAATTTATTACTTTAAATACTGATATAAAAGATGCAATCCTTAGCTCTATACTTGAATCTTTATTGTTGTTACCTTCTTCAGACACAGAATTAATTGAGAAAATAAATCATCTAAAATGTGACTGCAACTTATACTTTCTTACTAAACTCTTAGGAACATGGCAAAAACAACTTGGTTATCAGATTGACCATGACCAGTGGAATGTATTGCTATCAACACCATTTGGAGTGTCAAAAAACATTAAATTAAGATACATTCAGATTAATATCCTTCACAGACTTTACTATACAGTACAAGTCACATTAAACTGTCCTGCCAATGAGGTGGTTTTGCATTGATTTTTACAGTTAGCAATGCATCGGCAGCTCATACTGCATTGTTTCCAACATTTATTCAGCTCAAGAGTAATGTTTATAAAGTGTTTTTGCAACTCAGTTGACATGCACCTTAAGCCCAATCACAATGCTGTAACTCTTAAGAAACAGTTTGTGCATAGAGATGTTGTGAAATAAAATTTTGCCGGCGAAATTGCGATGAAATCGGCAATTTTGCCGGCCAAAACTTTTTGTGAAATTTTGCAATTTCGCCCGAATTTCACCCATCGCAAATCTCTCACCCATCCTCATTGTCCTATCCCAACCATCTCAACCAAGTCACTGGTGTCGAGTGCCCCCCCCCCACTGCTTACCTGCCCAAATATAAATTAGAATTCCCTCCCTGGTGCCTAGTGGCCCCCCCTCATGGCAAGCATCGGCTCAAACTGAACAAGCCCTTCACCCCCCAGAGTTAAGTAATTCTTTTCTCCAATCCCCGGACATCCAATCCTTAAAAAAAAATTAATTATTTTTCCAGACCCCACTCCCTGGTGTCTAGTGGAACCACCACTCCCACCCTGTCTTCAAATAGCACCCACTCCTGTTTCCCTCAGAGTACCCTGATCAGGTCACCAGCACAGCCCTCCACTCACCTCCATGGCCAGAAGCCTGAATGAGCACTTCAATGAATGAGCACATGCTTGTACATGCTCATTCATTGAAGCGCTTATTCGGGCTGCCAGCCGTGGAGGTCAATGGAGAGCTTTGCCGGTGGCCCAAATTGGGGTACTGGGGGGATGGGATGGGCACTGTCTGAAGACAGGGTGGGGGTCCACTAGACACCAGGGAGTGGGATCTGGTAAAAGATTTAATTTTTTTAAAGGACTGGGGGTCTGGGGATTGGGGAAAAGAATTACTTAACTGGTGGGGAAAGCTTGCTCAATTTGGGCCAATGATTGGCCAGTGGGGGGGGGACCACTAGAAACCAGGGAGATAATTTTAATTTATATTTGAGCTGGTGAGTGGCCAGGGGAGCACCACTAGAAACCAAGGATAGGGGAAGGGATTGGTTTTTTGAAAGATTGGTGGCTGGATACTGGTGAAACTGCAAAATTTCACCAGCGAGTGGCAAATTTCACGGGTTCGAGGGCAAACATGCATGAATTATGTGAAATATTTTGCCAGGTGAAATTTTCCAATTTCACTCAACTCTATTTGTGCAAGGTTTTGTACTGAATCCAGGAACACTTACACAACTCAATCAGAAATGCTAAAGCAACTCATTGACGAAACAGTTTAATATGATTTGTACTGTATCTTGGTGAAGCTTCATGGGTTCAACACTGCCATCTCAGACAGATGTCCAAGATGCAAAATAGAAGGGATAGTATTACATATATTCACCACAAATCCCCTTTGACCTGGGGATCCTTCTCTTAGAAACTAAATGTGCACCGATTACACAATATAAATATTATCAAACCACATTAATATACTTCTGGTAAATAATTATGATGTATTGGAAAGATCAAAATCCACCAGCATAACAATGGATGAATTTAGTAGTGGATGGTTTAAAATTAGAATGGGTGTTTTTTTCAATGGAAAAGGAATACCAGGCATTTGACTGTATTTTGAACACTTTTGTAACCTTTCTGAATTTGGATAGAGATAATAATATAACCTAATAGGGCAGGGGCACACCACACTATCCAGAGTTAATGATGACATGCACTTCCTTGAGCAGTGGGAAACCCCTCATGGATTCATGATACTTTGCAGTTTCCTAAGCCTCCTGAAAAAAGACTGCCAGGGAAGGACTTTGGTACAGTTCCACAATACTGAGAGGGATGTGGTGAGGAAGGGGAGGACTACTAGACTACCAGGGATGACGTACAGTAGGAAGGTAAGGTTGTGGTGTGTGTGGGGGCATGTGGCCAAGGCTCTGCACAATGCCTTCATGCATTAGTGCATGACTGCACTGTGCAGAGTTGCTAATGGCCACATAGTGACATGCAAATGGCCTCTTAGTGTCATGCATGACATACAGTATGTGGTCATTAGCATGCCAGACACCGAATATGGCTGTCAGAAATGATGCCACAATCCTGTTTGGAATGCACTATCTCCCTTTGCTCCTAGGATCCTGTTGACCAGGGGCTGTGGCAATGATGCACATACCCTGCATGTACTATCCAAGGTGCTTGTAACAGTTGGATCCTGACTACATAAAAGATCTCTTATTCCCATATACTCTGGATTGGCTCTTCCGCTTGGCTCTATTTGAATACTGATCCCTGCCATTCAAGTGCTATTTTAATTGTAGTTCTGGGTTGGCATGACACAAATGGCTGGGAAATGTGCCTTTTTTTAATTAATTAGTAATGAGATATCTTCAATGAAAGACAAAAACATTTGCACAGGAATCATTCCCACATTTTCTAAAAACCTTCATGCCGCATGAATATTTTCAACATCAATATGATAGGTTTCAAAATCTTCATATGGCATGATGGTTTTCACAAAATGTTCACATAGAAATTCTTCACAGCTGTTGAAAATCTACAACTGTACAACAGTCTTTAAAATCTACAGTACAGTACATGCTGCAAAATGGTTTTCAAAATGGAGGTGTAAACCTCCTTTTTTTACCTGGTTGCCTTCTGGGCTCATCACTTCCTGGACTAGATGGTGTGCAGTCCAAGAATCCCACTCAGCTGTGGCTGATGTCACTTTTTTTCACCTAGGGGCTGATACCATATGATAACCCTCTTATGGCATCGGGCAGAAACTAGGGGTGGGCAAAGTCCCAGGGACTTGGTGATAACTGCTCATCACAGGCATCCCATTTTCATCAGATACATGCAGTCCTTAGCTATTTTACATTTCCTTTACTTTCCATTCCTTCATTGGTAAGCTTTGCTTGGTACACCTTCTGCCATGTCAAAAATAAATCACTCTGCTATGTAAAGGGTTGTTGCCATGTATACAAACATATTTACAGTTACACACACAGGAAAATGGCCCTTGAAATCACTCTCCTTTTCCAAACTACAAGACTTACATTTGTCAGGGATGTCCTTTGAGAGGCATACCCTTAGGATACTCTCTTCCTCCAGAATTAATGGTGGTCTACACTAAATGGCCTTGAAACTGTATGTTCCCAGAGTCATCACCACTGTCTTAGCATCTGTCCATGGAGGCTACTAGCTGACTAGACAATGAGTTCTGCTGCTCTCATACACAGGATCCACAGAAAACTGTAGCAACTGAGGAGTCCTTACTTCCTCAGATGGCCTGGCAACAGGTGAAAGTCAAGGGTGCCCCAAAGGCACACCTGTACAATCCTAAAACTTTGTAATCTTGACACTTCTTATGCCATCACCCATCTGGCATTTTAGACTCTATCCACCAGCTGTCAGAGACTCTACCAAACTGTAGGCTCTGTGGTCCAGTTTTTTAGTAAACAAGCCCTCTACCAGTGACGGCAGGAGAAGGTTGTTAAGATGTGTTGTGGAAAGGTTTTTATTTAGTGTTTAAGTTCCACATGAATAAAAACTTATATGTATTACAACTTATTAAATACATAAATGTTAAGGATGACACTTTATTGTTTGATGGAGGGGTATAATGAGACCAACAATGTGTTTTTTTTTATTTCATTAGCAATAAGGACATTTTTAAACACAAAATGTTCGCAAACAGATACTTCAAAGATTTTGAGAATTTACACATGCTGCATGAAGGTTTTAGACAAAACCACTGTGAAAAAGTTTCTAACTCCTACACAAGCAAATAGCATAAAGCTGAGAAACAATAAAATGGTCAAGAATATGAGTGACTAAAGAAAACCACTGCATGCATTTTGCACTACAGTTGTGTTGTATTGTGCTGTATTTGTTTTACCAGAAAAAAATCTCCATTGAGCGGTGCTCATTTGCAGTAATAAAGCCATACATTAACCAAGCAGTAAGAAATGTATTTCTTATCTCATGCTCTGTGTATTCCTGAAGGGCTCTGCACAAAGAAAGTTAGGATTCATGTTTAGGAACCAAAATGCCCTGCACACTATGTTTCTTGGGGGATCCAAAAGACCTTTCAAAAAATAACTTAGGAATCCCCCCATCCCCGCTTCACATAGGGCCTTATGGGTCCTGTGCAAATCAAGTAACTCCACTTCTTTCTCATAAATGAAGGAAATTCTTCGCAAAAATCTGTGCCAATGGAGATTAGGGTTGCTGCCACACAAAACTCAAGCCCCACAAAGTTTAGAAATGTGCTCCATTTGTGTAACGGAAGAAGGCTTTGCTGTTATCTGTGGTTCTAATTGCTATTCTGGTTACATGTCCCTCCTTCATGTCCTTAATTCTAGTCTTGCAGTCCCTCAGTTCTGCTCAGTACTCCTCTCTTACCTGTAGGCAGCCTGCCTCTTTCTAGCAGCTGTAGACCACCTTGCTGCACAGGATCAATTGCTTTATGTCCTTGTTAAGACAATGGGACCCCTTCTCTTACAAACTCCACATGCGCTTTCCGTTATCTGACTCATGCTGCTTCTCCAGACCCTAGGCCATGAAGTTTCTTCATCTTTGCAAAGTCTGCCTTTCTAAAGTTCCTGACCCTAGTGGCTGAGGCCTGACTAGTATTCCCTGTCACCAGGGAGTAGGTTACCTGGTTGTGCTCACTATCTTCCACTGGCTGCTCAATGTTAACACTGGGATGGCTCCATCTCAACTGCTAAGAACAAGGTTAAGGGTGGCTTTACTCCTAGTCCCTTGTCAGACCTGCTGCGCCATGAAGTAGTCCTTGAAGGCAGACAGAAACTCAGTCTCATCTCTTACATTAGCACTCTAAAGATGCTCACCTATGCCACAGAAACACAGAAACAGAATCTTGATGGCAGAGGGAGACACAAGGTCCATCAAGTCTGCCCAAATATTCATAGGACCATTACTGATCCAAGGGATTCCCAAGGATGGCCAGTGTGTCTGAATTGACTGCCCTCCTAAGTTCTCAAACCAGCTTGGCAGCATGCTCCACTGAACTGGTTTTGGAGCTCTAGCACAACCTCAAGGTGACTATTTTGCCCTCATTCTCCTAAATCAACCCAGATGGACTTTTTGGCAATGTATTCACCCTGATGTTCTCCTTTTCGTCCACAGTGATCCCCTCCCTAATGAAGCTCTTACTCTTACAAAACCATTACTTCTCCTTCTCCCTCTTTCACTTCTGACCACTCCTCTACCATGGCACTTCCCCTTTTATACTTTGTGGCCACAGCCAAGTGCTGAAGGGGGCACTTGTGCACACTATAGCCACATCTTGAGTGAGTTACATATTTAATTTCCCATGACAACTATTCTTCCATCTCTTAATCATTAATTTCTTTTTATTAGCATGTATCATTATATCCTGCACAATAATTGCAATTATACAATGGCTAAAACAAATACTCAAATGTGAGTAACAGCCATGTGGGTAACCTTGCAGATACTCAGAGTAACAAATAAGTACCAGGCAACAGTTTTTACTCTTTTCTTCATAATACTCCACCCTCTTTTGCCCATACATTGTATGCTTGCACTGGTATCTTTTCCTTGTGACAGTGTTTTTAAAAAGGCCCTGATTTGACCAGTGCAACCACCGCTGCATCTCTACCCCAGTCCTAGGTTTGCAAAACACCTTATCTGATGCTGGTGCGCCATCAATCTATCGGGCACTAGGCTCCCACCACACAACAAGAAAAGGCTAACCAAGTGCCATATAAACTCATAGCTGTTCCCTCCTCCTGCCATTACCACACTACTGCCTGTTCTTCCCTCCTGTGCAACCTACTACAACAGTGCCACCTATAAACCACATAACAAAGGGAGCTATTTTTCTAAATGTGCAACTGCACTGAAAAAATAAACATACTTTAAGTTTTCATTTTTTTTCTGTACACAACCCCCATGGATATGAATAATAATATTAATGATAATAATAATAATAATACACTCCAGGGTGCCGTATAGTACATAATTGGATATTGCTACTTCTCAGGTGCAGTCATTTTGCCTGCAGCCTCAAGACTCACAATATACCAGAGGCATTATATTATCCAAGGATATACCACAGTCAATTGAGTGTAGTCTCAAATTGTAAAAAGTGTTTTTTCATTCAGAATGAATTAAAAATAAATATGAAAATAGAAAGAAGCTCAGACAGTGGGTATAACATGGAATACACCATAGTCATATGATCAGATTCCAACAATCACAAATCAGGGTTTTCCCTACCTGTTTTATAATAAAGAGAACAGTGCATCGGAGACTGTGTGTTAATGACCATAAACCTTGAGAGCAAAGCTTGAGAGGTTTATGTGGCTAGTATCACTCACCAAGGGTTTGTACAAGAAAACCTCATAAGCACACAGTCATTTGTTTTATTTGTTAAAATAACTAGTGAAGGGACCTGTTTACTCTGGCACAAGAAAGGTATTTCCTGCTTTTGAATTGAAAACAGTGAAAGTGAAGCCCAAGCACACATAGTGACTCCATTACCTGCAAGATCTACTGTGTCCTTACCGCCCACTCCGCTCCTCTGATGAGGGATTACTAGAGATTCTCAGGGTCTGACTAAAGACCTTGGGGACCCGCTCTTTTGCAGCTCCTACCCTACCCTATCGAATTCTCTACCTCGGCAGGTTAGGGAGTGCCTGGCCATCCAGAGTTTTAAAACTGCTCTTAAAATTTATTTCTTCAGCATGGCCTTTCCAGATTGCCTGTAGAGCTTTCTGTGATGGTTATTTAAATTATTGAATGGTGTAATTTAATGAGTTTTAAAGTGGCTGGGATTGTTTTTGACTATTTTACTTTGCTTGCATTTTAATGTTATTGTACAAGCACTTTAGACAAACTTTGAAATGCGCATTTTACAAATAAAGGTTGATTTGATTTCATACCAAACATTGTAATAACAGGGCATGATGTCATACCTAGTTATTATGGCATTTGATCACAGTGATAATCAGTGTGATAAAGCGAGTCACCAGTTATTAAGGAATAATACATAACAGGGTATGGTATATCATAGGGTATCCTGACTCATCAGGGGATTAAAGGCACTTACTGTACAGTAGCATTGTGTTGTGCATCACATGTATGTTTGCCTTATTAAACAAAGTGTTTTCACTCTGGTTTTAGTTCTCTATCTTTAAAAGGAACATGGACCTTCAACATGAATCCATCTTTCGGATGAGACGTTAAACCATCTGCCTGTTCTGCTGGTAGTTCTTGTGAATGTTAAAGATCCCATTGCACTTCTCGAAAAGAGTAGGGGAATTTTCCCGGTGTCCTGGCCAAATTGCTCCCATTCACTAAATATACCACCAATAGCTTAATCTGGTTCAAGGTCAGTTAGCATTCATCTGTGTCCCCCTCACCCGAATTTGTCTATTGTACTTACCCAGTCAACAAAAACTAACTAAATAAATAAATAAATGAATGAATATCCAAAATGTATTTCTGCCCTATTCAAAACTCCTCAGCCAATTAAACCAGTCATATCTGTTTTTTACATGATAAAGGAATACTCTGTTCTCAAACTGGGCATCACTATTTTGAAAAAGTCACTGTATCTCTATGATGTCAGTGGCAAACCAACTTACATTGCTACAGTAGTGGGAATAAGAAGTGGAGAGCTGCAAACATTCAAATAATAGCGCTGCCCAGCCTGAGTAAAGTGCATTTCTGTATCATGAAAAACAATCAGACTTGTCTGCTCTTATAAACTGAGGAGTTTGAGTACAGTGGAATTATATATTGTATTTTTAATTTCAAGATACCTTATACATTCTCTTTAAATTCTCCTTGATTATCTATTTCACATGCAGTGATATCACAACAGGCATGTTTCACAAGAACACCATGTGGAATACACAAACTAAAGAAACTATTAAAGACAGAGCAGGGGAGACAGATGGCTTCCACAGAACAGCTCTGATGATGTTATCACTGTATGCATGCAGTGATTGTCATTTCACTTCGTACCAGAATAATCACCAGCTTAGGTTTGTCTTGTATGGTAATATCATTCAGAGGCTGGAAATCTGAACTGGGACACCCTTAGAGTGCAGTGGTGGGTGCTACTTGCAACTTGTGTTTGTGCTCCAAGCCCAGACACTGACAGGCTGAGAGGAGGACGGCCAAATGCCCTGGAAGATGTTTTCCGTCACAGTGGATGAACTGATCCTCCTGCTGCTGTATTGCCACCTTTGTGAACTCAGGTTGTGTGCATACATGGGGAGCATGCAGGAGGGTGTGAGTATCAGTTTGCTTGATATGCAGGAAGCAGAAATATCCCTGCATCCTCCCTGGAACGACAGATAACAGAAAAATTGGATGGTCATTGGACAGACAACTGAAGTTCAGCATATTGTCATGGTCAAAGAGGGTAGTCTAGCTCCACCTCAGGGGATGACTCCAGGAACCTCAATCCTTTACAGCTGGTTACTGGAATATGGGATTCACCTGACTATTAGGTGAATGTCAGTTGCTCATTCCCAGGGGGTAGCATTGCAAGTGTGTGTGTGTGTGTGTGTGTGTGTGTGTGTGTGTGTGTGTGTGTGTATGTGTGTGTTGGGGGGGTTAATATGGCAACAATTTGTACTGCAGTGCTCTGGGGTCTCTAAGGGTTTGCAGACTGTAGCTCCTTTGGATGGGTAGAAGCATGGACTGATTGGACCAGTGAGATTAACAGAAGACAAAATAAACGTGAAATAAAAAGACTGGAAAGCTGACAGATGTGAGCTTTTGAAACTCTCCCCACCCTATTACATAACACATAAAGCATTCTGTATTACAGACAGTGCTTTGAATTATAATGTGTAGTATTAGCATGCAACTTGCTGGAGTCTTTTCATTTAATGTAAGATCTGGGAAAGCAGTTTAATGGAATGGGTTTTAGACAGTTTGATGATAGCTGCAGTTTGTAATTAAAGTTAAAGTACCTCACTGACCTTCCTGACTTGGGTAAGTCTACATTAGCTGACACACATGTTTTGAAGAATGCAAGCCTTCACCAAACTAAGCATAACCAAGTATGATGAATGTATTCCCAGGCTAGGTGACATAAAGGGAGACTGAACTTTTTAATATTAATTGTAAGCTGATGATGTTCATAGTACTATTCACTTTCAAACATTTTTACAACTGATCATTAGTTGTTCAAAAGTTAGCAAAACAGAGGTATAACCTGTGGTTCACCACATTGGTGAGCTAGTGTGATAGCGGTTATCAAGAGCTAGTGAAAACTGTAAAATTATTAATTTCACTCACCCTAATACACGTTGGTACCACACAACATATCTGGGTTCATATCTGCAATTCCAACCAAGGTTCCAGGCTGGTACAGTCTGGACTCAAGGGATGGTGTAAATATGCTCACAGCAGCAGTGTCTCCCCTACTGCAGTTTGGTTATAGCATTGACATCAATGGTGATCATACACCACTGACTACATCCCCTCCCCCTCAGGAGTGGCTTTGAAGGCATCCAACCATAACAGGAAATATATGCTGGTATAAATTAGAGGTCTGTGATACTAGGGGGTACTAGAATATTACAGGGAGAATCCAAGGGTGTTCAGAGTGCACAAATCGGTAAAGGGGCATTGGGATGCTGAAGGAATCAGATAACAGACAAAATAATGGGAACAAAAAGAAAATGTATTTTTACAAAGTTCTAATTGCTGCTTTCTAATTTTTGAAATAATTCCTTATTTTCTTTAGTCAACTCTAAGATTTTCTACCTAGTAGGGTTTTGGTCTGGCGAGGTGAAAAGGGAAAAAGCCCTAGATAAGTCAACCTCAAGGTAAAGTGTTGTTGTACACATATTGCCTTGAACTGCCATGTAGAAAATCTTCTTACCATCTAAAGGTGCTAAGATATAGTAGTTCAGAAATAAGACGTAAGTATTGGCTAAGGATGATGTGATGCCGAATTTGCATTTTGTGAACATGCCTAAAACCAGTGTTTTGGACACTGGCAGAACAGGCCCAAAGGAATTGGGGTTTCCTTCAGCACTTTGGCACTTCAATGTCATGACACAGCACTTGTTACCGGGAACACAACTTAGCATATCCAAGTTGTTGGTAAGCCACTTGACCTGCAGCAGCCAATCAGTGATGCTGGAGATTGGGAACTCAGTGCCATTTCTAGCTTTCTCACAGGGGAAGAATCTGGCAGATACTGTTAAAGGAACTTCTTTTATGTGAAAAAATTGATTGGAATGTGTATTTTCAAAATAATTAGGGAATCACTATTTATAATTCTAGTTAGTTAATTTTTACTATACTTATTATAAATATGGTTTCAGCCAGGTAGGCTGCAGAGGACAGGAGAGAGTGCACAGTGTGAGCATGCACAGACAGCTGCAGGCCATGGAGCAGGAGCAGGTCCAGATGCATTTACCAGACTAAGAAAAGTGCAGGGGGATTTTGAAGGCTTTATTTCACACACAGTTTTCTCCTCTTTTTTTTTAGACTGCTTGTGGTTCAGCAGGGTCCATGGCATAGAAATTCATGTTTTTATTTTTTATTCATGTACATCAGTCTGTCATCCAGTTGGTAAGTGAAAAGTAAAGTAGACTGCTGTGCAAGACACAAGGCCTCTCAGTTGTGTGGTGTGTGGTCTGTCCAGAGGCACACCAATTTCCCATCTTCCTTTTTCAAGGGCTTCCACTTCTCTTACTTAGAATAGAAGTGAGCCACCGAGAAATGCAAAGTCTAGTTCTCCCAAAACATCATCAAAAAAGGAAAGGCTGTATGCCCCATGGTCTTCATCTGCTGACAGAGTCTATGTTTCTATGTTTTTATCTTAAATACTCCACCCAATTCCTCAACGTTTCCCATTAATTGATACTAGTGGCTTCTGAAAACAGCATGTGGGAAGGTCATCAAGTGGCAAGTCCAAATCACAAATTCAGTTTCATGACTCATGTTTTCTTGGAACATAAAAAAATATAAACAATAATATAACAACCAATAATTAAAATGACATCTGTTAAATTATATCATAACCTTTTATATCATATTATATTTTACTATATTATCTTCTCATATGTATCATACTATATCAGATTATATTATCTTCACTTATATACTATCTGCTGCATTGCCTGCCCTGCACAATGCTGTCTGAAAGCATGTCATTCTACAGTGTCTGGAAAAAAAGTTTACCTCATAATAACAAAACCATTTCCTTTGGAATTGTGACGCTTGGCCAGCTGGTTCTGATTATTGTATGATATTGGTATTATAAATACATGGTCTGTGTATGACATTTCAGTGTGTGAGGAATTTGGGCTGTAACTTTAAGTGTCAGAAGCTGAAAACTAGGATGTAATTAAACAGACCAAAATGAAGCAGTTAATTGGAACATCCTTCTAGGGAGACAGTTTATGACCCTCGTCACCTGCTGCTGCTTTTGAGGTTAGAACTCAAATACAGATTTTATTACATCCGTTAAGGACGTCATTTAGCTGATCTGATTCCTGTTGGCTATCTCACACCTGGGTGATGGACTGCAGGGTTGTAAACCTCAAAGGAACTTGTTGATCAAAGACTCATAATTTGGAAAATGGGCTTTTGCTGATGTTAACATTATTTAACATACCTCCTGGTAGGAAATCATGTTTGTAATTTTATATTCAAAAAGGAGGAGCTAGATGACTCACAGAAGGGGTGTGGAAACACCGTTTAAACTGATACTTGTGTCTGAAATGTAAGATATATTATATTGGGACTCCGAGAGAAACAGTTATCTGACCTAACTAAAAGCACTTCCAGAAGTAATACCTTAGATAGCAAAAATCAAAATGTATTATGGTAGGAGAGGACCTGGAAAAGTCAGGGTGCCTGGACAATAGACAGCATGGATTCGTCCCAGGGAAATCATGTCAGACAAACCTTGTGGAGTTCTATGACTGGGTGACAAGTGTCATGGACCTGGGTAGACCAGTGGACGTCCTCGTTCTAGACTTCAGCAAGGCATTTGACTCTGTTCCTCATGAGGGCCTGTTGGATAAGCTGGGAGAAATGGGGGTGGGGAACCAGATGATCAGATAGATAGATAGTTGGCTCCAGGACCAGACTCAGAGGGTCATAGTTGGTGGGATAGTCTCATCCCCAAGGAGGGTCATTAGTGGGGTCCCACAGGGATCAGTCCTTGGGCCCCTCCTGTTCAACGCCTATGTCTCTGACATAAGGACAGGTATCAGCAGTGAGATGAGTCTCTTGTGGATGACTCAAAAACTGGGGGCGGTGGTGGATAAGCTGGGGAAGAGGGGAGGGTGGCCCTACAGGGGGACCTGGAGGCTCTGGAAAGATGGTCTAGAAAGTGGAAGCTGAGGTTCAATAGAGAGAAATGCAAGGCACTGCACCTGGGGGCCAGAAACCCGGGCCAAGCGTACACCCTGTGGGGGAAATGTTACAAGTCTCGATGGCTGAGAGGGACCTGGGGGTGGTGGTGGATGTCAAGACGAACAACTCAGAGACTTGTAGGAGGGCAGCAGCCAAGGCCACCAGGATGCTGGGATGCATTGCTAGGGGGATCACCTCCAGAAGGAGGGAAGTGATACTCCCTCTGTATGACTCCTTGGTGAGGCCACACCTTGAGCACTTTGTGCAGTTTTGGAGGCCACATTTAAAGAGGGACATTAAACTCCTGGTGAGGGTCCAGAGGAGGGCAACCAAAATGATATGAGGCTTGGAGGACAGGACCTATGGGGAGAGGCTCGAAGAGCTAAATATGTACACATTGGAAGACAGAAGGGACTGGGGGAACATGATAGAGGTCTTCAGGTACATGAAGTGGGTAAATAGGAGAGGAGCAGTCAGGGTGCTTCGAAGGAAGGAGGAAGGGCAACTAGAGGGCATGGGTGGAAGCTGGAGGGGGAAGATTCAGGGGAGAAAGGAGAAGGTGCTACTTCACTGAGAGGGTGGTGGAGCAATGGAATGCGCTGCCCAGAGGGCTGGTGGAGGCAGAGATGGTGGAGGGGTTCAAGAGGGGGTGGGACAGGTACAGGGGAAGGGTTCTGGAAGCAAAATCCAGTGCAGTGAGAATATCCGGAACTGGGAAGGAAGAAGCCAGAGAAGGCAAGGTCAGCTCCCAGGGTGGGGGCTGACCAAACAAGCAGACACGAAAGACCATTAGGCCTATTCTGCTGGCATTTTAGTATGTTAGTATATGTGATGTGTGTTTACATTTGTTTCATATTTTTATCATCTTTTAGTAAAGAACCTTTTCTTTGAAAGACTGCCTGGGTGTCTGTCAGTTCTTTTTGCATGTGACGTATAGGTGGTCAAGTCTGACAACTGTTCAAGGGCTTGATGGTGTTACTAAGCTTGGTAAATGGTAAGAATATACTGTACCTAAGGTCTCTTATAGAGGTTTTAAGGGTTCATTTTGGATACCTGGTTAGGTGCCCTTAGGCGAAAGATATTTTGCATCCCCCCAAAGAGAATATTATCTCAGCCTGTACATTTGGGTATGCTAGTATAAGGTTCACAGTTTGAATCTCCCCAAGAACTTGAGACTAAAGGTGATTCGGACCCAAAAGCAGACAGGAGAGTTACCCTGTCTGTTACCTGCTCACACTATTGCGCTCTGACGTTGGCACTGTAGGATCAGAGGGCCTGACCTGTGGAGTGTGTTGACAGGAATTACGTACTACTGCCGCAATTCCATCTGCAGGAAAAGCTCTTCTACCCACTCTTTAACCCCCAGTACATCATCACTTGTCTATGCTGTGGTGACAAGAGCAGCTCTGTTATCTGACTTATTGTCAACTGGCTTATCTGGTTCATCTGCCTACCGGTACGGGAGATGCTCTGCTGCCCTTGCAAGAAGTATTCCTGGCTGCCTGTACGGGAGGAGCTCCACTACCCATACAATAAGTATTTCTGGCTGCCAGTACAGGAGAAGCTTCACTGCCTATACAAGAAGAGTTCCTGGCTGCTGGTATGGGAGAAGCTCAGCTGCCAGTACAAGAAGAATTCCTGGCTGCTGGTACCGGAGAAGCTCAGCTGCCTATAAGAAGAAGACCAACTTAAGTCTGCTACTATGAGGAGGAATCAACAGCTGCCTGAAATTATTTTTAGCGGCTTCTGAAGTGAGAGGGAGAAGCTCAGGTATCCATTAAGTGGCTGCTTTCCTAACTCAGGTTAAGAGACTGTGCACAGGTCAGGATTCCCAACCCCTGCACATACAAGATTTATGGCTTGGTTGGCGAGGGGGCTCAGAAGCAGACCAGCAGTCATGCACCCATGCAGAGGGAGGGGCTTGCCCTGTTAAACTGCATGTGGTACCCGTAGGCGTGAGTGCACAGGCATGAGCATGAGTGGCACAAGTGTCACTTACTAACATACTAACATACTAAAATGCCAGCAGAATAGGCCTAACGGTCTTTCGTGTCTGCTCGTTTGGTCAGCCCCCACCCTGGGTGCTGACCTTGCTGTCCCCCTCGCCTTCTCTGGCTTCTCCCGTCCCAGTTCCGGATATTCTTGCTGCATTAGATTTTGCTTCCAGAACCCTTCCCTGTACCTGTCCCACCCTCTTGAACCCCTCCACTTCTGCCTCCACCAGCCCCTAGGTAGTGCATTCCATGGCTCCACCACCCTCTCAGTGAAGTAGCACCTCCTCCTTTCTCCCTGAATCTTCCCTCCAGCTTCCACCCATGCCCTCTAGTGGCCCCTTCTTCCTTCCTTCAAGCACCTGACTGTTCCTCCCATTTACCCTCTTCATGTACCTGAAGACCTCTATCATGTCCCCCGGTCCCTTCTCTCTTCCAATGTGTACATATTTAGCTCTTCGAGCCTCTCCTCATAGGTCCTGTCCCCAAGCCCCAAATCATTTTGGTTGCCCTCCTCTGGACCCTCTCCAGGAGGTTAATGTCCCTCTTTAAGTGTGGCCTCCAAAACTGCATGCAGTACTCCAGGTGCGGCCTCACCAAGCAGTTATACAGGGGGAGCATCACTTCCCTCCTTCTGGAGGTGATCCCCCTAGCGATGCATCCCAGCATCCTGTTGGCCCTGGCTGCTGCCCTCCTACACTTAGTAGAGAAAATTAAATAGAAACTTACCATTCCTGCAGCTTCCTGTTCCAAGGTAATATTCACGATAAATTTTAATATTTGAACTGCTTAGGAAAATAGTTTCTTGTAAGTTGGGAGTGGGGTTTGATAAGGGAGAGATAACCACGAACACAGAATCCTTTAGGCCTAGATAACATTAAGGAGTGTTGCAGAAATTAATTAAAGTGCTTAGGAAATTTAAAATTGACTGTTTTAATAAGAAATTGCTTGTGCATTATAGTTAACCTGACTTGCTAAATAGAAGAAACAAAGGGTATACTGGGTGTACTGGGATGCACAGGGAGAGGCATCACCCGAAGAAAACAGGAAGTTGTTATCCCTCTGTACAGACAATTGGTGAGACCCCATCTGGAGTACTGCATCCAGTTCTGGAGACCCCATCTCTGTAAGGACATAGACAGGATAGAGGCAGTCCAGAGGAGGGCAACCAAAATGGTGCAGGGTCTGCAAGAGAAGCCATACAAGGAGAGACTAAAGGAGCTTAATATGTATACCCTTGAGGAAAGAAGGGAGAGGGGGAACATGATAGAAACTTTTAAGTACCTCAGTGGAATCAACAAAGTCCAAGAGGGTAGCATCTTTCTAAAAAAAAGAGATGTGCAAGAACAAGGGACACAATTTAAAGATGGGGGCAGTTCAGGGGCAATGTGAGGAAGTATGTTTTCACAGAGAGGGTAGTGGATGCATGGAACTGCCTTCCTGAGGAGGTTGTGGGGTCTAAAACTGTGGGAGAATTCAAGAATGCATGGGACAGACATAAGGCAATTCTTGTGGGAGGTAGGAAGAAATAGGCTGTTGGTTAACTAGGATTTGAGGCCTATCCTGTAGGTAAGGAAATGGGCAGACTAGGTGGGCCAAGCGGTCCTTATCTGCTGTCAAAGTCAAAGTCTATGTATTAGGGTAATTGATTAAATCTAAAATCTAAGTTTAGAATATTGACTTCATTGAACTCAGAAATTTTGTAGTTACATTTTGGGTTGGGCTGTGGGTTCCATATGTCTGGGGCCATTGACTGATATTAAACTTTAGTGAGTGACCAGGGACTCCTGAAAGTATTTGCATTTTAAAGAATTCCCTGAATAAGTTTTTTTAAGAGATAAGATAGGCCTAATTGATTTTTAAGATGTTATTAATTAACTGTGTAGCTTCATGGGTTGTGGTGGGTTCCTTATTAATAGCCTGTTTGGCTCAAGTAGTGGCTTTGCATTTGCAGAAGGAATCAACCCAGATAAATAGAAATCTTGTAGCTGGCCATATAAAAATTCATCTGAACATTCAGCAGGGTTGTTTTACAATAAAAGATTGTAAAAATAGGACAAACCCATTTCAGAAAATTAGGACTGAGTTGAAACAGCAAAAAAGACTGAAAATAAATACTCATTGGCAAATAAAAAATCAGCTTCTTGGATGCCAAACCAGGATTTTTTTAAACTTATTTTCTGACTGCAGAGCATTTCTCTACTGGGGTTTCAGCCCACCCGCTCTCCCCCCCCCCCAGCCTTTAATAAATACTCTCCCTCCTCCAGCAGCCCTGCCCCCAAGAAATGTTCTCCCTCATTCCCTCTCATTTTTTTCCAGTTCCCCTTAAAGGACAGGATGCAGTTTTCAGGGGCTTACACATATCGCTGTTTTTCTCATAGCAACCCTGTGTCTCTGCTTACCAGCTCCCAAAGCTACACTGCGTGTTCTTATAGCAGTCCTGTGTCTCTGTTTACCAGCCCCTGAACTACTGTACACTGCACATTCTTCTGCAGCTGCTGCCTCACTGGTCTTTAAGAAAATATTTTCCCCCGATGATACAATTTCTTCATATAATCAAAAATGTTCTCCGTTTGCTCTACATTACCTTATGCTCCCTGACTGGCCTGATACTTGTGACTGACTTTTGTGCTAGCATCCTCACTGCTGACCAAGCTTACTTACAATCCTTCTCTGAAAGGCCTATATTCAGTGATCCCCAACACAGAGCCAAAGCACACCAGCTCTCCCCCATGGGCTCTGTCTTACTGGCCCTCCTGACTCACCATAATCATCATCAGCTTGGTTTGTTTCTCCATTCCCTCACTATATAGTCCCCCCACTGGCACCCTATACCTGCCACCTCCTCTTACTTCTCCTTATTGCAGGGAATGAGGAAACCAACTCTGGACCCTCAAACGTGTATCTCAACCATGCCAATGCTGTCTGGACAGCACGCTGCAGCTTCAGGGTCACACACACCTGAATGCATGCAGCCTCCCAGCTAAGTTCTCTGAACTTGAAGCCTGGGTGTGCTTCTACAAACCACATGTCCTGGGTCCATTTGAAACATGGCTTAAGCCATACCATAGTGATGCTTCCTACCAACTCCCTGGCTACTCGTTGCTGCAGCTTGATAGGCCCAGCAGAAAGAGGGGAAATGGTGTTGCACTGTATGTGCCAGATCATATTAATGCCACCACTACTGCCTACTCCTCCCCCTCCGCGATTGGTGAGTGGCTTGTTGCTGATTTTGTTCTGGGTGCATCAAACAAATGGCACATAGGCTGTTGCTATAATCCTCCCTCAGGAGGGGCACGGGGACCATCTAACTTCCTGAATGGCCTTGCATCTGCCCCCTCCTCCAGGGACACCAGCATAATCAGGGAATTTAACCTCCACTGGACTGAATCCCCAGCACCGGAATATGCACAACTGTTAAAGTCGCATCACTTTGAGCAAATCATCTCCTCTCCCACCAAATACAGCCCCCACTCCCCCAACCACTCCACCATCAACTGGATTGCCACTAACTGTGCGAATCTAGTCCTCCAAGCAGGCACTATGGCCGACTTAATCAGTGGCCACACCCCTACGTATATTGCTTTAACCACTAAATCAATACGTCCTCCTCACAAATTGCTATCTTTTAGGAAATTCAAAGTCCCCGACTTGGACTTAGTGCTAAGGGATGCCTGGGCCATAAACTGGTCCTCACTTTACCAACTCAAAGATGTCTCCTTGGCAGTGATAATTTTTACGGAAGCTCTTCACAACCTCCAGAACAAATATTTACCAAACATCACCAGGAGGATTAGAGGTGGCAACACCGGTTGGCTATTACATGAACATCTGGCACAAATGAAAGTAAGGGACAAAATATGGAGGGCTTTCAAGGCATCCCTCACCCCTCAATTATGGAATGCTTACAGGAAACTTTAAAACTCCTGCAAGCTGGCGGTGAAATCACTTAAACATAAATATTATAGCAATCTGCAAAATTAGTCTCTTAGAAATCCCCGCAGCTTCTGGTCCTCAATTAACACCCTCCTAAACCCTAAATCAAATAAACAAATAACTGAAATTACCTCCCTCTCTGGTCCCACTACCGATCCAGGTGAGATTGTGGATACCTTCAATAGAATGTTCACTGACCTTACCTCCTACACCAGCAAAATCCCTCCACAACCTCCCTCTGCCCAGAAAAAACAGCCATGCCAACCTCATCCAACTAGCCCTGTCTTCTACTTATGAGTCATCAACCATAGGGTCACTGGCAAACTCCTAAAGATGCTACCCACCAGAGGCAGCCCAGGCAGTGATGGCCCTCAACCCACCTTTTTGAAAATCCTCTTCCCAGCCACTGTAAGGCCACTGACCCACATATTTAATCTTGCCCTCTCATCACCTACCATGCCTGACCCATGGAAACATTCATATGCAGTGCCTATATTCAAGTCCGGCAATCCTGCTGCCCCAGAAAACGACTGTCCCATCTACCTCCTCCTGCATCTAAGCAAATTATTAGAAAAAAATAATTCACCACCAATTATCTGAGTATCTAGAAAATTACAACCCCCTGAGTCCACTTCAACACGGCTTCCACAAACAACACAGCACCTCCTCTGCCTTGGCCCTTTTCTCTAAGCACATCCTTAGAAACATGGACATGGGTATGGCCACAGGTGTGGTCTTTGTGGACCTATCAAAAGCCATTGATCTTGTTGACCACCACCTTCTCATTTCCACCCTGCTAAACCTAGGCTGCTCCCAGGATGCCGGAGCTTGGTTCAGCAGCTACCTCACAAACAGATCCCAGTCTGTTCTGATAGACAATGCTACCTCTGCTGCATTACCCATCCATACTGGTGTACTCCAGGGCTCCATACTCTGGCCTCTGTTATTTTCACTGTTCATAAATGTCCTTCCCATGGAGAACATAAACTGCAAAGCACGTCTCTATGCTGACGACCTCATCATCTACCATAGCGTCATGCCCCTTGAATTTATATCCTCCACCCTCGCCACTAAATATGGTGATACTCAAAATTGGTTCCTCTCCAAAAAACTTCTGGTAAATGAGAAAAAAATCAAGGCCATGCTATTTGGGCCCAGCTGTATCTTGCTAAGAATGCCAAAACAGACATCACATTACACGTGGCACCCCCTGCAGGCCCTCCTCTTGACATTATATCCTCCTCCAAATACCTTGGAGTGACTCTTGATCCCTCCCTTACCTACAGTATCCACAATGCTAACATTATAAAGAGGGTCCGCCAAAAGCTGGGGGTTGCCTACCGTGCAAACCACCTCCTGACCCCTGAGGTTCACCTTGCAATTGCCAGGAAAATCTCCTGCCCCTTCTTGACTATTGCTCTCCTGCTTTCTCCTCCACATCCACCTCACTTCTCTCTCATCTAAGTATCACATATAACTCTGTCACTTTGCCCTGCAGGTCCTCTCCTCCACTCATCACTGCTCTCTATATCAGTCCTTAGGCTGGCTCTCTCTGCATGTCCGTTATGAATATGTCATGGGTTGTCTAGTTGACACCTCTCTCAGGAACTCTCAGAAGTCCCTGTACACCCAGATTCTCACCGCTAGGGCAGTACCTTGTTCTCTCAGGGTCTTTTCCATTCCCCCCTTGGTAGTCCCCCATGTAACTACTGTCATGGGGCAAGGCCTTCTCTGTCTCTGCCCCCTCTCTCTGGAACAGACTACCACCTGCCATCAGAATGTTACCCTCTAATCAGTACTTCAAATTGAAGCTAAGTGATTGGCTCAAGTCTCAGGCCACCTGTACATGCTCCCTAGGTAACACCACCACTTGACCCACCCAGTCTGCCCATTTCCCTACCTAATGGATAAGCTGCAGATCCTAGTTAACCAGACAAAAACTTCTCCTGATAGGAGATTTTAACTCAGCCTGGGGATGTCCCAGGAGTCGAGGCTTGGAACAGATCCTAAGCCAATTAGACATCAAACATTGATTGCTGTAATGAAATCCATTACGCACTGTTCTGTGTACCCTTGACTGGCTAAATGATGTCTTGACTTGCTATACGTGTAACTAATCAAGTTACCTGTAATCAGAGATGCATTGTAGAATTTGTTATGAATTTGTTCTTTTCTCTCTTAAATACGATGTTTATGTATCACTGTTTGATTTCCATTGTACTCAGTGTATTACATACATCCACTGTATTGTAACTTGTACCTTTTGTCTGCAACTTGTACCTGTTGTCTGACTCTGTATTGTCTGCCACTGTGTGGCCCGGTTTGCAACTGAAAATGGTCCTTTGGATCAGTTTGCCTACCCAGTTACCAAAAAATAAATAAATAAATAACACCCTGTTAATAGCATTGATTTTGAGCAGAGATGATGAGGTAAACCCAGGTTCTGAACAAGATATTAGCTAAAAATAGTTCATGATAATGCTAGAAACATAAAAAACAAGCATTTGTCAATGCCGAATGTTTGCTTGCTGGCATTGGCAGTGGTGGTGTAGAAGTTACAGAGCTGCGTAATAGGAATGGCAGTGAAGTATTGAACTGAAGCCAACCCCACCACCACCCTGCAGAGAGTGACAGGCATTGGGGTGTGCCTTTGGGTTGTCAGGCATAAGACCCGCCATTTCACCACACCCACCCTGCAGACACTGACAAGTGTCACGGTGTTCCTTGGGTCTTTGGTCTCTATACGACCCCATTCCATTAGGAAAATATGGTGAGATGGGTGCCAGGGAGAATGGGGTGAACTTTGGGGCCAAAGAGTCCAAGGCATACCTCGATGCCTCTCACTGGCTGCAGGGTGTGGAATGGTATAAGCATTACAGGCAAGAATCCCAAGTCACACCCCTGATGCCTGTCATTCTCTACAGGGTTGGGCGTTATGGTTGGAAACCCTAATACCTCAGGCATTCATTGGTATTTTCACTACAAATTTTCAACATGTTTTTTGTGACCCCACCTCATGAACAGGGGGAATATCAGTTTGTTAGCCGTAAGCTGCTTATGCACAGCGACTAAGCATTTAGCACCACAGGTGCAAAAACATTCCGAACAGGATGTAAAAAATGACAGCTGTACTGTTCATGGGGAGGTGTAAAAAATGGCAATGTTGCAAATCTGCAGTAAAAATATAAAAAAAAATGGTGAAGTGACGAGCGTACATAGAAACTGTGCAACGCACACCCGTAATATAATTAGGTTGGGGATTTTTTACAGCAGATTGTCAACTCAGGCATTTTGGTGCCTCCGATCATGAACAGTGTCACTGTGATTTTCTTTATCTGTCTGGAACAATGATTTCCCACAGCGACCACGCATCTCTGTGCTGAAAGTGTGAAAACACAATTCGGCCATGTTGTGAAAAATGACAGCTGTACTGTTCATAAGGAAGTGTGGAAAAATGCCACTGGTGAAAATCTGGACTGAAAATATTACAAAGTCATGAAACTTATGAGGGTGCATGGAAACTGCGCAATGCTCACTCATAACACAGTCATTTTATGGACTTTTGTCACCAAATTTTCAACATAGCCATTTTAAGACCTCGGCTCATGAACATTGTAACTGTGATTTTCTTAATCTGTCCCAAACATTACTTTCACACACCTACAGCACCATTGTGCGCTACATGTGCGAAAACACATTTTGGGCGATATATGAAAATGGCAGCTGTACTGTTCATAAGGAAGTGTAATAAATGGCAATGTTGAAAATCTGGAGTGAAAATATTAATTGCAAACTCACGAAAGCATGACATAGAACTCAGCAAGAACGACCAGAAACAGTCATTTTTTAGAATTTTTTCACCAAATTTTCAACATAGCCATTTTAAGACCTCTGCTCATGAACAGTGTCTCTGTGATTTTCTTAATGTGTCCCATGCATTGATTTCGCACATCAACTGCGCCATTGTGCGCTACATGGGCGGAAACACATTTTGGCCAAGATGTGAAATTTGACAGCTGTACTGCTCATAAGTAGGTGTGGTAAAATGGCAATGTTGAAAATTTGGAGTGAAAATATTGAAAATTCGCGAACTTACGAGGGCAGTAGGAACTGCGCAACGCGCCATAAAACAGTCATTTTAGAATTTTTTCACCAAATTTTCAACATAGCCATTTTAAGACCTCTGCTCATGAACTGTGTCACTGTGATTTTCTTAATTTGTCCCGTACATTGATTTTGCACACTGACTGCGCCATTGTGCGCTACATGGGCGGAAACACATTGTGGGTGAGATGTGAAAAATGACAGCTGTGCTACTCATAAGAAGGTGTGGTAAAATGGCAATGTTGAAAATCTGGAGTGAAAATATTGAAATTTAGCAAACTTACGAGCGTGCGTAGGAACTGCACAACACACGCTCGTAAAACAGTCATTTTTTGGAATTTTTTTCACCAAATTTTCAACATAGTCATTTTAAGACTGCTCATGAACAGTGTCAGTGTGATTTTCTTAATGTGTCCCATACATTGATTTCGCACACCGACTGCGCCATTGTGCGCTACATGGGCGGAAACACATTTTGGATGAGATGTGAAAATGACAGCTGTACTGTTCATAAGAATGTGGTAAAATGGCAATGTTGAAAATCTGGAGTGAAAATATTGAAAATTCCACGAACTTACGAGTGCATAGGAACTGCAAATGCACGCTCATAAAACAGTCATTTTTAGGAATTTTTGCACCAAATTTTCAAAATAGTCTTTTTGAGAGCCCACCTTATGAACACTGGCAGTGTCCTTTCATTAATCATTCCGGAAAGGTAATTTCACGCAGTGGCTGCGAAATTACCCTTTGGGCCCGAGTAATGCCATGACAGTGCAAAATTCATGAGGAGGGGTCCCAAAAACCCCATGTTGAAAATTTGGTGCAAAGATTCCAAAAAATGCCTGAGATATGCAATAAAGTTGAAAACCCCCTATCTAGCCCATTATACAACTTACCGGCATTTCTTGAGTTCGCGGTTGGCTTTGAAGAGTGCAGAGGTGTTCCCAGTTCACCGAAGATCATCGCGCTGTACTCCAGAGGTAAGTATGGGGTGAGGGGAGTGTGGGGAGGTAGGGTGCACAGTGGGTGGGTGCGGGTTGTAGGAGGGGGGGCTGGGAGACTGCGTGGGAACGTTTTTGCTTTACAGGTGTTTTTTTTTAAAGACGACGCGGGACATTTGCCATGCTGGGTTGGGCTCCCAGCATGACAGAAGGACGGCTGGGCGGGCGTGAAGCAGACGGGGGATTGGGCCACCCCCGTCAGCCATAGCATCAGTTGCCATGCTAGGGTGGACTCCCAGCGTGGCACCCGTTACTTTGGAGGGGAGGACAATGGAGCCGACGAGGGATTGGACACCCCCATCGGCTATACGATAACTTGCCACGCTGGGGTGGGCACCCCAGCGTGGCATTTTGACGGCTTTTGTGGGGCGAGCACAGCCGATGGGGATTGGGCACCCCCGCTGCCTATAGAGTGTGTGCGTTGGGGGCAGAACGAGTATGCGTGCGCTGCAGGTGTGTGTGTGTGTGTGTGTGTGTGTGTGTGTGTGTGGGGAGCTGCGCATGAGCAGGCGATATCCTATCACTGCTCACTGAAGCGTAGCTCCCCCTTTCAACTGTATGCCACTGCATTTTGGAGCTTGTCATAGACAGCTCCAGCATGCATTGGTGGACAGGGGCCGCGCCTGCCAACACACTGACTGAATTGGAGGAGGGGGTGACACACCTCCGAAAACTTGGATGATGGCACTATGTTTCTTGCATATACGTGCAAGCAAACATAATAAATTGAATTTGCTTAGGGCCTGGGTAGATCTACAATAACAAGATTGTGTGGCTCTAACAGAAACTGGGCTTAATGAATCAGTTCAAAACTAAGAAATTGAAATGGAGGGGTTTTCTAGTCACTGACTAGACCGGAAAAAAAGGAAGGAGGGGGTGTATTATTATATACTAAATGGTACCTGGGGCACACTGACATTCTATATTCAGATGAAGCTGAGGGACTTGATTGACTAATTATTAAACTCCCTTTGTTTAGACTGGCTAGTGGAGTAATTTATTCACCTCCCGAAGTTAAAACAAAGATCTTTGAGAGACTAGCTCAAATCATTATGGACCATATTAATGGACAAAAACTCCTCCTGGTAGGAGATTTTAACTCAGCCTGGGGATGTCCCAGGAGTCAAGGCTTGGAACAGAGCCTAAGCCAATTAGACATCAAACAAGTTATAAATTCTCCTATCAGGAAAAGTTCCCTAATTAGTCAGGGTAATATCCTGGACTTATTATTTGTATTTTAAAACTTAATGGTCAACCAAGCTGTAGTTGAACAGCCAGTGCTGGAGGACCATAACACTATTAGTTGCAGTATAAATTTAACAGCTTGTCTAAAACCAGTTTTGAGCTCTAAACTGATTACGAGAAGATGTTTTAAAAACTACACTGCAGAACTATTATTAAATAAATTGGGTAAAATAAAATGGTCTAGATTATATCTGCTCCCTACTCTGAAAATGACAGTTCAGGAGTTTAATAACTTATATTTGTCAGCATGTGAAGCATCAGCCCCTTATGTTAAAATCCAGCAAAAAATGTCCCATGCATCATGGAATACAGAGAAGTTAAAAAAAGAAATAAGAGTTAAGAACAGGGTTTGGTGGCCCAGTGGCATGGAGGGCTGAGGCATCACTGCCTTACCTCCTGTCATGCTGGCCACCTGTGTTCATGGTGTGAGCGGGTCACCGTGTGTCAGCAGGGAAGGGAAAGGATTGAGCATCTGGAGGATAGCTCTTCTCTCCTGGGGAGGGGTGGGACTACAGCCAGTGCTTGCCTGACTCCTAGTGGTGGCTGGAGGCTGGCACACCATCTGTACAATGAATGGGGGCAGAGGTAGAGCAGATGCCTGCCATGCCACATGTGGAAGCATGCGCTGCTCAGCCATTGGTGTCATTGTACGCTGTACCTCCACACTTGGGGCAAGAAACATGGAGGATGAAAATGCCACCGACCGGCAGATGATTCTGGCTTCTTGGAGACACCACACCCAGCGGGCACCTCTAAAGCCAAGAAGTAATAGTCAGCTGTCTGGGGGGGCAGGGCCGGTGGAAGGGTGTCAGTTGGTGGGGCGATAAAGAAATCAGAAAAAAAATGAACAGGATTTGGAAAACAGCAAATAAAACATTGTTGCCAGAGGATTGGGAAAGATATAAAAAGATGAGAAACAAGTGATGGGGTTATTCAGAATAACAGAATTTCAGTAAACATCTTGAATGAATATTTTATAAATCTCCTTGACATAGTTGGGCTGAAAGAAAATGAGAAAAACTTAAAAAATCAATCACTTGGTACTTAAAGAGAATCCTTCCAAGGAACTCAATGAGAATCTTTCTATTCCACAGTTTATATTTAAAAGTGTAACATGCAAGGAAGTTAAGGATATAATAAGAAAATTAAAATCTAATAAGGCCCCATGGAATGACAACATAGAAATTAGGTTTTTGAAAGATGGCTTAAGTATTATTGCTCCAGTCCTGACGAGATTGCTTAATTGGAGCCTACAAGAGGGAGTAGTACCAACAATATGGAAGGAGGCTAAAGTGATCCCAATATTTAAAAGGCGGAAAACAATAAATCCATCTAACTATAGACCCATCACTCTTTTACCAGTGGTTTCAAAGATTTTGGTAAGACTGTTGCATGGCCAGCTATACGAGTACATGGAGAAATATGGTTTGCTGGCCAGTCACCAGTAAGGATTCAGAAAGGGATATTCTACAGTCCTCGCAATCACCGACCTTACTGATCACTTGTAGCAACATCTTTGGATCGAGGTGAGTTGGTGGGCATGGTGTTCATGGATTTGTCAAAGGCCTTTGATACAGTAAACCCAGGGCTGAAGCTATGAATTTTGGGGCCCCGGACAAGTCACTTAAAATGGGCCCCTGTTTCCCAAACCAGCTAATGCCAGGGGTAATGCCAGCTCCTCAAGTGGGCCCCTTCTGACATTGGGGCCTTGGACAACTTCCCCACTTTCCCCCCATTACTGTGGTCCTGAGTAAACCATCTGACTTTACTACATAGGCTAAGAAATATAGGGGTCTCTGAGGAATCATGCAGCTGGTTTAGGTCTTATTTAACGGGAAGGAAACAATCCACTATGGTGAGAGGAACATCTTCTCTCCAACCTGATATTCAACGAGGTGTAACACAGGGATCAATACTGGGGCCCCTGCTGTTTTTGATCTATACAAACCAAGCACCCACTGTTATTCAGTAGTCTATAGTTAGACTACATGCAGGCGATATGGTTCTCCTTACTGTGGAAACAGAACTCGAAAAAAATAACAAAGATCTACAAAGTGATTTCCTAGCCATTCAGGATCAATTTCAAAATTCAAGCCTAATCCTGAATGGCAGAAAATCCAAATCAATGTTGTTTACAAGTTATTATAAAAATAAAACTTCTCCCCCAGCACTGGATATAAAAACCACAGCCAGTGACCCCTTACAACAAATCACTGAATATGAATATTTAGTCCTCTGGGTCGACAGTGGCTTGAAATTGAATTACCATATAGATATATTTGTCAAAACAATTAGTAGTAGGTTAGGGGCCCTTAGACGGTCTAAACACTGTATGGACTGACCCATGAGGTAACTGTTGGTCAATAAAATGTTGGTACCTATTATCGATTATGGGATCCATATTTATGGGTATGCCACTATTTCACAGACAAAAAAGTTGAAGTTATATGTAATAAATTATCAAGATTTATTCTACTAGCTGATAGACGGACCCGACATTGTGATATGTTTACAGAGCTAAATTGGCTCACAATATGAAAAAAGTTCAAAAGATCTCTAACCGATCAAATGAGAAATACCATGGTGACTGGAAAACCCACATATCTATTAGACAAAGTGCAAAAGACTACCCACTCACAACCTTAGAAGTAATGGTCAGTGAGGGATTTTTATATCAGGACTCCTAGAACTAGATTTGGAGATATGACAGTTTTATATTCACCTACAAAAATATGGAATGAACTGAATATCCAGACTAAAAATATATGCGAAAATAAAAGTCAGTTTAATACAGCCCTGAGACAAGAACTGACAACCCAATGTAAATGTTTTGACTAAGATTTCTGGCCTCATTACATACGAAAGGTTAAGTGTGTATATGGCTATGTAAGTCAGTTCAAATGCAATAAGGAATCAATTGCAAGTTAAAGAGATGATGTAACTAGATTAGGATTGTTTGTAAGCCGCAACATTTTACATTGTTGTTTTCAGGAGTGCCTTGTAAATAAGACTTTGTCCTAATGGTGTAAAATGTTATTCTTTCCTGACTAAAAATAAAGATTTTACTACTACCTTTCTTCAGCCCCTACCCCAGACCCCAATTCACCACTTCACTGTACATAAAAAGCAAACAGATACTTTGCAGTGTGGGAGTATTTTTACAGACAACGGCACAGATCCATTGAAAGCATGTCACAATCAGTGTGATAAAAAAAAATTGTTTAGGGTCAGGGAAGCCTCGACAGACTTTGGGAACCAGTGTTCTAGCCAATGATTTTAAACATGAGCATGATATGCTCCTAATTGCCACGTTCACTCCCAATCCCCACTCAGGTCAGAAGCACCAGTAGCTTCAGCAGCTGGGACAGTTGGGTTAGAACAGGTATAGGAAGCGAGTGGATAAGATGGTAGATTTAAGTAATCCTGCAGGCTGATCCAGCTGATGCGTCCATTGGTACCAGACCAGAACTGTCTCACAAAGGGTACAACAACCAAAGGCCAGCACCCAGCCTAATATACATACACTAGTCAGTACTAAATGTTTTGTAAAAAAACAAAGTACGTTGTCCGAATCATTACACAGTTACAATTAACTGCCAAGCTTTCTTCCTGCCTCTTCAAAAGCTAACAGTTCCAGGGACACCACATCTCAGTCTTGCTTCCAAGAACAACACATCCTCTTCATCATTATCCTCCTCCCTCCATCATGAATCACAGTTTTCTTTGCATATAAAAACAGCCAAATGTAAGAACACAAATAACTAATATTAACAAATAAAATAAAATTTAAAAAAAATACAAACATAGACTTTGATGGCAGATAAGGTTTTCCTTGCCTACTCAGTCTGCTCATTTCCCTACCTATTTGATAAGCTGCAGATCCCAGTTAACCAACAGCCTACTTCTTCTTATCCCCCACCAGAATTGCATTATGTCTGTCCCATGCATTCTTGAATTCCCCACTGTTTTTGACCCCATGAGCTCCTCAGTAAGGCCATTCCATGCGTCCACCACCCTCTCCAAGAAAAAATACTTCCTCGCATTGTCCCTGAGCCATCCCCTCTCTGTCTTCAAATTGTGCCCCAATGTTCTTTCACATCTCTTTTTCTGAAAGATGCTGTCCTCTTGGACTTTGTCGATTCCCTTGAGGTACCTGAAAGTTTCTATCATGTGTCCCTTCTCCCTCCTTTCCTCAAGGGTATACATATTAAGCTTATTTAGTCTCTCTTCATATGGCTTCTGGTGCAAACCCTGCACAATTTTAGTTGCCCTCCTCTGGACTGCCTCCATCCTGTCTATGTCCTTGCAGAGATGGAGTCTCCAGACCTGCATGCAGTACTCCATAGAAACACAGACTTCGATGGCAGATAAGGACTGCTTGGCCCACCTAGTCTGCCCATTTCCCTACTTACAGGATAAGCTGCAGATCCTAGTTGACCAACAGCCTATTTCTTCCTACCCCCCCCACAAGAATTGCCTTATGTCTGTCCCATGCATTCTTGAATTCTTCCACAGTTTTAGACCCGACAACCTCCTCAGGAAAGCTGTTCCATGCATCCACCACCCTCTCTGTGAAAAAATACTTCCTCACATTGCCCCTGTGCCATCCCCCCTCTATCTTCAAATTGTGTCCCCTTGTTCTTGTACATCTCTTTTTCTGAAAGATGCTACCCTCTTGGACTTTGTTGATTCCACTGAGGTACTTAAAAGTTTCGATCATGTCCTCTCTCCCTCCTTTCCTCAAGGATATACATATTAAGCTCCTTTAGTCTCCTCAGATGGCTTCTCTTGCAGAGCCTGCACCATTTTAGTTGCCCTCCTCTGGACTGCCTCTGTCCTGTCTATGTCCTTATGGAGATGGGGTCTCCAGAACTGGACACAGTACTCCAGATGGGGTCTCACCAATTGTCTGTACAGAGGGATAACAACTTCCTGTTTTCTGCTGCTGATGCCTCTCCTATGCATCCCAGTATACCCTCAGCCCTCCCTACTGCCTTCTCATATTGCTTGCTAACCTTAAGGTCATCTGATATGATTACCCCCAGGTCCCTTTCCTTTTTTGTTGTTGTTACTACCCCCAATTGTGTATTCTTCCCCTGGGTTCTTGTTTCCCAGGTGCATTATTTAGCACTTCTTTGCATTGAATCCTAGCTGCCATACTTCTGACCATTCCTCCAACCTTGCCAAGTCCCTTCTCATCCTTTCCACGCCTCCTTGTGTATCAACCCTGTTGCAGATCTTTGTGTCATCTGCAAAGAGGCACACTTTTCCTTCCAGTCCCTCTGCAATGTCACTTATGAAGACATTAAAAAGGACTGGACCCAATACTGAACCCTGTGGTACCCCACTAGTAACCCCTCTTTCTTCAGAGTGGACTCCATTTACAATTACCTTCTGTGTCCTGTTCTGTGTTCTGTGTCCTAATACTAAAGAATTAAAACATCTGTGTTCTAGGAAAACATGCAAAATCAATGAGTTAATAAATGCAGGAACACTAATGTTGCATACCTGTTCCATTTGTCTATGTGATACCCCACATGCAGGGAAAACAGAAAGGGCACTGCAGCTGTGCATTAGTGAGCACAAAACAGCCATTAACGTTAACAACCAACAATATGCAATGGCGATACACTACTCCAAAGCCAAACATGGGACACTTGTACATTTGAGTTTTATCAGCCTCAATAAGGTGGAAATGGGCATTAGAAATGGAGAGCTACACAACAAACAACTCCAAAGGAAAATCTTTTGGATACACAATTTGGATAGACTGAAACTGCAGACCTATTTAATAGAGAATAAATCACTGGAGATCAGCATAGTCCTGGGGGACTGGAGAAAAGCAGTAGTAGTCCCACTTCTCCAAATGGTAGCAGGAAAGAGGTGAGAAATTATAGGCTTGTCAGCCTGACAACAGTGGTGGGTAAATTAATGGAAACACTACTAAAGGAAATGATTGTGAACTCTCTTGCATTGAAAGAATTATAGGATCCAAGGCAGCATGAGTTCACAGGGAAGGTTATGACCAAAACATTTGATAGATTTCTTTGAGGATGAAGAAGAGGATGTGGTGTTTTCAGCACCAGTTTCTTTCATGGTTTTAGTTTTATTGCTATTATTATTTTTAGTTACTATTAATATTAATAAACTTAGCTTTATTTGTTTGCTAAGAAAATATGATTTGTGGTGGTGTGACCATTATGTCTGACAATTCAAAGGCACACCTCAATGTCTGTCAGTCTCTGCAGGGTGGTGGTGGGGTTGGTTTCAGTTCAATACTTCACTGCCATTCTAGGTTCTGAGATTCTGAGATTCTGCTGCTCTCAAGACTCTAAGCAAATTAATGATGTAACAAACTTAATCATGGTTGGAAAGGTGGTTATCAGTCAAACTTGTGTGACAGGGGCACATACATGTGCATGCCTGCCTTCACTATATCCCTAACAATGGGGGCTTATTGCCTGTGTAGGATATTAAGGGAGGGTATGACTAAAGAGAAGAGCATACTTTCCAAAACATACATTATGACATTGTTAGAGTTCATACATAAACCCTCCAAAAAACACAGACACTGAACTTTAAGATAAAAGACACCAACATCTTGGTGAGTGTAATATTGAGTTTCTCGGGTTAAAACTTGACATTAAGCAGGGAATGTAACCTAAACATTGGCATATATTCCACTCTTAAAGAACTACTACAGAGTTTCATGGTATTTGATCAGAACTGTATACTTTGACAAAGAATGCCAAAGATAGGACTACACCAGAATCAGTGTTCTAACCCTAGAAACACAACTGCACATTTAACAAGGTACTGGAACCTTTCTAAACTAATGTGGAATTTTCTTAATACCTTTTTGAGCCATTTAGTTTTAGTTTTATGGAGGTAATAAAATAATACACTAGTTTTGTCCAAAGATGGTGAACATTAAACCATCATGAGAACAATAAAGTACAGATCTCAGGCAAGGTAGGGGGGTAGTCCTTTTGGGCAGACTAGATGGATCACGCTGTCCCCATATGCCAACAGTTTTCTTATGTTCTTAAAGTATGTCTGTTACATACAAGCACAATGAATGGAAGAAACACAAATCAGGAAGTCAGTCAGATGAGGGAAGGGAAACCAAGCCATGAAATTAAAATTCAAAAAACACTGAGGGACAAAATCAGGAGAGAGGGTCATGATACAATCTCCTTACTTCTGAGGACTGTGTAGCACAATTATGAAACTGGGATTATTTTTATTTTGTTGTTTTGAAGGAGTAATTCTGGGTTTCACCCTAAAGATTTAGAACCTCTTATTTTCAAGGATGTTAGGCAGCAGATGACCATTATTTTCTTCTACCATCTATGCCACTTTCTGATGTTGTGGTAAACCAGTGATGATATTTGAAATATCATAATTCAAGTTTCTCAGAATCACTCACAGTAGTGAGAGCTATTTGGGGACAAAAAATGCCTGCAAATACTTTCTTACATCTAGTGTTTGTTGAAAATCTGGATGATTACAAATGTGACAGCATTTCTTGATTTAAATGTGTGTAACCTACAGACATCGGTGTTTGATGAGGGTGCTAAGGAGGATTTCCAGCATGGTCTTCCTTTCCTCTCAGCACAGCTGTGCTGTAAACTACTGTAGTGTGACAAATCATTGTGGCTTCATGATGCTTATCCACTGTATGACATTGTGACTCACTTCACATTTCATTCATTATGTAGACAAGAATGGAAATGTACTCTCTCTCTCTCTCTCACTCTCTTAGTTCCAATTAAAGATGAACTGTCAATCTCATGCTAACTTTTAAAATTCAGCTGCCTTTTATATATTCTCCATAATTCTGCTCCCGTGAATGCCTAATTTGAATACTTGTGTGGTAGGCTTTCTCTCTCGGAACTCCTTCCTCTGCATCAACATACTCTGACATTTTTGTTTCTACATTTAACCTTTATTTTACCAGGTACTGTACTATTTAGACAGAGTTCTTTTTTTGCAACAGTGGCCTGAATACCCCATAATCTTGCTTTTGTGACACCTTAGCCATTTTCATGGCATGTGTTTGTGACTTCACCTCATGCTCAGACTGTCAAGGGAGATGGGATATGAAGGAGAAAACATTTTTCCAGCCACAAACATGTGTAAGTATGTATGTACGTATGTACAGTATGTATACGTTTAATAGTTGGCAGTATGGGAAAAGAAAAACTGAATGACATAGGTTAATCTGCTTCGGATTTGATTGGTTACTTTTTCTCTGGAAGTGACAGTAAAGTGCTGTAGCATTACTGTCTGCTCCATTAGTTTCAACAAGTTAATTTTATATTGTCCAGCTTCAATCATAATAAACATTCGCATTTACTCAGTTTTTAAAATTATAGCAGGATGTGGTTGTGGCTGCCACCTTCTACTTATTTTAATGTTCATACCAGACCAGTTCATGTTTTGGCACTATATCGGTATGACAGATGAGTCATGCTTAGGCAGCAAAAAGTCACAAAGTAGTGCTGTGCAGAATGTGGAATTCTGCCAGCGGAATTAGCATGAAATGGCCATTATGCCAGTGGAATTTCCGCCAGAATTTTACTGGTTCTTCCACAGAATTCCACCTACTGTGGTCCATGGGAAAAACAATTTTTTCCCTGGAAAATTATTCCGCAACAATTTTTGTGGAAAATATTGATATCTGCAGAATAATATTCCACGGAACACCATTTTTTTCCACAGAAAATAATTCTGCAACTGTTTTCTACTGTGGAATTTCGCCATTCCATCTGTGGTGAAATTCAGTGGAATTTCTGTGGAATTTTGAAAATTCTGCAGAATTTCGTTAGCCTGCATTTGAAAATTCCACACAGTACTATCACAAAGCTTTGTGTTAGACTCTGTTCAATTTGTTCCAGCTCCAGGAATGACCAAATCTCTCATCAGTGCAGCATCATGGACGCAGAGGAGTCATATAATCCAATGCCATATCAAGATGGCCACCTTACTGGGTGTGCTATAATCAGCTCTGCCCGTTTGCCTGTTCCGTGGTCTGCTAAAATTTTCTTTTCCCCATCTTTCTGATATCTTAGAGTGTTTCCTGCCACCGTGTTACTGTTTTAAATTGTTTTAAAGTGTTTGCTTGTTAAATCGCTTTACTTAGTTTAGCTAGGGCCTCATAGTGATTTATCATACCCTGCCTTGGTGTGTTGTCGTGTCTACTGACAACGGCCACGTAGTGTGCTCTGGGGCTGTCAGGCTGAGCTCCACTGCCACACTGATTGCAAATAAAGTTTTGCTAAAGCCCCTTTTAAATTTGCCTCCCCGCTTTTGTTCTGTGCTGGCTGGGAATTAGTGGTAGAAAGAGGTGCTCGTTGCGTGTAGGAAGAAAGAATGAGCATTTAGAGAAGAAGGGGACTGTGTCTGTGAATGAGATCCTGGACATGGCGATAGGGTTTGTGAGTGGATTTACCTCTTGAAATGAGCATCAAGGCTAGAGACTGTTTTTTATCTGAAATAAGAGCCAAGAGATGTGGAACTGAGTCTAAGAGGACCACATTGGAGACCTCAGCTTGGAACTATTCTGTTGGTCTGCCTAAGTAATTTGGATCTCCTGTTCCAGAGGTGTTTTTACTTGGAGGGGATAAAGTACTTGGTTGGAGTGAACTGGTTTCTTTTTTGCCTGGATCATCAGGGCCCTGTGTTTGTGGGTGGCCTGCTGGCCAGAATCTGCCCTGCTTGGGATGACAAGGCCTGAATGGGTCAGGGAGCCGGCCGGCAGGTTCTCTGCTCTCCAAGGCCCCTTGCTGGGCCTGCCGGTGGGCTGGCCTATGTGAGGTGCTGAGGCTGCAGGGCAGTTATCTCTGGTGGTGGCCCTCATGGGCAGGGCCCTCCGTCTCTATATCTACAAGCAAGACTTCTACCAGATCTGGGAAACCCCTATTTCCAAGGAACCCTACCGAGTTAATAACCTGTTGAGACAATCAGTCTTAGGGTCAGACCTTTATTTTATGTTTTTTTTGTTTATTACTTGGGCAGTGAAAGTGCTGGTTTTTATTTGGGTGTCCCCAGGTAGTGAGAGGACCTGGGGTCCCATATGCCATCTGATATTATTTCATGAGCTTGCCACACCCAGTGAGAGGGGTTGTATCCAAGTATTTAAGTACTTAATTTCATTTTCTACACTCAACAGTTTAAGTTTAGTTTATACAGTTTTTCTGATTTGTTGTGAATTGAAGTTCTAAATTTGGACCTTCAGTGACTGATATACCATCTTCTCTTCAGTCTTAAAGGGGACCACTCTGCTTAACTCTGGTTATCTGAGACTCTGTGCTTTTATTGTAATACTAAAGTGACTATAAAGGTTTTTTTTTATAGTATTTAATTGTGTTGTTAGCCTGTATTATAATTTAATAAATTTGTGGGGTGGGTATTTTAGTTTTATATTCATTGAATCTCTCCTCTTTGGGTTGAGAAGGGTGGGGGAGTGGTAATTTAAAGGTTTTATTTGTTTAAGTCTTGAAAATTTGTTTTCTGTATTTTTTGTTCGATGCCCCTGCAAGTGAAAGATACAGGACAGGTTTTTTTGTTACTTGCATTTTTAATTTTGTTTGAGGGGTGTTTTTCCTTTTATATTGGCTTGGCATTCTTGTTGATTTGGGAGCCTGTATTATGTTTCGTGGGCCCATCCCTGGGGTCGTGCACTATTCATCTTCTGCCCTTCATGCCCTTCACCCTTCCACCCTCATTGTTTTCAACTTACCAGCATTGCAGAGCACTGGGTATCGCCCGTAACGGGGGGGGTGGGGGGTTCAAACACCAGAGGATGAATGAGAGTGGGGCCCTCACATTGGGGTAGTTAGGCCCAGAAGATGCCCTGGGGTGAAATGGAGCCTGGAACATGGTCCTCCATGTCTGGTCCCCATACCCAAGGGCACCACCATCACTGATGGGCAGGTAGTTGGGGTGGCCCTGGAGACCCATCCAACTCAAGCGGTGTTATGCAATGCCAGATCCAACAAGAACAAGACTGCAATTATTGCAGCTCTTGTCAGGACAGTGGATCTGGCTTGCATCACCGAGACTGGCTGGATGAAAATGCTGGCCCCACACTGGAGGCTGCTATTCCGGCTGGGTACCCGGTGATACGCTGCTCAAGACTGGACCCGGGGAGGGGTTGTGGTCTGTTTCAAGACTGCATTGGGCCTCATGAGTGTACCGTTTGAGGAGGCTGGGTCATTTGAGTGTACCATAGTAGCAGGTATAGGCTGTAGGATAGCCCTCATCTACCATCCACCTGGAGATGAGAAGCGATTCCTCCAGGAAGTAGCGGACTTTGTCATCAAACATGGTGTGTGGGTCTCTAAGGCTGATGGTGCTGGGTGACTTCAATGCCTGAGTCAATGACGAACTCTCTGAATTTGGACAGAACTTCCTCCAGTTGATGACATCACTGGGCCTTACACAGATTGCTACCTCTCCTACTCACAGACATGGCTACTCTTTTGACCTAGTCTTTCTCCTGGGGGTTGAAGCCTCCAATTTGGTGGTGGAACCTGTCAAATGGTCTGATCGTTACACTGTGGGGTTCATATTTTGTGCCCCCCTTTGTATGCCCACCCCTGTGGAGATGGTCAGATACCGTCTTTTATGGGAAGTGAGCTCTGAAATCCTAGCAGCGTTATTGATCTATCAGACTTTCTGCTGGCAAGTGGAATCCAGAGGCTTTGGTGCAGGCCTATAATAAGGTTGTGATCACAGCAGTGGATTCTATCGCTCCTGTCCATGTTCGCCCTCTCTCTCTTTGCCCTTGGTCCCCTTGGTTTGATGGGATCTTGATGGAGTTGAGATGACAAGGACAAAGGTTAGAGCGGCATTGGCGGAAATCTGCCCTGACGGCCAACCATCTTAGATTGTTAGAACATTATCAAGTCTATCAATCAACAACCACCCATAAGAAGGCAGAGTTCCTGTCCGGGGAGATTGCTGCCACTCAGAACTGACCAGCTCAGCTCTTTCAAACAGTGGACTAGCTGTGCAACCCAGCCTGTCTTCAGTCTTGAAGATCCTTTTTGCAGTTGGAGTGTGATGAGCTTGCTCAGTTCGTTGCAGATAAGGTGGCCGATATCAGGGTGGAGATCCGGGATTCATGCTCTATGGGGGATGCTGTTGACTGGTGCTCGGTCTTTGTCCCTCACTTTTCCTGGAGTACCTTTGACCGGACAGAGTTCATGGATGTTATGCAGATTGTCCAGGGTACAAGCCCTGTGTGCTGTAGTTTGGATCCGGGCCCAACTTCCCTGAGTATGGGTTGTTGTGACATCATCGGCCCAATCCTGGCATAGATAGTCTGGTGCTCCCTTGACTTGGGTGAGTTTCCTAGCCCCCTGAAGGAGGTAGTGGTGACACCCCTCCTGAAGAAAGCTTCACTGGACCCAGACCCTCTTGCTAACTACAGACCAATATCAAACCTCCCCTTTGTGGGGAAGGTTATTGAGAAAGTAGTGGCTGTGCAATTGGAGAATCACTGGACCATCCGTAACATCTACGAACCTCTTCTATCTGTTTTTCAAAAGAGGCACAACACTGAGACTGCTCTGGTTCAGGTGCTCAAATGATCTCCTGATGGTGAGAGATCAGAAAAGCCATTCCATTCTGGTACACCTTGATCTCACCTCAGCATTTGACACCGTGGACCATGGGGTGCTGCTTGAGTGACTGAGGTTCATCTGTGGCCTGACTAGCACATTCCTCAGGTGGTTTAAATCATTCCTCACTGGCAGAACCCAGAGGGTAGTGTTGGGGATTTTTTCCTCTAACCATCTCTCCCTGTCATGTGGGGTCCTTCAGGGCTCAGTGCTGTCCCCCATGTTGTTCGTAGTGTACATGCTGCCCCTTGGAGACATTGTAAGATGGTATGGGCTGAGGTTTCACTGCTATGCTGATGATACCCAGCTCTACCTGTCTTTCACACCTGACCAGGACAGTGCACTCTCAGTGTTTAATAACTGCTTCCCAGAAATCCAGGACTGGATGAATTCCAGCTGGCTAAAGTTGAACTCGGGAAAGACAGAGGTGATGGTTGTGGATCCTGGTTACTGGATAGGTGGGTTGGGGGCTGGTCAGCCCACGGAACTTTTTCTGGGGGGCTCCAAGCTCCTTGCCTCTGAACAGGTGTGGGACCTAGGGGTGATGCTTGATGATAGGCTGACTCTGCGGTCTCAGGTGTCGGCAGTCATCAAGTCATCCTTTTACCATCTGAGGAACATCACTAGGATCAAGTACCTTGTTCCATCTGGTGACCTTCCCACGCTGATCCACGCCTTTGTGACCTTGCACCTTGATTACTGCAACTCCTTTTACTTAGGGCTACTGGGGGTTGATTCCTCTGCCTCCAGCTAGTGCAGAACACTGCAGCCCGGTTGCTGATAGGGACTCCCCGGTCATGTTACATCACACCGGTACTGCACGAACTGCACTGACTGCCAATTCTGTGGCAGATCATCTTTAAAGTCGGATTACTGATGTATAAAGCCCTACACGGATTTGGCCCTGACTACCTGAAAGAGCTTCTGACCTCCTTCTGTCCTGAGTGATGGCTCTGCAAGGCTGATGAGGGGTTGCTAGAGATTCCAAGGGTATTGTTAAAATCTTCAGGGACCCTGCATTTTTGTACATGGCCCCAGCCCTTTGGAATTCTCTACCCTGTCAGCTGCGGGAGTCCGTGACCCTGAGGGGCATTAAACAGGCACTGAAAATGTATCTGTGGGGCCAAGCATTTGCTAAATAAGTGTATTTAACAACAGATTTTACTGACTTTTTTTTTAGATTGTTGTTTTATATTATTGCTTTTAGCCATTTCTGTAAAGCGCTTTGGCAATTTGAAAGGCGCTAAATCAAATAAAAATGTGTTATTTATTAAAGACTTATTGTATTCATTAAGTTCCTATCTTGAAAAAGCTCAAAGTGCCTTCCTAAAATCAAAGGATGATGGACAGAACATATACAAGCAAGTTACAGGGTAAAGTACATTCTTAGATGAAGACAAAATTCATAATAATGATTACCAAACATTCTGCTTATTCTTAAGAAGCAGTATGTTATTTAGGGTCCTCAAAACTATCATAGACAAGTCCAAACAGTAATGTCTTCAATAACATTTTAAACTAGTTAACAGATCTGGCTATTTTATGCACATTTGTATTGAATTCAAAAACACTGGCGCTCTGCTGGCAAAGGCTGTATCACCAATCATTTTGAGTTTATCTTTAGGAACACTCAGTAAGTCCTGATTAACTGAACTTTGTAGTTAAGGTTGAAAGACCCTACATATAGCAGGGACTATATGTTGCTTAACTTAATACTAAACTTCAAAAGGAGACTTTTAAAATGACATATTTTGTCAACAGAAAGGCAATGCCCTTTAGAGAACAAGAGATATTCCATTTGTTTTAGAATGTTTGACTGAGCCAAAGCAAACTGCCAAACCCAAAAGCACAGGAAGGTTAGGTGACTTGCCCAAGGTCACAGAGTATGCAAATAGCAGTTGTGGGATTAAACCAAGATCTGTGTAGTCTCTACATTCACACTGTGGTGTTGTATCCTCTAGGTTGTATTGCCTCCCTATATTACCATGATAAGCAGTTAAAGATGGAGAAAGAAATCATTATGCCCATTTGGCTACATGTAGGAGCCAAGTGCTTCTCCAGTGCCTCCTGGGAATTTAACATTTACTAGGAATAAGAGCACATATAGAGGGTGCACCCTGTGGAAATTAAGGACGTTAACTGCATATGTAGCTGTATCCTCTGAACACATCTTTACTCAAATACCAATATTAGCATATTGGGCTCTCCTACAGAATAATGTATGGAGAGCTGTGGATAATGATTTTTTTTTCACATCTGAGGTGTGTGATGCCCACATAAACCACAAGCATGAAGGCATCACATCCCAAGGATGTATAAAAACAAAACAGGTTTCTACTTCTCTTCTATATTTAATTTTAGTGTTTACTTACAAACATACGCAAAGCGAACATACTGGCAGCATGCAGCACTGTATAGTTTTTACAGCTGTGACTGGGTTGTGATCAGTTGACTTGAGCATTGTGGTGGCTTGCTGTGAGCAGCGTATTGGAAGCAGGTTGGTGATGATGTTATTTTGCTTGCTGATAGGCGGAAACTTTTATTTATTCTTTGCTAACCACGTACAACCCACAAGGCACAATGCCTGTTTGCAGACCCGAGAGCACTGGGAAAGTTATGTGACTTGCTCAGAGTTGAACATTATGCAAGTAGAAGTTGTAGGAATCAAACCCAGCCCTGCTGGATGTGCCAAGCCCATTCACAGCTCATTACTCGAATCTCTAGGCTATACCAGCAGGTTTCTGTTTGTGTGTGTGTGTGTATATAATTGCAAAACACTCTGTTAATACATCAGTTAGGGTTGTCATTACAGTGACAAAAGTTTGTAAATTCGATGTTAGGGTTACAAATCCTACCACCCCATCCCACCTCCAACTCCCATCCTTCACACACCAACAGGTGTCGGGGTGTGCCTTGGGGTCATCGGGCCTAATTTTCACCACATTCTCCTATACTGTACCATCTGAACTTCCTTAGACAAGGAATGGGGTGAGAGTTAGGGCTGATGATTCCCAAGGCACACACCAATGCCTGTTGGTGTGTGGAAGTTGGGGTGGAAGTAGCTAGGGTTGGTAACCCTAACATTGAATTTCCAAACTTTTGTTGCTTTAATGACAACCCTAACCAATGCAATAACAGAGTTTCTTGCAATATATATATATATATATATATATATATACATATATTCATTGCAAAATCTTTGATAATGCATCAGTTATGGTTGTCATTACAGTGACAAAAGTTTGGAAATTCGATGTTAGGGTTACCAACTCAACCCCCCACCCCACCCCCACTCTCCACACACCAACAGGCATTGGGTTGTGCCTTGGGGTTGTTGGGCTGAACTCTCACCCCATTCTCCAGTACTCTACCATCTCAGCTTCTTTTCAAATGGAATGGGGTGAGAGTTAGGGCTGACAACCCCAAGGCACACCCAGACGCATGTTTGTGGAGAGTGGGGATGGGTGTGGGGGGGGGTACGTTGGTAACCCTAACATTGAATTTACAAACTTTTGTCGCTGTAATGACAACCCTAACTGATGCATTAATTAAGTTTTCTGCAATAAATTTCCCTTCTTTTTGAGAAAGTGCAATGTTATTCCGGGTCCTGCTCTCCCATCATGCATACATTTTGTATCTGCGCTCCCATCTATACATAGGTGTACTGATATTTTAATGCTATCACATCTCTGTGTGGGAGCATGGGCCCTGTGCTCCCACTACTGCATAATTTAGGGCCCTGCACTCCCATTATTGCATAATGGAATCTAATTGTGGAGTGCAGGGCCATATGGGCCCTGCACTCCCATGTACCCATAAGTGTAGAGATATAGCACACGTCTAGAGCCATTCCAGGTAACCCTTGTGCTGCAAAAGTTGCAATATCTCAGGAACTGTAGGATTGTTCACTTGGGAACATAAGCAGGAGGATGGTAAGGACAGAGGTCTGGGGTTATATTCTGTTTTAACTGAAATATTTGAATAGTTTTGTACGTGAAATTAGTTATATGTGTTAAAAATTACTACTTTGGGTTAGAACTGTTACTTGGGCTGTGATATTGTAACTTTTGAGGCTTGGGAACACTTGGTTGGCAGTGATAATTAGAGTGAAATTTAAATGTGATGTTTGCCTGGTAAATACTGAAAAGCTCTGGGGGTTGGGATTGAAGGGCTGTGTATTTCTGTTTGGGACTGAAATTCAAAGCAACAGGAACTGGTGGGCCTGTGACATCATAAGGTACCTGATGTCTGCATACACACACTGTTAGTAGGACTGGACACACACTGAACTGATGTGTTTGTGAGACTTGGGAACTTTATTGGTGGGGTTGAAATTGGGTTTGTAAATAACTGCAGTCAGTATAGAGAGAAACTGTATTCCAGGGGGAAGGGACTGAGAAAAGGGGGTGTGCCATTATAAACAGAGGGGGACAAACAGGGTGGCCATATTCCACCATGGCAGGCATCTTCAGAAGGGTTGTAGGATGCACAAGCTGTGGGATGGCAATAATTCTCAATTGGGCCTGGAGAGAGGGAGGCTGCCCACTCTGTAGACAGCTATCTTGTATCAGGAGTGAGGTACAGTATATTGGTTAAGGAGAAAGCTGGGGGAGATGGGGGGGCTGTCCAAGGATAAAGGGTGTGGATATGGGCAGCAGAAGGGTGGACCTGAGGGGAGGCTGGGGCAACGCTCTGAAATTACAGGACATTATGTTACAGCAAGCAGGAGGGGGGATATTAGGGACAGAGGACCCTTAGATAGGGATGTTGATGCTAAGGGGAAAGCGTACGGGGTGAACATTCCGAATACAAAGAGAGTGGAGGGGGAACAGTCAGGAGGGGCTGTTGTGGGGAAGCCTAGTAAAGCAGACATTGAGAAGGGAGGGGCTGTTGGGGAGAAGCCTAAAACAGCAGACTGTGGGAAGGGAGCTCCTAAGGAGAACAGAGCAAGAGGGGAAGAAGAGGGGCAGTTTAGAGGTGCAGTCAGGGGAAACTCGGGTTACTTGATGGAGGCTGACATAGAGTGTCACAATAAATTTGAGCTACTAAGCAACCTAGAGGGGGAGGAAGGGGTTGGTGTAAATGAGGAAACTGATACAGAGGCTGGGAGGGAGTCAGATACCCATAGGGCATCACAGACCAGCAATGGAAAGGATAGAAATAGTCCCAGAGGGAGAAGGGGAAACATAAATGTTAAGCAGATCGGGGAGATGCAACATATTGCAGACATGAGGGAGGAGAGCATGACTGGAGAGAAACTGGGAGACAAGGAGGTGGGAGAGGAGCCCCTCTTCAGCAGGGGGGTCAGTACCAAGGATGGGGCCCTTGCTAAAGGGGACACACAGAGAGCCTCTGGAGGCAGGGGTACTATTACAAGGGGGGAGGATGGCAGTGAGGGGGAAGGGGAACCCATCAGGGCCAGGATAAATGGTTCGGATAAGAGAGGGTTAAAGGGGACACCTATTCAGAGGGGGTCTGAGTTAAGTGGGCAAAATAACGAGGGAGGCAGAAAGGGGAGGGTGACAAGGGGGTCTCTAATAAGGCAGGAAGACTCCCATTGAATTGAGAGCACGAATAAAGGGGGAGATGGGGGGCCTCAGAGGGCATAGTGGAGGTAACCATAAGGATGATGGCAGTGTTAATGTTCTGTTATTGGGAGACTCAATGATTAGGGGTATCCAGTGGGAGGGACAGGGGGGTGGATGCCATAGCCAGGTGAAGGTAGTGAGTATGTCTGGGCAGACGATGCACAGAGCAAAGTTCATGGTGTATGAACCGGTTAGGGATTGTGGAGGGAAACCGGATTTCCTGGTGCATTTGGGAACTAACGATCTAGAGGGAAGTAGCGTTTTGGAAATCCGAGCAAGGTTCCAAGAACTTGCCAGAGTCTGTCGGGATAATGGATGCAACATCTCCTTTTGGAGATATTGCCAGTACCAAAGGCCTCAGTGGAGAAAAATGAAGATCACAGAGGTTAATGACTAGCCCAGGAAGTGGGGTGAAGAGTGGGTTGGGGGTTAGGGAACTGGAAAGGAGTTTGGGAGGATAAGGACTGTATGCCAAGGACTGGCTTCTATCTTGCCCCATTAGGGAAGGAAGTCCTTAAACAGGGGATGGCTGACTACATTCAAGAAAGGTGGGGTTTAAACTTGTGAGGGGGGAGGGATAAGGGAGGGGCTGACCAGAAGCCCTCTCCTCCAGATGAGGGGAGTAGCCTTCAAACCCAAGGGGGGGGAGGGAACAGACTGGGGGTGGAGGTTTCAGGAGGAGCAGAGGGAGGATGGAAGTATAAGGAACCTGGGTGGGGTTCAACAAAGGGGATCAGGGATAAGGGGTGGGGGTTGGTGTTAGTGTAAATGCCAGGAGCTTGGGAAACAAGTTGCCAGAGTTCCAGGCCATGCTGTTCGGGGGGGGTGGATGGCGGCGGTCATGGAGATGTGGGCCAATAAAAACCATGACTGGGACCTAAACATGCGGTGGTACACCATGCTTAGGAAGGATGGAAAGGAGGTCAGAGGGGGTGGAGTGGCTATGTTCATTAGAGATGACATAGAAATTGCTAGGGTAGAAGAGGCAGAGGGAAATGTGGAGGCCTTATGGGTCACCTTACAATCCCCAGCAGGAGATAAGGTCAAGCTGGGTGTAGTATATAGGCCCCCCAGGATGAGTGATGTTCTAGAGGCTGGTTTGCTGGACAACATCATTGCCCAGTGTGGACCAAAAGGGGAAGAAGTGGTGTTGATGGGGGACCTTAATATGCCAGCTACAAACTGGGGAACCATGTCCTCTAAGGTGGCCAAGGAGCAGAGGCTGCTGGACGGCTTCCAGGATGTGTTCTTAACAGAGCATGTGATGGAACCCACAAGGGAAGGGCATGTCCTGGATGTGGTTCTGGCAGATGGGGATCTGGTAAGGGACCTGGTTGTAGAGGACCCCCTGACTGGGAGCGACCACAATACTGTCTGGTTTCAAATAAGCATGGGGGGAGGGGGGGAGATCTAGGACACTGGTAGTGGACTTCAGGGGGGCAGACTTTGTGGGCATGGGAAATATTCTCAAGGATCACTTGAAGGGGATTACATCAATGACAAGTGTGGAAAGGAGATGGGAGGTCATAAAACGGGGACTTCATGAGGCAGTCAGGATCTGCGCAAAGTTGAAACGTAAGGGAGCAAGGTCACGTAAACCATGCTGGTGGTCCAGTGAGGTACAGGTCGCGGTCAGAGAAAAGAAGGTGGCCTACAAAAAATATAAAACAACAAGAGGGAATAGGGATGAGGAAATGTACCATCAAACAGGATGTTGGGATGCATCGTAAGGGGGATCACCTCTAGGAGCAAGGAAGTGATTCTGCCGCTGTACAATAGACTGGTTAGACCACACCTTGAGTACTGTGTACAGTACTGGAGACCACACTTGAAGAGGGACATACAGCTCCTGGAGAGGGTACAGAGGAGGGCAACTAAGATGATACGAGGGCTAGGGGATTTGACGTATGAGGACAGACTTGAGGAGCTCTGCCTGTTTTCATTGGAGGAGAGGAGAGACAGGGGGACATGATTGAGGTCTTCAAGTACCTCAAGGGAATAAATAGGGTAAACATGGAGGGGATCTTTAGACTAAAGCAGGGAGGTGTCACCAGAGGGCATGGTTTGAAGTTGGAAGGTGGAAGGGTGAGGGGAAGAGGAGGAGGTTTTTCACTGAGAGGGTGGTGGACCCTTGGAATGCACTGCCTGGCGAGCTGGTTCAGAGATCCACAGTGGAGGGCTTCAAGAGAGGGTGGGACAGACACAGAAAGTGGATGTATCAGATGATGGCCTGTCCCAGGGGGATGGGAATGGATGATAAGGGTTTCTGGAACACAAGGGAAGGGAGGGCCTCGGCACCCAACTAGGGATCTGAGGTTTGAGCAGACTCGATAGACCGTAAGGCCTAATCTGCTGGCAAATAGTATGTTAGTATCTTTGGAAAAAATTCCCTCGCAGTTGTATTCATGGCCTAGCCACCTCCATGCATGCTTAGTACACCTAAGCTGCACTTAGCAAAAAATCTGTATCTCGAACCATTTTCAAGATATATCTGCTGAAAGGTGCCATGACCTCCACAATGTTATCCTATGGGAAAATTCACAACTTCAGAGTGCAGTAACTATAGAACTGGTGTCCAATTCTTCACCAAACCAGCAAAGAACACATCTGTGGGGCAAGGTCTTAGCACCCTACAAATATCAGCCCAAATGTTCTAACCATTTTCTTGCTATGAAGTGGCAAAGAAACTGTTTTTTGGGGCTGTTTACCTGCATTCACTTTCAGATCATATATTTTTTTCCCATAGGCTATAATGGGAATCTTTAAAGTTTAGTAACTTTTGAATGAATTAATATTTTTTCGCCAAAACCCAAACCTTCAAAAGGCACATCTGTGAGGCAATGGCTTACTACCCCAAAAATTTCAGACCACAATCTAAAGCCATTTCTGAGATCCAGGTAGACAATGAAATGTCAAAAAACATGGATATTTCTGTTTTTTCAACACTATATCTCAGAAACCACATAACGGATTCCCACAAAATTTGTCAGGTCAAGAGATCTTCCTCAAGACATTAAGCAGGCCAAACATCATGCAAATCTGTTGAACGGTTTCAAAGTTATTAACATGCAATAATTCAGGTTTAACATAGAAGTTACCTTTCACCCCAACTATACTGGCACTACTGTGCCAGTATAACATATAATTGCGATGCCACTCATACAATATCTAATTTTTCAACCTATAATTCACCCATCAGCATACCAACAGGATATGATCATCACCAGCCCAACTCCAACTGCTAGTTCCTCTGCTAGTACCCCCCTCCAGCTCAATCCAACTTTTAATATAGAACCGGTGGTGGCTGTTCATTCAACCCAGTTGACGATATCCCCCCCACCACCACCCAAAGCATCACCAGCAGTGGGTGTACATTTAACTTCACCACCAGTATCCCACCTCTTGCCCAACTTACTGCTTAAAGATCACCAGCAGTGGGCGCTGAACCCCACTGCCAGTATCTGCCCACCCCCATCGACCTACTCTAAAGATTCCCAGCAGTGGGTGCCCAACCCTGCTGCTAATATCTATTCCCCCTACCACCTGACCTAGAATCTCCCTCAATATGACACTGGGGTGCCACTTTCAGTGCCAGACAGCCCTCCCATAACATAATGCAACAGCAGGGTGCCCACTCCTGGTGCTGCCAACCAACAAGTGCTTAAAAGTACCTCGTCATTATATCCTCTTCCATCCTTTGTTAGCTTGTTTCTCCTATAAAACAGAAATGGTCCCTCAATGTTGTCTGCTCCCCCTGAACCTCCTCGCCTCCACCTTGACCACCAATTCCACACTCCTATTATACACCTCATTTACCTATCTGATACTGATCAGACGACCAGCATGTCTTGCTGCTTCCCATGCTGTCCAAAATCCAAAATGACTAAAACAAGGTTAATTTAGTTAACAGCAGTTTGACTCACACTCATAACTTTTTTTACAAATTATTTTTTTGTTTGTTCTTGTTTGTGCAATTCCTTTTTCTTATTGCTCATGAAAGGTGCTGGATTGACAGCACTGGAACCTAAATTCCTCTATTTATCCACATAACAGGTACAGCATGGGCAATCACAGTGCAAACTTCCCCACACTAACCTGCCACTGGGCCTCAACCCTGCCATAGAGGGACCACCATGTAGGTGACAGGGTAGTTCAGACTCCATGCCCATTCAATCCTTGGCATCTCATGTGAGACTGCCAATAAGGGTGCCAATTAGTGCCAATTGTGTTGGTGGTTTTGTGAATGTGGACACCTGCCCACTAGGAACTGGACTGAGACCACCACAATGCATTTCACATAGGACTTTACTCATAACTTTGTTATTTTTTAACATTGATATACTAGCTTTTTAATATAGCCTTTCTGGAACCTCAGCTCATGAACAAACTAGGTACAATTTTTCAAATTCAAAGCTAGTAATGGTGGCTGCATGCTGAGACACTGAGGAAGAACAGATCAGCATGCTTATGATACTGTATGCTTTATCTTTCTTTATAAAAGGTATGCTATTGTTGCCTTATTTTATGTGTTTCTAAACTTTATTTTATTAGCCAACAGAGAACTATTACCTTGAATCCAGTCTACTCACTTGATACCTAGGGGGCACCGATAGATGAGGTTGGCATAAAGCTGGAAATCTGGCTGTATTCTGTGTCCTATACAGGTGAATAACTTAATACACTGAATGCAAGAAATGATACAGTATGCTATCTTGGTCAGTGGGCATGAACTGCTGACACACTGACATACATTTAAAGCAATTACTGCATTTAGAAGGAGTGAAGGACCACTTGTTTTTGTGCTTCTACTTTCCATACAAGGCTTGCACCTGGAAAGTGTAGATAAACAGCATTAGCTGAGCCATATACAAGATCATTAGAAATGGAAGCTGTGATAGAGTGCATTGGTTACGGGAAAACTGACTGTTGGAGTTGCTAAGTGGATCTTATGCAAATGATGGGAACAGTGGAAAAGAGACAGATAAAGAATCGCCATAAAGGATTAAAGATAATTCCTTCTTCTTGCTCTCCTCCTCTTTCATCACTGCTTCTCGGGGGCTGGACACACGTGATCCAGCTCCTCTCTTTCCATCACCATATCCAGGTACCACACTTACCCGGACCACTTCCCCCACTAGGTGTGGACACGGCTGATCCAGCCCCTAGTTCTATATCCCTCCCCCTCCCCCCTTACTCCCATGTCTGGGTTTGTTTGTCCACAGCCCGTGGTACCTACCCTCACCCCTCTTCCTGTCCCCCTTTTCCCCTTCTTGCTCCCACCCCTTCCCCTACCCTCACACCATTCTTCCTTTTCTCGAAATTCTGCCAGTGGGGCTCCACCTAGCCCCCTGGCTGCCCATCTGCAGCCCCACCTGGCCCGTGCTGGGCCCCATCAGGGATGCTTCCACCTTGCACCTCTGCCTTATAAGTGCCTATATCCAGTTCCCTCCTCTTTCTTGCCTGGAGGGTGGGTGGGGGAAAACTACAGCAAGAAAAAGGGTTATCTGAGAATTACATGCCCTTAAATAGCCCCGAAGGACCCCAGAATTAGGACCCCTATTGGCCCCTCCCCTTAGGGTTACCACCTGTCCCTACTTTCGCAGGACAGTCCTGATTTGGGCAGCTGTGTCCTGCGTAAAAACACAAAAAATACTAAATGTCCTGACATTATAGTACAAAAGAATATCTTCAGACTTTCCTCTAAATGCTGCAAAAACTATAGTACCTTAATTAAAATACCTTAAAATGATTAGAAACACTAGGGAACATCTAAACAAACTGCAACACTTAGACTTAATTCTGATTATTTAGATAAAAAATCTGTTATGTTGGTTGAGGTTACATATTGTCCTGCGAAAAGTCATATTTCAGTAAGAAAAGTCCCACTTTGGGCTTCTTAAAAGGTGGTAACCCTACCTCCCCTTGGCCAATAGCCAGCAAGCTCCAGCCTGGTTGTATGACCCTTCTCTGAGGTCATCGCCTCTCCCTTGCCCTTCTGGCCCTCCCCCACCTCCCCTCCCCACCTTCCATCCTTCATTTCTGGCTGGCTACCAGGACAACAAGGCCTGCCTTTTAATTGTCCCTGGATCCCCCCCAGAAATTAACCAGGCCACTCCTTGTTACATTTTGGATGCTCGCTGGCAATATTTATTCATAAAAGGCACAGTTAATATTTATACATTTACATCCCAGTTTATGTCTAACAATTCCATATTTATGGTTTGGACATAACAGTCCCGAATCTCATCTAGACATACAGTCCCATCTTCCCTCTCGTATGGTTCTTCTTCTTGCTCTCCTCCTCTTTCATCACTGCTTCTCAGGGTCCGGACACACATGATCTGCCCCCCCTTCCATCACCATATCCGGGTACCACACTTACCTGGACCACTCCCTCCCACTAGGTGTGGACACGGCTGATCCACCCCCTAGTTCTATATCTCTCCCCCTCCCCCCTTACTCCCATGCCTGGGTTCATTTGTCCCCAGCCCGTGGTACCTACCACCCTCCCCCCTCTATCTGCCTCCCCTTTTCCTTTCTTGCTCCCACCCCTTCCACTGGCCCGTCTCCAGCTTGCAATGGAAGATGGGGCTCCCCCCTTGCGGGTTAACCCCCTCAGAACTTCCATGTTAATTTCCCCAACTAACTCCCCGAGGGGGCGGAGGAACAGGCCCATATCAAACTCAGTCAAATGAACCCCATCCCCCCTGTATACCTCCTCCTGCTTGTATGAGATGTTCTTATGTTGAATGTGGACCACTCCCATCTCGACCACTGCCCTGGCTACTTTCCTATTCAAGCATTTTTGCACCACCTCTATCACTTTTGGTCCTTTCACTCCCCTTCACACCCTCCTGGAGGTGATCTCTGACCACCTAATAACCACTCTGGATCACCAGCTCTTCACCTTTTTCAAAATCCACAATTACGTCCTTCACCAAGGACCCCCAGGGCAGTGTACCTAAATCATATCCCCCCAAGTGGACAATTACACAGTCTGGTCGGCCCCACTGCACCCACAGGTCTCCCAGCAGGTGGAGCAACTGCAACCACCTTATGCCTCTCAGGCCCTTCCATTGTACTCTGGTGTGCTCTGCTCCCAGGTGCAGCTGTGTCCCTATCCTTGTGGCATCTGCAAACCTCTCTGCTCAGTATATGAATGAGTGCCCCATGATCCACACTTGCTGCTTGGAACCTGCTGAGGGTAGAGAAGGGGGACACCCATTAGCCATTGTCAACATTTCACATACTGCTTGTAACAGTTAGACTTCCATCTCCCCACCCGCTTGACCTCGGCTTTCCCTGCCCCAGCAGCAGCCACTTCCATTGCCACTCCAATCCGGAAGGAATCGGGGCAAACTCAGCTGGGTCCTCCCCTGCAAACACTATCGCCTTTTTTAGCACCGCTCATACCTGATACCCCATCACTGGGCATCTGTTCCCATGCACGAACCAGGCCCCCTTCAACTGTCCCCGTACTTTACTATAGTCCATCATGGCCTGGACTGTGCATGCTCCCCCATCCGTCTGCCTGTGTATCTCTATGGTAGTGCCCCCGCCGGTCCATTTTGGACCTCGGGATTCAGATGACCACCCTATCCGTTTCCAGCCGCACATCGTGCTCATGTAGGCCTGCTGTGGCTGACTCCTTCTGGGGTGCAACCACCTCCCCCACCCCAAATGCTCATCTTACCATGACCACAAATATGGAACAACCTGGCCTCATTTGTGGAATGACAGACCTGTTCCAATGCCCTTATCACCCTCATGAGTAGGGGGCCACAAATGGGTCTTCGCCCATCCTGCCCTTTGCCCTGCCCCCTCTGCCATCCCATGACCATCCGCTTGATGGTTTAGCTGCCCACAGGGTCTAACCACCCTCAATCCTGGCAGACCAGGCTGATCCCCACCAGCTGCACCACCATGGTGGTGGGGGCTCAGCTTTTTTCCTATTTTTTTTACTATGTACCTCACGACTTGCTCCTCATGCACTGGCTCCCCCATCCCCCAATCCATCCCAGCTCAAAATGCTTGGAAGCTTCCCAAGCTGCTTCATAGGCTTTCAAGGTGTTGGCTGCTCATGAACCTCTATACAGTGCCGTGGTCTTCCTCCTCCAATCTCCCACATCCAAGATGGCACCCAGATCTGGGTAGGCCCTGCCCGTGGTGCCAACTCCCGGAACCGGTCTATCTGCAAATGAGAAAGACAGTCAGCCACCTCATTCTGTACCCCCTCTATGTGCTGTGCACTGAAGGACAGGTTTAACCGCAACCCCAGCCGTACCAGACTCCTCAACACCCAGCCCACCAATTCTGTATGGCCACTCTGCCTGTTGATTACCTCCACCACCCACTTGTTATCACACCAGAAAGAGATGCACCGCCCAGCCATCTGGTCCTCCCAGATTTCTAAGGCCTCCCATATGGGAACGATCTCGAGAAAAGTGATATCCTTGGTCCATTCTCCTTCTCTCCATACATCTGGCTACACCTCCGATACCCATTCCCCTTGAAAATAGGCCCCCAAACCAGACCCCAGCCACATCAATATACAGCTCGAGGTTCACATTATGGGCCCACTCCTCTTGCCATAACGTCACCCCATTGTATGATTCCAGGAAAACCTCCCACACTTGGAGGTCCTCCTGCACACACCTACTGATGTCCACCCACTGATGGGGCTTCTTGGCCCTGCCTGTGACTCTCCCTGACCTTCTTGTGAAGGCCCTGCCTGGGCTTATGGCCTTACAGGCAAAATTAAGGTGCCCCAACAGCTGCTGTACCTGTACCAGTGGCACCCTCCTTCTCCTTCCCCCCACCAGTGCCAGCAGCCCCTTTAAGCAGGGCACCTTGTCCCCTGGCAGGTGAAAACACTCCTGCTGGCTGTCTACCTCAATCCCCAGGAAATACATCCTGCAGGCCGGGCCCCCTCTGTCTTACGCTCCACCAAAGGGATCCCTATGACACTGCACATGTCCTGGAAGTCCCCTAACATCTTCTGAGCTTCCTCCTGGCTTTCACCTATTAATAGAAAGTCATCCAAATAGTGGACCACCCTTCTGTGCCCATGCCATGACTGAACACCCACTGTACCCATAAGCTAAATGCCTCAAACATTGAGCATGCCACAGAGCACCCCATGGGTATCACCTTGTCAAAATACAGCCCGCCTTGAATTGGAAGCCTAGCAGGTCCCAGTCCACCAGGCAGACTGGCAATAGCCAGAATGAGAACTCAATGTCCGTCTTTGCCAGCCAGGCCCCTTCAGTCACCCTTATCAGCTCCACCGCCTGATCCAGAGATACGTAAGAGACCATGCTCAGCTCCTCCGGGATTCCCGCATTCACTGACCCACCCATCAGGGTAGGACAAGTGATGTATGAGCCGGAATTCCCCCACTTGTTTATTGGGTACCAACCCCAGGGGTGACACCCAGAAATCCTGGCAGAGTGGTGCCTCCAGTGGTTCCTCAACCCTTCCCACCCTAAATTCCTTCCCAATCTTACCCCAGACAATGTCTTCTTTCCCTTTTACTGAGCCAAATTCTTGGCTCGCATCTCTATCTGTGCCTCCTCGAACCCCAGTGAAAACCCCCTGTTAAAACCCGCCCTGAGCAGGGCCACCCATCTCTTGTCAGAATACCCCTCCATCCAGGCCTCCACCACAACCAACTTGATGGGGGCGCATGCCAAAGCATAGCCCCACCACCTGTTGTCTGTTCCCTCTCTAGCTTCACCCTTAGTTGGAAGCATATCCTCCTATCCCAGGGCCCCCCTGTCCTCTCTCAGACCCCCCAGCTGCCATGAAAGGGCTGTTCCTGTAGCTGCCCACCGGCCTGCTCCCTCTTGTCGCCCCCTTGCCTGCATGCTGTCACCAGGTGCGATTCCCCACAACGCGAGCAAGCATGTCGAAAATTGCAACTAGGCCATGTGCATGAAGCCCTGTTGTATGTCCAGCATGCCTTGGCCTCCAGGGCCAGAGCTACTCACTTCACCTGCTGCACTGCACGCCCTCTGTTGACCCGGACAGCTGCCTGACCCACAGTTCAGCGTGGGTGCAGTCCCACCGCAGATCCCCTTTCACCGCAATTCTCCTCCGGAAGGTCTCATCATATTTGAGCCACCTGAAACACAGCTTAGCCCGATAGGCATCCAGAATGATTGCCATATATGTCAGCAGTGGGATCGCCAGGTCCAGTTGCTTCTCCAAAACCAATGCACAGTAAATTATGAAACCCACTTGCCACGTGTCTATGCTCTTCCCCTTAAATTGGGCCTCCTCTGCCTTGTGCCCCACAACTGCCAGTGCCACCGCCATCTCTGACTTGCCCACCGACTCCCTCTGTTCATACCTTTTGGCCATCTCCTCATCCACTAAACCAAAGATATCCACATACTCACCCTTCCATATCTTTTCTTTTATCGAGGCCGGTACGCGGTCACCCAATGTGAAACCAGGTGGCCCCTCGTAGAGCTTCTGTTCCCCACCTGTGATGCCTGCGCCCTCTTTCCCCAGCTTGCCTTCATCTTTTATGGCTTTCAAAGCCCACTCTAACTTTGAAACCCCATCCTACCCCATGTCCCTCAACAGGACCTAACTCTCACCCCATCACATGCGTAAAGAAGCTGAGGAATAGGAGAATGGGGTGAGAGTTAGAACAGACAACCCCAACGTGCACCCTGATGCTGGTTGGGGGGGTGGGCTGGAGGGGTCCAAGGGGGACATGCAACCCTAACACTATATTTCCTCATTTTTGTCGCTGAGGAACAACCCTAACTGATGCATTAAATGGATGTTTTTGCCTCTAATTTCCCTTCTTTTTGAGAATGATGATGAGAAATAGTGAATGTAATGTCGCGGTCACATGATGTCTTGTGACATAGTAACAGGAACAGCAATGCAAACAGAAGTGCCAACAGTGGTGCACATAGTAATGCAAATGTAAATGGTAAAGGAAACGTTACTAGAAATGCAAGCGCAAAGTGACGCTGAAGCGAACAGTGACGCAAACGGACATTGAAGCGAGTACGAAAACACAACTGGTAAAGGGAACAGTGATGGCAGCGGTATTTTCAATGGAAATGTTAAGTGTCACAGCAAAAAGAACGCGAATGGGAACAGAAATGGAAACACGAACACAAGCGCACACGTAAACACAAACTGTAACACGCACAGGCACAGTACTGCAATCGTAAATGCAAATGGTAAAGTTAACATGAAAAATAACACCAAAGGAAACAGAAATGGAAAGGGGAACAGAAGTGCGTATGGAAACGCAAACAGAAACGTGCACGGGCACAGTACCACAATTGCAAACGCAAATGGTAACGGTAACAGCAAAGGAAACAGAAACACAAAAGGAAATGCAAGTGCATATGGAAATGCAAACTGTAATTCGCATGGGCACAGTAACGCAATTTCAAACACAAATGGTAACAGTAACAGCAAGGAAGACGCAAAACGAAAGAGAAACGGAAACACAAATGAAAGGGATGCTGGAAACGCAAATGGCAATGCACACGGTGATGCAAACAAAAACACAAACAGAAACAGTAGTGGAAACACAAATGATAACAGTAATGAAAACGCAAGTGCAAATGACAATGCAAAGGGTAACACACACGGTGGCATACACAGGAACGGTAACGCAAACGGGGACATAAACGCAAGTGGAAACAGTAACTGTAACAGTAACAGAAGTGCATACCCTGTTTTTGCTGAACAGGGGCATAGAGAAACACAGTGTGTAAAAAGAATGTATGCATTGTAATGGGCATCGAAGCTTAAAACAAGTATTGGAAGTACTTAATTGCTAATATCTCAGCAACCGCATGACATAGAAAAAACATTTAAATTTCACAGAAATCATGATTTTCCTGGCTAGATTTTTGATGTTATAAAGGGCTATGCAACGCACAACAAAAAATCTGTATCTCACATCATTTTCGAGATACAAGCCCCAAAAGGCGTGGCATATGCCACCATGTTAGTCTATGGAGAAAAACGCCAACTTCGGAGTACTGTAACTTTGCATCTGTGCAATATTATTTCAGCAAACTACCACAAGGCACAAATGTGAGATGTTGGCTGCGTCCCTTCCAAATTTCAGCTCAAAAGACCAAACCGTTCTTTTGCAGCAGGGTGGCAAAGAACTGCTGTCATTTTGGCCATAGTCTGAAAAAATAGTGTCGTGATTTGTGAAAGCTTTCACAAACATTTGTGAAAGTGGCGTGAGTGCGACACTACTTTTTCAAGAAATTTGAAAAACATATTTTTAGGGTGTTTAACCCCAAAATATAGACACGCCTAGCATCCTCAGGGCTCGACTAGGTAAACACAAAAAGAATTGTGTCCCTAGATGGTCCCAATTTAAAATGCCAAGCATTTTTCTGATCACCAACTGAAAACAAAATGGTGGATTTGCGACACCACTAGGGCCATTTGCGATGCTGTCAAACTTTTTGTTAACTTTTCCCATTGACTTATAATGGGAACTTGTTTTTTGAATAACTTTTGAACCGTTTAATATTTTTTCACGAAATTTTTGAAACGCACATCGGGGATCCTGGTAGCACGTTCCCAGTCACGCAAACCATGTGACCTGTAGGCACAAGCAAAGAATTCACCAGAAACTGTAAACATGCATACAGATCACACTTAATAACTTCATAGCTATATATCAGACTGGTACAAAAGTTGGCAGATCCTAAGATGTATGGTTCTTGCTCATGCATTCCAAATTTCAGGCATACCATTGAACAGTGGCAAAGTTATTAAGGTGCAAAGTTTGACCCTTTAACCTTAAAAGTGCAACTCAACCCTAATTATGGTAGCACTACCATGTTACCATAATATATATATATATATAGAGAGAGAGAGAGAGAGAGAGAGAGAGAGAGAGAATAATGGATGGAGAAGGGTTTGATATGAGAATTTAATGCAACCCGAGGTGTGGGATGCTACATAAACCCCGAGAGCGAAGCCCGAGGGGTTTATCAAAGCATCCCACAACGAGGGTGTGAATTAAATTCTCATATGAAACACCCTTCCCATCTTTTATTTTTTATAATAACAGGCCAGCAATTTTTCTCCAGCAGTTTGTGAGAATGTTTGGCCCCGCCCACATACAGAATGTTGGCCAATGGGGCGGCAGCATAGTTTGATTGGCATGGCTCATGAATGTCATAACAACCAGCCGGTTGTTATGGAAAATATCAACCTGGTCAGCACATTGAGAGAAATTGCTGACCAGTTATTATATATATATATATATATATATATATATATATACATATATACGTCACCTTTTTAGCTTGACTGTTTGCACAACTGTTATACCTAGGTCAACCGACCCCTGTGGAAACCTGGAGGAAGAATATTTTGAGACATTTTACCAACCAATTTTATAAGAGAAACCATATGGACATTTGAAATTACAGATATTTAGTTGTTTATTTTTTATAATTATATTTCTGCATTTTACATTGGTTAATAGGTTGTTTTCTTTTACTGTCATTTGGATACTTCAGATGTTATTCCTTTTGTAATTTAATTGTGTTGTATATTGCAAATATAGAGTTATCATTATCATATTACTTGTAAGATCACTAACAGGTGCCCTATTTATTGTCCTACCATAGTGGCAGGGAAAAAGAAAAATCACTTAGCTAAGTCATTGTTAGACAAATACCAAATTAAAAAAAGGAAAGTAAGATGGGGAAAATACAAAGAAAATTGCAAACTATTTCGTAACACCAGGTTCTAAGTTGTATTTGATGAGCAATAATGGTACTGTTAGAACGAATGGCACCCTAATCCTTAAGAATACATCATCCCACATTATAGAAGGAAGATCACTACCCTTGAACATGGAACATCCACTAATGGTAGAAATCCATGAGTTAGATAAGTCAAACAATAGTATACTGAAAATTAAACATAAAGAGAACAGTGTAATAAAACTGAAAAAAGGGCAAATAACAAAGAAGCATATACAAGATACTGGTAGTAAGAAGAAAACCAAAATTTAGATAATTATAAGGAAAGTTTATGATCTGTAGGAACAAAGATAAAAAATATAAGTAGCCTGACCCTAAATGCTCAGATGTTTGAACCAAATCAAACCCAGTAAAAACAGATACTTGTGTAGACTCTCATGGTAGGATATCATTTTTAGATGTTTTTGAAAACATTATTTCCCCATATGTAGACCAGTTAAGTCTTTACCTCCCAACACACACACACACACACACACACACACACACACACGCACACACAGAGTCCACCTGACATTCCCTATTTGTGGCAGCATGACCAAGATGAAGGCCTTGAGGAATATGGTACAGTCAGTAATAACAGCATAATAATGGCGAAAGCACAGCATTTAGAAACTTGTGATGTAGACTTAAAAATTATTCAACTTGGCCTGCATCAAACTAAGAAGAAATAATGAATTTCATGTCAAATAATTGCTCTACCCCCAAAGTGTATTAAAAGATTTGTAAAAGGCCCGAATGTGAAAGTATTTCTAATGCTAAAGATATTTTAATTGACAGAAATAAAAATGGAAACAATACATGAAATCACAGAAAGAATTGCAGAAAAAGAAATAGAAATACAGTGCAAATTTGGTTAAAGAAATAAAAAAAACAATAAAGGTAATAAGGGGAAATCTGCTAAAAGTAAAACAGGACAGTAAAAAGAAATCAGGGCAATAAGAACAAATAAAAAAAAAAACATCAAAACACACATAGCCATAAGATAGAAGCAGATAAAGATACAACACAGGGGAAAAATGAAAGCATTAAAAAGGCAGCAAGAGCTTTAGACAGTAGCAAAGTAAAGATAGGAAGCAAGAATGCAGAGAGATGCAGCACAAAAAAGAACTAGAAATGAAAAGGGCAGCAGGTTATCCATGTTATACATCAGGGGAATTACAAAGGCTATAAAACAACTGTAAACATATTGGCTTATAGTATTTGCAAGGAAGCAGTAGGAAGCAGATTCAAATGGGTGTATATTAGTATAGCCTAGGGTATACAGTTGGGAAAATGAAGGTACTATTTGCCTGACTTTCAACTCAATTGGAGCTAGAAATATAGTGCTTGAAGCAAAACCCAACTTTAATGAGTTTGGTGCTTCATTAGACACAACTATCAGAAAGAAGGAAATGTATCAAAATGGACAACGAAAAAAATCATAAAATGTTAAAAAATGAGTGAAAAGGAGGTGGAAGTAACCAAACTAAAATAAACAACAAAAAGACAGCTGATAAACATCAAAAATGTGTAACAGAATACACCGATCCTGTTGAATTTGTACACTTCATGGCAGAGTACCGTACTATTTCAACAAGGAAGCAAAGAGAAACTTTTGGGAAAGGAAACAAAAATGCATAAGAATAAACACTGATGTAGTTTTTGAGGAATTATCTCTAAAGGAATCCAAATGTAACAGTTATCTGTCTGAGAGTGCCCATTCAGAGGCTGATAGATACATGTCAGACTGTACTATCGTTCTTATAACTTATTAGTTGGAACATTGCAGGTTTTAATGCTAAGGCAGATGACTGAGGATGGATGGATGGAATAGATGATAAATTATTACATCGGCTACCTCCAAGAAACCTGACTCTGGGTAATACTCCCATGTTAAAGGATTTTACCTGCTGGTCTTATGGGGTGGAAATAACTAGCAGATTTGGTGGAGTGAGGGTGGAATTGCTACCTTAGTTTCCATGGCACCATGTTACACGTTTGTTAGCCATTTTTTCTGTGTGCAGCTATGTTTTCCTGTATGAATGATAACTATAAATGTGTATATTCCCCCTGTCTCAAAAACCATTCACTATGAGGGAATTTTAAAGTGTTTAGAAACCTTATTAACATTGCTCCAGATTATAAAGGAGTCCATCTAATTCTAATGGGGGACTTCAACTCCACAACTGGTGAAAATGGAAATATGCAGTAGTGAATAACTAACTGATCATTGTTATCACACTCCAACCAGTCGCTCCAAAGATAAAAAAAAGAGTCCAGGAGAGGTGCGCAACTATTAGTTGCATTAGCCAATAATCTCTTTCACATTGTGATTGGAAGGTTTTTTGGTGACAAAGGCACACAGATTATGGGCCAGATTTTCAAAGCCCAGACACAAGCTGCGACAATGGCAGCTTGCGCCAACTGTGGGTGCATCCAGGACCCTGCACCCGATTTTCTATTCCACAGGGTCCCAGCGGCAAAGTCCAGCAGCATACAGCAAAGGTGGTGCAGCGCCAAATAGATGGCACACCCACCCAGAATGCTGCAACAGTGGTGGGGTGTCTGCGTCACCCACAGATGGGGGCTAGCTACTGGATACAGCCCCCCCTCAACACCACCATGCCACTGGCACCTGTGCCCCAATGCATGCCAGGACTCTGGTGGTTTAGTACCCCCCCAGGTAGTGCCCAGCACCTCACTCCCATCCCCCCTCCCATACCCCAATCCAGCGACTGGCACAGCCCTCCACACACCACCACGGCCGGCCACCAAATGAGCTATCACTACATGTACTGTATACAGTATGTGCACTGACAGATCATTCAGCGGCTAGCTGTGGTGGTGTGTGGAGGACTGTGCCGGTCACAGGATTGGGGTACGGAGGGGGGGAGTGAGGTGCTGGGCAGTACCTGGGGGGGGCACTAGACCACCAGGGAGATGGGACTATTGCAATGCAATGGATGTTGGGGATCTGAAGAGGGTGAGGGGGGACCACTGGACCACCAGGGATTGCCCACTGGGGATGGATCGGGGCAGGCCACACAGTGGCACATACTGGACGACCCTCCCAGGAGCTGTCTAAGTACCATTAGACCAGCCCTTCACTGGTCTAACAGTACTTGGCACTTAGTTCATGGGGAGGTCTTTGAAATTCTGGATCTGAGGGCTGAGGCAATCTGGGTCTGCCGCAAGCCCTTACCACCATGCTGCAGCCACTTTCGTGGTGCAAGGTGGGTGCTAGCAGACTTTGGCACAGGCGGCCTGCTGGGTGACACTGGCTGCCTTTGAGAATAGCACTTGGTGTAGCCCTTGGCACAAGTTGCCTCTTGCGTCAGACCTGTTCAACGCAAGCACCTTGCTTCAGTCTAAAGCCTTTGAAAATCCAACCCTAATGTTTCCAACAAGATCTGGAGACAGTGTATTAAGTCTTTGTATAGTGGATATTTTTTTCTTTTGACTAAATTATTAAATTTGAAGTGTTAACCCTTAGGCTGCCAACAGAATTAGAATGTATAGGAATTTTGGACTGATATATCGGTCTGTGGCCCTGCAAGGATTAAATGTATGGGAGAGTAACCATTTACCCATAACATTAAATCTGAACATAGGTTGGGTTCATGTAACTCCTCTATCATGAAAAGTGGTCATCTTGGATGCAAATATGAACATGGTTATTAAAAATATAAAGGTAATTAAATAGGTGCCATATTCAGGTAAAGTACATGAAATAATGGAGGAAACAGATATGTCAGCTATTCAATCTAATAATTATATGTTCAAGAATAGTGAAAGGGTTATAGTCACTCTCTCACCATGGGAAGCTTACACCAACGTAATAGAGATCTCAGGAGAGAAAACTGATGTATGAAGACAAAATACAGGATGAGAACAAAAAAATGAATAATATGCAATAGTACAACAGAGAATATAGATAACAAAAGAAAACAATATATATGATGAGTAAACTAGTTAAAAAGTCAACAGATGTAGCTCCAAATATAACTAAGATGTTTAAGGGTGGAATATGCCACTATATTAAGATCTAAAAAAAATTAAATTATTGTGAGAAAGAGTACAGGTGGCAATATATGATAAAGACAGCAAGGGTTTTTGGGACCAGAGGGCCTGATATTCAAAGAGGAAAAAATGCACAGCTCAGAAATTTGCACTGCCCCTTGTACTTGCCTGGGAGCCCAAAAATGGTATATTCGGTGGAATAGTGCACAGGTGCTATTTGACTGAATATAAGGCCATGTTGGCCCAGCACTAAGTCGCTCACTGCTGGGCAGACATGGCTCCCGAAACAGGGCACCACAATGGCTTGTGCCTGCGCTAAATTTCCTATATTCAAATGAACCCATGTAAAAGAGTTCACTGGGCATGTAAGGTGCTAAGGGGCCATTTGCATGCCCATTATGGGCTAATTTGCATGGGTAGCCTGGCAATTTAGCGTGACATCGCCCCCCCAACTTTTCTAGTCCCAGAGAGTTATCCCTGGTGACTAGTGATCTCCCCCTGCCAATTGCCAGCCCAATTTTATAAGGACATCTTTTCCTGGTGCTAGTGGCGCTCCCCCATCACTGGCCTGATGTTAAAATAAATCATTCCCTGGGTGTCCAGTGGTCCCTCCTCCACTTGCACCCATGCCTGATGTGGTAACATGTATTCCCTGGTGTCCAGAGGTCCCTCCACCCACCTGCACCAATGCCTGCTGTGGTAGCATGTATTCCTTGGTGTCCAGTGGTCCCTCCCCCCACCCACACCCATGCCTGATGTGGCAGCATGTATTTCCTGGTGTCCAGTGGTCCCTCTCCCCACCTGCACATATGCCAAATGAGGTAATATGTATTCTCTGGTGTCCAGTCATCTCCCCCCCCACCTGCACCCGTGCCCAATGTGATACACATGTATTCCTTGGTGTCCGGTGGTCCCTCCTTCATCCTATCACCCTCCCAACACACATACACCATTTGCCTAGTGTCCAGTGTATCCCTGCCCCATCCTGATCCCCTGTACATGAAAGATAACCCATTCCCTGGTGTCTAGAAGACCCTCTCCCTATCCTCAATCTCTTGTATTGTTATGGAAAGACATTCCCTGGGGTCTAGCAGACCCCCCCCACAGCAGTAGGTCATGCCCCACCACCCCACTTCCCCCCATCCCAACCACGAGCTGGTGACCAGCATAGCCCTCCACTCTCCACCATGGCCGGTCGCCAATTGAGTTGTCAGTGAGCATGACCTTCCTGTCACAAAACAGTGTTGCTTGCTATCCTGAAGTCTGTTGCTCTCTAAGAAGTCTATGAGGTCCTCTTTGATCAGATTCCATCAGCTTCCCCACAACAGAGGTCAGATTGACAGGCCTGTAATTCCCTGGTTGATCCTTATCCGCACACCCTTATGTAGCAGTACAATGTCTGCCATTTTCCAGTCCCATGGAACTTCCTGAGCTGCTGAACAGCCCAGTCAGTGATTCAGGCAGCTCCACTGCTAATTCTCAGAGTATCCTCAGATGCAGCCCATCTGGACCCGAAGCATTATTTATCTTGCAAATTTCCAGCCCTTTCAGAACCCTTTCACTAGTAAACAATGGCTGACTCATTTCTGAGACACCTTTTCTGGCAGCTTTGATGCCACTCTCTAGCATGAACCCACATTCCTCCTTAGTGAATACTGAGCAAAAGTAGTCATTCAGGATGGCTGCCTTTTGCCCTTCCTCCTTTATTACCCCACCTCCCTCGACTGGGTGATTCCCCCCTTTTCCTTTTTTCACTAATATATCTAAAACATGTTTTGCTCCATTCTTGACCCCCCTCCATGAAGCACAGCTGTGTGTCTGCTTCCACCTCCCTGATCACCCTCTTTGCCTCCCTTTTTTTCTGGAGATATTCCCTCCATTTTTTCCTCGCCCCGCTTTTCCTTATATTTATAAACGGCCCTCTTTTTCACCCTGACTGCTTTCCTAATCTCAGCAGAGAACCATAGTGATCTTTTAAATCTATTTCTCTTTATTACTGTTTTTATGCATGCCTTCGACGCTTTAAGGATAGCTGCCTTTATTTCCTTTCATCTTTCCTCTAGCCAGTCTATGCCCTCCACCCCTGCTAACTTTTCTCTGACCAGTTCCCTTAACCTATCAAAGTCCACCCTTTTAAAGTCAAGGACTTCAGTTTGTGATTGTGGCTTTCCAGCCCTGAGGGCCAGTTGAAACCACACAGAGTTGTGGTCACTATTCCCTAGTGGTTCTTCTACTCCCATAACACCCACCAGCTCTGTGTTAGTGAGCACTGCATCAAGGACTGTGGGCTGCTTGGTGGGTTCCTTAACTAGCTGCACCAGTAGGCAGATCTGGAAGGCATCTAGCAATGTCTGACTCCGGATAATCTTGGTCACTGGGACCTCCGAATCAATGTCTGGCAGTAAAAGTATCCCACCACCACCACTACCTCCCCCTTCACTACCCCTCTGTTAAGTTCCTCCCTGAGTTATCAGTCCCTCCCTTCACTACCCCTCTGTTAAGTTCCTCCCTGAGTTATCAGTCCCTTTTCTCCCCTTGACCCGGAGGCTTATGGACTACTCCAAGTGTATTTTCCTGCCTGAGGCTGCCATGAGTTGCACCCATATAGACTCAGTTTAACCACTGTTACCCCTAATGCCCCCATCTTCAGACACTTCAATGCCCTCCTTGATAAAGAGGGGGACTCCTCCGACTCTACCAGTTCTTCAATCCCTCCTAAATAATGTATAAAAAAGTTAGTTTCATATGCACTGGCAGGTTTTTGTGAGGGATTTAGCACCGTAGATAATATGTATACTTTTAACTACTTGATAGAAAAATACACAGTATCAAAAAGAGCTGTTCTTTAAACTGCATGTCTGGATTCTGGATATAAGTTCAGCTTTCGATAATGTGAACAGAAAGACCCTGTGGGATATTTTAAAAAAGCATGGTACTGATAGTAATTAAATTATGTTACTAAAGTTAGTGCACACAAGAAATACTAGTGCTGTGAGGGTCTCAAATTGTGGCTTATTGTCTAAAAACATTGTTATAGGTAAGGGAGTTAAACAGGGCTGTCTTCTGCCAAGTTTAATCTGTTTGAAGCATTGAAGTCAGTAGAAACAGTACTTTCCCATCAAGAGTGGAAGACTGAGAGATCCACCTGTTAACATATGAAAATGACATACTACTAGGCCTGTTAACTCTGCTGAGTCTTGAAAGGGCAATTAACACAAGCAATAGAAGTTGGGTCTTATATTAAGTAAAAAAAAATGCAAAATTTTAATTTTGGGGAGGAAAAAACTAAGTTCTGGCAAGTTTTCTGATGCTAATCCTTTAGACATTTTACACAATTATAAATATCTAGGAGTAGACTTTGATTCACTAATTCATGGAAACATCATATAATTCATATTATAAGTCTAATTAATTATTCATGCGCTAAAGTGGCTTACTGATTTGCTGCTGTGCCAGTCTAAAATCTCTTAGAAATACCCAGCACGGCAGCCACTCAACTGATCATGCTGTCAAAAGTTTAATAAATAAAATGAAACAAACTGAAGAGTTCTACATTCCTGTGAATTACTTCAGAAATCCTTTTACAATAATAAGTTTAAACCCCCACACAACATGATTGCTGGTATGAGACAGCACGTCAGCTCCACATGTTGCCACAGTGAAGAACTTGCAGCACGTGGCAGTGTCATCGCATGCTCACACACACAAAAAAAAAAAAACTAAATACAAAAATCGGAAGAAAAAAATTGCCATTATTGTGATTAGACTTACAATCACAATAATGACTCACAGCCATTAATTTCCTGGGGATTAATGACCAGCTGGTAGGGGTTGGTCCACGGCTATGCTTCGGCTATCCTCCCCTGGCCTGTTGGTAATCCCCAGAAAATTACCGTCTGTTTGGTCATTGTTGCTTAATTAAAAATTAAGGGATACAATTACCTTTGGGAATTACTTTTCTGGAATTTCATTTGTAGCTCTAAAACAGTCTTTTCAAGCCAAAATTGTTAGTCCTATCATGTGTGTATCAGAATTATGGGCATTTATTAACAATGGTTAGGATTTAGAAACAATGCAAAATGTTTTCTCTAAACATATTTTATACTTACAGAGAGATCTACCATAAACTTTATTGAGAAGTGACTTCAAAATGAAATCAGTACTAGTAATACTTAATAAGAGCAAATAAATTATTGAAAAGAATTGTACTGTTAAATAAGGAAAGGACTATGCATAAACGTTGGTTGGAAGGTTATAATAACTGAGATTCTCCCTCACAGTTTTATAAATTAAACAACCTACTGAAAAGAATAGGATTAACAGAGCTCTGGAACCATGTGTAACTGAGAATTTCAGATGCTGTGGCAATGCATAGGATATCAAATAACTTTTCCCAGTCTGAGTTTGTTAAACTAGCTCATATTCCAAATCTGCAGATATAAAGTACTATAAACTTAAATCTCCAGGAAGAAGTAAAACATATTTCAAACACTGTGAAAACAAAGGTCAGAGGAATGCTTTTGTGCTGTGAGGAATGTAGAATTGCACTGGTAAAATTAGTGTGGAATAATCATTCTGCTGGTGGAATTTCCACCAGAATTTGGCTGGTTCTTCTGTAGAATTCTGCCTGCTGTGATCCGTGGAATAATATTCTGCATAACATCATTTTTTACGTGGAAAGTTATTCTGCAACCATTTCTGCTGAAAATATTGAGATCCATGGATTAGAACAGCATTTTTTCTGTGGAAAATCACTCCACAACCATATCTGTGAAAAATATTGAAATGCTGCAGAAAAACACGTTCAACATTTTTTTGCCATGGAATTCCACAATTCCATTTCTGACGAAATCTAGCAGAATTTTGAAAAAGCTAAATTTCATTCCACCAGAATTTGAAAATTCTGCACAGCACTAGAATACTTACTGTAAGTTTAGATTTGGGGCAGGATTCACAAAAAATGCAAAGTGCTGTGCAAAAGTTTGTGCTGCACCTCACGGTTGCACTGGTGGGCAATTGGGCAATTCACAGTCAGTGCGGTGCATGATCTGACTGTGAATAGGGGCAGGTGGGGGCAGCGCTAACCCAGGAAAAGCACCAGGAACTCCAACAGTGCTGCCCCCACAGCCAGCCAGGAGAATGGCTCAACAACAATAGCACACATGTGCTAAGCCTCTGTTCATGACAGTAGCCATGATAAGCCCATTGGTCATGCCACCACCAGCCGCATTCACCAGTGGTGTAGTGCCTTCCCTCATCTTCTGATTGCCATCTGCAAATAAATGATGTTATTCCCTGGTAGTCTAGGGTATCTCCCTGATTACCAACCCCATATGACAAATAATATTTCCGTTGTGCAGTGGTTCCTCCCACTCTCTGTTCACCGACTGCCACCCCCAATAAATATTATTATTCCCTGGTAGTCTAGGGTCCCTCCCCCTTCCCTGATTGCCAATCCAATAGGATAAATAACATTTCCTAGTGTAGTGGTGCCCTCCCCACCCCAATCACTAACCCCATATTACAGATTAGTGTTCCATAGTGTAGTGGTGCCCTTCCCCACCCGAATGACGATCCCATAAGAAAATGTCTATTTCTGTAGTGTAGTGGTCCCTTCCTCCCTCCTCCCTGGTCACCGATCACCATCCCAAAATGAAGAAAACTTATTCCCTAGTAGTCTAGGGTCCCACCTCCCCACAGATCACCGGTCCTGTAAGAGCAATAATGCTCCCTGGCTATGTAATGGACCCCCACCCCATCCACTGTGACCCACCACTCTGTTCCCCCCAGTCCCAAGCCATGGTTAGTGAGCAGCACAGCCATCCTCTCACCATCATGGCTGGCTGCCGACTGAGCCCTCATGGACTGTGTACTGTATACACTACGGCTCATTGACTGTGATTGACATGTTTTGGTCAGTAGTAATTTCCCCACACAAGGGCCATCACAAAAGGGATATGCAGACCCCCAACCCCTCATTTGTATTGTGGCCACCCTCACAACTTTGCCTGAGTGCAAACCCAGTCTGCATGGGCAAACTGGGCTTTGTTAATACCAACTCCAGGCAAAACCCAGGTTACACTGGGAACACTGGGTTTGCACCCAGACAAAGTTTGGGAAATCTGTCCCCTAGTCTCATACAGTATATTTAAATAGACTGACAACAGGATGGTTAAAAATATAATAGCAATTTGAGATTTTGTAAGTGTGACCCATATACAAAAACAGTTATGCACCAAATTTTTGACTGTGACTCGGTAGATAACTTGAGGAAAAAATGGCTTTTACCAATTTGGATAAACAGTTAATGTCAACGAGAAATCAAATGAAGACTTTTAGAATGCATCTTTTCCTGTGATATCAAGATCCATATCTTTGCTGCTGCCAGTTCTGCAAATCATGTTTTACAATTGTGCAGTGACTGCTTGTGGTGCATTTATTTGGATCGGTTATATATGATTCAATTTACAAACTTATGAATGTGCCAGCAGAAACAGACCACACAGTCTAAGTCTGCTCGAGTGTGCAGCCAACACCCCTAGTTTGCAGCTGTCCCACCCCCTCCCATTTGTCATCCCACTGCCACCCCCATCTCCCCCACCCTCACTCTCCCCTGTTCCCTGTCCCATGACCTATGACCTTTTGAAGCTGTTCACAGATTTGCATGATACCACCCATTCTGGTAGGGCATTCCATTTTGCTACCACCCTCTCTGTGAAATAGTGTCTCCTCATTTCCTTCCTAAATCTTCCCCCCCCTTCCATTCTTAGCCCATGCCCCCTGGTGACCCTCCCCCTCCTTAACTTAAAGACCCCATCTGCCCCATCCTTATTGATTTCCCTCAGAACATGAATGTCTCTATCACATATACCCTGTCCCTTCTATCCTCCAGGGTGTACATATTGAGGTCTCCCAGCCTGCTGTCATATTCTCTCCCCTCCATTCCACATATCATCTTTGTTGCCCTCCTCTGCACCCCCTCCAGCAGCCTGATATCACACTTTAGGTATGGCCTCCAAAACTGCACACAATATTCTAAGTGTGGCCTTACCAGCGATCTGTAGAGGGGCAAGATCACCTCACTTTGCCTGGACGAAACCCCCCTCGCTATACATCCCAGCATTTTGTTCGCTTTTGCAGCTGCTCTCCTGCACTGAGCAGTGCTGTTCATGGTCCCTGTTATCATTACCCCAAGGTCCTTCTCCTTCTCTGTGATCCCCAGCTTAACCCACCCCAGCCAGTATTCTCTCCTTGGGTTCTTCACCCCAAAGTGCATAACCTTACACTTCTTTGCATTGAACCCCAGCTGCCACCTCTCTGACCACTCCTCTAGCTTACTTAGGTCCCCCTGCAGCTGCTTCCACCCCTCCTCTCCATCCACCACTGCTCCGATTTTGGTGCTGTCAGCAAACAGACTTACCTTGCTCACCACCCCATGTCCAATGTCTGATATGAAGAGCCCAAACAATACTGGTCCCAACACAGAGACCTGTGGCACCCCACTTGTCACCAGCCTTGGAGTTGAGAGCTCCTCTCTCACCACCACCACCTGTTGCAGCCTCCCACTCAGCCAGCTTGTAATGCAGTTTATCATTTTTGCCCCATCTCCTACACCAGTTAGCTTCCCCCCAAGCTGCCCATGAGGCACTGAATCGAAGGCCTTGCTGAAGTCCAAGTAAAGAACATCCACCGCATGACCCTTATCCAGTTCACCTGTCACCCAGTCATAATATTGTATCAGGTTGGTTTGACAAGACTTCTCTGAAACAAACCCATGCTGCCTCACATCCTGGAGGCCATTGTCCTCCAGGTATGATACCAGTCTTTCCTTTAGTATCTTTTCCATGAGTTTGCACACTATGGATGTGAGACTTACCGGACAATAAATACCCGGTTGATCCCTTGGCCCACTCTTGTGTAATGGCACTACATATGCCATCCTCCAGTCCATTGGCACACATCCCGACTCCAGGGAGGTGCTGTGCAGATATGCCAGCGGCTCCGCCAACACCTCCACCATCTCCCTCAGCACCCTGGGGTGGATACCATCCAGCCCTGGTGCCTTGTCTACCTTCAGTGCCCTCAGTCCCTCTATGACTCTACTTGCCTCAATTCTTCCATCTGTCACCTCCTCTCCTCCTGTCCCCACCCTCCCAGCCCATGCTGGTAGCAGTCCCCCCTTTTCTTCTGTGAACACAGAACAAAAGTATTTATTCAGTGCTTCTGCCTACTCCTCCCCCTTTTTCATCCACTCCCCACCCCTTTTTATCCTCACTATTGTCTCCTTGCACTTTCTTTTCTCCCTGATGTAGCTGAAGAAGTCTTTCTTCCCCCCATTAATTCCTTGTGCTAATCTCAGCTCCCTCTGGGCCTTGGCTTCTCTCACTTTTCTGGTCACCTCCCTGGACCATCTTGTATATTCCTCCTTGTCCACTTCCTTCCCTGTCCTCCTAAACCTCTGGTGAGCCACTCATTTTACCCTCACCACCTCCACAACTTTGCTGTTCAATCAGCATGGTTTTCTTGCTCTGCTTCTTTTCTCTGTGCCTTGGTGCAGGCTTTTGTTGCCTCTGTAACCCCCCCCCCATTTATTAATAGCCCACTTCAGCTCCATGTCCATCTCATGCTTTATGCCCTCCAGTTTCCCTTTCAGTACCTCCTGCATCCTCCCAAAGTCCACCTCCCTGAAGTTTACCACCTAAGTAGCCGAATTCTCTGGCTCCCCACACATCGTGATATTAAACCACACTGTTTGGTGATCGCTGTCAGATAGTGGGTCCTCTACCTTTATTTCCCTCACTACCTCCCTATTCAACAATACCAGATCTAAAGTGTTCTTTAGCCTAGTAGGTAGAGTAACCAACAGTGTCAGGAGACCATCCTGGATCGCATCCAGGAGCACTTGCTCCCTAGCACTGGAGGTGACCGGAGTGCTCCAGTCAACCCCCGGCAAGTTAAAATCCCCCATGATGGCCACCTTTCCTTTTCTACATACCTTTTTGATTTGCCCCACTAGCTCCCTGTCAAGCTCCTCAGACTGGGGTGGTGGCCTATATACCACCCCAAACCTTAGTTTCCTACCCCTTAAGTCTAGGATCTGCAGCCAGATTGCCTCTATTCTCCTTTCTTCTCCCTTATCCCTTGTGCATTTGATCCCATCCCTCACATAGACTGCCACCCCAACTCCCCTCCTCTCCTTACGGTCCTTCCTGTTTAATTTGTATCCTGAGATTGCCAGATCCCAGTCCTGGTGCTCAGTTGCCCATGTTTCTGGGACAGCTACAATATCCACCCTCCACACTGCAAAGAGTGCCTGTAGCTCAGCGGATTTGTTTCCTAGGCTTCTTGCATTCAGTGAAACCACTCTCCATAACGCCCCCTTCCCTTCACTAGCCTCCATCTTGTCACTTCTACTCCCTCCTTTTTTAGCCTCCCTGAGTCCTTCCCTGCTAGCCTGGGGGGTAGGCTGTGACTCCATTCTATTGGATCCCTGCCTACCTGCTGTCCACTTGCCACTCCCCCATCTACTTTAAATCCACCCTTGTTGCAATATACCTGTCCAGTCTTTGCTTTAATACCTCCTGCCCCTCCCCATGCAAGTGCAGCCTATCCCTTGCAAACAGATTGTTATTATCCCAGGTGCTTCCCCAGCTGCCCACAACCCCATACCCCTTAGTTCGTCACCATTCTACCAGGGTACTGGGAGCACTTTGGAGAGGGCCACAGACTCCCTAGTCTCCTCACACAACCTTCCCACTTCCTCAGTCCTCTCCCTTGTTATCTCCACCATTTCTCCTGCTAGGTCATTTGTCCCCACATGTACCACAATGTGTGGTTTCCTTTTACCCCTCTTTACGCACTTTAGGACTGCCTGTCCTGCCATGTCTGCCTTTAATCCTGGTATAGACTCCACCCATATCTGACTGTGCCTCTCCCCCTTGCCACCCTATCTGATCCCCTTGAGTATGGAGTCCCCCAACACCAGTACACCCCCCTCCTCTTTCCTTGTGCCTGTCACCGTCCCTCACCCAGGTTCTAATTTTTGGAGCCACTCAAGACCATATTTTTACCATGTGCCCCAGTGTCTTCCCCCCTGTTCCTCACAATTAAGACCCCTCCTTCTCCACCTGTTTGGCAGCTAACCTCCCTCTCTCTTCTCACCTCTCTGAGTATTATCCTTTCCCCTGTCACACCATGCTCAATCTCTCCACTAGTAATGCCCCTCACACTCTCTTCTTTGTGAGTGCTATCCCTTGTGCAATCACCTCCTGCATCCTCTTTTCTATGTTTTTCTAGCAAAGTTAACATGTTCCCTATTCCCTTTGCCTTACTATGTGCTTTCTCCTCCCTCCTGCCCACTGCTGCTCCTCTTTTTCTAGGTTCAACTAGAGTCCACCTTTTATCAGCTGGCTTCCTATCTAGTTTGCCCCCTCCCCCCTCCCTTGACCCACTGTTCCTTCTCTGTGGTGCCCCCACAATACTCTCAGATGTCGGCCCTCCTACCAATGAAATCCTCCCCTCATCCTTCAACCTCCCCAGCTCCCTGCCCAGCCACTGAACCTCTTCCTTGAGCCTCCTTAGCCTGTGGCATATTGGGCTCCCTCCCAGCCTCCACATTATATTCATCTGCATTGCTGCCCCACAACCATTGCACCCAACAATCCTACTCATGGTCCACACTACCTATACAGCTTCTGCACACTAATTATCCCTACAGCAAGTAGAATTAAGTAATCCTAGCACAGCTTCTGACAGAAATACCTGATATATTCCAGTGGAAGACCCCCCAAAATATACACCTTTCACACTATCAGCAACTCACTGTGGATGCTGTACTCCTATGTGAGACCTACCTATGCTTTTTCCCTGTCCTGTGGCTGCATGTTTGGATGGAAGTAAATGAGCTGCACCTGAAGCCCCTTCCTCTAATTGCAGGGCAGGTGTTCCCCTATAAATGAGTTGAGATCTGGTGAGGGAGGGGTGTGGGATTATGGGATTAGGGCCCACACTTTGCTCTCACGAGAGTGTATCAGCCCTGTGTCTGCCCCTCACTGCACCTCCAAGCACTGCAACCTCCTCTGGAGGAAGGTCCCACACAAAGACTATATTAAACAAGTCACTCTACTGAGCTAAAGTTCATAGATTGAAAAAGAATGCAATGCTTATCCAGCAAGTAAATCATTTCCCCAACTGCTCAGCAAAAGAAGGTTCAGACAACCTCTGCCAGACCCCAACTGCTTCTACAGTTAACAGACCTCAAATACAATGTCAAACCCACAGAAATGGCAGCTAAAAATACTTTAAATCAATTTACAAACACACTGAGCAGCTAAAGGCCTTTTCTCTCTCTCTCTCCTCTAGCTGAAGACTGAATGAGATGGCAGTTAACCATCGCCTTCCAACACCACTAATCCCTGTAATATGATGCCTGCACTTACAGACCAGAGAGCAACATTTAAACAAGCAATCACCAATTTGTCTACTAGAATCCCTTAATCCTACCCAAACCAAATTTTGAAGCACAAAAAAAGGCAGTTAGGAAGAGATCTCAAATACAATGTCCAACACACAGAAATGGCAGCTAAAAAAACTACTTAAAATCAACTTACAAACACACTCAGCAGCTAAATGCCCTTTCCCTCCCTCTCACTCTCTCTCTCTCTCTCTCTCTCTCTCCTCTTTGCTGTTTGTTTTTTAATTAATATAAAAAGAACACAATAACAACAAGAACACCAACGAGAAATGCATAGAATACAGCAGTCCAAAATAAGGAATAATGCCATATTAATAACAAAATATAGCAGTAGTACTATATCTATAAATAAGTATAACATACCTCTAAACTAACAACCATTCACTAAGACTCCAAAATTCTCCCCAAAAACACAGTTCCACAAACCTTACATTGCTTGCTTGTGAGCACTCATAACAAATAACATAATAATGATACAGTTAAACTATAATATAAAGAAAAATAACAGGAACACAACCCCTAAGCAGTATCAACTTGAGAAAACATAAGTACTAATGTACTCTTTAGCACTCACAGCACAGATGTATGAACAGAACCAACAAACTGTAATCATAACATCATCATGTACACAAAACATAAAACAACAAAACATAGTCGAGGGCATTCAAAGGAGAGCAACCCGTATGGTACCTCACCTGGCGCAGATATCTTACACAGACAGATTACAAAAAATAAATCTTCAGTCCTTGCAAACAAAATGGCACATGGGAGATCTTTTGTTCCTCTATAAAACTTTACAAAACCCTGTTCCAATGCAACAATGTGGGATTAAGTACACAGAGAGAAAACTCGTACCCAGATTACATTCCAAACAAATTGATATTCCAAAGGCAAATACCAACAAGAGATTAAATTTGTTTTATTGTAAAGGCCCCAAGGATGTGGAACAAGCTACCGGATAGTCTTGTTAACTGTTCAAATTTTGAAACATTTAAAACTAATTTAGATCTCTGGTTGTATGCAAACACCAAACAATGATCCACAAAATTATGGGGGCATCCTCGATGGGCAATCAGCCTTCTAATGTCCCATAATACCAACTAATACCAAGTAATAGGCCTGTCATGCTGCAGAATAATATAAAAAGAGTAAGAACATAAACTAACCAGATGAGGGAGCCAAGGGGAAGCTGCTGCAACCTGAAAGTAAATATATTCCATTGACCTGTACAAACAGGAATCCCAAGAACACCTCTCGAAGATCCAAGTCAAGTGCGGGGGGGGGGTTAATTTACCATGTTGTAAGGAAATGCCATAAAAAGTAATAAAAACATGCCAAACTTGATCCAATTGCTCATACTTCCCGGCAGTTAAATAAGATAATCTTTAATTATTTGCAAGCCTTCTACCCATTCATCATACGTCGACAAAGAAGGGGATTGCCAGTTATGCAGAAGTCTTTCGGCCTCCGTTATAGCAGCCATAAACCAGTCCTTCTGCAATGGGGTAGCTGTTCCTAACTGCCGAATATTATCCTAAATTGAAAGTGAAGCATCCGAGGGAACAGGCAACTTCAGAATTTTCTGGATGGTAGAAATCACCAGACTCCACCAAGCATGTAGACCTGAGCAATCCCCTAAAAGATGAAGCACAGTGCCTCTTGCTATTTGACAACACCAATACCAATCATGGGGAATGGGGAATTAGTCCCATAGCATGCAGAATATCCTTACACTCCCTATAGGCATTCATCCAGATCTGATCCCACTCATCCATAATAAGAGAATAATCCAATTGCAGCTCCAACCTCAGTTGCACACACTGTAAATCTGGAGTATAATCCTCCCGGAGCATACTATGAATCCTACCCTATCTTGCGACATTTGAAGACCTCCCAAGAGTCCTTCTCCCTCCCAAATACCTCACCTCCCCAGAATCAGACAGTAAAATTAGAGGCCCACCTAAATGCTACCTAAAAAGATGTGCAAGCTGAAGATATCTCCAATGGTGTGATTTTGAAAGGAGACGGCGCTGCTGCAAATCCTCAAATAACATCAACACACCTGGCTCCCCTTCAAACAAATTACCTACCCTACACAAAATGAACTGGAATAGTCCATTCCAAGCCTAAACATGATCTGACACCTTTCCAAATATGGAGAGTGTATTCCTGAGTGGGGAAGAATTCAAGCAGATTTCTTAACATCCAAAAGCACACATTCTGGCAGAGACAAGCCAGTTTGCCCATGTTCTAAGTCCCAAAATGTTCAGAATGTAACCACAACCAAATCTGAGACATACCTACTGCCATATAATAACCTTTAAGCCAAGGTGAATGAAACCCATCCTTAGTATAGGGAGCCATAAGTCGCAACATTATGATTCAATTTTTAAGAATTATTTTTCTTTAATATCGTATGCTGTGTGTGAGAAACTACAGTTTTCATACATACTAATTCTAATAAAACTGAACTGAAACTTAAATTGACCCCCCCAAAAAAACGTTTTCACAATCACTCCACAAAATCACATTTCAGATGGGATTTTAGAAATTACACCTATCTTATTAATAAGGAAGGGTCATAAAAAGACTTGAAAGTTCAAAATGTCAAAAAAACAAAGACGTTATGAAGAAATGTTAAATTCTTTCAATGACTCATACCTTTGTGGGTTTTGCAGATTTTGGTCTTAAATTTGCAGCATAGCACACTTGTCACCCCCAACTCATGAATATGAAGTCTCATTTTTCAAATCCTAACAAAACATGTTTTTGCAGTTGTTATGCAAAAGCACCTTTAGGGTTGGATTTAAAAAATTCCAGCTTACACCCGTCTTGATCATAGCGTGGGGTCATAAAAAAAGAATATTGAAAATATGGAGTCAGAATGTCAAAAAACCACGAAGTCATGAGAAAATGTTGATTTTTTTTTATGTCTATGCATAACTTTAATTTAGGCAGATGTTGGCCTCAAATGTGCAATATAGTCATTTTGTTATCCCACCAGATGGCATATTATGAACCACTCCAAAACATTTCTTCAAAGTCACCCTACAAAACCACCTTTTGGATGGTATTTAAAAAAATCCAATTATCTTGTTCATAAGGTGGGGTCAGAAAAGAACTATGATGGAAAATGTGGCACCAAAATGTAAAAAATATATAAAGTTATGAAGAAATCTTGGAATTTTTCCAAAGTTTACTCATAACTTTCTTATCTTTGCACGTTTTTCAACATAGCCCTTATGTTACTCCATGTCATGAACATGACAGGTACAATTTTTTTTAAATTTCCTCAGACACCTGGTTTTTGCAGTCAGTCTGCCAAATCACATATTGGATGGGATTTAACAAATTCCACTTGTCTTGATCATAACATGGGGTCACCAAAAGACTATGTTGAAAATGTTGGGTCCAAATGTGAAAAAACAACTAAGTTGTGAAAAAAAATTTAGAATTTCTCCAAAATTTACTCTTAACATTACTGTTGCAGATTTTCAATATATTGCTTCTGCACCCCCCCCCCCATGAACATGACAGGTATCATTTTTCAAATCCCCTCAGACACATGTTTTTGCAGTCTTTCCGCAAATCATCTTGTGGATGAGATTTAAGAAAACTTCCACCTCTCTTGATCAGAATGTGAGATCACAAAAAGACTGTGTTGGAAATGTGGGGTCAAAATGTCAGAACCCACTGAAACCGAGATATCGCCTGTCAACTGGCCTATCCTGGGTAAATACTTAATTTTTTCAAGCTATTTGAGCTTAATTAGCCTCTACTAAAATTCAGGTTCTAACCCCCCCCCACCTCCTATTCTGCTTTTACTTCTATTTACTCTGCTATTTGTCCCGAACTGTCCCTATCTCTGCCCTCCCACTTATATCTACCTTTCACCTCAAAAATTATCTTTCCTTTTTCTCATACACTGTCATTTTCCTCCATCTTGCCACCCGCCATGTTCCCCCTTGCTATTCACCCTGACATCCCTTCCTCCTACTTCCCTACCATCCACTTCTCCCAGCCTCCCATGCCACCCTCCTTCTCTCCTTCTCTTGTCAACCTCCCTTACTTCACTTCCCCTGACACACTGCTGTCAGCTTACTCTACAGAACTGAATCCCACTTGACTTCCTTGCGCACTCTTATTTTTTGCAACAGCAACATGACTAACAAGCCTAACATCGCCACCTGCCATCTACTCCCCCTGTCTAAAAAATGGCTGGCCATCCTTACATGATCTCTCATAACATTTCTGCTTATCTCAGCTGATGACATCAAATCTAACCCAGGTCACCGACACTTAGCTCCTGAATTGCCTAAAGGTCTGAGACTTCCTACTCCCTAGAATTGATCTACTGCAACTGCTCTGTCCTCACTCTAATTGAGTCATGGCTCAGCTCTAAAATCCCTGATTCTGACATCTCTGTCCTTGGTTACTCCCTCATCCACCAGAATCATAAGTTCAGGGGTGGGGGAGTCACCATGTATATATCTATGTCCATCAAATACTCTGTCTGCCTTTCCTTGGCCCCTCCATCTGCCTGCAAACTGCTGTTAGTAAAAATTTCCCTCCCCTTCCCTTTCCCTCTTCCTATCTTTGTAGTTGGTATCTACCACTACCCAAACCTCCCTGTCTCCTCCCTCTCCAATATCACTGACCTTCTCTCCTCCATTACCTCCCTTGCCACCCCAGGCAAACTTTTCCTCCTAGGGGACTTGTCCATATGCTGTGAGACACCTTAGTGGTGTGAGACAGTATTGGCCGAGAGAACCTGACATTCGTTTTTGTTCTGTACTGATAATTCACCTTTTACTTCTTGCAGCTTTTAACTGTGTATACAAATTAGGGGGGTGTTTGTTGGCACTTCGCTACATGCTAGCATTCTCACTCAGCTAGAACAACTACTTTGCTATAGCGTAGCATACAGAGGGCTTTAATTTGAAGCTACATCATAGTCTGTGATACCAGGGAGATCAAAGGCTCGCTACAGGGGTCAGGTGACCTCATTCTCATTTTCCGGGCTGTCTGGGTTATAAACTGCTCTGTGTGAGTGGAGCAAGCACGGTGCAGGCGAGCGCACATCTGCCGTGTGTGAAGAAGTGCGCAAAGACATGCACATCCTAGTGCATGTTATGTGTGTTAAAGCAGTGGAAAGCAGGGGTAAAGCAGGGTAAGCCTCTGAAGGTATCAGCCGAATTGTTTGCATTTGGCGTTGTAGTGCACGTCTAGTCTGATATTTAAATAATTTTGTCATCTGGCCATCAGAAATATTGAGCACTATTAAAACTTTGGAGGGGGACATTGGTGTTAAATGTTCTTGTTGTTTGATGTATAGTTTGATGTTAGTACCTGTACCACAGACGCCATACAAATGCATTAAGTGTACTGAATTTGAGACCCTGTTTAAGGAATTGGCAGGTTTTTACAATAGATCTAGGTGTCTTGAATTCACACAACACTTTCCTGAATTTAGAGGTGTAGAAAATGGTTTATCACCAACTGATCTACACTTCAACAAAGTTTTATATGCGGAGCCTTCTACTTCTCAACATATTGTTGCCCCCTCCCATTTGACAACAAACCAAAATAAAGAAGTTGCAATTAGGGAAAATAATCTTATCAATAATTAAACTTCTCAATGTGGCCAATTTTCAACTCTATCGGGTGAGGGTAGCAAGAGAAAGCGAGATTCCAAGGAAGACCTTGGTGTTCTAAATGATGAGGGTTGGTATGAGGTGCAGACTAAGCGAGTAGCTAAGAAAGGAAGGAAAGCTGAAGTTTTTACATTACCTCTCTTAAAAAGTTTTGACCCTCTTAGTTCAAGTGATCAGGATGTTGAAATAAATAATGGACCCTTTCATGGGACTGATGTACCGAGTGATTGCAAAGAGATCCCAAGAGATGCTCAGAAGGAAAATCACAGTAATATAAATCATAAAATTAGTGAGCCCCATGGTAATTTTGCTGGTAATAACTTATCAAATAATCATTTGGCTGAGGTTTTTGGGTCAGATGAGGGTTTACAAAACCTTACTAATATTAATTCCTCCCAAAATCCTGCGCCACTCCCCCACCTAATGGTCTCAAACCACTCTGTTACTGATGATAACAAATCATTTTACTCCTTGAGTGATTCAATTATACGATATACAGATCGATATTCTACTAGGGCAATACATCTAAAGTCACCAGCTGTAGTTACAGTGGGGCTTTAATAAGGGATATTGCAGAAATGTTGCCTGGTATTATAAACAAGACTGAAGATACAAATACTGTTATTTTGCATGCTGGTATGAATAATATCAACAAATCTGAAAAACAGGAAATGATTAACGAGTTAATTGAGGCAGTGTCCATAATGAAGAGCCTAAAAGCTGAAATTATTATCTCAGAGATCTTACCAGTACCATGAGCATCTGCGGCAAGATTACAAAAAATAAAATATTTTAATAATTGGCTTCGCAGGTGGTGCTTGGAAAATCACATTGTGTGTTTACAGACATGGGAATTGTTTTCTACTAACGATCGTTTCTTTTGCTTGGATGGTTTACACCTGAGCAAGTTAGGCTCCAAATTATTGGGGAATATCTTTTACCAGTCTGTTAATGATAAAAATGGAAATTCAAAAAACTGGCAAAGGAGGGGCGAATAGAATCTGTAAATCCTCCTATAGCAAGTTCAATTCATTTTATGATACATAGGCAGAACAGTAGTGGGAATAAAAAATCAGACTGTTAAAGTCCTGTTAACAAATGCTAGAAGTCTTCATTATACAAAAAAGGATGAACTTGAGTTAATTTTAGTAAACAATAAGGTGGGCATTGCTGCAATTTCTGAAACTTGGTGGGATGATACTTCATCATGGAATCATTCTATCCCTGGTTATAATTTAATTCATAAGGACAGAAATTATAGAAGAGGTGGTGGTGTGGCAATTTATCTAAATAAGACAATAACATTTAAAGAACTAAATCTAATTTCAAATGATACAAATGAAATTCTTTGGGTTGAAATACAGTCTACTCCTAATAATAAATTCTTGGTTGGCATGTGTTATAGGCCTCCTGATATGACCCATATTACCCAATGTGATCATTCTTCCTTATTAAAAGATATTGCAAATAATCTAAAGCATAAGGATGTCCTATTACTTGGAGACTTTAACGTCCCAGGAATTGACTGGAATGAATATACTGCAACAACTTTCCAGGAACATGAATTATTGGAACTTTGTATGGTAAATGGTTTGCAGCAAGTTGTTGACAAACCAACACAGACCAAAACTATTTTAGATCTGGTACTTACAAACATACCCAAAACAATTACTAATTTAGAGGTTAGTGATCCACTGCTCAATAGTGACCATAACATCATTACATTGAATATTGTATATGAACAAATTAAGCAGATTGGTGCTACTAAAGTCTTGGATTTTGGTAAAGCAAACTTTGTGGCTATAAATGAAGAGTTGCAAAGTTATTCCCAGTTAGATTACACTATCCCTGTAAATGATTTAAGGAATAAATTAAAATCTAAGATTCTTGAACTTACTGAAAAACATATTCCTAAATGAACCACAGAGGAAATCTCCCAATGTGGTATACATATAGTGTTCGTAAATCAATATCAGCAAAAAGGAGAGCATACAGATCAATGAAAAGCGACTCAACTGATTATAATAAAACAAAATATAAGGAGGCATTAAAATCTTGCAAACTTACCATCATTATGGAAAAAAGGAATATTGAATTTAGACTAGCACATATTAAAGAGGAAGGGAAATCTTTGTTCTCTTATGTAAATAGTAAAAAGAAGGACTCCAGTATAGTGGGCCCAATTAAAATTTCAGATAACTTTGTGAGTAATCCTGTTGATATGGTTAATGAGTTTAATAGATTTTTCTGTTCAGTGTTCTCCGATAAATATATTAATTCTTTACAGGATATTGATCCTATTGATCAAATTATAATAACTAAGGGTCAAATACGTTGTAAATGACATCAGATCAAAACAAATACTACACCTGGACCAGACTTATTGCACCCGAGGGTCTTGAAGGCTATAGGATGGTGGCTAGTTGATCCACTATTTGTCCTCTACAACAGATCTTTACAAATGAGAGAGGTCCCAGCTGATTGGAAGCAAGCTTTAGTTGTCCCTATTTTTAAAAAGGGGGATCATAGTAACATGACAATCTATCGACCAATCAGTTTGACCTGTATCTTGGGTAAAATTGTGGAATCTATTGTACTTATTACTGACTTAAAAACTATTGGTTTTGTTGATGATACACAACATGGCTTTAGGACCAAGAGATCATGCCTTACTGCAAATCTTTGTTTCTATGAGAAAATTAGTAAACTTTTGGATGAAAAAAAGCAGTGGATATTGTCTTTTTGGATCTTTGTAAAGCCTTTGACAAGGTTCCGTATATAACACTTCTTAAAAAAATGAGAAAACTTGGGATTAATGAATTCATTATAAAATGGATTCAGGAGTGGTTGATGAATAGAAAACAAATTCTTAGGATTAAGGGTTATACTTCCTATATAGGTAAGGTCACTAGTGGGGTCCCCCAGCGCTCTGTATTGGGCCCATTGTTATTTTCAATTTTTGTATCTGATCTAGATAAACACACTAAAGGAATTTCAGTTAAGTTTGCTGATGACACTAAAATTGCATTAGATATCAGCAAAACGGATGGTTATTCTGATCTTACTAGAGATCTGTTAATAATGGAGTCATGGGCAGTTTCAAATGGTATGTCTTTTAATTTGGATAAGAGTGTGGTTATGCATTTGGGTAGCAATAATCAATGTTACAATTATTTTTTATATGGTCATCAATTACAGTCTGTGGAACACGAGAAGGATCAAGGTGTTTTAATATCAAAGGATTTAAAATTTAGTAACTATTTTACTGAATTAATTCAAAAGTCTAACAGACTAATTGGTTGTTTTAGACGTTCAATCACTTCTAGAGATAGGAATTGTATAATTCCCTTGTATAGGGCCGATGTATGACCCATCTTGGATTATTGCTCTCCTTTATGGAGCCCCTCATTATGTGGTGATATAAAGAGAGTGGAGGGGGTCCAGAGGAGGGTTACTAAGATGGTTTGGGGCCTTTATGGGGAAGATTATGATAATAGACTACTCTCTTTGAATCTTTATTCATTGGAACTCAGGAGAAAAAGAGGTGATCTCTTATTAATGTTCAAAATTATAAGGGACCCTATACTGTTTGCAGACTTAGGCTTTATTCGATATCAAAAGTTGTTGTCTTTAAGAAGTCATAGTTATCAATTAGGACTTACATATCCTAAAACTCAGCTAAGAAGGAACTTCTTTACACAGGGGATTATTGTATTATGGAATTCTTTACCAAAAGATATTGTTGAAGTTGATTCTCATAATCTATTTAAATTAAAGCTTGATAGGTTTTTGTTAAATGAGGGAATTGGAAATTAATGCCTGCTAAGGCAGGAGATGTCTATTAATGGGCTTTGGCCTTCTGTACATCTATATTTTCCTATTATGACTCCTAGTATGACTTCAACATAAATTGGCTGTCAATCACACAGTCCAAAATCTGCAACTATGTCTCCTTGCTAAATTTTAAAACAACTCATTACTGACACAATGCATCTAAATCACAAATCTGGTAAACATACCCTAATCGACTGGGTACTGGCTTCACACCCACACCATGTCATAAAGTCTGGTATATTCCTCAATGCACTCAGTGACAACCACATGGTCTACTGTGTGCACAAAATTCACCATACCAAGTCCCCTCCAGTCATTCTCAACTTTCATTCTTTCCACTCCCTAGATCTATCCTCCCTCCACAATGACCAGTCCAATATTGATTGCGTGCCAATTACCTCTGCCTCCTCCGTTAACTCAGCCCTGACCTTTTTAGCTTGCAGTTCCTGAACATATGTGACTGTGGGGATGAGTCCGGGGGCCACTCCTGTTTAACGCCTACATCTCCAATATCAGGGAAGGTATCAGGTGTGAAATGAGTCTCTCTGCGAATGACTCTAAGCTGGGGGCAGTGGTGGAGGGGGAGATGGGGAAATTGGCCCTGCAAGAGGGCCTGAATACTCTGGATAGGTGGTGCTGCACCTGAAAATTTAAATTTAACTCCTCCAAGTGCAAGGTGCTACACCTAGAGCAGGAAAACCCCAACTAAGTGTACACCCTGGGGGGATGAGTTGCAGGCCACGGCAGGAGAAAGAGACCTAGTAGTCTTGGTGGATGTTAACATGAATAATTCAGAGCAGTGCAGGAGGGCTACAGTCAGGCCAAATAGGATGCTGGGATGCATCGCTAGGGTGATTACCTCAAGGAACAGGGAGGTGATTTTGCCACTGTACAATAGCCTAGTTAGACCACATCTTGAGTACTGTGTGCAGTTCCTGAGGCCGCACCTAAGGAAGGACATCCAACTCCTGGAGCGGGTTCAGAGGAGAGCAATCAGAATGATCTGGGACCTGGGGGATATGACATAAGAGGAATGACTAGGGGAGCCCAACCTGTTCTCACTGGAGGACAGGAGGGACCGGGGGAACATGATTGAGGTCTTCAAGTACCTCAGGGGAGTAAATAAGGTAAGCCAAGATAGGATCTTTTGACTGAAGGAGAGTGGAATCACCAGAGGACACAGTTGGAAGATTGAGGGTAGTAGGATTAGAGGGGAAAGGAGTAGGAGATACTTCACTGAGAGAGTGGTGTAACCGTGGAATGCACTGCCTGGGAGATGGTACAGGCAGCTATGGTGGAGGGATTCAAGAGAGGGTGGGACAGGTATAGGCAAGGGGTGAAGCAGAGACTGGTTTGCCCAGGGGAAGGCAGGACTTGGGGATGGAGTAACAATGGAAGGAGACAGATAGAGGGCTACGGTACCCAATCAGGGTGCTGAAACACGAGCAGACTTGACAGACCAATAGGCCTACTCTGCTGGCATCTAGTATGTATGTTAGTATGTTAACATGCGCCTTTTAGAAATGCAAGGGTATGTGGGAATCACTTTCCTTGGGTTACTGCAGAGCTCATAGCATGTCAACGTGCAAGATACCAAGCTTGGGCTGTGTATAAAACCCCTGGTACACCCCACCAATCTCCAATGCTATCGCTCGCTCCACCAAAGCATGTACCAAGGCCATCCACCTCGCCAAGGTGGAGCACTCCCAAACCTCTTACCAGTCAAACATCAATAATCCATCCAAATTCTGGAAGGTTAACCATGCCCTGTTCTCCTCCCCTACCCATTCCTCATCTCCTGTCCTAAAAATCGGCACCCAGACAATTGATGACCCCCCTGTGGCTACAGAATTCAACAATTATTTCACTACCTGTGCCTCCTCCCTTCTTGCATCTCTCTTGACAAGGTGCCTTTGTAAATGAGTCTATGACTCAAAGGTCTGTAAACCGATGATCTAATAAATAAGTAAAAAAAAATAAACAAAATCTCTTCCCTGCACTGCCTCTGGGGACTCTACAGATTGCCCCCTCTTTGCCTCCTCCTCCTCCTCCCACACTCCCTAAGTCCTCTTCTGCACCACAGTTCTCTTTCAAGCCCATTCACCCAGAGGACACCCTGCGTGTATTACTTGCCCTGAATCCATTCAAGGGAAAAAACCCCGACAGCCTTGACCCCAAGCTACTTCACCTTTCTGCTTACTCTATAGCTCATCCTTTAACTAATCTTCTGAACCTCTCCTTTCCACATGCTACAGTTCCTGATGCTTGGAAGTCTGCCACCATGATCCATCTCCCAAAAGGTGGGGACATCTCCAATCCTTGCAACTTCCACCCCATCTCATTACTCCCCACTCTGACTAAACTTCAGGAGCATCTGGCCCTAGAACAACTCTCCTCCTTCCTTGACTCCTCCTCCTTTTTCACCCCTTTCCAGTCTAGATTCCACAAAGGCCACTCCACCACCACCTTCCTCCTATGGCTCACTGACTCCATTCTCTGAAGCATGGATCAGGGACGCATCACTTCTGCCATCTTTGTTGACTTGGCCAAAGCCTTTGACATTGTCTCCCACTCCCTTCTCCTCAGCAAGCTGACTGCGACCTGCTTCTCTGATTCAGCCACCAGCTTGTTCCAGTCCTACCTACTAGGCCAGTCTCAGTCCGTCAGAGTAGGCAACTCCCTCTCCCCTCCACTCCCAGTCAACACAGGTGTCCCCAAGGCTCAGTACTTGGGCCTATATTATTATCAATTTTCCTGAATGACCTTCCTAATGCCTACATATCTTCATGTATCCACATGTACGCAGATGACACTGTGTTGTTCTCTTCTGGCAACTCCCCCTCCGAGGTGGCCACCAGCTTTCAGCTGGACTTTAACAATGTCCAACACTAGTTTAATGCAAGCTAACTCTCTATGAACGTAAAAAAAAACAATATCTATGACCTTTGGCTCCAGACAAAAACAGGCCAGGCTTGATTCTACCCCCACCTTCCACACCCTCTCTGGCTCAACACTGAACGATGTAGCCAAGTTTAAATACCTTGGCCTATGGCTAGACAAGAACCTAGACTTCGAGGTACACATTGACCTAATCCACAAAAAAATACACCCTAGACTAGGTGTTCTGTACAGACACTGCAGCTGCCTGCCACAGCAAGTCATGAAAGTAATCATCCAAAAGATGATTCTCCCCTGTCCTCGACTTCAGGAACATTGTCTACAGCTGTGCCCCAAAACCACCCTATTCAGACTGGACACTCTTCAATTCCTTCTGCCACTACATACTTGACTGCCCCCCATGTAATCATCACTGTGACCTTTATTCCTCACTCTCCTTTCCCTCACTCCATGCCAGGTGCCAGTCACACATCATTAATTTAGTTGGGAAGTTCTGGCATGGCTCTCTGCCGCCCTATTTGTCCTCACTCTTATCTACCCCCTCCTGCTATACCCTCTGAACCTCCACACAAAAAACTCTTGCACTCCCACCACGGCGCACTTCTTCTGGCCATGCTGCCTTTTCATATAAGTTCCCCAATATCTGGAACTCCCTCCCAATAGAAATTCGCTCTGCTCAATCCTGCCACTCTCTCTCTCTCACTCCACCTCCATAAGCACACTGTTCAGTGCTGTAACTGCAGCTAATACCCTCCTATGCCTACTAATTTCCCATCGCTACTCTTTCTTTCCCCCTACACCTTCCATCTCCAGTTCTAGGCTACCTCTAGCAGGTGTCTCCATCACCCTTTCTCCCTTCTCCCCTCCTGCCCCTCCCCCCACTTCTCCCCCCCCCATCTCTCACCTCCTATCTACCAGGTCCTGTCCCTTGCAGGATTCTCAGCATCCTGAAGGGGTATAGTTCCTAGCTTGCCTCTCTTCCTCCCTCCTTCCCTCCCTCCCCCACCTTGTCATTCTCCCTTTGCTCCCCCCCTTTCTATTACCTCCTATCTGCTGGGTTCTGTCCCCTTGCAGGGTTCTCAGCTTCCTGAAGGGGTATAGTTCCTAGCTTGCCTCTTCCTCCCTCCTTCCCCTGCCCTGTCTTCCCCACTCTGCCCCCCAACACCTCCTATCTGCCATGTCCTGTCTCTTTGCAGAGTTCTCAGCATCCTGAAGAGGTATAGCTCCTGGCTTGCCTCTCTTCCTCCCTCCTTCCCTACCTCCCCCACCTTGTCATTCTCCCTCTGCTCCCTCCCCCCTCTTTTATTACCTCCTATCTGCTGGGTCCTGTCCCCTTGTAGGGTTCTCAGCATCCTGAAGGGGTTTAATTCCTGGCGTGTCTCTCTTCCTCCCTCCTTCCCTCCCTCCCCTGCCCTATCATTCCCTCATCACCATGACTTGTGGCACCACTTGTGCTATAACTGCCTTTCTTTTAGACCTAAATTAACAGTTAGTAAACTGGTGCTCAGCCAGCTACTTCTAGCGCTTCTAGGTGTACTCCATCTTCTGTCTCTACCCTTACCAGGTTGCCTGTTCTTGGTTTATCACTATGCATGTCTTATCTATATATAGATTTGCTTACTCCGGTGTGTCTCTTCCTAGGTCTCTTCCTTTAGCTTAGTTATCTACTGCACTTTTTATACGATACTGTCTCTTGTCTTGAATCGAAATGCACTGTATTTATACTACACTTTATGTATTTGAATGGCACTATATGTATTTTATATTGTTATGTGTTTACCTGCTCTGTACTTTATGTATCTGAATTGTATCTGAATTGCACTGTATTGTATTTTATATTATTATGTTTTTGCCTGCTCTCCCCATTTTTGTAACTCCCCCCCCCCCCGGGACACTTCTGGAAATTAGCTGTTTACAGTTCATGTTGTCTTTCTTGGTGAAACCTTTTCAAATAAATAAACAAACAAATACATTGTAAAAATGGGTAAAAGATGGGCCCCCCACTGAAAACGGCATTTGCATCTCCACTGTGCTGTCCTGGGTAAATACAGTATAAAAATGGGCACAAGCAGGACCCCACTGAAAAATGACATACTGCATCTCAGCTGGCATATCCTGGGAAAATAGATTTTAAATTTAGATAAAAGTGAGACACCAAGCCGACGCCAGTAGCACAGCGGTAGTGCTGCCACTTGCTATGCCGGCAAAATGTGTAGCCCAAAGATTGCTGTCCTTCCACAGGAAGGGGAAGGGAGGACACTGTTCCCATTGCATGACTGCTAACTGGTGCAGACCGGTTGGCAGAACATTCAGAAGAACCAGGAGGGGAGAGGATGCTGCCAGACACCTGTCATGTACGCATGCCACTGCACATAGTCGTGACTGCCTCACTGCACGTCACCACCCCAGGGAAGAACATCCGGTGGCAGGAGGAAAATGCCAGCCATTCTAGCCGGCACACCCCCCCTCCCCATCAAGCTGTTGCACCATTAACATGGCTGGCCACCCACCACACTGTGGTCTGGAGTAAGTGGCGAATAACCTGCAAGTCCATGGCAAGGTCAGTGACAGAGCTGGGGGGACTGTCATCAGACAAGATTGGAACAAGAAATGGCTTTGGGACCATAAAAAAGCAGGACCCCACTGAAAACAAAATACTGCATCTTAGTTGCACTATTCTGGGTAAATACAGTGTAAAAATGTGCAAAAGCATGACCCCACTGAAAAAGAGATATTGCTGCTGTTCTAGCTTGTAACAGCATGCAAGCAAACATGTTTGGCATTGATAAATGCAGGGTTATAATTGGTGGTTGCTAGCCCATGTGGCCACCATAGTGTGTCCCCACCACCATTTCAAGAATCATATCATAGTGTCATAGAAATGTGACAGCAGAAAAGGACCATCCTGGTCCATCTAGTCTGCCCATTTCCCACCTGTCCCTACTTGTCTCCACTTCACAGGGATATTTTCCTCTGCCCACTAGCCAACCCCTTGTGTCTGTCCCATGCCCTCTTGAATTCCTCCACTGTTTCTGCACACACCACCTCATTAGGTAATCTGTTTTAGGGTTCCACCACCCTCTCAGTGAAATAACATCTCCTTACATTGCTCTTAAATCTTCCCCCTTCCAATCTTAAATTATGACCCCTTGTTTTAATTCCTACTTTTCTTTTGAATAATCTACCTTCATTCACTTTATTCATTGCCTTCATATACTTAGAAGTCTCTATCATGTCACCTCTATCTCTTCTAACCTCCAGCGGGTATAGATCGGTATAGATCTAATTCTCTCCATCTAGTCTCATATGGCTTCTCTTGCATACCTAACATAATGCCCATTTTTCAGTTCCAACCAACTCCCTACCCACTATTGAATCCTCCTCATAGCTATATGCCTGTACATTTATTTATTTATTTTTATTTAATTTCATTTTGATGACTGGGTAGGCCAGCTGACACAAACAAGTCCCTTTTTCAGTGGTGACCTGGGGAACAAAATGTTCCAGTTACATTGATACACAATACACAGCATAGTGAACATTCAACATTGGGAGATGCACAGTTTTAGGTACAGAACAGAGGAACAGGTGTTCCAGTTACTTTGAGACACACATATACATAGCGTAGTATAGCATACAACATTGGAAGGTACACAGTTTGGGTACAGTGGCGTGGAGCAGAGTCAATAGAATAATATGAAACAGGTGTACATTATATTAACATTTTAAGATCATCATGTAGGATTAGTCCATAATAACATCTTATAATCTGCATGTAGGATCATAATGCCAGAGATATACCATTGGAAGGATAGGGGTGTGTGTGAGGGAGTAGTAGTAAAGGAGGAGGGGAGGGGAGAGGGGTGTGAGAGATGAAGTAGAGAGGCAGATAGGACAGGATTGGTAACAGAGTAGGAAAGAGGGTAGGAGGGCGGGGGAGCAATGAGGGGCTTGGAAGCTTATGGGACACAGTTACCATCGCATTCAGGAGGCAGAAAGAAGGTTTCTCTATAGTGTTTTATAACTGTAGGGAGGGTCTGACATGTGAGTAAGGCATAAGGGAGGTTGTTCCACTTTTGGGGTGCCGCAAAGGTGAAGAACCTTTGGCCTATGGCTAACCGAGTTTTGGGTATGTTAAGTATCGGGAGGTGAGAGGACCTGAGAGTTCAGGAGAAGGGTTTCAGGGTGATCATGTTAGATAAACTGGGTGGAGAAGGTAGGTGGGTGAACTTGAAGATGGTGCAGAGCACCGGGAGTTCTAACTTGGCGTTGAATGAAGGCCAACCCAGTTTGTTTAGCACTGTACAGTAATGGGCCCTTGCCAGGACCTTAGCTGCAAACGGAGTGATTCTGTGGTAGGCTGCTTTTAGCTTGGACAGGAGCGTAGCCTTGACTGAGTGAATGATTGATGCACCGTAGAGGAGGCCTAGGAGGAGGGTGGTTGAGAAAAAGTTTTCCTTGCACTAGTCGAGAGATTGGGAGCTGTGTGGTACAAGAGACTGAGTTTTTGATTGGTAGCTTTGATGATATTGTCTGTATGTAGCTCAAAGGATAGGTGCTCATCAAGTGTGAGGCCAAGGTATCTGAAGGAGTTAGCCCCTTCGAGCGGGGTACCAGAGGTGGTTCTGGTTGTCAAGGGGGGGGGGGTTAGAGAACACATTGAAGGAGGTATGGTGAAATGACAGGGTTTCGTTTTTTTCACGTTCAAGACCAGCAGATTATCCTTAAACCAGGCCTCTAAAGTATGGAAGTCATTTTCTACACTAGCAGCAATGCTGCTGATGTTTTTAGAGGACCTATATAGTATGGCATCATCAGCATAGACCTGGACAGATGCTCCCCCACAGTTACACAGCAGGTCATTTATAAATGTAAAGAACAGGAGTGGGCCTTATATTGACCCTTGGGGAACTCCATCTGATATAGGTGCTAGGGGTGACAGAGCTCCATCCATTTGACACATTGGAGTCTATTAGATAAGTAGTTTTAGACCCAGGCAAGAGAGTTGGAATCAAGTCCTAGGCGCTGAAGTTTTGAGAGTAATAGGGGGTGGCTGACAAGGTCAAACGTCTTTGTGAGGTCAATGAAAATTGCTCCAGTGACTTTACCCTGATCCATTGCTTGAAATATATCAGAGGTGACCCATAGGAGAGCAATTTCCATCCTATGTGAATTATGAAAGCCGTGTTGGTTGTCAGTAAGGGCACTGGTCTGTTCAAGATATAAGTAAAGTTGGTTATATAATACTCGTTCTTGAATGTTTGTAATGGAGCATAAGATGGATATGGGTCGGTAGTTTTGAACATGGCTGGTCTGCCCATTTTTATGAACAGGGACAATGACTGCAGTTTTCCATGTGTCCGGTATTGTACCAGTGGTAAATGATCTATTGATTAGTAGGGTTATTGGGAGGGCAAGTGCTGGTGCTCCTATTTTGAGGAATTTGGGAGACAAGGTGTCGAACCCAGGGGAGCTATCAGGGTCGAGTTTTCTCAGAAGTTTTAGGACCTCTCTTCTGGAAGTGATTCTAAAATGGAATTAAGGATGTCAGACTGGTGTGCGATTGGGTTGTGAGTCAGGGTGGTTAAATAGTAGGCCAGCTTTGTATATATCAAGGTCAGTAAAGAAATTATTGATCTTGGTGGCTATGTCAGAAGGTGCGCATAATAGGTTGCCTTTTGCAAGCATGCTTTGTGGGATGGTGCATTCATTCCCTTTGAGAAGCGTGTTGATTTGTTTACAGAAGCATTTGGAGTTGGTTAGGTGCACTTCCTGATGGGATATTAGGTGTGTTCTTTTGGCCTTGTTGACTTTGTTTTTGCATGCACTATGGAGTTGGCAGTAGGAGAGCCAATCGGACTACAGTCCAGAGCTTTTATATAGATTCCAGGCTTTGTCCTGGGAGTGCATTAGGCTCCTCAGCTCCGTCGTGAGCCAGGGGAGTGGCTGCCTTTGGATCTCCTTGTTATAAATGGTGCTTGGGAGTCAAGGATGGATGTGAAATTAGCAATGAGGTAATCTAGCATTTGGTTTATGTCAGGGAGGGAGTTTACAGGGGACCAATCCACAGAAGTGAGGCATGTCCTGAAGGCTACTTCATCAAAGTTGGTTAAGTTCTTGTTCTAAGAATTTTGATGGGAGGATGGGGAAGAGTTATTTTTTCAGATGCAGTAGATTGGGGAGTGGTCACTGACGGAATCAGGTAGTATACCAGTGATTTTGATGAAGGATGGGTTGTTTGTTACGATCTAGTCTAGGAGAGTGTGTCTGCCAGACTTTTTATTAAGTCTAGTGGGTTGCTCAATAAGCTGTTCTAGTTTGGAGTCCGATAGGGCAGATTCATACTGGGTTCTATGGGGTCCAAAGCAATTAAGCTTGAAGTCTCCATTGAGTATAATGTCGTTCTTAGGGAGGGTATCCAAGCTGATAAAAAGCTCGGCGTAGAAGGATATGTGTTTAGGGGGTAGGTAGGTATGCCCAATTATCATTTTTTTGACTTGTCCAAAGGTAATTGTGATAAATATGTGTTCAGCACCTGAGCTGATATTCAGGTCGGTAAGTTCACTAGCTGCTAGACCAGCTCTAGTATAGATCAAAACTCTTCCACCTTTACCACGGGAATGGCCCCATCTATACAAGGAGAAGCCTTAGAAACACAGACAATGATGGCAGAAAAAGACCAATAGTCCATAGTCTACTCATAACACCCTATTGTACTGCAAAACCTTTTATCAGTACAGGATTTTTGTCTACACTATCCACCCCATTTCTGTTGATACTCCCCCCCCCCCCAAGTAACTCCTAATCTCTTAAATCTGTCCCAACCATGCTTGAAACCGTTAATGGTTTTGGTGCTATTTACCTCCACTGGGAGACAATTTTATGACTCAACCACTCTCTCTGTAAAATAAAACTTTGTCATGTCCCTCCTAACCCCCCCACCTGCTTTCACTCATGTCCTAGTGTTCTAGATTCACTACTCCTGTTGAATAGTTCCTTACAGTTCACCTTGTTCACTTCTTTCAGGAACTTGAAGGTCTCTATCAAATCCCTTTCTCATCAGGCCTTGAGTGAGTACATGTTCAGTGCCCTCAGCCGATCCTCGTAGGATCAGCCCAGCTGACCCCGAATCATTTTGGGTTACCCTACACTACACGGTATGCAGACTGTCTTTGTCTTTTTGGGAGGCAGTATAGCATAGCACTGAGCTGCAGACCTGTAGAACTGAGTTTGAATCCCACATCCACTACTTGGATACTGTGTGACCATGAGCAAACCACTAAACTTTTTTGACTTACAAGGAGAGGCTCAAAGATCCTAACTTTTATACCCTTGAGCAAAGGAGGGAAAGGGGGGACATGATAGAGGGTATCACGTCATAATACCTAAACAAATATAGCGAAGCAATAACAGCAACTCCCATATGAGCGCCCGGCACATATTAGCGAATGACAAAGAATAGCGAATGTGAGTTACATTGATCAGAATATGCCACTCTCCTCACCATCAAAAAGTGGTGTGGTGTTAGAATAATTAAAATAGGGGTTAGGGAAGCGCAGTCCCCCCATTGAGGATGCATGTCACAATTAACAACAAATTCTGGCACTCTTGAGATTGACCAAATTTTCTATGGCTGAGGTAACATAGAAACATAGAAACATAGACTTTGACGGCAGATAAGGACTGCTAGGCCCATCTAGTCTGCCCATTTCCCTAACTACAGGATAGGCCGCAGATCCTAGTTAACCAACAGCCTATATCTTCCTGCCCCCCACAAGAATTGCCTTATGTCTGTCCCATGCATTCTTGAATTCTCCCACAGTTTTAGACCCCACAACTTCCTCAGGAAGGCTGTTCCAGCATCACTACCCTCTCTGTGAAATAATACTTCCTCACATTGCCCTGACACCCCTCCTTCTATCTTTAAATTGTGTCCCCTTGTTCTTGCAAGTCTCTTTTCTGAAAGATGCTACCCTCTTGGACTTTGTTGATTCCCTTGAGGTACTTGAAAGTTTCTATCATGTCCCTCTCCCTTCTTTCCTCAAGCGTATACATATTAAGCTCCTTTAGTCTCTCCTCATACGGCTTCTCTTGCAGACCCTGCACCATTTTAGTTGCCCTCCTCTGGACTGCCTCTATCCTGTCTATGTCCTGCGGAGATGGGGTCTCCAGAACTGAACACAGTATTCAGATGGGGTCTCACCAACTGTCTGTACAGAGGGATAACAACTTCCTGTTTTCTGCTGCTGATGCCTCTCCCTAAACATCCCAGTATACCCCGGCCTCCCTACTGCCTTCTCACATTGCTTGCTAACCTTAAGGTCATCTGATATGATTACCCCAGGTCCCTTTCCTGTTTTGTTGTTACTACCTCCCACCCATTGTGTATTCTTCCCTGGGTTCTTGTTTCCCAGGTGCATTATTTTGCACTTTTTGCATTTGATCCTAAGCTGCCATACATCTGACCATTCCTCCAACCTTGCCAAGTCCTTTTCATCCTTTCCACACTCCTTGTGTATCAACCCTGTTGCAGATCTTGTGTCATCTGCAAAAGGCATACTTTTCCTTCCAGTCCCTCTGCAATGTCACTGATGAAGACATTAAAAGGACTGGACCCAATACTGAACCCTGGTGGTACCCACTAGTAACTGCCCTTTCTTCAGAGTGGACTCCATTTACACTACCTTTCTGTGTCCTGTTGTCCAGCCAATGTTTTACCTAGGCTACCACCCTGGGACCCACCCCAGGCTGGTTAATTTGATCAATAATCTTTGTGTGGGACTGTGTCAAATGCCTTCATAAAGTCTAGGTAGGCCATGTCCACAGCCCCTCCCTGGTCTACTACTTTGGTCACCCAGTCAAAGAAATCTATTAGATTCGTCTGACATGACCTTCCGCTGTGAACCCATGCTGCCTTGGATCCTGTGCTCCACTGACCTCTAGGTACTCAACTATTCTTTCCTTCAGAAGTGACTCCATCATTTTCCCTACCACAGAGGTCAGACTGACAGGTCTGTAGTTTCCTGCCTCTGTCTTGGTCCCACTTTTGTGAAGGGGAATCACATCCGCCTTCCTCCAGTCCTCGGGTACCACACCATCCTCCCATGATTTATTAAAAAGGTACTGCTTGGAGATACAGTAATGGGAAAACAGCGTTTGGTATTTAGAGACTGCTGACTACAAGTGAAATTGCACAGTCTATGGAAGTGAATCATTCATGTACAAAAATCTAACTTTCCCAAAAAGGATTCATATACTGAAATCTAAACTTTCCCATTAAAAATGAAACCTTTTGTTGGAACATACAGTACAGGTGCTTACATTTACAGGTGAACCAGAAGTACACAACAGTCTTCACGCTTCCTAATCAATTGCTGGTTTGATGGTATTAGTAGCTGTTATGTGCTTTGCACTATAATTGGCATTCGGGATGATTTTGTTTGTTGTTTTGCATTCGCTATTTTGACGTTCACTCTAATGCATTCTCTGTTGTGAGGTGGAGCCTGATAGAGACCTTTAAGTATGAAAAGGGTATAAACAAGGTCCCAGATAGCAATATTTTCCAGAATAAGAGGCTCTCAAGGACAAGGGGTAATGACAGGAAGCTACAAGGGGGAACATTCAAGGGAAATGTTAGGAAACACTACTTCACAGAAAGGGTAGTGGATGGGTAGAATGCACTCCCTGAGGACGTGGTGGGGGTCAAAACAGTGACAGGATGCAAGATTGCTTGGGATAGGTAAAACATTTATAAATAGAACAGAACAATGTCTCCTGCCACTTTATAGATCTCATGTTAGACCACTCCTCGACTATTGCTCCCCATTCTGGAGCCCCTATTTAATCTCTGACATTAACAGAATTGAAAACATTCAACATAAAGCCACAAAGCTCATACCCCACCTTTCAAAACTCAATTACACCACCAGACTAGCAAGCACAGGCCTACATACATTAGCCCAAAGAAGACTTAGGGGGAGACTTGTTACTACTATTTAAAATAACAGCAACTAGAGAACAGATGCAAATTTGTGGTCTCAAATATTCTACCAGAAAAACAGTAGCTAGATTGCATAACAAACAATTGGAGATTATAAGGGCAAAAACTAATAAAAGAATGAACTATTTCACTATAAGGACACCTAGAATCTGGAACAAACTACCGCAGGAAATAGTTGATTCTCCAAATATTCTGTCATTTAAAAATAAATTAGACAAATGGCTGATCGATCAGGGACCCATTGAATGATCCACGAATGTGGAGGACAATCGTGATGGGCTTTCCACCTTCTTTTGTCCAATAATACCAAAGTACCAAACCAAAGTACCAAAGGTACAAGGGAATTCTGGAGAGGTGGATAGGCAGAAAAGGGGCAAAATTCAGCAGAAGGGCAGACAGCAAGGAGAACCAGGGATAAAGGACAACCAAGGAAGGGGCTGGAGTAGAACAACAAAACAGTCTAGGGAGGTCAAATCATGGAAAGTCATGTCTGCAAATGCCAGGAGCCTTAGCAACAAGATGGAAGATCTGGAGGCTGTCATGGTGCAGTCAGACCTGGACATTGTGGCCATCACTGAAACCTGGTGTAATGATAACCATGACTGGGAGATGGCCATACCTGGCTACAACATATTCAGAAGAGACAGAGCAGGCAGGAAGGGAGGAGGAGTGGCACTGTATTTGAAAAAATGACATAAGGGCCACAGAGATCCAGGAGGAACAAAATGGGGGAGAGATACTGTGGGTTAAGCTGGAAAGGAAAATGGGACAGCCATCACTTGGGTGTGGTCTATAGACCACCAGCCCAGGAGGAAGAAACAGATAGGGGCTGATGCTAGCCATCCAAAGGACGGCAGTCAAGGGTGAGGTAGTACTGGTTGGAGACTTCAATATTCCAGACGTGGACTGGAGCATCCCAGCAGCAGCATCAACTAGGAGCAGATTTATCCTGGGCTCCCTTCAGGGTGCCTTCCTCAAGCAACTGGTCATGGAACCAACTTGGCAGAAGGCAATACTGGACCTTGTGCTCACAAACAGGGACAGTGTGATGGGGGTAACAGTGGGGGAGCACCTGGGGAACAGTGACCACCAGTCATTGTGGTTTGAAATCACAAAAAGTGCAGAACCAAACCACACAAAAACACGTATCCTGGATTTTAGGGGGGCAGACTTTGGAAAAATGGGGAGATACTTGACAGAGGCATTAAGGGGAATGGAACAGGAATCAGAGGTTGAGGAACAGTGGGCAGTATTTAAAATGGGGATTACAAGAACAACAGAATTATGCATTAAGCAGGTTAGCAAGAGGAAAAGGAAGAGGAGACCATTATGGTTTTCAAAAGAGGTAGCAGAGAAAGTGAAAGCCAAAAAGATTGCATTCAGGCAATACAAAAAGACACAGGCAGAGGGGGATAGGGAGAAGTACCAGGAGAAGCAAAGGGAGGCAGGGAGGTCAGTAAGGGAAGGCAATGCTCAGACAGAAGAACACATTGCAAAATCAGTGGGTAGAGGGGACAAAACCTTTTGCAGGTACATAAGTGAAAAAAGAAAGACAAAGGAGGGATAGTGAGACTGAAGGGGGAGGATGGGGGCCACGTGGAGGATGACAAGAGTAAAGCTGACATATTGAACAGGTATTTCTGCTCAGTCTTTACTGAGGAAGAGGAGGGTAATGGGTCTGAAGGGAGTACAAGGGGTGAGAATGGTGCAGAAATGGACACAAGTCCCTTTACGAAAAGGGTCCTGGAGGAACTGGAAGTAATAAGAGTTGATAAAGCAATGGGGCCAGATGGGGTGCACCCCAGGGTCCTAAAGAACTAAGAAGAGGGTGGCTGAACCTCTGGCTATCCTGTTAAGTCGATCACTGGAAACAGGAGGCCCAAAGACTGGAGGACAGCAGATGTAGTCCCTTATACAAAAGTGGGAACAAAGAGGAAGCAGGGAACTACAGACCAGTCAGTCTCACCTCAGTAGTGGGGAAGATCATGGAAGCACTACTGAAGGAGAGATTGGTGGAACATCTGGTTGTCAATGGACTACAGGACCCAAGGCAGCATGGTTTCACCAGGGGGAGGTCATGTCAGACCAGCCTCGTTGAATTTTTTGACTGGGTGACTAGGGAGGTGGATCAGAGGAGGGCAGTGGACATGGCCTATCTGGACTTCAGCAAGGCCTTTGACACTGTGCCACATAAGACTATTACACAAACTGGGGAATATGGGTGTGGGCAAGACAGTAGTGTGGTGGGTAGGTAACTGGCTGGGTAGCAGGACACAGAGGGTGGTGGTAAATGGCTGTCACTCCACAGAGGGAAGAGTGACCAGTGAAATTTCCACAGGGATCAGTGCTAGGACCAGTCCTATTCAACATCTTCATCAGTGACATTAGCATGACCTAGAAGGCAGAATTTCACTGTTAGCTGATGACACAAATCTCTGTAACAGAGTAGACACACCAGAGGGTGTAGACAGAATGAGAAGGTACCTGCAAACTTGAAGAATGGTCAGGGGTTTGGCAGTTGAAATTCAATGCAAGGAAGTGCAAGATAATGCATGTAGCACAAAAACCTGGCACAATATATCAGTTTGGGGGTGAGGATATAGCATGCACCAAGCAGGAAAGGGGTCTTGGGGTTATCATCTCTGATGACCTTAAGGTAGGAAACAGTGTGACAAGGCAGCAGGTAAAGCAAATAGAATGCTGGGATGTATAGGCAGGCATCACCAGCAGGAAAGGGAGAGTCATAATTCTGCTATACAAGACACTAGTGAGGCTCCACCTGGGGTACAGTGTACAGTTCTGGAGACCATACCTATGTAAGGACATAGACAGGGTAGAGAAGGTTCAGAGGAGGGCAACAAAGATGGTGCGTGATTGCATCACAAACCCTATGAAGACAGGTTGAAGGAACTGAACATGTACTGCCTAGAGGAGAGGAGGGAGAGGGATATGATGAGACATACAAGTATCTTACAGGGAGGAACAGGGCAGAATACACTATTTTAAGCGAAAAAAGATGTTCCAGGACTAGAGGGCATGGATAAAGTTGAGGGAGGACTATCTAGAGGAAATGATGAAGAATTTTCACAGAATGGGTGGATAAGGAACACCTGCGAGGAGGTAGTGATGGGCTGAAACAATCTATGGGATTGATGAATTGCATGGGATAGATATCAGGGGTAAGTGGCAATAGACTTTGAGGGAAACAAACTGAACTTACAAGCTCAAATGGGCAGACTAGGTGGGCCATAGGCCCTTATTTGCCGACACTGTCTATGTATCTATGTATCTATGTAAGAAATTACCTGGATCACTTAGGGTCCTTGGGTAACATGGAGACAGAACACTTGGGCAGACTCGGTGGGCCAGGAGGTCCTTATCTGCTGACTAGTTCTATGTTTCTATGTCTTTCCTTAGGTGAGAACTCCAGAACTGGATTCAGTGCTCCAGGTGTGGCCTCACCAGTGCTCTGCAGACAGGCAGTAATACTGCTTTTCTCCTGATGTCAAAATTCCTCCTGATACACCATAGCCACCTATTTTCTTACTATAGGTCTTGTTACACTGGCTAGACTTATGATGACTCCCAGGTCTTTATCCTCAGAGGTAGTGCCCAGCTTAACCTCCTCCCATCGAATTTTGGATCGCACCCGGAAATGAGCCCTGGCTGAGCTTGCCCTTCTGGCTACCAAACTTTAAATAAATAAATAAAATAAAAATAAATAAATGCATACATACATACTTAAATAAATAAATAAGTGTTAGTCAGTTCTGCTGTTTTTGCTCCCTATGTGCATCACATTACACCTTTTTGCACTGAATTTCAGTGGCCAGCCTTGGATCACCTCTCCAACCTTTGCAGGTATCTGCATCTCCCTTACCCCTAACTGTCTACCCTACCATAGTAATAAGTGTTATCTGTAAAGAGATACATCTTGCTCTGAATTCTCTCTCCTGTGTTTCTGATGAATATACTGTATTGAAAAGGATTGGACCCAAGACTGATCCCTGTGACACCCCACTGGTGACATCCATCTCCTCAGATCTGATTCGGTTTACCACTACCCTCTGCTGTCTCCCTTCCATCCAACTTCACACCCATTTAACTGTATCCTTCATGGCACCCAGATCATCTTTTTGATAAGATGTATTTGGCTGATTCTGCTATTTTGTTGGGTCGCTGGCAATGAAAAGTCTCAGTTGAACCCTTTACGCTTCCATCTGACAGTCAAGTGATCAGTGCTGGGCAGAAGATTACTGCCATTCAAGTCACAAACTGTTCATTGCCAGTGACTTAAAGAAAAGGCAGGATCAACCAGATAAGCTTCATAAACAAAAATGTGTGTGTGTATGGAACAGCCTACCTCAGGAAGTGGTGGATATGAATACAGTGCAGGGCTTCAAACAGGCATGGGATAGGCATAAAGGAGCAATACAGATGAGTATGAATAGATAGGCCATTGACAGAGCAAAGGCCAATGGCACATTCATAAGGTAGAAAAAGAAATGAGCAGACTGGATGGACCTTGCAGTCCTTATCTGCTGTCAACTTCTATGTTTCTATGATCATGGGGGTGCTGGAGTACTAGGTGGGGATTTTTTTTCTGAAGTTTAAGAATGGTGAACAGGGATAATGTTAGGAGGCAACTCTTTCCCAGAGGGTTGTGCACTTCTGGAATAGCCTAACAGCAGAGATACCAGCAGAGACAGTGGACATGAGAATAGCACAGACCTTTAAAGGGGAACTCTCCTCTATGCCACAAAACAAAAACAACAAACCGGGAAACATGGCTATACAAAAGAAAATCTTACACTGAGATAGGTTAAAAAATATTAGATTACCTTTATTAATGACCATAGGGCATCACGGTCTTTTTGTGCTTAATCTTCTATGAGGTCAGCACAACTAGTATCAGTAGAATAAGTGCAAAAAGGTGCTAGTCTATATTCAGTAGAATAAGTGTGGAAAGGTGTTTTTCTGCATTGTGAGACTTAAAACAGATGTTCTGGCACTTGGACCTCCCCGTGGCTAAGCCCGTCCACATGATCAGAGGGCTGGTTGCAGGGAACACTGTTAACAGCATGGCAGATACAAACTAAGGCTATAAAGGAGTAAGTAATTAAAAAACATTTAATTTAAGGCTGTTTTGTTTAATCAGGACCTCTATGTCCTACAGCATTACTGTGGGGTAGATGAGAGTTCCCCTTTAAGGTAAGCCTCATTCTGCTTACCAAAGGAATCGCTGGTTACCCTGATTAGCAGAGTGGGTAAGGATCACTATAATTTTGTATGTGTTTCCACAGCATAATTATTTCATTCCTGCTTAAAGGAGAACTGCACTGAATCTAAAAGTTATTTTTCCCCAAATAGAAGCAGTTTTGTAAATACTGTGTCAAATTCTGTTTTTGCCTTAGCTATACAGGCTTTTCAGTTATCCTAGTGGGCGTTTCTGATTTAGATGCAGCTGGTAAGAACCATTTTAGAACTGTATGATGTAGTTTATGTCTCTGTTCTGCTCTTCTATTTTTGGCACCATGCATCCATGTTCTACTATAGAACTCTGTGGTTGAGTAGGACATAAACTACATCATGCAGTTCTAAAATGGCACTTAACAACAAAGTGTAAATCAGAAACACCCACTGAGGGTACTAAAAGGCTCATATAAATGGAATAATAACTGAATTTGAACCAGTACTTAAAATACAGCTTCTATTAGGAAAAATGACTTACAGGTACAATGCAGTTCTCCTTTAAGAAGTGGGGGACGGGGTGCACATGATGGCTCTAGAGTCCCTTCCAATCTTAAATTACTAGTTTGTATTCACTTAATACACAGACACATTGCAACTTTCTTTTTAATGGTACTGCTAGAGGAAATCCTCGACGTACATGGTGGATGAATGCCTAGATAAAAATTTCACTGTATCTTCCCAGGAGTCTTTGTGGTTAATGAGACAATCAACAAAGATTATTTATTGTGACAGCTCTTGAAGGGCTGAAGGAACCCTTCTAGCACAGGCTGCACCACTTTATAAAATAGTAGCAGAAAAAAACAACAGCATTCAGGAGAATCCCCAAATTTGTTGCTTGACATCAAAGGCATCTCATATTCTTGAGAATTCATTTGAACAGATGAGCAGAAGGTATAAAGATAAAGTGGCAACAATGTAATTGGAATTAAATACATACTGACAACCCAAAAGGCCTCATTACCATAAAACTAGCAGATTAACTAACAAAGGCATGAAAGAGAGCCAGAGGAAGAAACGGAGAGGCTGTGGCATGTGAACAGAATAGAGAATAAAAGCACACCTGCATTCTAAACTTTGACTGCATTTCAAGTTCCAGTCAGACCAGATGATGTGATAATCATGCAGAACTTTTAGGAGGGGGCTCTGGTCACCACCGGAAATTTGTAGTTGTCATCAACAGAACTCAATGCCAAAGATTCCAGAAACATTTGGGGATTTGGTGTCATTCTTTTCTTCATTATTAAGGGCACTTACATGAAAACGGTCTCTTTGTCCCTTACCATCCACTTACAGCTGAGACTGATGCCGAAGCCATAATCCCTGGCTTGTGGCATCACTGTTGCTGCTGTTGTAGATATGACTATGTCACACACAGGACATTATGATTTCAGTTCCTGATTAAGTTTTAGCGGTACTGTGGATAAACTGAAAGAGGAAAAACTCCTCTCTTCCTGAACATTCTTTTAGTACAGAAGAATAGAATGACTTTAAATTCAACTTTTTTGTGTTAGTAGTAAAACTGAGTTTAGCTAATGCCAAATATGATTTATTTATGGTTAGAAAATGGCAACAATCAATTCTTAAACCTGATTGGCTGAGACAGCCTCCAAGCTGGGCATTTATTTTTCAATAGATGCCCAGCTAAAAATAAGGGCCAGTCCAAGTGCCTCTTCACAGAGTAACATTTTCCGGCAATATTTTTCTATGCAATATCATTCTTCAGGGTATTATTGGGAATACTGGACCTTCCAGGGGCTATAAGGCCCTCTGCCTGTGGCGTTGGGCCTCATCATGCCCCTGGGCTGTCTGGTATTTCCCAATAATGCCCACCCTGTCAGATATTATTGCTTACTGGCTGGTCCCCTTCATCTCAAAATGCAACATTCTTGTGGTCAGTATAACGTAAAAACAAATAACTACCACTATGTTCATCTATAAGTACAGTTACTGGGTCCCCTGCATTTCTAAGAATGATTTCAGCAAGTTCATCAGGTGAGAGAACTACAAAGCAAAGCAAAGCTGAAGGGTTCTAGCATCTAGAAAACTTACAAACGACACCTACAGCCTTAAAGAGCAGCTAGGAACTTCAGTATGTACTTTCAATGACAAAACTTTTTTGCTATTATTTCTACTGTTATGATTTACTAGAGAATACATTTATCAGTTTTCAGTTTTCCTTTTCATGGTTCAAAGCACATCTTGATAGCCTATACAAACAAGCATTTGTCAATGCCAAATGTCCGCTTGCATGCTGTTATACTAGGTCCTGCTTGTACATGTTGGTTGGGTCATGCATGGTAAGACAGCGTGCTCCTCATTGGTGCAATGGATATCCCTGAAAACAATGTTACCTAATAAATTCACTTTTTTGTTTTGAATATTTTCACCCTAAACTTTCAACATAGTCTTCTTGTGATCCCACCTCATAAACCCTGTAGGAGAAAATGTTCAGATCTGTGACAAAATGCTATTCCACACCTCATGTGAGAAAACATGTTTCTGACAGGATGTAAAAAATTGCAGCTGTACTGTTCATGAGGTGGTGTGCAAAAATGGCTATGTTGAAAATTTGGATTCAAAATATTGAAAATTACCAAAGTTATGAGCATGCGTAAGAGAGTTTAACAAACGTTCCTAATTTGGCCATTTTTAGGAACTGTTTCACCACATTTTCAACATGGCCTTTTTTAGACCCCACCTAATCAGCACTGGTGGTGAAATTTCATTATTTGGTCCCAAAAGGTGATTTTGTGCAGTGACAAATGAAATCACCTTCCAGGCCGATGTTCATGAGGTGGGGTCCCAAAAAGGTTATGTTCAAAATTTGGTGAAAAAATTCCTAAAAATGGCAAACTAATGAACATAAGTTCAAAACACCACTGAAATACATGATACAGCACTTACCTTGATTCCTCAGTTCACGGTTCATCTTTGAAGAGTACAGATGTATCTCGGTCCACAGAAGAAGACAGCGTTCGACCTCTGGTGGTAAGTATAGGGTATAGGGGATGGTGGGTGCTCAGTGGGATGGTCAGGATGGGGAGATGGGGATGGCAGTGATGATGTGGGACCATTTTCTTTATTTCAGGTGAAAGAAAAAGATGTTGGGGGAATTTTTTTCCAGGAACCAAGAAATTAACTTTATTATTTCGGGACACTGGGGATGGGCTCCCCAGTGTCCCACACTTCTTGGGAATGGGCTTGTAAATGCTGGCATGGGGATTGGGCCCCCGATGTTGGCAATCATGACATTTAATAAAACAAACACAGGCAGGGGGGCATCCGACACCAGGAGTGTGCATCCCGGTGTCAGATTATACATATAAAATAATGTTTACACTTTGTTTCCTCTAACTAAGCTGGTTTTCTGATGAGAAACAAAGGCATTACATTCAGAGCACTGCTGTTTTTCACACTGAGTTCTACTGAAATAGGATATTCTGACCACAGCGTTAGACTTCGCTTATTTTGAATCCAGTGAGCCTTGGTATCACATCAAATCTGTGCATTTGACATGATACCAAGGCTTGCTGGATGCTTTATAGTATGTAAATAAAAAGAACTAACCATTCTTTTATTGGAGTGGTTGATTCCTTTCTACTACATGAAGTTTACACCCCAAAACAGAAACACATGCCAGGATCAGCCTTGCTGATCATTGGGCTGTCACTGACATGCCCATTGCAGTGTAAGCTGCATTGGACCTGACAGAGACACACCTGTAATCTCCACCATGGAGGGGTTACACTCCCCCTTGCTGAAAAATTGACATTCACATCAATCCCGAGGAGAGATGTTCAAAATGTTCAAAATGATGTAGTTAAGTACTGTATGCAGATGATGCAAAATTGGGAGGGTCATTTAAAACTATGGCTCAGATCAAGTCAATCCAGGCAGATATAGACGCAATAGCCAAATGGTCAAGTAAATGGGGAATGACACTAAACATAGACAAATGCAGCATCCTGCACATGGGTAATCAGAGCACAAAGACACAATACTTACTACAAAACTAAATTACACAATCAAAGACAGATGAAAAAGATCTTGGTGTTCTAATCAATAACCAGCTAAACTTTAAAGATCATTGCTTAAATGTTGTAGCTAGGGCTAACAGGACAACCTGGGCAATCAAAAGAAACATCAGGAGTAGAAATAGGGAGGTGATGATGACCTTGTATTTGTCATATGTCAGACCACAGTTGGATCATGCTACCCAGGTCTGGAGTCCATATTCAATAAGAGAGATCAATAAGACGAAAAAGTTCAATGCAGATTTACCAAGTCTATTAGGACTCTTAGACTTCTAGGTTACAACATTTAAATCTGCATAGTTTAGAATTGAGGAGGAAGAGAGGAGATACGTTATTCTATTTTAATATAATGAATACACCTAACCACATATTTGGATATTGAATGCAAAAATATTAACTCTGTTACAAGAGGTCATCCGCTACAGGTAAAAATAAACCATTTTAGGACTGAAAAAGGAAATATTTTTCTCACACAGAACAGCTAGCTTTTGGAATAAACTTCCTGAGCATGTGGTTAGTGAAAATAGAGAGATATTTAAGAACAGACTGGACAGTTATATGTTCAATAAAGGTAATATGACATATTATAATGACTGTTAAAATGAGCTAGATGTTGGGCCTCTGCCTTTTTTTGCTCCTGAAATCCAAAGTGAAGATGAAAGTCCAAAATATTTACAGTGCAATCTAGCTATATAAATACTTCCTAGCTAGGATATGAACATATGGTATGCATAAAGTTTATTTACAATAGGCCTGTTCTAGACAAAAGTTCCCTGTTCTTAATATTTCACACGTTGGAAGACATTTAGGCTATTCAAGACAAATACATTTTGTCTTACACAGCTTAACCATATTCCCACAATTTTAATCCAAAAAATCACCAAGGAGCATTATGTAATGTTATGTGGGACGAAGACCTCGGGGTGATGTAAATAACTATATAAGCCACATGCATAGGCAAATCAGTGAAGGCACCAGGAGCATAATATGAAAGTTTTAAAATAGGCTTCACAGGTCTCTCTGATCATTGCAATGGAGCAAACATTCCTTCCTTGGAACTCAGACATGCTCCCATCCTCCTTGTCCACCTAGAGGTGTGGGGTACTCCATTGGGATGGGTTCTACTGCTTCTTCAGGTGCAAGTGGTTCCTTCGCATCAAACAGATGAGCATTCTCTTCTTGCTCAGGGGTATGCCTTGAAGCACAATGGGTTCAACTTCAGGGTTCCATGTACTATTGTCTTCACTGGGTGTCAACACAGCAGTGCCCTCCTTCAATAGAGCAGGAACGTCGACCATTGAATAGTACTGTAATGAGTCAATCTCATCATCAAAAGAGTCATCTAGAAGGCATACCAGTGGGGCTGCAGTATACTTACTGATTGAGAGACCTTGTGGCTGGGACACATTGGTTGGACAAGTTCTATGCTGTCATCTGCAAGTTATTTATTTATTTATTCAAGTCTCAGATTAAGTACCTTTGAGTCAAAGACTCTTTTACAAAGGTTCCATGTCAGAGTAAAGACAACACAACAAAGAACTAAATACAAGACAAATGGAATACATGATACATGGAGTTAGATCTTGTTTGTTTCTCACGCGGGGGGGGGGGGTCAGATATCTCCACAGCTGAATTTGTCTCTGTCTGATTGGCAACAGGTGATTTCTAAGGGTCATCCTTGATTCTCCTGACTCTCCTTCAGGATAAATCCTGTATAGAGGTATATCATTCAACTGTTCCATGATACCATATCGGTCTGCAATTACCAGGCAAAAGTTCTTGGGCTTTCACTTTCTGATCATATCTCACTTTGATAGCATTGTTCCTTTTTCCAGCAGCTGCTGCCGCCAACTTGTAGGCAGACTCCAACTGATCTTCTAGGTACTGCACATGCTGCATATACAGTACTGTAGGTCATGGAGTAAGCTTCAGCAGCTGAGACAAAACACAGGTTTACAAGAGTTTAGCCTCTCTCCTAAACATCAAGTAATATGGTGAGTAGCTAGTTGCAGCACTCTTTCTACAATTGTAAGCGTGCTTGAGGGTGCAGACCTGTTGACTCCATTTGGATTTCTGTTTGGAATGCAAGCTACCAAGCATGTTCCAAATAGTCCCATTTAACTGTTCAGGCTGAGGAACACCTTGAGGGTAATACAGTATAGTTCATGATTTGTGGATCCACCCACAGGGACAATAATTCAGTCACCAGTTTACTTTCAATTTCTCAGCACAGCAGCCAGCCCAGTGGCACTGAAGATTGAGGTGCTGGATGCCACGCCTTACCCCATGCCAGAGACCTGTGTTCAATTTGGCAAGCTATGCCACTGCCAGTCAGATGTACAGATATGTGGTGTTACAGTGCAGTCCTGTTTATGCAAACCACTCCAGTGACATGTTTGTAGTTTGGATAAATGGGAGTTCATAAAAATGGGATTGACTATTACATAGACTCGGACATGGGAGCAAATGTATTCGCTAACACAGTACTCGATTAATAAGTGCTGCACAGTACTGTAATGTGTTGTGTCAGGTTTGCAAATACTGTACAGTACTCAATTTAGCAGTGTGCTGTACTCTGCTGTATTTTTTTTTGTGTGTGTGTGTTAGATTTTCTGTTGGAGCATGATACAGGGTTGGTGGGTGGTGAATCTGTGCTATTAGGTGTTTTTTTTTTCTTATGCATGTGTTCACATGTGCTTTAAGTGCTTTTGTACTATAGATGTGGTTACATTTTATTTGTTAACCTTGGTAAAGAACTGCTTCATTATGGTTTGCTGTAGGCTCTGAACTCGTTTATTTGCAGCTTTGGATCTCAGCCCTGTCAACAGCATCAGCTGTGTTGGATCACAGTCGGGCTGATTTTTGAGCCACAGCAAGCATGTCTCAAAACTAGTCACAGCCTCTGAATTTGTTGGAATTGGTGCAACTTCAGAGTCATCATCTGACTCAGTGACATCTTCATCGTTCCTGTCATCAATGGCTCCCAGTAGCTGCTGCACAGCCTCAATGATGGCATTGTCTGTCAGATGTTCACGACCTAACTTGTCACTATCACGGTGTACCCAGTTTTCAATGTCTTCTTTGGACAAGCAAATGTTCAGCTTGTCATTCATGTCTTCGGCCATGGCTGCAATCTCTTGATCCTCGTCTGGGTCCAATGCTGCAGTCTCACTGCTCACCTCGTTTTCAGCCACAAGTTCATCGGTGGCCAGTATACCAGATCTCCTCCATGATTTGGCAATGGTTTCTGGTTTCAGTTTGTCCCATGCCTCTCCACCCATTTAAATCATATCCTTAAGGGTTATTGATTTCACAATTTCCTGGAAACTCATTTCCTGATTTGCATCAGATAGTACAGCCTGCATTAAATATTTTCTATACAGACATTTGAAAGTTTTAAGAATGTCCTGATCACAAGGCTGGATCGTAGATGTCGTGTTGGGAGGTAAATAAAGACATCTAATGCTGCCATCCCTAGTTTCAATAAAGGACAACTCAGGATAGACTGGTGAGTTGCCGACTAGAAGAATAGCATTCAGTGGCAGATTGAGTGACAAAAGATGCCATTTTACTAATGGGACAAAATGATCCTTGTACCAATTCAGAAATAGTGTACCATTCATCCATGTATTTTTCTGACTGGCATAAATCATTGGCAATACAGACATGTTAACATGCCTGAAACACCTTGGTTCATGAGATTGCCGATCATAAAAAGAGGCAGTTTATGTGACCCACTAGCACGCACACAAGCTAGAACAGTAACTCGGTTCTTCTGTTTCTTGAACCCCCGGGTGTCTTTTTCTGCACTGTGTGCTAAAGTTTCATCCAGAAGGCACCTCCAATACAACCCAGTCTCGTCTGCATTATAAATTTGTTGTGCAGACAGACACTTAGCTTTAATGAGATCAGTGAGTTGTTTCATGAAGTGAGTTACTGCTTCATCTGCAGCACTTAATCGTTCGCCACACAACCTCAGTTGTCTAATGCCATAGCGTTTTTTGAAATGATCAAGCCACCCATCACTGGCTACAAAGCTGCCTCTGTCCCCACCAAGCCTGTCATGAAGCTGGACTGCCCTTTCTTTTAAGAGAGGGCCAGTGATAGGCATACCATTTTCCCTCTCCTGAGAGAACCATAGGTATACAGCCTCATCTCACTCATCATCCTTACAAGCTCTCATGGTCTTTCTCTTCTCCAGGCCAAATGACCCCTCCATGGACATAGCAAACTGTCGTAACTTTTCCTTCCCATCTTTAATGTCACTTTTGTTGACTTGCCTACCCCATACTCAGCTGCAAGTGCTACTGCTCTTTCCCCATTCTCAATCTGATCAAGAATTCTCAGTTTTTGCTGCAATGTTACCACAATGCACTTACGCTTTGTGCCTCTCATTCCGCTCATTCCACTCATTGCTAAGAACACAGAGAGAGAGAGAGAGAAACAGTACATTTTCAGTGCAAACAGATGCATCACTTAAGTGAAAACATCTCATGTGAGACTACCAATAAGGGCACAGATCCTAATTGCAGAGAAGAGTGCTGAGTACTGTACCTAATTAACAAGAGGTAAAGGGAACAGGGGCTGAATTGACAGTGCTGGGATGTATGATATCCCAACTGCAGTGTGCAGGTCACAATACACTGCACTGTCTGCATCGTCCATTTGATAACTGTGACAAAAAGGCAAAACAAAGGGCGACATGTTGTTAATATGGCTAATAGGGAGTTCCGGTTAACCAGGGTTTGGATAAATGGGATTGTACTGTATATTCGGTTATATTTTGTGTATGTTTAAAATGCCACAAGGAATAATGGATAAATGGGTCACATGGAACGAGGGAATGGATTATTTTTCCAAAAGGTCTGCAAATTCCCTGTGACCTAATAGAAACTGGTTTTCCCAAGGAAGCTTGAAATTGCATTTCAAGAGAGTCTTCCTGGCTAACTAATACAGAGGTCCCAAATTTATCATCTGTAATAAAAATTGTCACTTGAAAAGCCAGGATACTTCAAAAGACAGCATTGGGGTAGCTATTAAAGAAGAAAAGGGTTATAAATTCAGGAAATGTTAACGCTAGTCCTGTCATAAAAAAAAAAAAAAAAACTTTACACTTCAAAGGACAGTGCTAGATTCCAGGATAGTGTCATGGTATAATTACATTGGTTAGCTGGCAGGATATTGGAATTGTAAGAGTTTGACTAATAAAGATATGAATCCCTTAATAAGAATTTTTTGGGAAGCACAAGAGTGACATCTACTGGCCTAAAAGTTAGGACCAGACCAAGACTTACAGACTGCCTTGGACCACAGGTACTGAAGACCTTCCACAGAGCATTTTGAGGACACTTTGCTTATGGACACTCTCCTGACAAGACAAGATCAACTGCCAGCAGACACTGAAAGCCAGTGGCTGCAAGAGAAGGAAAGGATTCTTCAGACTTTATTTATTCTTCTGAACTTTCAGTTCACTATGAACATTAAGGTAGAACTTTAGATAACAGTTATAGTGCACTTTTCATGTACATTTTTCACTTTAATTTGTGTTATTCTGTGACCAAATTGATAAAACTTTCTAGTTGTAAATGTATGATAATTAATTATTTAGTAAAAAAAAATTTGTTTTTAAGAAACCTGCCTGAGTGAGATTTCTATATTGTGTGTGTGACTGTGGGATGTTTCAGTAATAATCTGTGACTATACTGTTATTGCTAAGGGGTGCCATCATAAGCTATCAAATTGAACAAGGGTCTGAAAAGGAAAAGTCTGGGTAAAGTTAGGGGGAATGCCAATGTTTCAAGGAAAGGTCTGTGGGGATTTGAACCAGGTTACTGAAAGCCTTGTGGGAGAAGGCAGAATCAGGTTTACAACACTACCCCAGAGAGGTTGTATCTTACCCCTTTGTGTAACAACCAAGAAGGATTCATATTTAGCTACAAGACTCACGACTAGTATTGTACCCTGATCCAGAGTAAAGAGGGGACCATGGGATTTCGTGGTGAGTGTTCAGTTGTGAACACAGTGAGCACTATAAAAGGACATGAAGAGGGTATCCCGTTTCCCCCTCCCTGTCATGGATTGCACTTGGGGTGGGCACTGTGAGCTCAGTGGACCCAACCCATAGGAGTCGGTTTGTGACATTCAGAAGCAAATGCAGGTCACTGGAGGCTGGCCAGGGGTGGGAGATGATCGAGCATCTGGAGGACTGTTCTCCTCACTCATGGTGGTTGGTTTGTCATTCCTGCTGAACAACTGCCACTAGGTGGAGGCCTGGTGGTAGTGTGGGACTCTGGGCAACCAAGTAGGGAGGGTGCTGCAGGACTCCAGCATGCATGTGCCTCCATGTGCACATGCTAACGTGCACATCAGCAAAAGGGGGACACAGAAAACAGAAAAGGAGCGAGTAGGCTCTGTGAAGCCCCGGCCATGCTCCCATCTCTGACATCCCTCAGGCAATCGGGATTGTGGTCCCCTTCCCAGCCCCACCACAGGGGGAAATCCATGAGGGAACCTGCCCAGGTGTGGGGGCTGGAATGGGAGGCATGCCAGGATGGAACTGAGCCCTCAGAGAGAGGGCCAGAGCCAGCCTGCTAATTCCAGTGGAAAAAGAGCTTATAGAAAAAAGTCTCAGCATAGATTTGAGTGGATTCTCTTAAGTGCACTACAGTGAACCATGAACTTTTCTAAAAATTCTTTGATGGGTGAGGCGTTAGTGGTGAGCACTTCACAGTGGTCTCAGGTCTATCCACATGGTAAAGAGAAGATCCCAGTAGTGCCTCAAAAGATGTAAAGGGGTCACAATACAGATGTTTGGATGTTATGGTTACAACTCCTGCCTTGCACCTTTGGGGGCTCTTTTCTCCTCTTCACTATCTAGTCCTCAAACACCAGTTCCAATTGGAGAAATACAGAAAACAATGGGAGGCTGATCCTGAGCCTCTCATGGCCATAAGGTTAGCTCTACCATGCAAGTGGTGTTACATTTGTTTATGACATCATAGAGTTTACCTTGACAAAAGACTGATGTCACAAACAAAAGTTATAAATTAAGTTGGGATAGTAAGATGCTTTTTGAAAGACACAGTGAAAGTATTACTAAATCAACAGAAATATTTAGGAGACCAATAACAGGAGAAAGTAAAAAAAAAGGAAAAAAAACTAGGAAACACTGACGTTAAACATAATTGTTGTAAATAGAATAGTTTTAAGTCTTTTATTTTAGTAGTGACTTGCTCTTTAAGAGACCAGATAGCTGTACATACAAATATACGCTATTTTAAGGATCGCTCCCATGCCCCATTCATTCTTTGTGCTCCCCACTGTTATTACATTGAAGCAATATTCTTTTGAAGATTTCTGCAACAAATGTGTGATATTTTACATTTTTGGGCACTGAATTTCAGTTGCCAAATAGTAGACTACTTTTCTAGTCTAGCTTCATCCTTTTTCATTCTACCAATTACCTCCTCACTATCGACTCTTACACAGAGCTTTGTGTCATCTGCAAACAAACTCACTCTCTCCTGTGTCCCCATCCCATGTCACTTATGTACATATTAAGAAGCAGTGGTCCCAGGACAGACTCCTGAGACACCCCACTAGTCACATCCATGATGTCTGAGAACTTTCTATTCAGGAGCACTCTGAGTCCTACCAGTCAACTGATTCCCAATCCAACTAGTTAACCCCTTCCCAAATCCTACATTCTCTAACATCTTCTCTTGCCTTCTATGTATTACTTAATCAAAACCAAAGGCTTAGCTGAAGTCTAAGAAAATTACTGTACATTGACTGCCTGGCCTCTATCCACCACTTGTGTCACTATACTGAAAAAAATCAATCAAGTTCATTTGATGCAACCTGTCCTTCATTAACCCACACTGCTTCCTATTCATGAGCCAATTTACCCCCAGGAATTCAACCATCTGTTCTTAAATAAGTGTCACCATCAACTTGCCTATTATAAACATGAGGCTCACTGGCCTATAATTACCATGGTTCTCCCTATCCCCACTGCTATTTATGGGGACTATGTTAGCCACTCTCCAGTTCATTGCCACCACACCTATTGCTGGCACTAGTTGCATATTGTAAACAATGCTGATATTTTTAAGAAATGGAGCATTGCTTTTAAATTAGATTGTCATAGTTACTAGGAAAAAATGTCACACTCCTAAAAAGACAACAGAACATTCCAACAGAATGTAGAACTGTAAAAGTTTGAAGCTGCTTGCATAAGAAATTTACTTGCATAAGAAACATATTCCCCCAGCCCCCTTACCCTCATATCCAAGATTGCTGCTGCTGCTTAGGGCTTCAGTGAGGTTTTATAATATGATGTAAGGACCCAGAGTAATAGTATCAGTGTGGTTTGCTACAGAGCTAGGCAAGGAACACACCAACTCCAAAAGTAAGAGTCCTACATTTCAGAAATAGTAATTTGGGGGAAATGAGTGGCAACTCAAAAACAATTTGGAGGGAATTAAGGGGTCAAGGGTCACTGTTTATGTAGGTGCAGTGACAGTGGCTCAGTAGGTAGCACACTCGCCTCTGAGGCCGGGAGATCAGAGGGTTGTGGGTTCAGTTCCCACATTGGCATTTGGGTTAATATCCCAGTACTGACACTGTAGTGCAGCATGAGAGGGGTACTGCACTTCTGAGGTGCCGTCTTTTGGATGAGACATTAAACCGAGGTCCCATCTGCCTGAATTGATGGTAGTTCAGGTGGATGTTAAAGACCCCATGGCACTTATCGAAAAGAGTAGGGGGAATTTCCCCGGTGTCCTGGCCAAATTTCCCTCATTCACTAAAAATACCACCAACAGCTTAATCTGGTTCAAGGTCAGTTGGCATTCATCTGTATCCCCCTCCCCCGGGTCGTGCCTGAAAATACGCAGGATTTGTCTAGTGCACTTACCCAGTCAACAAAAACTAAATAAATAAAATAATAACCTTCAGGAGGTCACCAGCTACTGCTTGAGGGAGGTGGGAAAAGAAAGAGGTACAGAAAACAGATCTGGTTCACAAGGGATGTTGACAGTGCAGTGAAAGGGAAACGGAGGGTTTTAACAGATATAAAGGGAGTCAGGGGTACAGGGATACCTGCTTCATAAAACTAAATTAAGCTAACAAGGTGGTGAGAGAGGTTAAAGTCAAAACAGAGCTAAGGATAGTAGGAGAAGTTAGGGGGATAGGGCCTTCTTTCATCACATCAGAGAAAAAAACAAAGGAAGGCATCATCAAACTGAAAAAGGGTGAAGGATGAAGGATAACAAAGATAAGGCAGAAATACCAAATCATTTTTTTTTTAATTTAAATCTCGGATTTCAAATACCGTTGAGCTAGGAGCAGCTCATTTACAAAGGTTCCACATCAAAGGAAAGGGTTACAATACAGTTGGGAGTTATAGACAACATTCATGGTATCAATGGAGGTACAGACAACATTCTTGGAATCATCGGAGCACAGCAAGTCAACTGGTAAATAAGTGGAAACAGTGCTACACACTCAAGATTACAAGCAAGCATAGAAAACCATAAGGTACATTTGAAGCAACATTGCTAATCAGAGGAGGGGGGAAGGGGAAGAGTAAGGATGGGGTAGGGGAGATGAGAGGGCAGAGTCCAGATAGGGAAGGAAAATAAAAGAAAATATGGCAGCCAGAGGCCTTGTTGTAAGGTGAGAGGAAGGGGAGGCTAAGATGGGAGAAGGGGTAAAGGAGGGGAAAAGGAGGGCAGATGAAGGGAAAGAAGATAAGGGAGAGTGGGGACCAGAGGGCCTGGACAGGTTCAGAAAGGGGGGGGTCAGTGGGATAACAGCAAGGAGGGGGTGAGGTAAGGGAGGAGGTGGCAGAGAGAAAGGGGAAACTGTTCTGTCAGGAGAGGTGAAACAAAACAGGAAGCCAAGTAAGAACCTCAGAGAGTGGAAAAAGTGGTATAAGGGTGTCTGCAGAATTGGGAAATTAGGTGTAACAATCACAAGTGCTTTTGGTTAGAAGATGCTGACGAAGCATAAGTTTAAATTGGGACAGACTAGAAAGACTACTCAGTTGGTTGCTTAGATTATTAAACCATAGTGGGGGCTCTATATTGAAAGGATCGCTAGTATTGAGCAGTCCGACAATTTTTGTTGATGGTATTTACAAAGAAAAAGGAGGGGCCACTACCACAGGGGAAATTAGCACTAGACCTGAAGGGGCCAAAACTTTATAAGGAAACAACAGCCATGGAAAGGATACTTAAAGAGCTAGTTACAGAGTCAAGCCATACAAAAGTGAGGGTACTGGACTTTAGGAGGGCTGGCTTTGGCAAGATGGGAGAGTGCCTCAGAAAAGCACTAGCAAACAGGCTAGAAGGAGGTGTGGAGCAACAATGGGCAATCATCAAAGCTGCCATCACAGAGGCAACAAGCCTTTGTGTGAAGCAAATAAACAAATCAAAATGAAAGAAAAAGCCACTATGGTTCTCAAAAGAGGTGGCTGTGAAAGTCAGAAAGAAAAAGATAGCATTCCAGAAGTATAAGAAAACACAGAAGGAGCAGGACAGAAGGCAGAAGGAAGCAGGGAGGGAAGTCAGAATAGCAAAGGCCCAAACTGAGGAAAAGATAGCCAACTCAGTTAAGAAGGGGGATAAAACCTTTTATAGGTACATCAGCGAGTGTAGAAAGACAAAGGGAGGGATAGTGAGGCTGAATAGAATGAACGGTGGGTGGGCAGAGGGGGACCGTGAAAAAGCAGGGATACTGAATGAATATTTCTGCTCAGTATTCACAAAAGAGGAGGGGGAAGTGCCTAATCCAATTAACAGAAGCACTCTTGATAGGGGGGTCGATCCCAGTCCTTTCACAGAAGAAAGGGTTCTGCAAGAACTCCTAAAACTGAAGGTGGACAAAGCAATGGGTCCTGATGGTATTCACCCCAAAATTCTAAAAGAATAAAGGGAGGAACTAGTGAAACCACTGGCTACTCTTTTTAATAAATCATGGGAGGATGGTGTGGTACCCGAGGACTGGAGGAAGGCGGATGTGATTCCCCTTCACAAAAGTGGGACCAAGACAGAGGCAGGAAACTACAGACCTGTCAGTCTAACCTCTATGGTAGGGAAAGTGATGGAGTCAGTTCTAAAGGAAAGAATAGTTGAGTACCTAGAGGCCAGTGGGGCACAGGACCCAAGGCAGCATGGGTTCATAGCGGGAAGGTCATGTCAGATGAATCTAATAGATTTCTTTGACTGGGTGACCAAAGTAGTAGACCAGGGAGGGGCTGTGGACATGGCCTACCTAGACTTTAGCAAGGCATTTGACACAGTCCCACACAAAAGATTAATAGTCACATTAACCAGCCTGGGAGTGGGTCCCAGGGTGGTAGCCTGGGTAAAACATTGGCTGCACAACAGGACACAGAAGGTAATTGTAAATGGAGTCCATCTGAAGAAAAAGGGGTTACTAGTGGGGTACCGCAGGGTTCAGTATTGGGTCCAGTCCTTTTTAATGTCTTCATCAGTGACATTGCAGAGGGACTGGAAGGAAAAGTATGCCTTTTGCAGATGACACAAAGATCTGCAACAGGGTTGATACACAAGGAGGCATGGAAAGGATGAAAAGGGACTTGGCAAGGTTGGAAGAATGGTCAGAAGTATGGCAGCTAGGATTCAATGCAAAGAAGTGCAAATAATGCACCTGGGAAACAAGAACCCAGGAAGAATACACAATGGGTGGGGAGGTATAACAAAAACAAAAAGGAAAGGGACCTGGGGTAATCATATCAGATGACCTTAAGGTTAGCAAGCAATGTGAGAAGGCAGTAGGGAGGGCTGGGGGTATACTGGGATGTATAGGGAGAGACATCAGCAGCAGAAAACAGGAAGTTGTTATCCCTCTGTACAGACGGTTGGTGAGACCCCATCTGGAGTACTGCATCCAGTTCTGGAGACCCCATCTCCACAAGGACATAGACAGGATAGAGGCAGTCTAGAGGAGGGCAACTAAAATGGTGCAGGGTCTGCAAGAGAAGCCGCATGAGGAGAGACTAAAGGAGCTTAATATGTATACCCTAGAGGAAAGAAGGGAGAGGGGAGACATGATAAAAACTTTTAAGTACCTCAGAGGAATCAACGAAGTCCAAGAGGGTAGCATCTTTCAGAAAAAGAGACGTGCAAGAACAAGGGGACACAATTTAAAGATAGAAGGGGGGCGGTTCATGGGGCAATGTGAGGAAGTATTATTTCACAGAGAGGGTAGTGGATGCATGGAACAGCCTTCCTGAGGAGGTTGTGGGGTCTAAAACTTTGGGAGAATTCAAGAATGCATGGGACAGACATAAGGCAATTCTTGTGGTGGGGTAGGAAGAAATAGGCTGTTGGTTAACTAGATTCATGGCCTATCCTGGTGGTAGGGAAATGGGCAGATTAGATGGGCCAAGTGGTCCTTATCTGCCGTCAAAGTCTATGTTTCTATGTACTGCCTGGAAAAATGAAAAACATTTTTTACTGCCAGGTTTCACTTTCACATGAAGCAGCAGGGATTGGCTCTCCCTGGTTACTAGAGATGTCATGATTTCCTGCATTTTGATTGGTAGTTTGTGAATGTCACTGCTCAGGCTGAAAGAACTGTGGTGCCTCAAGGTGTTTGATCTCATTTATGACAATGTAGTGGTTGGAACCTTTTTTTCCTCCAAACAGAGTGCTGCTCCACACATCACCCCAGTACTGCCAGGTGGAAAATGTTCTAATTAGCGAACAGAAAATAAAAAAAAAATACTTCAGATACTGGAAGTGGTAGCTGACTGCATCTGAAAATTAGTATTACTTCCAAGCAGTACACTAGCTCTTTCAGGGGCTCAAGGCCCTGAGAATAAAATAATCTCTAGGACCAATGTACTGCACTCTAGGTGCTGAGGGAAGTGGCACAAATACTGGCTGCACCCTATGCAGACCATTTCAACTGCTCCCTAGAGACCAGAGAGGTACCAATGGAATACTAGATTTGAAACCCCTGCACAAAAGTGGAGAAGATGATGGGCCAGGGAACTACAGGCCAGTTAGTTTGACATTAATAGTCAGCAAATTACTGGAGACCATAATCAAAGAAAGACTGGCAAAGTTACTGGTAGCAAATGGGCTGCAAGATGAAAGACAGCATGGGTCTGTAACAGGAAGGTCTTATCAAACATATGTTATAGACTTATTTTACTGAGTAATGAGGGCTGTTGATAAAGGGCAGGCAGCTGATATACTCTGTCTGGACTTCAGTAAGGCATTTGACAATGTGCTACACAAAAGCCCAGTCAATAAATGGGGGGGATCTCAGGGTGGGCAGAAAATAACAATGTAGGTGGGTGGGGAACTTGCTGGGGGGAGGACACAGAGGATGGTGATTAATGGTGAATTCTCATGTATAAGGAGGACACCAGTGGTGTCCCACAGGGGTCAGTGCTCAAGTCAGCACTTCCTATATTTTAAGTAGTGGCATAGGACAAAAGTATCAGAGTAAAATCTGCCTATTTATGGAGGACACCAAGCTCTGGGGTAGGGATTACGGAAGAGAGAATCTGTGACTTGAGGGAGAACTTGGAGAGGCTTGAGAGGTGATCAAAGACCTGGCATCTGGGCTTTAATGTCAAAATGTGCAAAGACATGCACATGGGAAGAAAAATACAAGTGCTAGAGTGCAGGCTTGGGAAGTGAAAGTCACTGTCACAGAGGAGGAAAGGGATCTAGGTGCGGTGATCTCAAACAAGCTCAACACAGATGCACAATGTAATAAAGTAATAGGGAAGGTAAATAGAATGCTGGGATGCATTGGTAGAGAGCCCACCTCAGTAGAAAAGGGCTCAGCTCCCTTCTGTACAGAACCCTGGTACAATTGTACCTGGAGTCCTGTGTGCAGTTTTGGAACATTCATCTAAGGGAGGATATAGACAGGCTGGAGTCAGGTTTTGGAACATTCATCTAAGGGAGGATATAGACAGGCTGGAGTCAGTGTGAAGGAGAAAGACCAAACTGATTTAGGGTCAATTTGATACACTGCTATTAATATGATCATTACTAATATGCTTAAACACAAAATTAAGATAAATAACAATAGGACTTCATTAATGCCAGCAAGTTCTGTAAAAAAAAGAAAAGGGATGGTTAAGCAATTACTATACAATGGCAAGAAAGAATCCTGGGCTCTGATTGATTAGTCTGGGACTGGACCCCATGATGTTATCCATCATAACATCACAGATCTAGTCCCAGCACAGATGTGACCAAATGACACAAAAAAATATCACTGCCCACTGCCTATTCGATCCTGCCACCCAGCCACTTTCAAACACCATCATGAATCGCAATTAGCTTCACACAGTGTCACCCAGCCACCTTCACAGTTCCCACTCAGCAGCAGGGGAATGGCACCAAATTCAGTCAGTTTTAAAATTTGCTATAATCTCCAGACTCAACAGTTCCAGCATATTCCCCTTATGTGCTCATAAATTCAAAAAGAAAAACTGAAGCCATCAGTGCTATCTCATTCATGTTCCTGCTCGGCTGCTGACTTCAGTGGCCACACTCAGAAGAGTATACGGAGTGACCCTGCTCATTATCGGATTTACAGAGGCTTTTAACAGCATCTTTCACTTAAAAAGAAAGAAATCTGAAAGAAGCCAGACATTCCCTTAACGTTGTCACTGTGATCAGCTTCAGCTTTCAGCTCTCCCCACCCGCCCCGAACTGACTGAGCTGAGCGCATGCTTCTTTTTTTTTTATTGAACATTATATTAGCAGAATATGCAAAAGTCCCAGTATTCCATAAAAAAACACCATTAAAAGAACTGCAGAGTAGCACATTTGTTACAATAGGCTGGATCTTTTCCTATACATGACATGACTCTACCACCTTTTGTTTTTAAGTATTATGGACTTAAGATTAAGAAGTGCATGGGAAGAATCAAACCAGTAAAGAGAGGTGTAAGAGAAAGTGAGAGGTGTACTTATGGTTCTAGAGCCTGTATCCCTTTTTGGCCCACTATGCCAAAGTTAAAGGTTTGTTTTACAGCTGATGCTTTGGCTCCTTCCTCCAGAACAGTGGTGCCTCAGAGTAGGTATCATAGTTATGTTACAGAGATAATATTAAAATCAAAATACCAGCATATTTCAAATAGAAGCAATCGAGTCTGATAGGGTAGCTCCTCTCAAGTGCTTATAGGAGAGGCTTGGAAGAAAATAGATAAGAGAATAAGTAGAAAAAAGAAGGTAAGAAAAAGAATCAGAGAGAGAGGTCACTCCCAGAGCAGAACGAGGTCAAGGTTGTTATTAATCCTGAGGTCTAGGTGTGGATAAAGGTATAACCCTCCCTCAGGTGTAAAGAATTGTTCCCCAGTAATCCTCATGGTACAGACCCTGGGCAATGTTTCAACTGGTGCAGAACCCATTTGGGCCACCTTACCTCAAAAGAGGTCAAAAATGTCTACAGTTTAACTGAGAGCCGCTCCAAGAAGTATAATTTGTGTGCAAGGCTTCAGCACATTTCCTTAGTGGGTAATTGTTTTGTATGCCAGAGCCTGGTTATTACCTTTATGGCTATCAATATGAGGAGGGCTGTCTGTTTGTAAGTGTCCTTGTTAACTTTGACCCCCTGTGGTCCTGTGGCAGTTAAAATACAGGTTGGAGTAAGAAGAGCAGGGCAGTCATATATTGTAACTATATCATCCAGAATCTCCCCCAAGTACTGCATGAGCAAGCTAGAGAACCACATAATATTCTTAAAATCTGCTGGGGTAAAGCCACAGCCCCTGCAGCATTATTCAAGTGAAGGGTTGGTATACTTGGCCACCATAGCTGGGGTTTGGAAGAATCTTACTCTAGTTTTCCAAGCAAATTCCTTCTAATTTGAGGCTGCTGAGACATTAAAGGCCGGGAGGGCATAGGCCGTCCAGGCCTCTGGGTCAAGTTCAACTTTTAATTCCTGTGATCAGTGTGCCCGTATTTTTTTTCTATATTGTCTGAAGGAACTTTCCTTAGGGTCTAATAGATTTCACTGACAAGGTGATCCACCCCTAAGATAGAAAAAGATAAGAGCCACCAGCGGGGTTGGGATCTCTACTATATTGGTTAACGTTTCTTCACATGGCTACAAGATTTTAATTGTAAAAGTCTATATAATTCTGTGGTTGGTAAGTTGCAGGTGGCTTGCAGCGACACAGAGGAGTGTATGCCCGTAGGTCCCAACAATTGATAAACAAATTTAATATTATATTTACTCCACCTATTCATATTCTTGTCTAGCTTGTTTGTCGGAAAAGCCATATTGCTGGCCAACACCCTCAGGTACAGACTCTCCACTAGGGAGAGAAGGCGATCTAATAAAGGGAAGGGAAGGGGAAAGGGAACATTGTTTAACCAGGAATAGCACACTAAGCCAAAGCTTGTTTCCAGATGTGACCTTGGAGCACAAGGAAGTTAAGTGACTTGCTCAGGATCATACGGTATGCACCTAGGTGGCTGTGGGATTCAAATCTTGGTCTCCAGCTCTGCAGCTCAGAGCCTTAACCCACTGTGCTATACTGCCTCCGCTATATGACTAATATGTACAGCCACTGGTAAAAAGGCTCAGCTGTGAATTGAGGAAATTTAGTGAGGAGTCAGCACGTTAATGGGTTCCCAAAAAGGCATGTGGTAAATCAAATATATCATTGAGAGTTTGCTCGATCAATTTCCAGTGAGCTCCATATGCCGGTGCCAACCAGCACAGCAAAGTACGTATTTGGGAGGCTTGGGCATATGCTCACATGTTCAGTAGGTTTAGTCCTCCCTTGTCCCTAGATAGTTGGAGGATAGTATATCTCACCCTGGGGGCTTCCCTTCCCATACAAAGCAGGAAATCAACTTACCCCAGGCTTGGAGATAAACTTTGCTAGGCATGATAGGAAGGTTTTGTAGAAAGAAAAGAATCAGTGGTAGTATGTTCTGTTGTATAGCTTCAATTCTGTTCAGAAATCCCAATGGTTGCTGTCTCCAGCATGATAAGTCTGCAGTGAGTTGTTGGGTGAGTGGTTCATAGGTCACTAATTCTAGGTGGACTAAGTTTGTGGATAGTTTAATGCCCAAGTAGTGCATCTCCACTCTATGCCACCTAAATGGAAATCTGGGTTTTAAAAGAGGGGAAGGGGTGTAGTGGTACAGAAGAACCTCCTTTTTTTGCTCATTTAATTTGTACCTGCCAGCATGCCAAAATGTTTTATTTGCTCCCAAACTGCCGGGGTGGAAGTTTCGGCGAAGTTAGGGTGAGGAGTATGTTGTCTGCAAATAACAATATTTTATGTAGATGGCTGCCAATAGGGAGTCCTTCAATAAGGGGTTGATTTTGAATGGTTAAGGCTTCTAAATATAAGGCAAAGATGAGGGGTGAAAGGGGGCAGCCCTGTCTGGTACTTCTTGACAGTGGGAATGGGCTAGAAAGGGATCTATCTAATTTTAGATCAGCTAGGGGAGATTGGTACATATTATGGAGCAGAGTAGTGAATTTTTCCGGGAATCCAAAGTGCTGTAGTGTGGCCCAAAGAAATGGTCAGGCCACCCTATTAAATGCCTTCTCAGCATCTAGGCCAAGAAGGACCAGTGGTATATTTCTTTGGGATGCATAGTCTATTAATAATAGAGTGTGACAGACTGCATCGTGTGCCTGATGTTTCCTTATGAATCCGACTTGATCGAGATCTATAAGCAATGGGAGAAGTGTATCTATCCTATGTGCTAAAACAGACATAAATAGCTTATAGTCATAATTTAGCATTGAGATTGGATGGTATGAGGCAGGATAATGGGGATCTTTTTGTGGTTTGGGGATGGCTACAATGGCCACATACCTCCATAAAGGTTTGGTCTGTCTCCCTTCCTGGATAGCAGTAAAGGCCGGAATTAGGGTTGGGAGAAGGATGTCACAGAACTGTTTGTAAAACTTGACTGGGTAGCCATCTGGACCCGGTGCCTTTAATGACTTAAATTTCTTAAGACTAGCAACTACTTCTCCACTTGTAATCGAAGCTAGTGAGGCCTGAGCCTGAGTCTCAGTTACTCTCGGCAGAAGTAGGGTATTTAAGTATGTTTCTATTCACTGAGGTGAAGGATGGGGATCATTCATATAAAGAGACTCATAGTATTTTGCCATCACCCTCCTAATTTCCTTCGGGTGGTGCAGGAGATGGCCATCTGCTGGGTCAAACAGACTAGTGATGCATGTTTTCATCTTCGCCCCCTGGAGCCAGATTCTGAGCCCCTTGTGGGCCTCCCTCATAGTAGTTAAGTTTTAGTTAAGTAGTTGCTGTTCGATTTTTTGATCAGCTAATGTTTGTAGTTTTTGTTTAATAGACTGTAGTTGGGATTTTACCAAGGTATCTCCCTGATAAAGGAAGCTCTGGAGAGTGTGGAGTTGACTTTGGAGGTCCTTAACTATAGTTTCTCAAGTTCTTTGCTTATGGGTTGAGTACTTTATGATCTCCCCCTAAGAACAGTTTTAAGAGTGTTCCAGAGCACTGTAAGTGAAATTTCAGGTAGGGAATTGTCTGCCAGGATTCTGGGGACAGCATAAATAATCAGCTGATGAAATTCAGGATCATGTAGATGCATAAGATTTGGGCGGCAGAAAGATGTCCTAGTAGGTTTTCCTAGAGAAAGTTTAGCAAAAATTGGGGATTGGTCAGAAACGATTGTTGCACCATGCTGGACATCTTGAAGAGTAACCAGGTGTTCAGCAGAAATGAAGATATAACCCAATCTGGAGGAGCCAGCTGTTTTAGGAGAATTATAGGTGTACCCTCTTGTGTATGGGAAAAAGTGTCTCCACACATCTATGAAGCTCAGGGAGGATAATGTGCAGCGTAGATATTTTTGGATTGGACTGGCTCTATGTAGGGATGACAGAGAGGCGCCTAAGGTTGGATCTAACATTACATTAAGGCCCCCCCTGAAAATTAGCTGTCCCTGTAAAACTGAGAGAAGGTGATTAAAAAATTTCTGAGCAACCGCCCTGGATGAAACTGGGGGAAAATACGCCGAGGCCAGGGTTATTGAGGAGGCAAAGAGCCACCCAGTGGCAATTACATACCACCCCTCTGGGTCAACCATTTGGTCCTGGAGTGTGAACAGGACTTCCCTGAGGATCATTATAGCTGTCCTCCACCTCCTACCCAAGCTATGTGAAGGAGCTAATACAGTTTGGTACCCAAAAGATTGGAATTTGGCATGATCTATAGTGGAGAGGTGTGTTTCTTGTAGATAAACAAGATCAGATTTATCTTTTTTTCAGAAATTGTAAGAGCCTAGATCATTTTATGGGACTATGTATCACACTGAGATTTAGAAAAATAATCAGAGATGTATTAGCCATTTGAAGTGGACAGCTCATATTAGAAAATGACCCCTTCCTCAAAATAATAGTTAACAGTAAGGAATAGACAGAAAAGAATAAAGAAATCAAGTCAAAACAAAGTGTAGGTTTCCATCTATTTGCCAATAAAGTCCTAGGTAGCACAGAAGAGTTGTAGCAACAAGAAGAAACTAGATAAGGGTTAAGTTTATTTAGGTGTGACAAAGAATAATTCAGCCTAAACCAGTTTACCATGGTAGTTTTAAGCAGCCTAAACTGCACCCTGTTTATAATATTTTCACACAGATTTTCTTTATAACACAATACCCACTGAAGAACTATTCAGAAATAGAGTAGTATTATGAGCAGGGAATATTGCATGACCAACTGGGCCGAACTAGAACTTTGTAACCATAGTCACAATCATGCACAATAAAACATTATAATGTATGGAGAGCCCTTATTATTAGCTGAAATCAAGCAGATTGCAACCTTGTTATGCCATTGTTATGACATCACTCTGTTGTTAACCCTTCTTGAGTATGTCATATCAATGGTATAACAAAAAGGAACGCTCACAACAATCAATGTTCCGTAAATTAATTTAGTAAAGTAAAGTAATTCAGTCAATGATTACACAATATTGGAAGCCCATACACTATAAAATATAATGTGTGGTCTTTGGTTAACAAACGCACTGAAAACACTTCTTGAGGTTGCCATGACATCTGAAAACTTCTTGAGCTGCGCTCTCGAGGTTTACAATGATGTCATGGCAACCTCTTGAAGTGTTTACAGCATGGTTATTAACCAAAGACCATACATTATCCTCTATATTAAACACATTTGTTGGAAACTTCCATAGTCAGCTGTAGCAATCTGAGGCAAAAGTATATAAACAGAACTGGGATAAACATCTAAGGTAGGGGAGGTAATAGTTAACCTCCCTATGTCCCCCAGTGGTAAAAAAACACCAGCCTCCAACCATTCATGGGTGGAGGAGTATCCAGACCCAAAAATGCCCCGGGCCTCCTTGAGACTTAGCAGTCCCCAAGCAAATGTTTGAATAAGTGAGATAAAAAAAATAGGTAAGGGGTAGGTAAATCGTGGAATGGACGTACCATGTTGGTGACTAAGATTACTACCAGCACCCCCATTATTGAATGACTGTCGTAGCATAGCTGAACCTAATATATAAAGAGTAGATTAGGCATAAGGCCAGGAAGGAGTTAATTTCTAAGGCTCCCTCCTACATTAATTTGGGGAGAGGAAGAGAAATACATTACATTGGGGGGCCCTTACAAAAGACCACCTCACACCCCTGAAAAGCTAAGCAGAAAGCCCATGGCATCTGTCCCTACCGGGGGCTCCCCCCCCGCTTCATCCCCATAGCAGCACCAGACATAAAGGGCCATCATAGGGGATCAGCAGATGGGGAAGAGGGGTTTTTGAAAGATCATCCTTGGGAAGCATGTCAAGTAAGGAGCGATGCAGAATCAAAAATAAAGCTGGCATTCCTCCCTCCTCAGCAGCCCCCTGTACCTTTAACAAAGCTTCTAGCTCCCTCCCTTTGTTCTGTTACCATATGTATAAGGAAGGGAGGAAGGAAGCAATAAAGTAAATCATACAGCTGTACTACCCTACTTGCCTCACTAGTTAACCTTAGGTAATTCTCCCTACCACCTCTCTCGGTCTTATTGAATTTACCATGTGGTATCCTTTCCCTTACAGTCTGGGTGACCCCAGAACTGAACAAGCTAGGTGCCTTGGACCTTGAGTTCTCCCCCCCCCCCCAAGTCTAACACACTCTTCTGTGGCGACTCTCAGTACCTCCTTAATGACAGACTACCTTTGGTCCACCCCTATATCTGCTCTGATACCTGCCATGTGCCTCTTTAGCACCTCACTCATCTTCCCAAAGTCCTCCCTCTTAAAATCCCCTCACTCTGAAACAAGTTTCCTGCTTAAGTCCACCTCTGTCCTTCCCAAATTTGTTAAACTGCTCCAAAACACTAGCTGTGCTCTATCCTGTTTCGGAACCCACTCTCCAGTCCCACTGCCCCTTTCTCCTCCCTCCCCCTGCCCATGGCTGTCATGCCCTCAGTCTCCACCCACCTCCTTTGCCCTCTTCCTCAACCGCCTCCCTCCACCTAGCTCTGTACTCTCTCTGTTTCCTCCTCCTCCTCCTCTGCAGACCCTGATCCCTTGCTGCTTCCCCATTTCAGCTTTGTTCTTCTTCCTGTGGCCCTTTAATGTGTGTTCTTCAATGTAAATCTTCCCCTTTGCACCTTAGCCTCTCCCCTTGTATATTCATGGCCCTGCCCTCTACCCACATCAGCATTTTGTGGCCTCCTTCCTCCCCTTGGGTGTTTTGCTACTCTTCACCAGTGTTCCTCTCCCACAAGACTGGTATCTTTCATGTTTCGGCTACCATTATTTTGCACGAGCTTTGCTGAAACAAGCCATGGCTCAGTGCACCTTTCTTGGTCCCCAATTTATTAAGGAATTAAATAAAATTAAAAGAATAACAACATCTTAAGTAAGCAGAAGGTAGTGCTTATAAAATAAATATTCACATGTGAAGGTGGAGATGAATGGACAGCAGGCAAAGCTGTATGTTATGAGGGTGAGGGGTCAAGGGAAAGCGCCTTATTTAGAAAATGGTTAAATGATCCAGGTGGTAACACAGAGAGTCAATGAACAGGGTACAAATGGAGGTGAGGTGTGGATACTGTTGCGTGACCTAGTGTAACCGTGGTACTACCCCATCTCTGTGATCTGTATAGGTAGAACAACTTCTGCAGTGGTTGCAGAGGTAATGTGGTACATCTAGTGTCCTGACTGGGGCACAGTTACCAGGTGGGAAAGGTTTCTTGTGGCTATTAACCCTACACCCATGGTCCCACCTTTGATCCTTTTTCCCCTAAGAAGGTGGGAGTGCCCTGTAGTTATCAGACTGCCAGGGGTCAATTTATATCAGATTTTCCACTTGGAGGTGTTGGATGTGGATAAGCAGAACTGTGCTTGGAACCCTGGGCTAACATTATTCTTATTAGAGGCATACCATGATGGAGTGCAGGAGGCACCCTAAACATTTAAGGTGTTTAATCATCACCATGCTCTGAACTCCAGCCACTATTTTCTTTTTATAAGTTTTATGGATTCTGGAGTAAATGACAATGCTGGGAGATTCTTGAAACCACTACACTAAATTGCAGCCTCTCGCCCAGCTTTCCCAGAATGCCACAAACTGCCAGACAGTTTCACAGAGCTAATGCAGAGAGCAGGCACTACCATACTGGGAGACCTCCCCCCCTTTCTAGAGACATCAGGAGCAGAAAAAATTGCAAACAGAATGCAGATTTGATTTCCACACACACACACCTCCCACAGACATCCCCATATCCTCCTACACACATGCAACCCACACACACACAACTGGCTTCCAATACATGCCTTCCAGTTAAAGAAACCCCCAGGTAAGGAATCCCCCTTACGAATGTAACTCAGCAAGCCCACCAGAGCTTGACAATCCTCGTCATCCAGCTCATGAACCCTGCCAGCCTGTAGTCCCCTACCTAGAAAGCTCCCCTCACCATTCTCTATAAACGGGGGAGAACATCAATAAGCTGAGTATCACCTGAGGGTGGAAATGGATAACATGCACAGGTGGATATTGAGAGGTTATTTAGCAATGCCTCAGTGTGCAGAGCAGAAAAGAAGGTGGGGAGCGGACAATGCAGAGTCACACAATTTTGCCTAAGATGCATCGGGTGCCAGTGAGTTGTCCTGGAAGCCCTGGAATCTCATTACTACGTTACTATTTTTTTAATAGAGACATTGAGAAGGCAGAAAAAATTTACAACAGAAACACATAAATCCCCCCCCCCCCAAAAAAAAAGGAGTGTGGTGCTGGTGCTGTCATCAGTATTCACAGCACTCTACAGACCCACACAACCTCTCACTATTGCTCCCCCGCTGGACCTCTCCCACCTTCCAGGCAGCATGCACACACATAGGCACACAAGCACACACTTGCAAGATGCCCACAAATGCCAAGCACCTCCACACATGATCAGGCCCCCCAGATGCACATACACCCAACTCCCCAACACACAAACACGCATTTCTCAGATGTCCAACCCCCCCACATGTTCAGCTTCCCCAAATACCACGCATATGCCCAGCCACAAACATGCTTAGCTTCCCATACACAGACATGCTTATCTCCTACACACAGACATGCCCAACTCCCCACACACAAATGTGTGCATGTCCAAATCCCCCACATACACAGACATGTCAAGCTCTCCCCCACACATGTACCCAGCTTCCCTCACCCACACGTGCCCAACTCTCTTTATACACACACACACACATGCCCAGCCCCCACCCCCCCGCACACATGCCAGTTTATTTTTTTATTGAGAATTATTTTACCAGAAACAAAGAATCATACAGTCTTGTTCACTGATGGGACCTGGGGGAGAAAATAAGGGAAGAGGTAGGGGAACGAAAACTGACTGGGAGAAATAGGTATCAACAACAATACCAAAATAATATTTACCATAGTAACAATGTACATTCATCTACATAGAACTGCACAACGCCAAACACTAAGACACTATATGTAAATAAAGACACTGAGAAGGCATTGGGGGGAAACAAATCAATTTGGGCAAGTGCACAAACGTGCAAAGTGATGACTGAATTTCTGCTCGGACATGTTTAAATTCAAGGAGCATGTCATGTCAGATGGCAAGTTATTCCAGACTTTTGGCAGCCTAAAACTGACTGCACCTTAACCAGATGGCTTTTTTTTGGCTGGGGAATGTGCAACCTTTTGTCCAACTGAGATCTTAGTATGTAGGATGGGTTAAAGGTAGGGGTAAAGAGGTTGCAGAGGTAGTCAGGGGGTTTACCAATCCAATTTTCTGAACCTAGGAGAGTGGAGTAACTTAATTGTCGGAGGTCCAAACTAGTCCATCCAAGATTATCATATATTGCACAATAATGAGTACAGGGCACACATCTCAAGATGAATCTACCTAAAGCATTATAAAGACAGTAATTTCCGGAGAGAGATGATTTAAGAGCTACAGTATAAATGGCATCTCCATAATCCAGAGCTGAAAACACTTTTTTGAACTATACGCTTCCTTTCCTTGCATATAGTGAAATGTTACCATGTACAGTAATCTGTATTACCTTATAATCTACGGAAAGCACCCAGTTTCATAAAGTATTTTGCAACAGCTGAGTTAATATGAATAGAAAATGTCAATTCCTGGTCAAATAACAGGCCCAAGTATTGAAATCAAATAACACTGTCTAATACAGCATTATTACATGTTTAATATTGACTGTAGCAGAAATGCTAAGCCAGTGTTTAGACCCCAAAAGCACTGCAACAGTTTTCTTTTGGTTTAACACAAGTTGGTTTGAGATACTCCAGTGCTGTGTATTAGTAAAGTCTCTTTGTAAGTTCTGCTGAATATCAGCTGAACACTGACCAGCAGTATACAGTGGCTCAGTAGGTAGCACACTCACCTCTGAGGCCGGGAGATCAGAGGGCTGTGGGTTCAGTTCCCACATCTGGCACTTGGGTTAATATCCCAGTACTGATACTGTAGTGCAGCATGAGTGGGGTGCTGCACTTCTGAGGTGCCGTCTTTCGGATGAGACGTTAAACCGAGGTCCCATCTGCCTGGATTGGTGGTAGTTCAGGTGGATATTAAAGACCCCATGGCACTTATTGAAAAGAGCAGGGGAATTTCCCCAGTGTTCTGGCCAAATTTCCTTCATTCACTAAAAATACCACCAACAGCTTAATCTGGTTTAAGGTCAGTTGGCATTCATCTGTATCCCCCTCCCCCGGGTCGTGCCTAAAAATAGGCAGGATTTGTCTAGTGCACTTACCCGGTCAACAAAAAACTAAACAAATAAATACAGGATGGTATCATCAGCATATACACATATTTTACAAGTACAGACACAGGAGTGAGATCATTCTCAAAAATTGAGAAAAGAACAAGCCCAGGTACTGACCCTTGGGGAACACACCCAACAGGAAGTAATGAGGAGACTGCCAACTTAATCTTTACAGCCTATGAACATTCACTTAGATAAAACTTGAGTCAACTAAGATCATTAAGCAGTGCCTGAAGACTCTAATGTAGCATGGAATGGTTTACAGTGTCAAACGCTTTTGCAAAATCAATAAAGAAAGCACCAGAGTCAAGACTGGAGTCGGTTTACCCATGCTGCAGTGACAGTCATCATGGAGCCATCCCCGACAGCGACAACCGCAGTGCCGACTGCTGGCATTGCAGTGTCGGGGATGCCTCCATGTATCCATCGAGGGGCTCCGCCCCCACACACCCCCGGTCTCTAGGATTCTATCTCTGAGTCGGAGTTAGGCGGGGGAGCAAACACCCAGCGAGGCAGTCCCGATCGCCATACAAACCACCACAGCGACTGGCAGATTTTGCCCAATTCCTGTCGTTGTGCTGGTCTTCGCGATCTGAGAGTCACTGTGGCAATGGTATACAACTGGAGTCCATCCTGGTAGCAATGTAGTCAGTGATTGCCTAGTGCCATCCTCACCCAGTTTTCCAACACATATGCACCACCTCCCAGCCCCACCCCACCCATTCCCATCAATCTCCCAACACACACACACACACACCCCTCCACAATCCCCCGTTAAAGACTTACAAATCAGAAAGTCACTTTAACACAAAACTTACCAAATTCCCCAAAATCCTCCCACTGCAGCAAGTCCCACTATTAAAGCTTCCCAGCTTAACAAGCCTACCAGTTCAGTGCCTAGTGGTCCAAGCCAGAACTCCTCAATCTCTCAGTTCAGTGTTTCCCAGTATAGCACTTGAGCTCAGAAAGACCCCTCTTCACCGTCACTAATTTAGGGGAGGACATCAATAACATGAATGCCTCCTGAGGAGCACAGATGTAGATTTCTAGACAGCACGCAAAGGTAAATGGTGATGAGTAAAGGGGTGTCAACTGGGAAAACTGGCGGTACTAAATGGACAGTCAGAGTAGAACATAAATGAAGATGAGGGACTTGAAAATAGCTAGGGCCTTTTTGGTTCTAACAGTTTTATGCTGTGGAAAAATAAAGGGCCAGATTCACAAAGTGATTTGGGACTAAGTCCCACTCCACAACTCCAGTTGCAGACCAAAATCTCTGCAGCGGCAGAGATAACTATTCACAGTCCCTCACAGCTGCGGAGATGTTATGCTGTAATATTTTTCTGAAGCTATGGGGACTTCCATGGCAGTACCACCCACAAGTTGCCATAAATCATGGAGCTGGTTGTAAACCGGCTCCACCTTTGTGAACATCACAGCTGCGGGAAAAACTGCAGATCCGCAAGTGGCAACCCCCACATACCAGGTTTTTCCTGCAGTTGCAGGAATTTCATGAGCTTTGTGAATCTGGCCCTAGGTCTGGATACTGCTGTGTGACCCAGTTTGTCTCCAAGATGTACTAGAATGATAGGCAGTACAGAACTGAGAGCCAACGGCACTTCGGCATTTAGAAAGAATTGGTTCATAAATTCCATATAAAACAACTTTTAGCTATTGCAGTATAGTAGTAAACAAAATTGGGGCTGGATTCACAAAGATCATGACATTTCCACAGCTGTAGGAAAAACCCAGTGCAAGTGGGTTGCCACTTGCGGATCTGCAGTTTTTCCTACAGCTGCAGTATTCTCAAAGGTGGAGCCTGTTTACGACCAGCTCCACAAGGGTGGTGTTGCCATGGAAGTCCCCACAGCTGTGGAAAAATGTTACGGCCATTGGGACCTGGTGCAACATCTCTGCAGCTGTGGGGGACTGTGAATACTAATCTCCGTGGCTGCAGAGAATTTCGGTCCATAACATGAGCTAATGGCTTTGTGAATCCGGTCCTTTATTTTTCTACAGGACAAAACTGTTAGAACCGAAAAGGCCCTAGCTGTTTTCAAGGTTGCTGTGCTGCAAATGATGCACAAATACATCAGAAAACAACAGTAAGGTTATAATACATAAACATAGTGTGCATTACGTAATAATACAATAAATAGATACAATAATCAGTTTAGAAATTATACACAACTACAAAGTAGTCATCTCATTTTTAAGAGCATGTTATAAGTTAATCAATGTAGTAGCGTTTCTTGCTTGTGAAGTTGGTGAATTCCATACTTTAGATGCACTGTATTGTGAGGTCCCTTTCCTGGTTAGGGACTGTCAGTCCCCCCCCAACCTATTTCAACTTTTGGGTTCCTATGACCTAGGTGCATGATTTTGTACTTTTTGGCATTAAACCCTAGCTGCCATGCCCTTGACCACTCCTCAAATTTCCCAACGTCTCTACGCATTCTCTCCACTTCCTCCCAAGTCCTGTTTAGGGCCTATTTATTGTTCTAAAAATGTTTTTTAGTTATCTCCAAATGAGTACATTCTTCCTTTTGGTGGTATAGCTGTACTGTATAGCTGGCCTGATGGATGCCAAGGGATGCAGCCATGTACAGTGTATCTTTTGGCCAAGGACATCCTGCTTCTTAGGCTCCATGTCTGGCAGCTTGTCTGACCTGCCCTGCACCTCTGCCTTGAAGAACACTGCTTCTACCACTAACCCCTCCACCAAAGGATGTTCTAAAATCTGAACAATTTGCCCAGGGAACTGCATAGTTGTGGTCTATACTACACGGGGCGGGGCTGGCAGGAAGCTAGGTAATGCCATACACTGAGCACCAGGCACAGAATGGCTGGGGTGATAGGGAAGGCTACCCCTGGTGAGGAAGTCAGCTCAGGATATCCATCAGCAGATTGGTCTCCTTCTTCTGGACCTCCTCCAAAAGAGTATCCAGAGCAATGGACACCAGATTCATGAGGGCCAAGAAGAAACCTAGATGAGGATTGGTCCAGTGGCTGAATGCTTTTTCCATTTATATGGAGTCAATGGACTAGATGATGCATCCAAATCCAAATCAGCATAGAGGGCTATCAATCATTGACATCGAGTATGGACAGCCCTCTTTGATAGAGTAACCACCACTGACTGACAGGAGAAGGAAATTCTGGACTCAGGTCTTCTGTTCTTCATTGGAGCACCCACGACTTCCTGTTGGGGGGGTGGCTCCACCATGATAGGTCCCTGTGCTACAGATCAGAGATTGGACCAAGAAATGGGGTTAGTGTTGGGAAGGGGCAGCCAATGCCAGGATGGGTAATGGCATCACTGCTCAATCCCAAACCTGGACGAATGCTCCATAGGCCCACTATTGCCAAGGTGTCCTCTCCCATCTGCCACAGGCTTGATGTTGATGGCGGGAACCAGACAAGGAAGAACTCCAGGCTGACTGCCAGTGCTGGTTGCAGTGCTGATGTTGAGAATGAGATCAAGAGCATGAATGTGATCTCAACCACAAAGTCAAACCCTGAGGTAAATGTGGCATCAATGCCACTGGCTATGGGTACCCCAAAGAAGTGGATGCAGTGTGGACAGGAGACTGCCCTGGAGTTGGTGTGACTGGCAAAGGCTTGACCAGACGGACCCAACTGGTGAGCTTAGTCAGATCCGGCCCACCCAGTCTGCATTTGGCCATGGTCAGCAGCAGTGTACTAGTGAAGAAGGAGTCCTGTCCTTCACTCAACTCATCCCAGGTGGTGTCCACTGTCAGATCAACGAGAAACAACTTGGCCTGCTGCTCCAACAGCAATTCCACTGACTGACCAGTTAGCTCCACTGGTGACTTGACCTCCTTTAAAGGCAACTGACCATGTGGACCTTTGGACTGGGAAAAGAACCAGGGGTCCCTAAATTGACTGCAATCCCATGACTAGCATTAAATCTTTTTCACCTTATATAGATGAGAAAAAAACTCCCCTTCAAAAGAGTAGAGAAACAGAAAAAAATTATGAAACTCTTCATGCTCCCAAGGAGTAGGCAGATCCAATGCATACTCCTCCTCCATGGATAGAAGCTCCAGAACTGGCCCATCCAGTCAAGAAGCTCCTCAACTGGCCCATCCAGACTGATTGCTTCCACCATGCCTATAACTGTGCTTCCACACCATGGCTGCAGGTGACTTGTGCCAAATTGGCTACCCTAGAGAGCCTGTGTCATCTACATATGTATGCAAATAATATTATACAATGGCAAGAAAAAATGCTTGTTCCTGATTGGTCAGACTGGGACTGGAGCTGGGATGTTATCCCAGCATAACATCCCAGCTCTAGTCCCAGCATACTGTCGACCGCATTAAACATTAAAACATGATCCCTCCATAACCGTGCCTACCAGCAGTGTCAGCGGTCCTGCTCTGCTTGAAGGCAACGGTTTCTGCCAAGTTTAAAATCTGCATTTCCCCCACGTGAATTGGCGCTCACCGCCAATGTCAGAATCAGTGCTCCCACACCCCGACACAAACCTCATTCATACCTGTACCCACTTTGGTAAAAGACAAAAAAAAAAAAAAAAATGGGTGAACTGAAAACCATGTTTGGCTCCATAACATTTTTTTGAACGATAGTTCAGTGTCACAGCTGAGCGCGAGCATAACCGCACATTAAACTTCCTGATCATTTTGCTGTTTTTCTGCTGTCAGTCCTTTCTCCTGGCAACAATAAAAGTTGTACCAGGAAAAGACAGCTTCCATGGTGAGACAGGGTTCAGGTTGCTGCATTCATACACGAATGGGGGATTACCTCTGTCATCATCTTTAACTTCCACACAGCAGCAGGTGGCTGCATCCTGACACATAGTGAGAGACGACCCAAAAATAAAAAGAAGTGACACAGAGAGGAAATAAACGCATTTAAATTGCAGGGTGGGGGGAATTTAGGAACAACAACAAATGTATCGGAGTGCAGAGCCACAGTAACAACAGCTTCAATACACCTACTTTCCAAATCAGCACTATTTTCTTACAAAGTAAACCTACACATTAAATAAACACAGAAAATATATTTTTAAATGTATTTTTCTGTATCTTTTCAAATTTTTGCACTCACGAGCCATTGTATAATAGGAATAATGCCCTCAAAGGTGGGTGTTATGCTGGGATAACATCCCTTCTTGGGTGTTGGACACCCTCGGCTGGTGGCCTCGGGCCCAACCACCTGAGGTGGGATGTTATCCAAGCATAACACCCACCCTGTCAGGCATTATTCCTTTATCATACATTACTACAGTGCAATGACAACATCTGAGGGTAATTCAATACTCAAATCTTATTTCAACATAATTTTCTCCTGGATTGTAAACAACCGCCTGATCCTTAATGAAACCAAAATTAAGTCTATGGAGTTTGGATCCCAGAACTTGCTAACTTGACAAACTGATCCACTTGTGATCATAATATGAGATGGCAATGCTATTAAGCAAGTCAGTGTGCTCAAATATCTGGGAATTTGGTGAGGTGTATCATTTACATACAGGAAGCACATAGATCACATCTTTTATTTTATTTATTTTAGCTTTTGGTTACTGGGTAAGTACACTAGACAAGTATTATGCCTATTTTCAGGAACGACCCCAGGAGAGTACAACATACAACATAGGGATACAGACATTTTTTTTTTTCACAGTAGAGAGTAAGTACAGAGTGACCACATATAGGAAAATAGTAACATAGTCCGGGGGGTATGGACGGTCATAATACAACTTATAACTATTTAGGTTAAAGTACCCCCGGGGTGAGTAGGACAACTATCTTAACAACCATATGGCAGAAGCTCAACATTCTCTACAGATCCAAATGCTGTCTCAGTTGTCACATGAAGAACCAGGTGGTCTTCCTCTTTCCACTCCTTCCCATTGACTGTAGAGACATCATATACTGCTACACAAATAAAACCACTGTACTACCCCCTGGATCATCTGTACAATAATCTGCACAGGTTCTTCCTCTTCTGTGAATACTCTACACTGTATTGTCTGCTGTATGACCAGCATAACAGGCCAAGTCCCTCCAGCAGGCATGACTACCACTGGATTTTTTTTTGCACAACTGTGCCCTAGGAAATGTCCCATATTATCTCCGAGACCACCTCAAATATTCAAGCACTGCCTACACCCCCGTTCAACAGCAGCATTTACTGCCTCAAATCCCATGATGAAACACCTTTACATCTTGAAACACCTTGTAAGATTCACTTAAATTGAGTCCTTTGTCAGTCCCCACTACTTCAAGATTTTACTTGCTCAGGTTTATGTTGACAAACGTGAATGCTGTTAAATCACTCTGTAATTTGTGCTTAACTACATGGATAATACTGCACTTCCATTATACTTTTTGTAAGTATAGATTTTGTATTATACAATGGGGTCCAAGAATGGAGGATTCTGATTGACTGACTGCCACCTTTCAGCCATGGTAAATTCTGGCATTACCCATGCAAAAGGTGCCAGTCAGCCACATCTGGAATCCAACAATAAAGAAATCAGTCCGACACCCGAAATTAAAACAATAAACCTGCCATGTTGAATCACCAGTAAACCCGTCCCCATCCCAGTTGCAACTCCTGAACTGTGCTAAAATGTATACTCCCATACCCTTTAACGTCATCATTCACAACATCATCCAATAGCCAGAGAAGCCTACTGACAGAAAACAGAAAAGAAATCCTAACCGTTCCGAACACAGTTTTCCACTAGCCACTCCAGAGTACAAGCCAAAGTGAGACCACGGTTCTCTCCCAACTGTACCCTGCATATCAACAAACCCCACCCGGATTCCAGACCTTTGGACCCCAACACTTGTAGCAAAAAATGATTCCCTCAAGGGAAACAAAACACTCCTACAAGCAGTCGGAATGGTGTTCTAATTGTTAACATCTCTCTATGTCTTTCCATGTAATACGGTGCAACTGAATAAATAAATACCAGTGATGGCCCATTCACTCCACCGGGTCGTCCTTCACAGACTGTCCCATTTAAATGGCAGCTCCACTGAATCCTTCAGAATAAAAGTGAAAGCTCCCATCCTCTGCAACTCCAAGCAATAGTCGATGTATCCATTTCATTAAAAAAAAAGCGTGTCTGCCAAATTGGGACTGAGAACAATGATCACTCCTCAGGCTCACTGAGACACTGCTGATGATAAAGCAAATTTATGAAATGCAAGAAAAAAACATAAACCCATAAGCTTCCTATGAATGTGTGTGTCTGTATGTTGCTACCCATGCTCACACAGGTACTGCTGATTAAATAAACATATGAAATAGAAAAAAAAGGAAACAGAACCTTGAGCTTCATGTGTGTGTGAATGTGAGTGTGTGTGTGCATATATATATATATATAGTACCTTAGCAACCCAGGACTATAATTTTTGGAGCAGCGATAAATTACATAAAAATAATTTAACATACAACAAAAAACTTTATTTTTTTTTTACTTTCTTTGCATAGAAATACAGGGAGACATTATATAATCACAATAAACCATACCAGGGCTCGGGTTATGTTGGGATTTACCCACACCTGGCATGGTTTGGTCACTCAGCCTGTGGTCTTGTGACTGAACCACGCTAAGCGTGGGTAATTCCCTGAATAACCCACACCCTGTCATGGTTTATTGCTTAATTAATCTTCTACTGTTTCTTAACCTTAATTTTTAGTTCTCACATGTAAAAATGCTGTACCCATGTTTTATTAATCCCTGTATTATGTTACCTGACTCCTTATCTTTTGTTATGTTTTTTGTCCCACACAGGACCTCCTTAAAAATGAGAATTGCTCAATAGAGCTTTTTCCCTGGTAAAATAAATAAATACTACTCCCCCAACACACAGACACACACACACACACACACACACACACACACACACAGTGTGAATTTGGTAGAATGGCCTTTGCATTTGCAGAACCGGACACCAGGAACAAACTCTCCCTTCAGCTGAGGAAAGCTTCTAGCCTGCAAGTGTTCAAGTCCAGCCTTTATCAGCCACCTTGGAATGGCCTGAATGTGTTTTGGTCCAGCATCCTCCCCTCTCCTTGACCATGATCATACTGCATAACAATGTTCATGCTCTTGCTTTGCTGCAACTCCATTTTGTCAGCTTGCTTTGATTACTGTTTGGATATACTGGCCTTTACAGTTTGTTACATGCCATGCATATTTCAGCTTGTATACAACTATTCCTGCTGGACTACAGTATGTTAATCTGTTGACTGCTGCTGTCCTCCTTGGGACCCCCATGAAAACAAGGTGCTGAATCTCGTGGGGTTATCCTGGTTGGAGTAATTAAAAATAAATAAATACATATATAACTGTTGTATCTGTACAAAATACACCTCATGAATCCCAGCTTTTTCTTCTGTTCCAAGAAGAATTGCGATGACAGAGCAAGAGTCACAGGAGAGAGTGAAGAACTGAGTTGAAGACTGAAGCAGAACTTTAAAGAAAATTGTGAAAACTGCTTGAAAACTAGAACAAATCTCAATCACTAGCAAGAGCTGAGAAGAAGGAGCCCTGTTTTGTTTTCTAGCAGAAGAAAAGGTCTGAATGCAAAGACCACTTGTCTGTGTGATAGGAGGAGTCAAGCTTGAAGACTGTTCCGGACCGGTGGTTGAGTATACTCAGTTGGAGACTGCCTAAGTGTAGAAAGTTAACTAAATCTAGGTAGTTAGAAATATTTTTACCACTTTACAACCAGAGGTATTTGACTGAAGAATGTCATCACCACCTAAAGGGGACTCCTGTTGTCATGAGAAAATGGAGGTGATTTTGTTTGCTCTCAATTTCTCTAAACATGTCTGAACTGACAGCGCTAGTGGAGCCTCCCTTACCAAGTTCCTCCTCCTCCTCCTCCTCCTCTGCCCTCCCTGGCTGTGTGCAATGCAAAATAACAGGTACTCCCAGCACCTCATCAGCCCTTCTGTGGTGATTTGTCCAGGCTGACAAATGATTTGGTATAAGGTGGGTGTGCTGCCCACCAGTGCCAAGATGTTAGCCCTGTGTTTTATAGCCAAGATGTACCTGGCATAGCTGACATACAGTATTGCATGGCTATATCATCCTACAGATCAGCAATAAAATAACCAGACTCAAAGTATTTGAATAAGTAGTGTTAACACAGTGTTTCAAGAAAGTGGTGTTGTGGCTCCTAGACTACTTTCTCGGTCTGTGTGACTTATGGCTGCTTTTGCTTTTCTCAGACATCATGGCTTGGGTGTTGTCAGCTATAACTGTTTCAGTACCACCTTTCACATGTTTGGAATGTGTAACCCTATGCTGAGTAGCAGGATCAGGTACTTGTTGTTAAGAGTTGCACATGTTGACTTCTACTTTTGGGGGGATTCAGGTACCAAGGGAACATCTGCTGAATCATCTTCACCCTCAATCTCTTCTGCTACTACTTCACTTAACTCCTCAGACTTGCTTATTTCTCTTTATCCTCTAAAACATTTCCCTTCCCTTTCCTGCTTCACCTCTTTAGGTGCTGGAACAACAGTGAGGGTGACTGAGGATGACACTACCTGCCTTCCTCATCTAGAATTACAGGTAGCCAAATCAGCTGCTGTCATCCAGCCTTTACAGTGTGATCCTGAATGCCATGTGCTGGTATCTACCAAATTTTGTGCTGATGATCTCTGCTTTCTCTTCTATTCATCCTTATGACAAGCCCCTGCCCTGACCTTTCCTACCTCTATCCTTTCCTCAAGCCCCCCCCCATAAATACCACCAATGTTCATGCTAAATAATGGATGTAAGCACTGATCTGCACAATAGGACTGCTGCTTTAAATCTCTACACAACAAGCACAGAGTACAAGTGGTCCCTGAACACACATACACCAGTGCTTTGAGACCAACATCTCTTCCTCAGGGTAAAGACGTTGATCTCAAAGCACTAAGGTATGTGTGCCCAGGGACCATGTGTGTGCTATTGTTTATTATAGTTCATTTATAATTAAAGAATTTCCATTTCATTGGATTATTTTCCTCATTGTTGTTCTTGCCTGGAGTGCTCTGTGTTCTTGTTGATGGCTTGTCCCCCAGCAGTACTAGACTTTTCTGATGCTATGCTCAGGAGTTTGATGGTCTACACAAATAGCTAACTGTTGTACCACACAGCCATAATATATTTTTTTAAAATATTTCTTACTTGAAAAAATGTGAGCTGCTTCAACACTGAGATGCACAACAGAGATTATTTTTTTGCTCCACAGCACTACACAAATAACTGACTTGTCTCACACAGCCTAAAATGATTTTTTTTATTTTTAACATTTCTCACTTGAAAAAACTGTGCTTCCTAAGCTCTGAGGTGTACACCAGGACTGTTGTTACCCAGCCCTATATAGATAACATACTTTTGTCTTGCACAGCCAAAAATAATTCTCTATATTTCCTGCTTAAGAAGTGCACTCTGCTAAAATACTGAGATATAGATCAGAACTCTTGCTTCATAGCATTACACAAATAATAAATTGTTGCCCCACACAGCCAAAGATTTTTATCAATAACATTTTTACTTGAAAAATATGAGCACTGCATTCAACTGAGGTGCACAACAGGACTGTTGTTTCACATCACTACACAAATGACTGACTGTTGCCTCACACAGCCAAAAATATTTTTTATTCAAGATTTATTATTTAAAAAAAATAATCAGATCACTACCAAAATCACAGATATGCTAGTCAGTTGTCATTCACAATCAGTGGTCAGCTTCAGCACTGACCCCAAAAAATGCACTGGCAAACAAGATTATAAATTGAAAACATTATGTACTGTGAAACACCATTGAAACTGGGAGCCACCTCTCCCCTTTCCCACAGATTTAGTTAAGATGCACTGTGTTGCATTCTGAGAATAAGAACAATCCTATCAAACTATCTGCTAAAAATATTTTCTCTCTAAATAAAAGCTTTTTCAAATATATTCTACAATGTCTTGGCACTCAAGCTGAGCTGTGATTTCTGAACTATGCAATTTTTCCAACTTTAATAAGACAGATTTGCTCAACACACAAGAGAACAGCCCCTGCTCCTTCTCCCAGCACTGCAGAATTGCACACTGTGCATGGGGCCACATGATACACTTCCTGCTGCAGCGTGTACCATGTGGCCATCCTTTTGGACATAGTATCAGTCAAGTAACCCACTCTCTGCTGCACACGTCATAAAGTATTATGCACTTTGCAAGTGAAGTTTTAGCACAGTGAAACTGAACAAAGTCCTTGTGCCCTCTGTTTTGCAGTAAAAAATACATGAAAAATGTATAATTTTTATACCTCCCCACAAAGACTATGCAAAGACCTTGCCCACCCTATCTGTAACCCATACAAAACTATCTTCAAGTAAACCCTGCACCTGCATCCATGCTTGCACCTATACAACCAACTGGTTCTGATTTATATGATTATGGGCACAGTGAGTGATGTTTCATACTGCTTCACCAGGATCTCTCATGCTGGTTGGGCAAGAGAACCACAGAGTGAAGCTGAGTGGTTCTGTCTGCCCAACCAGTATGACAGACACTTCTGAAACACTACGAAACACCACATACTAACTATATCAATAAACATATTATATGGCAATGGATCGCCATAATATGATTATCAGTTTCTGTGCTCACCCACTCTGCTGCAATGGTTCGACTGATGTCGGCTGTTGTAGATGCATGATGAGTGTAGCATTCATTGCAGTTTGGCGCAGCAGCATGGAAGACATGGGAATATTGGCATGGCATGGTAGATGGCTGTAGGAAAGTTGATCAAATGTGTATTTTGGGATTTTGCTGTAGTTAGGTACTCATTTTAGTTTTTCTGTTTGGACCATTGACTTTTGGCAGTAGCGCTGGTGAAGTCGGGGATGAGCATATCAGACACGCAGCGGGAAGAGACTGTTGTACTTGGAATAAGAGGCACAGCCATTTTCCATGCTGACTGGTTAGAAACAATCCACTGTCATGCTAGAATGCATGTCCTGTTGCCAGCCTTGCTTGTAGAGCAGAAAGCAGCTAACTAAAAGAAGCTGCATTTTCTTATTAATTTAACACTTCTATCTCAGCAGGAGTCAGTGTCTGTTGAGATTAAGCAGACAGATACTTTATTAGAAGTAGAAGGGGTCTTATTTAGGGTTAAAGAAAGAAAATAAAGAAAGCCAGTGTGTGTTCTGCACTGGGAAGGGTACTGTATCAACTTACTTTGCTAAACCAGTAGGAGGAGAGAGAGCTTAATTGGGGGTGTGGCTTAGGCACTATAAAAGCAGGTGACTCAAATTACAACTTCCAGTTGCTAGCCTTTTTTCTTACTCATTGCCCTGCATCCCACCCACCCTAAGCCAGCTCTACTTTTATAGCCACTGGATTTGACTGTCAACAGGAACTTATTGTTTGGCAATAGGAACAGAAGGATCATAGAGAAACACTGGTTTTGTCAACCCTAAAGGAAAAAAGTAGCTCACTCTCCCCCCCAGCCACTGGTGGTCTGACACTGAGCAAGGAAGGAGGCTACTGAAGAATATAGGAAGTTGCTGTCCCAGAACAGGAAGGGTGAGAGTTGTAAAGAGAGGAGAGGGTAAGCATACAGAGAAAAAGGAGAGGGGACACAAAATAAGACATGATAGGAGTGGTGCAGTGCAATGGCTGTGGGGTAGCAGTGTTCCGGGAGATATTCTGGAGGCTGCGATGCTGCCCTATTTGCAGGCACCTCTCTGGTCTGAGGGAGGAGGTTACCCATGTCCAAGCTGACCTGGCTAGGATTTGTGAATCCTCCTCCCCCAACCAAGGACCACCAGGGCCAATGCCACTACCTCAGAGGTTGCCAAGAAAGAGGAGAGGCTGGACCAGAGTGGGCTCAGGGAGGGAGAGGGTGGTGTAACAGAGTTGCATCCCTCCAGCTGTACCTCTCCACAATTCATTTGCTCTTCTGGTGGATAGTGGTTCCTCTATGGAGGCGCCTGCAGTGTAGACCAAGGAGGACGCTGGGAACCTTCACAAAGGAGACCCACAGGAGGGTGGCATGGGACCCCATGGAGAAGGAAACAACTCCTGGTGGGTGACTCAATCATTAGGGGGTAGAAATGGGGGAGGAAGGGGAGAGGGAGGTAAGGTACCTGCCTGGCGCCACGGCTTGGAGGGACAGGAAGCGAATCCTCAGGATACGTGGGAACAGCTGCATGAGGGAGGGAGCTGGATGTCATTGTCCACCTAGGGACAAATGACCTGGCTAGGAATAGGATCAGAGCAGTGCAGAGGAGTTTGTAGAGTTGGGGAGGCCTTAGACAAGTAGCGCATACAGTAACCTTCAAGAGGTGCTGCCTGTCTATGGCAAGGGTGATGTAGGGTACCCTCACCAGGGAATTCAATGAATGGTTGAAAAACTGGTGTGGAGCTCAGGGTTTTGGCTTCATTGGGGACTGGGAAGCCACCTGGAGGGATGCAGACCTATACTGTGCGATGGTCTGCATCTGTCCGGGGAACCAGGATCCTAGGTGAGAGGTTAAATGTTTCATTGGCAAGCATTTAAGCTAGCCAAAGGAGGAGGCACTGAAAGGGCAGGAATCCCAGCCTCCCCCACAAAACACGGTAATTAGTGAGGTAAACACCAAGGTAGAGAAGTCATTAGGGAGCAGGACAGAGGTAATGTGAAAAGGCAAAGGCAGGTGACAGAAATGGAGCTAAAAGGGGTAAGGCCATCAAAAAGTGGAGGGTGATGAGTTCCAATGCCCATAGTCGGTGTAACAAGCTCCCTGAACTAGTGGCCTTGATGGAAGAGGGTTGCCTGGATATTGTGGCAGTCAAAGAAACATGGTACACAGATTACCATGACTGGGATGTCAATATACCAGGATATACAATCTACAGGAGGGACAGGGAGGGTAAAAGAGGAGGAGGAATAGCTCTCTATGTAAAGGAAGGGATCAAAGCAACAGAACTAAAGAGTAAACAGGGAGCAGATGAGGCACTCTGGGTCACCCTGGAGACAGTAAATGGCACCACAATCTGCATGGGGGTTGTATACAGACCCCCATCTCAGGGGGAGGGAATGGACAAGGAAATGATAGAAGTCTTCCTTAGAATGGAAGAAAAAGGGGAGATATTGTTGATGGGGGACCTGAATATGCCAGATGTTAACTAGAGCACCTTTGCTGTAGACACATCCAAGAGCAGGGTCATTCTTGATGCCCTACAGGGGGCATGCCTCAAATTGCTAGCATTGGAACCCACTCAGGAGGGAGCAATCTTAGACCTGGTGCTCTCAAATGGGGAAGAAGAAAGAAACTCAGATTTAGAAGTGGGTAGCCATCTGGGAATAAGCGACCACCAAACAGTGTGGTTCACGATAAACACAGCCATGCAATCAAGCCATACAAAAGCAAGAGCATTGGACTTTAGGAGGGCTGACTTTGGGAAAATGAGAGTGCCTCAGAAAAGCACTAGCAAACTGGCAAGAAGGAGGGGTGGAGAAACAATGGGGAGTAATCAAAACAGCCATCACAGAGGCAACAAGCCTTTGTGTAAAGCAAATCAACAAAACACAATGAAGGAAAAAAAATGCTATGGTTCTCAAAAGAGGTGGCAGGGAAGGTTAAGGAGAAAAGGACAGCATTCAGGAAGTATAAGGAAACACAGAAGGAACAGGACAGAGAACTTTAGCAGTTAAAGCAGAAAGAGGCTGGGAAGGCAGTCAGAATAGCAAAGGCCCAAACTGAGGAAAGGATAGCCAACTCTGTTAAGAAGGGGGATAAGACATTTTATAGGTACATTAGGGAGCGAAGAAAGACCAAAGGAGGCATACTGAGGCTTAATAAAGGGGAAGGAATGTGGGCAGAGGGTGACAGTGAAAAAGCAGGGATACTGAACAAATATTTCTGCTCAGTATTCACAAAGGAAGATGAGAGGGAGGTACCTAAACCAAACAAGAGAAACACTCTGAAGACAGGGGTCGATACCAGTCCATTTACAGAAGAAAGGGTTCTGAAAGAACTAATAAAATTAAAGGTGGACAAAGCAATGGGGCCTGATGGGATTCACCCAAAAATTCTAAAAGAACTATGGGTAGAACTAGTGACACCGCTGACTACTCTCTTTAACAAATCATGGGAGGATGGGGTGGTACCTGAGGACTGGAGGAGGGCAGATGTGATTCCTCTTCACAAAAGTGATAGCAGGACAGAGGCAGGAAACTACAGACCAGTTAGTTTGACCTCAGTGGTAGGGAAAATGATGGAATCACTTCTGAAGGAAAGAAGTGTTGAGTACCTAGAGGCCAGTGGGGCACAGGACCCAAGGCAGCATGGATTCACGATGGGAAGGTCATGTCAGATGAATCTAATAGATTTCTTTGACTGGGTGACCAAAGTAGTAGACCAGGGAGGGGCTGTGAACATGGCTTACCTAGATTTTAGCAAAGCATTTGATACAGTCCCACACAAAAGACTAATATGCAAGTTAGCCAGCCTTTGAGTGGGTCCCAAGGTGGTAGCCTGGATAAAAAATTGGCTAGACAACAGGACGCAAAGAGTAGTAGTAAATGGAGTATACAGTGAAGAAAGGAGGGTTACTAGCAGGGTAACGCAGGGTTCAGTACTGGGACAGGTCCTTTTTAATGTCTTTATAAGTGACATTGCAGAGGAACTGGAAGGAAAAGTATGTCTCTTTGCAGATGACACAAAGATCTGCAACAGGGTTGATACACCAGATGGAGTGGAAAGGACAAGAAGGGACTTGGCAAGGTTGGAGGAATGGTCAAATGTATGGCAGCTCAGATTCAATGCAAAGAAGTGCAAGGTAATGCACCTGGGAAACAAAAACCCAGGGGAAGAGTACACAATGGGGGGTGAGATACTGACAACAGTGAAAATGGAAAGGGACCTGGGGGTAATATATCAGATGACCTAAAGTTGGGCAAGCAATGTGAGAAGGCAGTAAGGAAGGCTGGGGGATACTGGAATGCATAGGAGAGGCATCAATAGTAGAAAACAGGTTGTTATCCCTCTGTACAGACAGTTGGTGAGACCCCATCTGAATACTGTGTGCAGTTCTGGAGACCCCATCACTGCAAAGACATAGACAGAGTGGAGGCTGACCAGAGAAGGGGAACCAAAATGGTGCAGGGTCTGCACCAGAAGACATACAAAGAAAGACTAAAGGAGCTTAATATGTATACCCCTGAGGAAAGAAGGGGGAGAAGGGACATGATAGAAACTTTCAAGTACCTCAAAGGAATAAACAAAGTTCAAGAGGGTAGTATCTTTCAGAAAAAGAGATGTGCAAGAAAAAGGGGGCACAATTTGAAGATAGAGGGGGGACGGCTCAGAGGTAACGTGAGGAAGTATTTTTTCACAAAGTGGGTTGTGGATGCATGGAACAGCCTCCCTGAAGAGGTTGTGGAGTCAAGAACAGTGGGGGAATTCAAGAATGCATGGGACAGTCATAAGGTAGTACTAGTGGGGGGGTAGGAAGAAGTAAGCTGTTGGTTAACTAGGATCTGCAGCTTATCTGTTAGGTAGGAAAATGGGCAGACTAGGTGGACCAAGCAGTCCTTATCTGCCATCAAATTCTATGTTTCTGTGTCATACAATATGATTGTTTGGCACAGTTTTAACAATGTCACATTTGACCTTGAAAAACTGTGGTTCTGTTCCACTTGTTGAACTTCATTTATTTGCCTCTGTAGTTCCTATACCTGGCTAGCTGCTGTATTTACTACATTTATTTTGTTATTTTAAATTTGTATCATTACCCTATGCCCCCATAGATTGCACCTAGAAATGAGCTTTGGTTGCATGCTCTTCTTGGTTAAAAAATGTAAATAAAAAATAAATGAACTTACTGCATTATTGAAAACTCAGCTTGATATGTGTTTTAAAGCACATTTGCAAAAAGGATTGCTGCATACCATGGTGCAGGATTATTACATTCTACCTTACAGTTCTTTCTGTGCCTCCAGCATGATCTGTATCTACTCAGTCATGCTGCATACCAATATACACTGTAGAAGACTTGCGGTAGCATTTTCAAAGCTGAAGTAAAGTGCAAGCCAAAGTCCCCATTGCCTAACATGTACAAAGCGGTGTAATGGAACAGGTGCAGAGCCACGTTTGCACATGCAAAATCTGTTCCATTATACAACCATGGAAATGTGGGATAATGAAGGAACAAAATGCACCCAAAGTCCCCAGCTATCCAAGGAAGGAAGGGCAGCTGCTAGAAAGGCATAGGTAGGCCTTACAGTCATACCTCTCACCCTCCCACCTCATAAATCAGAGACAAGGCTTAAAAATAAATCGGAGACACATCTTCAAAATTGATGATATCCATTCAGGAAGCTGGCAGACTAGGGATGTAGTATAACATACACTTTTCTAAATAAGATCAAATCTGTAATTTTAATGTTTGATGTTATTATGTGCTTACAATCCCTACCATTTAGTCACAGAAATGCACAATCGAGGAGGAACTGAGTAAAATTATGAGGCAAAAATCAGGGACAGTTGAGAGATGTGCTCACAGTCACAGCAGCAGACAAGCATTTTCAGAGGGCAGAGCTGTTTTCTCTTGAGATACTGTACGTAGCCCCATAATGGAACCATGATATGCAAATGATTACTTTCACTATGAATGGGACAAAGAGGACATTAGTATGTCATTATAACCTCATTATATTATGAGGAGCAAACATTTGTTGCTCCAAACCAGTGCCAGCCGAGTGTTCCACACTACAGCCTGTGGTCGACAGTGGTACTTGTCCAACAAAGGACACAGGACACAGCACACAGCACCATACCTCTCAATTTTCCCTCATTATGAAGGACGTAATTCATTGTCTTCCATAAAAGTGCTGTACCCCGTATCTGCTCCACATAGGAAAGGTGCTGCCCACACAGAGTAGGTGCTGTCAATGAGACATGTATAGTAAAACTTAATAAAATGGCAATGTGCCAAAGCAAAGCTAACCTATGCACAATGTAGGTGTGACAGGGTAGCGAACTGGGTGCTGCTAGGGGAACACTCAGAGAGAGCACTCAGGACACCAGTTCAAATTAAATGAAAGCTGCTTTACTTTCGGCAACAAATATTCTAAAAAGCTTACATTCATCTTTTCAAAATGGTCTTTGCAGTTCAGGCTCTGGCTTTTTGAAAACCAAAAGTAAACCTCTTTGTTTTCCCCTTATTCTCCCTCCCCCTTTATCGGGGTCAGGGTTTGCTTGTTAGCAATCCCCTTACTTCTGAGGGACAGCCAGCATTTAGAATATCCACAACACTGAGGCCTTAATGGGCTAACTCTAAAGCAACAGGGGTTTGGTTCCAGTCCCTTCCCAGCTCCTGCCAAAACCTGTGCTACCGTGGGGTTATGATGGGGCTGACAGGTGTAGGACGCATGACAGACATATATGCCATCACAGTAGGGCTAGGTAGTAGGCCATTACCACCTTGCTTTGGCTTTTCTGTGTCACTCCTGCTTCTGCTCCACACTCAGTGCACTGTTAAAAGGTGTTTTTGCACTCCTTATATTGCCCACGCTATCAGGCACTTTGCACTTCCAAATCCGCTTCCATTATGCATTTGTGCATGGTATGCATGACTCCGCCCCTTGTCTGTCCGAGCAAATGGCTGCCTTTGCACAAGAGCGTAAACAATTTGCCTGTGCAATTCCATGCCTTCCATTATGGCCCTGTGGGAACAAACCCAGTCACAGTGTGTTCATACAGTACCTCTCAACTACCCCTGATTACGAGTGAGATTACTCTATACCTCAAAATTGCTCTGTCCTCATCCGTCCTTCATGGAAAAGGTGCTGCCCACACAGAGAATGTGCTGTAAATTCAGACTTTAACCCAGACATTCATATTTTAAGCTGCTAAATCAAAAATAAACTTTGTACAAGTAAACACATTGATTTCCACAGTGTTCAGAACTTGTATGTCCATGTTTGAAGGTGTGTCCCTCATTATGAATGTCAGTGTCTCTCACTGTTCATCATTTTGAGTGGACGTGTCACCCTCTTTTAGGGGCAAAAGGTTGAGTGGTATGATGGTGCTTGCACTGTGCAAACACACTTTTCACTGCGCAAATGTTCTAATACGCTGCTCTGTGAGTTACCTTCCAAAGAATAGTAGCGAACCTCCAGGTCATTTGAACTTGTCTGTACTATATAGAACCGTGAGACTACTGTAGGGTTTAACTACTTTCCTTAAAAGATGCAGCTAAAATATACATGTATCATTGCCTGTTCTTAATGTGGAAGTTCTGTACACTATGCTGAGCAACAGCAATGGTTAAAACTGTCTTTGATTGCTTAATGTGTTATCTCTGCAAAGACTTCTATGTGGTTGCAGGAGATTAATCAGCTTGTGTTTATGGGAAATAGTGGCGAGTGGAACTTCTTTGATCTTATTAAATGTGAGCAACTCTCTTTTACTGGGAGACAGACAGGCAGGAGAGTGAAATGCCAGTTAAAAGCTTTGAAGTGAAGCAGCCAGTTTCATATTATTTATCATGCTCCAAATCTACAGTATATCTGCAGCAGTTAAAGTGATTCTGGGTTACAAAATCCTACACTGAGCATGTGCAGAACTGCACAAAGATAACACCTGTAAAATGCTTTTCATAAACCCATTTTTATACCTATCGTAATTTGACTAGAACAACAACTATACAGTAAGAGGAACAACATGGGTAACAACGGGAAAGTCCACAGCAACAAGAGCATTACCTGTCCTGAAATCACTGTGTTTATTTATGAAAACTTTCCAATTGGTTTGAAAAAAATCTTTAAAAAACTGTTCAATCTTGGTGCCCGATGACAGGGTGGCAAGAACAGCAGTCTTTCATTTTTAGGGTTGACTTTTTTTGGGGGCCCAGGGGCTGCTGCAGTGCTCACAAATGACCACTACTGCCCCTAACAAAGACAGACAATTCTTTGTTCCTGAAGTTCTGGCCATGGCCTTGATTGGAGACACAGTGAGGAAACTGGGAGGCCTAAGAAAAGGGAAGGTAAGGAAGAGAGGAAGCAAACAGGAAAGAAGCACTCCACTGGAAAAACAACAAACTGTTGCAGCATAACTCCCGTAAATTTACTAGAAATGGAAGAAGAAGCCCAGCGCTTCAGGTCTAATGTGGCCCTTCTTCACAGGGCATGCCTAGAGTAGTACAGACGGCTGGCCTTTGATATTTGCACATTAGTAGTAGCCAAACAAAGCCTGAAGCCCAATAGCAATATTACACCAAAAATCATAAAATACATTAAAAAACTGTGTAGTGAGAGATTTTAAAACAACAGGATATCAAAACTTAATTACATCAATTATTCTGATAGAAAATTTCATTTATATGGGCTATCTATATAACAAATATCCATAAATATATGTTAACGTGCCCATTTGAAGAACACAGAATGGCATTTACTGAAAGGAGCTCTGTGTAGGAAAAGGAAACAAAAGGAATCAGAAAGTCAAAATGTATTTAGTGAAAAATACTAAAGACTGATCCAGATGTGAAGGGTAGGGGAGAAATAAGAGACAAATGGGTGGAGAACAAAGAGATGTAGAAGAATTAATAAGCAGAAGGCTATATACTGTAGCTTCAAAGACACATATGTCTGCATGGCAAATTCCGGAGCATACGTAGCCTTATAAGGCTGCAAACAAAGGGCCCAATGTACTATCGGGTGGGAATTACATGCCGGAAGTGCATATTCTGCCTGCGTAGCCCCATACCTACAGACAGGTGCACACAGCCGGCATGCACTATCGGTCACCACCTGTCCATGGCCTCACCCCACTACCATGCAGCACTCTGCAGGGTGGCCGGGGGCAGAGTTGCAGACCCAGTCGAGCATCCAATCGGATGCCCATCCTGAGTCCCGAGTGGATCCCTTGCGCGGCATGGTGCAGGTCTGGGTTTGTGAATAGCACCAGTAGACACCCAGACCCACATGGCTATGCTCCGTCTGGTGGCAGACCCCCGGCTGAGCCCCTGGAGCATGGGAGCTACCCACTGCACTGCCAAGCCCACCCAACAAAATAGGGCAGCCCCAGCAGCCGTGTAGCAAGGCCCCCACACACAAAAGGCACCCCTTCCTGTCTGGCAGAAGCACCCCCTGCTCCCCACACATGGCTGTGCCTTTCCCCAGGGTAACCCATGATGGTCCCCTCATCCCCTCATCCACACACTGCAGCCCTGACCCCCCCAACACACACAGGTGCCCCGGTCTCACACACCCCCAACCCCTGAACATGTTACCTTGGTCCCATCATTGGTGTTCAGTGGCTCCCCCATCCCCTTGCGGCTCTAACTATGCAGGTTCGGATGGGATAGGTGGGGCTATTGGTGTCACGGGGGGTGTGAGGGGTGCCACTGAACACCACAGATGGTGGGGTCATACACTGGAATGGCTGATCTGTTCCCGGCAGATGTGGTTTGCTGGTGGGCGGACACTGGCAGGGGGGTCACCATCCATGCCTGGCCCCCGATGCATGAAGGTATCATCCGGTATGACAGGGACACCACTGCAGGGGTGCCTACTACTGGTGGTGTTTGTGTAGTCATGTATGGGAATGGGACAGGGTGTCGGGGGTGGAACTTGCATTCTGAGGCTGGTACCCCCTTGCGTGTGTGTGTGTGGGGGGCTGCAGTGCCTGGGACGGCAATGGTTGTGTGCTGGGGTGGGTGCGCAGTCACAATGGATGGGTGCTGGAGACATGCTTGTTGTGGACCGGGTCTGTCCACCCGGTCCGGGTGGGTGGCACTGTGCATGGACATGCACAGGGCACTTACAGCAGGGTTCCCCCTGCCGTAACCTGCAGACTGTTCTGCACCCTTGTGGATGGCACTATGTGCCTTTGTGCATGGCGTGTAGTGCTGGCATGCCCCTCGTCCACACCCAGCACATTGCGCTCCACACGGCCAGGGGACTGGGAGCATAGGGGCTGTGTGCACCAGTAAGTTTTTTTTCCGCCACTATTTTTCTGGCCCTCCATCTCAGAACTCTCTTGGGCCACTGCACTCGCCGACTCACTCTACCACCCGCTGTGTTCCCCTACATCTTCAATTTTGTCGCGGTTCCCCAGGACGGGAGGCAGCAACCCAAGGAATCTGCAGGGACAGTGACGGGGAACCAGCATTGGGCATGTGGTGAAGGAACTGACAGGGCCATCGCCTATCTGAGGTGGAGGGTATTTTCTGGATTTACGCCCTCAACGTTGGATGTGCAATGCCGCCCAGCCCGCGACATGGGTGCTTCCACCCAGGTCCGGAAGGCAGCTGCCAATGTCTACCCCATGCTCGTGAGCCCCTAAGCATCGCAGTGCCATCGGTCTCAACCGTGGGCCACTGCTGCACTAGGCTTCCCCTGGATCCCTCCCCGAGAGAGGACAGCAGTCCTATGGATGCTCGATCCTTTATCTCCCCTGCCAACCCACGGCAACCCGGGCTCACTCCCGAACCCAGATCACTGGTGCGACACGAGGTGTGGCGTTCAGCGCCTCAACCCTCAGCGCCAGCGGGCCAGCTGCACCAGTAAGTGAATACTGCACAGTGGGGCACAGTGGGTGTGGAGTGGTTACATGCTGCATCTATGCAGCGTGTAGCCACTCAGCCCATTAGTGCATAAGGCCTAAAGTAACTGAAATAGTATCAAAAGTTGCTTGGGTAAAAAAGAAATAATGAAGCATTATATAGGGGTCAGAGGGTGGAATAAACAGTAAAAGAAGACAAGAGGGAAAATTATTAAGTAGCTCAATACATATAGGGGAAATTCCTGAGCATACCTTAACCCAAAAGTACAAGAAATAGGAAGACAGATATATGGCAAAACAAAGCTCCAGAAAAACAGTACCACGAAAAGGCATAACAAATATTCCAAAACTGTATTTCTAGCTCAAACAACTGTCCATCTTTCTAAAGATGAATTAATTTATGAATTATCTTTGGGAGGGATACAAAAAACAATCAGTCCCTGAAAAACAAAAAGGAGGAAAATTGAAAAACAAAAAGGAGGGAAATTCAGTTTTAAAATAACTAACAGGCCAAAAAGCATTCATCGCTTTAAAAAAGGAATAATACCTCGGCTACCGTTGTGACCTGCAGGTTATAGAGTAGTCAAATAAAAAAAATCCATCTAGACTCTCTGGAGGAGAGTCCTTGTTCTGTCCACCCGGTGAGCTGTTATATGTTCTGCGCCAGTGAACATTAGGGTGATTAGATCGCAGTTATGATAGACCTGAAAATGTACACAAAGGGGGTGTTCAGATTAGCAGTATGAACTGAAGAAAAGATATTCTTGTATCCTCTGTCATAAAGGACAAATGGTTCTTCCAATGTATGTCATGTGCATGTAATGGCATATATCACTAATCCAAACAATAACAGGGAAGTAGAAATCAAGCTGTTTATTGCTCCACAACATATGTGATGTATGCCCCAGTTGCACTTGCAACTTGACATACAGTGGAAGAACCATTTGCCATCTACGAAAGAGAATACAACATGATCTTTCTTCCATTTGTATTGTTAATCTGACCCCTTCCCCCAAACACACCTGTGTGCATTTTCAGGTCCATCATAACAGTGGTCTAAGCATCCTAATGTTCACTGGCATAGACTATATAAAAACTCACCCGGGGAGGGATAGAACAAGAACTCTCATCCAGAGAAAGTCTAGATGGATGATTCCTTCCAAACCCACAGCACAGTCCCTCATTTGGGTGCAAACAGTTCCCTGTTGTAGCCTGGCCATCCTGGAACCCTGCTTTTACTAGAGCAGGCTGGCAAGACAGAGTGATGGGCAGCCCTCAATTGTAGCTCTTTTAGCACCTCAGCCTCATCCTCCAGGCAGATGCCCCCATCCTGTGGGTGGCCCAAATGGTTCTTCCCCTGGAGGTGGTGCCAGGGCAAGTCCCGCCCTCATGGGTGAAACCCTACCTGCCTACCTAGAGGCCAGGTTTCGAGGGAAGGGCCACAGACAATGCTTGATGTGCTACAATGCTTGTGGAGTCTGTGTATTTCTTTGCACAGCTTCCATTATTCAAGTCTGCTTTCATAGGGTCCAGTGTTATTTAAACATTTCTATTGTATTCCCCAAGTCTCAGACGACCCAATGAAAGCACCTCAGATTGTTTCAATCTTTGTTTGCAATGCTGGCTTTCCAACCTTTTAATAATTTGTGTTGCCTTGCTTAGAACTGTGTCTAGTTATGTAATATCCTTTTTGGAATGCAGTACCCAAAACTGTACTCAGTATTCCACGTGAGGTCAAACCAGAGCCACTGCACTTTCTCTGCATTGACTGTAAGGATGTCAAGATAATTCTGAATGATGGAATTTCACACATTATAGGCACATACCTTAACAATCTGCAACTGGAAACAAAGCTCAAAAGCTATGGTACTAATGCTTGTCTCATTTTTAACTTCCTAACTCAGAATGATAGAAGAAAGCAGGGTAAGGTAAGCCTATTAATAATAATACATAATGAACCCTACGCACCTATAAAGTGTGGCAAAAGAAAAATAAGCAAGACGTCCATGTATAAAAGACCTAATAATTTTTATGGATTACAAAGAGCTAGTAAACCTTGTAAGATTTTTAGTTTAGCACTTTTTATGGGCTTAGAATTATTGTGCCTTCTATGAATAGGCACACCATGAAGTGTTTCTATGTATAGTGATATCGTTGGTTTTCAGTTTTCTCATTATACAGTAATTTAACTATGACAGCACTACAATATTTCACAAAATATGTAAAGTAAACAGTAGATGAAATAAAGTCTCTATTAATTTTAGTCTAAGAGATAAGTATATCATTTTTCCAGTAGATTATTTATGTATAGACAATTCTAATATACATGTATCTTATTCTTATTACCACTGCAGGCCCCGACAAGTTTGGTGACCATTTATGAAATATAAATAAGATAAAAAATATCCTAGATATATTTTTAGGAGTTGTAGTCTCCCTCATTTGCCTCACTCTGACTCAAAACTTGAGGAGACCCTGACCTCTCTATATGACTGTACTTGCTATAGCAACATTGACATCAGCAAATTATTATATATTACTCCATTCTGAAAATAATTTTTAAATATATTCAGTAAAACTGCTAACTGCTTGTCATTTTATACTAACGATATCATGACATGACAACATTCAAAAAGTAATATTGCTTGGGCCACTGACTGGTCATTCACTGAAGGCATCACGGACATAGACACCACCATTGACACATTCAGCAAGAACTTCCAAGACATCTGTGACATCCTCATCCTCTTCAAAAAAACTTAGGGTTGGCTGGCCCAGTGGTGCTGAGGGTTGAGGTGCTGGACACCACACCTCGCACCACGCCAGCAATCTGGGTTTCAGGAACAAACCCGGGCCGCAGGGGTTTGGCAGGGGGAGAGAGAGAATTGAGCATCCGCAGGACTGCTCTCCTCTCTCAGAGAGGGAGGGATTGCTGTCCTGCTCATCAATTTCCCTCTGGCGGTGGCCAGAGGAGATGTTGCTGATGTGTGCCATTGGCGGGGAGTGTGGGGTGTGGAGAAAAAGTGGTGGAAATGGAGCGGGCAGGCTCCATGATGGCTCTCCTGATCCTGTCCTGGCTCCCCCAGCATCTGGATTTTGCTCCGGGTGGGTGGGGGAAAGCCAGGACCCCTTCACCTCAGCCCTGACACGGGGAGGAAACCCATGGGGGATTGTAGGTGAAGTCAGGCGGGGAAGGGAAAGCTGGAGACTGAATCCCTCTGAAGGAGGGACTGGAGCTGCCTGCCAGGCTCCCAGGAGCAAAAACAAATAATAGGAAAAAAAACTTACGGTCAAAGGCATCAGAAACAAATGGGTTACTTCCAGTCTCCTTAACCTTGTGAGGAAGAAAGACAGGGCTTGGTCAAAATATAGAAAATTCTAACTCCCTAACCTGTTGCAACAAAACAACTCTGCAACAGTTGTATATCTGCAGTTCTCTCTGCTAAAATAAACTTTCTTAGAGAAAAACAGCTTAGTGCCAGGCGCAGCCTGAAACTCACCTGGAAGTTCCTAAATGACCTCACAGGGAGAGGCAAATCCAGCAAACAAATCAGCCTCTCTATAGGGGGCAACCTATTAAGGAACCCCTGACCATTGCCAGTCACTTCAACTCCTACTTCAGTGACCTGGACAAATACAAATGCAACACCTCACTTGACCCTGGATCACCTACACTACCCAATCCGTACCCCCACCCCAGCTTCCACATCCGTTATTTCTCACCCCATGAGGTGCTTAGACTCAAAAAAGAGCAATCCCAGGCCGACTCTAGGCCTTGACGGTATTCACTACCGCATCCTCAAGTGGGTCTGTGACTCCATCGCCCTCCCTCTTACCAACATCTTCAACCACTCCCTCTGCATAGGCTCCTATCCCCTCAAATGGAAATGCCCCAACTTAAAACCTCTACACAAATCCGACCCCAAAAATGATGTGGTTAACTACAGACCTATATCTCTCATTGCACCACTATCCAAAATCATTGAAACAATCGTACTCAGCCAAACCCTTGAATACCTTGAGAAATACAATCTTCAAACAGATTCACAGCACGATTTCAGAGCCGGCCATAACACTAAGACAGCACTCATCAAATTCATTTATTTTATTAACAAAGCTAATGATAAAGACTTCTCCACTGGCTCGGTGTTTGTGGACCTCACAAAAGCCTTCGATCTAGTCAACCACCTAGCACTCTTCAACACCCTTGCCAGTCTCAATTTCTTCTCAGATGTCATTAACTGATTTGCTAACTACCTTAGTCATAGATCTCACAAAACTCTAATTGAAGGTGTTCTCTCCAACACTTGCACCATCAAATATGGAGTCCCCCAAGGCTCCATTTTGGGCCCCCTCCTCTTCTCCCTCGTGGTCAACTCCCTCACTGAGATCTGCAAACACACTGAAATCACACTTTACACAGACAATGCAGCCCTGCTCTGTAAAGAAAAGGACTCTTCCATCCTCCTTGACAAACTCCAACATGATTTCTACTGGCTCCACTCCTGGTTCTCCTCCAAAGGGTTTAGTCCTAAACTCCAAAAAAAAAAACCAAACCAATGGTTTTCTCAGGGTCCAGAAGAACTGCCACCTTTGATTTCTCCATCTGGGATAACGATGGCAACTTAATAGAAAGAGTCCCAGAGTTCAAGTATCTCAGTCTCACCCTGGACTGTCACCTAACCTTCGAACTCCACATTAACCAGCTCGTCACAAAAGTACATGAAAGGCTACGCATGCTTTACAGAGTCAAATCATACCTTATCCCCAAATCCAGGTCCCTGCTTGCTAACAGCTTCCTGCTCCCCCTATTTGACTATGGTGCCTTGATCTACTACCCCTCCCTCTCTAAAAGAAATGTCCTAGGCTATGGACCACCCATCACAATGTCATCAGATTGGCCACTGAGCTACCTGGATCGGCCAATCACTATAACCTATACAAATCCCCCAATTGGCTCCCATTAGAGGACAGGCTGGACATCAAAATCATGGCCTTCTACAAAATCTCCCAGGGACTCCATCTGGGTAACATAGTCTCCTTATTCCCTGGGTCTGCTCAATCAAGGCCCACCAGACAGTCCACCACCCACTCCTTCACCCTCCCATCTTGTCAGACAAACCAAGGTCAACACACCCTCTCATACAAGGGGGTTAAACTGTTCCATAGCCTTTCCCCTTCTCTAGCTCAATATCCCTTGCTGGCTTATTTCAAATATAACCTTAAGAGTCACCAAGTCAGTTCTCAAACCTGTAAATGCCCCAGTCCATGACTGCCTTAGTCTTCTCCCACTCATACTGTACTACGACTGTCTTAGTCTTCTCCCACTCATACTGTACTATAACTGCCTTAATCATCTCTCACTTACACTGTACTATGAATGCCTACTATGATGATCCTGTATATATATTTATTTGATGTCACTGTATTCCCTTACAAGTATTATCTAAACCTATTTTGTACTGTAAAATCTTATATACACTGTATTGGTCCTGTTTGTTTTTAACTGGATGCTTGTGAAAATGGACGATTTTGCTCACATGCCTTTCCAGTATAAAAAATAAACTGAAAACTGAAACTGAACTGAATACCTCTATTATGGTCAGTATCAAGGTATTATGGCAATCACTGTCTGTGATGTGAACTTCCTGAAAATCAGGACTGAGTCAGTTTAGTAGGGCCCCTCAGCACTTCAGCTGGTTTGAATTAGGGGTATGAGGCCTGTAAATTATTCTGTAAAGTGAAACAGATATACTAGTGTATGGAAAATGTCACAGGGTAACAATACTGTGACTTACACTATCACAGTACTGCATATTGCAAAACTAGTACGGTGACACCTCTACATCAGACTGACATGGCCTAGGAATTTTAGGGTGCATTATTGCTTTAGCAGGCTGCCTCTGAAGTAGAACCATGATTTATTAATTCAGATATTGTGAAGTAAAGCTTTATTGACAAAGATGAGGCAAAGGGCAAACATCACCATTCACAAACACAAGGTGAAGTGCTAGCAAATTTGTCACTTCACCAAGATTTCTGCAAACTGTGACCAAGTCCAGTACGTTAAAATACATTACAATACAATAAAATATTAGAATAGGAAAGGGGCAGAGTCAATCATGTCCAATTCCCCGCTAGTCTAGCAGGCATATCCAGAAACTTGGCTTCCCAGCCAAATGCCCTTTGGGGTAACCCTTGCCTCAGTGTTTGCGCACAGAGGTTCTTTGTCTTTTAAATAGTTTTTTATTTTAATGGGTTCACCACAATATATCCAAGGCACACTGCCTTAAGGGTAGCTGGTCCATTCCACTGGGGTGTCAAACAGACGAGGCATACTGATGAGTCCTGGTAGGACAAAACACGTGTCTATGTCTTCTGTTAGCACCCCTTTGCAAACTGTGTGAGAGGCCTTTTGGCACCATGCAATTCTGTTTAAAGTTGGACCAGCGTAACATTCTGTGGTGATTTGCATATGCAGCCCATGATGCTTTGCATTGTGGGGGCATGTGTGATTTTTGTATATCCAGTAATCTCCACTTATAAAATAAGGAGGGGAAACACATGCATCCTGATTGGTTGTTAGCCATGCATTTGCTGTGTCTAATGCATGGATAAAAACAAGTGCCGGCTAACTGAATGCAGGACATGAACAAAATCCTTTTGCCACTCATTGGAAAGATAATGGCAACCATTTTGTCTTCCTGCTTAGCAAGAGTCTGTCACAGCCTGTCTGCCCATTGTAGTGCTTCCTTCCTTGTCTAACAAAACACACCACTTAAAAAAAAAAAATCAAACTCAAACTTTTCCAAAATTCTTTTTGTTTTTCTTTTGTGTTTGTATATCCTGCCTTGATCTGTTTCCATGCCCCCACCCCAAACCGCCCACCCACATATTGCTTGCTCTCACCCTCCACTCACTCTCACTCTCTGCTTGTTCCTTTTTTTTAACCATTCTTTTTACAGGATGTCAACTGTTAGTAGACTCAGTTCACTGCAGCCCTGGACAGTCTGGTTTCCTTAGCACCACTTCCCACTATTCGCTCATGCCCATGATCACGCTCCTACCTATAGCCTTTGTAGGCCCTTTCTCTCCCATGCATGTAGACGCTCTTATTCTGTGAAGAGCTTCATGCATAGATGCCCTGAAATGAGTACACCTCGAACTGTTTTTGTTTTTTTATTACATGGTGCCTTCTTCGATTTATAATATTTTAATACGTCCCTCATCGTCAGTCATTGCGGGTAAGAGTGGTTTCACTTGCGCTCTGTTCAAGACAGAACAGCTCAGTTTCATTTCACTGTTCTCTCTCGATCAGAACATGCATGAAACCACTCTTATCCTGCAATGACTGGCTCCAGGGGACATACTAATATATGAACTGTTGCTTCCTCCCTTCACTCCAAAATCTTTCTCTTCCTCCACCCTTCCTTGAATGGCACCTTCCAAAGTGTACTAGTACAGTACCTATTGTTTTGATAGCCGAAGTGCATGATTTTGCATTTCTTTGTGTTAAACATAATTCCCCATTTTGCTGCCTAATCTTGTAGTATGTTTAGGTACTTCTGCAATTCTTGCATATCTCCCTCTGATGCTACCTTCCTAGCAATCTTTGTGTCATCTGCAAACTTTGTGGCCCATGCTCCTACCCCTCTCTCCAGATCTCCAATATAAATTTTGAATAGTCCTAGACTCAGTACTGAGCCATGCGACACTCCACCTGTCACGTCCCCGAAGTCTGACACCTATTTGTTAACACATACACTCTGTTTCCTCCCAGACAATCAACATTCCACCCACTTTACTATTTTTACATTCAAACTTAGACCTCTCAATTTGGCAATCAACATGGCATGTTACATTTTATCAAAAGACTTGTAGAAATTAAGATAGACAACATGCATTGGATATTCTCTGACTATCTCCCCAGTCACCCTTTACATAAAGGTCAAGAGGTTCATCTGCAATAAAGAGCGCCCTTCATGCAGTGGATCATGTAGGTGAATATACAGTATCTATCTACTGTGTATGTGTTTGTGTGTGTATATATATATATATATATATATATATAGACTTAAAGCAGAGTCTGTGAGCCCGATTCACAAAAGGAGCTTAGACCAGCACAAGCTGCAGCAAACAGCAGCTTGCGCTGAAGCCTGGTGTGCCAGGAACCATGCACCAGATTCAGGTAAAGGAAGGCTCCCGGCATTTAATTCCTCACACTTGCGGCAACCACTCCCATGTGACAAACACCTGGCACATGGGGGCTGTGTGCCTCAAACCACTGAGGCAAAGGACAGCATCCTTGCCCCCATCTCTGGTGGTCTAGCGGCCCTCCCTACCCCCAATATCACCCCGGCCAGTAATAATTACTGTTTTAATATGCCCTGTACTGGTGGTCTAGTAGCCCCCCCACCCCAATCCCTGATATCACCCATTGTTTTATTAATTAGTATTCCATGTCCTAGTAGTCTAGTGGTCCCCCAACCCCAATAGTGCCCATTGTTACAATAATTATTAATAGTCCAAGTGCTGGTGGTCTAGTGGTCCCCCTCCATGATCAATGCCCTTGTTTGAGTAACAATACAACCCCCTTCCTGATCCCTGATGTCCCCGTTGCAATAATATAACAGTACATCCCCTTTCCCTGGTGCTCTAGTGGCCTCCCGCTCTCCACCCCAGCAGGTAGTGCCCACAACTCAGCTCTCCCCATCCAATAACAGAGCAGCAGCAGCACATCCCTTTTCTCACCTCCGCGGCTGGTGCCGACTGACCTGTCATTTGAGCGTTGTACTGTAAATTGTATGCATGCTACACAAACCTGATGAGGTTCTTTGGCTGTGTGACCAGGAATGTAGAGCATGGTGGAGTAGCAGATGTTGCCTACCTGGATTACAGTAAGGCCTTGGACACTATTCCACATAGAAGACTGGTGAGCAAGCTGGGCAACCTAGGAATAGGCACAAAAGTAGTAAAATGGGTAAGAAATTGGCTAAGCAATAGGAGTCAGAGGGTGGTGGTAAATGGGGTCTACTCTGGAGAAAGCAAGGTAATAAGGGAGGTACCACAGGGTCAATACTAGGCACAGTCTCTTCGATGTCTTTATTGGAAACATTGCAGAAGGGCTGGAGGGGAAAGTATGCCTGTTTGTGGAGTGCAACAGAGTGGACACACTGGGGGGGGGGTGGAAAGAATAAGGGATGATCCAAAAAAGCTGGAAGATTGGTCAAGGGTATGGCAGCTGGGTTTCAATGCAAAAAAGTGCAAAATCATGCACTTCGGGTATGGAAACCCAGGGCAATGTACCAACTGAGCAGGGAGGTATTAGCAACCACAAAACCGGAAAGGGACCTAGGGAGTAATTATTTCTGATGACCTGAAAGTAGCGAAGCAGTGTGATAAGGAAGTGGGGAAGGCCAGCAGGATGCTTGGGTGCATAGGGAGGGGCATCACCAGCAGAAGGAGGGAGGTAGTATTACTCCTGTATAAATCACTGGTAAGACCCCACCTCGAGTACTGTGTCCAGCTCTGGAGGCCCCACCTCTGTAATGACATAGTTAGGGTGGAGACAGTTAGAGTTGTAGGAAATTGTGTGGAATTTTGTTCCACAAACTATTTCATGAAGTTCGACATTTGAAATATTTCGCTGGTCTAAATGCTGAAATTCTATAGTTAATAAATTTCACCAGTGAAATGTGAAATTTTGACCATGAAATGTGGAATTTCACCATTCACAGGTGAAATTCCGCCATTTGCGGGCAAAATTCTGAATTTTGCACCCACAAAATATTTCCCAGAATGCACAGAATTTCGAGAAATATTTTGCATGGCAAAATTTGCGATTTTGCCAGAATTTCACTGCATCTCTAGAGGCGGTACAAAGGAGAGCTACCAAAATGGTGCAGGGCCTGCATCAAAAGTCCTATGAAGACAGACTCAAGGAACTAAATATGTACTCTAGAGGAAAGGAAGGAAAGGGGGGATATGATAGAAACATTCAAATACGTCATGGTATTAATAAGGTACAGGAAGGTAGCATTTTCCATAGAAAAAGGTGCTCCAGGACAAGGGGTCATGCTATGAAGCTGGAGGAGGGGAGCCTTAGAGGAGATGTGAAGAAATACCTCTTCACAGAGAAGGTGGCAGATGCCTGGAACAGCCTCCAAGCAGAGGTGGTGGGTGCTAAAATGGTAACAGGATTCAAGCATGCATGGGATAGCCACCAGAGGATCTCAGAAGTAAGCCAAGGGGGTGAGAAGACTGGCGATTAAGTAGGGTTGTTTGTGGTGGCAAAGTGGGTAGGGAAAATAGGGCAGACAAGGTGGGCCAAGAGGTCATAATCTGCCAAGAACTTTTATGTTTCTATGTACTGCATATTTAGCAAAACCTTGCCCTTCCTCCCACCCCAGTTGCACTGTATCTCCTCCCTCATGGTTCAAGTAATTAAAAAACAAATTAGTTTCTTCTGACCCACTTAGCAACCAACTTCCCCCTTGTCCCCTCCCCAAGGTGTGCTGACAAAACAATGACATTCCACTATGGAGCTGACCACTAGTGCAGTCCGTCCCACACCCCACAGATGGCCACCATCGAACGGAATAACAGTGACAGTTGGCTCAGATTCTAGGAGGGCTGCACAGTCACCATAACAGCAGCTACAGTAGGACTACAATTAACAGGGATGGACTACAACCATCATGGCTCTCCGAGTACTTCCTGGTGGTAAGTACATATGTATACTACAAACAGATCATGGGAAAAATGTGGGACCAGAGACTTCCTAAAATCAATGAGTTTTGCTTTAATTTAATTTTAACTTCAAATAACAGCTATTTGAAGCTACTGTTCAATTTCAAATTTTAAAAAGTTTATATTGAAATCACACACACACACACACACACACACACACACACACACACCAAAAAGGTTCTCTCTGTCAGAATTACAGTATTGACAGAGTGTTTGCTTTTCTTGAAGGGAGTGCTCTCATACCCGGAGGTGGGTAAAACTGAATACAAAAAACTTTAGCCAAATGCCCGCAGTGTGAATTTTATTGACCCACATTTCCTTGGAGTAGTGGCAGGGGTACTGATCCAGCTAGTCTTCTCTTAGGTGACTTTTCTGAGTATGCTTTATCCCTATCCATCTGCAGACACCTGCCCAGGGGATAGGATCTCACAGCATATTTTTTTAAATCCTCTCCACTACATCTCTTGTGGTCTGCAGCTACTGAAATCTCTTTGCCTTCCTTGTGTCTTTATACAGTAAATGCAGCTGGTCCAGTCTCTACTTTGGATAACATGGCATGCCACTGCCACGGACAGTGCTGCTATAATGAAAAATCCTGCTGCTAATGTCATTGTCATAGGTGCAGAAACAGGGGGGCTACAGGGCCACGGCCCTACCACTTTCATAAGTGGCCCTATCAGTTTTTGGATTATTACCATAGGAAAATGTACCCCTTACATCTTTGGCCCTACCACTTTTCAGACTGCTCCAGCACCCATGGTCATTGTGACTGTGTGGAGTGGGCAATAATACTCATTGGACACAGACCAGAGGTGGCATAAACTGAAAGGGGGTCCTTTACTTTAAGGTACTTTGGGATTCCGTCCTGGTGGGTCTCTCTCATCAACTGGATGGGATGGGGCAGAAGGAGATTTAAGTAATAAGAGGCTGAGGACAAGGGGTTTTGTTGGAGGATAATGACCTGAGAGAGGATTTGATGAACCTCCCTCAGGGTGTTATCCTCAAGGAAAGACCAGCTTTCAAGGACCTTATTACTATTATGTATTTGTTCTCTTTCTTTCTTTTTTTTTTTTTTCCAAATTGTAGAAAACTGTTACAGCTATTTAAGATATTGCTTGATTCATAGTAGTAACTGTGTCAACCACAGGAATGATGTTTATCGCTGCATTCTCTAGGAATGTATTAGCCATTATAAAAATCCTAGCTTCTGACTGGCTGAGGCAGGCTGGCACCCATACATTAACTCAGCATAACGCCTAGTTAAAAGTACAAGTGGGATATGGGATTTGGAATTTGGGCACATTGCATACAGAATAATATCCCATTTCACTCATACCTGACTGGCATTGTAAACATGGCTGACACTGTTACACAATAAAAACCTTCAACAAGGCTCTAACAAGTAAAACTCCCTAAATTAAAAAAACAATTATTAAACATTCTTTCCTCTCATAATCCCTTACACATACACACGCACACTTAAATTATGAAGTATTACTCACAGTTCTAATTCTTGGTATTTCTTTGGTGATCATGAAAAATTCTCCACCTACTGTATCTTTACCGGCTCACTAGGGCAATCTCTGCATATATAATTTTATAATAAAGCAAAGCCCCTGCCCCACTCCCACCCCTGAGAAAGTCAGACAACAACATATACATTGCAGCTGCAGTAGTATGGCCTTCTAAGGTCCACTGAACCCTGTTTGTGGCATACACAGCCCCCGTTGGAAATGGATGGGCATTACTTTATATGGTACCAGCTCCCCCAATTGCTCTCACACATAGTTCAGGGTTACAGAACAGTTTGTACAATGCCATAACCTGGAAACACTCTTATGTTTCAGATTACAGGCAAAACTGTGTATAACATTTAGCAGTCACATGATTTTAAAATGTTTTTTCCAGGATTCTAATTCAAGGTTACTACTTATATTATCCAATACTATACTTCAGTGATAGTCTGTGCATACTTTTCATATTTATTTTTTTAATCATATTTTGGCCACAACGAGTTGGTCAGCCAATCCAGTCCACTTCCTTATTGCTCCAGTCTGCCCCTGCACTCTGGCATGTAATTATGTGTGCCCAGGAACATGTGGGGGTGCACCCTATTAAAGTCAATGGGGGTAATATTTCATTACAATTGTATGCATATTAATGGATACTATGAGTTTAATCAAGGCTACCGCTCAACTAAGAAGGCCCATCTTAGTCAAGGGCTGGCCTTGATTAAACTTGCTGCAGCCATTTATATGCATAAAAAGGTAATGTAATATTACCCCACTGACTTCAATGGGGGTGCACTCCTGTGCTGTTATGCAGACCATAGCAACAGTGAAGTGCAAACTAATGGCTGACCACCTAGTTGGACCAAACTACAATCCCTTCCCACCACATCCCGGCTTTACAAAAAATTACGAAAAGAACAGGCAAAGAATATCGCGGTCATATAGTATTGGATTAAGTAAGTAATAAGCCATGACAGGGTGTGCATTAAAGGATTTTAATGCACGCCCCAGGAGTGTGCTAAGGCACGAGGCTGAAAGCCGAGTGTCCTTATGCCCCTGGGAAGTGCATTAAAATCCTTTAATGCACACCGTGGAGTGGCTTATCACACTTATAAAATGGGCCACCATCATAAAAGAATTAGTTTGATGCACTCTGATAGGGATTAAAACTTATTTACTATTTTCAAAAGAGTGTACAATACATTACTTCTAAAACATCTAGAAACTGAAAAAGTAGTCCCTATTAGTGCATAAAACAGGATATGTCAGCAATAGGTTAACTAGTACAGTACTTTGCAGTAAAAGTATTTATTAGTAGAGATGGTTGAAAATAAATACTTTCTCTGTCACATGTACATTTTATCATATAAATGCACTGTAACATCTGTAAATTTGTAAGACATAAGCAGTGTTTAAAACTTTAATTTTCTTTACACTGTAGTTATGTAAGCAATAATACCCAACAGGGTGGGCGGTATTGTGCTATACCGGACCGCCCTGGGGCGTAATGAGGCCCGACGCCACAGGCGGAGGGCCTTCTAGCCCCTGGAAGGTCCGGTATAGCACAATACCACCCACCCTGGAAGGTATTATTGCACTTAGAAAATGGGCACTGTAAAAAAAAAATAAGTGTAATAAAAAACTGCTAATAAAATAGTAGTTTTATGTAAGTTTTGAAATAAAATAGTTCCTCCACCTGGATCAGAATGACTAGAAAGCACCAATAAATAACACAATATCTACCACTTAAACACAATCAAAAGAAGCATCACGGCAAATAAATAAGATAAATTAGTATAATGTTCACCTATTACACGGTTAAAAAAACTTCGTTAAAGAACTTGTCCCGAAACTTTCTGCCTGCTCAGGACACACATGATGTCTGCCATCACCAGGGTGAAGAAGGACATGACTAAACTGCCCGCTTCCAGGAACAACACAACAAACCTCAAACAGCATCGCATAGGTTTAAAACGAGCTGATTATTATTATTGTATCAAAGCAAAGTTTACCTTAGTAATCTTTTGAAAAATAAGAGACGATGGCGACTTTTAAAAACAGTGGTGGGTTCTGGGAGTTGTAGTTTTCCTGGCGTTGTCAGGGACAGAGGGTTTACAGCGGAGGGTGGGTTGAATTCATAGCGCCCGTCAACTTCCCCGACGATATGCTGGGTAAGCTCGGCCCCAGTTTCCAAATGTATCAAAACTGTACCCAAGTGGTCATTTCAGACCACCGCCAGCACGCATTGCTCGCTGCTGCAGAAGGAATGAAGGGGCACGTAAGAACAGCATGGGCTTCCGCAGTGTAAACTGGCGAGTGTGTTGTAAATGTTGTCAGTTTATTGGGCTGATTTTGTGGTGGCCGTCAGGTGAAACTGAGTGAGCGGGAGGCAGCAGTCATTTTTCTTAGGAGGGGAAAAGCAGAGGGAGTGGTTTAAAGCTCGCAAAACTAGTATTATTTTTTTCTCAGTTACTGGCTGCTGTGTCGTCGAAGTAGTGTTTGTGTGTGTGTGGTGGTGGTGGTGGTGGCGTGACTCTAGCTAAATGTTGAAAAAAAATGGCGGCAGTTTGACATTTTGTGCCCAGTGCTTCAGCCAATGATGAAGCAGGCTGGGCACAACGATACTTGGCTGGGCATAAGGCACGATTGGGCTGGGACTTTTTATTTGGTGGGCATCTATTGTCTGATAGATGCCCACCTAAATAAGTGTCTCAGCCAATCAGAAGAGAGAATTGTCTTTGCCCATTTTCTAAATAGTCTCATTGAAGGCAACATTCTCTTTATTTCTGTTTTTTACTTATGTGCTGTGGTCTAGTACATAAAAGGAAAACTGCTATAGGATTGAGGTGAAAGGTTAGTAAGAAAAAAAACACTTTAAACCTGCTAGGTTGCCTTTTTTTTTGGTGGGCAAGGAGGGTAGGTTTCACCTGAAAACTCCTATATAAGATTCAAAAGTAGGTGCTTTTATTAACATTAGCAATGTATTTGGGCACTTTGGGTCTGCCTCTGCCTATTTAACTGTGTTTTCCCACCTTTTCTTTTTGTTTATAAGGTATTACTGTATTGCCTACTTTCTTCATCCTGTTTTTTGTTTTCTGTTTTTCCCCACATTCAAGACATAGAATGTTTATCATGGAATACAGGGATTCAAAATTCTGCTCTGTTCCACTTGTAGAATGTTACTCTCCTGACATTCTGTACACACAGACAACAAAGGCCTGTTTTAGAGCCAGAGACTCAATTATATCACTGTCAGGCCAAGCATGAGAGATTTCACTGATGAGCAGGTAAAGACAGAAGGGGGATTTTTCACTGTTAGTAAACAAACAGTTGTAATGAAAACTATAAACTATACTTAATGTTTCTAATTTGTTTATGTGTGTAAGGAGAGTGTGATGATCAGGGAAACAACATTTCATTAATTTGTTTTATTTTTTATTTAAGGTAGTTTTATTTTTAGGGCCCAGTTGAAGGTTTTTTTACAGTGTAAAGGTAGCAGCCATGTTTGTGATGGAAGACCAGTTCTGGTTGCAGGGGGACTGATGGAAGATACTGTACAGTAGTTTATATCCGCGCCCTCTTTATTTAGCGCTGCGGGCTGTACCGCACATATTAGCGCCCGAATGAATCCGTGCGAGCGCCTTGCATGAAGTTACAGCAGATCAAGATTCAAGAATTACCTGCAAATTGCAGGTACTTAAGGGCACTTAATGGTGATCGCGATCATTAGTACTCTACCCTGCGATTACTGAAGTACGGAACGATGTCTATCCTTAGGTGGATTTCATAGTCACAGGCTGGCAAAAGAAAACATCCCTTCGAGAGCAAAGGAATGGATCCAGAGGATCTTGCTGAACAAGCTGGTGTTAAGCCAGGTGTCACTAAGGTAATGCTCCGTGAACTTATAGGACCAACTTCGCCTTCTCCCAAAAAAGTACATCCAACTGCATACACCAACTATTGCCCTGAGACACGCTTTGAGATAGGCAAGCATGCTGTGGAGAACGGTGTGATGGCAGCTGTGCATTTTTACACTGCAAAGTATGCCAAGCACATAAACGAGAGCACAGTAAGAGGGTTTAAAGCGGACTACATGAAGCAGCTGCGGGAAACACCTGACCCCACCTATCTCACTCCTTCATTGCCCAGAAAATAGCATGGGTGTCCTGCCCTTCTAATGTATGAGCTGGAGGAGCAACTTCGGAAAGTCATTTGCTGCTTGCGAGAACAAGGGGCTGTAGTAAATGCCCGAGTTGTTCACGCAGTAGCCCTTGGGCTACTAAAAGCCAAATCACCACAAATACTGGTTGAAAATGGTGGCTATGTGACTCTCAGCACTAAGTGGGCCTGGTCATTCCTCCATCGTATGGGGTACAGTAAGAGTAAGGGCACCAAAGCAGCATGAAAAGTTCCTAGTGATTTTCCTACATTAAAAGCTGCTTTTTAAAAGAATCAGCACTGCAACAGCACAGGAGCTAATACCGCCTGAGTTAGTACTGAACCTGGATGAAACTGGCATTAATACGGTGCTGGTTTCACAGTGGACAATGGCAGCTTGTGGTTCCAAACAAGTAGCTGTTCTGGGACTGGGTGACAAGCATCAGATCTCGCTGGTACTTCCATGCGCCTTATCCGGTGATTTCCTACCCTGCCAGGCTATCTACAAAGGTCGAACTGCTGCTTGCCACCCACAGTACACCTTCCCTGCCGATTGGGATATCACACACAGCGACAACCATTGGGCTACTGAAACCACTATGCTGCACTACATAGACAATGTCATTGCCCCCTATTGTGCCCGTACAGGTGAATCGCTGGGTCTTCCACAAGAACAAAAATCCCTCCTCATTATGGATCTTTTCCGTGGCCACACTACACCAGCCGTTCTCCAAAAACTAGAATATTTTGGTATTATACCGATATTTGTGCCTGCCTCATGCACAGACGCTTTGCAGCCATTAGATATTTCTGTGAATAAAATCCTAAAAGATCTAATGAAGCAGAAATTCACAGCTTGGTATGCTGACCTTGTATCTCAGCAGCTGGAGACAGGCAAAGAATTAAAACCTTACTTGGGCATGCTAACACTGAAAGAACGGCACGCACAGTGGCTTCATACCAGTTTCCAGGAATTCTGTGACAGAAAAGATGATGTATTATGTGGTTTTTCCGAAGCAGGAATTCTTGATGCCCATACCGAGAGCCTGAACATAACATAACATCGGTAAGTCAATTTTGCATTAATCTATTCTGGTAATGCTGGTTTAGTTCCTTGTCCCAGTCCTGAGCAATGTTTTATTTTTCGCAGGTGTAGACCTGAAGGAGATTTGTGTGGAGATGACCAAACAACGAATGAATAGCACTGCATGAAAACTACTGAGTCTTTTCATTTTTTTCTTCAACAGAACAAACGTTTTTTTTTTTATTTACAATGAAATAGTTTCTTTTATTTACAATGGACAGTGACTACTGTATTTTTGGAACCGGCAGTCTTTTCTTTATTTTATTTAAGCTGATGTGTACTCAGAAATAAAATACTTAGCAATTAAATCGCGCTCCATCAGTTTTCTAATTTCGCTCCGAAAATTATTAGCGTTAGGTTTATTTTAGCACTTTTTTTGTTTCAGCTAAAATAGCGAAAATAAATGGAACACTAATATTTACTACTGTACAGTAGTTCTGGCTGGAGGAGGACTGATTTGTTCATAGTGTGATGCAGTTTAGGACCAGGATGACTGTGCGTATAAAGAGATTTAATGTACAGTCAGCTGATGTCTCTTGGCCAATGAGATTTCTAGATGTTTTCTTGCCATTTTGTAAGTAGTACTTAAATCTTGGTAAATTCATTTAAAAAGTTATGTTAGACAGTATCTCCAAAGTGCTATTACTGCACAGTGATGAGCTGAGGTGCTAATACAAGACAGCTTGTGGAAAGGGTAGTGCTGTAACACCTATAGGATTGTATTCTTCTTTCATACCAGCAAACAGACTGTCTGATTTTAAAGGGAGAGTGGTATGCTGTGGAATGCATTGATAATTAAGGTAAACATGAAACGAGCTCTGGGTTTGACTGCTATTCATACTCAGAAATTTAAAGTGATGGTACTGAGCTGATTCTGTCAGTTTGCGGACTTCAGTTGTTTTTTTTCCTGCATTTACTTTCTGGATATGTACACTTCATTTTTGAGCTGATCCTTTGCTCTATGTGTTTCTTAAATGGTGTATTTTTTTTATTACATCTAAACTAAGGGTTACACAGTCTTGCTCTGTTTCTGAGCTACAGTGCTGCTGCTGGACTATGCTAGTGAAGCTGACATTTTCACTTGGTCACTGTTGACTTTTTTTGTGAACGCGTATGACACCACAACATAAACACACATTTGCATTACGGGCAAACAGAACTGCATTATGGTAAACATGTTGACACCTATTATAACCATGATGTATTCTGTTTACAAATGACGGTCCTGGCAAGGGACTATGCTGGTTGAGAGGTGAGTTGTACCTATAAAGTATGAGAAAAAAAATAATGGTTACTCAAAACAAGTTTTTTTTACATGGATCATTCGTGGTTTGAGTACTCAAATGAAAAGACATAAAAAAAATAATTTATTGCACTGCTGCTTTAAACAAGTCCCAGCTCATGGTACAACATGAACAACAAGGTTACATAGCTATTCTGAATACTGTTAAAATGGTTTAAAAGAAAAATTCAAAGGATTTTGGTATAAAAAATGCAATCTTACTTTCTAGAAGTGGCAATGTCTTAATTACTATAGCTATATTTCTTAATTATTAAATTAAGTAGTGATGGATGGGTTTATGGAGGTGTGGGGACGCCTCCCTGTATTATTTTTTCATTTCACAATTTGGTTGTCTAGGATATCCAAGCCAAGAAGCACCATCTCATTTTCAGTGTGGTCCTATTTCCACTTAATTTTAAAGCGGGGGCAGAGATGCACCTGGGGTCCAAGAAGTGACTTGCTTGAAGTTCACAGAGTGTGACACATGGGATTTCAACTTCTGGTCACCTGACTCACAGTCCAGTATTTCAACCATTGGACCGCACTGCCTGCCTACAATAATAAAAGTAGTGCTGCCTATTTTGAGAGTAGAAGATACAGAAGAAGTCTCTAGTGGTGACCTGGAACATGACATTTTCACATGTGGCTAACCATATTTGAAGAATAATAAACCAAGTCAGCAAGGAACATTTGTGTAGTTACTTATTTTCACTGCCTCATAAAGAGACAACATAAGTAGAGTAATACTCTTTATCTCCCATGTTTCTTCATCATCAATAAAAGGTTAGCCTCTGCTGCCAAATTACCATGTCTTTGTGTTGCATAGCAACATTCAGTGGGTAACCACTATACCAAGCAAATCAAAATCTGCGTTTTAATGCAGGGGGATGTTATTATGGTGATACGTAAACTATAATTTAGTTGTTCTCTCTTCTGTAGTGTGCTGTACAAATGCATTGACTTTGGGGGAGTGGAGAGGTTATGTTGGCCATTAACCTCAAATTGTTACTCATCAACAGCATGTGGCCTGCCATCCCCAGAGAGTTCAGTTTCACAGGATTAGTGACCCTAGATTTCTTAAAGGGAACATAAACCCTGTCATTTTCTTTTATAAATCTTCATTAGAATTAGAAAATGTGTGCATGGGTGAAGCCTGTTTTAACCTCCAGTGTATGTTTTATGTGTTTGATTTGAAAATATTTTTTTCCCTTATTTTCTGCATGGAAAGTTTCAATAAAGTATATGACTCAGTTGATGTAGCTGGGCTGCAGAACCCATAGCTAATTAAGAATATGGATATTGGGCAGCAATATGGCAGCATTAACACAGGGCATTACATTTAAAAAAATAGATCTATTTCAAAATAAATGGGCAAAAGGAAACAGAAAATTCTGAGTGCTGTGAACAACCCTGAAGCCATATTGTGCCTCCGTAAGTAAATTACAGTATACTGAATTCACTCCACTGTTGTTGTAAGTGGCATTAGAACAGAACTTATACAGTACCTTGGGTTAACTGTACTCATACAAATGTTTGGGCAATGTAATGGGTTAAAGACATGGATGCTTTAAGTCTTGCATTCCTTCAGTGAAATAATATTTCCAAATGTTCTTTCTTCCTTCTCGGTCAACAAAAACTAAAAATATAAATACATCTTTCTTTCTTAATTACCCACTGACCATATATCCTCTACTTATATCACCTTCTGATATACTTGGCAGCTTTATCTGATCAGATGCAGTTATTTCTTTTACCAAACCGCACACAGTCATCATATCTTCTCAATATTCTTTTCTCCAATGAGAACAACCCCAACTAAGATAGTTTGCCTTCATTATTTTAAATCATGCTTAGTATATAGAATTTTTGCAGCCCTCTTATAAGCTCTTAATTTATTTATGTTTTTGACATTGTTTTATCAGGTACATATGGAGAGATAGATAATAATCTTATTTTTATTAGGACTCATTCGGGTGTATATAGATATAGGGCCCCATATTCAAATGTCCCAGACTGCATCGCGCAAGTGCCTACACTGCATAACTGAGATGCGCCGGCAGAAAATAATGGCATATTCAGATGATGCGCCATGAGATGCGATCATACATGTCCAGCTGATTATCCTGAACATGTGCAATCATGTAATGGGAGATGTGCAGTGCGGCAGGTGACCTGAGCCCTATGCGGAGCATGGAGAAATGCATGATGGGTGGCCAACATGCACGGTGCGCAAAAGTGCACTATTCAGCTGGGATATGCAAATGGCCTCATTGCACATTCCAAGCCCATTTTCCTCATGCGCAGCTCATTACTGGAATGTATACAGGCCATTTGCATACCCCTGGGAATGTTCAATTCCAGCTCTGCAGGCTGTCCCACCACCCCACAAAGGTGAACAGGAGGTACTGCAGCCTAGCAGGCAGGTGTGCTGGAATGTTTGTGTGTGTGTGTGGATGGGTGGGTGGACTGCATTGGCCTAGGTACAGTGCTGTTACCAAGAACCATGTACAGGTTCAGACTGGGGCACAGGGGCCCATCTGGATAAGCAACGGGAAAGGGCAGAGGGTGACACCATCTGATCAGTATACAACATGCATGTGATACATCAGCTCCATATGCAGCATACTGTCACCTACAGTGCCCACACACACTCCTGCATGAGAGGAACATGGAGATAACTGCAAAAAATGGCAGTGTGCAGAGGGTGACCAGGTACCTGAGTGGGTGGGTCTCACCTGTGTTCACATATGGTGTACCACAGATAGTGTGTGCCACAGGTCAGTCTCTGACCTGTGCCAGGCTGCCACATGTACCACCAGGCTACCTGGACATCATTACCCCAGATGTCACCCTGGGGGCATGCCACCACCAGGCAGCATCCTGCAGACCAGATGGTGCAGGCCATGGCCCCTGGTATCTGTGCTGCAGTGTGGCCATCTGCTCCACTGATGTGCTGGGGAGGCCACCCGACAGCACTGGCATGTGGCAGCTGGGTATCTACATCTCTGGTGCAGTGCAGGGGATGGCTCTCTCAGCAGTGCCTGTGGTGTGTCAGCACCTGTGACTTTGGGTACTTCTGTCCTGGCATGAGTGCTGTTTATGGGTGCCGGGAGCATGTCCTGGTGCACCTCCAAGGGCTGTCTCAGGATGGCCTGTTTGCTGTTCCACAGCCTTTCTGTGGGTGGCTGGCCAATTTAAGCCATCCTTTTGTCTGCCTGTCTTTGCATGGCACATTTCTGGGATGTTGGCTGAATATACAGATGCGAGGCATATTCATTTGACACTGTGGACCATGTTGTGTTACTCAACTGTCTCAGAGAGTACTGCAGACTTGTCGGCACTGTCATCTGCTGGTTTGAGTCCTAGCTCACAAATAGGAGGCAGCGGGTGGTGATGGGGAATTTCTCCTCCTCCATCTCCCTCAGCTTCCTGTCCTGTAGAGTACCTCAGGGCTTGGTCCTGTTGTCCATGCTGTTTGCCGTGTACATGCTGCCACTGAGTGAGCTCATTAGGAAGTACAATGTGGATTTTCACTGGTATGCAGATGATACCCAGTTGTAGCTTTCCTGTGCCCCGGGACACCAGACACCGTGGATGTGCTAAATAGCTGTCTCACTGAGATCAAAGACTGGATGTCCTCCAGCTGGTTGCGACTGAACCCCAATAAGATGGAAGTACTGGTGGTGGAGTCAAACCTAAAGTGTGATAGGGTTACCTCTAGCATGGTAACAGATTTAACCCTGGGGCCTGCACCATTGAAGGCTTCTTCTAGGGTGCGTGATCTAGGCATTTTCCTTGATGATGGACTGACATTTGAACCTCAGGTGTTGTCCGTCATTCAAAGTAGTTTTTACCATCTAAGGCATATTGCTAGGATCAAGCCCCTAGTTCCACCTGGGGACCGCCTCACCTTGGTGCATGCTTTTATGATGTCCAGACTTGACTACTGGAATGTGCTCTACTTTGGGGTCTCTGGAGGTACCCTCCGCCGACTGCAGCTGGTGCAGAATGCTGCTGCCAGGCTGCTGACAGGACTTTCTAAGTTTAGTCATGTTACCCCAGTGTTGCGCGAACTGCACTGGCTGCCTGTCAGGTGGAGGATCCTCTCCAAGGTGGGCTTGCTCACCTTTAAGGCCCTAAATGGATTTGGCTCTGGCTACCTGTAGGACCTTTTAATACCTGCCACTAATGCCCGCTCCCTCTGCTCCTCTTCTTGGGGCCTCCTTGTGATTCCCAGGATGAGATTAAATACTGCCGGCAACAGGGCCTTTAGCGTTGTCGGTCCCATCCTATGGCACTCACTACCACCTTCTGTGAGGGAGGCCCCATCAGTTGAGGTATTTAAGACCCACCTCAAGACCTATTTATTTGCCCTTTTTTTGCACCACATACATTATTTCTGTGTGATTGCACATTCAGAAATGTGCAACGCATCTCTCCCTTCGAATATCGCACTTCCGGTGATTTCTGGGATGCTCCATGCAACTCCATTTTGTGCCACGCACCTCCTTTGAAAATGTGGGCCCCAGTCTATACAAGGCAGGTAAAACAATTAAATAGCAATAGTGGGAGTATAACAGGATGGGAGCAAAATAAACCATATTTACAATTTTATATAGAAATATCAATTACAACAACATAACTTATACAGTGCAGGAATACAGTATCTATACTTTTTCCAGAATTTGATGGCCAGAACAGTTCATTAAGTCTTAGATGTGACTAAACCAAACACAGGATCTATATAATAGCAATTTTATATATCTTGATCTAACTGTAACATTTCACTTGATACATTCAAGGTTGGGGGGGGGCCTGTAAAGACTAAACAAGATAGCAACATAAACCCAAAGCTCAGAATCCATTCTCTGGAAAGTATTTTGAATACTGAAAACCTCAGTTTACCAACTTAAATCTGCAACAAGGACAGGTCTTAAGCCCTTCCAACATGAATTAGGAAACAATAGCCTACACAGTTCTCTGGAGTTAATTAAGACTGATGGAACTCTACAGCAGCAGTGCCACTCACAGAGTGGCAGGCTGGACCACATGGTGCAGAAAAGCAGCATGCCTAAGAGGATCCCTTGTAATAAAATAGTTTTACTCAAATACTCTCCACTGGCCTGACCGTTGATGCAGCAGCACTGTTGCTGCTTGCAGTGTTAATGACCTGGCTGCATGCCTCAACTTACAACAAGTGGTACTCAATCCTCCCAGAAGCTGTTCCTTCCTCAGGGAAGGGAGGGCAATGCAGACCACTGCAATTGTCACTTGGGTGAGTACAAATGGCTGTGCAGCTGGGATACCACTTGTGGTAGGGGCTGATGCAAGGGTTGTGCATCTTTACACATGCAGATGCATCTGCGTCCTCGCGGAAGGTCATAAGTGGGGGAAGAAAATGGTTCGTATCGCAAAGAAGATATCACTCTTCCCAGTGGATATCCAGCTGTATGCAAACAGACCTACAGTTGCTATCTTCTCTTACTAATACAGTGGTCCTGCTTCTCAGTAAACACCTCCAGAGCGAGCTAATGTATTCACTGTAGCTGGGGTTCACTATAGGAAGGTGTTGACTGGGCTATAATACTTAGGAAATTAAGGGAGCTATCACATGAGTTCACAAAAAAAAGGGATTTGTTATAGCAGGGTTCCTTATCACAAGGAAGGACTGTATTAAAATCCCCCAGTAGGAGCATATCAAGATGAAATCCAGCACTGAGCAGACTCCCTCTAATCAGGAACTGGAAGGCCCTTTTCAGACAGGGTCACATCCTTGGGCTAAAGAGAACAAAACTACCTGGGGCTAGCAGTGACTGCTGTAGAGATGATTCCAGCCATGGCATTGATGTAAAGTGGAAAAGATCTGCAAGGAGACTGAACAAGAAGGAAAAACAAAAAAGTATTTTTTTTTTATAAATACAAAGCTCGATGTATTATCTAGGAGGATTATTGTACTTTGATAGCCTGCAGTTAAAGTAGGAAAACACTGGAAAAGGCACAGCTTTCCCCAGTTGCTACAAAAATGACGGATTAGCACTTTCAGACAGTAACAATTTTTTTTCAATGATCTCTAGATGCTTTTTTAGTGATTTAAACAGTGACCCTCTACTTCCACTTTCTATTGCTGGCAGCCACCATTTCATGAGCAGCAGTGAGCTTCCCTAGCTGACTTTATACTAATATGTCCTGTCGACCAATAGCACAAGTCAGCCAAATATATTAGCGTAAAGTGAGCTAGGGAAGCTCACTACTGCTCAAGAGATGGTGGCTGCCTGCAATAGAAAGTGGAAGTTGTGGGTAGCTATTTAAATCACTAAAAAAAAGTTGTGACTGTTTGAAAGCACTAATTGAGAGTTTTTGTAGTTTCTGGGCAAAGCTGTGTCTTTTACGGTGTTTTTCTTTATGGGAGCTGTCAGCATTCACCAGGTAAAAAGGCGGGACCTATAAGTCTTGATTAGGTAAAATGCACCAGTTGTAATGTTTTTTAATAGTTTAGAGAGCTGCTATTTGTAGTTTATCTGCCCGCCATTATTGCTCCAGAGACCCTGGCAGCAAGCCCTTTGATGACGTGGCTGAGAGGTTAAGTTGTGGACTCCTATGTACCAGTACAGTTGTCAGATATTAAAAGATATACAGCGCATGTTTGTGCTTCTAATTCCAGTAATGACCATCTGAGGTGTAACCCCCCCCCCCTACAAATTGGGGTTCCCAAAAGTCTTCCTTGGGCTTTCCTAAATGCCCACTGCCAGGCTGGCATTATGTGTCCTAGCCATTTAAAAGTGTCTGCATGCAAGTGCCCTGTTAGCCTCCATGCCTGTCTCTTTAAAAGCTGCCTATTTCGTAGAGTATAATCAATCTGGGTAGAGGCTGAGTAGTTTCAGGCTCGAGTCCCGCCCTGTCTGCTGTATTATTGCTCCATTCTGCCATCGCTACTTGCGCAGAGGGAGCCTTACAAGGATCTGTGACTGTTAGCTGATTATCTGCTTTAATAGTAAAGATATCGTAGTTTGTCTAACCTGCCTTCCTTTGCAGCATGGACATTTCTGTTAATCACCACTGCCTTGGTTCTGGACTGCTAGTTTGGACCAATCAGTACTTTTGGGAACCCTAAAATGGAATCTGTCCCCAGGGGCCTTGTGGGAGAGAATTTCTGTAGGAATTGTAGTTTTTGCACTTTGATGCCCAAATGGACCTAGCCTGGGAGCTCTAGCTGTGACAGACAGATGGCTCAGCCAACCAAACCTTTTGGATCTTTGGGAAGGTCCCAAGCTGCCTGCAGCAGTGAGTCAGTCTGAGTCTGGAGTTGGAAGAGTGAACAGCTCAAGACATTTGAGCAGCTGCTCCTGCATAGTAGCACGGGAAACTGGTGGGAAGGCTGTGTTTGGCCTGCCTGCCCCATCTTCCCTGTGAGGGAGTTTTCCAGCATAACAGAGACACCGGACTCTATCCAAATTTGCTGTGCTTGTGACCAGAATCCTGAATTGTGACAAAATGAAATTTGCCTGGTGTGTACCAAAGATTTGCTCAGTGCAATCGGTCTGTCAGGACTTGAGACTGCTGCAGAGTGTACGGTTTTCTTAGAGACACTGTGATTTGCAACTGGACTGTCATCCGAACTGTGGTATTTACCTTGCTTTTACTGTAAGTGTGCTGAATGCTGATAGTGGGTCACGATTTGGTTCCCCCACTGCTTGAATGTGTCACACTTGCTGGAAGCTGTGTCCAGCACTTACTGCATTGTCTCCGAACTGTTCACCTGGTCTGGGCCTTGCCACCTTGGCCCAGACAGCCACTCATGCCACAGAGAAACATCCAACGAGAGACCCGCCTGGCGATTTGGCTCCCTGCTCAACACCAACGAACAGGATCGTCACCACAGTGCTTCGTGTTGGCCCTGCTTCTCCTGGCAATCCAGCACTTCATCCTGAGATCTGCATTTCATTCATCCTGCATCCTATACTGGGTAGCATGAGTAAACACCAGGGTAGCTCCCTGCAACAAAGCTCAAATCAAAGTGTGTCAACTGATTTAATTGTTGTTGCTAATCATTTTGGGACCCAGCCATCCGGCTCCAGATTACAAATTGTGGGTTAAGTGCATGCATGTTTTCTTTCCATTCCAGGGCCCCAACCAGCTGCAATGCCAGCCTACCTTGGGCAATGCTTCAGGCTAGCCGTAGTTCCAATTGGGTACCCAGAGTGTGCGTGACTGTGATACAGGGAACTTAAGTGCATGCCTTATAACCTGAATCTTTCAGATCTTGAATCAACCACCAGATTCTGCCCGTTCCTGTTACTGCCCCTTAAATAAATCAGATCTAAATCTTTTTGCATTGAATCTGGTGTGGTGTACCTCTGTACAAACAGCATTGAAATACTGTTGGTTGTTGTGCTAAATCTTATTTTACAAGGGGTCTCCAGGGCCGAGCCAGCTGAACCAGCCCTAGTGGTAAGTGCAACAAGTGTGGGGTTAAAACTGTTGTCAGGAGTACATTGCAATTGTGTATTCTGTGAACCATTTAGGCCACTAGAGAGAAAAGAAGGGGGTAACAGTGTCCGGGAGGGCTGTACCCAGGTCAGCTACGCTACCACTAACCATGTCCTCCGGGTGGAGGCACCCATTTTCAGTACCCAGGCCCCTCATCCTGCACTTGGTCATGCAGGCAGGGTTAGTATCCTTTGGGATAATGCCACCTAGGGGTTACATGAGGAAAGTGCTTTCTTCAATCGACTAGTACCAGAGTTAGAAGCGCAAAATATCCTGTATATCTTTTAGCAGTTTTTGACAACTGTACTGATACATAGGAGTCCCCGGCAGCTTAGTCCATCAGTCGCCTCATCAAAGGGCTTGCTGCAAGGGTCTCTGGAACAATAATGGTGGGCAGAGGGTCACAGGATCAACCAGATAAACTACAGACAGTACCTACATGGAAACATAGACTTTAATGGCAGATAAGGACCGCTTGGCCCACCTAGTCTGCCCATTTCCCTATCTATTGGATAAGCTGCAGATCCTAGTTAACCAATAGCCTAATTGTTTCTATCACCCACCAGAATTGCCTTATGTCTTTCCCATGCATTCTTGAATTCTCCCACTTTTTTATACCCCACGACCTACTCAGGAAGGCAGTTCCATGCATCCACCACCTTCACTGTGAAAAAATACTTCCTCACATTGCCCAAGCCACCCCCTCTATCATCAAATTGTGTCCCCTTGTTCTTGTACATCTCTTTTTCTGAAAGATGCTACCCTCTTGGACTTTGTTGATTGCCTAGAGGTACTTGAAAGTTTCTATCATGTCCCCCCTTTCCCTCCTTTCCTCAAGGGTATACATATTAAGCTTCTTTAGTCTCTCTCTTCGTATGGCTTCTGTTGCAGACCTTGCACCATTTTAACTGCCCTCCTCTGGACTGCCTCCATCCTGTCTATGTTCTTGCGGAGATAGGGTCTCCAGAACTGCATGCAGTACTCCAGATGGGGTCTCACAAACTGTCTCTACAGAGGGATAACAACTTCCTGTTTTCTACTGATGATGCCTCTCCCTATCCATCCTAGTATCCCCCCAGCCTTCCTTACTGCCTTCTCACATTGCTTGATTACCTTTAGGTCATCTGATATGACTGCCCCCAGGTCCCATTCCATTTTTGTTGTTGTTAATACCTCCCCCCATTGTGTACTCTTCCCCTGAGTTTTTGTTTCCCAGGTGCATTACTTTGCACTTCTTTGCATTGAATCCAAGCTGCCTTACTTTTGACCATTCCTCCAACCTTGCCAAGTCCCTTCTCATCCTTTCCACCTCCCTTGTGTATCAACCCTGTTGCAGATCTTTGTGTCATCTGCAAAAGAGGCATACTTTTCCTTCCAGTCCCTCTGCAATGTCACTTATAAAGATATTAAAAAGGACTGGACCCAGTACTGAACCCTAAGGTACCCCACTAATAACCCCCCCTTTCTTCGGAGTGGACTCTGTTTACTATTATCCTCTGTGTCCTATTGTCCAGCTAATTATTTACCCAGGCTACTACCCTGCGGCCCACTCCCAGGCTGGCTAATTTGCTTATTAATCTTTTATGTGGGACTGTGTCAAATGCCTTGCTAAACTCTAGGTAGGCCATGTCCACAGCCCCTCCCTGGTCTACTACCTTGGTCACCCAGTCAAAGAACTCTATTAGATTTGTCTGACATGACCTTACCGCTGTGAATCCATGGTGCCTTGGATTCTGTGCCCTGCTAGCCTCTAGGTACTCAATAATTCTTTCTTTTAGAAGTGATTCCATCATTTCCCCTACCACTGAGGTCAAGCTAACAGGTTTGTAGTTTCCTGCCTCTGCTTTGCTCCCATTTTTGTGAAGGGGAATCACATCCACCCTCCTCCAGTCCTTAGGTACCACATCATCTTCCCATGATTTGTTAAAAAGGGTAGTCAGTGGTGTCACTAGTTCTCCCCTTAGTTCTTTTAGAATTCTGGGGTGAATCCCGTCAGGCCCCATTGCTTTGTCCCCCCTTCAGTTTTAGGAGGTCTTTAAGAACCCTTTCTTCTGTGAAAGGACTGGAATCGACCCTGCTATCCAGAGTGATTCTATTGATTAGATTTGGTATCTCCCCCCTCCTCTTCTTTTGTAAATACTGAGCAGAAGTATTCATTAAAAGTCCTGCTTTTCACTGTTCCTCTGCCCACCCACCTCTCCCTTTATTAAGCCTCACTATCCTCCCTTGGTCTTTCTTCGCTCTCTAATGTACCTATAAAAAGTTTTCTCCCCCTTCTTAACTGAGTTGGCTGTCTTTTCCTTGGTTTGAGCCTTTGCTATTCTGACTGCCTTCCCCACTTCCTTCTGCTTTAACTGGTACAGTTATCTGTCCTTCTCCTTCTGTGTTTCCTTATACTTCATGAATGCTATCTTTTTTTCCCTAACCTTCCCCGCCACCTCTTTTGAGAACTACAGTGCTTTTTTCTCTTTTGTTTTGATTTGTTTATTTGCATAAGTTATTTAAAAAAAGTTATTAAAAAGTAAGTTATTTAAAAAAAATACAACTAGTGCATTTTACCTAGGTGGGACCTATAGGTCTCATGTTTTTGCAAGGGGAATAGTGACAGTTCCCCTTTAACAAGGAGGTTGATGATGCCAGGAAGCATGCAACAACTTGACATCTCATTTCTCAGCTGATTTTATGTTTTCATATTTAATTTTTATTCAGGGTTAAGACCCATTGAGCATAGCTCATTTCCAATGGGGATACAGTTCAAAGAGACAATACATGGTATACATATATTAATTTCAATACAATTTACAAAATATATAAATAAAAAAACAGAAAATAAAAATGTACATGTTGTAAATACAATCTTCCACAGCTCTAAACATATACAAATAAAATCTATCACTAATAATTCAAAAACATAAACAGTTGAGCAAGGAAAAAAGGTAGCATTTCTTCAGCACAGAAATTGATGGACGTTTACTATCCATGGTGTGGAAGTGGGGTAGCAAAGAATTCAATTAGACAGGCACGCAGTAACTAAGAGAATTTGTGAACTATATTGTCTTCAGTCGTGGGATTTCAAGTTCATGGAGGTGCATATTGCACAAGAAAGGCTAAACCTTTCTAACCAAAATCTGTTCTGTCAAATAATCTGGGATCTGCCCCAAGACACACTTTTTATGAAAAGAGCAACTTATGTGGCCTCCTTCTGTTAGTCAAAGAGACCCTTTTGATATGGGAGACAGAACCATACCCAGAGCACCAACATCAGAAAGGTGAGCACACCTGAAGAAATGCAAGGAGATCATCCTACTTTACATTATTGCTCACTGAATGATTTTAGGAAACTATAAGCCAGTTTATCATAAAAAGGTCTACAGTGTACAGTACAGTACAAATCACATTAAACTGCTGCTTCAATGAGCTGTTTTAGCATTGTTGACTGAGTTGCACAAGTATTGCTTCATCCAGCACAAAGCCCTGCAGAAACTGTTTCTGAAGACAAATATGCAGTTTTTCATTGCATTGTGACTGAACTGCAGATGCATTCCAACTGAACTGCAAAAACATTTTACAAACATTTCTCTTGAGCTGGTTAAGCACTGAAAAAACTACATTATGAGTTGCCAATGAATTGCCAACTGTAAAAAACAGTGCTAAACCAACTCATTGGTGGGGCAGTTTAATGTGACTTGTGCTGTAGCTGGGTAAGCCAGGAATTTTTCACATAGAGCCAAGCCAGAGCCGAGACAGGGGTCTGGCTTGACTCTATGATCCAAAACACAAGCTGAGACCTGGCTACTGCTGGCTGTTCTTTGCACAGAAGTTGCACGTTTCTTATTTATTTATTTATTGAACTTTGGATTAACAACCTTTGAGCATAACTGCTCCTTTACAAAGATTCCACGTCATATGATTACAGGTTATTAGGCAGAGGAAACACAGGTACATTTCAAGAGAATAGAGGTTTGCAAGCAAACAATATTAGTCAATTAGGCAATATACACTCAAGGTGCATTACAAACAGGAGAGGAGTCTTAAATATCAGTTTCATAGGGAATTAAAAGAGAAGGCATACAAGTTAAATAATAAATTTACAATGGCACAAAAAATTCAGAGTTGCAAGAATTAAACAAAGTTTGTGCTGGTATCTAGGATTTGAGGAGATTGCCTGGACCAGGAGATTTGGGCTGATAAGAGAGAGAGGAAAAGGGGGGAGGCTAAAGGGGTACAGTGTGGGGAGGGAGAGGGAGAAGAAGAGAGTATAGGAGGAAGGGGTATGTGGGAGATGGTGGAATAGGGCTGGTGCAGGTGAGACAGGGAGCAGCCACCAGCTTCCTTATAGCAAGGAGGTGATTTAATAGAAGTACACTGAACTGAATTTTTAATTTTGTGGCCTGTATAAGTAAGCAGAAGTCAATGTTTTGGTTCTCTGTTTTTGGGGTTGACTTTTCTTAGTGTAACTTTTATTTACCAGGGAAGAAATTTAACTGGGAGAATATTTGCAGTCATTTGTGACTAGAACTGTTACTTAAACTCTGTGAAATAGGTGTCTGAAAGGAAGGAAGGAAGGAAGGAAGGAAGGAAGGAAGGAAGGAAGGAAGGAAGGAAGGAAGGCACTCACTGGGGTGGTGGGTCAGAGTTGTAGTTGATTGTTTCTGGAGGGCGTGGGCTTAGTCCCACCCACCCCAAGTGTGTCATTTCTTTTATATCAGGGGTTCTGACATCACTTCACCAAAAGTGCAAAGGACATACACCTGTTCATATCCTTAAAGGCACAGCACACTGAATAGGGGGTAAACACAGTCACACACTTATATACACGAACAAATAAAAAAAAACGTCTTAAACAGGAAAGGATACAGATATGTGTGGAGTTATGCAATGCACTAGCTGTGGAGCAGCAGTCTTCTGGGAGATGCTCTTGAGGCTACTTTGCTTCCCTATTTGAAGGCACCTCTCTGGTTTGATAGAGGAGGATGCCTGTCTCCATGCTGACCTGGCGAGGATTCGGAAAACCTCCTCCCCCACCCAGGGACCACCCAGACCATCACCAGTTCCTCAGAGGTTGCCAAGAAAAAGGAGCAGTTGGACCATGGTGAGCTCAGGGAGGGTGAGGGTGGTGGAACAGAGGCACATTCCTCCAGTTGTTCCTCTTCACAATCCATTCGCCATTCTGGTGGAGTGTGGTTCCTCTGTGGAGACACCTGCAGTGGAGATCAAGGAGGATGCTGGGAACCTCCACAAAGGAAACCCACAGGAGGGTAGCATGGACCCCAAAGGGGAAAGAAACAACTCCTCGTGAGGGACACAATCGTTAGGGTTATAGAACTGGGGTAGGGAAGGGAGAGGGAGGTAAGGTGCCTGCCCTGTGCCATGGCTTGGAGGGACAGGAAGCGAATCCTCAGGATCGTGGGAGCAGCTGCACAGGGGAGGGAGCTGGATGTCATTCTCCACCTAGGGACAAATGACCTGGCTGGGAGTGGGATCAGAGCAGTACAGTAGGAGTTTGTGGAGTTGGAGAGGGACCTTAGACAAATGGCACACACGGTAACTTTCTCAGAAGTGCTACCTGTCTATGGCATGGGTGAGGTTAGGGTACTCTGCTCCATGGGATTCAATGACTGGTTGAAAAAATGTGCAGAGCTCAGGGATTTGGCTTCATTGAGGACTGGGGGTTCAACTGAAGGGGTGCAGGCCTATACTGGCGTGATGGTCTGCATCTGTCCAGGAGGAGGACCAGGATCCTAGGTGATATGTTTAAATGCTTCATTGGCAAGCAGAATAGCAAAGACCCAAACTGAGGAAAAGATAGCCAACTCCATTAAGAAGGGGGATAAAAACTTTTATAGTTACATTAGGGAGCAAAGAAAGACCAAGGGAGAGGCCAACAGAAGGCCTGATTGTAGGGCTGAGGTGCTAGGGAAGCAGCTACACTCCAGAATTAAACTGAAAAACTGAACCTTGACTGCTGCCTACTACTTCATTTTGTGACCAGGAGTGCTACAATATTTTGATTCCTTCAAGATGTGGCAGGAGCAACTCAGAGGGTGTTGTCAGTGCAGTAAGAAGAGGAGAAGATCCCTGCAGGAGGAGAAATGGATACGGAGGTGTGACTGGCTTGCAGGGGGAGGTTGCAAAGGAGGGACTAGGCAGAGGGATTATCCAGCCAGGCTTAGGGGTAAGGCATGAGGAGGTTTAATATACCCATGAAATAGCCTTAGGAGGTGGGATCACAGTCGCACTCACTACTGGAGGTAAGATATGCGCGAAGATGATGCTTGAAATGGCCAAATGTAGGTTTCAAAATGAGTGCAGCACTAACAGAATTTAGCCAAAGGGGGGCTGTGTACCCAAAGGACCACTGCCCTTGTGTTGCATGATGAAAAGGGACTTGGAAGGTGCTTTACAAGGGCCTCTGGTGAGTCTCAGGTTGATGGAAGGACTGACACTATACTAACTGCTCAGGCTGACAAAAATGCTTACTTAGACCATACCTGGCTTGACTTTACCTTGGCTCTCAGTTGCTTAAAGAGGTCGAGCCGAGCTGAGCTAGACATCAATCTCGAGCCAAGCTCAAGCCTGGCTCTGGCTTGCCCACTTCTAGTCTAGAATTTGCACCACATTTCTAGTGCAGTTAAGCAACTTGTGACAATACATTAGGCTACCAGAAAAGTGGCCTAACTCTCGATCACAGGAGGCAGAATAGCGCAGTGGGGTAAGGCTCTAAGCTGCAGATCTGGAGACCTGGGTTTGAATCCCACAGCCACCTAGGTGCATACTGTATGATCCTGAGCAAGTCACTTAACTTCCTTGTGCTTCCAGGTCACATCTGGGAACAAGCTTCCGCTTAGTGTGCTACTCCTGGTTAAACAATGTTCCCTAACCAACATTTTGCAGCACTTTGACTCCAACTTGCATCAATGAACAAATACATGCATCACTACATAATGCATGCACAATTCTTTGTTGCAAAGCACGTACAATTGTCACAAATGTGTTGAAGTGTTTAAAAATAGCATTTTTAAGAGAGCTGTATGACTCAGTGGACTGGTAGCTGGTTACGGAGCCTTACACCTCGAGGTTACTGGTTCAAATCCAACATAGATTGGTAGTGGATGAAAGCAACTATCAATTGACAGCTCTTCAATGGCCTATGTGAAATGGATTGTGGTGGTCTTAATCCAGTTCCCAGAGGGCAGGTGCCCACATAAAAAATAAAACACCAAAACAATTGGCACCCTTGTTGTCAATCTCAAAGAGAGACCAAGGACTGAATGGACACTGAGTCTGAAAGCAACCCTGTCATCTACATGGTGGTCCCTTCTTGGCAGGGTTGAGGCCCACTGGTGAAGGAGTGTGGGGAAGCTTACACAATGATAGCCCATGCTGTACCTGACAAGTGGATAGTAGAAGACTTTAGAGGTGAGTGCTGTCAATCCATCATCTTTCAGCAGACAGAAAACAAAACTTAAAAAACAAACAAACAGCATTTTAGTTTGAAACAGGTACAACTCAAGGGGAATTATGCCTGCATGAAGACTTCTGAAAATACAGTCTTATGTCCCTAGATATGGACTGTGACCTTTTAGGGGACAGGAAATTTGTGTAAATGTTCAGCTACAGTACTTGTAATGTTCATATTGTCCAATTATTATAATATTTCACCAAATGATCCAAGTTTAACTATACCCAAATGAAATCTAATGGGAACATGTGTTTGTAATGTTTTCCTTTTATGACAATATTCTATATTATCTTTTTCATGGAACCAGAAATTTGGAGTTTTGCTTATGTTACAGCAGGGATTCAGAACTCTGAGCACTATTTATGCAGAATGGTAAATCAATCACGATATCTGAAAGTCATATAGATAGATAGATATTTTATTTATAAAGCACCCAATTCCGTAGACTCTGGGTGCTGTACAGTACAAATAAACAACAAAATACATATAAGCAGCAATTCATCATAAACTTAAAATTCTATCCATCCCATTAAAACCAGTATATCAATCACTAAAAGCTTTCTGGAATAGGTATGTCTTCAGTCCCTTTTTAAAGGCTTCCACTGAGGGGCCCTCCCTTAAATAACCAGGGAAGGAGTTCCACAGAGTAGGAACTGCCACTGAGAACGCCCTGGCCCCAGAATACCACAGCCTAACTCTGGGATCTCTGAGGAGGCGTCCCCCAGCAGAACGGAGTGCTTGGGGTGGACGGTAGTGGGTAAGGAGATCTTGCAGATAGACAGGTCCCCTTTTATGTAGGGTCTTGTAGGTCAGGAGCCCTACCTTGAAGACAATCCTCCACCTGACTGGCAGCCAGTGCAGTCTGTGGAGGACCAGGGTGATATGGTCACCCCGCGTCACCAGATGCGATTTATCATTGTCAATCATCAAATGGTGCATTATGATTTCTAAGGGAGATCTTGATCTTGATCTAACATCGCCCTCTAGATCATGATTTAATCATCAAGGACTCAATCCACAAAGGGAAAGAGGGAATCACAGGACTGTGCACTGATGATCCTGATCCACAGCACCCCCCCCCCACCAGGTCTGGGGTGGCAGTGGATCAGGACCCAGCAATCAGATGCTCAGGTCAGTGCTCCAAGGTTCTATGTCATAATGGCAATCAGTGAAAGGTGATCGTCATTATGGCAAGTGTACATCACCGTAATTCAGTTTCGGTGATGTACACCCCTGGTGACAAACAAAACAGCGCAAAGGACTCTACTTTTTAATGTTATACAGGGGGCTCTGCCCCCGCACCCTCTAATAAAAGATTCTCAACTCCAGCGGGGTGCATGTGTGGGGGGTGCAACATTGTAAAAATAAAAAAATAAACTACTCGGGCCGGGCGTAACAAAACATACCTGTGCCCAGACCTGAACCCAGCATCCTAGTCACCCCAGCCCAGTACCTACCCACCATACCATGGAGCCAGCTTGTCAGCTCACCATGGCACCACCCCTCACAAACCCTTCCACCCCTCGCTCAGCATGCTCAACCCCCCCCATGCGCATGTACATATAGCAACATCCTGTCGCTATTCGTGAACCCACGCCCCCATCTGGTCACCTTTCCTACTCCCTCGCCCTGTCGACATGCGCTGCAAGTGGGTCGCTCTTTCGACAGGCACCCACTTGCGACTAGTGCATGTCACAGGATACCATGCTCCAATCTGATCTACACAAAACAGGGACCATAGGATATGGCAGTCAGATCGCTCCTCCATGGATTGCAATATCCCCTTTATGCACAATACACACATTTACATGTATATCAATGCTCTTGTGGCTTGGAGTTAATGGGGGAAGGGCTGATCAGGCCCTGCATCCAGCAGCATGGCCGGGAGAAGAGGGGTCCATAGGTGCTATGGCAGCCCTTCAGACTGTATTGTCCATCCCCTTCACTAATTTTATGCAGCACCACTGAGGTACCCTGGGCAGGTGCAGGTATATTCCTGCCCCTGCTGTGCCCATGGGCAGGGATGAGGTGTTGAGGGGCGCACAGTTAGAGGCGTAGATGCCATGGAGTGTCCTGATGGTGTGCACACTGTACACAGGGATCACTCCACAGCTTCTCCCAGACCTCTGCATGTGTGGAGGGGCCAGAAGCCCTTTGTGGGCCAAGCATTAAAAATGTAACTTCAAATCACTAACTGATCATTATTGATTATTTCTATTGGCTTAAATCAGCTTGATGATTTTTGTTGAACCATAGAAGATCAAATAATGATCATTGATGATTACAGTATATCAGTTCCATGATGTGTTTGTAAGCCACAAAGATAATATTGATTAAAGTTTTTTTTCCATAACTATAAATCATGTCATCATTGTAGCCAATCAGGATTGTTTATTTCTAAACATTCCAGACACTGTCATAATCATAAGCAGATGTCTCATGCAAACAATTCTAAATTCTGTAGTTCTAAATATAGTTGGCACAGTCCATTTTCCGTACAGAGGTTTCTCTTACTGTACTTTGAATAATAAAACTACCTACAATATGGCTGGCCTGTCGGTGCAGCAGTAGGGCCACTGCTCGTAATGCCCATGACCTGGGTACAGGAATGAGCCTGCGTCATAGGAGGCCAGCTGGGGGAGGAGAATTGAGCATCCCAATGGACTCTCTCTCCTCCGGGGGAAAGGGAGCTGTGTCCTGCAGCAATGCTGTCACCTGTAGATGTATGGGTGGCAGTGTGCTTGGACACAAGGAGGGAAAAACGCCCTGCAGCATGTCGTGAGAGTCTGCTGATGCACACTCATGTCGAGGACCTAGTCCAAAATGTTAGCTTTCCTACGGGGTCAGGGGAAGACAGAACAGAAGAAAGGGGAAACTAAATAAAAGGTTTATCCCCTCCCCACCTGTACCCCCTTGAAGGTCAACATACCCCACCTGCAGAAAGAATTAAAAAAATGCCTACAGTATGAGGGCTTCACTAGCTCACATCACTCTCTTTCCATATCAGTTGTATAAAACCTGTAGTTTTATTTATTTTTTATTTTTTTTTACTTTTTCAGAACATTCTGATATCTTTTGGTCAGATCTTTTTGATAAATTCATTGTTTGTCTGCCTCAGCTCCCTGAGATCTTCTGACAATTTATATATTTAGTTAGTTTTTTAAGTTATCTGGTTGTTTTTGCTCACCAGGTATGTACACTAGGGAATCAAAATGCTTATTTTCTATAATAACAATGGAAACCTAAAAACTCTATTAATCATTTCAGCGTCTGCAAAATTCCCACGCTATAGTTTGGTTTTACTTTTCTTAGTTAGCATTCAATTGCACCACTCATACTGGTTCAGCCATTTTATCAGTTTTCAATGGTTTAGCCCAATTCAAGGCCACACAAAACTGGACACTTTGGCCCAGCAAAATTGCGCTGCCATGTGAAACTGCAGTTCTCAGAACCTGGAGCACACCACAGGCGGATGAGTCTCCCCTGCAATAACACTGTAGTATAAATCACTGATAGCACCTCTTGACATAGCATCAAGCTGACATTTACTGTTACATTCCCAAAATGCATATTATAATTGCTACAAAAGCACAATAATATCCAAACATTCTGGAACCCCTCCCACACCCATACTTCCAAGCATTCCCAACAGTGTAGCAGCACTGCTTACTACACCATTGCTTATTTCTGGCTGTACCCCCTGTCCTTCCAGGCATTCCCTTGCTAGCAGCAGACACACACGCTGCACAATTTATTTATTTATTTTTATTTATTTAGTTTTTGTTGACCGGGTAAGTGCACTAGACAAATCCTACCTATTTTCAGGCACGACTCAGGGGAGGGAGATACAGATGAAAGCCAACTGACCTTGAACCAGATTAAGCTGTTGGTGGTATTTTTAGTGAACAATAATGGAGAACCCATCCCAGAAAGCATGACACACACACACACACACACACACACACACACACACACACACACACTGAGTAATGCTCATACTGCAGCTCCTTGCTCCATTTCCATGGACTCATGATGCACATGGAATTTTTGTTTTAACCTATTACTGCAAAGTGGTCTTTTAGGCCACTTTTTGGTACAACGTTTGATTCACAATTAAGCCCCTGGTGTTTTATACTGTACACTGTATCCATATTAACTGAAATCAGACCAGAAACAAGATTTGAGTCAATCAGTGTTTTAAAATTAACCTATTACTGTTATATTACAATCACCTTTTAAAGTGGACATGCGGTAGGTATGAGAAGTTGCTTTAATATTTTGAGGTTTGAGAGTTTTTGCCGATGACAAGTTTATTGTGAAGGCAAAGACAGTGTGGAGGGTTCAGCTTAAGCTCCCATGGAATTTTTTTTCTTTAGTAGTAAGACTGTGGCAAAAAAGTACATATTTTATTTTAAGCATTTACTGTTTCTGCCCCTCCAATATTTTATCTATTTATTTTTTTACTAGGGCGCAGATATTCAAAAGGGTTGCGCATGGCGCAACAGTGTTGTGCCACGTGCAACCCACTGATGCACCCTGGCGTGATATTCAAATGAGGATTGTGTCAGACAATCCTGATGCACCGGAGCGATTGCGCTGTGTGTGCAGCGCAGGTGGGCGTGTTCCATGGTACTCTGCACATCCCGATATTCAGCCTGGGATGTGCTGAGTCCATGCATGTAACCCCTACTATGCCGCACACAGGAGCCCAAAAAAAAAAAAAAAGTGAACACGAAGCTGGCCACCACAGGTGAGCCGCCATGCTGCAGGGTGCAACATGGCCTGCCACCAGTGGTGGCTACCCGAGTTCGGCTGCACCTGGCGGTGCCCCCATGCCTGATCACGGGCATTTGTACAATAAAATAAGTTCCTATATACTTGGTGGTCCAGTGGACCGCTGTCAGCCCGATAGCGGGCATTTGTCAAATTAAACTGACATCCAATATCCCTGATGGTCCAGTGGACTGCTCGCAGCCCGACCGTGGGCATTTGTAATATTCACATACAGTCCAATATCCCTGGTGGTCCAGTGGACCGCTGTCAGCCCAATCGCAGGCTTAAGTATTAATAAAATAAATCCCTATATCCCTGGTGGTCCAGTAGACTGCTGTCAGCCCGATCGCAGGCTTAAGTATGAATAAAATAAATCCCTATATCCCTGGTGGTCCAGTGGACCGCTGTCAGCCCAATCGCGGGCTTACAGTAAGTATAAATAAAATAAATACCTATATCCCTGGTGGTCCAGTGGACCACTCGCAGCCTGATCGCGGGCATTTATATTAAAAAAATAATTGCATCCAATGTCCTTGGTGGTCCAGCGGTACCCCCTCCCTACCCGCCCACTGAGCCCCACCGCCCCGCCTCCAGTCAGCCGGGCGGTGGCAGCAGTCCACCCACCTGCCACCCCACCACCCACTGACTGACACCATAGGGCTGTACGCCCATTGGTCCACAACGTGAGCCAATGGGCATGCAGCCCGTACAGTACTTCACATTCCAGATATGTGAATGGATCCATTCTAGGGTGAACCAGCATGCAACAGTCATTGTTCACTGATCTTGTAGGACAATGGATGTTCAAAAACAGCTCAAAATATTGATAAAAGACTTAGGCTAGCCATATTAAAAGGAACGCTCCTTTTAAATTATTGCAATCTGAAAAAGCATGTTACAAGGCAGAATAAAAAGGGTTAGCTTATCTAAAATGGAACAGAAGGGTACTGTATACAGTAGGTTCAGAATTTTCACCATTACATGCACTGCTGCTTTAAGTCTAGAGACACGTCAGTGCTTCCCTAGAAAATAGTAGCCTTTCTAAGCTAATAGGCTCCAACACCTATGAACCTGTGTGTGGGTGGTTCACTCTAATTTTGCCTAGACTTGTTCTAAAGATAGTTTATCATTTCCACTTTGTCAGCATTAGATAAGCAGATCATCACAGGATTCAATTGTCTCGGCAATCTCAAGTTTCAGTCTCATCCAAAGTAACTCCTTCTTATCTAACTCAACAGCCTGTGACCTCTCCAACTCAATTGCATTTTAATACATCAATTAACACAATCTCCATTCTTTCTTATACCTTAGTACTACATTACAGCTTTGCAACACGTCATTTTCTATGAAATGGCTTCTGAAAATCAAGATTCTGTAACCAACTGTGTATATTTCCGGGCCTCTTAGCTTAGAATTCATCCAGTATGATCGCTATTGCTCTTTGTACAGTACAAGAAATGCAGGCTGTGTCCATTTACCATATTTTTTGTCCCGGTAACTTCATGGTTTTATTTAAGGGAAACTGTACTGCTTGTATTGACAAGAGATGACAGCTCCACTAGTCTGCAGAACTATCACCATCTAAGATCACATCCTCCAGAGTAAAGGGTAGCAAGTAGGGAAAGGGAAGTGATATTACAGCTGTAGCCATGGCAATGGTAGTTGCCATCTAATAGACAAAAATAACCATGTGCCATGGCTTGCAATGACTCACTAGAGATGAAAGAAAATCAGCTCTTGGTGGGCCTAACAAGTGGGTTTGCAAATAAAAGCAACGGCATGTCAATTAGGAGTACAATGGCCAGTCCTGAATCCCCACATTCAATCACCATAGTCGACATAATCTACAAACAAGATTTACAGATATGTTAGCCAGGAACAGAACAGTTATGTCTACTTATGCCTAGCCACATCTAATGACATCATTAAACAACAAAGACATGTCTACCATTGCACAGGGCACTAGTGAGGCCTTAGTGAAATTACTATACACAGTTTTGGTCACTTCAGTACTGGCAATACTGCAGAGATAAAGAGGGCACAACACAGGGCTATATAAATAATCAGCATGATGGGGGCTGATCTATGTGAAGAGACTGGAGTCCTTACATTTATACAGGAGAGTCATAATGGGCCCTATTCACTATGGGGTGGGTAATACACACGCTGGAGGAGTGTAACTGGCCTGCAGAGGTCCGCATCTGCGGACAGGTGCGTGCTGGTGGTATTCACCACTGGCCACCACCTGTCCACAATCCCACCCCCCTCCCAGCATGCAGGACTCTGCAGGGTGGCCAGGGATGGAGTCATGAACCCAGCCAAACATCCAACTGGATGCCTGGGCCGGGACCCACAATAGATCCAATATGTGGCAGGGCAGGCGTTGGCAGCACACCCCAAGGATGACTGAGGGCTGGCAGCTGTGGTGGTGTGAGGAGGGCAAAGCCGCCGGCCCTCTGATGGCATAAGAGAGGTGCACAGGGATGGGGTGGGGGGATGGCATTTGGCTGTGGGGAGGGGAGGCACTGTACCCTGCCGTTAGTGGGGAGGTGGGCAGGTGGTGCCGTCCGGTGGGGCGGGAGCAGCATCCATGACCTGTGCCCCTGTGGGGGGGATGTCCTGGGAGAGGGGACCAATGTGTGCTGGGGTGAGTGGAAGGCACCAGGTGGCCGTATGCAGTGGCTCCAGAGTGTGGGTGGGCTACTTGCCCTGTTGTTGGCAACTCCCGATGTGGTCACAGGGCACATAGGAGGCTCACGGCAGGGTTCTCCCTGGCATAACCTGCACCCCCTGCATACCCCCATGGCCAGCACTATGTGCCTTGGTGCATGGCACATAGTGCTGGCATGCCCCCTGCCTGCCCCAGCATGTTGCGGTCTGTGCAGCTGGGGGAGCAGGTGCATTGTGGCTGAGTGCCCCCCACTTGGTGCATCCCATGTGGGGGGTGCGCAATGGGTGAAGAGTGGCTAAGCACCCCAGATATGCGCATGTAGCCACTCCACTCCATTTGTGCATAGGTCCCAATGTTGGCATTTAAAAGAGGAAGGTTTTTTTCTCTAGACAACAATAATGGCACAAACTCTGGGACAGTTTCTCAATAACCCACACAGAAAGGATCTGAATAGCAGATAAATATGGCCTCATCTTTCAGTTGGTGAAGCAGACACCCTCTCCAATTGACGGGAAAACTGTTGCTGTGCATAGCAGAATGACAAGATAAGAAACTTGTTTTGATAATGATTTTTTTTAAATCCTGACCCAAATAAATGAAGGCCACAGTATCAATATTAGAGGAGTTGCAGAAATGTCAGACACACATTGAAGAGTAGGAAGCAGATGAGGACATGGTACTGGAGCCATCAGAGTGGCAGGTAAGAGAAGCAGAGGTAGAGAAGGATGGGCATGACAGGAGGAGGAAGAAGAAGAAAGAGAGGTAGAGAGGGTAGGGGAAGCACATGTGTAACAGGAAGAGGCAGAACCAGAAGAGGAGGAAGATGAGACAAAGGGAGAATTGGAAGAGGTTAAACGTGTGATGCCATCAATTACACCACCAGTGAATACAAGTAATTATGAGTGCGAAACTCTGCACTACAGGCCATCAAAAGCGATGATGGCAACACTAAAAAGAGTAGGAAAGAGGAAAGCAGGGAAATAGGAAGCTCAGCGTCCCCACCATTGACTCACAGTTCTAAACCACCTACTGCCACTGCTGCTTCCCATCCCCAGCAGTGGAAATTCACAGTATCCTAAAATATGGGAACACAGAAATCATGTCGGCAGATGGTGACTGCTTGATCCATCTAGTCTGCCTGTGTTTCTGCCCCGCACCCTATTTAGACTGCACCCTGATGTGTCCACAATGTCTGTCCCATGTGAGTCTGAACCTGCGTACCGTCTTGGATTCCACCACCTCCTGAGGTAGGCTGTTCCATGGGTCTATGACCCTTTCTGTAAAGATGTACTTCTTGAGGTTGCTTTTAAACCTGCCTCCCACCAGATGCAAGTTGTGCCCCCTTGTACGTGCACTTCTGTTTTGCTGGAAGAGGTTTCCTGCTTGTGTTGTGTTGAGTCCCTTAATGTACTTTAAAGTTTCGATCATGTCCCCTCTGTTTCTTCTCTGCTCAAGGGTGTACAGATTTAGTTCCCTGAGTCTTGCCTCATATGGCTTTTCATGCAGTCCATGCACGATCTTTGTAGCCCTTCTCTCTACCGTCTCCAGGTGGTCTATGTCTTTTTTGAGGTGAGATCTCCAAAACTCGCTGAAGTACTCTAAATGTGGCCTCACCAAGGACCTGTAGAGAGGAATGATAACCTCACTCTTTCTACTTTTAATTCCCCTACCAATGCATCCAAGGATGCCACGTGCCCTCTGTGCTGTCTTTTCACACTGTTTTCCAAACTTTAAGTCATACACAATGACTACTCCAAGGTCACTTTCTGTCTTTGTTTCCTCTACCTGATGCCCTCCCAGTGTATACTTTATCCCTGGGTTTCTTTTTCCTATATGCATAACCTTGCACTTCCTGGCATTAAACTTCAACTGCCAATCCCTGGACCATTTCTTGAGTTTTTTCAGGTCCGCTTCCATACCTTTCACTCCCTCCTGTGTTTCTACTCTGTTGCAGTTTTGTATCATCTGCAAACAGGCAAACCTTCCCCTTTCAAGTCATTTTCAATATCCCAGATAAATATGTAAACAGGCTAGGTCCCAGCAGAGACCCCTGTGGAATGCCTGTGATCACTTTGCTTTCCCTTGATAATGATTCATTGACAAGCACTCTCTGTATCCTATCTTGCAGCCAGATGGTGATCCATTTCCCTATCTTATGGCTGACTCCTGTATGCTCTAATTTGTTAGCTAGCCTTCTGTGGGGGACAGTGTTGAAGGCTTTGCTGAAGTCCAGGTACACAATGTCCACTGTTCCTCCCTGGCCGACTGCTCTGGTGACCCAGTCAAAAAAGTCAATCATTTTGGTTTGACAAGAGCGTCCTGTTGTCAAGCCATGTTGCCTGGGGTAAATCTTTCTGCTATCCTCCAGGTACTTCACTATCCTCTCCTTTAGCAACGACTCCATAAAAACAATCACCTTGCAGTCGCTGTCCAGTTCCTGCAGAAGAACACTTCCAGATCATTGAAACAGTTAGTAGAGAACTAATGAAAGCCTTCTCAGATTATAATTATTCTACAGGTGATCTCACAGCTCCATTGAATTGTTTTACTGAATGAGAGTGGAGAACATTGGTGTGTATCCGATAGAATTTTGAGGACAACAGTTCTGGACAAATATTCAATAGGAGAACATGGCATTATACTAAAAAGCCAAGCCTGACTTGGGTCATGGCTGGGGCCAGTTGCTGAAGGAAACAAGCTGTGGTGGTGATGTTGGGGGGGGGGAGGATAAGGCAATTTATTAAGTTCCGGCCAGAGAACCCAACATATACATATGCAGATACAGGCACTGCTTTACAAGAAGTCTGGAAACTGCCAGCCAGAACCAAACCTTGCAGTGTTAGTATACCAAAACAAACTACACTGCCAATGTCATTACAGGCCTGAACTCGACTTCCACATAATAACCCAGGTTCTGTCTGTAGAAATAACTCAACTCATTGCAGAGATAATGGCCCATAATCTTCTGCTCAGCTTCAGTTTCAGCTTCAGATCTTCAGTAGGTTGTCTTCAGTATTTATGATGCTGTGCATATCAAGATGGGAGCACTTATGAAGGAAGTGGAGAGATGTTATGTATATTTCAGGAGTGATATCTGGATGAGGAGTGTAAACAAAGCCTTCCTATGTCTCACTGCTCATTGGGCAGTCCACAAATTAAGCACTGTCAGTCCTGCCACCCCCAGCACACATACTACCTTCTGCAGGAGTTGTATTAAAGCAACTAGCCACACAGAGGCACAAAAATAGAGGAGTTGCCTTACATTAATCAGAACAGACAGCACTAAAAGCCATACCCAAGTGTGGTTCTGGACTCAATTTGCACTCCATGTGCAAAACATTTTCTTTACTTACCATTTACTGCAGAACAATAGACTGTATCAGGCCAGTTCTGCTAACTTCCAAGATGATGTTTTCTGTACCTACAAATCCCAGAATCCCCTGCAGCTGACATCAAAGCAGAGCTGAAGCAGTGGGACATTCAATAACCTGCAGTGCATTTTAGAGTTTTTGTAAGCTCAGATCTTTTGTTTGCTGGTTCCATTGTCCTATTAGGGCTAAGCACAGCCACAAAGGACTGTACTTAGCCCTGGGAGAACAGCAACCTGATGCTGAGGTTGAGGAGATCTAGGTACCAGAACTGCTTCAGCTTTCTGGAGGGGTGGGGGGGGCACAGAACAGCCTAAGTTTTTAGTTCTCCCATGAGGCAAACAGATCCATTAAAGAGGTTCCCCACTGGGAGAACAGTTGATCTACCACCTCCTGATTCAGGGACTACTTGTTCAATGTCCCTCTGACCTGACAGAGAGCATCCACAAACTGGTTGTTCTCTCCAGCAACATTAATCACCAAGAGATCTGCCTGCTGCCTGTGCATGAGGGTCCAGGTGTGGAGAGCCTCCTGACACAAGGGAAAGGAGTGCATCATGCCCTGTCTGTTCATGTGGAATATGGTGGTCATATTGTCTGTCTGTCTGGATCTGGACAACCTGACCCCAAATCAATGAAGCAGATTTCATCAGAGCCAGATGCACTGCATAGAGTTCCAGGAGGCTGATGTGGTACTGAGACACATGGGCTGACCAGAACCCATGGACCCTGTGGTCTCTCAGCTGAGCTCCCCACCCCACCAGGAGAGCATCACATGAGCATGACAGATGGCTCCAGGCAGACAAACAGCAGTTTTTCCTTCAAGGTCTGGGAACACAGCACCACTGGATGGCATGCCACATCAGCTGGGTCACCAGGACTGGCTGGTAAGGTGATATAGGCATTGGGACCACTACCAGTCCAGCTCCCACTGAAGGGGCCCATCTGCCAATGACCCCAATGGACCATGCTGGTAGAAGCTACCATAAGCACAAGCAGCCACAGGAATTTCAATGGTGGGTGAAAGCATCCAACCAGAAATGACCCAGCAAAGGAGGTGAGATCCAATGCCCAGTCCAGAAGGAGGTAGGCCTTGGCCTGAAGGGACTCTAGATCAGCCCCAAGGAACTTGAACACCTGTGAGGAGGACCAGCTCTGACTTCACTGGGTTGATCAGAAGGCCCATGTTATGACAGATCTGGAGGGCACTGCCTCCTTGGACGTACCAGCAAGCAGCCAGTCATTTAGGTATGGATATATCCTGATGCTGCCACCACTGCCATACATTTGGTGAAGACCATCAGTGCAGATCAAAGGCCAAAAAGCATGACCTGAAACTGGTACAATACCCCTCTGCCTGGAACCAGAGGTACCAGTGGTGGAACAGACAGACTGGGATGAACATGTCCTGGAAACCCATGGAGCAGAACCACATCCCCTGCATCAATGATGGCATGATCTGATTCAGAGTGACCATCTGGAACATGTGCTTTTGCATGAATCTGTTGAGATCATGTAGGTCCAGTATATGGCACCATCTCCTTGTCCATTTTGGAACCAGAAAATACCTGGACATGTAGCCCTATATGGCCAGACTGTCTGGAACCCACTATATTGCTTTGCACTCTAGGAGCTGAGCACTGTTAGCCTTTAGCATGGACAGCATGTCATCCAACACCATGGACTACCAAGCAGCTCAGGGTCAGTATGGTGGGACAGCCTCAAAGTCCAGAGGCAAACCCTTGCCCACCACTTCTAGGATCCACTTTTCTGAGGAAATAATGGACCACTGCAGAAAGAACTGGCATGTCAACCCCCAATAGGGAGCAGGGACAGGGACTGGAAAGAAGGGGGATTGGGACCACATAACCCATCACTTTGGAGCCTTGGATGGGGCTCCAACTTGCAACTCTGCCACTCCCCCTCCTTTTCTGACCCTGGCCACTGAACCTGGATTTCAAACACCAATGCTGAAACAGCTCTTGCTGTGGCTGTTGCTGAGGGTGTTGTAACTGAAAGCCCTGAAACAAAAAGGTCTCCCTCTCATGCATGGATGGTTTCTGTCTTTCTGAGATGAAGACACAGAATTCAGGGTGGTAGTGGACTTTTTGATACACGTGAGATATACTCCCACCCCAAGACCAAAGAGATCATTGTTCAGGAATGGGACATATGCCAGCTTATGCTGGGTGTCTAATGTGATGATGGACAGCCTCAGCCAGACCCTAAGGCTAATGGAAACTTCTGTAGCCACAGTACGGGTGCAGGCGTTATCCATGTCCAGAGCCATTTGCAGCTGGTGCTTAACCAGCATGTAGTTAAGGTGCTGGATCTGTGGGGCAACTTGCTGCTTATCTTTGGAAAGTAGAGGGAGTAGGTGCCCAATCATCCCAAAAATGGAATGGCCAAAATTTTCCATAACCACAGTGTAGCTGGCCTACTAGAGACCAAGCAAAGAGGCTGCATAAGTCTTCTTTGCTGCATTGACTACTTTATTGGACTCCTTACTGGATGGCTTATCCTCATCATCTTGGCTGTACAACTTACAAAAGGCCTAGTCTGAGACCAGGCCCTCTACAGAGGGGTAGTCCAAGAACCCTGAGAGGGTGCTCAAAGGGACCATGTACTTGTGGACCAACAGGGTGGGGGGGCATCGAGCAGGATGCTGGGCACTGCTCAAGTTTAAGTGCCAGTCCCAAAATGTCCTTGGTCAATGGAAGGCAGTACCAGGAAAGTGACCCTATCAAGGAGGTCAGTGAGTGGGTATGTAACCTGCTTCCACACCAGTTCCAAGAAGACCACCATGGACTCTGACATCAGGTGCAAAAATGCTCCAAAGAAAGTTGAGCCCAATGAGATAGCTCCACCATCTGTAGAGTCTTTGTTCAAAGAGATGGGTCCTACCCGAGGTGTCAAGGACTCACCCTCCAAGTCCAATGATTCCCTGAAGACCACACTTGGCCTCTTCTAACCATTGACCACCCTTGTGTTCTCCTCAGGAGTTTCCACTTAGAGGTGGTCTGGTAGTCTGGTAGTAGGGTGGAATTCCTTGGGGAGAGCCCCAAGCTGAGACTGCGGTGGAGGGAGTTCCACCACCAGTGGAGAAGAAGCAGACATCCCAGTCTGTTGGGTCAGAGACAAGAACAGCTGGAGGAACCAAAGGACTATCAGCCCTAGGAGAAAAGCCCTACCTATCACTGCAATACTATAGACCACTGCTGCCACATGAGGTCTTTATAGTGTCTATGAAGACAGGGCGGACACCGATCATCCCAGGAGGATGAAGACATTGATGACCATCGGGATTGATATTTCCCAGTCAAGTAGATCAAGAATGTGAATGGCACGTTGACCACTCCTCGACCATTGACCTAAGGGTCAACAGTGATGCGTGTTTACTGGGAGCTCCAAACAGATGACCTGCTTTAGCAGTGAGACAACCATGGGCCTTGAAGGCACGACCATGGGGATAGGCACTTCCGGAGGAAGCTCAGCAAGGGGCACCAACTGATCTAGATCCATGGAGTGATGAATGGGAGGACTGGGGTCTGAGAGATCGACAGCTCCTCGTCAACCTCCTCTGACAGCCAATCAATCCATTGAAGTAGTAGATTATCATTTCCATCCAAACTAGGACAGCTATTTGATTACACTGTTACAGTTCCTGCAACGTTTCCCATGCATCCTGCTCAGATAAGTTGCTAGACTACCACAGTAATTGATTAAACGTACTGTACATCTGATCAAAACTACAACTTATAACAGAAAAAAGCATGCAGTCCCCAATGTTTATATGGTATAACAGTCATATGTTATTAGCTTCCCAAACAAATGTGTTTTAACAGTAATTCAATGGCCTATGCAGCCAGTATAGTGGTATGCTTGTGCAACTGTGTAACTTAGGTTTTGGCCATTCACACTCTCTATTCCAGAGGAATTACCACCCTGTAGGAGTACCAAAGGCAAGGAACCTTCTAGAGGGTTAACCCCTAGAGGTGCCGTGGGATGATTCCCTTGGCTAAAGGTACCTTAGGAAGTATCCCAAGGAGAGAGGCGTTGCCTCTGGAGAACGAGGGGAGGATGGAGGGGCAAAGAAAAAAGTGTGTCAGAAGGAGGCTGAGGGAACTGCTTACATAGCTCAGGAAGTCGAAGTGGCTGGCTGCTTGTCTATTGAACCAAAGGTGGAGCCTTCCAGTTTAATGGCCTATGCAGCCAGCATAGTGTTATGCTTGTGCAACTGTGTTACTTAGGTTTTGGCTAGTCACACTCTCTATACCAGAGGAATTTCCACTCTGTAGGGGTACCAAAGGCAAGGAACCTTCTAGAGGGTTAACCCCTAGAGGTGCCGTGGGACGATTCCCTTGGCTAAAGGTGCTTTAGGAAGGAGCCCCAAAAAGGAAGTAGTAGCATGAAGCATATATGCAATGAGTAGTTGTGAGACATAGTAATGGATAAAGCATCAGGCAGCTTGATAACTTAATGGGATGCACAGGTTAGCAATAGCAAGAGTTTGATGGGTTGCAAGAAGGAATGACGGGACCTCCTAAGGAGAGAGGGAATGGCAGTAGGGACACCCTTCCCCTCCATCCAATAGTCTATCCTGCGTATGGAATTAGGGAACACTACTCTAACTAACAGTTATGACCTGAAACATGGAGGAGAGAAAAAAAAACCCTTGAGGAGGAAATCTCTGGGGATCCAAGACCTAGGTCGCCTTCCCTCTAGGCTTGGGATATTTTATTTAGTGACAGCTCTGCTGCTGCAATTTGGAAACCCAATTTAAGGGAGGTGGAAAATATTCCAATTTGGAGAAAATCTCTCACTCTATCCTTCTAACAGGAATGCCGTGGAGGGTTGTGAGCAGCTATGCTCTGCAACAAGCCACCTCCAAGGCAGGAGGAGGAGAGTAATAACCACCAAGACACTCACCTGGCCTACCAATCTAAAAAACTAATCAGGTGAGCCAGAGGTGGTTATAGGGAGAATAGCTTTGAAGGGTGCCTCCTCACTTGGGCACTAAAAGGGCCCCCGTGAGATGCCCCAGCCCTTCAGAGCTGAGTCTTAACTACTACAACTTGAGGTGCCATCAGTGCGGTTGACAACTGAAGGTCCACCCGGAGTGAGGACATTCCCAGCTGTGGGCCAGGAGAGAAGGACGCCACCCCAAGCTTCGCATGCTCAAGCTGAGGACTCAGGTGCAGAACGAGACCATCAGCTGCAGGGAAAAACCTGTGCCAGAATGGTATGGCCTGCATGTCCCAGGGACTGATGAGGAGCTGAATGAGCGTTGAGTGCTGAGACTTTGCAGGGCAAATGTCAGGGGAGCATTGAGCAATGATGACATAATCAGGAGTTGGTCTGGAGGTAGTTGAATAAGGCAGGGTAATTCAGTAGGGCAGGGTAACAATAGTCGGACCTGCATGTAGGTCAGTAAATGGTAGGAACAGACAGGCCTGCATGTAGGTCTGCATAACATAGTAGCAATGGTGGGACATGAACATAAGGGGAAAAGCAGCATTATGACAGTGGAGCAAGCCAGCCAGGCATTCAAAAGCCAATGAAGGTGACAAATACTCTGGGGATTTTTGGTGGCAGAGACAGAATGTTTAACATAAGTCTTTAGCCACATGGGGCCATGACTCCCCAAACACTTCCAAGTACCCACCATAGCAAAAACAAGAAAGTAATGGAAGGGGTCAAGAACCACATGCAAATATTGAAGCTAGTTTACAGCATCAGCAGTAGCTTAGCTGACCTCAGATTATAACAGCAGTGTACAAACATGGAACAGCATCAGCACTGAGCAACTATGAGTGGTAGTATTGTATAAGCCTGGAATGGAGGGGAGCACAATGCTCTGAAAGCAGTTATGACTACGTGGGAGATAGATTAAACTGTGAAAACATGATTGAGCTGCAAAGCAAGGATTCAGAGGGAGCCTGAATCAGGTGAAAACAATTAGGTGTGTAGCATGGTGACCAGTTTGGGTGGAGTAGAACACAAGTACTGATAGCAATAACAATGTGGGTAACTGAAAGCAAGTAGCTTGAGCTCTAAACGAGCAAATGGTAGGAGCTTAGAAACCAAATCCCCCCAAAAATAAAACAAAAACAAAACAAAACTAAGACACACCAACACAGAAGAAACAGGGAAGGGACAAAACCAAGCACACAGCCGGAGGCAAAATACAAGCCAGAAGAGGAGAAGAACAAAATGCAGCGCCCAGCAAAAAGAAGCAGCAAGGTGGGAGGGAAGGGGGCAGGCCCCAGCCAGCCAGCTGCAGAGAACAAACGGACTGAGTCTCTGGCTGGCAAAGAAAAATATGGTTCAGAAGGAGGCTGAGGGGAACTGCTTACATAGCTCAGGAAGTGGGCGTGGCTGACTGCTTGTCCATCAAACCAAAGGCCGAACCTTCCAATTGAAGGCAGCACTGAGTTTAAATAACAAACTACAGTATATTTAAATAATTTCTTAGCGTTTTTGTCACATCACAATGTTCTGAAATTTGATTAAAATTGTTCAAGCAAAAAGATGGAAACCCCCCATAAAGAAGTAGAAGAAACAGCCCTGTTTTGGTTAGCTACTGCTCTGCAGTTAACAGGCACATTTACATTAACCTTGCTGACATGCTTCTATCTATACCACTCACATGCCACAACACCTGTAGAGCTACCTACTGCTTTTTACATAACAAGCGTTGTGTACCACCGCAGGGTCATCAGTGAGCTTCCCACATTTTGTACAAGACTTATGTCTTTGCTACGCTCTACCTATCATCCCCATAGTGAAAAACTAGTTGGGATGTATGAGTTGATTAAAAAAAAACAAGTAAAATGTTACTTGTAACTTGCAACATAAATTTAAAAATATATGTTCAAGGTCTGCCTCAACTTTCTGTTACTTGTGAGCATTCCCAACTGTGCATCTGTCAGGCACCGTGATAGCTCCCCTTGTGCACTAGAAGTGCAAGGTTCACTCTGAACAACAACATGGCTAACTTTTATACCAAACAAAGCTGAAGCTGAAAAATATGAGGCTGCATTCTGCAGTGTGCTTGTCTTTAAGCCTTGGGAAGGAAGTTGGTACTTTTGCAGCACCTGGAGAAGCATCACACAGTAGCAGGAATGGTGTGGGGTACCACAGGGCTGCACCATTGCAGACAGAGCAGTGTGTTTAGTTAAAAATGCCTGCATTGGTATGCGAACTCACAAAAGTAGGGATTGTCCTGCACTGCAATGCAGCAAGTTGCAACTCTGTGCAGGCTGTTTACACAGCCCAGTCTGCACCCTTACACCTCACCTGCATTGCTTGTGACAGCGCAGATCATTCCAGGTAAATGTGTCTTTAAACATCCTCTCAACTGGCCAGCAGTTTCCTGGGTGCAGCAGGAAATTGTTCAGGGGCAGACCATTCTAGGGGTGGACCAAATTTCAGTATATAGGGTCCTATGCACAAACAGAAAAGATGCCTATGTGCCACATATCTGAGGTGCGTAGATATCCTTAAGTGTGATGCCAGGCAACGGGAGTCCCATGGACCCCCAGCGGCATTCAACAAAAGCGCTCAAGGCACTTACGCACCCGCTGCCAAGGCAATCTGAGGAACACAGTGCTGGGGGCATATCAGCAGTGGGCCTGCACTACACGGCAATCACAAAGCTGCGTAGTGCCAGGCTCAGGGGCACTGTGTATGGCTGCCGAGACCAGATGTAACCCGGTACATGCCCCTATGCTTTCCAGCCACTGGGTGCGGCAGCACCACAAATCTGACCTCCATGCTGCCCCAGCCCACTGTGCTACAGGGGAGGGCTGGGGCAGTGGCTCAGGTCACTGCCTGATGGTGTGTGTCTGCTGTGCCACTATACATGGCTGTCCCCTCACTCCATGCGCCCTCCACAAGAGCACTAGAGATCCACTCAGGTACCTGGTACAGGTATCCGATTGGATGCCCACCAGGGTCTGCAGCTCCACCCTGACCACCCGTGCTACAATGTGCGCCATGGGGGCGTGGCCTTGGACAGGCACCCAGCGGGTGCTAGCTGTAATGCATACAGATTACCCTGCACCTGTCCAGGGCTGCTTAGGTGCGTGGGCGGGGTACATGCCTCAGGTATGTATTACCCACCCTTTCATGCATCGAGCCCATAGTGTATTTGTTCCACTATATCATTTTTTTGTTGCAGTATAAAGCGTATGTAGCATGTTTCAATATATAGAGGATTTGTTTTACTGTACAGCATATTTGTTTCAGTATATAGTTTATGTAGATTTTTCAATCCATAGTGTATATATTTCAATATATAATGTATGTGTTTAACTATACAGAGTATTTGTTTCAGTATACCGATTATGTAGATTTTTTAATGTGTTCTGTATGTATTGCAATAGACAGTGTATATGTAGTTCAATATGTGTCATATCTGTTTCAGTATATCGTATATGTGAATTTTTCAATGTGTAGTGTATTTCAATAGAGTGTATATATTTCAATACATAGTGTATTTGTTTCAGTACACAGTGCATGTGGATTTTTCAATATATAGTGTATTTGTTTTAGTATGTAGTGTACTGTATGTGGATTTTCCAGTCTGTACGTATGTATCCCGGTAGTGTACGTGTTTCAATACATAGTGTATTTGTTTCAGAATATTGTTTTTGTGTGTGTGTGTGTGTGTGTGTGTGTGTATTTTCAGTACTCAATATGTGTATTTCAGTAGCTAGTTTATGTATTTCACTATATAATGTGTGCATTTCAGTACATAATATATGTGTTTCACTATGACATAATACATTTCAGTATATAGTGTATGCATTGCACTATATGATGTATGTATTTCACTATATAGTGTATGCAATTCACTGCATAGTGTGTTTCATGATATGATGCGTATAGGATGTATACATATCACTATATTGCATTTGAATTTTACAATATGATGTATATAGCTGGAGGTTCTGAATTATGTCCATAATGGTATCCCATAGTGTCTCCTCTTAAATCTCCTGTTCTCCATTTCGAGCAACCCCAAGCAATGCCAAATCAAAATTGCAGTCACAATTTGAGCAAATATTTGTGTATTCATCGTAAACATAGTATATGTTAATCTCCTGTAGTAAATAAGCTTAAGAAGAGCCTTTTAAACCTTTTCCAGTTTATATTTCAACATATTCAAACTGACAAGTCACTCAGAAACACAAATGCTCAATTCTTGAGGTCCAGTAATGCCATTACAGTTAGGGTTGAGAAGACATTTTAATGTTAAATCACATGTTTCAGCCTCTTACAACTTGGCCTACATTCAAGCTAGGGACTTCAACATTGGCATGCACACCCTTCATATTAGGTTCATGGAACCTGCCAAAATTGGTACACTGTAATAAATGAATAAACTGAAATATGAGTATATTTTCTTGTTTTAAAAACAGTGTTGAAGTAAGTGTAATGCAAAACTGCCTAAAGCAATGGATCGAACCCTTGGAGCATCACACCGCACAATCATCAAGATTAAGGAGAATACGTACCCTAACATTACTAGGGCTGTGCATGGACCATACATTATTTCCAAAATACCATGAACACTGGAGTTTCTGAATATTCAGAACTAAAGACAAATAGCCTACTATTCATGAGATATTCGTCTTCAAGAAATAAACTACAAAATAAAAAAAAACTTTTCTCCCTCCCCAGGAGGCCAGGGTTATTCTCCTAGTCACCCTTCTTCCACCTTTGCGATATACAGATGTACCCATCCACCTCCCCCTTATCCAATGTCCCACATAGCACAAAATGTTATATTTGCAAAATTGCTGGCTCCTAGCAGGCTGCCAGGACAGGAACCAACACCATCTTTGAAAAGTTCCCCTACTCCTCCTACCCACCCAAAACCAGCTCGCAACATAGCCAGAGGAAAAAAACAAACAAAAAAAAACAGAAATGTGCATTCTGCCCCCCGTGCCACAATCCTTGAATTGTGGAGGGGTTGACAAGACCAAGATCCAGCTAGCCAGTCGGACCCCCCCCAACACACATACACACAGTGCTGAGTGCCGTTACTCATTCCAATAATATCTGCTTTAGCTCTGCTCCACTGTACGCACTAATGCTGCCCAAAAAAATTAATGTATCTGGAATGAGTTAAGTACTGAAAGGTGATCACAAGGAAGAGGGCGAGGGAGCAGGAGTGTCATTAATGATGCAGAGCAGTCTAATTGGCCTCAGGCTTCCCAGAGTCACTAATGATGCTACTGTTGCGCCACCCCATTCCTTGCGATCATGCCTCTGTAGTTGACTCAGTCCAGAGGCATTCATTTCTTCAGGCAGCACTGGTGTGGAGTTGGAGTGTGTGTTATAACAGATGTGTTATGCACTCAGCAGGAAGGGAGATGACTATCTAGCCAGATTTTAGTCTTGCTATCCCACCCACCATTTGAGGATCAGGGCAAAGAGGGTTGAATGTGTATTTCTGTTTTGTGTTTTTTTGTGGCCACGTGAGGAGTGGAGCTTGGGTGGGTGGAGTGGGAGCTTTTCAAAGACAGTATTGGCTCTTGACAGTGTGCCAAGTGCTGTCAATTTGAAGGCATAAAATATTATGGGATCTGGGACATGGGATAAGGGGAAGGTGGGTGGGATACATCTAAATATTGCAGTGATGGAGGAAGTGTGGCCAGGAGACTAGGCATGGCCTCCTGGGGAGGAAAAAAAAGTGTTTTTTTTTTTCATTCAGCATAATTTCATAGCCTAACTGAATAACGAATACCAAATACTCAAATATTTTGGCACCAAATAATGACTCTTCAGAAAAAGGTATTCACACAGCCCTAAAAATTACATTTCCTTTATTTTACGGCTCTGCATTACAACTAGAACTGGTGCCTAAACATAAAAAACCATCATGGCAACAGCATTCACTCAAGTCACACTAGCATGTTTATAAAGTTTAAGCTAACGCCTACAGCCTTACCACCTCACAGCCTGATCCCAACACATCTCAGAAGCTAAGCATGGTTTAGACTGGTCAGTGGCAGGATGGGAGAACTCCAATGAACACCAGGTGCTGCCAGAAGTGGTGTTGGTAGCTATAGAGGGGAACCTCTCCCCTTGGATAAAAGTAACCATACTGATGTGCCATCACAGAGTTTGGGGCACACTGAGCTGTTGGAGATTCAAGGCCTGATTCTCAAAGCTCCTACAGTATGTCAGCATAAGGGGCTTGCATTCCAATGATTGGTGCAAAGTGTTCCTTGCACCAAATGATGCCCTGGGAGCGATTCACAATGGCAGCCTGTGTCCACTTCAGGCTGCCTGCACCAGACGGGGCTTGCACTGCCTCTGCACTATGAAATGGGCTATGGCAAGGTGCTAGGGGCTTTTAGCAGAAACACCACAAACAGTATTCTCAAAACTCACCCAGAAGGTGAAATTCTAAGTACCCTTAGACCAGCTGGTCTAAGGGTACTTAGAAAATCGCCCTCTGGTGAGTTAGCTCTGATGTGTGTTCAATGTGCACGTCCCGCCCCAGCCAGTCTCTCGTTATGAATACCAAATTCTCCCTGGTAGTTTAGTGGCCCCTTCAAGTCCTGATGGCCCGTTATTAATGTTAAAATCTCTCTGGTCCAAGTCCTGATGGCCCGTTATTAATATTTATTTCTCCCTGGTAGTCTAGTGACCCCCCCAAGTCCCAAAAGCCAAGTATAAATATTAAATCCCCCTGGTCCAAGTCCTGTTGGCTCATTGATAGTAATATATTTCCCTTGGTCCAAGTCCAGATCACCTGTTATTAATATTAATTTCTCCCTGGTAGTCTAGTGCCACCCCTTCAAGTCCTGCGTGCCTGGTATAAATATCAAACTATCTCTGGTGGTCTAGTGGACACATCACCCTTCAGTGCCCTACCATTGGGCCATCAGGACTTGGACCAGGGAGACTTTTATATTAATAAGGAGCCATCAGGACTTGGGGGGGGGGGTTCACTAGACCACCAGGTATATTTATATTTGATACAATGGGGGATCGGGGCTCCCGTGGTCCACTAGACCACCAGGGTTCTCTTAATTATGCTCTCTGCTTCTCTTAATGATCATAACCGACACTCACCCAACCCCAACCACCTCAATCGCCTACTCAGCACCCACTGCTCCTCCAGCTGCACTTGTTTTAACTAGAACCTAACTATGTAATTGAATTTTATGTGCTCAGATGTGTTCTCTAAAAAAAAAAAATGTTCCTGTTTCTACCCGACAATTGTCTCTACGTCGGATGACCACTCGTCGTATTGTTTAACTGCTGTACCTTGTGATTTGTACAAATGTCTTGGGTCTTGACCCCCCAGGTCACATCTGGAATCGAGCAACACTGCTCAGTATGCCTTCTTGATTAAACTCATAAATAAATAAATAAATAACTTTATTATTACGGAGATCAGAGGCGGGGGGCACTTTACCATTCTGCTTCTGCACATTACCGCAGGCTTGCATGTAACCTGTCCAGGTGTGACTTTTGTTTGATGCACTGCTAGGGTCACCACAAGCTGAGGGACTTTGCCACAGGGACCCTACCATACAGAGAATCGGGCACTGGGTCTGTGGTGCATGGGCAATCGGTGCAGGCCGCCTTTGGTGCAGCTTGCACCAAGTTTTGTGAATTGGGCCCTCCATCTTTTGGATGTGATGTTAAATCAGGGTTGTCTGTCAGTCTGTTCTGTTGTTTGTTTAGATAGAAGTTAAAGATCCTATGGCACTTCTCCAAAAAGGTAGAACTTCCCCAGTGTACTGCAAAAAAATGTCCCCATCCACTAATCCAATGCCATATTAACGTGGTTCAGCTATCGGTCATTTTGCATCTGTTTTCCCCTTCCCCACAGAATATAGCTATAAACAGGAAGTACTTCATAGCCCTCCTTTCCCAGACAACACAAATGAAATAAACAAATGACTTTTTTTGAGAAAAAAAAGAGACACAAACTACTAATACTCTACAGGAGAAAATACCTTTTTTGTAGTATGTAATAGGTTTTCATCAGGCAGCAGAAAAGAGTCAGTTAAAACTATCTTTTTGCAAAGTATATTTGATTGAAATAAGCTGTGTAATGTGACTTGTGTGAACTTTAAAATGATCATACTACTTTTAGAAATGAAGCCCTGTAGTTCTGATATACAGACATCAAATTAGAAATTGATTAAAACAAGTAGGACCCATGGGGCTTAGAATCCAATAACATGGCTTGTGCGGAGTTTCCCTCAGCCCTAAATGACAAAAATTAATTTTATCTGAAAGAGATCTGAGGCACTTGCTTCATTCTGATTACCATGGTGACAAGCTTAGTATGTGCAAAATCATTAAATAAAGAAGGGTATGCTGCTTAGTGAGCATTTTCATACTGAATTACAAAACATAAGATTGGTGGTTAAGCACATTGGATAGGTTCTGAACATTTTTAATTTTTACCACCTTCCCTCAAAGTGCCTAGGAACTCCTTCAGCTAAGTCCACTCCCAGCTGAGGTAACCATTTTCCCAGAGGTCCTCCTATGTCTATGTAGCCTTTCCCCTTGTGCCAGAGTTGAAAATCTGGGCATTATTCAGGATCTGGTGACAGCTGGAGCGTGTGTTGTAATACTACAGCAGGTACACCAGCCCTAATGGATGTGAGGGGCACAGTGGCCTCATCCACCAAAGTCACCATAGAATTTTTCCCTTGTTTTTCTCTAAAATCTCTCTTACCCTTCTCCATGGGTGCAGCCCAATCCTCAACCCACCCAGCACCAGGCTGTCTTGCAAGCACCTCACCCCCAGAAACTCCATGGACAGTGCTGAAGTGGGAACTCCCTACTCCCCACCTACCCAAAGGAGGCAAGCATCCAGTGAGATGCTACATTTCGATCCTGCTGGCCCACTGCATCATTCTACAGTCAGAGCACAAGCCTGGTATACTAGCATGGCAAGCAGCTTCCCAAGCCTCTGCACTACTGATCCACCCACTCAACATCTTTTTAAAGTACAGCTCGATGTCTCCAATATTTTGAGTGCTGGGTAGAAGCACTGAATTCTGCTGGATTGCACAATCCACTCAAATCATTTGTTTGTAAGTGAGTTGCTTTCCCCTTTGCCTCTAATGTGTTTTTCTCACTACATCTGACAACAAGTGATACCCCCTGTTGTAGGGAATCCAGCCATAAAAAATAACCCAGTTTAGGCCTAAAGGATTAGAAGCCACTTTAAAATGTCAATGAGAAATCAATTTCATACCTGAATGTTGCATATAGATTCAGCCAATACTGTGATTTCCGGCCAGATAAGCAAGGATAAAACTCCGAAAGAGGACTCAGGATAATGTTTTACTTGCAAACATGATGGAAGGGTCATGGATAAAGTGTGATCTTGCAATAGGTCATGCACTTCATTTGACTTACAAAAGCAGGGGCATGTTAACATATTGATTCAAGTCAGACATGCGAAAAGATGGCAAGGAGGCAAGTGCTCCATTACACCTGAACATATACAGTATCTTGAAACTTGGCTTCCCATCCAATGCCCTTTGGGGTAACCATTGCCTCAGTGCTTGAGCACTGAGGTTCTTTGTCTTTTAGCTTGTTTTTTGTTTTTTTGGGGTTCACCACAACATAACCCAGACAGACCATCTTAGGGTAGCTGGTTCAATCCACTGGGGTGTCATACAGATGAGGCACACTGATGAGTCCTGGTAGGACGAAACACATGTCTGTGTCTTCTGTTGGCACCCTTTGCAGACTATGTGAGAGGTCTTTCGGCACCATGCATTTCTGCTTAAAGTTGAACCAGCATAATATTCTGTGGTGATTTGCATATGCAGCCCATGATGCTTTGCATTATGGGGGTGTGTGTGATTTTACATGTACCGTATCAAGCACTTAGGATAGTATTAAACTAGAAACATGCTTTTCCTAGTACCAAACCTGCACTGCAACTGAAAGCACAGAAAGAACCCAGATTTAACAATGTCTTCATCAGATTTCACCCACTTCACATATAAGTTATGCTGGCATATTTTAATACATTAGATTCTTTGTTGAATGAGTCAGGAGGACCACATATTTTTATGAATGCTGCAGTTCTGTGTACAGGTCACTAAATGCATTCATTCCAGGAAAACAGTTGAACAGGGATAAATGACTGCATACACATCTTGCAGCTGCATTTCACGTGTTGTATTTCTATAGCTTCCTGAAGGGTCATAGATCTATTCCAGATGATGTCTTAAGGTAGCTAGAAGACCTCATAAACAATATACTGTATCTGCACAGTCTCTTAAAGGACTGAAAAGCTCACAAACGTACATCACTTTGATGGCGCTATATGAAGAGTTTACTGAGGATAAGATCTGGGAAGCATGATATTACAGTAAAATTCTGAGTGCTCTATATTACTCTGTTGGAGTTGAACCAACTTTTCAGCAAGCATGTCACACAAATACATATGAAACATTGTGTCTACTCTCTAGGTAAACAGGTTCTCATTATTTGTTGCCATACACTGCCCAAATTATTCCACATAGATGGTCAGAGATGCAAATTTGCTGAAGACTGAAAACACACATCCTGGTGCTCAGGAAATGTTTCAAGAATACCAGTTGAACAGACATTAGAAAAACAGTTTATGCAGATTCAGTATCTTGACTAACAGGTATTGCTGCTTTCAGACAGTCCATTAAAGCTTGCAAGAGATGGATGACCACTAGAGTCATACATAGAGGAACTGTTGGAAATCTCATTACCCAAATTGGGCTTAAACCTAAAGAAGATGCAACCCAAGAACTGAACTCCTAGAGGTATGCAGAGAAGATGAAGATCTGCGGAAGCTGATCAACGGTATTGAATCAGCACTCTGTCCCTTTAAAGTAGCAGTAAACAGCAGGCATCTGAACTGCATATCAACTAGTTGTGCATTGTCTGAACAAGTAAGGGAAGACCTAACAAACTGCACTGCAAGTGGGAAAAATTGGGTTTGTGGAACAAAAAGATGGTTGTTCTGTAGATGCTAGTAGATTGGAGAAGTGTATACCACTGCAAAAGGTCAAGAACTTTGCATCAGATGTAGTTACAGTAAAAACCAGGGAGAAAAATATGAAGATTCAAGAATTACAAGGCACCAGATATCTGTCTAGATGGCCACAGTAACTTGCAACCTCAATGAATCCGGACCTGATGAGAGTGTTAAGCTATCCCCCTCACACCAGTTCTGGCACTGGCACATGCTGATGGATCCATCAACAAAACAGGCACATTACAAAGTGATGAAGAAACTGGAGAGTCGAGTAAACAGCAGTGAATCAATGACAGCTGATGACTGTGTTGTTGATTCCACGTTTTCCATTAGGACACTCTCAGATCTCACAGCTACACTTGGTGGTGCAGCACAACTCATCAAACAGTGATGCTCAGAAATAATTTCTGTCATGTCACAGCATGTCAAGCAGGAAAGGCAGTCAGAACAGCAAAGGCCCAAACTGAGGAAAGGCTAGCCAACTCAGTTAAGAAGGGGGATAAAACCTTTTATGGGTACATTAGTGAGTGAAGAAAGACAAAGGGAGGGATTGTGAGGTTTAAAAAAGGGGAGGGTGAGTGGGCAGAGGGGGACAGTGAAAAGGCAGAGATACTGAAGGAATATGTTCAGTATTCACAAAAGAAGAGGAGGGGGAGGTACCTAAACCAAACAATAAAAGCACTCTGGATTGGGGGGTCAATACCAGTCCATTCACAGAAGAAAGAGTCCTGAAAGAACTCCTAAAATTCAAGGTGGACAAGGCAGTCAGGCCTGATGGGATTCACCCCAGAATTATGAAAAACTAATGGCAGAACTAGTGGCACCACTGACTACTCTTTTTAACAAATCATGGGAGGATGGTGTGGTACCTGAGGACTGGAAGAGGGCAGATGCGATTCCACTTCACAAAAGTGGGAACAAGGCAGATGCAGGTAACTACAGGCCTGTTAGTTTGACCTCAGTGGTAGAGGAAATTATGGAATCACTTCTGAAAGAAAGAATTGTTGAGTGCCTAGAGGCCAGCGGAGCACAGAACCCAAGGCAGCATGGATTCAAGAATCTAATAGATTTCTTTGACTGGGTGACCAAAGTAGTAGACAAGGGAGGGGCTTTGGACATGGCCTACCTAGACTTTAGCAAGGCTTGTGACATAGTCCCACACAAAAATTTAATAAACAAGCTAGCCAGCCTAGGACTGGATCCCTGGGTGGTGGACTGAGTAAAAAATTGGCTGGACAACAGGACACAGAGGGTAATAGTAAACAGAGTCCACTCTGAAGAAAGAGGGGTTGCTAGAGGGGGTACCGCAGGGTTCAGTACTGGGGACAGTACTCTTCAGTCTCTTTATAAGTGACATTGCAGAGGGACTAGAAGGAAAAATATGCCTTTTTGCAGATGACACAAAGATCTGCAACAGGGTTCATACACAAGAGGGGGTTGGAAGGATGAAAAGAGACTTGGCAAGGTTGGAGAAATGGTCACAAGTATGGCAGCTTAGATTCAATGCAAAGAAATGCAAATGAATGTGCCTGGGAAACAAAAACCCAGAGGAAGAGTACACAATTGGGGGGATACTAAGGACAACAAAAATGGAAAAGAACCTGGGGGTAATCATATCAGATGATCTAAAGATAGGCGAGCAATGTGAAAAGGCAGTAAGGAGGGCTGGGGAGATACTGGGATGCATAGGGGGAGACAACACCAATAGAAAACTAGAAGTTGTCATCCCTCTGTACAGACAGTTGGTGAGACCCCATCTGGAGTACTGCATGCAGTTCTAGAGACCCCATCTCCACAAGGACATAGACAGGATGGAGGCAGTGCAGAATAGCGCAACTAAAATGACGCAGGGTCAGCACCAGAAATCATATGAAGAGAGACTAAAGGAGCTTAATATGTATACCCTTGAGGAAGCGAGGAAGAAGGGGGACATGATAGAAACATTCAAGTACCTCAAGGGAATCAACAAAGTCCAAGAGTGTAGCATCTTTCAGCAAAAGAGATGTGTGAGAACAAGGTTGCACAGTTTGAGGACAGAGAAGGGATGGCTCAGGGGCAACGTGAGGAAGTATTTGTTCATGGAGAGGGTGGTGGATATATGGAACAGCCTTCCAGAGGAGGTCATGGGGTTAAAAACAGTGGGAGAATTCAAGAATGCATGGGACAGACATAAGGCAATTATAGTTGGGTGTAGGAGAAAGTAAGCTGTTGGTTAACTAGGATCTGCGGTTTATCCAGTAGGTAGGGAAATGGGCAGACTAAGTGGGCCAAGCAGTCCTTATCTGCCATCAAAGTCTATGTTTCTATGTTTCTACGTAATTCTCAGGAACCCCAGTTAACAGTGTTTAATCTGGTCAACTTGATGCCACAGTGATTCTTAGTGTTATAATTAATTATGCCTAAGGGTGCCATGATAATGGTATAAGGCTATCTTCAATTATAGTGGAACCTGTTATACAGCACTACGTTTACTAAACTACAGTGGGGCCCTCCAGGATGAAGTGTAGTGTCATAGATTCCTGCAAGACAAAACAGATTAACTGTCACTGCAATTGAAATGCTTTCTGTAGTAACTCTTCAGAATTCTACAGTATTCTGTGATGCATCATGGCGGGCTCTGCTATATGTGCACTATATGGGCACGTGCACATTGTATGTGATACATGTAAGATTCTGTCCATCTAAAACATTGTGTGAGCAAAGTGTTAACATTATTAATGAAGACACTGTTGTGACAGCCTACTAATACAGTGGTAGAGCCACTGCTCACAGTGCTGATAACCAAAATTTGGGAGCAGACTTGAATCATCCATGGCTTGCCAGGGGAAGGAGTCAAGTGACTGCTCTCCTCCTCCGTGGAGGGGGAGGGGGACTGTGAGCCCCATGGCATATTATCAACTAGCAGAGACTTGGTGGTATTACAGTTAGGCCACCTGGAAGAGGGATGCCTGTAGATGCTGGCACACTCACATAGTAGTGTCACATGTGCATCATTGCAAGGCTGGTATCCCTACAAAGAAGAAAATGTAACAGTGCCCTGATCTGCAAAGCTAGTATCCCCCCCCACCAACAGACCCATACACAACCAACATGGCAGGCTACTCGCCACCAGAGTGATCCTGGGCAAGTGGTGGACAACCAGCAAGTCCATGAGAAGGTCAGTGATAGGTCTGGAGGGTGCTGTTAGGTGAGGAGTGGACTGGAGACAATGCAGGAAAAAGCTATATAGAAAAATAATAATAACTCACCATTACTAAGCCAAAGACCAGAAGAGACTGAAGAATTTCCTGAATGCATGTCTGTTCACTTCAAGTCTACCCCATTCAAGTTTCTAGTAAAGGAATGGGAGGAGGATGCAAACAAAGCAGTGCTCCAATGCCACAAGGTACATGTAGGCTGAGAGAAAGTTTGCTTTATCTTTAATAAGAAGAGTGCTGATGTCATTCAAAGTAGTGTTGCTGAGATTAGGTATTGCCATGAAGAAGTCAACACTTGGGTTGTATTGCATGTGCAACATATTTCTTAAGTAATACCAGGTGCAAAAGTTGTTGCGAGACAAAAGGAAAGTGATATGTTAATCATTGTAATATACCATGTTAAAAAGTTGAATGCAACTCTGTGGATAGTTTTTAGACTATATACAGTAGTAACTACTGTTAAAGGTATGTGGATGTCTCCAGCCTTGTAGCATATTTGGGACCTGTAGTTCACTCTGGTCTTCCTGTAATACACACTTTTTTAGGTTGCGATTACACTGCCTTATTCATGCACACAGGAAACATACATCCTCTTGAGATCTTGGAAATCAAGTTAAATATTTCTAAGAAGCATTCTCAAAGCTTGGAGACTACCGAAATTCCACCAAACATTGTTGCAACAATTGGAACAGCAACCTACACTCTACTGTACATGGAAAGACAAACATGAGAAGTATAAATGATGTATGATGTTCGTTATTCAAACAAAAAAATGACTCTCTCCTATCTAAAAAAAAATGACCAACTAAATCAGCTGGCTCTCCTTCAGAGAATCAAACAATTTGACCCAAGCACTGTGGCTATGTGCAAACCAGAAGTAGTGGAGAAAATTAAAAGCACAAACTATGTGGAAACAGTTTCGAAGAATGCTGTAATACCAGATCCTGTCATATTCCAACTAGAGGGCAATTTGTGGGAACTTAGAGAAGGCCAGTATGCATTGTAGGTGTTTGGTGGTGAACAGGTCCCTCAGAAAATCTAGGAGAAGCTTGATGAAACCACCCTATATAGTGATGATGACTACAGCTACAATTCCTTATATAATGATTCAGACACAGTACTAGACTGATCAGATACTGGAATCTGTCTGCACTGTACTGAGGTACCACTTAAAAAGTTATGTAACTGTTTATTATATAGTAGTTTTGTAAGTATTCATGATTTCTTGTTGTGTTATTGTATTTATAACCACTTCATTGACAGAACTGAATTGGAAAAAATATATTAAACTAGGTAATGTAATGACTGATTTCCCCATATGTTTTTATTACAATGTAACAATAACTTACTTTTTACCACTAAACCTAAGAGAAATCCTACTGCATGCATAGATCAATGTATTTTTCTATTCCTTCCCTACATATTTTTATCAAAATTATCTTTCTATCTTTACATTTGACAACACTATATATGTTAAGGTAAGGGTGCCCCTTACTTTAGGATGGTGATTTTCCAAAAGCTGAATTTGCAGTAACATCATTTGCCCCTCTCTTACAAATTAATTGACAGGATGAGGATCAGTAAAATATATTGATAATCCTTGGTGTTTCTGCAACCCACGTGAAATGTTACATTTTTTGTTCAACACATGGTGGTTATCTGAACAATTAATACCCACAAAATAAACCATGGTTGCTATGTTTATGGCAATAAAAGTTCAATGCAAAAAAAGTTCAAAGTAATGCAAATGTGGTAGAAAGAACCCTAAAATAGACTACTGGATGGGAGGGGGTAAGAATGGTTTAGACAACTAAGGGGTAGGACTAGGTTAAATTTATCTTCTGCCAGCATAATTCTGGTGAAATTCCAATTTTGCTTCCATGGAATTTGATGAAACCTCACCATAATCATTATTTCCATCTAATTTAAAAGGTATTTATCTAACCTGCACCACTTTTGGTTTGATGATGTTACCAAGGTCCATACAGGTGTGTACCAAGTTTCAGATCTCTGTCTTTAAAGATGATTGAGTTGTAAGCCTCCACACTTTCGAAAAATGTTAAAGTTACATTTTGCAATTATGCAAACTGCAGGATTTGAAGCCCCTGTAACTTTAAAACTAGAGAATGGAATATCACTATTTGTTTAGGTTAATTGACCCTAAATATTAGGTTTTTAGGCCACCCCTATGGCCCAGCAGCAGGGCATCATGCTGTCATGCTGACAACCCAGGTTTGGAAGCAAGCCCAGGAAGTCACATTGGGAGGTAGGCCATGGTGGAGACGGCTGGCACTCGGCAGTGCATCTTGGTCAGGGAGGGTTGTCAGCAGGTTCCTGCAACACACTGACCCCTGTGGTGGGCCAGGGACCTTGCCCCTGCCACAGAGGAAGCTGTGGCTGTGCAAGGCTGACAGAGGCACCACCCCCAGCAGGGTAGATGGGAGGGAAAAAAGTGTGAGAGAAAAACCCAGTATCCAACTGAATGATGGCTGGGTTCAGCCTGATCAACGTATATCCGGTAAACAGGGTATATCCCTGAGAGATGAGTTGTCAGCTGGGAGAAAAAAAAAATATGAAAAAAGAAAAGGCTCTGTGTGTGTGTGTGCTCTCTGATCTTTTGTTCAGAGGCTTACCAAGTTATAAACAACCAGATTCCAAAATAACATAAGTAATTAAAGTTGAATTTCATGAGCTTTAGTGAAATTGTTGAATGTTGTGATACTTTTGTCAAAGCCATGTCCATACATTTTGCTCAGTCATACACTTGAGTTGCCATTGTAGGAGAAGGAAAAGTCTGGGTAAATCGGCAATAACATAAGCATTTATAGGAGGCTTGAGTGACAAACCATGACGAATAGTCATGGACATCACTGTGCACTTGCTTGAATTCTTGCAATATACTAGCTCACCACTAGAGCTCACTGACTTAATGACTTGTGGAAGCACACGCACGTGCAGCATTATTTCTGTACAATGCCACCTGCTGACTGTTTAACAATGGTGTAGATAACAATGCATATTTTTACTATTTGAAAACAGTGGCACCAAGTAATGCCAAGCCTTGCAACTAGTTGTAACTTAGGCTATTGTGACAGACGTATCTGAATATCTCTAGTAATGATGGAGCATGATGCTGGGGATCTCTGTCGCAGAAGTGTTGGAAGGGTATTGCAGGTAAGGTGATTCAGTGGGGATAACTACTTTGTGAAAGTTAAATTCCACAAGTAGAATTCTAGTGGCATTATCTATTATGTGTCCATGAATTTTTGTACAAATGTTGCCACTTAGTGATTTCTAAAGTATCCACAATTAATTTTAACCTATGGAAACCACATTTATCCAGCTTAATTAAATTCCATGATATATGTTCTTTGGCATGCATGCCATATCTTGAGTGTATACCTGCAACAGCAGTGGAGCTATAAACATCCAAATATTTAGAAAATGTTCACAACATGTAATCAATAATTAAATTGTGAAATTCTGAACTCCTGTAACTTACAATTTACACAACCAATTGACTCACTATTTAGCAGTTTCTATGACTCTTCCAAGAAAGTATGAATATAAATTTTCAATTATCCATCTCCAAACGTGGCTAAGTTGTAAGCATAGAAATATTTTCAGAAATGTTCAAATAATAAATTCCAAGAATATGAGACTCTGTAATTTCCCTGACCAATGTCCAATTGTCATGAAAGATGCCATCCTTTTAGGGCCTCACCCAAACAATATACATGCCAAATTGCAGATATCTAGCTAGAACACTCACTACGTTATAATCAATTGAAGAATTTCAGAAAATTCCACAAAAGTTCACAAAATATCATGAAATTTCACAGAACCTTGTAATAATTGTTCAAGCCTGACGGCCTGCATCCATCCTGGAGGGGAATCCAAGCACTCAATGATAAGTTTAAATGCTACATTGACAAGCATTTAAACTAGCAAAGGGGGGTGGCAGGCCAGCAAGGACGGTACCTACTTGCTCACCCCCCACAGCTAGTAGTGGAACCAGTGAACCAGAGGGTGGCTATCTCTGCAAAGCAGTGTGCAAAAGATGGAGATTAGTGTCCAAAGGTGGATAAGCAGAAAGGGGCAAAATTCAGCAGAAGGGCAGACAGCAAGGAGAACCAGGGATAAATAACAACAAGGAAGGGCTGGAGTAGAACAGTGAAGCAGTCTAGGGAGGTCAAATCATGGAAAGCCATGTGTGCAAATGCCAGGAGCCTTAGCAACAAGATGGAAGATCTGGAGGCTGTCATGGTACAGTCAGACCTGGACATTGTTGCCATCACTGAAACCTGGTGTAATGATAACCATGACTGGGAGATGGCCATACCTGGCTACAACATATTCAGAAGAGACAGAGCAGGCAGGAAGGGAGGAGGAGTGGCACTGTATGGAAAATGACATAAGGGCCACAGAGATCCAGGAGGAACAAAATGGGGGAGAGATACTGTGGGTTAAGCTGGAAAGGAAAATGGGGCCAGCCATCCGCACAGGTGTGTTCTATAGACCACCAGCCCAGAAGGAAGAAACAGATAGGAGCTGATGCTAGCCATCCAAAGGATGGCAGACAAGGTGAGTAGTACTGGTTGGAGACTTCAATATACCAGACGTGGACTGGAGCATCCCAGCAGCAGCATCAACTAGGGAGAATTTATCCTGGACTCCCTTCAGGGTGCCTTCCTCAAGCAACTGGTCATGGAACCAACTCGGCAGAAGGCAATACTGGACCTTGTGCCACAAACAGGGACAGTGTGATGGGTAACAGTGGGGAGCAACTTGGCACAGTAACCACCAGTCATTGTGGCTGAAATCACAGAAAGAGCAGAACCAAACCACACAAAAACACGTATCCTGGATTTTGGGGCAGACTTTGGGAAAATGGGGAGATACTTGAAAGAGGCATTAAGGGAATGGGACAGGAATCAGGGTTGAGGAACAGTGGGCAGTATTTAAAATGGGGATTATAAGAACAACAGAATTATGCATTAAGCAGGTTAGCAGAGGAAAAGGAAGAGGAGACCATTATGGTTTTCCAAAGAGGTAGCAAAGAAAGTGAAAGCCAAAAAGATTGCATTCAGGCAATACAAAAAGACACAGGCAGAAGGGGATAGGGAGAAGTACCAGGAGAAACAAAGGGAGGCAGGGAAGTCAGTAAGGGAAGCCAAAGCTCAGACAGAAGAACACATTGCAAAATCAGTGGGTAAAGGGGACAAAACCTTTTACAGGTACATAAGTGAAAAAAGAAAGACAAAGGGAGGGATAGTGAGACTGAAGGGGGAGGATGGGAGCCGCGTGAAGGATGACAACAGTAAAGCTGACATATTGAACAGGTATTTCTGCTCAGTCTTTACTAAGGAAGAGGGGGGTAATGGGTCTGAAGGGAGTACAAGGGGTGAGAATGGTGCAGAAATGGACACAAGTCCCTTTACACGAGAAAGGGTCCTGAAGGAACTGGAAGTAATAAGAGCTGATAAAGCAATGGGGCCAGATGGGGTGCACCCCAGGGTCCAAAGAACTAAGAGAGGTGGTGGCTGAACCTCTGGCTATCCTGTTCAGCCAATCACTGGAAACAGGGAGGTACCCAAAGACTGGAGGACAGCAGATGTAGTCCCCTTATACAAAAGTGGGAACAAAGAGGAAGCAGGGAACTACAGACCAGTCAGCCTCACCTCGGTAGTGGGAAAGATCATGGAAGCACTACTGAAGGAGAGATTGTTGGAACATCTGGTTGTCAATGGACTACAGGACCCAAGGCAGCATGGTTTCACCAGGGGAGGTCATGTCAGACCAACCTCATTGAATTTTTGACTGGGTGACTAGGGAGGTGGATCAGGGAGGGCAGTGGACATGGCCTATCTGGACTTCAGCAAGGCTTTGACACTGTGCCACATAGAAGACTATTACACATACTGGGGAATATGGGTGGGCAGGACAGTAGTGTGGTAGGCAGGTTACTGGCTGGGTGGCAGGACACAGAGGGTGGTGGCAAATGGCTGTCACTCCACAGAGGGAAGAGTGGACCAGTGGGCACCACAGGGATCAGTGCTGGGACCGGGTCCTATTCAACATCTTCATCAGTGACATTGCACAGGATCTAGAAGGCAGAATTTCACTGTTCACTGATGACACAAAGCTCTGTAACAGAGTAGACACACCAGAGCGTGTAGACAGAATGAGAAGGGACCTTCAGAAACTTGAAGAATGGTCAAGGGTTTGGCAGTTGAAATTCAATGCAAAAAGTGCAAGATAATGCATATGGGGCACAAAACCCTGGCACAATATATCAGTTGGGGGTGAGGATATAGCATGCACCAAGCAGGAAAGGATCTTGGGGTTGTCATCTCTGATGACCTCAAGGTAGGGAAACTGTGTGACAAGGCATCAGGTAAAGCAAATAGGATGCTGGGATGTATAGGCAGGGCATCACCAGCAGGAAAAGGGAGGTCATAATTCGGTATACAAGACACTAGTGAGGCCCCACCTGGAGTACAGTGTACAGTTCTGGAGACCATACCTACGTAGGACATAGACAGGGTAGAAGGTTCAGAGGAGGGCAACAAAGATGGTGCATGGGTTGCATCACAAGTCCTATGAAGACAGGTTGAAGGAACTGAACATGTACTCCTGGAGGAGAGGAGGAGAGAGGGGATATGATAGAGACATACAAGTATCTTACAGGGAGGAACAGGGTGCAGGAAAACACTATTTTTAAGCGAAAAAGATGTTTCAGGACTAGAGGGCATGGGATGAAGTTGGAGGGAGGACGATTCAGAGGAAACATGAGAAAGAATTTCTTCACAGAACGGGTGGTGGACAAGTGGAACACCCTGCCAGAGGAAGTGGTGGGGGCTGAAACAATCACGGGATTTAAGAATGCATGGGATAGACATAAAGGAATTCTAGAGGTCAGGGGTAAGGGGAAATAGACTTCTAGGAAAATAAACTGAACTTACAAGCTCAAATGGGAAGACTAGGTGGGCAATAGGCCCTTATCTGCCGACACTGTCTATGTATCTATGTAAATTGTAATCTGTAAATTTTACCAGCCCTACTTAGGGGAGAGACCTGAGGTCATCAATAGTGATAGTCTCTAGCTCCACGGCACAGTTAAAAAAAGCATATGGGAAGGCAAACAGGATGTCTGGATATATAGGTAGGCTCTTTGATAATAGGAGGAAATAAGTGCTACTGCTTCTGTCTGGGACCCTGGTAAGGCAGCAACTACAGTGCTGCATACAGTTCTGGAGTCCATACCTCAAGAAAGACAGGGACCGCACAGAGATCATACAGAAGAGGGCAACAAAGATGATCCAGGGGAAGCATGGGAGGTAAAAGGAATGTCTGGCAGACCTACTCATATGCACCCTGGAGGCTAGGAGGAAAAGGGTGATATGACTGAAACATAAATTCTGATGAGGAATCAACAGGGTAGACTCTAAGGACTTGTTAATGAGGAATGGGAGCACAGCAGCTAGAGGACACACGTGGAGACTTGGTGGTGGGAAAGGATTCAGGAGGGACGTAAGGAAGTTCTTCTTCACATAGTGGGTGGAGGACAAATGGAATAGATTGCCCAGAGAGGAGGTCAAAGCCATGACTGTGATAGGGTTTAAATGTAGATATGACAGATATAAAGGAATATTGTGACCCACGGGCAGAAAAGGGAAAGAGATGCCTGGGGAAGGGGATAAGTAGTCCTAGTGGCTGATACAGCTCTCTAAATCCAGCCCAGCATTAGGTCACACAGGGAGTTAGACATGAAATGGACAGACTGGATGGACCTCTGGGTCATTCTCTCCTGACACAATCTTTGTCTCCATGCCTGCTTTTGAGTTATGTGGTGAGACTTACTGTAATGCCTTTTACTGGAAAAAGATCAGTAAGAAGTCATGTTATTTTAATAGTTATAAAACCACGGTTTTATGTGTCAACATGAGTGTGAATAAAGACATAAAACAAGGACACAACATTTGTCACAATGCTTTATGTTTTCCACCAATGGAAAAATAAAGTGTACATTACCAAAACAATGACAGCTTTTAGAAATAACATTTCAAAAAAATGCAGTGAATTTTTGTATGTTATGCACAAAATGATATAAATCCCATGTCATTTTCATAAAACCTTTTTGATAAATGTAGACAAGGGTTGTAAATAAAGCTAACAAAAAGAAATATAGAGAGATGCCATGCTGTTTTCAGCTGCATCTGCTTTCAAAGTGGCAGTTTCAGAGTTGGTCGACTCAGGACAAAGGTAACTAAAAATCCAAATAAAACGTAAAACATGCCAGAAAGTCATTTAAACAATGCAAAGGCACATGCAGCTTAACTAAGACTTTAACACAGAAGAAACAAAGTAATCCAAGAGAGATAGAAATGTACACAGAGCGCATGAAAAATACCAACAGCTGTAACTGTGGAAGCTTATTTTCTCACTGTCATCCTATTTAGATCCTCAATTAGCCATAATAGGGTAAATCATCAATATAATAATAGTTCCACACATATTATAGTGGCACGGTCGTGTCCCTATACTTAGGGTTGAGTAGACAGCTTAATGTTAAACCTCAAATTTTGTACTTTAATAACTTTGCAACCATTCAACAGATTTGCACAAAATTTTGCATGTAAAGTTTTGTGTGACAGAGCTCTTGATGTGGTGAGTTTTGTTTTAGTTGGATCTGTGGATTTTGAGCTGCACCTAGTGCAAAAATGTTAAAATTTGCCTTTTATTTTTGTCATCGCACTGCACCCCGACGGTTTGGAATTTTGGTCTGAAATGTTCAGGGTAAACAGATCTTGACCCACAGGAGTGTGTTTCACTGCTTTGGTAAAAAAAATATGAATCCATTACAAAGTTATTTAAATGTAATGTTTTTTTTTTTTTTTTACAGTTATTTCACTTTCTCCTACCTGGCGTCCCAGTCGGCTACCCCATCCACACATCTCTCTGGTTCTAGCCACCGTCCAGAACCCTGGCTTGCTTAAGACCCTTTGCTGGTAATCTTCTGCAGCTTGCCCCCCAAGGCGGGGTGGTGGGAGTCCCCCTACACTCGCCACCAGGACCAGATTCAGCTCCGGCGATGTCCCTGAAGCCAGGGCACCCATCGAACGGCCATCAAGCTGCCACGACCTGGGATGCCACCATTTTCCCATTTTTCTCCCCCAGAGAGAGAGGGACGTGCAATGACGCCCATGGGGGGAGTGTGCATGCATCTGCATGCACTCCCTCTGGCGCATGCCCTCTCACTCGCCCCTTATGTGCAGTGGTGGTGTACCACCCCCCAGCCTCCACTAGGAGCCAGCAACGTACTGACACTGGAAAACCCCCCTCCCCAGGAGAGGGAGAGCAGTCCAACGGACACTCAATCCCTTTCCTACCCAGCCAACCCACGGCAGCCTGAGTCTGCTCCTGAACCCAGGTCGCCGGCATAGCGTGAGGTGTGGCATCCAGCGCCTCAACCCTCAGTGCCACTGGGCTGGCTTAAATGTAAAATTTTGAGTTCTGAGCATGCTCACTACAGTCTTTTGGATAGCGTCTTGAAACAACAAAGAAAAGGTCTCATGAAAAAGGATTCTTTTTTGTGAGCCACCATCTTTTTTTGTATATTTCCACTCAACAGACTGTCATAACTCTGCACAGGGATGTCTTCTACAGATATCCAAACATGTATCTTGCTCATCGGAGTTGAGCTTCACTGTGTATTTTTTAATGGCTCCCATACTGTGTATTTTTTAATTGCTCCCATGGTCCTGGAATATTCTTTTTTTAACTATTTAAATTCTTTTTCATGACTCGCTAAGCTCCTTTTTCATGAGTCCCTTTTCGTTCTCACAAAAAAGGACATCAACTCGAAAAAAAGAATTTTAAAAAATCTGAGTTGGAAATCCTTTTTCATAAGACAGAATCCTTTTCCATGACCATGAAAAAGGATTCATGGAAAGGGAATCCTCTGTGAAAAAGGATTAAAAAAAATACTAAGTCCGAAATCATTTTTCACGAGAGAGAATTCTTTTTGGAGACCACAGAAAGGATTCATGGAAAAGGATTCCTTGTCCACAGAAAATTATTCCTTTTCCGTGAACACAGCAAAGCATTCATGGAAAAGGATTCTCTTTCGTGAAAAAATGATTTCTATGCTTTTTTCCTATGGTGTCATTGTATATCCCTGGTGTCTAGTGGCACCCCCCCACCTTCCAATACCCATATTTTTAATAATTTTTAACCCCATTGGTAGTTAGTGGTACCCCCACCATCCCATGTCCCTGTATTATATATCCCTGGTGTCTAGTGGCATCCCCCTACCCTCTGATTCCCATATTTATCATAATGTGTCACCCCACTGGTGGTTAGTGATATCCCCCACCCTCCCATATCCATGTCAACCTGTAAATAAGAAAACTGTCCCTCAATGTCATGCTTTTTTATCTTGTAAAAAAAAAGTCCACCGGCAATCACACCCACACCACCCACACGAACTCCCACTGTGCACCCACCTCCCCACACACCCCTTGACCCCCCACAAGCCCTGACACTCCTGAACTGCCAACAGACTGAAGATTCACTCTCTGATCAAAGACATGTCTTGCTGCTGCAACTGCTCTGTAACAAGCACAGTAACTGTGGCTTAAAGTATTTTCTGACCGCAGTTACCCAACTTGTCAAACAGCCATTTCCAGCAACAAGACACGCTTTTGGCTACAGGGTGGCTCTTCAGTTTGTTGGAGTTCAGGTGGTGAGGGTGGGGGTCAAGGGGCTGCAGGAGGTGAGTACAGTGGAGGTCGGGTGGGTGGTGTGGGTGTGATCAAGTGTGGACTTTGATTTTTATACAGGTTTAAAAAAACATATCATCGAGGGATGTTTCTCTTATTTGCAGGTTGACAAGGACATGGGAGGGTGGTGGGTACCACTAACCACCAATAGGGTGACAAATGATTATTAATATGGTGGGGAGTGCCACTAGACACCAGGGATATACAATAAAGGGACATGGGAGGGTGGGGGTACCACTAACAACCAATGGGGTGACAAATTATTATAAACATGAGGATCAGAGAGGGTGAAGAGTACCAGAGTGCAGGAACAAATATTTTGTTCAAAAGCTATAAAAATGGCAGGGTGAGGGATCTCACTAACCACAAGGGATATACATATTGTTGCGGGTTGGGGTACCACTGACACCACTGCCCACTATTATTTGGCAGTGGAAAAATGGCAGGGTAGGGGTACCACTACACACTGGGGCTATTCAGTTAAAATAAATGGAGAACTGACCACAGTTGTTAGGTGGATGGTTCCACTGGCTACCAGGGAAGAGACAATTGTATTTTTGTAAAACAATATATGAGCAACTTATGTATGTGTAGGCGTGCAGGGTCCAAATCACCCTCTGTTCCCACAACAAAAATGCATGGGATGCAGGATCTGAAGGACCCTGCACTCCCACAATAAAATGCATGAGAGTGCAGGGTCCAAAGGACCCTGTGATCCCACAGCCAAATAAAGTGCATGAGAGCATATGGTCTGAAGGACCCTGCGCTCCCATAGCCAAATAAGGACACTATTATACTATCTCAAAAAGTAAGGAAATAAGTTGCAAAAAACTTTGTTAATGCTCCAGTTAGGGTCAAAGAAACAAAGGCTGTGAAATGTGGCATTAGGGTTTCCGACCTAACCCCTGCCCCCAAAGCAGACAGTAGAGTATATGTGTGTAGTATGCCTTGGGCTTCTCAAGCCTAATGCTCACCCCATTCTCATAAAGTCCATGCATCTGACCTCATTTACAAATGGAATGGGGTGAGTCTTGGACTTGAGAAGCATCAGAAAAATGTGACTGAAACACAAGGAACATTTTTAAGGTAATGGAATAATATAATTAAACCTTTTGCCTCAGACACAGGCTTAAATACACCCTTAGCTCTTTGATATAAATGTAACATTTTGTTAAAAAGGGGAGATAAATAGGTTTAACAAATTTAGATGTTATAGGGTTCTTCATTTAGGGTCTGGGCACTAAGAGGGCCTGTAATGGAAGTCATGGGATGCAGTGGCAAGATATGGGGCCAGAATGCTGCAAACTGTCAAGTCCAATCCACCAATGCAATACACTGCTGACAAGTTATCTAATGGTCTACTTCCAATTGAAGTTATTTGAAGAAGCTTGGAATCCCCTAGTGGACAGGGTCCCTAAATCTAAAAGTTAAAGTCAAGTTGAAAAAATTTTACATTTGCTGCAATTGGTGTTATGACTGCCTTAACAATAACAACAACACAGTAATTCTGGTTATGTGTGTGCTCAGTTAGCATGGGCTGTCTTCCCTTGTTTGTTGGGACAGACTGAAAAGTCTGTGAGTATAAAGACAAGCCCCCTATCCCACCACTATCTGTTGACCCTTCTGTCTGGGTCTGTAGGCCAAACCCTGAAAACAATCAGAAGTAACATTAGTAACATAAGCCTACAACTCTACTAACCCTTTAACTAAGGTAACTACTGTATAATGCAAAATATCTGCGTATCCTAATTTCCGCACGGTCGGGACCACTAGAGTAATTTGCATTACCTTATATTAGCACTTCAGCTGTGATTTACCAAACTCTGAAGTTAGCTGTCAAAATCAGAAAATCATAAATAGAAGCAGTTGAGACGCTGGTGCTCATTGCTGTTTGTTTATTAACCAGACAACATGTCACTATTGTCATGGCTCACCAAGAAGCCGGCTGTGAAGAGAGACTTGTCCAGGGAGCCACTTTGTGCTGTTAGCCTGAGTCAAACCGCAAAAGTCCCATTGAGTGTTGCAGAGGCTGTTGTAGCTGAACTTTCACAGTCTCCTGTAAAAAAGCGATGGACCGAGTAAATTAAATACACAGCTGAGGTACGGTTCGAAATTGATAAATATGCTGTGAAGAGTGACATTATGAATGCTGTGTGGTTTTATAATAAAAAGTACTCAGCAACCATTAACGAGAGCACTGTACATGGTTTTAAAAAGGACTACCTTGCACAGCTGACAAAAACCCCTGACCCTAGCAAACTGGCTCCTGAGTTACCAACTGAACCCCGCAGATGTCCAGCACTGCTCCTTGATGATGTGGAGCAGGAGTTGTGGAATATTATTAAAAGTTTGCGGTCTGAGGGGGCAGTTGTTGATGCCAGAGTTGTCTCTGCAATTGCCTCTGGTGTGGTAAAGGCACACAATCCTGACCTTCTGGCAGAGAATGGTGGTCAGTTGACTTTTAGCAGGCAATGGTCATGGAAATTATTAAGCCGCATGGGGTTTTCAAAACGTAAGGCCACAAAAGCAGCTCGAAAAACCCCACTGGACTTCCCACAACTAAAGTCCAAATTTCTTGAAAGGACTGCAACAACCTGTAGCCAGGAACTTATTCCACCAGCTTTGGTTATTAACATGGATGAAATAGGAGTGCAGCTAGTGCCATGCAGCCAGTGGACTATGGCAGCTACTGGCTCCAAGCAGGTGGAGGTCTCAGGACTGGGGGACAAGAGGCAGGTGTCTGTCACCCTTGCGGTTTCAACGATTGGGGAACTCCTACCCCCCAGATCATCTACAAAGGAAAAACCAATAACTGCCATCCTGCCTTTGAATTCCCCCAAGGGTGGTTAATTAGACACTCCAAGAACCACTAGGCTTGTAACGACACTATGCTGCAGATTATTTTTGAGGTTTTGGTCCCTTATGTTGAGAAAATAAAAAAACAGATGGACCTTCCGGCTGAACAAAGATCCATGCTGATAATGGATCTGTTCAGAGGCCAAACGACTGACGATGTTCTGCAAGCTCTTGAGCAAAATGTCATAATACCCATATTCATGCCCGCATCACATACAGATTTATAACAACTGTCACAAACCCACTCAGCAGGTCAGCCCTCTACTCCCAAAGTGCCAACCTCTGAGCATAGTCTTGTGAACAGTTAACAGAACAAGGTAACCCTCTTGTCTGTTTTTGTGGATTCGAATCAACCTTTGGTCTCAAGTCTTGGAGGGATTCAAACTGTGAACCTCTTGCTAGCATACCCAATGCACAGGTTCAGATAATTCTGTCTTCGGGGGGCCAGATATCTTTGCCTACAGGCACCTAACCAGGTGTACAGAAATGAACCCTTAAAAACTGTAATAAAAGACCTCAGATTTAAAACGCTTACCTTTTTCCAGTTTGGTATCACCATTCAAGCTTATGTACAGTGTCTGCTTTAACCATATATACTCCACTTGTAAAAGGAAAGAACTCAAAGACAGATCAAGTAGGCTCTAAAAATTGAGTTTTATTAAAATAGATAACAAATATGTAACATATAAAATACAGAACTATTATATCACAAAACATACAAATCACTTAACCAAAACAGGTTTTAACCGTCCAATTCCTACTAAAGTACTTAGATGTGTGTCTCTCTCTCTCTCTAAATACCTGCTTAAAGTGCTCACAGATGTTTCTTGGTCAGAGTCTAGATAAAAGTGTCTCTGAAGTAAAACAGAATAATGTTTAAAAGCTGGCTTTGCCCACCTCTTTGCATGAGGTCATCTAGCTCCTCCTTGTCAGAATATATAAAAAAAAATATCTATATAAAAACAGGATGTCTTTTCCAAGTATTAAATTCTGCAACCTCAGCATAACTCATGTTCTTCAAATGACTCTCTTTGATCTATGATCAGTTCCCCCTTTTCCAGGACTTCAAAGCATCTTTTAAGACGTCACACTAAAACGCCACACCCTGCTCTTATTCCTCTAAGCGTTATACAAGTTTATGATCTATCTTGGCAGTTAGGTATCTTCTAGCCTGTAATTAGCTTCTTGCCTTCCAGGTAACACCTTGTATCTAAAACCTGTGTGTGTGTGTGATCTCACATGCTGTTTCAGCATTTCTCAAGAGAGACAGTCCATAACCCATTTTTATAATACAAAACTGATACAGTGATCAGAACCAGCTGTCCAAGTGTCACAATTCCTCCCCACATAGACTGAATTTGGGGCTCTATCCCCTGCATGGGATGAGCTTCCCAAATCAGTTCACTCCTCATAGACTCTAGACAGCCCATCTGAGTTCTGATTTTTGGCTCCAGGCCTATGTACGATTGTCATATCATACCCTTGCAAAGCAAGACTCCATCTTAGCAATCTATCATTGTTCTTTCCCATCTGTATCAGCCAAACTAGGGGGTTGTGGTCAGACTCTACCACAAAATGCTGCCCATATAAGTATGGCTCTAATTTCTTTAGGGCCCACACTATGGCAAGACTCTCCTTTTCCACCATGGAGTATACTTGCTCCCTGGGAAGTAAATTCCTACTCAGGTACAGTACTGGGTATTCTGTTCCTTGGCTGGATGTCTGACTCAGTACTGCCCCAATACCCATGTCAGAGGCGTCAGTCTGAACTATAAAGGTTCTGCTATAGTCAGGACTTGTCAAAACAGGAGCACTGCACAGTGCCTTCTTTAGTTTGGAAAAGGCTTCCTCACAGGCTGGGCCCCAGGTAATTTTCTTGGGCATCCTTTTCTTTGTCAGGTCAGATAGGGGAGTAGCCAGGGCACTGTAATTTGGTAAAAATTTTCTGCAGTACCCTACTGTTCCTAGAAAACTCCTGACCTGCTTCTGTGTTTCTGGTCTGGGCCACACCTGGATTACCTCTGTCTTTATTTGGTTAGGACGGAGCTGCCCCTAACCTACCACATGCCTGAGGTATGCCACTTCTCCCATGGCCACCTGGCACTTCTCGGCTTTGACAGTGAGCCCGGCCCTCTGTATCCTGCCCAGCACTTCCCTAAGGTGGGATAGGTGTTCCTCCCAGCTGGTAGTAAAGATGGCAATGTCATCCAGGTAAACCACGACGTACTCTTCAGCACCATTTAACACCTGGTTCACCAATCTTTGGAAAGTGGCCTGGGCGTTCTTCATTCCGAGAGGCATTACTTTAAACTCAAATAAGCCTATCAGAGTGATGAAGGCCGACCTCTCCCTAGCTCTGTCTGTCAACTCTTCCTGCCAATACCTCTTGGTCAGGTCAATCGTTGTAAGGTAGGTCGCCCCTCCCAACTTGTCCAGGAGTTCATCTGTCCAGGGCATCGGGTGGGCATCAGACTTCGTGACTGCATTCAGTCCATGATAATCCACACAGAAACGAGTATAGCCATCTGGCTTAGGCACAAGGACTACAGGTGAGGCCCAGGGCCTGTGGGATCTCTGGATTACCCCTAAATCCAAAATCTCCTTCACTTCCCTCCTAATGTCCTTTTGGACAGCCTCTGACACCCGATATGCTGTCTGCCATATGGGCATCTGTGTCCCTGTCTCCACATCATGCATCACTAAGGGGGTTAGTCCAGGCTTGGTGCTAAACAATTGGGCAAAGTCTGCTAAAACCTCCCTTACTTTCTGGATCTGTTTCGGGGCCAGCTGGGGAGACAATTTTACTGTCCCCACAGAGGACTCCCACTTACTTTCTTCCAGCAAGTCCAGAAGGGGGTCCTCTTCGTCCATCCCCTCCCCATGACTACACACTGCAAACACCATGTCAGCCCTATTTGCATATGGATTCATCATGTTGACATGGTACATCCTTTCTGTCTGTCTCCTGTCAGGTAACTCCACAATGTAGTTGACATCATTTACCTTCCTAACCACTTTGTACGGTCCTGCCCACTCAGCCTGCAGCTTGTCTTTCTGGACCAGAATAAGGACCATGACTTCCTGATCCACTATGTACGAGTGAGCTCTGGCTCTGTGGTCGTACCGCGCTTTTTGTTTCTGTTGGGCAGCTGCCAGGTTGCTCTGGGCTGTCCCCATAAGCTCCTTCAGCCTTTCCCTAAACCTAAGGACATAATCCACAATGGGATTTCCCTGGGTGTCATGCTTGCCTTCCCAGTCCTCCTGGATCAGGTCTATGGGCTCACATACCCGGCGTCCATATAAGAGTTCAAAGGGGGAAAATCCTGTAGACTCTTGGGGCACCTCCCTTTATGCAAACAACAGGTGGGGAAGGTATTTCTCCCAGTCTCTCCCATGCTGTTCAGCAAACGCCTGGAGCATTGACTTTAGGGTACCATTGAATCGTTCCACGAGTCCATTGGCTTGTGGGTGATATGGTGTTGTGCATCACTGCATCATCCCACACTTCTCCCATAAACATTTCATCAGGTCCGACATGAAGGAACCCCCTCGATCGGTGATAACCTCCTGTGGAAACCCAACAAGGGAGAAAATCCCAAGTAAGGCATCTGCCACTTTGTCTGTCCTCAGTGAGGATAGGGCGACTGCCTCTGGGTGCTGGGTGGCATAATCCACGACACTCAGGATGAATCTCTTCCCTGAGGAGCTGGGGGTATTTAAAGGCCCCACAATATCCATTCCCACCCTATGGAATGGCTCCTCCACTATGGGTAAGGGAATCAGGGCGGCTTGGGTTTTCTTACCCACCATCCCTATTTCTTGGCACTGGTGACAAAACCTGCAGTATTCCTTCACCTGCTGGGTGAAGTTAGGCCAACAGAAATTTTGGGTCAACCGCTGCATAGTGCGCACGATTTCCAGATGATCAGACAAGGGAATATCATGTGCAATCTTGAGTAACTGCTCACGATACCCCTGGGGAATGACAAGCTGCCTGCCTAGCATCCCTTCCTCTGTCTATACTGCCTGAGTATACATAAGTCCATTTTTTCCAATAAACCTTATGTCTTCCATCACCTTCTTGTGCTCCGTCAGAGTCTTCCCAAGCCCTCAGCTTCTCTAAACTTGGGTCACTTCTCTGAGCAGCTGCAAACCCCTCACACATTCCCAAGGCATGGGACAGGTCCTCTTCAGTCACTAAACTAGGGTCCCTAGCACTAGCATCAGTGTACTCAGGATTACTGTCAATCCCAACCCTCTGACAATGGGTCACCCCTCCCTCTTCAGAATAACCCTCTGTAGCTGTGTGGTTACTTGCTACTGAGGAAATTTCTACCTTCTCTTCATTAATCTCCATATCAGAAGACACAGGCTGGAGAACCAGCCTGTCAGTGGTTTCCACAATGGCTTCTGTGGGGTTCAGGGAACTACAATTTTCCCATGCCACTTGGCTACGGGGTAACTGCACATACCATCCCTTGTTTGAGATTGTTGCCCAGGATCACATCCACTGCTAACATTTTAGCTATAGCCACCTGTTGCACAGTTCCCCCTGTTTCACCCCAGTCTAGGAGAACACTAGCGAGGGGCAATGTTTTCTCCCTGCCTGCAAAGTCCTGTACAGTGACATATTTATTGGGTATAAGCTGACCAGGCTGTACCAGATCCCCCTTTACCAAGGTCAGAGATGATCCTGTGTCCCTTAACCCCTGCATCTGTACACCACTCATCATGACTGGGTGCATGTGTTCCCTCACATTCACTGGCATGCTTCCAGAGATACACAAACATCCTACTTCCTTTCTAGCACCCTGTTGTATATTGCTTGCCTTTTTGGGACACTGTCTGGCAATATGCCCACTTTTTTTTTTTTTTTTTTTTTTACACAACCAACATTCATTTCTTCTCTCAGAGAAATCTTTTCTCTGAAACCTGGGGATAACTTTTTTCGGTGGAGGCAGTGAGGGTTTTAGCTGCCCTGAATGTGCACTTTCCCTTCTGTGCTGCCACACCCACCCGTTCACTCTCAGAGCAGGTCTGCTCTTGGCATAGGGGTCCGAGAGTTCAGCAGACTCTTGCACTGTTTTGGGATCTCGGTCCTCTAGCCAGGTTTTTAGCTCTGCTGGGCATGCCCAGAAAAACTGTTCTAACAGAATCACATTTTCAATTTTATCAACAGAGTTTGCCTCAATTCCTTCCCAGCAACGTTTTAAAAACTGACGTTGTTTCATGGCTAGCTCCTCACAGCTCATGTCAGGGCATCTCCTAAGCTTACAGAATTTAGCTCTGTATGATTCAGCAGTTATTTAAAACTTTTTTAACAGTGCAGCTTTAAGTTTGCTGTAATCATCACTGTCCTCATTGTCCATTTGACCCAATGCATCCCGAGCTTTCCCGGTAAGTAGCGGGGATAGCTAGAAGCTCCAGGACTCTAGGAATTTTAGCCTGAATACAAACTTTTTCAAAAGAATTTAAAAAGGCATCCATATCCTCCCCCTCTTTAAATTTGATTATTAATTTGGAGTTCAGTTTGTAACCCAGTCCTGCAATCCCAGTTAAACCCAAGCCACTTGCCTGCTCTGGTGCCGCTGGTCAGAGTTGTATTTTCTCCAGTTCGTGTTGCCTCTGGTGCTCCTGCTCCGCATGGTCAGTGTCTCTCTGTTCTCGCTCTGCCTCACAGCGTTCTTGCTCTGCCTCATGGTCCACCTCTCACTTCTCTCACTCCCTCTTCTCCTGGAACTCAGGCTCCATCCTGTGCAACTCAATTTGCAGCCTGAGCACTTCCAGATCCAGGATACAGTGACCTTTCCCTGCTTCTGTGGCCCTTCACTGACAGTGGCCCTGTTGTCCTCCTCATCAGATCTGGACACTGAACTGGCCATAAGCCCTACTACACTCGAGGTTTGGTCCTTTTCAGTCACGGTCCGTGACTCACTGCTCTGGGTATCTGCTACCATCAGGGCATCTATGAGGTTCTGCTTGCTGGCTTTCACCGCAAACAGAACTCCTGTGTCCCTGCACAACTGTTTTAAGGAGTCTACAGTGTGCCTGCTGTAGTCAGAAGACATCTTCTTCCCTCACCACTGCTACTCTGACTTGCACTTTAGAAAAAAAATAACGGGTAGGAACTTGACTGTATGCCAAGTGAAATAGTTCTGTTTCCTTTTTTAAAAATAAATTACTGCCTTTTTCTTTCTTTGCAAGTGAGCTTATGGTCTCAAGCTAACATGCTGAACAATAAAAGTTTGTGATACCAAAATTTATGCCACCGCTGCCAACCAATCTGTCACAAAACCACTCAGCAGGTCAGCCCTCTACTCCAAAAGTGCCAACCTCCGAGCATAGTCTTGTGAACAGTTAACAGAACAAGGTAACCCTCTTGTCTGTTTTTGTGGATTCGAATCAACCTTTGGTCTCAAGTCTTGGAGGGATTCAAACTATGAACCTCTTGCTAGCGTACCCAATGCACAGGCTCAGATAATTCTGTCTTTGGGGGGCCAGATATCTTTGCCTACGGGCACCTAACCAGGTGTACAGAAATGAACCCATAAAAACTGTAATAAAAGACCTCAGATTTAAAACGCTTACCCTTTTCCAGTTTGGTATCACCATTCAAGCTTATGTACAGTGTCTGCTTTAACCATATATACTCCACTTGTAAAAGGAAAGAAATCAAAGACAGACCAAGTAGGCTCTAAAAATAGAGTTTTACTAAAATAGACAAAAAAAATGTAACACATAAAATATAGAACTATTATATCACAAAGCATACAAATTACTTAACCAAAACTGGTTTTAACCGTCCAATTCCTACTATAGTACTTAGATTTGTCTCTTTCTCTAAATACCTGCTTAAAGTGCTCACAGATGTTTCTTGGTCAGAGTCTAGACAAAAGCGTCTCTGAAGTAAAAAACAGAATAATGTTTAAAAGCTGGCTTTGCCCACCTCTTTGCATGAGGTCACCTAGCTCCTCCTGTCAGAATATGTATAAAAAATATATTTATATAAAAACAGGATGTCTTTTCCAAGTATTAAATTCTGCAACCTCAGCATAACTCATGTTCTTCAAATGACTCTCTTTGATCTATGATCAGTTTCCTCTTTTCCAGGACTTCAAAGCATCTTTTATGACTTTGCACTAAAACATCATACCCTACTCTTCTTCCTCTAAGTGTTATACAAGTTTATGATCGATCTTGGCAGTTAGGTATCTTCTAGCCTGTAATTAGCTTCTTGCCTTCCAGGTAACACCATGTGTGTGTGTGTGTGTGTGTGTGTGTGTGTGTGTGTGTGATCTCACATGCTGTTTCAGCATTTCTCAAGAGAGACAGTCCATAACCCATTTTTATATTACAAAAAATGATACAGTGATCAGAACCAGCTGTCCAAGTGTCACAACAACCACTGGACTTAACTGTCAATAAGATTTTTAAAGATCTGCTAAAACATAATTTTACAACTTGATATGCTGATACTGTGTCAGAGCAACTACGAAATGGCCATACTTGTGGAGACATCAACGTCGCTCTGCGAATTCAGACTCTAAAATTGAAAAACATTCAGTGGTTGGTAGACAGCAAAACAACACTTGGAGAGAGAGAGAGAGAAGATGATATCATCAAGGGTTTCCAACAGGAAGGGATAACAGAAGTGCATACTAAGTGTCTGAATTACTAGAAATAAACACAGAAGTAATACCAAGCACTCCTAAGCCTTCTTTTTAATTAAGAAATAAAAGTGAAGTTTTAAGTGTAAAATCACACAAGCACAAAAGCACCAAAGCACCAATGCAACAATGCACCCATTGCTCTCTTTGGTTTCCGTTTTATATGAAGACATACAGTACCCCAGGCAGGAATAATAGAAGTGCACACTACCTTTTATGAGCTAGTCCCCACCCCCACCCCCGCCATCACCAAATGAAACTAACACGAGTTCTGGAAATTTTCGACTGTAAATAAAGTTCAAGTTCAAATGCACCCATTGTTCTTTTTGGTTTCTGTTTTCAATGCAGACATACAGTACCCTCCCCCCCAGGCAGGAATAATAGAATAATCAAAGCACACAGTACCTTTTAGGAGCATGCACCGCCACCACTGAATGAAACTAACACGCGTTCTTGCAATTTTTGGCGTAAATAAATTTCAGCTATAAACATATATCTGCGCATTTTTCTTGTCCTGTGGATATAGCAAATACTTTTTTTACAGTGAAATAAAGGGGTTATACAGTACGTAGAACATAGGACAGAAGACAAAAAGTCACAAAAGGGAAATCACTGAAACAGGGAGGGACTGCCAGACAGTGGACAAAATCTGCACACAGCTGGAATTACGAGTAAGGAAATCATAATTCTCCTTTGTATGTCAGCTCCAATGTGTGGCAGTAGTTGGCATGAGCCATAATAAGCAGTCCCAAACTGGGAGGGTTAATGCTGCACAACTGAACTCAACACACACCTGCTGAAAGTAGCATCAGCAAAGCAAAGCTTGTACAGGTGATAATGCCTAGTGAAATTATAGATATATGCCCAAGGAACAGCCTTGTATCTGTCCTACTGGGATGCCGGTACCTGGTTGCATAAGATGTAGCCATAGCTCTAGTGACATAGGCTTTAAGACCCATCAGAGCCAGCAGTCCCTCAGGCCTTCAGTAGGGGCTAGATCTTTCTTTTGACAGAAGAGGAAAGTCATCCAAGTTTAAAGATGAGGAGGCGTCCCGAGATCTGGAGTCTAAGGAAACTCTGTTCTGCATCTGAGGAGGTAGGAGGGGTGCCCTGTGCTTCACTAGGCTGAGTGAATGCTTTGTTACAGGAAGTGCAGTAGAAACCTGTGACTGGTGTGGAGCCTAGAATGAAATGTCTAACATATGAGGGCCTTTGATCTAGTGTCCTTCACTGGGGCTTCAGTGGACTCCATAGTGATAGAGTTCAAAGTGTGAGGCTATCACCTTTTTTAAATGCATGATTTCAGCTTATGTAAGTGAAAGCTTTCTTAAGAGTTCTGCAGCCAGAGAAAAGGCAAAAACAGCTTCACAGTTATGCTGCAGGGGTAAGCCCAACCAATTGGCAGACAAGGAGATAGCTGTCTCTTGTAAATCCTTTAGTGGTTTCCTAACTGCTGGTGGAGACTCGCTCTGACTGGAGAATTAAGGTGCCAACTGAAAATGCGCCAAAGACTGAATCCAATGGCTGACATGCTTGTAAATGTGCATACTTGCTCCTGTGTGCACACACTGCCATGTGAAAGATAGCCGAAATGCTTGTTTGCACATGCATGGCCATGAGCAAGATGACTGTCAGCCCCAGAGGTGCATAACAGGCCTCCCAAGATGGTACCTCTGCAAACAGAATGGCTGAAAGGTGCAAAATCTACCCTCTCTGTGAAACTCCTCAATCCAACCTTTAAGTGGACTCCAGAGAGGCAGGGTAAAAAAGGTGCCTTCCGACCATGAAAAGAGTGCAGGCTTTAGCAGCCCTGCAATGCAGTACAGCCTTGGTTCCCCTGTGGCAAAGAAAATACTATGTCAGCTTGCCACCTTGTTTAACTGCTCCAAAACAGATGTTTGGCAGTCCTCTGAACTGTACCAAAAACTGAAGAAAAATGGGAGAAATCTATACAAAAAAATTAAAATGTCTACTGAGAAATTCCCTGCTGAACAGAACGCTGTCTACCAGCAACAGGACAAATTGAAAGGATTCAAGCTGACTGGATAGGGGGCATGTCCTTCTAGTCAGACTAGTGCTGGCCAGAAACTGAATTTCCATTTCACAAAAAGTTTGCAAATATTTCCGAAATTCCACTAACAAAAAAATCTGAATACTACAAATGTATTCCATGAAATTTTCTGGCTGAATTGCAGAATGATACCCATGAACTGTAGATCTGTATAACAGTTCTGTGAAATTACATTCTTTAATACAGCAGTCCATAATACATGAAATCATTCCACAGTTCTATAAGTGATCAGTTCCGCAGAATTCCAGTGTGCTATTTAATATGTCAATCCACAATGCATATTCATTCTGTTGTTCTAAGTCTTGAATTTTGCCACAGTGTGTAACAGGGCTGGTTGGACCCTGTCTCATTTGTAATGTGTACAGAGAGTTTGAGGCAAGGATTCTACCTACTATCTTTGTCTTTCCTACTGGACTGTGCAGTCAGCTCTTGCCTTTGCTTGCTGTTCTTTCTTTTTCCCTTTTTATACTGTCTCTCCCTTGCTTATATATAGTTCAATGGCCTACACAGCCAGTATAGTGTTATGCTTGTGCAACTATGTTACTTAGGTTTTGGCCGTTCACACTCTATTCCAGAGGAACTATCGCCCTGTAGGGGTACCAAAGGCAAGGAACCCTCAAAGAGGGTTCCACCCCTAGAGGTGCCACAGGGTGATTCCCTTGGCTAAAGGTATCTTAGGAAAGGAGAGAGGTGGTGTCACTGGAGGAGAAGGGGAGGATGGAGGGGCAAAGAAAGAGTGCTTCATAAGGAGGCGGAGAGGAACTGCTTATATAGGTCAGGAAGTGGGAGTGGCTGGCTGCTTGTCCATTGAAACACAGGCCTAGACTTCCAGTTCAATGGCCTACATAGCCAGTATAGTGTTCTGCTTGTGCAACTGTGTTACTTAGGTTTTGGCCATTTGCACTCTCTATTCCAGAGGAATTACCACTCTGTAGGGGTACCAAAGGCAAGGAACGCTCGAAGAGGGTTCCACCCCTAAAGGTCCCATGGGACTATTCCCTTGGCTAAAGGTACCTTAGGAATATCCCAGAAAAAGAAATGTAGTAGTAGTAGCACCAAAGACAGAAGCAATCAGGCCATGAGGCACAGAAGCAGAATGACAACAATGCAGCTTAATAAATATGAGGTACACAGATTAACAAGATAGATAGGTGCTTTGGATACATCATGAAAGAGGGCTCCTAAGGAGAGAGGGAGCAGCAAGTAGGGACACCATCCACCTCCATCAAACAGCGGAACCTATCTAAGGAAACTAAGGGATACTAACTAAAACTAACTAGATATTATGACCTTTGGCACAGAGGAGAGGGAAAAAAAACCCTTTAAGGAGGAAATCTCTGGGGTCCAAGGCCTAGGTCACCTTCCCTCCAGGCATGGGATAATTTAGTTAGTGACAACTCTGCTACTGCAATTTGGAAAGCCCAAATAATAAAGAGGTGGAAATATTCCAGTTTGGAGGGAAACTCTCACTCTATCCTAACAGGAACGCCATGGAGGGTTGCAAGACGGTTGCTCTGCAACCAGCTCTCCAAGGCAGCAGGAGGAGAGTAACAACCACCGAGGCACTCACCCAGCCTACCAATCTAAAAACAAACCAGGTGAACCAGAGGTGGTCATAGGGAGAATGTGGTGAAGGTGCCTTGTTAGTGTACCGCTACAGCCAAAGGAAACCGCTGTAACAACCCTTCACGGCTTAGTCTTAAATTCACAAATTGAGGTGCCATCAGTATGGTTGATGACTGAAGTTCCACCCAGAGCGAGGACATTCCCAGCTATGGGCCAGGTAAGAAGGACCCCACCCCAAGCTTCACATGCTCAAGATGTGGACTAGAGGTATAGAGCAAGACCGTCAGTGTTTGGGGCGGGGGGGACCTGTGCCAGAACTGTAGCACGAGGTCGGCATGCCTGGTATATTCGCATAGGTATTTCTGACATACATTCATTATTTTATTTGTTTATTTTTGTTCATTTCTGTTTATTCATTTCTTTTTGTTCATTTCTTTTTATTTATCCATTTATTTAGCATACTGAAGTTGTTTATTTAGTTTGCTGAAGTTATACATTTTGCAGAAGGTATTGCAAACATAGGATAAGCAAAGGCAAGCCAACCAAGTCCCTAGAGGGAGCCAGTTAGAAGGTGACATGATACTCGGAGGACTTTAGCGATGGATACAAGATTCAAATATGAGGCAATAGGCCACGGCTCCTCAACGAGACCCCCAGTCCCCCACCATAGGAAAAACAAGAATGCCATGGTAAAGCGCTGTAACCCACATGCAGCATTTAAAACTAGTTTACAGTGCTGGCAGTAGCCAAAGCTGACCTCCAGAGTATAATAAAGCAGTATGCAAGTAAACAAGCAATGTCTATTAATAAGAGAATGTGCAGCAATTAAGTTTAGCTTGGAAGGGTAATAATAATCTAAATGAACAGAGAAACTATAGAGAGAAGCGATATGCTGAAATAACAGAATGGCTTTCTTGGTATTAGTGTAGGAAGCGCAGTTTAGTTCCATGGGCAATGCACGGAAAAAAGCAGCAATATTTTCAACAATTTATTCTTGTTATTAGTTCAGGATTGAGTTCTATGGACTACGTTACAGAAAAGTCCTGAATCAGGTGAAAATAATTAAGTGGAATAACATGAGTAAATGGTAACAAGTAACACTAGCTCCTGGATAGCAATACACCACGGCCCAGATATTCAGACTGTGCCAGGCAGTGGCACAAGCCTGGGCACAGTGCAACCGGGATGCACCATGGCCAGGACAAGGTGATATTCAACAGTGATGCACCACGGCGCAGCACCATTGAATATGGCACAGACTACACATGGCGCAGTGGCACTGCACCAGCGCAAGCTACAGATAGGAAGCACGGGGAGGGGGCCAGTGCAACTGCAGTTGCGCTGGGTGCAACACCTGTGATATTTAGTGGAGAGCATGCAAAGGAGGCCATAATTTATGCAAGGCACAAATGGGGCCATTTGCATGTCATTATGGCCCCATTTGCATGCCTTGCATAGGGTGGCCCGGCAACTTGCACCTGGCACCCTGCACAGCATGACGTGTGCACAGTGGGGGTCCTGGGGCTTCCCCCACCCCATAGCTGTGATCGCGGTAAACCACCATACTACACGTTCCTGGTTATCTAGTGGTACCCCCCCTTCCACTTGGGTCCCCGAGAACTGTATATGAACCCAATTCCTGGTGGTCCAGTGGACCCCCCCACCTGCCCGATTCCCCGATAGTAGTATATCACTGCATCATATCCCCCACCCCTCCCACTTACACAGGCCCCTTGCCCCCTGCCCCCCTTCAGCAGGTGGCTTGCCCCCCGCATACCGCCGGGACGCCTGCCAAATGACAGGTACAGTATGGGCTTGCAGGGCATACTGTACTAGATAGTCACAAATATGTGAATGACTTTATTCACATATTTGGGACTGTCTAGCATCAGCTTCTCTACAAGCTCCATTAGTCCACACTGTGGACCAATGAGCATACAGCCTAATGTACTTGTCATTCGGGTGGCTGGGTGGCAGCCGCCCACCGAAGACGGGGGGAGCAGGGGTGGGCAAGGGCCTGTGTGGGTGGGAGGGGTGGGGAGTGCCACTGGATCACCAAGGACATATGATGCGGTGATATACCACGATCAGGGAATCAGGCAGGTGGGGGGTCCACTAGACTACCAGGGAGTGTCTACAGCTACATATACTGGTGATCGGGAGGCATCAGGAGGGCGAGGGGCCACTGGACCACCAGGGAATGGGTGAATATACATGTCCCGGGGCATCAGGAGGGAGGGGGGTACCACAGGTCCACCAGGGCTTTACTTCACAGGGATTTACCAGCGTTCGGGGACACGAAAGGGAGAGGGGTACCACTGGACTACCAGGGATGTATAAGCCAGGCACTTTACTGCGATCGGGGACACAGGGGGGAGGGGGGGTACCACTAGACTACCAGTATGCCATGGGTGCTTGTGGATGGTGTTCTGGGTGGTTGGTGGTCACCCACGGCTGGCAGCTGCTGTGTTGCACCCTGCAATACAGCAGCCCACCTGTGGGTGGCCAGGAGTTGTTCCCTCTTTTCATGAGCTCAACTTTGAGTCCTCCTATACGGCACAATGCAGGGTTGAGCTAGCATATGTGACACACATCCCATGCTGAATATCGAAATGTGCCACATATGCATGGGCATGCCCCCTGCATCTGCACCACATACATTATCATTGCACCCCTGCGCATCAGGATTTGCGCTCCGCTGGGCAGCCATTTCAATATCCCACTGGGGCGCAATGCAGGGTTGTGCCAGTGCAACTCTGTTGCGTCATGCAAAACCCCTTTGAATATCTGGGCCCAGGAGTTTAAAACAGAAGCCTCCAAAGAGAAGGCAAAACAAAGACACAGAAACGCAGAGGAACAGGGAACAAGCACATAAAGAAGCACACAGGCAATATACAAATCAAGCAGAACAGACAACAAAAGTCCAGCAGAAACAAGCAGAATCCAAATTGGGGGTGGGAAAGAGACCCCAGTAGGCCCCAGCCAGCAACAGAGGACAGATGGACAGAGCCTCCAGCTGCAAAGGAAAAGTGCTTCATAAGGAAGCTGAGGGGAACTGCTTATATAGGTCAGGAAGTTGGAGTGGCTGACTGCTTGTCCATTGAAACACAGGCCTAGCCTTCCAGTTATAAAAAATATGTATGAAACAGGGTTCCCTGATTTGTAAACTAGATATAGTTATTACTGCTGAAATGACTACATAAACAGCTATTTGAGTTTATTAGCAAAGTGTTAACAGAGTGTGACATTTTGATCTCAGATTGGTGGAATCTGTCAGCAAAAGAGTTTCAAACAACATGAAGTCTTGCTATATTATGACAGTTGCAGTATGACCGCAGGTTAGAACTGCTCCGGAAGTGAAATAGTTAACTTTCCATGCAGGCATGGAACTTAGAGCGTGAGCTCAGTTGAAAACTCTGTCTGTTGTGCTTCAAACGCAAACTGTCAGATTCTTTACTCCGCCTCACTGAACAGTCGCTCCGGAGATTTCTCCTTCTGCTCGGTTCATTTTGTCGGTTTAAAAGTATTATTTTTCGTTTTTTAGCCGAAATTAAACCTCAACCAGTCGGTTCAAGCTCTGTCTGTGGTAATGTAAGTAATAGATAGGTTTTACATTTATTTTTTCTGTGTGGAACTTGTAATTCTTTATCGGTTCGGTTTGAACCGATCAGATTCTGTTATTAAATCTACTAGTCCTTTTTTAGGCGCGGTTCCGGTTCTTATCGGTTCTAAAAAACGGATTTCATTACGGTTTTTTCCACGACCCGTGACACGGTTGGGAACCGATAAGGGTGTCTTGCATGGTGGATTGCCATAAACGGGCAAGTTGGTTAGGCTGGCATTATGTCTGAGAAACCCAAAAGAAAAACCAGACCCACTGGGTTTCAACACTGTAGTGTTTGTGGGGAAGCTTTTGCTAAGGCTGACCCACACACCACATGTGTCTATTGTCTGGGGTTTGTACCTCAATTCAGACTGCCAGATTTGTCACAATTTCCCTGCTGCCACCATAGATAAGAGGATTAAAGTAGCTCAGGAAGGGAGGCAAAAAAGTCCGCTGACCCGGATGGCCAGCCCGGTTCAGTGCCAACTGAACCGGAGGGAGTGCCCTCTGACCAGGGCGATACTTCCTCGGGCAAACGAAGAGCCGGTTCTGAGGAGCCGGTTACAGCAAAAAGGACTAGAAAGTCAGCTAGTGTAGAGCCAAAAGTTCTCTCCCCAACTGCTGAGGAAATAGCTAAAGCAATTCAAATTGTCAAGTCTCTCTCTCAGGTTCCGACCGAACCGACACCTTCAGGTAAGCGTTCGGTTCGGCCAGTTCCACCGGTTCAAGATTATGATTTTGAGGATTTTTATGAACCAGGGGAAGGGGAAGAGGAATATAAGGAGAATGAATATGGTTTTGAAGATCTAGATGTGCCCATTGATCCGGACATCTCTCCAGATAGACCCCTAGGGGTTTCTCCTCCAAGGCTTTCTGAGTCCCCTTCTCATTTCATGTTTTATAAAAAAGTTGCTGAAACTCTCCAGCTCCCTGTTGAGGAAACTGTTGACGACCAAGAGGAGCCAGACTATGTAGAAATGATGGATATTCCAGAGTCTAGGAGGCTGTCTATTCCTTTGCATAAATCTTTTCGGAAACAGACAGTAAAAGTTTTAAAACTCCTCACACTATACCTCCTGTGGATAAAAGTATGGACAAGAGGTATACCTTATCAGCTCGACACTGATTTCCTCACTCAACAATGCAGCCATGTGGAGTAGTGCAGGCTGCAGCCTGACAAAATAATATTCCCTAGCTTCACACCCCTGAGAAGAACTCCAGGAAGATTGATGCTATGGCAAAGAAACAGTACATGGCAGCATCTTTGGGACTCAGACAAGCAAATTATATAAACTATGCTGCTAGGTACCAGAAATCCAGATGGGATACTGTGCTGGCCTAGCGAAACAAGTCCCTGACCAGCTTGCCAGGGAGCTGGAACAGGTGGCTATGGATGGTATTGAGGCATCCAAGGTGCAATTTCATGCTGCAGTGGACTCTAATGATGTTTCATCAAGAGTCATGGCTACATCTGTGGCACTTCGCAGGATGGCTTGGCTCCAGATGTACTACCCTGTCTCAGGATACCCAGTCTAAGGCCATGGCTTTTCCTGTTGTGGAAATTCTCTATTTGGGGAGCAAACAGAGAATTACATGAAGAAAATGGATGAATATAGGACCACCTATAGGAGTGCAAGGCCAAGGAAAGGCAGGCCACTCCTCAAAAGCAGCTTCCTAGAGGCAGGGGCAGGCCTTTTCATAGGCCTTTTACCAAGCCAAGCTTCCTCCTCCGCCTATGCTCAGAGGGGTCTTTAGAGGAGAGGCAGATGGGGTACAAGCAGGTCTGCTTCCACCCCTCAGCCCAAAGCCCCTGCCAAGCAGGCACCCTGATGGGATTGCCAGGGCCGATTCTCCTCTACCTGTAGGGGGCAGCAGGCTTACTTTGTCCAGGACTGGAAGTCTTTAACATCAGACAAGTGGGTCCTGGAAGTAGTAAGCCAGGGACTGGTTCTCAGCTTCAAAACATTTCCAAAGCTAAGAACCAGATCTTTTCCACCTGCAACTCCATCAGAGGCACTCGCCCTAGAGGCAGAGGTCTCTACCCTCCTGGCTCTCAGAGCTGTGTAAAGGGTTCCTCCCCTACACCAGGGCAAAGGTTTGTACTCCAGGTACTTCCTTACCCCAAAAAAGACAGGAGAATGGCGGCCCATCCTATATCTCAGATATTTAAACAAGCACCTTTTAAAGTCAAAGTTCAAAATGGTGACTCTGGGAATTATCCTACCCTCTCTAAGGCCAGGGGACTGGCTAGCTTCCCTGGACCTCAAGGATGCCTACTTCCATATTCCCATCAGAAGCTCCCATTGAAAGTACCTCAGGTTGAGCTGCCTCAGGCCACTACCAGTTCAGAGCAATGCCCTCGGCCTCACTTCTGCCCCAAGGGTATTCACCAAATGCCTGGCTGTAGCAGTTGCCTACCTAAGAAGGCAAAAGATTGCCATCTTCCTTACCTGGACGATTGTCTCTTAGTAGGCCAGTCCCCAGACCAGGTCAATTTACCTTCAGATAATGCAGCAACTGCTTACCTCTCTAGGTTTCCTTCTGAATCTCTCAAAGTCAGTTCTAGAGCCGGTCCAGCGTCTTTACCTTCATAGGCACAGACACTGAACACACAGGAAGCCAGGGCCTTCCTCCCCTGGACAGGGCAAAGACCCTAGCCTCCTGGCCTCCTCATTTACCCTGCGGTCTCCGCCAGCAAGGCATTTTCTGCAGCTCCTAGGACACATGGCTGCTTCCACAGCAGTTGTGCAAGGAGCAAGATTTCAGATGAGGGACATCCAGTTCCATTTGAGAGCTTTTTGGTCTCAAAGAAAGGATCCTCTTAACAAGCTGATCCCAATAACTCGAACCCTGATCCAAGCCCTACAGTGGTGGAAGGATCAGAGCAACCTGAGACAAGGGGTTCCTTTTGTCACTCAGTCTCATTCTCTAATCCTTACTACAGATGCGTCCCTCTTGGGCTGGGGAGCTCACATGGGTGACCTCACCACCCAGGGTCTGTGGTCTCCCAGGAATCTGTGCTCCACATCAGCCTTTTGGAGCTCAGAGCAGTTTTCTAGCACTTCAAGCTTTTTCAAATCTGTTCAGAACAAGAGTATTCAGGTCAGAACAGACAACACCACTACAATGTGGTACATCAACTGATGAGGGCACTCGGCCTACAGCCTTGTGCACCAAGTGATGAAGTTGTGGTCTCTGGCTTACTCCCTGAACACCTCCCTTACGGCAGTTCACCTCCCAGGCAAGGACAATGTCCTGGCAGATGCTCTCAGCAAGGATTTCCCAGGGCCACCATGAATGGTCACTGGATCCCTGGTCTTGGGAGTAGTATTTGCCAGATGGGGCACCCATGATAGATCTTTTGCAGCCCCAGACAATCACCAACTTCCTCTTTTTGCTGCAGGCCCCAGTGTTGGGCTCACTCTCACTGGATGCCTTAGCCCTCAGTTGGGAGGGAAAGTTTCTCTATGCCTTCCCTCCCTTTCCTCTCCTGTTGAAAGTGCTAGTCAAAATCAGATCCCAATCATGCAAAGTCATTCTGATAGCTCCGGATTGGGCCAGACAGCCCTGGTATCCACTCCTGCTGTCCTTAGCAGTCCATCTTCCCCTGTCCCTTTCCAGGAATCACAATCTGTTAACCTGTGCCCAGGGAAGGTCTGGTACCAGATCTCAAATCTCTCAATCTCAAGGCTTGGTTCTTGAAGAGTTAGAGTTTGCTGATTTACACCTTTCCCAAGGTGTAATGGATATATTGAAGGCTGCAAGGAAGCCTTCCACCAGAGCTACTTACAATTCCAAATGGAAAAGGTTTTCCATATGGTGCTGAAACATATTTCCCCAGTCTCTGCTGATCTACCCACAGTCCTGGATTATATGGTCCACCTGAATTCTTTGGGACTGAGACCAGCTACCCTGAAGGTGCACTTGGCAGCTGTGTCTGCTTTTATTTCAGCAGGTAAATCCTCTTCCTTTCAGCTCATCCTGTATTTTCCAAGTTTTTAAGGGTTGTTTCACACCAACCCTCCATTCAGGGATCCTGCCCTGCCTGGGATCTTAATGTTTGCATTGCTCAGCTTATACAGCCCCCTTGAGCCCTTGTCTTCAGCTGAGCTCAAGTACTTGACTTGAAAACTGTGTTTTTGGTAGCCATCACCTCTGCCAGACACATCAGTGAATTACAAGTTGTCAGTGGAGCAGGAGTTTATCTCTTTTCACAGAGATAAGGTGGTCCTTCGGACTAACAGAAAGTTCCTGCCTAAGGTGGTTTCAGATTTCCACCTTAATCAATCTATTTCACTTCCAGTGTACTTCACTGACCACTCCTCCTCTGGGGAGAGGATGCTGCATAGCCTAGATGTGAAGAGGCCCTAGTTACTACATAGGCGTACCAAGGGTCATAGGTTTGACTCCTTCAACTGTCCCTCACCTATGGCGAAGTTGGTAAAGGAAGCCAGCCACTAAAAGATCCATTGCCAGGTGGATTGTCTCTTGTATCAATTCTGCTATGAGAAGTTGGGTAAAGTTCCCCCTCAGGCCTGAGGGCTCACTCTACCAGAGGTACAGCTGCTTCTCTGGCTGCTGCCAGAGACATTCTATTCTAGAAATATGTCAAGCAGCTACCTGGAAAACAGTTCACACTTTTCAAGCATTACTCCCTGGACATCCAGGCTAGGAGTGATGCTCGGTTTGGCACAGCTGTGCTTCAGAGCCTATTTCCTAGGTAGGTTCTATCCCTCCTCCATGGGGGTACTGCTGTGTAGTCTGCAATTGTCATAATATAGCAAGACTTCATGTTGTTTGAAGAAATAATTAATCACCTTAGTAATGTTGTTTCTTCTAATGGAGTCTTGCTATATTATGACCTCCCTCCCTGCCTGCCCTTCTCAGAACCTCTGTTTTGGGGATGTGGGTGGGCAGTACAGGGTTGGCACTTTTTTTGATGCCCACCTTGTTGTTTTTCACCTACCTTTTTGGGTGAATTGGTGTTGTGTTTTTGCATTTTTGGGTCTCCTGACTTGAGTCTTTGTTTTAGGCCAAAAATGAGTGTTTATGTTAGTAGCCAGTTGGCTAGTGTAGGTTTACAGCTTACACACAGAACCTTAGTGAGTTTTAGCTCATAAGATCTGACAGTTTGCGTTTGAAGCACAACAGACAGAGATTTCAACCGAGCTCGTGCTCTAAGTTCCTTGCCTGCATGGAAAGTTAACTATTTCACCTCCGGAGCAGTTCTAACCTGCGGTCCTACTGCAATTGTCATAATATAGCAAGACTCCATTAGAAGAAACAACATTACTAAGGTGAGTAATTTTTTCTTTGTAGCTGGGTCACAACGCGTTAGAAGTTAGGGTCTGACAAGGTTCTGAAGCTCTGGGTCACAATGCTCTGGAAGCTAGAATCTGACAAGGTTCTGAAGCTCTGGGTCACAATGTATTCTGGTGGAAGCTAGAAAGTGACAGGGTTCTGAAAAGTTGGGGATTTGGAGACAAGATGTAACAGTAAGCTGGTTGATAGATTTCAGCTCTGAACTCAGAAATTGGACTTTGATTTTTTTTGGACTGCCTATGCTGAAAACCAGCTGGTACATTTCTTTTTGTGTTTTATTCTCTACTTATAATAATAAATCACTACTTGTGGATTTTTACAATTTCTCCTGGTCTGCTTATGGTTTCTGACCCAAGCCCCAGTTACAAAATGCATTATGAAATTTCATGGAGGTAAAATTCCAACTTTTGCAGTAATTCCACCAGCGGAATTTTATTTTTGAACAGCACTTAGACTTTTCTACCTGTCCCAGCTGAGCGGGGAAGGCAGCCAATACCAACCATTACCTGCCCATAAGAGCAGACACACAACATATTTTCCACAATGTCATACATCCTGGGAAAGGAGAGCTAATAATCTTTAATACCATCTCCTTATGTAGGTAATTACTGTAAGTAAGTAAGCAAGTAAAAGTTTGCTTATATCAGCACACTTCCCCAGATGCCCAGGGCGCTTTATAATTAGGGCAAAGTAAATCAACAAAAGAAGTACACAGAGAAATTCATATGTCATATAGCTACCTAACAATTAATAAATAATAAAGTAATGTATTTATTTTTATTTATTTCAAAGGTTTTATCAGGGAAGTCATAGTGAGCTGATGACAGCTCATTTCCAGATGCATCCTATGGGAGGGGTAAGAAAAGAACAGGACAGATATAAAGTACAATGTACAAAAATGATACAATATGGAAATATGTAAACAAAATACACAATTACAAGAATACTTAAGAATAAAATTCCATACAGTAAGTACCACACAGTAAATTAGAAAGACAAACTGACAGACAGATAAAGCAAGCTAGCACAGCTAGGGCAGACTTAAAGGTGGGAGCCATCAGTTCCCAAACGCTCGGTGGAACAGATGCATCTTCAGACTCCTCTTAAAGGCCTCCACTCAGGGTGCCTCTCTGATGGCTCTCAGGAGAGAATTCCATAAAACTGGGCCAGCCACCTCGAAAGCCTGGTAACTTTCTGAGCCTTGATATTAGTACAATCAGGAGGCCCACCTCAGAGGAGAGGAGAGGAGACAGTGCAAGGGCACACAAGGATGTAGGTGATCTAACAGGTAGCCAGGACCCAATCTATGAGGAGTTTTATAAGTTAGTAACCCATCTTTGAAGGAGATGCACCACTTCACTGGCAGCAAGTGCAGTTCACGCAGCACCGGGGACACATGACACATCCTCTTATACCCGGTCAGTAATCTGGCCGCTGCATTCTGCATAAAGTATATGTATAATTAACTGTGATGAAACGGTGTTTCTCAACTGTTATGTACTTATGGTATGCTATGTAACTATTACCTTCTAACCATAACTAGATTCTGCCTTGCACTGCCACTGAAAACCACTGAAAATGAGTGTTTGTCTCAATGGTGTATCTGACTTATGAATATTAATAATAATAAATAATAATAATGCTATTATCATTATTACTAGAATAATACAGGGATTGAGAGGACCAACATTTAGTAGGGTCTTGGAGATAATGAGGCCTAAAGGGGTCAAGGAGGGGACTGAAATCAGAATTATGAGTTGTACTGGTAAGACACAAGGCCACTGTGGTGCCAAACATCAGGTCCAACCCACCAATATGATACATTCCTAAAAAGCTACCTAATGTATCTTCTTCCAGTGGAAGTCACTGTAAACATGGATGGAATCACATATGGGCCAGAAGAGCCTAAGTCAAAAAATAAAATCAAGTTGAAAAACATAAAAATTTGCCACAGTGGCTTCCAGGATACTCCTTACCCAACAAATATAATTTCCCCCAAAGCATTTTTAGAAAAGGTTACTTCATTGGAACAGTGGTGGCTTCCATAACTTCACTGGGTAGACTATTCCACATTTCGACAATACTGTCTAAATTATTGTTTTTTAGTGGTTTCTACTACTTGCCTACCCAGTTTGAGTTCATGTCTTCAAGTTCTATAAGCACTCAACAACCTACACATCTTTGTATACTCCACCCTGTCTAGTCCCTTTAGTATTCGGAACACCATGACCATGCCTCTCCCAGCCTTCTCTTTTATAGGCTAAATAATTTCAGTATGTCCAGTCTCTTCTCATAGTTCTTACCCCCTAATCTACTAATCAGCTTAAGTGCCTTGTGCTCAACGCTCAATATCGTCACTGTCCTTTCTGTTCAGTGGAGACCAGAACAGCATGCAATACTTCAGATGTGGATTAGCAAAGGTGTTGTACAGGGGGACGATCACCTCCCTTAATCTGCTCCATACTCACCTTCCCAACATTGTGCTTTCTCTGACTAAAGCAGCACATCACCTTACTGGCTCCAAGTTTACTGTTCATAACTACTGCTAGATCCTTTCCCTTAGTTGTGCTGTATACTACTACACTACACAAGGTGTAGAGTATGTGTCATCCAGATACTTCACCCCTTGATATAGTACCCTACCCTTCCTCACATTAAATCTAAGAGCCAATATTTAGTCCTCACCATTAATGTGCACAGGTCTGCCTGTACTGCATCCCCCAACTGTGACTGCTCTGCTTGACAATTCATTCCTCCAGGTCATTAATAAATACATTAAAAAGCAACGGACCCCTCCCTTCACCTGGGATACTCCACTCAGAAAATCCCTCCACTATGAATGGTGACCATCCACCACCACTCTCTCATACTACCTGCCAATTGACAATCCACTTCCTATATGCTTTGTAGACTCCATACTGTACCACGTTTTCCATGTAGTATACAACAGTAATAGTGGCACAACAGTAGGAGAATTTTATTGTAGCACCATAGGGGGATGAATGAATACAGTTACATATAAAAATAATCACTTTAGACATAGAATTTCGATGAAATCAACACATTTCTAAGACACAAGGTTTAGCAGTATATTTATCTAACAGTACACATAATTATTGTATAACCAAGGACACAGTCAATACAACACAGACTCACTAGTGAACTGCACACTAAATTTAAATTGTGCATTAAATTTATAATGCACATATGCCAAATAGAATATTCCCAAATACTGGATAATATACCCCAAACCTACATATAGCTCTAATGTGTAAATGAGGTCACAGTCTAAGACATCACAGACTCACTAGTAAATTGCACATTATTCATATTGCACTTATGTCAGACAGGATGTTCCTAAATTCAGTAGCAGTAGTCAACTCAGGACTCAAGAGAATTTCTCCTTACCTCTATATCCACCATCATTCAATTACAAAATCAACCAAATTTGCTCAAGCTCACAGTAATTTTCCTCTCCAGATCCCCTCCTAATTCCACTATCACCCTTGGGTAGATACAACCTAGACCCATTGCTTTTCCCAGAGATCAGCCCCCTAGAAACCTACTAATTCTGTCATGATTAGCACTACATTTCACTCCTGCTACCTTAAGCCTTCCAGCGGCACATACTCTGGTCCCCCTGCTCTGCACAGAGTTTCATAAAGGTTGCTGTCCTATGACCTCTGACAAATATCTTTGCCTTGCAGGTGATACTGCACCAAATCCAGGTCCCCCAGCTCTGCTTTTCCTTTCCCCTCCCCATGAGCAGGACTTAAGGGGCTAAAATGTGCCCATCTTAACATTTGCAGTCTCCAGGCCAACAAGACTGGCCTGGAGGCCTGGATGGCACTCTACTCACCTAACATCTGAGGCGCCTCAAGAGTTCTGGCTTAAACCAAACATACCTGACTCCTTCTGCTGCATCCCCAAAAGGGGGTGGAGGACTGTTAATATACTTTCGGTCCCACCTAAGCATCTCAAAGGTTTCCCATGATCCAGTCTCTGGAATTTAAGGTCCCAGCTAAGCATCTCAAAGGTTCCCCATGATCCAATCTCTGAGTCAACTTATGAAATACTCCATGCCATCCTCTGCCTAGGACAGAAAAAAATTAAGTTGATCTGTTCCTTTAATCCCCCAAAAGGTGGTACAGCTTGACTTTCTGCACTCTTAGACCTAATTTCATCAAAGACTGAAAGGAACAAGATCATGTTCATTGGGGATTTAAATCTTGTTTGGTTTGGCCCACACTTCAAAACCTATGAATCACTGATTAGCAAAGCCAGTCTAACTCAGACTCTCTCTGACTCTACCCATCTCTCCAATAATGACACATGACTCAAAAAGACCTGGTACAATCCATCTGACCTATGCCCTACCTGATGCTATAAGGAATCACTCCCCCACCTTCTGCCTCTGGAAAGCCCAGGTCCTGAAAGTTCCCCCAAAAATCCTAACTTTGATGAGCTTTTCTAGTCTTGACGCTTCTTCATTTGACTTTGAACTATCACTGATAGATTGGCTCCAGGCTGATTCCCTACACCAAGAGGAGAGTGACTGGTATAGCAACACACTGTCTGCATAGCGGCTTTCTTTCCCTCTTCAAAAACAGAGACAAGTGTTAGGCTTTCTATAAGACCACCTCCAATACACAGGGCTGGCTCTCCCACAGGAATCTGTGGAGTCTATGCAAAAAGGTCACAGGCTTTGCCAAGAGCCTCTACTGCAAAAAAAAAACAACTGATTGCCACTGCTGGTGATTCTCAGAGTTTGTGGGGACATATAAAAGGCCTACTGGGTGGTTCCTCCACAGTGGCCCAAAAGGAAATGGTCATTGACAGGGTCCATTGCAATAATCAAGCTACCATCACCAGTCCCTTCAACTCCCTTTTGCTGACCTTGCTGCCTACTCCACCAGCCCCTTCTCTTCCCTGGGAACCTGGCTCCAGTCTGCACCACCCCCACTCTCCCAACTATCCCCTCTTTCTACTGAAAGTCGTTACCAAAAGTGAGGTTTATAATTTGCTCAGTGTTCTCACACTTGGTGCTAAACCTGGCCTAGATGGTATTGAACCTAGCATTCTTCAATTAGGTGCCTCAGTTCATGATCACCCCATACCCCACACCTTTAATTGTCTCTCACCTCCTGCATTGTCCCATCCTCCAGAAAAATTTCCAAAGTTGTTCCAGTGCCAAAAAATGGTGATTCCAAGCTACTCTCCCAATATTGTCCCATCACCGTTTTATCCAGCCTCAGTAAACTTCAAGAAAAGACAGCAGTCTCCCAGTTAACAGATTATCTACAGAAGTATAACCTCCTCACCCCCTGCCAATGCAGGTTCCTCAAAAACATAGTACCACCAATGCCCTATTCCAACTGACGAATGATGTCAAGATGGCAATGGACAAAGGCTCCCTCACCAGAACTGTCTATTGACCTATCCAAAGCCTTTGATCTCATAGATCATGAGCTCCTCTACCACAAATTAACTGAAATTTGCCTCTCCTCCCATTCCACTGCCTAGCTTACCAGCTATCTGCTTGACAGGCAACAGTGTCTTAAATTCAGTGACACCTCCTCCAATTGCATCCCTATCATCCGGGGTGCTCCTCAGGGCTCCATCCTTGGCCCTCTTCTCTTTTCCATTTTCATCAACAGCCTTCCCTCTGTCTCCACCTCCTGTTCAGTAACCTTGCATGCTGATGATATTGCCCTTTATATCAGTTCTCCCTACAATAACTGTCTAAATGCATAACTCAGCCTCGACTTCTCTTTAATTCAGACTTGCCTTATTGAAAACAAATTAGTTCTCAGTACCACCAAAACCCAAGCTATGCTCATTGGATCTAAAGCACGCCATCAAGCATGTCCAGTTCTCCTGATTATCTGCTTCTCAGATGACTAACATCACTCCCTCATAGAGGAATTCAAATATCTTGGAATTTCCCTTGACCGTGCCCTTGATTTCTCCAATCATATATTTGCCATTAGAAAATCTGTTAACTGCAGGCTAGGTCTTGCCTAAGAATCCACCACTTCCTCACCCCCAAGGCAAGACTTGCCATTTCCAAAGGTGTTCTGCACACCTACCTCCATTTTTTGTTATTCTTTTGGTAAACAGGTGAGGTCCAATAGGACCAAGGCCCATTTTTAGGGATGAACTGGGAACACAGGTTGTTAAGTGACATGTTCAGGGTCACGCTGTATGCAAGTGGAGGTTGTGGGAATGCACCAAGCTCATTCACAGCTTGTTACTCTAACCTCTAGGCTATACCACCAGCCATTATTTACTCAAATATCCCCAAATATGTCTTTCACAAATGGGATGTGGCATATAACAATATCTGCCATTTCACACTGTTGTCCCCCTCAGTAACCCACCACTGCAAACTTCATTTCTCTCTGGGCTTGCTATCCCCCCACGAGCTCTATGTTCCTATGCTCTGGGATGCTTCCTATTCAAATTATTCCAGTCCACTTCCCTGCATCACCTATAGATTGCTACATAGTGCACACCTATCCTATTCACTTAGCTCCATCTATGCTTCCACACCTCTCCACCTTTTATTACCCAAATGTGTGACAAATTGTGTGACAACTGGACAAAATATGTGACACATCATCAGACATGGCATTGCAAGCTCAGAATACTGTGGAAATAAGTGCACTAATGTTTATAATGTTTGCTGATAACCTAGCATCTTATATTATTATACATTTCTGCTTAAAAGTCTCAGTGGTCAGTGTGGAATGTTACCTTCTCAATGTGGGACAGAGGGTTTCTGAGGGATAAAATGAAGGACATACCTGGTAATGTGTGACAGTTGAGAGGTATGTATGCTTCCCTCCTCTTCATCCCAAAGTGCTCCTCTAGGATGGGTGCTCAGGCCTTCTCTTTTGCACCCAGATTCTGGAACTCTCTCCCCCTCTCCATTCAAAATTCTTCCCATCATTCAGCCTTTAAGGGTGCTCTAAGGAAAGACCTGCTCCTATCCTCTGCCTGCAACTGCCCCTAATCATATTACTTTACCTGTTGAGCTGCTTCTGTCCATACTGGCTACCCTACCAGGGTGGCCATCTGGTCTTACTCAGCACTTTATTTCAATTCTAGCCCAGCTATCATCTGTTTATACAAGTTTAGAAAATCTGCATTCAATGATACATTTGCTTAACTGTATTTCCTGTACTGTATTTGTTGTTTATGTTTATGTTTATTTCTGCTTACTCGTATGGTCTAATGCGTAACACTCATTCATTGCAGTACACCCACTTTGTACTTTCCCGGATCATAGTTGTAAACAGTCATTCAACTACCCAGTTATCAAAAATCAAATTTGTAAATAGTAGGATTTATTATTCCTCTTGATTCCCTGCACAATCCTATCTTCTAGACCTATCTTAACCTGTGCAATCATGGCCCAGTAATTAAATTTCTGCACTACCCCATATACTACCCCCACTCTGTCATCAGTATCTTTCCACTTATAATACACCCTCTTTCTTTATCTTCCTTAACATTTCCAAAAGTTCCTTAGACTATCACAGTGGCCATTGCACAGCTCCCTTGTCCTCATTGTCCACAGAGGAGTCATCTATTCACTGCCTTTATTAAATGCTTTATTGGGGGGTGTGGTTTAGCCCTGAACTGAAATGGTCGCTTAGTGTCTTTGCTCCTCGGTTGTTGAACAAATCCATTGATATCCTGCAGATAAGAGGCCCCATTTCATACTAAAGGGGACATCTGTTGATAGTGCTCTACGATCAACGATGGAATCTGTTAACATTGGGCATAGATCTCATACCTGGAATCGGATTTTTGGCTGCATCGCTGAACACTCTGGACTGGCTAAATGGCCTCCTCCACCCCTGCAACAGCAAACACGTCCAAAACAGAGCTGATGTTTGAGCAGTTAATGCAACAAATGCCGCAACTTACTATGGTTGTCAACAATAATAATGCCCAAGCCCTCCAAGCAATCAAGGGCAGAATTTTTACAGCTGAACACCAGATAGGCTCTCATGATGTGGCCCTGCATCAACTGACTGCAAATATGTGAGAGCAGGCCAGAACCACTACATATTTGCAAGAAAAGGTCAACAATCTTGAAAACAGGAGCCGACGCATCAATGTTAGGTATGTCTGCTTCCTGGAGAGAGCATAACAGAAAGACTGTATCAGATTTCTGCAATCCAACCTCCTGCAACTGCTGGTCCTCCCTACTGGTACTGCTCTGTGAATCAAATGGGCTCACTGCTCGTTAACGCCCCCTCCTAGATCTGGGGATAGACCTCGGACATTGCTGGCCTGCTTCTTAGATTTCCAGCAGAAGGAAGAACTCTTCATTGCTGCAATGAACAAAGGCCAGCTCATCTGGCAGGGCCACACGATCCAGATATATCAAGATTACTTGAGAGAGCTGTTGGCGCAGCAGAAAGCTTACACCGAGGGGTGCAAACTACTGCACCAGCTGGGCATCCCATTCTCACTTCGATAACCAGCCATGATGAGAATCATTAGCAGTGGACCCCGCTGCTGTTCGCACATCCTGACAACTTCATGGACTACCTCTGCAAATCATATCCAGCAGAGTTCCAAGCACTGAGAAGCCCAGGAAAGATGGAGACTACCTTGACACAGACCACTGTGCCCCAAGAGCCTGTACTGGTGTTTCAACATACCGTGAACCCTCCTGTACACATTTTTGAAGGAGCCTGCCCGCCCAGATTAAAAAAAGACATGAAAGACAGACCCACCAGGCAGAGAGGGCCCACACTGAAAGCCCGAGCAGGGGATCGCCTGTGGACAGAGATGACGTCCAAGTTCTGCAGGCCTTTTTCACCCCAAATAGATTCACTGCCCTACAGGATGAACCAGCTTAGGACTCTGAGCCCATTACTGTGGATCACTCACCACAAACTCCTGACCCCACATTTGCTTCAGCACATGACGCATCATGGGCCAACATTGTAGCAGCGAGTTCTTCTACGTCGCAGGGCAGTCTTGCAGAACACTCATCTCTGGAGGTGCCCTGTTTGGAGGAAGATGCAGGGAGGAGAATTTCAACAACTGCAGAACCCCAAAGGGCGCATACCGCCCCCCCAGAGTCAGTGACAGAAAGGTACTGTTTCATTGTTATGGTTGGGGTGGAGGAGGGACAGGGGTGATATCAGAGCTGGCATGGTCCCTACTTTATGTGGACCCCCCTTCCCTTTTTTGGAACTTTCTCTTCATGGCTCCCTGGCCATCAGGTCTGAACTGAACTGCAAGGTATTTTCATGTATTGGCCTCAGCTGTCAACATAATACCAACCTGATTAGCAAACAGAGCAAATGTGTTTGAGGTGTAGTGACTTCAAAAAGCCCTGATTCTATGCTGGACTAAATTATTTTGATGGGGACTGTAATAAATGTAATTTGGGCTGGGGGAACAGCCTGCATGTATGTTCCACTGAGTTATCACTAGAACATGGCAATGTGCATTTTTGTTGTTCAGAGTTCTGTATTGCTAACAGTCCAACAATCTTTAGGCTAAGGCCTGTATTACAGGAGGGACGGTATAGGCTCCAACTGAATGGAGTGCAGGCCGCACAGCTAACTACAGATACTTGCTCCTGATTCGTGGACTACTCAGACATTTGGTGTATAAGCCCTTTAACTTCAGCTAGCTACTTGGATTGCAGAGTGGTCAAGCTTGAAGCAGATCTCTCCCAACAGGCAACCCCCCCCCCCCCAAGAGATCCTCGTACTGACATAGGGGTGCCAAATGGAGGGAGGCAACCTAACATCCCCCTCCTCCATATACCAGCGCCCCTGGTATCAGCTGCCTCTAAAAACTCACATCAGTGTCTGAGGGCTCTTTCTGCTATGGCGCACCCCACGAGTGGTTGTCATCCTCTACAAAAGAGGATGCTTACCCTCCCCCCATGACAGTGGAAGGTGGTCTTGGTGGGAAATTGCCAGCCCTATGCTTCCCAGATAATCAAGTTTTACGATCTTAATATGCCGACGTGCTGGTGCAACAGTTAGATTTCCACGCATGATGCCGGCAACCCGGGTTCGGGAATGGACCCGGGGAGTCAGAGGGATGGTTGGGGAAGAAGGATTGAACATCCCTGGACTGCTGTCCTTCTCCGGGGGGGGGTGCTTGACGGACCCCTGGCGGCAACTGGGGTTACTGCAGCACTTGGCACCAATACACTGGGGGGCAGGGTGGACACTGGTCATCATTGCACATCCCCACCCCCAGGGCAGCAAGTAATAGAAAAATGCCAGTCCCGTAGCATGAAGGCCCATTCCGTCCTGCCATCCACTGCCTCTGATGCCCACCGGGAGGTCCCGCTCTCGTGGCCCCGACCTGGGAAGTAATCCAGGGCTTGCCCACAATGTCCAGTTGGGAGTGGGAAGCCCCTTGGTGACCCCGCCCGGAGGGTTAAGCCTGGGCATGGGGGCAGTGGGCAGATGGAGCCCAAGCAACAGGGGAATACAGTCCCAAAAATAGAAAAATAAATAAAAAAAAAAGCTTTATGACCTAATGTTGATGCTTACTATGTTTGTGGTTTATTGTTATTTTCTAGTTAGGGCAGTTTGCCCTGTCTGATCTTTTATAGTAGATAAGAACCAGGTTAAAACTCAGCACATACAAGTGTTTGAGATAAGGAGATACTAGATATATCAGCCGGGGGAATTTATTAGAGATAGTGACAAGGGGAAGTCATGGAGGACTGCAGTCACTGTAATACTTCAGTATATCCTCCTGCAACATCATACACAACTTCATCATGTTGATGGGTGATACGCAAGGGTACACCTGGAATGTGTGGGGCCTTAACACCTCGGTGAAGCGTAAAGAGGTGTTATCATACTTGAAGCGACTGCGAACCACCTTGGCTTTCCTTCAAGAAACGAAGCTTACAAAACAGGATCATAATTGCTAGCTAGGAATTGGGTGGGGCAGGTGTTTGCTTCTTCTGCCCCCTCCAAGAAAAGAGGGGTTGCAATACTTATACATAAAGCTTTGAAATGGATCCCAGCACAAATTAGGCAAGATGGCCATGGGAGGTGGGTGATGGTCTTATTAGACACTCCAGAAGGGTCCCTTCTATTGGCTAATATTTATGGTCCTAACGAAAACTCCCTGGGTATTTTTCATGAAGCAGCTCAAGCAATCAGCAATTTGGCTCAGCCCTTCACTCCAATAATTGCCAGAGGGAGATTTTAGTACCCCACTAGACCCCTTAACAGACTACAGCTCAGCCACTCAGGACTGCCACCATAAAGCACGACTGGCAATGAAGCAGATCATGTCGGATTTGGGTCTTCAGGATATTTGGAAGGTGTTTCACCCCCTTGGCAGGGATTATACTTTTTCTCATCAGTGCACAGCACATATAGTAGACTAGATTATTGGTTGGTCTCCCCCACAATAGCTCAGGCAGCCCTGGGGTCGGAGATCATGCCAATGGTTATTTCAGACTACTCCCTGGTCCAGATCCACCTTATTTGGGGGCCTCAGACAACTTCTAGCACCTCATTGAAATTGGACCCACTCCTCCTTAGAGACCCTGACTTCAAGAAATGATTTGAACAGGAGATCTCTCAATTTATAGCAGAAAATCCACCTACTGATACCTCTCCAGCTACCACCTGGGAAGCCCTGAAAGTAACCCTTAGGGGCACCATTATGGGCTACACAGCTAACAGATACAAGCAAAGGGATCAGCTCCTTAAGGCACTTGAGAATCAATTGTGAGCCAAGGACTTGGAAGCTAAACAATCTTCCCGTTTTGACCATCACTCCTGCCTTGACTGTAAAATTATGAGCCTTAAGCTGGATATTAATGAGCTGATCTCCCATAATGCTGAGATAGCGGTTCTCCATCTGAAACATAAATTTGGGGAAGGTGGAAAAAGGAGGGGCAAGCTGCTGGTGTATAAATTACGAAAACAGCAGGCAGAAAGGCATATTCCTGGCTTCAGAGATGCCTCTGGAGCTGTTAACACAGCTGCAAGAGTAGTTAATAATATTGTGCAGCAATACTATGCCAAACTGTATGATTCATCCAGGGCTATGGATCAATATGTGATGATCAATGTCTTAGCTTCCCTAACACTCCCTAAATTAACACTACAACAACTGGACAATCTTGAAGCTCCCATTACCCCGGCTGAAATAACACAGGTGTTCAAGGCTATGAACACTGGGAAGGCTCCCGGAGGTGGTGGGTTTACGGTCGAAGCATGGCAACAGGTTCACTTGCAAATTTCCCCCCTCCTTAGCCAGGTATTTAATGAGGTGCATGACACTGGATGCTTTCTTCCCACCTTGCAAGAGGCTGTCATAACAGTGTTCCCAAAAAAAGGAAAGATCATACCCTTCCTTCTAGATACTGCCCTACATCACTGATAAATACAGACAGTAAGATATTTGCTAAGTTACTCGCAGCTTGGTTAGGCACTCTCCTCCCAACCCTGATTCACCCATCCCAAGTGGGTTTTGTACCCAGACGATATAGTAGAGACCTTATTCACTCCCTACTGAACCTTCTTCATCATGCCAAGACTGTCCCAACTCAAGAAGCCTTTGATTTGTTAGAGTGGGACTACCTGACACTAGTTTTACAGCATTTAAGCCTGGGTGACTGGTTCAGAGGCTGGGTGATGATGCTGTATAACAAATCTCTAGCCAGGATCTTAACTAACTCCCTCCTGTTGGACCCTTTCCCTTTGGGTAGGGGTACTAGACAGGGGTGCCCCCTCTCTACTTTCCTTCTTGTTCTGGCAGTGGAGCCTCTTGCAGTGGTCGTATGACAACACCCAAATATACAAGGCTTCATTCTGGGGTACACTGCATACAGTACGCTTATGTACACTGATGACCTCCTGGTCCCCTTGGGTAATGCCCCTGTGTCTATCCCTGCCTTATTTGACTTATTGACTGAGTTTATGGCATACTCCAGATTGAAAATAAATCAGTCAAAAACTGAGGTCCTTCCCTTAAATGCCCTGTGCTCCTCTGACCTGATAGTCCCCTTTGGATTAAGCTGGTCCCTAGAAGAGTTAGTATATTTGGGCATACATGTTACCCAAGATCTAACGAAACTATGGAATGCAAACCTGCAACCTCTGGTGGCAGATCTTGGGACTGAGCTGGAGAGATGGTGCTCCTTACATCTTACACTGTCGGGAAAGATAGCAGCGATCAAAATGATCTCAGCCTCCAAACTGCTGTATGTCACTTCTACCATATCCCCCGGACCTCCCACCTTGATGGGTTAGTACCATCAATGGCCTTCTGAGTAAATTTATCTGGGATAACAAAAAAACATGCTACAGCAGAAATAAGCTGAGGTCGCACTGGCAGGTGGGAGGCTGGGGCCTACTATGGTTGGAGGGCTACAAGTGGGCCTACTCTATCGTGCAAACGCTGAAATGGTTTAGTCCTGGGAGTTCACTCCCTCTGCAGTGGGTATCTATGGAGCTGGTATATGTCCAGAAATCGAGCTTGTCTCTTCTGGTATGTAATCCCCTCCCTAAGAAATTAAAGGATCAACCGACAATAGCACCGGCAGTTAAAATATGGAAAAAGGTTCATGCAAAGCTACGGGCGGACCCACTCCCCCTTAGTTGGACCCCTATTTGGGACAATAAGCAGATCCAGGTGGAGAATAAACCCCTTCACTGGGACCACTGGCGGGAGTGCAGTATTGAAATCCTGGGTGATGTTGTATGAGCAGATGGACAGATAATGAAATCCTTTCAAGACCTGTCCTTAGAGAAAGGATTGGATAGAACTGACTTCTGGAGATACCTTCAGCTCCACAGCTCTATCACATCCTACATAAAAAAGTCCTTACAGACTCATCTCCTGGCTAATAAAATATCACATTGGCTATCTCTTGATAAGGGTCGGGCAAGCAGAATATATGCAGAAATCCAAGATTTGCTTCCCTCCCAATTCTGGACTGCAAAACATAAATGGGAAGTGGCCCCTGCAGACCACTATAACAGATGACCAATGGAAATTCTGTTGTCAGCAGGCCCACACTGCATACCCAGACAAGCAGAACCAGCTCATTCAAAACAAAATATTACATCATTGGTATAGGACACCTCAGGTGCTGCATAAAGTTAAGCTTGTAGATTCTGACTTATGCTGGAGGTGTCAAATCCAAACAGGGGACCTAATACATATACTCTGGTCATGCCAGCTGATTCTCCCCTTTTGGAACACAGTGGTGGAGCTGGTGTCCCATATCACAGGATCCAAATTGGTGCAAGATCCCATCTTTTGGATTCTAGGTATTCCATCCAGTCAGCCGAAGCTAACCCGAACTCAACAGTGCTGGGTAGCCCTTCTAAGTCTCTAAGCAAAGCATCTGATTTTAAGTTGATGGAGAACTACTGATGTCCCCTCAGTGGCTGAACTTTTGACATCCTTTCATAAGATTGCGACCTTAGATCGGATATCACATGCTATTGCAAACTCACTCGCCAAGTTCTGCATATGTTGGGCCCCTTTCATATCATATCTGAAACCACATACTGGTATAGGTTGAACACCTCCCGCCTGCCCTAATGGTCTTTAAATATTTTGTTCCTCCCAAATTGTGGGATGGGTCCTTCAGACCTGCACTTAGCAGGTGCCTCCTTAGGATGGAACATATCATTTGGAATTAGTATGGTTTTAACCCAGTTCAATAGATTTAAATATGTTAGTATTTGCTTGTTTACAGGTGGGCAGTGTCTGCTATGGGATGTGAATTGATGGAATTCTTATGTTCTGTGTAGCTGACTTAATTTCCTACCCCAAGCAGGGTTGATCCTTTTTTTTCCAGTCTTCTCTTGCTACATCACAGAATTGATATGTGTGTATAATTCCTTATATTGACTTATCTCCCACCTTATATTTCCAATGTTATTTCTGATTTTGTTGGGACAGCAGATCTGGCTTGCATCATCGAGACCTGGCTGGATGGAAATGCTGGCCCCATTTTGGAGTCGACTGTTCCAGCTGGGTACTCCGTGATTCACCGCCCAAGATTGGATCTCGGGGGGACGGGGGAGTAGCGGTCTGTTTCAAGACCAGGTTGGGCTCACGGTGTACCAGTTGAGGAAGCCGAATCCTTTGAGTGTACCGTAGTGGCTGGTGTGGGTTGCAGGATAGCCCTCGCCCACTGGCCCACCAGGAGGCAGAGACGATTCCTGCAGGAAGTGGCAGACTTCGTCACCGATATGGCGTTGGAGTCGCCCAGACTGATGGTTCTGGGTGACTTCAATGCCTGGGTCGACGACAAACTTTCTGCCTTTGGTCAGCACTTCCTCCAGTTGATGACATCACTGGGCCTTACACAGATTGTTTCTTCAGCCACTCATAATCATGGTCACTCTTTGGATTTAGTTTTTCTCCTGGGGATTGAGACCTGTGATTTGGTGGTGGAACCTGTCAGTTGGTCTGATCACTACACCGTGGGCTTCAATTTTTGTGCTCCCCTTCGTAGGTCTGCCCCTGTGGAGATGGTTTGATACCGCTCTTACGGATGTGCGCCTGAAGACCTGATGGTGTGTTGAACCTCTCAGAGTTTCGATTGCCAGCTTAGCCAGAGGTCATGGTCTTGGCTTATAATCAGGCCATTTTTGGCCCTGACCTCAATTGCTCCTGTCCGTGTTCATCCCTCTCTCTCTGCCCTCGGCCCCATGGTTCGATGGGTCCTTGAGGGAGTTGCGACGTGTGGGACGACGGTTAGAGCGTCGTTGGAGGAAATCTGCTCTAGATGCTGACCGCCTTAGTTTGGAGGAGCATTACTGGCTCTACCAATCAGAGATCTCCCATAAGAAGGCAGAATTTCTGTCCAGGGAGATCTCTGTTGCTCAGAATCAACCGGCTCAGCTCTTTAGAACTGTGGACAGGCTGTGCAACCCGCCTGTCTCCAGCTCTGTCGAGCCTTTTCACAAAAGGAGTGTGATGAGATCGTTCAATTCTTTGCAAATAAGGTTGCCGACATCAGATCCGAGATCCGTCTGACACACTCTAAGGGGGAAGCTGTTGGTCGGTGTCTGGTTGCAGAACCCTCTGCCTCCTGTTGTTCCTTTGACCTGCCGACGTTCAGTGATATTATGCGGATCATCCAGGGGATGCGCCCTACGTGCTGTAGTTTAGATCCGGGTCCTACCTCCCTGATTTTGGGTTGTGTTGAGATCGTTGGCCCATTTCTGGTTCAAATAATCTGGTGCTCCCTAGAATTGGGTGAGTTTCTTAGCTCTCTAAAGGAAGCTGTGGTGACTCCCCTTTTGAAGAAGGCTTCTTTGGACCCAGATAATTTTTCCAACTACATACCAATCTCTAACCTTCCCTTTATTGGGAAGGTTATTGAGAAGGTAGTGGCAAACCAGCTGGAGGACCATTTGACCATCCATAATATCTATAAACCTCTGCAGTCTGGTTTTCGTAAGAGGCATAGTACCGAGACTGCTCTGGTTCGGGTGCTCAATGATCTCTTGATGGCGAGAGATCAGAGGAACTGCTCTATCTTGGTCCTCCTTGATCTCTCTTCAGCTTTTGACACTGTAGACCATGGGGTTCTGCTCGAGCATCTGGAGTCCATCTGTGGATTGTCTTGTACAGTGCTCAGATGGTTTTCATCTTTTCTATCTGGGAGAACGCAGAGAGTTGTGTCGGGGAATTTTTCCTCTGACCCTTTTCCTCTGCAGTGTGGTGTCCCCCAGGGCTCGGTGCTTCCCCCATGTTGTTTGCAGTGTACATGCTGCCTCTCGGAGACATTGTAAGAAGGTATGGGCTGAGGTTTCACTGCTATGCTGATGATACCCAGCTCTACCTGTCTTTTGCCCCCAACCAGGTTAGTGCTCTCTCGGTATTTAATAGCTGCCTTGCTGAAATCCAGGACTGGATGAATGTGAGCTGGTTAAAGTTGAATGCCAGTAAGACTGAGGTTATGGTTGTGGACCCGGTTCATGAGACAGGGGGGTTGGGGTCTGGTCAGTCCTCTGGCGTATTGCTGGGGGGTCTGATCCTTACCTCTGAACGGGTGCATAACCTGGGAGTGGTACTTGACGACGGGCTGACTCTTCGTCATCAGGTGTCAGTAGTCATTAAGTCCGCATTTTACCATCTTAGGAACATTGCCAGAGTGAAACACCTTGTTCCGTCCAGCGATTTACCCGTGTTGGTCCATGCTTTCGTGACATCTCGCCTTGACTATTGCAACTCCCTTTACTTGGGGCTTCCTGGGGGTTGATATCCGCCACTTGCAGCTACTGCAGAACGCTGCTGCAAGGTTAATGACAGGGGTGACTAGAAGAACACATATTACCCCTGTGCTGCGCGACCTGCACTGGCTGCCTATACAGTGGTGGATCACCTTTAAAGTAGGTCTTTTGACCTTCAAAACCTTGCACGGACTCGGCCCTGACTACTTGAAAGAGCTTTTGATTCCTTACCGCCCCTCACGACAGCTCCGCTCAGCCAACGAGGGGTTGCTAGAGGTTCCGAGGGTCATACTGAAGTCTTCTGGGGCTAGGGCCTTTGTGTTTGCGGCCCCAACCCTCTGGAACTCTCTGCCTCACCGGCTTAGGGAATGCACGACCGTGGAATCCTTTAAGTGGGATTTTAAGACTTTTTTTGTGGAGCAAGGCTTTCGTGGATTGATGCTGCTGTGAATGCTGATTTTATATGTATATTTTGATTTTATGATTCATCTGTACAGCGCCTTGGTGCTTGAAAGGCGCTAAATAAAGTTTTATTATTTTTATTTTTATTATTATGTTGTATGCAGGGCTTCTGGTTATATCCTGTCATGTTGTAACACTTTTAACAAAATAATAAAAAACATTAACTACAAAAAAATATATATATTTTAGGGCCCCTATTTGGCATTAGCACTGCCTGCAGGTGACTAATATATTCTAACAACTTCTTTCCATCTAGAGTTCCGAGATACAAAGGGTTCTGACAACTAAAAGAAAATCTCACCAAACTCCCTGACTCAGTTCTAGGAATTCCCCAGTTAGGGATGCTGGGAGGATTTGTGCTCGCAATATTATGTACTATGTACTAATGTACAGAAGCAGCTGCAGGAGCAATTCACAAGTGCATTAAAGCCTTAAGACTCTGTGCCATCACGGTGTTTAATTTTTAAAAGCAATACCATGTATAATTAATATCTGAAGAGCATGAAACCTTAGCAATTTGAGGGCATTATAGGGCATTGTACTGGCTGTTACATAATCTATCAATGTATGTTTTTGTTTATTGCAGGTCACAATGCTTGACCAATATTTTTTGTAACCTGTTACTTTTTACATGCATTTCTCTCAATATTCAGATATTCCTTGCACTGTAATGTATATTCGTAGGAAATTATGTTTAATCTAAAAAATCTAAAACTCAGATCTTATTTTCAGTCATCATGGACAAGCCTCAACAGATCTCAGATTGCACTTGTTTTCCTTACAGTTAATATAGATTGATTCATGCAACAGGTTTAAAAATATCTAGCAATTTGATTGGCTATGAATAGTCACACTGTGTTCAGGTGTCTCTGCATGCCCAGACAGTTTCGTTTGTTTACATTTGTATTTTTTCTCCTTCTCATGTTCCCATCCAGCCTGGTTCCCAGGTCATTATGTCTTCTCCAGCTAACAGTTGTCCATGGTTTCCCTCTCATGGAGGGGCCCCACTGGAAAGGGGAAAAAGGCAACAGAGCTGGAGAATGAAGGTGAAGGACAGAGAAAAGCCTTAATATTTGCTTGAAAGTTATTTTTATCTGCGCTTTAACCGCACCCCAGGAACATCAACACGTGGGAGCTCACTGGAGCTTCCCTCTGATATGTAGCCCTCCCCAATGCCATTCCTTGGCTGTTGCTGTCAACCAGAGCTACCAGGGAGAAGTGACAGTTGCTCACACACCAACACAAGTCTTCACCTACTAGACAGAAGACATGTAGCCACTAGTGCTGTGCGGAATGTGGAATTCCACCGGCAAATTTGCCACAGAATGACCATTCTGTCTGTGGAATTTCCTCCAGAATTTTGCTAGTTCTTCTATGAAATTCTACCTGTTGCATTATGTGGAATATTTATTTCTGGAAAACTCATTCTGCAACCATTTCCACAGAAAATATTGAAATCTGCAGAATAATATTGTGTGGAACAGCATTTTTTCAGTGAAAAATCATTCTGCAAGCATTCCCATGGAAAACATTGAGATCCGTAAAATAAAATTTCATGGGAATGTTATAGAAAAACATTATTCTGCATTTTTCTGCTGCAGAATTTCGCCATTCTGTTTCCAGCAAAATTTGGCAGAATTTTTTAAATTACATGAAATTTTGTTCCACCGGGATCTGAAAATTCTGCATAGCACCAGTAGCCACTTAGATGCTTCTTTCTTCCTCACCAATCCATCACTCAGGTCCCTGGTAAAGGACACAAGCTCAAGTTATCCATTTGGAAGTACAAGTCACTTCAGCCAATGTCACAGACCAGCCCTGTAAAGTTTACTGTCGCACTAACTCAACATGCTTTGATTTTTCCCTTTTGATCTACTGTATAGAGCTTTTTCTCTTCTGGTGCTGTCCACCCATTCCTAGGGTTATTGGGGTTTCCTAGGCCACCTTCCAGCCTGTCTTAATGTCTTCCACTACCCCACCAATCACCTCTCAGTATTAAAAATCATAGCACTGGCCTTCAAAAATCAGAGCAAATGGCCAAAATGTGTAGCACTTTCCAATTTTAAAGAATAACATGTCCCTAAGTATTTGGCCCCATATATTTAGTGTTAAGGAATGTTTCTGTCAAGTTAGTTCAATGATGTCGTAGTTTGTGTGTCCAAAAATAGCTCTAACAGTATTAAAAACATCAGTAAACATTTGAGGAGCAAGGGTAAATTTGAGTGTAAAAATCATAGCGCCATGCGAAATTCATAGCAGTTGAGAGGTTTGCCCTCCATTGAAGGTCACCAAGAAAGTGGGGCCCGAGAATGTCATGAGCATCATCCCAACAGCCCTCTGGTTTTTCCATCTTCAGGTTTTCTTTTCCCTTTGGGCACCCTGGTGCCAAGCTAAAGTCACTAGTCAACCTGCATGCACAGAATGCTCCCCATGGTGGGGGGGGGGGTGAACTACCTGGCTCAGTGCAGGAGTTGCTGTTGTGGTGGAGCTCAACTACAGCTCACCTTGGCTGGCAGCAATAACTTATTTCAGGGTACAGGAATGTGCTAAAATATAACAAGCATTTGTCAATGCCGAACATTCGCTTGCAGGTATTTGCAGTGGTATTTGGCACTTGGACATGGCTTAAAAAAATCAGTGACAAAGAAGTACAAGCATTTGTCAATGCTGAATGTTGCTTGCTTCTATGTGCTTTTTAGGTATTTGGAAGTCATTGGAGTGCAAATATTGAAAATTTGCAAACTTACGGACGTGCGTGGGAACTGTAGCTCGCTTGTAAAACAGTCATTTTGGGAATTTTTCACCAAATTTTCAACATAGCATTTTAAGACCTCTGCTAATGAACAGTGTCACTGTGATTTTCTTAATGTGTCCCATACATTGATTTCGCACACCCACCGACTGCGCCATTGTGCGCTACATGGGCGGAAACATGTTTTGGGCAGGATGTGAAAAATGACAGCTGTACTGCTCATAAGGAGGTGTGGTAAAATGGCAATGATGAAAATCTGGAGTGAAAATATTGAAAATTCGCGAACTTACGAGCCTGCATAGGAACTGCACAATGCACACTCGTAAAAGTATCATTTTTTGGAATTTTTGCACCAAATTTTCAACATGGGGTTTTTGGGACCCCTTCTCATGAATGATGTCACTGTCATGGCGTTATTCGGGCCCAAAGGGTGATTTCGGCAGTGGTCTTGAAATCACCTTGAGCCTGAATCATGATAACATCATTCATGAGAAGGGGTCCCAAAACCCCATGTTGAAAATTTGCAAAAATTCCAAAATGCCTGAGATATGCAATAAAGTTGAAAACCCCCATCTAGCCCATTATACAGCTTACCGGCATTTCTCAGTTTGCGTCGGCTTTGAAGAGTGCAGACGTGTTTCGGGTCCACCGATGATGCGTCGCGCAGCTCCAGAGGTAAGTATGGGGTGAGGGTGGGGAGACAGGGTGCGCAGTGGGTGGGTGCGGGTTTTAAGAGGGGCTGGGAGAAGCGCCTTGGGACCGTTTTTAATTTACAGGTGTTTCAAAAAAGACGCATGGGACGCTTGCCACGCTGGGGTGGGCCTCCAGCATGGCAGAAGGATGATGGGGATTCATTGAGCCGACGGGGATTGGGCACCCCCGTCAGCAGACACGCAGGATGTTTCCCAGCATGGCAGCAAAGATTTGGGGGGGGCGGCGTGACATGGTGCTGTGTATGACAGTGGTGGTTTTCTTTGAAGAGAAGACCACCGCTGTCATACACAGCACCACATCCGATTGGTGCAGGACTGCCACGCCTGCTCAATGGAGCAGGGGATTGCAGAGGAGGGGCACACCTCCAAAGAGTCCCATTCTCCCAAGACGTTCCTTGCGCGTGCGCGCAAGCGAACGTAAAAATGCCTTCAGCAGTGAAGGAACTCTGCTGCAACTCATACCTCACAAAATATCCTTGGTGTCTACATACAGTATATACTGTATGTACAGTGGACGCCATCCTAATCTTTGGCTTTACCACAGAACAGATTCCCACATTAAGGTTCTACAGTACAGTACATCCCTCTTACTTCATTATCATTCAAGATACCACATAAGCTAAAGTGTTACATTATTGTGCTTAGTCATGACAATAAAGTAACACCTGAGCTGATGTGATACGTTGAATAATACTTCCATGAGGGGAAGTGCTGAATTGCATTTATAGGTTGCTCTGTTTGTAAAGTAATGACTGTACCACTCAAATTCTGACCCCATCCCTTCACTCTGGGATTAAATTCTACATTTCAGTATGATTGTTGTATGTGCAGTTTATATCATTGGGAGTTTTATCTTTTTATACTTTCTTCCACATTTTTAATAACATGATCAAATATGTGTGTGTGTTTTGTCTTAGTTTCTGTGTATCTTACAGAACAGCTGCTTCAAACACATATGGGTTCTGCCTTCCTGGTACTTTCTCATGGAGTTATAAATTGAAAAAAAAAGTATTTTAAATGTATTTATGAGTATACACTTTGGCAAACATATGGGTATCTAGACTGCCTATGTGTCTAAAGAAAGAATAATCATGTAATGCTTATGCCATTTCTTCATCAGAATTAATTCTCGCCACATCTACGGTATGCCATCAGAATTTATTCTAACTTGAGTTATGTCATCGATTACATCAAACAATGCAACTGGTGCTCTGGACTCTTATTCATAAGGCTGTCAGCTCTTTTTAACAAATTGGGCTTCTAGCACGGGAACAGTGTGGAATACAGTCTTTGATTTAAAAGTAATAAATGCAGTATTTTAACCATATTCATGAGCAAACATTTTGGCAAATAAACATAATTATTGAGACTGATACATTAGTTCTGTCATCTCTATTACTTCTGACTCAAGCTTGTCAATGATAGCACTACTGGTGTTCACTGGGCTGACAACCCTTTATGCTTAACTGTTGCTCAGGCTAAGTTCCACCAGATGAATGTGATGTAGCCTTCAATTTAAAAATAGCAAAGTAAATCCAGTCACTAACTTATAATTGCATGAAAGTTTTTTTTTCAAATTTCCATTTTCTTTTACAGCATCTCAGCATCAGATAGTGATTGCTATGGGATATATGGTACTGCATGAAAGCGGACATATTGACTCACACATTTTCCCCATTATTCCCTATTAAACTCTATACTTTCTATGTTACAGTGCATTTACTGTACCTCTTATTTTTGTGGTCACAGGGCTAGAAAACAGGCTGTATTATGTAACATTTATTACAGCGAAAGCTGCATTAATAGATATCCAAATGGCTGGATGGATGGATTGATGAATTATAAAAGCATTCTAGCAATCTCGTAGTTAGGGTTTAATGAGCAGGTTAAGAGTAAAAGTTCATGTTAGCCCTGCCTAAAACTCAGTATTTTTTCCTTTTTGAAGTAAAGATTTTTGAAAATTTCAGGGTTTGTTCTCAGTCATGGATGAAAAACAGAAAATTGGGCAAACAATGAACGTGAAGAAAAATGTCTACTATACTATACAAAATAGCAACACATTTTATGAGTGTATTACTTAATAAAGTTTAAAAATGACTGGCTGCAAAGCCAAATACACACTCAATGTTTTGCTCAGGTCAATCGTTTTTTCAAACGTTCTTCTTGACAAACTGCTCAACCTGTGTGAAATGTTGAGTGTGTGTTTAGCTCTACTGCCAGTCATTTTAAAACTTCATTATGTAATATATCAAAAAGAGTTGTCACTATTTGCACAGTACATCTGAATATGACATTTTTCTTCATGGTTTACTGTGACCTTGGTTTTCTGTTTTTCACGCTAAGCTTGTGTATGGGAGCTACCCTATCAGGCATAGAGGGCTGCTTTCCTACATTAGTTTGTTCTCCGTCACAGTATCTTGAATTATTGCAAATATGACCAACAACAGCTTTTCCCTCACATTCAGCATAAAAAATGGAAAGAGATTTTCTTAAAAACTATAAGGAGTTACAGTTTGAAACTTAGTGTTTTTTAGGGTTTGCTCTAACTTTGGTATCCTGCTGTTTAATATGTTTAATAAAAGCTTCCAAACATAAATTATTAGCATTTAAAGATGATGAATGCCCAGTAATGCAAAACAAACTCAAACAAAAACAGATAGTGAGATGAGGACACAAGTGCAGTAGGACTTTTCTTACTTACTGACATATCTGCAGGCATGTAAACTGATCTGAGTCCCCACAGGTAATAAACCAATCCTTAAGGTTGCTTAAATTTTTTTTTTGTTTAATCTGTGAACATTTTTTACTGACAATTCTACTGCCAAAAAAGAACTGACAACAATACATTGTCAGTCTTTCTAACAGTTTCATTATCAGGTACTGTTAAAAAAATGATTGATTCTGCCCCCCCCCCCAAGAACAAGTATTCCACTTCTCCAATTCCTATAGCATCTACCATTACCCACCTTGGACCATCCCATTTTAAATTACATATTTGGGTGTTCCTGTCCCCCCTACTGAAACTAATAACCCACCTTTTCCAACACTGTGACACCCAATACCTCCTATCTCTTCCATAGTAACAGGGGCCCCTATATTCAAAAGCAGCCATTTCTACCACACAAAGCATAGTGCCACATGTAAAACAGCACATGGCCATCAGGGTAGCATATTCTCAGTGTTCTTCCTGGCATGAGCTGCCCATAGGATCAGATTGTGGTACTGCCATGCAAAATACATATGTGTGGCACTACCAATGGCAATGGCAACAGACACCCATGAACAAAGGGGACAGCATGTCCCAAATGGGATCATACCCTTGCTCCTGGATGCCAGAGTCAGCAAGCAGTATTCTAGTGCCAATATACAGTATGGCATGCAAGGCATTAAGAGCCATTTGCATGCCAGCATGTGACCATTACCAGCTCTACACAATTCCTCCATGAACAAATATGGTGAGGCATTGCGCAGAGTCTCAGCCATTGCCCACACCCTGACCTGATCCCTGCAAACTAAGCAATGATCCCTGGCAGTCTAATGGTACCCCCTCCTTCCTGATCCTCCATGACATATGAATACTCCCAGGTAGTCTAGTGGAACCCCTCCCCAACCCAATTTCTGATGAATAATAATTTTCTCTGGTGATTCTGTGATACCCGCTCCTACCTGATCCTCAATGACATGTGAATATTCACTGGTACTCCAGTTGTACATCCCCCCTTCCTGGCTGATCCTGGATGACATACTGTATGAATATTCCCTGGTTCTCCCGTGGCACTCCCCCTGCTGTCCAGCCCCTGATGACATAACAAATGAATATCCCCTAGCACTTTGGGATACACTGTGTATGAAAAATGCTATATAAATGCTGATTCTTCTTCTTCTTCTTCTAGTATTCCATGGGTACCCATCATCCATTCCCTGCTGACATATAAATAATCTTTGGTAGTCTAGTGGTATCTCCCTCCTGCCTGACCCCCAATGGGATATAAATATTCCATGGTAGTCTAGTGGTTCCCCCTTCCACCCCAATCTTTGGTGTACTGCAATGTCCACCCACCCCGACCCACCATGTTACTATCCACCGTCCTGTCTGGCACCAACTCACCCTACTAAAATCCATTCAGAAGTGCCAGCAGATCTGTGGATTGCAACCTGCCTTAAACCTACCTTAGCCGACTGTGGTCTGAATGACAGGAATCAACAAGGATGTACTGTAGAAACAACTGTATGCATTACCCTGGTTTTGGCACTCTCTTATCAAAGCATTGCTGTGTCACTATTTTACTTTGTCTGACATGACAGTGCCAAAATTAGGGCAACAGTAACACTGCACTGCAAGTTTGTTCAAACCCCAACTAACACAACACCACAGATCTGCTAAGGTTCCAGGGGCTTTTAACAATAATTTTCTATTTCCAAATATTGTATGCCCCCATAACAGTGACAAAGGACAAATGGCAAGTACTATTGATGATGCTAGTAAAGGAGGGCAGGATGTGAGGGGGGGGAAGGTGGAAGGTGGTTATCCTTAATGCTAGGAGCCTTGGGAAGAAAACTGCAGAGTTACAGGTGCTCATGGCAGAGGGAGAGGTGGACATTGCAGCCATCACAGAAGCATGGGCCACCCAATACAATGACTGGGACCTGTCTGTACCAGGGTACAGGTTATTTCGTAGGGACAGGGTGATTGGGAAAGGAGGGAGTGTGGCACTATATATGAAGGAAGGACTGAAGTGTGTAAGGGAGGAAGGGGAGGAGGGTAGTATGGAGTCACTTTGGATGCAAATCCAGGATTCCATGAATAGGATTCTTAGAATGGGAGTGGTGTACAGGCCACCATCTCAGACGGAGGAGTTAGACAGGGAAGTAGCGGGACAGATCAGGAGGACCTGTGAGAAGGGTAGTGTGGTGACTGTGGTGGGCTTTAACATGCCAGGAGTGGACTGGAGTACCACAACAACAAGGAACAGAAGGGAGCAGGTACTGCTGGATGCCTTCCAGGACAGCTTCCTGCTGCAAATGGTCAGTGAACCAACCAGGTTAGAGAATACCCTTGACCTTGTGCTGGCAAATGGGGACTTTGTGAGAGAACTTACAGTGGAAGAACCGCTGTCAGGGAGTGACAACCACTCAGTATGGCTCACATTGGATATGGACAAGGAAGGAGTGGAATCTGGCACAAGAGTGCTGGACTTCAGGAGGGCCAACTTTGGGAGGATGGGGGAAGTGGTAAAAGGGTACCTGGCCAGAATTCAATCTAGTGTGGACACTAACCAGAGGTGGGAGCTCATAAAGCTGGGGTATTACCTGGTTAACAAAAGCAAATAAATAAATAAATAGTGGAGGCAACCAAAACCTGCTGCAAGGCCCAGAGCAAGAAGGCTAGGGCTAAGAAACTGAGCTGGTTGAGCAAGGAGGTCATGGAAAAGGTAAGAAGGAAAAGAGCTGCCTTTAGGAAGTGCAAAAAAACAGGGAGGGGGGAGGACAGGAAGGAGTACTTGACAGAATCGAAGGAGGTGATAAAGGCAGTAAGGGGAGCCAAAGCATCTACGGAACTCAGGCTGGCACAAGGCATTAAGAAGGGGGAGAAGGACTTCTTTAGGTACATCAGGGAGAAAAGGAGCTGTAAGGACCACATAGTAAGGATTAGGAAGGAGGGGGGTTGGGTGGAAGCAGGATGCAATAAGGCAGAAGCACTAAATGAGTACTTCTGCTCAGTATTTACTAAAGAGAAGAGGAGGTGACACCAGGGGGAGAAATAGCAGAAACGGGGGGGAGGGGTGACAGATGGGGAAATCATGGAGGGCAGAGTTCAAGAGGGTTTGAAGGCACTGGGGTGGACAAGGCACCAGGCCCAGATGGCATCCACCCCAGGGTACTGAAGGTGCTGGCAGAGGTCCTTGCAGGATCTTTAGCAGACCTATTTAATGCCTCACTACATTCGGGGTGTGTACCTCAGGACTGGAGGATGGCTCATGTGGTGCCCCTCCACAAGAGTGGCCCCAAGGATGAACTAGGAAACTACAGACCAGTGAGCCTCACATCCATCGTGGGTACGCTAATGGAGACTATCCTGAAGGAGAGGCTGATGGCACTCCTAGAGGCCAAAGGACTACAGAACAGCAGACAGCATGGCTTCATACGGGGCAGATCCTGCCAAACCAACCTGGTGGAATTCTATGACTGGGTAACTAGGCAACTGGACAGGGGCCATGCAGTGGATGTCCTGTATCTGGACCTCAAGTAAGGCATTCGACTCGGTGCCACGTGGAAGGCTGGGAAGTAAGTTAGTAGGCACAGGGGCTGGTGAGATGGGTAGGAAACTGGCTTCAGGGAAGGCAACAAAGGGTGGTGGTGGGTGGGGAGCTCTCACACCCAAGGGTAGTGATGAGCGGTGTTCCACAGGGCTCGGGTGTTGGGACCAGTGTTGTTTGGGATATTCATTGCAGACATATCATGGGACATCAAGAGCAAGATCAGTCTGTTTGCTGATGATACAAAGGTAGGAGTGGTGGTGGATGACCTAGCGGGATGGCAGGGGTTGCAGGATGATCTGGCAAAGCTTGAAACCTGGTCAGACACCTGGCAACAGGGGTTTAATGCTATAAAGTGCAAGGTGCTGCATTTTGGGATGAAGAACCCAAGGAGGAGTTACCAGCTGGGGGGAGTGCAGCTAGCCCAAACAGAGGAGGAGGAGGAGAAGGATCTGGGAGTGCTCATTACAGGATCAATGAACAACTCGGCACAATGTAGGAAGGCAGCTGCAAAGGCCAACAAAATGCTGGGTTGTATTACAAGGGGTATATCCTCGAGGAGGGAGGAGGCGATTCTGCCACTGTATAGGTCATTAGTTAGACCGCACCTGGAGTACTGAATGCAGCACTGGTGCCCGTATCTGAAGAGGGACATTAAGTTACTGGAGGGGGTGCAGCGCAGGGTGACAAAGATGATCAAGGAGCTGGGGGACTTATTATTCAAGAGGAGGCTGAGGGAGTTGAACATGTACTCATTGCAGGACAGGAGGGATGGAGGGACATGATTGAAATCTTTAAGTACATGAAAGGAATAAACAAGACAGGTACAGAGGGGCTATTTAAAGTAAGGGAGGGGAGGGACACCAGGGGCCACGATATGAGACTGGAGGGAGGAAGGTTCAGGAGGGAGATGAGGAGACACTTTTTTACAGAAAGGGTGGTGACTGGGTGGAATGTGTTACCTGCAGAAGTGGTATCCAGTAGAACAGTGGACTACTTTAAAAGGTGATGGGATGGGACAAGGGGGAGGGTTAATGAAGGGTAAGGGTGGAAGGGAGGGGCAGCTGCAGAATAAGGGGTGCTAGCTGCACATTCGAGCAGATTTGATAGACCTCTAGGCCTTTATCTGCTGGCAAATTTCATATGTTCGTATGCTTTTAGATTCAACCCTCATACATGTATTGATGTGGGTTTTTTTTCAGTTGATTTTCCTTACTTTTTGAAAAAGTTATATAACAACTGACGCCTTTAGCTTTTACCTTTCTTATGCCCCAGGATGAACACTGCACAGTGACGCTCACTGCACCTGACTTATAGCTTGCTTCACAGTGTCCCTGCTGGCCATTCCCAAAGAAGCTGTGTAGTGATGCTGACTGTGGCAGACCTGTAGCTTACTTCCCAAATGCAAGACACTCATGAAGTAGAGTAGCTGCTTTGTGACCTGCACTGTGCCAGACCTACAGCTTGCTTTGTAAGCGGCCCTGCAACCAACTCACAAAGCATCTACAGATTAAGCAGACTTCAGCTGCATGTTCATGACATTGCTCTACAAAGGCAGTTATATTTTTTTCTTGCACACAGTTGTTTCTGTAGTATGTACACTCTCATTCCATCACTTAGACAGTGGCCTGCCAAGGTGGTGAAGTGGAGGGGCTGTGCCAGTAACCATCTGAGGACCTGACAGTGGTTATAGCATTACAGTATAAATAGCTGAGTCAGCTGTTGATGGGGGGCTGCAGAGCGGGTAGGCTAGGAGGAGATTTTGACAGTGACGAGGGGGGGGGGGGAACCACGAGACTAGCCAGCAGCTAAGGCAGCTCCACCACTTGATGTGCCTGATTAAAATTATAACATCAAAGTCCAGAGAAACTGGCACATACCACAAGTTCAAGGTTAAATTAATTTTATTCCTTTTTCATATCAGGTTCAAAATAAAGTGCATACAGAAAAAATAGTTCCGTAGAATATGCTTACCCACAAGCACATGACGTATACATAAATGTTATGATTGCCTCTATGCACATGGCATAAAGTGAATTATAACCCACCACCATAAGTGGGCTTAGGTAGCACCATGCATATGACGTGGATAGACTTATTCTGAAAACACAACATGGTGACGTCTTGCATGGACATGCCCTCTACAGATGAGAACTAGGGACACACACACAAACACACACACACAGCTAGGGACACATACACATGGTGAAGGGCTTACTCAGCAGATTAGTATAGATTTGCATACACATAAGGGTAGGTGACTCTTTAATTTATTTCCATAGACATAGACACAAGCTCTGAAACGCACTGCTTCTGAAGCATGACCTTTACCTTACAAGTGATCATGTAGGGAAAGTACAAACCACCACAAATTATATTTTAGGTTTAGAAATGCACTGCCATTTTGATGCAATAATGTCAGAAATGCAATGACTGATAACCCAGGAGCACCCTCTACAGCTAAGGTCCCACTGCTGACAGCAGCAATAATTGTGAATAGACTATTCAGGACACATAGTGACACATACAAAATGTATTGTCCTTAAGGTACATCATTAGGCATAAGCATATTCTTCAGACTAGGATGCTAAAAATTGTAGCATTCAAAAGGCCAGCTGAAATAATGCTCAACAGCCCCCTAAATTGACCAAGAAGAGTAACAGTAAGTGCGCTCACCATGCACACATGAGCCACTTATCTCAAATTGGACTAGATGCTATCGGGGTATAAAATCCCATGCCTCCCGTAACTTCCCTGAGGAAAACCATAGCCAGACCCTACATGACACTGCAGTGTTTAAGAGCTCCAGACTCCTGGGTATGTATTTTTCATAACTAGTATGCAAGATATAATGACTGTCCTATATGTAAGCTGCTAGAGGAATAAAACCATGATATGCAACATTTATGAGAGTTTCACTCTTTTTATTGTTTTCTTTCTCCTATGTCCTAGAATTCTGCAAGGTGTGTATTAATGGTATTATTGTGGTTTATTGATCTCATAATGTTCCCCCCCGTAGATAACTTGGAGTTTATTAGACCATAATATGAAGTCAGGAAGAGGTCCAACAGAGGAAGGTAATACACCCAACACAAATTGGCGACCATGGCTCAGGACTAGAACAGAACCTAGGAGCAGTCTAGATTGGACCTATACCTTTTTGTATATGTTCAGTCTAGTAATCATAGATGAGGGTTATGTATATGGGCACAGAAGTAGGAATATTGATCTGCATCCTGGCTGAAAAAGTACGGTAAATCCCAGAAGATCCAGATAAGAGAAAAGTAGCACAAAAGTGCAGGCTCCCTCTCTGGTGACGTGGACACAGGTCCTTTGGAAACCATATCCCTACAATGATGCAAACTGCTTAGAGATAGAGTAGGGTATGGATCAATACATTCCTTACTTTTATTAAAGAACATGATATGGAAGGTGTTCTCAAAATGGCCATTACAAATAGAAATGCTAGTAGTAATAGTTCAGAACTTAGGTTAGACATTTCTAACTTTTTGACCTCACATTGAGGATGGGGTGATGTTGTACCCGACGCCCATACTCACAGTACCCCAATACAGCATTTGTGCACACTGTATTTGGATAGTAAACATGCGACAAGAAAGAAACAGGACCAAAAGGGGTTAATGGTAGCACCACTGTATTCCATGATTCAGACACTGGAGGTGGCGAACTTGTCTTTGAAAAAAAGACCTGGACTCGGCAGCCAGAGAGATAGGAAAGAAAGACAAAGAAATCACTGAACAGAGGATAGAATGGGAAGCCCAAATTGAGAAAATACAAAATGATTCTGATCATGCTGTGCAATGTTTGATGGAAAAGAATAAAGAATGTGTGGAAACTGTAAAGCAGGAATGTATTAGGTTACAACAGGACAAGGCGAATATGTTGCAAGTGAATGAATGGCTTGCTGTGTCGAAAGAGAAGATGCATGATGAATGTGTGGAAATGGTAGACTAGCTACAGGAAGATCAGAGAAAAATGCCAAATGTGCAACGTGTATACGTTGTTACAAGATTATGTGAGTAAAGGACAGTGCAAGGGAAAGGTTAGCCATGCAAGATGCAGAATGTTGTTGAAAAAGGTACGAGAAAAGTATGTAATCCTTAGGGTTCATGTTAAAGCCTCCTTGTATGTGTCCTCTATTGATCTTGCATCATCAGAGGATGATGAAATGATCAATGATGAACCCAAAGCCCCGCCCACTCGAAATGGAGGAAATTCCAGCCATGACTCCAAAAAGGAGATGGGAAATCCCACCCCTCCAGAGCACTCAAGTCCTGTTAGATCTCCACCTCTGGCCCCAGTCCTAGATAAACCACCACCCCTGGTCCCACCCTGGTCCCAGAATTAACCCAAAGGGGGAGACAAGAAACAGAAAAAGTAGTCGATAATGCAATTGCAGACATCAACATCACTGATGATTTGAGGGGTTCCATTCAGACAGCTTTTGTAGACATACTGTTAAGTGAGGCCAAAAGGGAAAGAAATCTCCACAGACTGGCAAGAGATACAGCCATGGCCACTGCTGAAGCGGTCCTCCGGGAAATGGAGCGGCCTCTGCCCACCCCCAATGCCCTTCAGTCCACCCATGCGATTCAGGCTATTGCTAAAGAAACTGGTTGTATGCACCCTGGCGACAACCTGAGTTGCCACCTAAAGAGAGTCCAGGGAATGTGTGAAAGGTTCAGCCTCTCCTCCGACTGGAGGGTACAAGTGCTGAAGCAAACAGTAGACCCAATCCTGTGGGAAAAGCTAGATTCCAGGATTCACAATGATGAGAATGCAGACTTTGACACTGTCGCAGTTGGTCTCTTGCATTCCCAAAACCCCAACTTGGTAGTCGTAGCCCTGGCCCAGCTCATCACCCAGGAGCCCAGGGAACCCCCTGCTAAGTATGACAATCAGTTATGGATGGCATACCGAGCTGGAAAAAGATGGACTTAGGAAGCTTTTGACAGAAACGCCATCAAGTACAAAAGCTTATTTCTGTAATACCTACTGCCTTCACTGCGTGATAGGACTGAGGTAGTTGTTAACCCAAAGGTGGATGACTATACTGTCATCCTGAACTGAGTGGAGTGTGTTTTTGAGGTGCACATGCACAACATGACTTCCAGCCAGCAGGCCACAGTCACTGCCAAGCGCATTCAACAGACCCACCCACCCACTACTGCATAGAGAGGAAGGCTCAAAACCAGGGTAACCCTGACAGACACCGAAACCAAAAACAACAGCAGTTCTCAAAAGGGAATAAAAATTCCAACCTGCAGAATAAAAAGAAAAGCAGCCCTAGTTACAAAGAATTGGCAAAAGAAAATGAACATTTCCCTGAATGGAGGGAGTTGCTCCAAAATCAGAGTGGAGCCCCGCCTTTCGGTAGACCCATAGTGGCCATACCCACTGCACCCAGTTTGGGCCACCCACTGGATGGCTTAGTCAGGCCTACACCAGGCCACAACTACGACACACCGACAGACTGACCAGGCCTTATGGACCTGATCATACCCCACCCCTCCCATGTAGGCCCTGCCCCTACCCAAAACCAGGCCCACTCCTCACCAGAAATGGACAGTGAATTTTAACGGTCACTGGCACCGGTACACACCATCACTTGGATAGTGATGGATGACTATGGTAGACCCTGTGTAGAAGGGTTAGTTCGGGGCCACCAACCACAGTTACTTCTAGATACAGGGGCTGCTATTTCTGTACTACATCAGGATAACCCATTTAAGTCACAATGGTCCACTGGACAAGCCACATCAGCTTGCACCTTCAACGGATCGGAAGTTCTCACCTACTGGTACATACCAATCCCTATAACAATAGGAATTTTAAGACAGAACACCGCTTTGACTTGATGGCCCTGCGGGATCATCAAAGTATTTTAGGTGTAGATTTTCTGACACGTTTCAACTGCATAGTCGATATGGTTAATCAGACACTCGTACAAATACAAGGCCCAACACATCTGCTTTCTATTTCAGATTCCTATGTAATAGCAGCAGTTCGATTGAACAACAGGGAGTATGACATCACTTCTATGCTCCGAAGCCATGAACTGTTTTCCCCAACTAAGGCCGATCCTAGACAAACACACCAAGGCTTTTGTCAACAACAGACATGACTGGGAGAATGAGCACAACCATTGAGGTGCCAGGGAGGGACCCACCCTGCCATTGTCAGTACCCCCTCCCTAAATTCCTTCTTTGAAGGCCGCCATCGAATCCCTTTGCCAGCAACAGGTAATCTGACCCTGTGTTTCCACTGTAAATTCCCTTATCTGGCCTGTAAAAAATCCAGATATCAGTTGGAGACTCACTATTGATTACAGAAGACTTAATCAAGTGAATCTGAGTTGTGCACCTACTGTGGCCAATGCCCCAGATGTGCTCAAGCATCCGAAACCTGAACATAAATGGTTCAGTAAATTGGACATTTCAAATGATTTCTAGTCTTTACCCCTAGCCCAAGATAGTTAGTACAAATTTGCCTTTACCTTTCAAAGCAGACAGTACACTTGGAACTGCTTCCTGCAAGGGTTCCATAACTCCCCTTCCCTGTTCCATATTCATATGTAGGATGCTATTGAAGGATTCTCCATGCCTCAATGCCTCCTGCAATATTTAAATGACTTATTACTAGCTACAGAGGGAATCCCATTACATCTGGCACTTCTAGACAAACTCCTGACCCTGCTGCAAAAAGCAGGCCTGAAATGTAATCCTGCCAAAGCCCAACTATGACTCCCAGAAGTTACTTTCCCAGGTCTGCGCTTTTCTTCAGATGGAAGAAGCCCAGCCCTGAATAAGGTACAAGTCCTAGAAGACCTGCCCTTGCCCACATCAGTATCTACTCTGAGGAGGAGACTCCTGGGAATGGTCAACTATTCCAGGGATTTCATTCCTAATTTTACCCAAATGGCATCTCCTCTGTATGATCTTCTGAAGAAGGACACACCATGGCAATGGGATCCTGAACATACAGGGGCTGTGACATCATTGAAAACAGCCCTAGCATCTGCATCTGCCTTGGTAAACCCATCCCAGAGTTACCCTTCCATTTGGAGACAATTACAACAGAAACAGGTATGTCTGCTGTCTTGGCTCAAAAGTCTAATGGCAAACTCAGGCCAATTGCCTTTGCATCCCGGACACTTTCCTTGGTGGAACAAAAATATTCTCTTTGAGAAAGGAATCTATTAGCCACATTTGGGGTAATAAAACATTTTACCTACATAACTCGTTTTTATCCTGTGTTGCTGCACTCCAGTCACGCCCCCACCAACTTCCTTCTCTCAGACAGAGTGAAGGATGGTAATGTGTCCAATACCAGGCTCACCCATTTGTCTCTGCTGTTACAAGACAGGGACATTACCATACTACCAGCAAGAATGCCCTTTGTCCTGGCCCATGGATTTCTATATAAAGGAGACCCCCATGAGTGTGGGATAGAACCCCCTTACCTCCCAGACCAAGGCCCCCTTCACACCTGCCACTGACACACACCTGAAAGATCCTGCCTTATGGCGTGACTTTACTGAAGGGTCTGCCTCATACAATGCAGGTGAACTCACAGAAGGTTTTGGGGTACTAATTGTCCCCCCAGAAGGAGAAATAATTGAAGCATCCAGAAACTACATTATCAAATCCGCCCAATATGCCCAACTGGCAGCTGTGGCCTGTGCCATGGAAATCATTAAAGGTAAGTAGCCTGTGGACACCACTGTCTTCTCTGACTCTACATTTGTATGCAGTTCCCTCACTGAATTCCTACCCTTTTGGAAAACACATGATTTCACAATCTCTGAAGGCACCCCTGTCAAGTACAGGGATCTCTTCATGTACATTAGTCTCACAGTGGAGAAATTCACTCTTAATCTGTACCTGCACAAAGTGAAAGCACACCCTAAGTCAGAACCCTTTCATGAGTAAAATGACAGGGCTGACACCCTAGCCAAAGATGATTCATGGGGGGGCATGGTTTATGCCATCTTTCTCCAGCCCCAATTCAACCCCTCCAGTGGCAGCTGGGAAAAACATTGCCACATCACTCAGGGACCTGCATGCTGCACAAATGGCAGACCCCCACATTAGGCAGGTAAGGCAATACCTTCTTAATGATGATCCTGATGCAATGCCCCCCAGAAAATCCCTTGAGGAGAAGCCGATCAATGCTGTATCTATCACAAGACAAGAAATTGGTCTTGTATGACAGGGGAGAACAATTGTGGGCAGTCCCCACATTACTCACACCCGAATTCATCTATTAGGTACATAACACCCCCACTGGTGTCAACCAGGGGATCTACAAAATGCTACTGTAACTCAAGATCATCAGCTGGTGGCCTAACAGGTCCAAAACTGTTCAGTACTACATAGACAACTGTCTTGTCTGTGCCCAAAACAAACTTATTCCTGGTAAGAAAAATGCTAAACTATGTCCCCAGAGGCAAACAGGCCCCTGGAATGCAATCCAACTTGACTATATAGGACCAATGACCAACAGTAGCAGAAACAAGTTTGCAGTTGTAGTAACAGACCTAGTTTCTAAATCAGTAGAAGCTTTTCCCTTAAAGGCAGCCACTACTAGAGGTACTGCTAAGGTCTTGAAGATGAGGTTTTCACCAGGTGGAGATTACCTTTGAAGGTAGATTCAGACAAAGGAGCTAAGTTCACAGCACAGAAAACGCAGAAAATTTTAAACATGCTGGGTGTTAGTCAGAAGTTTCACATCCCCTATCACCCCAAGTTTTCAGGACAGGTGGAAAGAGCTAACAGACAGATTAAAACAATCTTGACCAAGTACATTGATGAAAACCCTAAAACATGAGATGTTATATTGCCCTTGATCCTCAAGGCAATTAGAGCTAACCCTGCTTCTGCTACCCGCTGCACACCCTTTGAGATAATGACAGAAAGGCAGATGAGGCTGCCAGAACACCTGTGGATTGACGTACACACACCCACTGCTGACAGATTATCCAGATGCCCATGTGACAAAACCCAAAGACAACATTCAGAAGGTACATCTTTTTGCCGTCAGAAATCTGGGAAAAGCCCAATCGCAGTCCAAAATGTACTTTGACAGGTATGTCCAAGAAGTAGACTGGCAAGTAGGATACCAAGTCATGGTCCTGCTTTATAGCCAGCCTTCTCATTCATTCACAAGTAAATGGATGGGACCCTTTGAAATTGTAAACAAGCTCAGCCTGGCTGTTTACTAGGTGAGAGAAAGATTTAACCCAGACAGAACACAGCCAACTGAAAAATGGTGCCATGCAAATCAGTGGAATCTGTTCAAAGGTTTTTAAATATACAGCCAAATGGTTCCTTCCCCCTTCACTTGGGGTGGGGTGGGGGGCTAGGACATGTATTTCTAACAGATATTCTGTTTTTCCTATAATAGATAGCCAAAAGAAATATACCAACCCATGGACGACAGATAAGCCTGGATAGGCCTATTCCAGGCCTACACAGATGCCATGCTTGGGTCAAGGAGGACTGATCCAAAAGCCTAACCAGAGGGAGGCAATTGTTCCTGTGCCTATGAGACCATCCCTAGATGAATACACCTTGGGGGAAATCTCTGACCAGATGGATCCAGTGCCACCCCCAGACCCAGAACTATGGTCTGGTCCATTTCCCATCCTAGATCCAACACCAGAAACAAAAAGTGGTTCCTGAGCCCAGAGATCTTATCCAGACAAGGCAAACCCCAGTGCCAGATCCAGATGCTTTAGAAGAAATTCCAGATGACCCCAAGAAGGAAAAAAGATTGCCCTGCTCCATCTTTTGGTTGACCCCATGACTCCTTACCAGCCACCTTATGCCCTTTTCCAAATTTTAATTCCCAAATCCTATTATATAATCCATGAGGGAAATGATATTAACTTGTTAGTACAAGTAAATACACTTAACTACCTTGTTTTGCAACTGGACAGTATGTGGACATTTACTGACTCTAATACACAACTGCACGTAAAACCTATTGAAATTGCCCGCCTTCACAAAGAACTTTTCAAGGCTGGCCAAATACTCAGATTGCTTCCAATGGAACTTTAGCTGTTCGACAATTAACTTTACAGAACACTGGCCTTTATAATATCACAGTTACAACAAATCCAGATTTTTGACTTTGTTTGCATAATATTACCATGAAGAGACTTTGGCAAATTAATATTATTATTACAGACTCCATTTACCTTAATGTGATTTCACAAACTAGTTCTGAAAATCATGAAAGTTGCCCCACAATTGAATCAGTTCCTCAAAGTGGTCTAACTGCTATGTCTATTCCAGGTGTATTGATTAATAAAGTAAACTATGTTCATTTTCCTGTTATTTTAAATTTATCTAACTGGAACATGGCTGAATTTGGTCATTGTTCAGCAACTAATAGTTCTACGTCTACAGTAATGTTACTTGACAATATGGCAGTATTTCAAACATGAGCACAGACCATGTAACAGGGAAGTACTCGACAGAACACCGAGGGGTGTTCAGACCTAAATGTGGAAAAAGAGGTTTAGATCTTCCTGGTGTGACAGGCATACTAGGGAATGCCACAGGTATTTTTGGATCAGGATTATCAATTTGGAACTGTGCCAATTTGGCCAAAATTAAAAGACATGCTAAATTGTTTAACAATAAATTAAACCAGGATGTGATACAACCTATGCTACATGGTATTGCCAGTCTTGCACAAGAGGAAAGGTACACAACATACAATATGCACTACATTGCTGGGATATTTGACCAAACAAGACATAAACTAATAGAACTTATACACTGTAACAATAGGGAAGCTAGACAACAACATGTAGGTAGGGAAATCCTATGCTCTGCCTATGGAAGTGTTGCACTCACCACAGTTACAAATCTCCTTCGAGATTTAGAAACTGGCAACATTCCAGATCTTATTAATGACAGATGTATGACCAAATGGTATTGCCCCCACTGCCATAATATACTATGCACCAGCAAGTGTATGGATCTTACCATCACATTTGCCATAGCCACAGCCAGAAACCTTGGCTATGTCACCATGCACCCCAACCAGGGCCCCTGTTATAACAGAAACAATTGTAACATAGGGGAAACTATGTTTGTCACATTTACTGTGTCGCTGCCTATATTTGATATAGATGCTGAACTGGTAAAGTTACAATCATTTGGGCACTTGGAAGATGACATCTTTTGAGAAAGGATAAAACTGCCAGACCTCCTCATCCATCATCATCCTCTCAGCACCTGGATAGTCCCACATACGGACTACTGTACCAGAAAAGGCTACCACTACCTGTGCAGGTGTGATGTCTTCCATATGGTCACACCTGTGTGTGTGTGTGTGTGGATATAAGATCAAAGGGGATAAGGGGGCGTGTGAGAAGGAGGGCCATGTAAAAGCGTTTATCCTAAATAGATACTTCTGCTCAGTATTTACTGAGGAGAAGGTAGGACAGGGCCCACAGCTCAGCACCATGGACACGGGGGGGAGGGAGGTGTGCACTAGTCCCTTCACAAAAGAAAGGGTCCTACAAGAGCTCAATAAGCTCAGGGTGGACTAGGCAATGGGACCTGATGGCATACATCCCAGGGTACTGAAGAAACTAAGGGTGGAACTAGCAGAGCCATTATCAGAATTGTTTAGTGAGTCTCTGAGCACAGGAGAGGTCCCAGAAGACTGGAGAAGAGCTCATGTGATCCCACTCCACAAGAGTGGTAGCAGGGAGGAGGCAGGAAACTACAGACCAGTCAGTCTTACCTCAGTAGTGGGCAAGATTATGGAGACACTCCTTAAGGAAAGGATAGTGCAATACCTGGAATCCATAGAAGTACAGGATCCAAGATAGCATGGGTTTACAATAGGAAGGTCCTGTCAAAGTGAGCTCATAGATTTCTTTGACTGGGTAACCAGAGTGGTGGACCAAGGGGGAGCAGTTGAGGTTGCCTACCTTGACTTCAGCAATGCTTTCGATAGTGTTCTACATAGAAGGTTGATTAATAAGCTGGGTAGGCTCGGGGTGGGTCAGAAGTTGGTCAACTGGGTGGCAAACTGGTTGACAGGTAGAAAACAGTGGTGGCAAATGGTATACAGTCAGAAGAGATGCAAGTCACAAGTGGGGTACCTCAGGGATCAGTCCTGGGGCCAGTCCTCTTCAATATCTTCATCAGTAACATTGCAGATGGACTGGAGAGTAAGGTTTGTCTGATTTCGGATGACACCAAGATCTTCAACAGAGTAGATGATCCAGATGGGGTGGGCAGAATGAGAAGAGATCTGGATAAACTGGCAAAATGGTCGGAAGAGTGGCAACTGGGGTTTAACGTGAAGAAGTGCAAGATCATGCACATAGGGAAAAGAAACCCTGAAGCCACCTATAGGTTGGGAAGGGAGTTGCTGGCAGTCACAAGGGAAGAAAGAGACTTAGGCATCATCATCACAGGTGAACTGAAATCATCCAAGCAGACCACTAAAGCAGTAGGTAAGGCTAGGGGGATGTTGGGGTGTATTAGTCGGGGTATCACAAGTTGTAAGAGGGAGGTAATAATAATCCCTCTTTACAAGACACTGGTTAGGCCCCATCTGGAGTACTGCATGCAGTACTGGAGGCCACACCTTCACAAGGACATAACCAAATTGAGGCAGTCCAGAGAAGGGCACCCAAAATGGTGCAGGGACTGCATCAGAAAACATATGAGGACAGATTAACGGAACTCAATATGTATACCCTAGAGCAAAGGAGGGACACAGGTGATATGACTGAAACATTCAAACACCTTAAGGGCATTAACAAGGTGAAAGAGTCTAACATGTTTCAATATAAGAAAAATAGCAGGACAAGAGGACACAGCATGAGATTAAAGGGATGTCGATTAAGGGGTAATGTGAGGAAGGTCTTTTTCACAGAAAGGGTGGTGGATGCATGGAATGGCCTACTTCAGGAAGTGGTGGATATGAATACAATGCAGGGCTTCAAACAGGCATGGGATAGGCATAAGGGAGCAATACAGATAAGTATAAATAAATATGCCATTGACAGAGCAAATGCCGATGGCACATTCATAAGGTAGAAAAAGAAATGGGAAGACTGGATAGGCCTTGTGGTCCTTCTTTGCCATCAACTTCTATGTTTCTATATTTCTATGTTTCTATATGCTCCAGACTTTGGAGAAGGGTCATCCAGCTTTCTAGATGACCAAGTCAATATAAACTTTGATGCAACACCACTTGGTACCCATCACAGAGCAACTAGCGATGGTACTGAAGATACAGCAAAGTCTGGTGTCGATGCAATCACCAGCACCAGCCTCTTCAATCAAGACTTCAGTCAAGCCTTCAATCAAGCCAATCAGAAACACCTTTACAAAAGCTGTAGGAATTCATGTTTCTACTGAACTCACCAACACCTCCACTTTGTGCCCCATCAGACTAACGAAATTGATTGTACCTGAAGTCAGAGTTACAAACAATTCTGAAGGTCAATACCGTGTTGTAACTAATCATAAGTTTTATGTATATAATAATATGATATGCAATGTGACTACATCCAATTTTTTCTTTACACCCCATGAACGTATTGTCATTGGCCGTAAAGTTATTACCCCTATTCCCCTCCAGGAACAAGATTTTATAGATAGTGACCCCACTTATCTAAGGAGTATGAAACCATACCTTCTAGTCTTCAATGTTCGTATAGACCAGCTACACTTTGGTATTGGAAGATTGATGCACAGGAAAGACACTCACATAATTCAAATTGGTAATAGTGTTCATAAGGCAAAAAATTCCATACAATCCATGTTCATGATGGAGATTTAAGTACCACACTCTTTAACACTTGGTTAGAACTCACATTTAAAGGCTTTGTTATTCTTCAAGTTCTTCTTATTTTCATACTTATTGGTACAACTTGTTATCTCTACAGGTTTTAAACTATCATAAATCGCAACTTAAGTTTGTATATGCTACCCACTCTCTTACCTCTCCTTCCCACTAACTCCTTCTTTATTCTATTTGTTGTTACCTGTACAGTCTCAGATAACAAGAGGGGGAAATGTAGAATATGCTTACCCACATGCACATGAAGTATGCATGAACGTTATGATTGCCTGTATGGACATGGCATACAGATGAACCATAACCCACCACCATAAGTGGGCTTAGGTAGCACCACGCATATGGCGTGGATAGATTTACTCTGAAAACACAACATGGTGATGTCTTGCATGGATGTGTCATCTACAGATGAGAACTAGGGACACATACACATACATACACACACACACACACACACAGAGCTAGGGACACATACACAGGGTGAGGGGCTTACTCAGTAGATTAGTATAAGTTTACATACACATAAAGTTAGGTGACTCTTTATTTCAATTTCATAGACATAGACACAAGCTCTGAAACGCACTGCTTCTGAAGCACATTTACCCTACAAGTGATCATGCAGGGAAAGTGCAAACCACCATGAATGATATTTTAGGTTTAGAAATGCACTGCCATTTTGATGTGATAATGTCAGAAATGTAATGATTGATAACCCACGCGTGCCCTCTACAGCTAAGGTGTCCACTGCTGATAGCAGTAATAATTATGATTATACAATGGCAAGAAAATTTCCTGGACTCTGATTGGTCAGTGTGTGCCTGAGACAGTGATGATATTACACAATAACATCACGGTGCTGATTTTTTGGATGATCATATGGCTGATATGGCTTATTTTTTTCAGAAACAAAGATATACTGCCTCACTAAAAATCTACTAAAAACATTTTTATTTTTAATTTTGTTTTGTATAACATGGAGCCATTGTATAATTGCAATAAGGCACTCCAAGGTGTGTGTTATCTTGTGTAATAATGTCACTCCTGGGGTGGTGGAAGCACTCAGCTTCGCCTCGTGCTTCAACCCACCCCAGAAGTGACATTATTACATGATAACACACACCTTGTCGTGCCTTATTGCTTAATAGACTATTCAGGACATATAGTGATACATACAAAATGTATCATCCATAAGGTACATCATTAGGCATAAGCGTATTCTTCGGACTAGGATGTTACAAATAGTAGCATTCAAAAGGCTAATTGAGATAATGCCCAGCGGCCCCCTAAACTGAACAAAAGGACTAACAGTAAGTGTACTCACTGTGTGCACATGAGCTGGTTATCTCTAATCGGACTTGATGTTATTGGGGTATAAAACCCTGTGCCTCCCGTAACTTCCCCGAGGAAAACCGTAGGCAGACCCTACATGACACTGCAGTGTTTGAGAGCTCCAGACTCCCTGGTACATATTTTTCATAACTAGTATGCAAGATATAATGACCGTTCTATATGTAAGCTGTTAGGGGAATAAAACCATGATATGTAATGTTTATGAGGGCTTCACTCTTTTTATTTTCTTTATCCTGTCTATGTCCTAGAATTCTGCAAGGTGTGTATTACTGGTATTATTGTGGTTTAGTGATTTCGTAACATTCCAAAAAGGGCTACATTCCCCTGCAGGTAACAAAGGGTTTATCAAACCATAATAAGAAGTCAGGAAGGGGTCCAGCAGAGGAAGGTAATACACACAACAATTCCACTTACCTAGCAAAGAAGCTGCCCACTGGAAGACAAGGTGCAAAGAGCCCTGACCAATTTCACACTTGTAAGCTTTTTCTCACAAAAGTGTGAAACTGGTCAGGGCTTAAAAGACTTTGGACTGCTAGACTACCAGGGAATAAGGGATAGCTCAAATTATTTCTATGACAGATCTTATGCAATCAGGGATGGGTATCCATTAGACCACTATGGAATGCTTTATTATAACATATTTCTTAAACAAATCTAATTGGTGCTGCCACAGAGTCTTTTTAGCACTTACAACACCTCTAAATATATAATACTGTACCATATATGCAAGACGGATCCCTCATTTGCATGTGTGCTGTAGTATATTCTGCACAAGGGTGCCAACTGCTTAGCGTTATGCACCAGGGGAAACTAAATATGGCATCTACTCAAACATGCAAAACCCAGTTAGTACATCACTAACATGTTTAGTGACACACTGACCTTTTAGCTGGGTTGGGTAGTGCGGGTATCGCTTATTTTTAGCTGGGTAGGGTAGTTTGGGTAATGTTCTACCTTACCTGACATAGTGTAATTCTCGGGTTGGGTAGTTTGAAACAAGTAACAGGTAACAGGTCACTTAGTGTACTAGAGAGCTCAGCACTCCATTGCGGTCTCCAAACAGGCATTCAAAAGGGCAGCCTGTGGGGTCCTTCATGGAGCTTGCAGCAGATCAGAGGCACATGACACCAGACTGGCACCCAATTGGACAATGGTGTCAAGGGCTATGCTCCAACTCTGTATGTGCCTCAGACTAGTGTGGGCAGCTCTGTAGAAACAGTGCATTTGTTGCTTCATTCTGCAATCTGCAGCACATTCGAGGAGATTTTGGAAAGAGATCTGAGAAAGACTTTGTTGTCAGTTGAAATAAAACAAAAGTTTACAGTTTAAAAAGTGTTTAACTGCTTAAAAAGCACTACACTACTCCCATACATGATACATTTTAGAGGGCAGGGGGAAGAAGAGCAGAAAGGGCACCACAAGAGTAAACTAGGAGAAAAAAAGGCAGCAAGGGGACTGTGAAAAAAAATTATCTCTCAGGAGGAGGGGGATCTAACAGTTGCCCTCAGAGCTGGGGAGGAAACAGAGAAGGAGCAATGTGTGGGGAAAGACAGACAAAAACACAGAAGACAGCTGATTTGAAATTAACAGTTGAAAGTATTACGCTGTTTCTTAGGTACCCCTGAGCCATGCCATTTATTACTGTGACATAGTCAGTTACACTGTGTCTCTGCAGCAGTTAGGGAAAGCCTTTTATGGCTGTATTTACACTGTTTGTCAGGTGCCCCAAGGCCTGAGCCATGTCATTTATTACTGTGACATGGTCTGATAGAATGTCCGTCTCTGCAGCAGTTAGTGAAATCCTTTTACTACACTATTAGGTACCCCGAGCCCAGTCATTTATTACTGTGATATTGTCAGCTACACTGTCTGTCTCTGCAGCAGAGCCTCTGCACTAAGGGCTTCTGAAGTCTGAACATACTGGGACTGGCAAAATGTAGGGGGCTGGGGGTCCGGGTTTATATGATTCACAATTAATTGGTGATGTTGCTTCACTTGCTGCAGCTGCCTAGATGAAAGTACAATATATTGGCAGTACATCACACCACACAGGATTTGCTATTTCTACACAACCTAGTCATCATATTTAGAATCACTGTTTGCAGGCTGTTGCTCGTGTTCAGGATCAGAATCACATAACTCAGTGTTTGGGACAATTGGGAAATTGTCAGCATGCATTTAAGCCATTCTATCCACATGTAGAGGACTTAGCAGTGTTCTTTAGTTAGTAACTAGTCCTCCAGCTGACTAAATATGCATTCCAAATATACAGCTGAAGGTGGACAACTGAGGTACATTATTGCATGATTTGCTAGATCTGGCCATATTGTTCTCTTTTGTTTCCAACCGAGTAATGGATCTTCCTCGAGACCAGTTACAGTATGGTCAACAAAATACTCCTGAATCACTGTGCTGTGAGAGATGGTTAGTAATCTGTCAGATGAACCAGCTGCACTTTCTTTATGGGATACTGGTCCATGTTGTTGCAGGTGACTCAAAATTGATTTGCCTTTCTGACCCTGAACATAGGATGCTCGAGAAGTAGCTGAAGATGTCCTTCCCCTCACTGATGACACTGGTGATTGTGGAGAATTTATAGCTGTGCTACTGTCTGCACCAGAGATGTACTCTGATGGTTTGGCAGAGTTTGGCTTCTGTACATCAGTTAATGGTGTTAGTGGGGCAATTTCATGTTTGGTTAGCAGAATATCTCTCCAATACTCAATGATTTCTCCTGCAGGAAGGATGCCTTCAATGTTCCCCTTAAAGTGAAGATTTAGCAACATAGCCAACACATAGGTTTCGTTCTGAAACATGGCATTTATTCTCTGATCAGTCAACAGTCTGAGACTCAGTTCATCTGTCAACATAACAGTGGTGGTGTCTTCTTTTGACTGAAAGTCTTTCTTTATTTACATTAAAGGAAAATGTGAAGAAATCTTACTTAAGGAAGAATTTGACTCAGAGTTGCACTGTCTGCACTGACGTCATGTGCGGCAGCCTCAAATGGTTCCAATAAGGTGACCAAATATTTAAGTAGACTCCAACTGCAGGAACTGAGCATGATGTCTACTTTACCTGTTTCATTCTGCATGATGTAGTCATGTACAGCTTCTTTTCTGTTCAATAAGCCTTTCCAACATGTAAAATGTTGAAGTCCAGCAGGTTGGAACTTCTTGCTTTAAGTTATGCAGTGGTAAGTTGCTTGACCTCTGCAGCCCCTTCAGGATTTTTTGTGCTTTCTCAGAGTGGCTGAAAGGACCACATATTTTCCTAGCAAGACCAAACAGGTTTTCAACATTTCTGTTTCCATTTAAGAAATCAAACTCACATTTCTGATTTGAAACATTTCTTAGTTGGACTTTCAGTGTTATTGACTCTTCTGTCTGATACACTTAATTTTTGAGTGCAACCCTGTTTGATGAAATGTGGCATCACTTGCATTCTTATTTATACTGCATATATCTGTAGAAAGAGCATCTCCAGGACTGACATGATACATGCTTTGAATGTCTGGTGTTTCATTCTTTCAAGGATTGTGACAAGTTAAGGACAGGGTCTAGGGTTGCCAGGGTCATAAAAACAAATGTGAGAGGGGAGGACGTGGGAATCTAGAAGCTGGAACAAACAGAGCTGAATTCGGCTAGAGTGAAGGAGGAGGGATGTGAGAGGATACTGGGAGCAGGGGGGAGAGGTAGGGTAGTGGAATGCAATGGATGTGGAGCAGCAGTATTCCTAGACTCAATGTGGAGAGCGGGGGGCTGCCTGGTGTGCAGACACCTGGAGCAGCTGAAGGTGGAGTTAAATTGGTTAAGATGGGAATTAGAGGGAGTTGGGGTAGATGGGGGATGGAACAATGGAGAGAGGAGCAGATTGAGTCAACTGAGAGCCAGCCAGGTGAAAAAATGAGGGGGGAATAGGAGGTTTGCCAACACATCTGAGGAAAGAGTCTCCACATAGACAAGGTGATACTGAAATGGGGGAATGGCTAGAGAGAAGGAGGCATGGAAGGTGGGGAAGGAAAGCTGTGCAAGGAGGCAGAGAAAGGATGAGGGAAGGAGATGTTAGGGTTTGTCCTGATATGGGGGACCAGCATCTAACAGGTTCACGGTACTGGCAGGGCTAGAGAACCAGGGCACGCATGGTGGGATCAAGGCTCCAAAAATGAGAGAGGAAATGGTCTGAAATACAAGGATGGGACAGGACAGTAGTAGCAGTCAAGGAGGAGCTAAGGGTGGAGAGGAGGGGGAATAGTGGGAGAACAAGGTATAAGGGGGGACTACAGCAGATAGCAGGTGACACCAGGGAGGACATGGAAGTAGGGAGACAGAGGAGGAAATTGGGAAGAGCAGTGGGGATACAGAAGGGAGAACCAACAGGATGAACAGGGAACAAGGGAAGAGAAGAAGTCTGGCCCTCCAGGAGTGGACAGGTGGACAGAGTGCAAGACAGAAGGGGGGATCAACAGGATGAACAGGGAACAATGGGAGGGGAAGAGTCTGGCCCTCCAGGGGCAGACAGGTGGATATAGGGCAAGACTGGAGGGGAGGAAAAGGTGTTGGTCCAGTGGGATTCCATTAACAAGGGTATACCAGTGGGTAAAGAAATGGGACCCTAATAAAAGAAGGAAAGTCATCAGTGAGAAAGGGATGGAAGCAGGGAGGGTAGGGCCTTGAATCATGGAAATGATAAAGAAGACGGGGGAAAACCTCATTTGATCATCCACCTAGGGACAAATGACTTGGCAGAAAATGAGGTAGGAGTGGTGCAACAAAGGTTTAAAGAGCTAGCAGGGTGCTGCAAGAGGTCAGTGAGTTCAATGGCTTTCTTGGAAGTAATCCCAGTCCCCAGTGCCAGTACAGGCAGAAAAAGGAGAATAGAGGACTTCAACCAGTGACTTAGGGACAGAAGCACCTCAGACGGGTTCATTTGTGTTGGAGGGTGGGGGGACAAATGAAAGGATGAAGCACTATATTCAAAGGACTGGCTGCACCTCAGCAAGAAGGGGTTTATAAAGATTGAAGGAAAATTGGTAGAATACATGAATGGGGCACTGCATTTAAACTGACTAAGGGGGTGTATGAGACTAAGGAAGGTATGGAGGTCAGAGAAGGGGTAGGAAAACTAGATGGCACTCCCATGGAAATGGGGGGTAGGGAATAGAAAAAGGGATGGTGGTATTGGAGAGCGAGAGATTTGGAGGGCCATGTGTGTGAATGATCAAAGTCTGGGCAGCAAGATTGCAGACCTAGAGGCCACCATGGCAGGGGAGAACCTGGATCTAGTCACCATCACTGAGACCTGGTACAGTGAAAACCAGGACTGGAATATGGCAGTACTAGGATTTACTCTATTCAGAAGGGACAGGGTCGGAGAAAAGGGGGAAGGAGTAGCTCTTTATGGATGGAACAGCATAAAGGCTATAAAAATACAAAGGAGCAAGGGGAGTGGAGATTCTGTGGGTCACTCTAGAGAAAAGGAATGGGGCCATTATCCATACAGGTGCAATATACAGACCTCTGTCACAGATGGAAGAAGTGGGTGGGGAAATGCAAGAAGCAATCCACAGGCTTGCTTGTAAGGAAGAGTGGTTGTTGATGGGAGACTTCAACCTTCCTGATGTGCATTGGAGACTCCCAGCAGTAGGAACTACTGGGAGCAGGGACATCCCAGACTCCTTGCAAGGGGCATTCCTTGGGCAACTGGTGATGGAACCCACTTAGGGGGAGTATTACTGGACCCTAGTGCTGATAAAAGGGGACAGTGTTGCTGACGTCACAGTGGCAGACCACCTGGGGAACAGTGATCATTGTAAGGTGCGGTTTGGTATAAAAACTGGGTTTGTTCCAAACCACACAAGGACAAAGGTCATGGACTTCAGGATGGACAATAAAAGAAGGCATTGAAAGAGCAAGGTTTATTGTTCAGCAATCAAGCCTTTACAACATACTAAAAGCATAAAATTATGTACAAAAGAAGAAAAAAAATATTAAATCTAATACTACATTTAAAATTTTGACACATAAAAATCCATGAACAAATTAATTGTCATAGGCAGAGAGACGTTTTTCTTTGTGTTTCAACACTTGATAAAAAAAACTTGAAACCATCTTAGCCTCCTCCAATGTCTGAGGGTGAAGAAGTATGAATAAAATATCATATTTTGCATTCACACATTTAATAAGGAAATCATTTAACAGATTAAACCGCGGGGTTTTATATAAAGGGCACTGTACCGTAATATGATAAAGATCTTCTTGAAAACCCTTGTTACATCTGCAAAACTCCAAGCCTAAATTGGGTGGAGTTGTCTTATTAAAAAAAGCATATTTAGAACAGATGATTCCCAGTCTTGCCCAAGTAATCATTTTTCTTTCTAACAGGGACAGCCCAAGAGTAAGATATTTCTCTATAAATACATCAATTTTATTTTGAGCTAACCACCTGGCCTGACGTTGAACTCTGAGGAGCTCCATTTGCTTATCATAGGCAAGCCTAAGTATTTTCTTTTAACATACTCCTTAAACACATAAGATATTGATATTGATTTCTCCCAATCTGTCCAAAGATGAACATATTAACACTGCCCAAAATATGTTGAATATTTTGACCAAGGAGACCTAAAATTCTGTTTATGCCAAGATAATTTTTCTCTAAGGCATAGTAGAGGCATAATATTAGTCTGTTGATTAATAATTTTGACCCAGTAACTCATGAGACATATATCAATTATTGTAACAATAGGTACTCTACCCAATTCAGCCCTAAATATAACATTAGAAGTGGCAAGTGGAACCTGCAATAAAGATTTATAATAGAGAGAAAGTGGGATCTCCAACCATGAAGGGACATTGTTGTTCCAGACCTCTGCACGTACAAAAGAATAGGATTAATTTTGGCCTGCTTGACTATCAATAATGGCGAGACCAAATATCCTGCATATTTCCTAGCAAAACGTAAGAGACTCTAACAATCAGTTTTGCCCTTATCACTTGTCCTCTCCAATGCTCTATCCAATTTCCATTCGAAGCAAACTTCACCCCCAAATATATATAAGAGGATACCACTTCAATAAGTTCGTTATTTAAATAAATCCTTGGTTTAATTTGATGCCCCTGTAAGGGTGCAAAAATCAGCAACTTAGTTTTTTTCATATTTATTAATAAGTCCAAATGTTTACATTTAGAGCAAAATTGATTTATTTTATTTTGTAAACCTTGAGCAGATAAAGCAAAAATAATCAAATCGTCTGCATAGGCCAGACAATGTACTGGGATATTCTTAATTTTTGGGGAATCAAGAATATCTATATCTTTATAAGTCAGAAGGGCATCAATATACAAATTAAAAAGAAGGGGGGCCAGAGGACATCCCTGTTTAACTCCCGAAGTTGTACTGAAATAGTCAGAAATGTTGCCCTTATTATCATATCTAATAGCCGATGTTGTGTGAGAATATAACCTAATAATGGGGGCTAATAAATTTAATGGTACGCGTCTATTTAATAATATCTCCCATAACTTGGCTCTATTAACCGAGTCAAATGCTGCAGAAAAGTCTATAAACACAGCATACAGCTTCATTTTACGAAATGATCTATATTTTTTCTATCAGATGGGCTAGGATGTAAATATTATCTGTCGTAGAAAAATCCTTACAAAAACCTGCTTGAAAGATCGATAAAGGGGAGTTTGCAGTTATCCAATCTTATAATTTATGTAATATTATTTTAGCAAAGATTTTTCCACTAAAGTCAGTAAGACTGATTGGACGATAATTGGATGGCAAATGAAGTTGGCCCTTTTTATGAATTGGAACTATTATATTTCTTGTCCAAGATAATGGAATAAATCTCTCTTTTAAACAGATATTGAAAAAATTAATAAAAAAAACTACCCAATAATTCAAATACCCCTTGTAAATTTCTCCCGGTATCAAATCAGGTCCAGGTGCTTTATTATTTGATAAATTTACAATGGCTTCTTCCACCTCTCCAAATGAAAACACTAACGATGTGTATTCCCCCTCAATGTTAAAATTTTCTATCACATCATCATCATCATTGATAGGATGTCTATTAAATAGTAGACTATAATAAGATATCCAAGTTTCCTTGGGGATATATATGGGAGGTCTAGAATTCTGATCAGCTGTCCCCTTGGACACCAAAGCCCAAAAAAGCTTAATATCACCCTCCTTAATAACTCGGTACATAACACCCCATTGTTTTTCAGTAAATTCTCTTTTTTTCTGGTGGAGAAATTCCTTGTACTCCCTCTGCATTTTATTTAAATTTATAATCGCCATCTTACTCAGATTTTTTTTTGTCTGCCTGATGGCCCTCATCAAATTTCTTTTCTCTCTCCTACAATACTCATCAAACCAGGATACAGACTGGGGCTTAACACTATTAACTGAATAAATCAGTGTCTTAATCTGTTGATACCCTATGTTTAATAATTCACTGATCCTTTCACCTTTAGAGCCATTATGTACCTGCTGAAATAACTCAACAAAAATAGAAGAGTATAAAAGGTTCCAAACTCCTTGCATTGACTCATTCAATCTTAACCTTTTTTTCCCACTAATCTCAATATCCGCCAAAGGCTTATTGGGGGGAGGAATGACACTATCAGAAGTCCTAAAGTCCAGCAAAATTGCTACATGATCGCTTTCTGTTCTCATAGCCACATATAATCTCCTGCAGAAATTATAGCTAAAAGGAGAGCATAATATAAAATCAATTACACTCTTACCAACTGGGGAGAAAAAAGTGCTATCACCCGACGATCCCTTCTAATCTCCCATTAAGAATCAGAGATTATTCTCTGTGATAAAAGTACTAAAACGTCTCCCTGCCTCATTTACAATCATGTCAGTTGTATTTCTTTTTTCCAAATCTGCCATATATAATAGTTCTTGTAACAATGATAAATTATCGAACTCAGCTATCCTAGCGTTAAAATCCCCAGCTAAAAGGACAGTATCTATCCAATTTAACTGTATCATTAAATCTATTTCCATCGATAGTTTGGACCAAAAATCATATGTAGAGTAAGTGTGAAAACATGGTGGAATATAAATGTTAACAATCAGAACCATACAAAGGTACCAGTTAACCACTACCATAAGGATCTCGGGAGTTGGAGAGTAACTTTTGATTACCCTTAATCCTTCCCTAATTTTGATCATTGTAACCAGACCTCCTTTATTCCTCCCATGTTTTTTCCCTTTGATTGCTGGCACAAAACTAGTTTCATATCCATTCAGGAAAGCAGATGTTAAAACCCATGTCTCCTGAAAAATAATCACTTCATGTCGCGAAATAAAAGCAACCCACTGTGGATCCACAAACTTATTATGGAGTCCTGCTATATTCCAATTAAGGACATTATAACCAGGGTTGCTTTCTGACCCCCCTTCCTGCTCTAATGAGGACTCATTACTTTGTATTTCCAAAAAACTTAGTCAAGGTTGGATGGTTCTAGATTGACCTGATGTCTCCACTCATTCAATTCCACCATGTAAATACCCACCTCATCCAACACATGTCTATTTTCAAAAAGTAATACTAACAATTGTACAGAACCAATAATACAGTTAATCTGAGTACCCTCTTTATCATTCCAAACTCTATTCACCTCCACAAATTCTTCTGGAAGTATATGAGTTTTAATAATAGTTGATAAAATCATCCGCGATAATGATGGTAAATTAGTAGCAGTTTCTCCCTCCAATATATCCAGCCCAAAAATAGAGATCATTAAGGTTTCATGGGAAACTCCAAACTCCCAATTCAGTGTTACAAGAGTAGTTTTGAATATATCATATGTTAACATTTTTCCTATTTTTGCCCTATTATAAACATTTTTCCAAATTGTTGACCAGGTCACTGGTGTTGATAACAGTAATCCCAAAGAGTCTACCAGGCCTTGCTTAGCCCAGACCAATTTTTCCATATCCATGTTAGGGAGCATAAAGTAAACTGAATTAGTAGGGCTGGAAGTATCCCTAGTCACCATAATAAGAGCATCTGCAACTGTTGGTAACCCTAATTCTGCTCTCAACATATGGGCTATCATGCTGGTTAGGGTTACAGTAGATTCATAATGTTTAAAATACAGCTTATCTAATTTAAAAACTACTTCTTTCCCTGTACAGATTAAATTATATGCTTCCAGGTCATACCCCTTGGGGTTACTATCCTCCTTGGCCAACATGAAATTTGGGCAAATATCTTTATTAAACTGATCTACTTAATTAAATTCTCCTTAGAATTTGTTTTTGTTTCGCAATGTAATCACCCTCCCCCTTTTCTTGATCTTTTATAAGTGTCCCATCCACAAATATAGATTTGTTTTTTTTTGGTCAGAATTCTTCCTAGTATCTCTCTGTACCTCTCCTATCCTAATGGTACCTGTAGCCCCAATTTTATTAGTCTTTTCATCCTTAGTGTTTAATTCATCTTTCTGTTTTCCTAAATTAGGAGTCTGAATAAGTCCCACAGGCCCAAGCTTTTTCTTCCCCCCTTTTTTCTTACTTACTCCACCCCTCTTTTTGCCCTTTTTACCTTTTGAGGGCTCTTGAACATTTAGGGGAGAAAATGACAAATTATGCCTAGATCTGTGAACTTTCTTTTCCCCCAATAATTGTGAAATTTGTTGTTCTAAAGCAGCAAACTTCACAACACAAAAACTAGAAAGAGTTTCCAAAGCTGTCTTAATACCATTATATGCCTCCAATAAAACAACATTGGACATTACTGGATGTGCAAGAGCCTTAATGGTATATTTCGATATAGTATCTGGACACTGAACCAAAAAATCTTTATCTAAATGAATGTCCTGGACCTCTTTGTCCATTTTTTGAAAAAACTCTTCAGGCACATCATTAAGGGATGAATACACCATTTCTTTAGAGTCAATATTGCAGACCCCTACCTCACTAGAGATCTCTAATGGACTAAATAACTTTATTCCTGAGGGAAAGCATGAAATACCATCATCTTTATCTATATAATCTCCTTGCCCAGACATGCATTGCTGACTTGCTTCTACTTCCCCCATCCACTCATCTTGTCTAAAAACCTGGAATGATCCGCTATATTTGTTTTTCCCAAAAGTGGTACAATCGTAACCTCCTATATTGGAAACCATATATGTGCTGTTCATTTTGGAACGTCCTGAAAAATATTATTGGGGGCTTTAGAAAGGGTTTTTTTTTTAAAGATATCAGTGATTTTCCCTTGGGACAGAGTTTTAACACCAGTCTCTAAGTTACTAATTACTTCCAAGTCCGGAGTTATATTCTTATTGTCAAAAGAGGATAATTGTTTAAATTCCTCAAATTCCCTATTAGTCCCATCGCTACCACTAAATTGGTTCTCCAATAAATTAATCAAAGTCTCTTGATTTGTATTATTCAGACTGTTCTTATCCCAGCTCTTAGCTATCAGAATTTGGTTTCTTCCATTAAATTCTGAATTGTCTCCAGCTAAATCTGATCTGCATTCCTCATTCATAAGCTCCTTAAAGGAGTGAGGTAAGTAGGATACTACAGGACTTTCTATCAAATCCTTAGGGGTCAAAGCCGTGATGACCAATTCCTGCGTAAAAACACAGCAAATACCTTTTTTATTCTTTTTTGGATTTATCCTTTGCTTCCCTTTAATTGCCCCTTTAACAGTTTTGTTTACCATCTTACCACTTCGAGTATACATATAAGAAGAGAAGAGAAAAAAAAAATCCTAACTCAAAAAATGGGACTGAAAAGGAGTCAGGTGACAGCTTATCTAAACAGCTGAGTCTTCCATGAGCATCACTCCTTAAATTTGTAGAAAGCCTTCTCACCTGAAAACAGCCAGACCCACCAGTTAAAACCAAAAAATACAGAACCAGATAAACAATAAAACCTGTTTAAAATGAGGTCCCTCTCTTTTATGGGTACATAATCCTATGAAAGAGCTATGAATTTCTGCATCAGGCAGGTCAACAAGAGGAAAAGAAGACCACTATGGTTCTCCACAGAACTGGCAAAAACAGTAAGTGGGAAAAACTGGCATTTACTCTCTGTTAAAAACACAGAGATGCAGAAACTTAGAACCCTGTACCATAGGGTTAGCAGATTTGAGGTAGGGGCACCTCCTAGAGAACACCACTGTCAGGTCCTGCAGGCCCTAAACTGGTCCACCTTGGAAGATAGATTACAATATCCATCATTATGCCTAGCCTCTAAACTCAGGCTGGCTACTGCTCCCCATAGCCTGGCAGAGTTGCTACGAACTAAAAAGAGTAGCAGGACACTAAGGTCTTCAAGCAGACAGCTCCTCGAGGTTCCCCGGACAAAGTCCTCCCAAGGGTCTAGGTCTTTCTTTGCCATCATTCCTCCCATCTGGAACACGTTACCATTAAATCTCCAAGAATGTGAATCACTAGGGGGTTTCAAAAAGGGATTAAAGACCCACTTGCTGGAGTTAAATCAATGCACTTGTAACCGTTGATATCTCAGCTATGATCCTGTTGTCTCTATTATTTCTGTTTGTGAAAGAGGATGTTAGTTAGTGTATATAGGCATATTAACAATAATCACATTGTGTTGTATGTCCAAACATGTTCTCCACCATATATGATATGAAAACAACTGTCTGCAACATTTTTCTGTAAATGATATATTTTGCTGTATATGTAATTAATTCCGGGTAGCCCCTGAAAAAGGGACCATTATTGGACTGAGTGGGCCTACCCGGTTACCAAAATTAAATAAATAAATAGAAAGTACAAAAACACACAGAAGGAGGGGATAGGATAAAGTACCAGGAGAAACAAAGGGAGGCAGAGAAGGCAGTGAGAAGAGCTAAGGCACAAACAGAGGAGAATACTGCCCAGTCAATAAAAAGGGAATAAAAACATCTTCAGATATATTTGCAAGAAGAGGAAGACCAACTGGGGGATAACAAGGATAAAAGGTGAAAGGGGGGTCTGTGAGGAAGGGGACCAACGGAAGGCAAACATATTGAACAGATGCTTTTGCTCAGTATGTATAACAGAAGGGTAGGTGAAGGGCCAAAGATAAAGAACAGGGGCACAGTTGGTAGGGAGGCAGACATTAGCCCTTTTACAGAGGAAGAAATCTTCAGGGTACTAGCAAAATCAAAAGTTAACAAGGCTATGGGACTGGATGCGGTTCACCCTAGGATACTTAAACAGCTCTGAGAGGTGCTGGCTACACCCCTGACAGTGCTGTTCAACTGATCGCTGGAAACGGGTTGCTCCAAGGGACTGGAGAAGGGCAGGTGTGGTCACACTTCACAAAAGTGGAATTAGGGAGGAGGCAAGAAATTACAGACCTGTCAGTCTGACTTCGATAGTGAGCAATGTTATGGAAGCACTTTTGGAGGAAAGGATAGTAGAATATCTTCAAACAAATGGATTGCAGGATCCAAGGCAACATGGGTTCACTGAGGGAGGAGGTTATGCCAGACGAACCTGATCAAGTTCTTCAGCTGGGTAACCAGGTAAGTGGATCAGGATGGAGTGGTAGATGTGGCCTACTTGGATTTCAGGAAGGCCTTTGACACTGTTCAACATCGAAGACTGATGAACAAGCTAGACTGTCTAGGAATGGGATGGAAAGTAGTACACTGGGTAAAAAGTTGGTTGAGCAACAGGAGTCAGAGGGTGGTGGTAAATGGAGTCCACTCAGAAGAAGGCAGTGTGACCAGCAAGGTGCCTCAGGGGTCAGTACTGGGCCCGGTCCTCTTCAATGTCTTTTTTTAGTGACATTGCAGAAGAGCTAGAATGGAAAGCCTGCCTGTTCATGGATGATACAGCGGGAGGTGGGGGGTGGAAAGAATGAGGAATGGTCTGCAGAAGTTAGAAGAATGGTCAAGTGTTTGGCAGCTGGGTTTCAATGTTAAAAGGTGCAAAATCATGCCATTGGGGCACAGAAACTCTGGAACTATGTACTAACTTGCAGGGGTGGCACTGGCAACCACCAAACAGGAAAGGGACCTTGGAGTGATAATGTCTGATGACCTGAAAGTATCAAAGTGAAGTGAAAAGGCAGTGGGAAAGGCTAGTAGACTGCTGGGATGCATAGGGAGGGGCATCACCAGTAAGAAAAGGGAGGTAAAATTACCACTGTACAAGTCACTGGTGAGACCACACCTCAAGTACTGTGTCCAGTTCTGAAGGCCCCACCTCTGGAAGGACAGAGATAGGGTAGAGGCAGTACAGAGGTGGGCAACCAAAATGGAGCAGGGACTGCAGATAAAACTCTAAGAGCAGAGACTAAGAAAACTGATTATGTACTCGCTGGAGGAGAAAGAAGGGAAAGTGGGGATATGTCAGAAACATTCAAGTACATAAAAGGTAATAATAAGGTACATGAAGGAAGCATTTGCCGAAGAAAGAGACCTAAGGACAGGGGTCACACTATGAAGCTGGAGGGGGGTGCTCAGAGGGGATGTTGGGAAATGCATTTTCAGAGGCGGTGGTGGAAGCCTGGAATGGCCTACCAGTGGAGATGGTAGGTGCCAAAACAGTTGCAGGATTCAAGCATGCATAGGACAGATAAAAGGGGACCTTGGTAGTAACACAAGGGTGGAGGAAGACTGAAGATTGTGTAGGGTCTGCGATGGCACAGTAGGCAGGGGAAAATGGGCAGACTAGTTGGACCAAAGGGTCTTTATCTGCCAACAACGTCCATGTTTCTATGACTGCAGTATGATCTGTGTTTGATGCTTGTGTTTGGAAACTTGAATCAGGCAGAGCCTTCTCACTTTGACCAGGGAGATTTTCTTGGATAGTAATAGCTTCCTAGTACTTGCAGGTGCAGTGGAACTGGACTGCTATAGTAGAGTTGTGATGGTGCCATCCCTAGTATCAATTCCAGATTCTCTGCAAAGAGTTTTTATGGAGGAGAAGATTTAAACAATGTCAAAACAAGGTATGTGTTGGTAGTTGCCATCTCCAACAGCTTCGACTATGTTGGTACCATTATCTGACACTATGAACCCTGGAGATAAGGAATATGGAGTAAGACATTTCTGGAATTGATTTTGCAGTTCCTGCAAAATATTCACAGCAGTGTGGTTTTCCTCAAAAGTGGTGGCACATAATACAGCCTGCTTCTTACTACTTACAGTTGAGTGGGAATTATTACTTTCTGACTGAAAACTTGCCCAATGAGCTGTAACAGTCATGTAGTCAATTGGTTGGTTGCTGGTCTTTATATCTGTTGTATAAACCTGCTTCACCTCAGAGAGAGTTTCAACTGCTTAATGACTTCAGTACACACCAAGTCATACAACTGAGGACCAGCCTTTTTTGAAAAGTATGGTAGACAGGAAATGGTATACTGTAGTTCAATCCAGTCCATGAATTTGAGGAAACCTTTTTGGGTAACAAAAGCAAAAGGAAGTTGACAATCAGCCAAAAGCTCTGCAATGGCTCTGTTTAACTGTTGGCAAGCAAAAGGGAATTGATAATTGGCCAACAGCTCTGCAATGGCGCTATTTAAGTGCTGGTATGTTGGATACCTGCATGTAAATTTTTATGTCCTCTCAACACTATCTTTTAATGATAGTTGACAAGATAATTTTTATTTTTGGGGGGGAATGTATTTGTCATACTTTTTCCATGTGGAGTACCACTATGAGATTTTTCATTACTTGATGTGTCAGAAAACAATGTATGTTTGTCTGAGAAGACTGCAAGGACACATCAAGTGATTCAGTGTCACTTACTGCTTCCAGTTCATATCACTATGGTCACCGCCACCCGCACCTCCACTACCGGCCATACCAACCACACTGACCCTTACCCTGTCCAATCTGATTGGGTGTTTTGACTTTGCATGTTGCATCATTACTGATGTTCCAAATGGTGTCCCTTTGCCATGACTGATGATGTTTTTTGTACAGACTGCATAGAGCTCAAGAGCTGTCCACAGGGTCGATATAAAATAAATTCCACACTGAAGATTTACCTTTTTTGCTTTGTGCCACGGTGCCTGGCACTACTCGTTGTACAGACAAGGGAACTGGAAGAAACCCTACACTGCCATTTCCTTGTTGAGATAAATTGTTGTTATTCATACTCATCTTCTTACTTTTAGCATAGGATTTTTTTTTGTACTTGCTACTCATGCCTTAAAGTGACTTTCCAACATATTATTACCTCATGGCCGCAAAAGTCATTCTGTACATAAAATTACATTTTTTCATAAGTTTATGTTGGAAGGGAAGGGATTGTATATTTCGCAAAATCGATGGCCACATGATCCCTTCCACTTCTCTGTCTGCCAGCTCCACCCTGCACTCAAGCTGCGTGGAGGCAGTATGGTGCAGTGGTTTAAGGCCCTGAGCTGCAAATCTGGAGACCTGGGTTTGAATCCCACAGCCCCCACTTGCATACTGTGTGACCCTGAGCAAGCCACTTAACTTCCTCATGCTCCCAGGTTGCACCTGCAAACAAGCTTTCAGCTTAGTGTGTTTCACCTGGTAAAATAATTGGTAAAAAAAAAAAAAAAAAGATGTTTTATGATGTCTAAACAGGGAGAGCTTGAGGATGTACCCCACTGTAGTCTATGGGGGAATTTTAAAAACATTTTTTATATATGTTAAAGCAACTTAGGGATAGGGTCTCTATCAGTTAAGTAGTAGCTTTCATTTATATAAAACTACAATGGGGCAGATCCCCACTCTCTCTCTCGTCTGAGCACAGGGGCGGAGCCAGCGGATAGAGAAGTGGAAGAGATCGGGTGGCCATCAGTTTGGTGAGATATATGATCCCTTCCCTTCCAAACTAGACTGAGCAAAAAATAGAAGTTTATGTACTGAATGGCTTTCATGGCCATAAGTTAATGGGTCATAAAGCCCAGAGGCATGTGATGGGTAGCAATGATCAGGCAAGACACAGACAAATCCGGTACATAACACCTAAATAGGTGTGATTAGATTTATTTAAAATATATATATAAATAAAGCAATAAGATACAAATGAACAAATGAACAACTGGTTAGACAACAAAGAAAATAAAGAAACAAAAATGCACAGCTCAGGGTCTACAAGACTCTAGAACCCTAATCAAAGTCTGTGCTGGGTCTCCCTTCGGAGAACCCAATCTAGAGATGTATACAGTTTCCACTCCAAACTACATCTAACCTCTAGGTGCTGGAGCCTGAGTTTTATAGCACCTAAACTCCTCCCCAATTGACAAAACCCACCCCTAATAATCTTTATTACAGTCATTTTCTTTTTAATATCTAGCTAGACATGTAACACCTGATCCTATATTTTTCAGCAATTACCTCACGGGCAGGCATCAGTACACCAAATTCAACAAGGTCCTGTCTGAGTCTGCCCAGGTTAACTGCGGAGTCCCCCAGGGCTCTGTCCTGGGGCCTCTCCTGTTCTCTCTCTTCATAAATGAGCTACCCTTGACGCCGGCTCTAGGGTCCTCAGTGCTGTATGCAGACAACCTAGTCATCATGGCCAAATCCCAGGACATCGCCACCATTAACACCAAACTAAACTCGGACTTCGACCACATCCAAACTTGGTTGCAGGACCATAAACTTGTTATTAACCTGCAGAAGATGCAGACCATGCTATTTGGCACAGCAGCCAAGTTAAAAGCCGCCCCGGATTCACTACAGATCTCCGGGGCTGATGGGTCACCGCTGACTGTCGCAGGCTCGGTCAAGTACCTTGGAGGTAACCCTTGACCTACAGCTGGATATGAACCTGCACATACAAAATACATGCAAGGCCTCAAACTGCAAGCTGGGTCAGGCTTACAGAGCAAAAAGCTGTCTAACTCCAGCTGCCCATCTTGCTCTAGCCAGGGGAGTCCTCCTACCCACGCTTTGCTACAGACTAATCACCTTTGCCCACGTTGCAAAAACTAGTCTAGTAAAGTGGGACTCAGCGTACAACAACATATGCTGTTTTGCGCTTTCAGCCCCCCACCTCACTCACCGCTGTGAGTTTTACACCAGGCTTGAGTGGCTCCCACCGGAAACTCACCACTCTTATGTCGTGGGCAACTTCATTGACAATATTGTCAGAACTGCCACCCCTCAAAACCTTGCTGAGACCCTTGTTCTTGCTATACCCTCCTACAACCTGCGATCCAGTGGCTCCCATGCCCTCCTGGTACCTAAAACCCGCACACAAATGGGTGACCGAGCCTTCGCTGCGTATGAACCCAGGGTTTGGAACTCTCTTCCAACTAGCACTCGCTCCTCTCCCTCGCACCAGAGCTTTAAAGCCTCCCTCTGGGGTTTTCTCAAAACGGCTGCCACCTGTCTCTGCACTAGACAAACCCTCTCAGCCTGAGATGCTCCAACTAACTGAGATGCTACCTAAACATTACGATGTGGCCAGAGCACAACTGTGTTCATACTCCTGTTCTTACAGCATATATAAAAATGGACCATTTAGGCTCACCGGCAAAACAGGGTGAGCACTATAACTGTGCACTCCTTTCTCTCGCACTGGGCCCACTCTATCCCAACTGTGACTCCTCCTTATTCTAACTGCTAGCCTTACAACTTGCTGCCTGGAGTGATGAATTCACAATGCACTTCTTCCTACTGACTGCAATGTTTAACACTGTATTGTAATACCTGTTTTTAGTATTGTTGTCTTACAATGTCCCTGTGTTCTAGTCACTTTATATTAACTCTTCACTACTATTTGCCTGATGAAATCTGATACTTGTAAAATCCCTGTTGTGCTAATTCTATGTAATGTAATCCTCCACTTGTATTTGCCTGATGTTCATGTATGTACCTTGTATCTCCCGGGTTGCACCTGAAAATAGGCACTTGGCTGTCTAGTGTGCTTACCCGGTTAACAAAAGCAAATAAATAAATAAATATGAAACAATAATAATCAGCATTAATCAAAGACTAGTAATTTTTTATACCCTTTAAATCAACAAAACCCTTCTTTTAAACAAAAAAGAGCTCTAATGAACCTTAGCTCCACCCCCTTTTTGGGAGATTGACACTTTAGGTTCCATATGTATGTCAGAAAGGGTGCCACAGTCTCCCTATAGGAGACTGCACCCCCACCCTGCTAGAAGGTCTCTCCTGATTGGGACACCTGGACCTCTAGCAACCACCTGCAAAGTAACACTAAGGTAAACAGACTCCCTTTTTAAAGTGTTTTATCTCTGTTGTTTAAAACCTTTTTCCTCTATCAGGGATATTAGTAAAGACAAATATGTACTTTATATTATGTTCCCACACTAATGCATTTCTGTATTTTACAACAAAAAACGTTTTATTAGCAACACAGGAAAACAGTAAAGATATTTATTCTTTTGCAAAGTCTAGTTTCTAAATGGACAACATTGCAATACCGCAGTCCACTAAACAACTTTTGTACCAAAATGCTCTTGCCGCTCAGCGAGTTGGAAACATAAACAAAAAGAATGAGTTTTATTTTTTAAGACCTTTGCAGCCCATCGGCTGCTCTTTTCTGTGGCTGTACCAGTGCTTACCGTCCTGCAACATACAAAGAGGAGCGTGTATACTAGGACAGCATTATACAACTGGGCACAGGACTTATAAAAATACTCTAGGCATAATTCTTTAAGGAAGTAAAGAATTTTATTGCCATTATATCCACACAACTAACCCACAAGCAGATGGCAGTGTTTTACATCCAAATTAGACGGCCACAGGGTGTATGTCCTAAGAGACACTGGAATTACTACTCCAAGGAGGAATTTTAAAGAAAGTAAAAATCATAACAAAGGTAAAGAGGTAACAGCGAGTGGCCAACCCACCATTCTCATGTGTGACAAGTATAAGATAGGCTAGGGAAGAAATGCTGTTGCGCAACAGACTGTGAAAAGAAAGATAAAAAGATAGGAAGGAAACAGAAAGATAGAATGGAGTTCATTCCAGTAGTAAGTTATGGGGGGGGGGGGTTACTTCAAACTATCACAAGGCATATCTTGAAAATTCACAGCAGCATCCTCTTCTACCCCCTCATCAAAACTACCAAACTTATCATCTCCACAAGATTCAGAAGAATTGTAAGTGCCATCATCTATCTCTCTTTCCATGTATAACCTTACTAAGACTGCTACTGTATCTCTCTTGCTCAAACTTGTACTTCTTTGTGCGGGCTAGATGGCCTGGGTCATGCCTGAAAATGGTCCCTGGGACCAGTGCACTCACCAGCTTATGAAATACACAAATAAATAAATCATCAATTATGTAGGACATACCCTAGACTATCCAGATCTATGTGATAATGGCGATCGCCAGTAGGGCGACGGCACATAGCCAAAAAAATATTTTGGCGATGTACTCCCCGGCACACAGCAAAATGATGCTGGGGAGCTGGGATTTTCTGCACCCCCGTACTTAAGGATTCTCAACTCCAGGGGGTACATGTCGGGGGGGGGGATGCAAATGTGGAAAAAATAAAAATTCGGGCCAGGCACAACAAAAAGTACCTGCGCCCAGACCCGAACCCAGCGCCATTCCTGCCGCAGCCCTGAACCCACCCACAACACCATGGAAGCAGTTTGGCAGCTTGCCATGGTGCCACTCTGTACAACCCCTCTGTCCCCTCCCACCCCATGCTTGGTGTGCTCGCTCCCCCACCACACCCGCATAGGCATGTAGTGACAGGATGTTACTATTTCGCGTCCCCAATGTGGTCCCCCATCTTCACCAGTCACCCCGATGACAGGTACCGTGACTGAGTCACCCTTTTGGTAGGTGCCCAATCGTGGTCGCCAAAGTCACGGGATACTGAGCTTATCCCATTCCCAATCCCCACTATCACCACCATCTCTATCAGCATTCCCTGCCTTAGCATCTGAGCTTATATTTGAGGAGAATGCCTCCTTGTATGCTACTTCAGCAGCTGGAAGTATCCTGGCACATGTGGCAAAATGTTCAGTACTGTACCTCTACGAGTAACTACAGTCAGTTTTTGTCTGAAACTCTACTATCATTTCATTGCTAACATGCTTTTTTTTGCAGGGCATTTAGTGCCAGTCATGGCGATATTATTGTTACTTTGTTTTGATTAATTAGTGCTGTGATTCATATTGTCCATATCATTAGCAGCTGCATGTGCAGCAACACTGTGCTTCCTTTTAGTAGACTTACAAGACTGGGAAATAGGAGACATAGTAAATACAGCAGTAAAAGGATATTTGTTTCACTAACTGCTACATAGACAGACACTGTAGCCAACTACATCACAGTAATAAATGTAAGTGTCCATTCAGGAGCTTACTAATTAAATTCCTGTAGTTAGGCTGGGAATCTTTGGTACCGGTAGATTTGGGTGTTGGGACTGCCTGTGGCCAGCAGGGGGCCCCATCCTCAGGGGGTATAAGAAGGGGGTATTTGGCACCATATCAGGAGTCTGGGGGGAAATGACTGTAAGGAGAGAGTTGGTGGGTTTGGACCGCAAGTTTAGCCAGAGGGCTGTGGGGGGCCGAGTAGTCCACTTGCTGCCCTGGCCCTCCTCCCTCAAAGATCCACAATGGCTGTGCAGTGGTTTGGGACATAGATATCAGGGAATCAAGGGAGCACTAGTGTTTGTACCCATCGGTGTTGTGTGTGGGAGCTGGAGCCTGGAAAAGAAACTGGAGCCTGGCACCTTGGTGGGGTAAGCACTGATTTGATCCTTATCTAGATTATTTCTCACCCATGGGTGAGTGCGGTCTAGGAGCCAGTGAGTTTTCTATGACTGGGCCTGCTGTGGCAGAGAGGACCTGGGGCATGGTCCAGAGGTGGCAGCCTGGATAGTTGGCGGTGTAGTATGGCAGACTACTACTTTTTTCCCCTGGGCCATGGGGCCACTGCAGTGTTGGGGCTTACTATTTCATGCAGCCCGCGGAGGCATGGACAGTCCTGCATGGGGAGTGGCTGGTTGGTACCTTAGGAGGGGTGGAAGCCTGCCTGGGCACTCTGTGTAGCATGCCATCTGGGTCCCCTGGGTGAAAGCAGTCCTGAAATTGGAATCACTGCATGAACAGTAAGTGTCTGAGTTTCTGGGAAGGCAAGGGGTATGCATAACTGCCTGGGGGGGGGGCCAAGACTTGGCATGTGGCATCAGCGATTGGGTGGCAGGATGGTTTTCAGTAGTACCTTACATGCTAAAAGTGAACATCGGTAATGGAAACGAAGAACACCTCAGCTTTAAAAAAGGTTTCCCCCAATACTGAAGTAACCCCAAGTTTAGAAAGCAAATGAAGAATGGGATTGGGACAGTAGAAATGCCTCATGCTGTCTCAGTGCCTGTTTGATGGGAAGAAAGGAAAGAAGGAATATGAAATGTAAGTGCTGTTAATAGTCCAAGTATCTGTGTGTGTGTGTGTGTGTGTGTGTGTGTGTGTGTGTGTGTGTGTGTGTGTGTGTGTAAGGCCTCTTGCCCTCAAGTAAATTCTGCTGTCAGGAAACGTAGCCTCTTTGGCTTAAGGGGATTACTGTATAGATCCAAGCCAATCTGTTGAAAAAAGATTGCATGCAGATTTCTGGTCAGGTTTTGTGCCTGTAAGAATGTTCCCACCGTCATCATTTTTAGGGTAATTCAGGGTCGTTTAGAGGTACCTGCAGGTAGTATTTAGGGTAGGGTATTTCACTACCCGACCATGCCTACTGAAAATGTGGGCCTATAACTTTAGCAAATTATTAAACATCAGGAAATGATCTGTAGGTGACAAAGGATCCTGTTTCCAAGTAAATGAACCTAATAATGAATAACAAATGAAAAGAAACACAGAAAATATTTAAAACAAGAGCTGAAACCAGTCTAAACATGTTTTTATCGTTTTCTAAAAAGTTGCAAACTCTCTTTAAGAGAAACAAAGCACCGCATGAAAGAAACTCTCTTGTGGGTGCTCATTTTTTCTTCTTTCAACAGTCCACAGGAGAAAAATAAAAAAAAAAAATACTCTACTGTAAACCCCAATGGAGAGTAGCAAGAACGGTGTAGTCTCAGAAGGTCACCATAAAATGAGAACAAGGATGACAGAGCTCTTAATTAGCCACCAACACTGCTGTGCCACAACGCCACACAATCCATCTCTGCAATCCCACCAGAGTCGTACTCGGGAGCTGCGCTTCTGACACTGAGCCTAAAATGAGGAACACATTTTGCTAAGCATTTTTATTTGTCAGGAATGATTTATTGAACCACTTATGGACCCACTATTCAGCGCTGTTTCCCCAAAATATTTCTTCTCATACACTAAATGACTGACTTGCCCTACTTTTTTTTGTGCACTCTTCTACAGGTACTCCTTATTATTCCCACTGACAAGCGTACTGAGTCATGACACTGCTGTGAGTTTCTCCACAGCAGAGTCCTCACAGTGCCATCTATATCATAGTGCAGCAGTATGTGTCAGTTCAGAAATACCGAGATGACCTCACCAGTCACCCTCTACTGAAAAGACTGAGCAAAAGTAATCATTTAGTATTTCAGCTTTTTTCTTGATCTTCCTCTGAGCAGTCCCCCCTGCTCTCTTGATTCTCACCATCCCTTCCCTTTCTTCCTCTTCCCCCCATATACCTGGAGAAGGTCTTATACCAAGTTTTGATGTCCTTAGCTATTCTCTTCTCTGTTAGTGCTATAACTACCCTTACCCTCCTTCCTGCCTGCCTTTGTTTTGCCAGATATACCTCCCTGTCTTCATCCTTCTGGTCTCCTAGTAGTTTCTACATGCTGGTTTCTTCTTCATTGCCTTTGCCACTTCCTTGGAGAACCATAGTTATTGGCGACCTCTTCCTCCTCTTTTCCTTGCTCACTTCCTTCAAACAGCATGGCATTGCCTGGGCTATACTGTCCTTAATCTTTCTCAGTTGAGTCTCCACTCCCCTTCTGCCCCCCTCAAGCATTCTCTGAGGCAGTTTCTAATTTTTTTTAAATGTCTGTGCATCATGATTCTGTTATGGCCACCAGATCCAGGTTTGCCTCCACACTGATTGCCTCAAGGTCAGGAATTTTGTTCCCCAGACTCCTTGCATTGGCACACATGACTCTCCATTTTCTTCATCCCTCTCTCCCTTTAACCTGCCTCCCCTTTCTGTTTCCTCCATTTCTCTCCCTCTGTTACCCCAGTCCTGCCCTTCCCTGTTATGCTGTCTTCCTGCTTTCCCACCTTCCCCTCTCTTTCAACTGAAGTTCCTCCTCCAGACTTGCTGGCCCTGCCCTTCGCTTTGCTTCCATCAGCCTCCTGGGGAATTTCTTCTCACTGGGTTCACCTTCCTTGTTGCACTAGATTCTGTGAGAGGCAAGCTGTACCACCCTCTGTTTTTCTGCCTTCCCGACGGCTAGTTTAAATGCTCATCAAAGTAGCATTAAAAGCATCCACCCAGGACTGCTGTTCCTCTTCTGTACATATGAAGGCTGTCTCTCTTGTGCAGGCCTTCATCTCCCCAGGTATGATCCCAGTCCCCATTGTAGCGAATGCTCTTCTCCTTGCACCGTGCCTTTACTTATTGATGGACTGGTGCAGCGTTCCCTAGCCTTCCCCAACTATGCATGGGTAGCACCTCAATCAAGGTCACTCTGCAAGCTACCCACTTCAGGACCTTCCCCAAGTTCCTTAAACTTATCAGGCACTACCTCTAGATCTTCCCTTGCCAGATCATTCATGCCCAGGTGGACAAGAACATTCAGCTCCCTCCCTGCCCCCTCTTTCTTCCCGCTCTCCAAGATCTGCCCTCCAGCCCACCCTTCCAAAAAGCCTGGAACACAGTGTACTACCCTGTCCCTTCCATCCACTGTGCTCCTGAGCTATCAGTGGACTTGCCACCAGTAATGACAGAGGCCTCCACTTTGACTGCCTGCTCCAGCCACTCCATGCCATGTATCTCAGCCATGCATGCCCATGCACATTTTGGGAGGTACCATGCTGAATAGGGGAACTTCCAAAACAGAAAGAACACCAAACAAGAACCAGAACAAACAAACAACACAGGAGAAAGTGCCCTGGATGGGACATGTCAATGGAAGCACGTGGGGGTAGGGCACTGCTGCTGAGGGATGGCTGGCAGGAAGTGTATGTGTTGCAGCAGTGTAAAGCAGAAGAATATAAACAGATACCCCAAATAAAATCAGCAATGAAAGCTAATAAACTTACATGAACTGAAATCAAAGGAATACTGGCTGCGGTGGGTAAGCAGCTGAGAGGCTGGGATCCAGGAGACGCATGGTGCTGACACAAAATGGCACCAGCAGAACAAAGAAGCCCAGAGAAAAACTTTAGGTGGTTACGCGGCAACAAGCAGCACAGGAATGGTGATCAGAGAGGTTGAAGCACAGCCAGGTGGGTTCTTTGAAAACCTAATGCATACTCCTCTAGGGCTGCACTCTGGCCCCCATCCACCCAGCTCTGCACACCGACCATCCAAAGGGGACTACTTACCCCTCCCTCCCTGCAGTCCACTACCTGTCAGCCTGGTGATGGCCATTTCACATGCTTGTGAGAGACAGCTTCCTGCAGAGGCAGGGGTGGCAGTCGGAGACTCTCAGATATTTGCCAATCCCACAATTGTCCCAGGGTTAAGTACAGTCCTCTGAGTCTGTACTTAGCCCAATTAGGACAGTGGGACCAGCATACAAAAGTTAAGAGCTTATAAAAACTCTAACACACACTGCAGCCTATTGAATCTCCCATTTCTGCAGCTCTGAGAAGTGACGGATGAAAATGACATCAACAGAATGGTGTGGGCTTGAGAGATTAAGAAAGGCACAGCAGTGGAAAAGTTCACCGGCACAAACTTGTGGTATATCTGAGCAACATTTTATTTTTAAACAGAGTTTATGTGGCTACAACTTGCTACCAGTACAAATATAAGAACCTTGGATTTTCAAAAGGGGTGGACCTGAAGATAAATGCCTACTGCAATTGCATCTGTGTTCACCTGACTGCATCTGAGCTGCTCTGCTGTTATTTTTAAAAGAGACATCTATTTGCAAGAAAGTCACAATTTTCAATTTAAAAAATGCTGTAAATGTGCTTTGTGTCTTTTTGCCACAACTGTATCCTTTTCTTTTTGTGATGCGAAATTCAGATGTAGTTAGGGCATCTAATAGCTGATCTAGCACTTTGGACACATTTTCCATTCGAAAATCGTGGCAGACTGATCTCATCCTTTTAAAAATCCTTCCCTATACATTTAAAATTTCCAAGACCTTTAAGCAAGAGCCAATGACTGACAGCTTACCAACTGCGTAAGCTCTAATGAGTTGGATTCAGGGCATGAAGCTCTCTCCGTGCCTCAGCAAAAATCCATAAGTTTACTAAACATATCACAGCAATGTGGGCCTTTGTATGCCCAGGACAAAACATGCTTCTTTCATGTACAGAATATCTAGTTTTAGGATGAAGCTTAACATAGTGGCAAATACTTATTTATGTCCCTTTATTAGTTTGTTTTTGATAACCAGGTAAGCTCTCTGGGTGCAGGTTCCTTTTTACAGATGTGACCCAGACAAGTAAAAAGGAGGAATACAAACACTGTTACGTCATGATATATTGACTACTTAAGCAAATTCCTTGAAAACATTTACAAGTGTGTAGTTCAGGTAGAAATTAATTTTTACTGTTCTGTTTGAAACGCACATGTTCTTGGTAACGTAATATGTGTAAGGATATAGTCCCCTATATTGGGAGCCACATACTGGTTGTGAAAGAACGTTGACCCATTGCAGTTTTCATAGGAGGGACATTCAGATCACAGTTACTCGTGCTCAATCAGTTCCACTGCAGGTTCACGTGAGTATTTTGAGGTTTCAGTATTTCAGCCAGACATGAAGGAAGACTAAATCCAGACTTTTATTTATACATTAGTATCCTAAGGATAAACTTTTGTCTGTAATCAACAGATAGCCAGTTCAGGTCGTAGTAAAGCAGGCAATGAAGTATCCTCTTATTAGCATTTAGAGCAAATCTCCCAACTTTATTGTAAGGGACAATATTATATAATCACAGTCGAACAGAGGAAGAAGCATGGTGTGATTTTGTCTGTCATGCTAGTCAAGTTTCATCTAGCCCTCCAAAGAGTACCCAGTCTACAAAATATTGTGGTTATTTAGCCGATTACATACTCATCAAAGGATAGATTATTTATTATCTGTCATCATGCAAAGGTATCGATTATATACTCATTAAAGGATAGATTATTTATTTGTCATCATGCAAAGGTATTTAAATCTGGACATGATTTCAAGATCCATACCCGATACCAGGACCTTTACTAAGGATGCTATGGCTTTCAGTCAACACAGTTCGATTGAGAAGATGGCTTTTGTTTTTGAGGCATTTAGGGTTAACTCATTTTGCTCAGACAGTGAAGCACTCTTACACATGTCCATCATTGACAGAAGCCACATCCCTCACTGCAGCTTAAAACCACCTTCTCCATCACACTTTGAATTGCCATGCATCTGTACATTTTGGAACTGCATGCACTGTACCCCAGAGTTAGCTTTTTTTTCCAAATGTGTACTGCAACTGATTTCATTAAACTTAGGAGAGTTAGTCATGTATTGCTGCTGGCAGAAAGGACTAGGCTATGAATTCAGGAGATTACATAATTAGTAGCTCTTTACTGACACCAGCTTTTCTGCACCAGCAGTGAAATCTGGGATCTTACTTCAAGGGTATCTCTTGCAGCAGGCCATCACTGGTAGAACTATAGCTGCCAGGTACTAGGACCACACGAAAACGTTCTAGCTAGCAGTCTACCAGAGGGGCCTCCCACCTCTGACTTCAGCCCTGATGTCAGCCAATCCTATAAAGGCAGGCACCCCCCCATACCCTCTTCAGTTCTTTCTCAACGTCAACCAAAGCATGTCAAACCACTAAAACCATCACAGCTACTGTACAGTAGACCACCATTTTCCCACATTTATTGCCCTTCATTATTTTTCTATTTTTTTTTTAGTATTAACATCGAAATTTCAGTGTTCTCACCCAACAGTTTATGTCTTCTAAACCTTCTTTATCTTCCAATAACTTCATGAAGTGTGCCTGCGGCAAACAGATCCCAGACAAGCATAGCCATTCAGCCTGTGTCGTGTGCCTAGGCTTAGACTATGACGTCCAAGCCTACAAGGCCTGCCAGAAATTCAACCCAGCCACCCAGAGACATCACTAGCAGATCCTGGAGAACCATCTCCTTAAGCAGAAGGTCATCTTGATGGAACAGGAGCTGCAGGCCAGGAACTCCCCCGTTTTCCCAGCCCACTCCTTGGGGTCTTCATCATCATCAAAGTCCCAAGAAAAGGCTTCTGAAAAACATAAGCACTGGGATAAGGACCAAAACAGACCCCGATCTGCCTCCTGCTTGTGGTCTACTAACAAGAAGCCTTCGACCATGGCATGGTCTTCCTCCCTTGGGGGGTTGACCTCCTTGGCCCCACACGCCCTAACTCCTACAGGGCTACCGGTGGCTCAGCCACCCGCCTGGGTCTCCCTCATGGGCGGCAGCTCTTCAGGTCAGGGTACTTTGTATCCTGCTCCCCAGCCCCTGGTGTTTCAGCCCTTATTCTCAGCAGGCACACAGTCAGGTAGCTCAGCCAGAATCTCTTTTGCAAGTGCAGGTGCGGTGGGCGCCAGTCTATTAGCGGCCACCACCCGACACCTGGGCCCCCAGCAACAGTCTCATTCTCTGGGACTGCTGTCAGTTCTGCTCCTCCTTCTCAGGGGCAGATGCTGTAGGACACTGACACCTCCTTAAGCCCGGTCACTCCTCAGCCTTTGCCCAGGGGGTCACCTCTACTCCGTTGCCTGTCTCTCCACAACCAGCACTCATGGATCCTCCTCCAGCACTCTCCCAACTGACGCCTGCTGGGGCTGCACCTGTCCTCCCTCCACCACAGCCAGCAGGACCCACAATGGCCCTACCTGTCCCTCCTGTCAGGCCTGGGCTGGCCTTCTGTAGCCAGCACCCAATGTGCTTGCGCTGGCCCACCTCAGCTGATGCCTGCCCTGCCACAACCTGCTCCTGCAGTATTGGCACCTGTCCTACCACCACCTGCACCTGTAGGATCTCAGCCTGGGTACCTTACGCCGGCACCTGCAGGCCCAGTGCCTGCCTACCCCATCCCACACCGGCAGGACCTGCACCAGGTTATCCCTACCCAATACCTCTGGGACCTGTGCCAGTCTACAACTACCCGATGTCTGGAGGACCAGTGCTGGCCCACGTTGATTACCATGGTCTAATCTCAGCCTTGTGGTCCTTCAAGCAGATGCAGGTTCCCATTTCAAGGGGATTTGCCCTGGCCTCCCCTCAGGGACCTTTGAACCCCCTTCTCCCAGCCCCTGTTAGGTCAGGCCCTAGTGCTCCTTGCACCCCCCCCCCCCGGGTAGGCCTGACACCGGGTCCACTGGCCACCCAGATTATCGTCGGCCCAAGGACAGCGGGACAATAACACAGATGATGGGGAGTAGAGCATCGGTAGTTAGTCTTCCTCTCTCACCCCTAACTCCTTGAAAGGGAAAGAGGCCCAGAGCAATGTTCTCAAATCCCCTCCAGAAGAACACATCTTTATAAACATCATGAGGAACATTCAGGCCACCATGGGATGGGAGACAAAGGAACAGGACCCTGAGAAGCATCAGTTGGCTGTCTACCTTCATCAGCCCAATATCCCTCCCTTAGTGGTTCCCCCAATCATTGACTACCATGACGATGTCACCAGGGCTGGCTGGAACTGCTCCCCATGTGGTCCCAGCAGTATCCAAAAAGGCTGATAGACTTTACAATGCCTGGCTGGCAAGCCATATTTAGGGGAACAGCCCAAGGCTGATTTGGTCATCAATGCCATGCACAACCACACCAAGAGGCCAAAACACCTAAGCTCCCTCCCTCTGGACAGGGAGTCTCACCAGCTGGACCAGATGGGCAAGAGTGCCTTTGCCTCTGTCACTCTGGCCATTCGGGCCATCAACTACTTGGCCCATATGGTGTAGTTTCCAAATCTCCTATGGGACCAGGCTAGGGAGGCAGTCCTAGCCATGCCAATGACCCTTCCAAGCAGCACATCCTCCAGGCCCTCAAAATGAGCTTGGATGTTGGTACCCACATCCTTAGGGCTGCCTATGATGTGTTGGATACTTCAGGCCAGGCAGTGCCTCTCGGCATCTGTATGAGGCGTCACTCTTGGCTACAGTTCTTGGGCTTCACTCTGGATGTCCAGTCTAGCATAATGGATGCCCCTTTCAGGGGTCTAAACTTTTCATACGAGATGTCCAGGATCTCATCTCTGAACTGCAGACCTTGGGACAGGCTTTCAAATCCATCCACTCAATGTATCATACCCAGACAAAGTCGGAGCAGAGGGATACCTTTCATCGCTCTTCATGCAGGCAGGCCCAACCCCCATCCCAAAGTTCAGAGCAAGCACAAGGCTGAGGTGACTCTTCCCACCATCTCCCCCACCGCCACCCGTAGCACCTGGGGGACAGCAGCCACCTCCACTGAGGCTGCTCCTGACTCCTTGCCAGGACTCCCCCCACCCCTGTAGAACATCAGGAGGTGGTTGTAGGGATGTCACTTCTCCCTTCTCCTGGACAGGTGGAGAGAGATAACCACAGACAGCTGGGTGCTGCATCTCATCGAGCATGGTCACACACAAGAGTTCATAGAGTACCTCCAGAAACCCCTCCAGGCCAGTCCTCATACCCTCCCAGCCATGTCCCCCTCATCTGAGATGAAATTCACACCTTACTTTGAAAAAATTCCATAGAGCAAATCCTGCACTTTCAGCAGGGCAGGGGGTACTACTCCCACTTCTTCCTGGTCCCCAAGTGGATGGGAGATCTTTGGCCCATCCTTGACTTAAGCCTGCTGAACCTGTTTATAGAGTACAAATAGTTCATGATGGTTATCCTTCAGGAATCACTGCCCCGATCCATCGGGGGGACTAAATCTGCTCTCTGGATTTTCAGGATGCATGCCTGCTTATCAAGATTTTTGCCCCCCACCAGTGCTACCTCCATTTCCACTTTCAGGGAGCGCACTACCAGTTCAAAGCTCAGCCTTTTGGTTTATCCTCAGCACCCAGGGTCTTCGTGCCTGGCAGTCGTGTTAACTGCCTTGACAAGGCAGGGTTTCTATGTCTTCCCATACCTGGATGATGGGACCTTGGCGGCCCCATCCAGGGAGCATCTCCTTCAAACCCTGGTGTAGACCTGGAGTCTATTCCAGGCTTTGGGCATCACTATCAACATGCCAAAATCCATTCTAACCCCCTGCCAATGTCTCCAGTACATAGCACAGCAGTGCTGGACACAGCTCAGGGGACAGCCTTCCTGCCCTCAGACAGAGCAGAGCATCAGATGGACCAGGCCTGTCTTCTTTACTCCAGCTGTTATGTTATGGTGAGGGCTTTTCTGTGACTTTCAGGCCTCATGGCCACTGCCATCGCCATGGTTCCCTTAGCCCAGCTGCACATGAGAGTCCCTTAATGAACACTGCAAGTCCAGTGGGACCAATGCACAGACAAACTGGATCAACCGGTTATGGTCTCAGATCCAGTCAGAAGGGTACTGTTGTGGTGGCTGGAGCTCAGCAACCTGCTTAGGGGATCCCCTTCTGTATTCCTCCCCCTCAGCATGTCCTAATGACAGATGCCTTGAATATTGGCTTGGAGGCTCACCTAGGGGTCCACCAAACTCAGGGCACATGGACCAAGGTGGAGAGGGCACACTATATCAATGTCCTGGAGGTGCGAGCAGTCTTGTATGCCCTGCAGGCCTTTCAGACTCAGCTATCCCCGGGTCCTCTCTTGATCAAGACAGACAACAGATGCGGGGTTTATTACATAAACAAGTGGGGGAGGACTCATTCCTGTCCCTTGCGCAGGAAAGTGACAAAAATCTGGTACTGGGCCACAGAACACAGGCTGGAGCTCTCGGACATCCATGTTCACTGTGACCAAAACATCCTGGGGGACAGCCTAAGCCGGTCTCAGTCCAGAGCCCATGAGTGGGAGATTCTGACCTCATTGGTCAAAGATCTATTTGAGAGATGGGGTCATCCTGGGTTGGACCTTTTCGCATCCCCACACAACCCAAAACTGCCACTTTTCTACTTGCGAGATTCAGGGCCTGGAGTTTTCTGGCGAGATGTGTTTTCCCCCTCTCTTGGAAAGGGAGGTTCCTCTATGCCTTCCCTCCCTTAATGCTCATTTTGAGGGTCCTGATCAAGCTTCAGATGTAAGGGGCCACCATGATCCTGATTGCCCCCTTCTGGCATCGTCAGATCTGGTTCCTTTGCTTCGACACCTGGCCATGGAACCTCCAGTCTCCCTGCCCCTGTGCACAGGCTTGCTCTCCCAGAAGCAGGGCATGCTGGTCCATCCAGATCTCAGATCTCTCCATCTCCATGTATAGCTCTTGGCGATGTAGCCATTGGCCAGTTTGGGGTGTCTCCTAAAGTGGCGGATGTCCTGGTTGTGGCCGGGAAGCCCTCCGCCAGGGCCACTTACTCTATGAAATATACCTATTGCCCACAACACATTCACTGAGATGTTTCTACCTTGTCATCCTCCTGCTTACGACAAGGCCTCCTAGCTGCTATTTGTGAGTACCTAACTGAACTGTTAGCACCTTATTTATACTGCCAGTGTTTTTGTTCCTTATGTACTCTGTGTTAAGACAGTACTTTACAATTTGCCTCTGTCTTTACTACTCAGTTTCTTGTATTATATTAGTTTGGAAATGTGTTACTAATATGTTTATGACAATGCCTGTTAAGTGCATTTGCTATTCCCAACTCATATAATTGTTCCAGTACTTGATTGACGAGGACCCTCTGTAAATGAGCTCTTAGCTCAAAGGTGTGTAATTCTGATTCTTTAATAAATAAATAAAAATAAATAAGCACTTTGCTCTTTGGGCTGCATTGCATCATTTGAATCCCTTCATTTGTCCAGTGGATCAGGTACTGGAGTACCTTCTGCCCCTTTCAGACTCGGGTCTGCAGTGCTCCTCAATTAAGCTACATCTTTCAGCCATCTCTGCATACCATGTACCTGTAGAGGGTTGTTCAGTGCCTCAACTTGATGTGTCTCGCACATTCTTGAGGGGCATTCTGCATTTCACGCCTCCCATCCGTGATCCTGTCCTAGCTTGGGACCTCAATTTTGTGTAGGAAAAGCTTACGCCGTCTTCACTTGAACAGGCTGCATCTTGCGAGCTGCGCTTTGTCATGGAAAGCATTATTTTTAGTTGCCATTACTTCTGTTCAATGGATTTCTGAGCTTCAGGCAAAGATGTGCAAGGAGCCTTATTTAATTTTTCATGAAGACAGGGTTTCTTTGCAAACCAACCCTGAGTTTTTTCCTAAGTTGATGTCAGAGTTTACATTGAACCAATTCATCCACCTGCATGTTTATTTTCTGGAGCATTCCAATTAAGGGGAGGCATTGCTCCATACCTTGGATGTGCATAGAATGTTGCAGTACTATACACACAAGATGAAAGATTCCAGAAAGTCTAATCAGTTGTTGGTTTCATTCCCCCTGGGAAAGAGGGCACCCCAGTGTCCAAACAGTGTCTATCTAAGTGGTTAGCCAATTGTATTGTCTTTTGCTACCGAGAGTATGGTAAGGAACTTCTGGACATGGTTAAGGACCTTTCCACCAGGGGTATGGCCACATTAGCAGCCTGTTTCAGAAATGTATCAGCTGCTGACATTTGTGCTGCTGCTATCTGGAGCACTGTCCGCACCTTCACCAAACATTACAGTCTGGATATTGCCTGTAGGCATCGAGCTAACTTTGGCCTAGCTGTTCTTCAAGGCCTCCTTCCATAGGCCATAGGTTTTGTCTCCAACCGGACAGTCTGTCTGTAGTTGTCAGTACTGCTTGGGACTCAGTCCTACTGGTGATGGCCTGCTGCAAGAGATACCCTCAAAGTAAGATAGTACAGTTGCATAAGAACTTACCATAACAGTAGATCTTCGGAAGGCTCTCTTGCAACAGGCCTTGCTTTCCCTCCCTCCTTCCCCTTTTCCTGTCTGTCTCTCTCTCTCTCTTCTCTTCCATAGGGGTCAGCCTTCTGTTTTCCATTCTATATATGCTATTGGGATACCCTTGAATCCTCCTTGGTTCCCCCTGATGGCACACAGCTTTTGGTCTCTGGAGGGAGAACTGAGGAGGGTATGGGGACCGCCCACCTTTACAGGATTGGCTGATGTCAGGGGCTAATGTTGGAGGTGGGCATCCCACTCTGGTAGACTGCTAGCTGTAAAGTTTCAATGTGGTCCTAGTGCCTGGCGGCTAAAGTCCTACCAGTGATGGCCTGCTGCAAGAGATCCTCCTGAAGATCTACTGTTACAGTAACTTCTTATGTAACTGTACTTTTCAGAAAAGCTTGTATCTTTTACACAAAGTAACAAAGATCTCAAGTTTTGTATTATGCATTTTTTTCAGTTCTATTTTTGCACCTTCCGTGCCTGCCAAGATGTACCCCATATTTACCCACTGTGCAAATCCCACCACCCCAAACCGCTTTCCATCCCAGGCCTACCTGCTCAGACGTTATGGCTCATGGCACCCCCCCATGGCAGGGCTCCCCAGGGGGATGGGGGAGACTGAAATCCCCAGTTCTGGTCAGTCATTTTGGGGCTTCTGGTGACTGGAAGGAGGGAGAGTCACTGGCGTCATGCTTCTCAGCTAAAGGGGGTTTTCTATTTAGGTTTCTCCCAGGGGCATGGATGTATATTGATGTCAGCACACACCCATATGTGCTTGTGCACATGGCACATAGGCATCCACCCCGTGTCATGCAAATCCTGGCTCCCTCACCTTCAGCCACCACTAACAGGCAACTACTGGATGCCACAGCCCACCCACCCCAGAGGAGAAAAGCAGTCCATCAGACACCTGATTCCCTGCCCCCTCAAGCTGGCCCTCTGATTCCTCTGGCTCATTCCCAAATCTTGTTTATTAGCGCTGCAAGCTGTATGTAGTCATACTGCAGCGCCAGTGGACCAGCACTGCACGATGCATTTTGGGAAACTGATGCTTCTATTTTTGAATTTATTGATGTTAGAAAGTTTGGGTGGAGTCCCCCTTTAAAGGTCCAGCTTTTTAAGTTACTGCAAAGAGTTTACTGTTAACTATGCACTTTTGTCCCAGAATACCTATAAATAAAATAAAATCAACAGCAGCTTATAGATAGCAAAGAAAAGGTACATGTGATTATCTGGTCAACATACATCCAAGAGCAGGGCCATTCTCGATGCCCTACAGGGGGAATGCCTCAGACAGCTAGTTTTGGAACCCACTCGGGAGAGAGCAATCTTAGACCTGGTACTCTCAAATGGGGATGGAGAGAGGATCTCTGATCTTGAAATGGGTAGCCATCTGGGAACAAGCGACCACCAAACAGTGTGGTTCATGATAAACTTAGCTGTAGAGTCAAGCTACATAAAAGTGAAGGTACTGGACTTCAGGAGGGCTGATTTTGTCAAAATGGGAGAGTGCCTTAGAAAAGCACTAGCAAACAGGCAAGAAGGTGGGGTGGAGCAACAATGGGGAAACATCAAAACTGCCATTACAGAGGCAACAAGTCTTTGTGTGAAGGAAATAAACAAATCAAAATGAAAGAAAAAAACACTATGGTTCTCAAAAGAGGTGGCAGGGAAGGTAAGGGAGAAAAAGATAGCATTCAGGAAGTATAAGGAAGCACAGAAGGAGCAGGACAGAGAACTGTACCAGTTAAAGCAGAAGGAAGCAGGTAAGGCAGTCAGAATAGCAAAGGCTTAAACCGAGGAAAAGATAGCCAACTCGGTTAAGAAGGGGGATAAAACCTTTTATAGGTACATTAGGGAGCAAAGAAAGACTAAGGCAGGGATACTGAGACTGAACAAAGAGGAAGGTGATTGGTCAGAGAGTGACAATGAAAAAGCAGGGATACTGAACGAATACTTCTGCTCAGTATTCACAATTGAAAAGCAGGGGGAAATACCTAATCTGGTCAATAGAAGTACTCTGGATAGGGAGGTTGATATTAGTCCTTTCACAGAAGAAAGGGTTCTGAAAGAACTCTTGAAATTGAAGGTGGATAAAGCAATGGGGCCTGATGGGATTCACCCCAGGATTTTAAAAGAACTAAGGGAAGAACTAGTAACACCACTGACTACCCTTTTTAATAAATCATGGGAGGATGGGGTGGTACCTAAGGACTGGAGGAGGGCGGATGTGATTCCCCTTCACAAAAGTGGGAGCAAGACAGAAGCAGGAAACTACAGACCTGTCAGTTTGACCTCAGTGGTAGGGAAAGTGATGGAATCACTTCTGAAGGAAAGAATTGTTGAGTATCTAGAGGCCAGTGGGGCACAGGACCCAAGGCAGCATGGATTCACAGTGGGAAGGTCATGTCAGACAAATCTAATTTATTTCTTTGACTGGGTGACCAAAGCAGTAGACCAGGGAGGAGCTGTGGACATGGCCTACCAAGACTTTAGCAAGGCATTTGACACAGTCCCGCACAAAAGATTAATAAACAAATTAGCCAGCCTGGGAGTGGGTCCTAGGGTGGTAACCTGGGTAAAATACTGGCTGGACAACAGGACACAGTGGGTAATAGTAAATGGAGTCCACAGTGAAGAAAGGAGAGCTACTAGTGGGGTACCGCAGGGTTCAGTACTGGGGCCAGTCCTTTTTAATATTTTTTATAAGTGACATTGCAGAGGGACTGGAAGGGAAAGTATGTCTCTTTGCAGATGACACAAAGATCTGCAACAGGGTGAATACACAAGGTGGGGTGGAAAGGATGAAAATGGACTTGGCAAGGTTGGAGGAATGGTCAAATGTATGTCAGCTTAGATTCAATGCAAAGAAGTGCAAAGTAATGCACCTGGGAAACAAAAACCCAGGGGAAGAGTACGCAATGGGGGTTGATACTGACAACAACAAAAATGGAAAGGGACCTGGGGGTAGTCATATCAGATGACCTAAAGGTTGGCCAGCAATGTGAGAAGGCAGTAAGGAGGGCTGGGGGGATACTGGGATGCATAGGGAGAGGCATCACCAGTAGAAAACAGGAAGTTGTTGGCCCTCTCTACAGAGGCTTGGTAAGACCACATCTGGAGTACTGTGTACAGTTCTGGAGACCCCATCTCTGCAAAGACATAGACAGGGTGGAGGCTGTCCAGAGGAGGGCAACCAAAATGATGCAGGGTCTGCATCAGAAGACATATGAAGAAAGACTAAAGGAACTAAAGATGTATAGCCTCAAGGAAACAAGGAGAGGGGGGACATGATAGAAACTTTCAAATACCTCGAGGGAATCAACAAAGTCCAAGAGGGTAGCATCTTTCAGAAAAAGAGATGTGCAAAAACAAGGGGGCACAATTTGAAGACAGAGGGGGGACAGCTCAGAGGTTTATTTTTTATTTAGTTTTTGTTGACCGGGTAAGTGCACTAGACAAATCCTGCCTATTTTCAGGCACGACCCGGGGGAGGGGGATACAGATGAATGCCAACTGACCTTGAACCAGATTAAGCTGTTAGTGGTATTTTTAGTGAATGAGGGAAATTTGGCTAGGACACCTGGGAAATTCCCCTACTTCCTGCTTCCTGTGAGCAGGTGGGACCCATTTTCCTGTGGGACCAAGATGGCGGAGGAGGAGGTTGTGTGTTTGGTGGAAGGGAAGGCCTCACCTTTCACTGCATCACAAGAGGAGGCCCTTCAAGATGGTGAAATCGAAACAGAACAAGAAGAGATTTATCATGAAGCAATGGGATTTTCAGAGGATGATCATCACAAAGTTCCAAGTTACAAGACGCTGCTATGGCAAATTTACAGACCTCACTACCTCAGGAGGAGCTCCTTGCTTTTAAAACATCTAACTCGGCTGTGCATCTGGCTACTGAAGGTTCTTATGATAAACAAAGGGGTTCTGGTGAGTCCTTCTTGTTTATTTCTGCTTCTAAAAATTTGACTTTACTGCTCCAGGGAACGCAACAGGCTGGCAGTATGTTCGTTGCTTCAAACGAGTGCCTAGAGTCTCATACATTGTTACATTGCCCTTTGAGTTCACAGTCTTCTGATCAAATACAGCATGTCTCAGCTATGCCTACAGATAAAACTATTTGTGAGGTTGGGAAACCTAATGTGGAGGCCTGTAAGGGTGCAGATAACTTTGGGACAGTTAAGGAGCTAAGTATGGTAGCAAAAGTAAGCGCTCAGCTGCCGCCCGCTTCAGAGACACTCCTTGTCATGATTACTGCAAACACTGTCAGTGGAACAGCTGCTAGAATTGTTGCAAGCGCTTCTGCAAAGCAGGGTTTGTTGGAACTAGTGTCTCCTGCAACACACTGTAATAGTACTAACCCTCTTAATACACAGCAGGCTGGCAGTTTTAACATTGTTTTAAACAAGTGCCTACAGCCTTTATCATCACAGCAGTATGAAGGAAAGGATTTAAGTACTATCGTCAAACAGACACTGTGGGGGAAAAATGAAAGTTATAAATCTGTAGAGGTCTTACACACTGAATCCACCATGCTTAGTAAATCAGCAGGGTTTGCGTTTCGGCAACCAGTTACTGGGACATTTATACCACCGACAAAGGGAGTTATTTTATCCCCTGATATTATATATCAATCCACACCAGAATCTCAAACAGGGGTTACACATTTGACCTTTCCAACTAGACCTCCTCTTAAACAAATTATAAAAGGAACTGAATCCTATGTACCTAAAGCCTCTTCTCAAAGGTCTGAATCTGAGACAGTTTCTTCACACTCAATATCAGAGTCCTGGTCGCCAGGGAAAGCCTTATCCGGAGCAGGATGGAAACAGGCCTTATCAGGTAGCTGGGTTCCTGACCCAACATGGGAAACTGATTTTACTTTTTCTCAAAATTCACCAGTATGGAAACCTGGTGTTCAGGCGGATACTTCAACTAAACCTGTGGAACTTCAGATTCAGCCAGGAGCTCCAGAGCCTTCTTTTATTAACAGGCCTATGGATCAACAAGCACCTCGGCCTGAGACTCTTGAAGGTACTAAGTCTGGGTCTACAGCTATTCCACCACAAGAAGAGAGCGCTGCACCACCATCTCAAAAGCCTCTTATGTCCGAACTTTTCTCTACAGCTAAAAGAGAGGCGGCTCCAAGAAGAAATGCTGTTCGCATTCGTTATAAAGGGGGTTTGGAGAATAGACCTGATAGGTATTATGTGGGGAAAACTTTGTTAAAGGATTCACTTCATTTCTCCCCTAAGGATGTCTTTGCCTTTATAAATATAGCAGGGGAAGATAATTTTGATGTGAGTTTCAGGTCTGCACATGCTCTTGATCTTTTTTGGGATAGATATGGGCAAGTAAAGTTTTCACCACTATGAGCTCCCTTCTTGGTGATTCCTTTAACAAAACCTTTAATAAAATTTGTGACAGTTATGTTCCGTAATGAGGGTGTGCATGTAGAAGATATTACCTTTTGGCTTTCACAGAAATGTGAAGTATTGAGTGTTCCAGATCCTATCCTAGATTCAGAACAATTTTGGACATGGGGTGGAAGTATAAAATTAAACTCAGACAATCAGAATCAGGTATAGAACACATCCCTAATTCTTTCCTATTAGGAAGGGATAGAGGGGTTTGTTTTTATGGGGGGCAGCCTAGAGCATGCTATAAGTGTGGCTCTAGGACTCATCTATCTAGTGTGTGTGATCAACCCCAATGTGACAACTGTGGGGAAGTGGCGCATGTCATAATGCAATGTGCAAATCATTCCAGATGTGACTTATGCGAGGAATATGGACATGTGTTTAGTGAATGCCTCTGGGCAGCTAAAAACAAGGCCACTTGTATCAGTCCAGATTTGCTGATTCAAAAAGCCCAGGATGCTGCAGGTTTCTCCCCCCCACCTCCCTCACCACCACCACTCCCTGCATCTCCTTCCCCCCTCCCCCTTCCCCATGGAAGGAATGGGGAGGTCTAAGGTTCCCCCTTTGACACAATCATTACTTTCCAAACCACAGGTGCTTGAAAAGGCAGTAGTGGTAGCCCCTAGGAAGGCTGAACCCAGTATAAGTATCCCAGAAATTTTACAGTTGGCACCGGTTTGTTATACTAAACCTGTAGCTTCTAAACAGGAGCAGGTTGCTGGTGCCCCTGTTTCTCCCCTACCTAGGCGGAGGTCCTCGCGGAACTTGCCACTCAAATCCCCCCCCCTTACGGTTGCTGTTGAAACAAGTAATTCTTATGCAGCATTATTTACCCCATGGGGGGAGACGGATATGGATTTGGGAGACTCGGATTCTCAAAAGTCCTCAGTTTCTACCATGTCTCAAATCATAGATAATTATAAAGAGAGAAAAAAAAAAAGAAAGAAATAACTGATGGAATACTTTTTCTAGATATTGCCACATACAGTTAGTCTGGGGATCTTTGAACACCCACAGTTTGTTAAATGTTAACAAAAGACAAGCTTTGTTTCAATTAATGTATGATTTAAAAATTTCTGTTATGTTTGTACAAGAAACCTGGATGCAGTATATTGAACAGTTATTAGTCTTTAAACAGGAATGGCCCTGGGGACCCTCTTACTGGTCGTTTGGGACTGACTGTGTGGATGGTATTGGCATTTTATTCAATTCCTCTCAGTTTTCCCCTCTTAATTTAATTATCCTTATTCCAGGTAGGGTGATGATTCTGGATGGTAAATGACTGAATTCTACCTACAGGTTTATTAATATCTATAACCCTCAGGGTAAAGCGGATAGAGTGGCATGCATGAAAGCAGTTCAGACTTTTTTAGTCACCACTGCAAAAGTATTATGGGGGGTGATTTTAATTGCTGTTTGTATGGAACATTTCAGCAGCATAAAAAATTTTTATTGTGATTCCCATGCTCTGGCTTCCATCATAAGGATAGCAGGATTGGTGAATTGTTTTTCTTACTGCATGCAGGGACCCAGGGTGTCTTTTATGAAGGGAAAATTGCATACACTTATTGATCATATGTTAGTATCTCCATCCGTACAGGTAAAGACTTTTAGTATAAAACCATGTGAATTTTCAGATCACCTTTTTTTGATTTGTTTTCTATCTTTAGGTAATTTATCAGATGGTCATAATGGGAGATGGAAATTAAATATATCTATTCTAGATTCTTTTCACATAAAGATAGGCATACAGGCTTTATTAAAAGCCCGTTTGTCTGTAGTTTTTTTATATACTGATATAGGAGCCTGGTGGGCAGATACCAAATTAGACCCGAGTAAGTGGTTTAAAAAACAAGGGGTTTTAACTAAAGGCCACAACTTTTTAAAATATTTGTCTCTTAGGCAGCAACTGCAGAGGGTGATTACCTTTTCTTATAATACCAAATTTGATTATTCAAAACAGATTAAACAGCTGAAAAATGATATGAGACTACATCAGTATGACAGGGCCAAGACTTTGCAAGCAATTCCAGTAAATGCTACAAGCAAGACCCCTATTGGGGATCCCTTTGAGGCATGCAAATCTTTAAGGGATTCATCCACTATTGATTAACTGTATAATGCAGATGGGTCACATGCCACCACATTAGAGCAGTCAAAAGACTTAATAGAACTACATTATCATTCCTTAGAACCAGATTCCTCCATTAAGGAGGATTCTATAGTCCACTATTTAAGTTCGGTTAACATTTCTTTGGTTTCCACTGAGGTGACTCAGTTATCTAGGCCTATTACCAAACAGGAAATCTTAGAGATTATTAAAAAATTGAAGCCTAACATTTCCCCAGGGATAGATGGGCTCCCTAATCAGCTTTATATAAATTTTGCAGAAGAATTTAGTGATTGATTACTACATTTATTTAATTTTTTTGTTTAGAAACTAATACTATTTTTTCTTCCTTTACTGAAGGCCTTTTGATACACCTGTTTAAATCTGGAGATAAGGCTAATATTAAAAACTGGAGGCCTATTACTTTACTAAATACGGATTATAAAATTTTTTCCAGTATTCTTAATAACAGATTGAAGGCTTATGCTGAAGGTGTAATTTCTTCTTATCAATTTTGTAGTATTCCTAATAGACAGATCCAATCAGCTTTAATGATTTTAAGGGATGTCATTGAGTATTTATCTTTGGCTGGAAGATCAGGGTGTATTTTGATCGCTGATTTTGAGAAAGTTTTTGACAGAGCGTATTTACCTTATTTGTTTTTAGTTCTCCAAATATATGGGGTTCCTGCAAAGATAGTGGATATAATCAAACTATTATATCAACACAGTATAGTTTTTCCATTCTTAAAAGGCTGTATTGCCAAAAGTTTTAGGATAAAAACAGGGGTACATCAGGGTTGCCCCCTCAGTCCACTTTTATATGTTTTTTCATTGGATCCCTTTTTGCAGACCTTAGTTAAAACCCCAAAATGGACAGGGATAACAGGGGATTTCTTTACAGATCAGCTTTATCTGCAAGCTTATGCAGACAATTTAAATTTATATTTTGCAGATATATCTCAAATTCCTAAATTTTTAGAAGAATTTTATTCTTTTTCATTAGTTTCAAATGCAAAAATAAATCTGCAGAAGACTAAAGGCCTATTGATTGGGGCAATTGGTCCTGCTGAGATGATACAAAATGGTATCAGTATCTCTTGAACTCCACAAAAAATTTTAGGAATATTATTTGGCCCTCAAAATTTGCCTGCAGAGAATTGGACTTTGGCACTAGAGAAAGTGGAAAAAAAAGTTAAGAGATGGAAACATTGGAAATGTTCTAAGTTAAAATGTATTCAGATTTTGAAACAGTTTATTTTACCTTGTTTGCAAAATGTAGCAATGATTTTTCCTTTTCCACCACAGTTTGAAACAAAGACCTATAGCATTTTTTTTCAAATGCTATGGGGGAATAGATTGAATCCAGTAAAATGGCATTATACTTATTTAGGGAAAACATTAGGGGGTTTAGGGATGACTGATCCTACTACATTTTTGCATTTCTTATTTTTTATAACCACTGTTAAGAGGGGACTTTCTTCAGTAGTAAGTTTAGAAAAGGGGTGGATGGATAAGGTGTTGGGAAGATATTTTCAAGCTTGGAAGATTTTAGCCCCGAAATTAAATTCCCATGTCTGTATTCCTAACTATTTTAGACCTGCAGCACAAAAATTGTATAGATGGCAAATCACTAGAGACATGATTAAGGAACATAACACTCAGTCTCTGTATTCCTTAGTGATGCAAGCAATTCATCCGCAAGTTCCTTGTTTTAAAAATTGTCCTACTTCATTTAATACTAAAATATTAGCACAGTTTAATAATCCTAGATTACCTCCAGGTCAATGGGAAATGCAATGGATGCTTTCATATGGTAGATTAAATGTTCAGGGAAATGCGAAATATAAGGCCAAAGAAGAAAGAAATTGTCCTTATATGGAATGCATAAACACAGAAGAAACTATGAAACATTTTCTTTTATAGTGTTCATATTCTATAGGTTTGTGGAAATATTTGGCCAAACTATGGGAGTTTTCTTGGTTATAGTTTCTTACGTATGATATTCTGGTTTTAGGAATTTATCCATTACCTTTAGCTAGTTTTCATGAGGATACTTTATCTCTATTTTTTTTTTTTGCTGTATATGGTATTTTTTATGGCAAGCTAGATGTCAATGGGTGATTTATCAGCGAAAAATGACATATGAATGTTACAGCATTTTGGTTACAAATGAGCTTTTAAAAATTTATTTACAAGATATGAAGGTGGCTTCTTCACGTAAAGTTAATAGGTGGAGGCAGGGTTTTACTCACTTTATTAAATATAAATAATTTGCTGTTCATATTAAGTTCTTAGGATTGGGTATATTGTGTTTATTTAAGGTATTATTCATTTTATTTTTCTTCCCGTGTTACAGTGAAATACTGTGTTTGTTATTTTGAGTTGTATTATATGTTTATTATTGCAATAAAAACTCCCCTACTCTTTTTGATAAGTGCCATGGGATCTTTAACATCCACCTGAACTACCACCAATCCAGGCAGATAGGACCTCAGTTTAATGTCTCATCTGAAAGACAGCACCTCAGAAGTGCAGCACCCCTCTCATGCTGCACTACAGTGTCAGTACTGGGATATTAACCCAAGTGCCAGATGTGGGAACTGAACCCACAGCCCTCTGATCTCCCGGCCTCAGAGGCGAGTGTGCTACCTACTGAGCCACTGACACTGCTAATACTGGTAATATGAGGAAGTATTTCTTCACAGAGAGGATTGTGGATACATGGAACAGGCTTCCTGAGGAGGTCATAGAGTCAAAAACAGTGAGAGAATTCAAGAATGCATGGGACAGACATAAGGCAATTCTAGTGGGGGGTAGGAGGAAGTAGGCTGTTGGTTGACTAGGATCTGCAGCTTATCCATTAGGTAGGGAAATGGGCAGACTAGGTGGGCCAAGCGGTCCTTATCTACCGTCAAATTCTATGTTTCTATGTTACACCAACTACTGCAACTCAAAATTGGTTTCCACTTTTCCACTAGCCACCCACCCTTAATAGCCAATGAAGACTGGGTATAAAAAAATGAAAAACTACTACCCAAAACAATGTGGGAAAAATTTGGTCATGAAAACAAGCAAAATAAGTTAATAAGTTTTAACACTTTACTGCAGTAACAGCAACACTGCATGCCCCCTGTCATTCAGACAGCAGCTGTTCGAGAAGGTGAGAGGAGGGCTATGCCAGTTACCATTACAGATGCTGATTGGTTGGTGGCATTAGTGGGGTGGAGCAAGGGAAGGTGTGGGGCAAAGAATCCTAATCAGGCAGGATGGGAGGGGGGGTTGGTTGGTCATTCAGACTGTGGTGATCGGGTGGTGGGGGCACACTGACCACCAATGCGGGATAAATTGAATAAAATACAGTACAAGCTTGTGATATTTGTATTGGGTAGCCATTATAGAACACATCACTGTGCATTACTTAATACACTGGGTTGGACAACCCTAGAACAGAGAAATGGGGAGGTATGGTTAAAATTATTGTATCATTTTTTCACAAAACAACCAGCTCATTACATATCGCTTAATGCATTGATGAAACAAATTGAACCTACTTGGACTTTAATTAGATCTGTCCATGTAAATAAAATTAAAATAAATTATAATATAATAAGATTTGGTGAGAAAACCTTAAGACATCAGGTGGCAAAATATTGGAATATACTTCCATACTCAACAAGAATGGCATCCCAAAACTATTTAATATAAGGTTAAAAACAATAACACAAGTAGTGTGTAATTGTTAGTTCAACATTTAGATACCATTGTTTTAGTGTTTTATGTAGCTACATGCTACTGAATAAAAATTTGGTCATTTAAATCTGTCTGCACATTGAGTAAGTGTTGACCATGCATTCAAGGTATCAAACAATTTTTGTCTATATGTATTTGTATAGCATATGTTACTTTTGCTAACTTGTTCCTCAGATGCCATTTGTCTTATGCCTCTTGACGCTATAGATTTGTCTGTCTGTTGATTACCGTAACCTAAGTCTGTCTGCATAATGCACAAGTGATAACTCTGTCCATATGTATCATGTATAGCATACGTAGATGTAATTAACTTATGCACAACCTTTAGTATAAGCATCTTATTTTATGTACTTTTATGCAATTTGTAACATCAAACAGGACTTCTCTTGTAAACAGGGATTATATCCCTAATGACAGGGTTTATCCTGTATAAAAATAAAAATGTTACCTACCTACTAAATCCAGGTTCACAGGGGCAGCGATGGGAAGGGGGGGGGTGATGCTGCCTTGGAGTGACTTCTCTATCTGTCAGTTCACTACCAGGCATTTGGTCGGGGGGGAGGTTGTGCATCAGTGTGCACAAGGATTAGGGTTGCCCATTAACAGAGTTAAACAATGTTGAAATGGAGACGGTTTTGCACTGCCAAAACTGCTAAATATACTGCTACATTCCGTGTGCAAGATGGAGCCTCATTTGTACAGCATTAGCAGTGGCCAGATCACTTTAAATAAATTACAGGGAACTTTTTAGCACAAGGCGTCTCCTGTACTGGGTCGGAGGTTTGATGGTACTGCTCGGGGCTACCTGCATCTCTCCCCCTATGCTCCATTAACTGAGCTGAAGGGTTTAAGCAGAAGCACAAAGCAGGGACAGCAGCTCCCACAGGTACTTAAGGTAATAAACCACATCTTACTGAAGTTGTTATTTTATTTTGTATCTCCCTCACGAAGCAGGGGCAGCAGCTCCCACAGGATAGTTAACCTAAAAAAACACAACTGACTGAATTTGTTTTATTTGTGTCTTATCTCCCTCACCTGATTGTTTTTTTTCATCTGTCCTCCACGGGAGCAGATTGTTATACCCAAAGGCCATTTCCTTTTATACCCAGATTACCATGCCCACTTCCAACACTGAACAGGACGTGACACACACTGCACAGACATCTATAGGCAAGCCGTTTCCTTAAAGCCTACCTGTGTAATTATGTTCAGGCTCTCATCCTCACCCTAATCTTTGCATCCTTCTCCAATCAATAGAACAAGAGGACAGCTGATAAGATAATTAAAAAAATAATAATTTATATGTATTTTCTATCATCACCTTGACCTCTATTTCTTCCACAGTCTTTCCTCAGTTCACTGCTCATGGCAGTGGCAACTCACCTTTATCTTTCCTCCACAGATTGCCCAAGGCAACTTACATCTATCATAAGCTGGAGCTCTGCTCACCACTCAGAGCAACAGCCAAGCCTTAGACAAACACTGGTATCTGGCTCAGCATAGAAGCAGTTATATTTTTACCTTTCATCTGCAGATTGCCCAAGGCAACCTATATCTCTCCCCATTAAACTCTAGGAAATTATAGCCACCATGAACTATTTAAACTGCAATGGCTGTGGCCCACTTTTTAAAAACCTTCATTCACAGAGTGGGGCACTGTCCAACATGTTCCTCAAAGCTCAGCTACATGCAGCATGGGCCGAGATAAAACACCTCCATGCAGTGCTATACACCAGCCCCCTCTGGGCAAAAATGTAACACCTGCAGCTTTAAGGCACACTCCGCTAGCATCCCTACCCCAGAGGATAAGCAGACCAGGGGACTGGCAGCAGGTTTGTAGAAAAGGCAACAAAACCTCAGCAGTAGGAGGTAATAAACCTATTTAAATATCAAATAGGAATGCTGCACTATCTCCCCAGTCAACTAGCTCACCAAGCATCAACAGTTCTATGCACCCCAAGCAGCACCCAGACGTGCACTTAACTACTAAAACCACCAAAAAGGATAATAGAAAACCTGCACTAATAATCGGCTATTCAATGATTAGTGGATGTAGGGACTCACCTTCAGAAGAACCATACTTCTTCTACAGTTAAGTGTCTCCCCAGAACATCGGCATGGAGGGACACAAATCACATTGTGAGAATTGTTTACAGCATGCAACATGCTGTATGCTTTATGTAAAGGAAGGGATCAAAGCAACAGAACTAAAGAGTAAACAGGGAGCAGATGAGACACTCTGGAGACAGGAAATGGCACCACAATCCGCATGGGGGTTGTATACAGACCCCCATCTCAGGGGGAGGGAATGGACAAGGAAATGATAGAAGGCTTCCTTAGAATGGCAGAAAGGGAGATATTGTTGATGGGGGACCTGAATATGCCAGATGTTAACTAGCACCTTGCTGCAGGCACATCCAAGAGCAGGGTATTCTTGATGCCCTACAGGGGCATGCCTCAGACAGCTAGTACTGGAACCCACTGAAGGGAGCAATCTTAGACCTGGTAATCTCAAATGGGGATGGAGAAAGAATTTCAGATTTAGAAGTGGGCAGCCATCTGGGAACAAGCGACCACCAAACAGCAGGTTCACGATAAACACAGCCATACAATCAAGCCATACAAAAGCAAGAGTACTGGACTTTAGAGGTTGGACTTTGGGAAAATGAGAGAGTGCCTCAGAAAAGCACAAGCAAACAGGCAAGAAGGAGGGGTGGAGGAACAATGGAGAGTAATCAAAACAGCCATCACAGAGGCAACAAGCCTTTGTGTAAAGCAAATCAACAAAACACAACGAAGGAAAAAAACGCTATGGTTCTCAAAAGAGGTGGCAGGGAAGGTTAAGGAGAAAAGGATAGCATTCAGGAAATATAAGGAAACACAGAAGGAAAAGGACAGAGAACTTTATCAGTTAAAGCAGAAAGAGGCTGGGAAGGCAGTCAGAATAGCAAAGGCCCAAACCAAGGAAAGGATAGCCAATTCTGTTAAGAAGGGGGATAAGACATTTTATAGGTACATTAGGGAGCGAAGAAAGACCAAAGAAGGGATACTGAGGCTTAATAAAGGGGAGGGAATGTGGGTAGAGGGTGACAATGAAAAAGCAGGGATACTGAATGAATATTTCTGCTCAGTATTCACAAAGGAAGAGGAGGCGGAGGTACCTAAACAAACAAGAGAAACACTCTGAAGACGAGGATCGATACCAGTCCATTTACAGAAGAAAGGGTTCTGAAAGAACTAATAAAATTGAAGGTGGACAAAGCAATGGGGCCTGATGGGATTCACCCAAGAATTCTAAAAGAACTAAGGGTAGAACTAATGATACTGCTGACTACTCTCTTTAACAAATCATGGGAGGATGGGTTGGTACCTGAGGACTGGGGGAGGGCGGATGTGATTCCTCTTCACAAAAGTGGGAGCAGGACAGAGGCAGGAAACTACAGACCAGTTAGTTTGACCTCAGTGGTAGGTAAAATGATGGAATCACTTCTGAAGGAAAGAATTGTTGAGTACCTAGAGGCCAGTGGGCACAGGACCCAAGGCAGCATGGATTCATGATGGGAAAGGTCATGTCAGATGAATCTAATAGATTTCTTTGACTGGGTGACAAAGTAGTAGACCAGGGAGGGGCTGTGGACATGGCTTACCTAGATTTTAGCAGGCATTTGATATAGTCCCACACAAAGATTAATACACAAGTTAGCCAGCCTTGGAGTGGGTCCCAAGGTGGTAGCCTGATAAAAATTGGCTAGACAACAGGACGAAAGGGTAGTAGTAAATGGAGTCCACAGTGAAGAAAGGAGGGTTACTAGTGGGTACATCGCAGGGTTCAGTACTGGGACCAGTCCTTTTAATGTCTTTATAAGTGACATTGCAGAGGAACTGGTAGGAAAAGTATGTCTCTTTGCAGATGACACAAAGATCTGTAACAGGGTTGATACACCAGATGGAGTGGGAAAGGATGAGAAGGACTTGGTAAGGTTGGAGGAATGGTCAAATGTATGGCAGCTCAGATTCAATGCAAAGAAGTGCAAAGTAATGCACTGGGAACAAAACCCAAGGCAAGAGTACACAATGGGGTGAGATACTGACAACAGTAAAAATGGAAAGGGACCTGGGAGTAATTATATCAGATGACCTAAAGGTGGGCAAGCAATGTGAGAAGGCAGTAAGGAAGGCTGGGGGGATATTGGGATGCATAGGTAGAGGCATCAATAGCAGAAAACAGGAAGTTGTTATCCCTCTGTACAGACAGTTGGTGAGACCCCATCTGGAGTACTGTGTGCAGTTCTGGAGACCCCATCTCCCGAAGACATAGACAGAGTGGAGGCTGTCCAGAGGAGGGCACCAAAATGGTGCAGGGTCTGCACCAGAAGACATAATGAAGAAAGACTAAAGGCTTAATATGTATACCCTTGAGGAAAGGAGGAGAGGAGACATGATAGAAAACTTTCAAGACCTCAAGGAATCAACAAAGCTCAAGAGGGTGGCATCTTTCAGGAAAGAGATGCAAGAACAGCAAAAGGCTAATTTGAAAATAGAGGGGATGGCTCAGAGGTAATGGAGGAAGTATTTTTTCACAGAGAGGGTTGTGGATGCATGGAACAGCCTTCCTGAGGAGGTCGTGGAGTCAAGAACAGTGGGGGAATTCAAGAATGCATGGGACAGACATAAGGCAGTCCTAGTGGGGGGTAGGAGGAAGTAAGCTGTTGGTTAATTAGGATCTGCAGCTTATCTGTTAGGTAGGAAAATGGGCAGACTAGGTGGGCCAAGCGGTCCTTATCTGCGGTCAAATTCTATGTTTCTATGTTTCTATCACACACAGGTCATACTCCAGATAGGTACAAATGATTTCACCAGTAAAACAGTAGAGGAAACAAAACAAAACCTCAGCAGACTAGGTGACAAACTCACTGCACTTTCATCCAGTATCACCTACTCCAAAATTCTGCCAGTCTGGAAGAAAGGAGACAGCAGGCAGAAAATCAGGGAGGAGGGCATCTCTTAGCTTAATACCTGGCTTAGAGGATGGTGCCAGGAAAAAGGTCACCACTTTCTCGAAAAATGGTGGGACTTCTGGGAGCGGGAGTTCTTCAGGTATGATGGCCTACACCTCATCAAAGAAGGAACCCGAGCACTTGGCCAAAAATTCAATGTGCACATCAGTCAGTTAAACTAGTGGATGGGGGTGTGGCATGGGCATCCCTTGCATCAAAAGGGTTGCCAGTTGCCCCTACCCCATCGCCAGCTAGTACGGAACAAATACACAGCAACAGGACCCGGAACAAGCATTGCTACAAAAGTTCACAACCCAAACTTAGTAATCACGCAGTGCACCAGCAGAGACAGAGATAGAAGACATTGTGCATAAACGCCCGTAGTCTACCAAACAAAATTTCAGATCTCTCAGTCATGACAACACAGACAACATTAGATTGGATCACAGTCACAGAGACCTGGTTTACCAGAAACCACACCTGGGATGTCACCATTCCAGGCCACACGCTGTTCTGGAAAGATAGGGAAGGGAAAAAGGAAGGGGGTGGCACTGTATGTAAAAGAGGACATCTGTGCAACAGAAATCCAGGGCAGTCACAGAAAGGCAGAAGCCCTTTGGGTAATGCTTGGAGCCAGAGAAAAAACCCCAATCCGGGTGGGAATCATCTACTGACCCCCATCCCAGGAAGCTGAGGCAGACAAAGAGCACCTAGAAACCATTATGAGGATGGCAGAGAAGGGCGAATTGCTGCTGGTGGGAGACTTCAATCTGTCAGATGTGGATTAGTCATCTTACACAGCATCCCCAGATCGCAGCAAGAATTTCCTATTTGCACTACGGGGGGCAGGTTTGCATCAACTTGTGAACTTACCCACCAGAGACAGAGTGATTTTGGACCTGGTGCTCACAAACAGCAGTAGAGTCACAGAAGCTCAAGTAGGAGACAATCTGGGGACCAGTGACCACAGGTCAATTTGGTTAACTGTAAACAATACAGAGAACACTAGTCACACTAAAATCAAGGTAATGGATTTCAGAAAAGCTAACTTCTCCGAAATGCGAACTATGTTCGCAGTCATAATGAAAGGTAAGAACTCAGGGCATGTTAAGGAATGCTGGAATTCCCTAAAGGCTGCTCCCCACTCAGTAACAAAAACTTGCACAAGGCAGACCAGCAAGTCCAAAAGAAGGAAGAGGCCTCTCTGGTTCACAAATGATGTAGTGACCAAAATCAAGGAGAAAATAAGGACTTTTGGAAAACTGAAACAAACAAAATGCGAAGCAGATGGGGAAGAATACAGGAAAAAACTGAAAGAGGCAGGGAAGGCAATCAGAAGGGCAAAGGCACAGATTGAGGAAAAAATAGCTCAGGGTGTTAAGAAGGGGGACAAAACCTTCTACAGATACATAAGGGAAAAGAGAAAAACCCAATGGCAGAATAGTCCGAATAGCAACCAAGGAGGGTAAGATAGCAGAGAAAGACGAGGGAAAGGCCCAAGCCCTAAACGACTTCTTTTGCTCTGTCTTCAGCATAGAAGACAGCAGCAAGGGTCTCACACTGAGACAGGCAGAACACACTGCCCAGAGTTGACACCAGCCCCTTCACACAGGAAAGGGTCCTAGAAGAGTTGAGTAGACTCAGGGTGGACAAGGCCATGTGGCCTGACAGCACACACCCTAGAGTATTGAAGGAGCTTACAGAGGAACTGACCACACTACTGGCAGAGCTCTTCAACATGTCTCTAGACAGCGGGACAGTACCTCAGGACTGGAAGACAACAACAGTTGTGCCTTTGCACAAGAGCAGAAGCAAGGAGGAGGCAGGAAATTACCGCCCAGTCAGTCTGACATCCATCATAGGGAAAATTATGAAGTCCCTACTAAAATAAAGGATAGTGACATATCTGAAAGGTACCAGAAAAATAGACCTGAGGTAACATGGCTTCACAGCAGGACGATCTAGTCAAACCAGTTTGATTGACTTCTTCGACTGGGCCACCAGAATAATGGATCAGGAAGAGACAGTGGACGTGGTGTACCTGGATTTCAGCAAGACCTTTGACACTGCACCTCACAGAAGACTTACCATCAAATTTGAACATGCAGGAGTTGGACAAAAGGTAGTTAACTGGATCAGCAACTGGCTACGAGATACGACCCAGAAAGTACTAGTAAATGGATCTCTGTCAGGAGAGGGCAGGTAACTAGTGGAGTCCCACAGGGGTCAGTGCTGGGACCTGTTCTCTTCAACATATTCGTAGGAGACATCGCAGATGGACTAAGGGGTAAGGTCTATATGTTTGCAGATGAGACAAAGCTCTGAAACAGAATGGACTCACAGGAAGGGGAAGACAACATGGAAGCTGACCTAAAAAGTTAGAGGAATGGCCCAAGGATTAGCAGCTAAAATTTAATGCCAAAAAGTGTAAGGTAATGCACATGGGTAAAAGGAACCCATGTGGAACATATACACTGGGAGGACACCAACTAGAGGAAACACAGAGTGAGAGAGACCTAGGTATAGTAATCACTGACAACTTAAAGGTAGAAAAACAGTGCCAGAAGGCAGCACAGAAGGCAAATGGCATCCTGGGCTGCATTAGCAAAGGCATTACAAGTAGAAAGCGGGATATGATACTACCTCTCTACAGGTCCTTTGTGAGGCCGCACTTGGAATACTGCAGTCAGTTCTGGAGATCTCACCTCAGGAAGGACATCGACTGTTTGGAGACAGTGCAAAGAAGAGCCACCAAAATGGTGCAAGGTCTACACCATGAGACATACGAGGCACGGCTCAGGGAGTTAAATTTACACTCTCTTGAGCACAGAAGAGACAGAGGAGACATGATCAAAACATTTAAGTACGTGAAAGGCCTGAACACAGCTCAGTCAGGACATCTCTTTCAGCAGAACCTGGCAGCACGTACAAGGGGCCATGATCAAAGATTGGTAGGGGATAGGTTCAAAAGCAAACTCAGAAAGTTCTTCTTCACAGAGAGAGTGGTGGAACAGCCTGCCCCAGGAGTTGGTAGCATCAAAGAAGATTAGAGAATTCAAACTAGCACAGTACAAGCATAGGCGACAGGTTAGGATGCAGGCTACTTGGTGGGGGGTAGTAGTAGTATTGGGCAGACTAGATGGACCATGCCGTCTCCATCTGCCAACACCTTTCTTATGTTCTTATTTGCTTGGGCTCAGCGATATATTACATGTGACTGTGTTGTCAGGTCAGCACCGCACATGGGGCCTTGGAATACACCCTCTCGTCAGATTGCACTATTCTCAGCGCTTGTGCTAGCCTTTGAATGGAGCCTTTAGTGTTCTGTTACTAACTATGAAAACATATACACTATCTTGTTTATTTAACTTCTTGCTAGAAGGGATCAGGGCTTCTACAGTTTTTAACCAACAAAGCCTCACAGCTGAGACAGACTCATCACATGGCCTAAGTGTGTCTATTTCATTATTCAGGTCATAACACTTGTAGTTAATAGGTAGCAAAGTGCTCTGATAGTTCATATCCCTGAATTTAAAAGATTTACTAATAATCTCTTTCAAGAATACCACACTTCAGCATGGTAATAGCCAGCCTTCTTAGCAATTATCTCCCACAGCAATCCTCTTTATGTTTCCTGTATCATTTCTTTGTGTAGTTTTTAACTGCTGCTGAATAATTCCACTATTAATACCCATCTTCATGCATTATGCACCACATAAGTGTTAAAGTCAAAAGGCTTCATAGGCGCAAATTGATCATAAGCTATGTGTTTTAAAAGCACATTAAATAATAGTGTGTGTGAGCAGTGGTTCTGATTCTGCAAGTTCAAGTTGTGTATAGTAAGCTTTCGTCGTGTATGAATCCCTCCCCTCACACACACACGTATCCTGCTATACTGGCACACTCTGAGGTAGGGGACAGGGCCTGGTTTTCTGATATACTGCGGCAGACTACTGTAGTGCCACACACTCAAGTCCCATCATTTCCTTAGTTAAATGGCAAAAACCAAAAATGGTGGCACTAGTCTGTGTGACAGATTTGACACTTTTGATCATTTCCACCTGCAAGTACTGGGGCTACAAGTTGTTGAATGGACATGAAATCTGCAAAAGCAATAGCTGCCAGAACGATATCCATGGCTTTCCCATCTCCTCCTGCTAGTGAGACTGAACTCTAGTCTAAAGCCTCACGTACTTTAGCTTGGGACTAGCACAAGCCAGTTCCTGGCCTATGAGGCTCTACACATAGACTATAGGAATGAATGACCTGACTCCAGCAGGGCCGTGGTAATGGGGGGGAAGTGGGGAAGTTGTCCGGGGCCCTGAGCTCAGGAGGGGCCCACCTGAGGATCTGGCATTACCCTTGGCATTAGCTGGTTTGGGAAACAGGGGCCCATTTCGATTGACTTGTCCTGGGCCCCAAAATTCATAGCTGCAGCCCTCACACCAGGTAGACTATTACAGATGCTGGTGCTCACGTTGAACTTGTAACTGGCCCATCTGCATGACCACAAAAGGACAGGTGGGCTGCTCTCCCTAGGCTCTTGTGGAATCAATGGTGCTTATGGAATAGGTGATACAACCTGCACTGCTGAAGTGTAAACAAAATGTGGCTCCAAATGTGTTAACAGTAGCTTGGAGCTAAAAGCACCAAAACTGTACAGAACTCACAGTAACTGAACACTCAGCATTTCACAGATCAAACTCCAGATTTGACTAATGTATGAAATCTGCCTTGTTGCCTACAGTAAGGTTAGCAAATTAAAAAGTTTGTGCTAGTAAGAGCAACTTGAAATTTGCAGTTTTAAATCCAGCATTTTTTTATGCAAAGAAAAGTTGTACAAGTTTATAAATTTCAATATCAGGTAAAACAATGAAAGCTGGCTAGTTTAAAAATGGCTAGTAGTGTCATGTTACCATGCAAGGGTCCTGGGTTCATGTCCCAAGCTGACAGCCACCCTGGCAAGTACAGTCCATTCCACATTGTGGAAGCAGCATGCCCAGATTCCAGTTGGGGTGAATGGCTTACCAATCTGTTACACTACAGTGCATCCTCTGGTGGACTTAGATACATATCAGCACTGATGCCATGACTGACCAAATACCATCAGCTCCCCTCTACTGCAGGACTGGTGTGGTGAGGTGGCATTACTTGTAACAGGTGTGATGGTGCAAACAAAAATTGGGGGAGTAGCTATTTGATGTCCACCACTGCCCATGTCCCAGTGGCCTGTCTTTCCCTCTGCAGACATCAGCTCCTTCATGCTGAATGCATGACAAATGTAGGTGGAGGCCATTCGGTGGTATGGGGGAAGCTGCAAGGGAGCTGAGGGGGGCATTTGAGGAGTGTCCAGTACTGATGTTAACAGTGTCAGGCAGGATTTGGCATTCAAAGGGCTGAGGTACAGTACTACTTCCCAAGGGGCCAAAAAAGTAAGTAAAATATAGATGATAAATGTAGTTTATGTATAATAAAAGTAAATGATTTGCCATTTCCAAAATCTTGCTCAATGTATACGAAATTTGACTAGCAGCAAGACCAGAGAAGATGTGAAAGGCAACCCTGAGAAGGAAGAGGCATTCTTCACATGAGTAGTAGAATGGCCCCACTTTATCTGGCAATAGAAAGGCAGGGCATGGCTTGCCTTTTCTACTGCATGAAATGACCTTTGAGAGGAAGTGGCTGGTCCAGCAGCCCTTGGCACCATAGTATCCATGAGGAAGCAGAACCCCACAGCTGGGCCTGAAATCAGTTTCAGCCAATTAGATTAACTCTAGCACAGGGGATATGAGGTTACATAAACTCTAGTACAGGGGAAGTGAGATCACAGACCCAGAAAACCACTGCACCTCAGGAGAATGGAAGAGGACTTAAAAGGGACTGGCACAGAAGGCTCTCTCTGTTTTGCTGGGATTTCTGTGTGACCCAATCCAAGGATGGTTCCAGGCCCTGGGCCTGAAGAAAGGATGGCATCTATGTGATAATGCAGATCGCCGATGGGCGATCAACATTAGGGCGAGTGCATATTGCCAAAAAAATATTTTGCCGATGTACTCCCCAGCGCACAGCAAAACGGCACCAGGGAATTGGATTTTTCATTTTATGCTGGGGGCTACACCCACCGCACAACCCTAAAAGATTCTCAGCTCCAGGGGGGTGCACATCGGGGGGAGGCAAATAAAAAATTAGGCCAGGCTCAACAGAATATACCTGCACCTGGACCCGAACCCAGCACCATTCCTGCCACAGCCCTGTACCCACCCATCATGCCACAGAAGCAGCTCGGCAGCTCACTATGGCACCACCCCCTACAACCCCTCTGTTCTCTCCCACCCCACACTCAGCATGCTCGCTCCCCCCCTCCCGTGCGTAGGCATGTAGTGAAAGGATGTCGCTATATCATGCACCCCCATCCGTCACCACCTTCCTGTCGCCTGGCGACAGGCACCGAATTGGAGATGCTCCGCAGGTGCCCAATCACGTCGCCAAAGTCACGTGATACTGAAAGGATGGAAGTAATAGAGTGAAGTGTCCATAGTGGGGTTAGTGAATATTGTAACTGTTAGGAAGATAACCAAGTGTTTACTTGCACAGATGTGCAACCTTTATTTTCTAAATCCTATTATGCTTACAGTCTGATGGACTACTTTAAATACTGTATATATCGGTTTACTACTGTTAGTTCTAGCTAACTAGTGTTTACTAACAAACTAAATATTTTTACATAAAGTCTGAAGTAACAGGTTTGTGTGTGACTGCACCCCTGAGGAAAAGGTACCTAAATAATGTGTGCAGGTGAAAGCATTTCCAAAAGACCAAAGCATGCCTACTCAGTGTAGAGACCCTCACTCATGGAAGACTGAATGGTAGAAGGTGGCAGACACAGGGGTTATCATAGTACTGGGGTCTGCACTCTTGCTAAGGAGGGAACCTTGATAGTGGCAACTCCGTCCAGATGGTCCAAGGGGCAAAGCCTGGGAGAGGGAGAAGGATGCCCACTGGGGAATGCAGGGTGCTCTAACCATCAACATCCCATACATTTAAGTTACTGAATACAGCAAGCTGAGAAATGTATAATCCTTTTGCCAAGAAGAGTTATTTAAAGCTGTGCACTCAGGGATGTAGAATACTATTTGCATTTTGCCTGCTGATCCACAGGAGTTTGTTCTATTTAACACTTACTCATGTCAGAAGGCTCAGCTGTACTGATTATTAAACGTGACTGACAGTACACAAACCATAAATGTTACAGCAGCTTTGGGTTTTTTTTCTTAATGTTTCTATAATGGATAATGTGAGTTTCTTCAGGTTGTTGGAAGTGCTCCTGTAGATGAACCCTGATTGCACCACACTCATCAGATGAGGATTTATAGAGCAATGGTACAAAACAACAAGAAAACATTACACAGTGAAGTGGACTCCAAAGGACAGCATTAGTTTTCTTGTGAAGAAATTTTGCAAGACCTACTTTATACCTCCTGCCTAGCACTGCCAAAGATGCTGTAAACATATCTGTTGTCTCCTGAGAGTGTCTTGCCCCTTGTTTAATTAACCTTTCTCCTAGGTGCCCTGCTTACCTTCCTCACTTCCCAGCTGAGACAATGGCTTCATAAGCTCTTGACTGGTGCTTAGCCAGCAGGGGGTCCAAGTCCACTGTCTGCCACGGCAGAATTTATGATACAGGCAGCCTGAAATGTCAGTTAACAAATACAAAGCGAATTGCAGGACAAGAGGTGAGTCTCTCTTCTGGAGTTAATGAGCAGGGCTGGGAACCTTGGAGCTGGGAACCTTAAAACTGGATGAATAATTGTAATTATAAGGCAAGCCCAAATGAATGGGAATTTATTATTCAGGCACAAAACTCAATCCCACTATTAAGTTATGTGTAGGTAGAAGAAATGCATACTTCCTCCCTGAGTGGTGGGAGCCAGAGACAACATAAACTTACAACAGAATCAAACCTCTCAAATTTTGAAGATTCATTTCTGATACACATTAACAAAACAAAAACAAAACAAAAAAAACAATCTTAGAGCCTCAGAAGTCAAGAAGAAAGCTAACATTTTAAGAGGTTATCAATTTTGTCACAGAGGTAGTAGCACTTTTACCAGAAAAATGTCAAATGCTCCATCTTAAAATTCAGACAAGACTAGACTATACAAGTTACTGTTTTCCCCACCTATTGTGCTAGAAGATGCTATTTTGCCAAACTGCTGGATCTGCTAATGCCAAAGCAAACCCAGGCTAAGTGATTCAAACTACTAAGAAATGAATTCACTATTTGCATGACCTCACAGCAAAACCTTGTCACACAAGGTTCATTAGCCTCTCCCACAGAGAGATGCATTTTATTTTGCTGGAACACTTCTGTGAGTCTCTTAATTTACTCACTGAGAGCTGTGGAAAGCAGATTGTGTTAGGATGTGCTGAAGTGTTTAGGATATTAGGTAGGCTGGAAAACTTATAAAAGCACTTTCCTGTTTGTGTTTTTTTTGGAGGTTGGGGCTAATTGTATCAGTCTTGTATCTTGCTGGTAGAGCTTGGCTTGTGCTGCAGTCTGGAAGACAAAGTGCAGTGTGTGGCATGTTACCCTTGACAGACAAACAGATGGGCAGACAGACAGACAGACAGACTTGTTATCTATCGCTGAATCTCTCTCTTTTGATCATTCTCTGGCATTTTACTGCCTCGGTATTGTTCTCCTTTTGCTGGCTGGATACTTCAAAAAGGACATTTGGGGCAGCCTGATGGTGGTGAGTAGTCATTTACAATGCAGGGGGCTTGGGTTCATGCCCTCGTCAGGACCCCAGATGGGACCAGCAGAGGTTGAGCACATTCCCCAAGGAAGAATCTGACAGAGTGTGACTGTCCCTGCTGACAATGGGTGAAGAAGTCATACGCATCATATACATCCTTTCCAAGCCGTTTCTAACATTTGGGGGATAAACCAAGTTGTGTTTAAAAAGTCATATCCTGCCTTTCGAATCTGATGCCACACATAGGCTTGATGTTGGCCTCCAAATCTCTAGCTGGGTATTTTGGGGGGACATGGGGCATGCCACTGATGAAGAAGGGACAACATCTATCACATGCCCATACATTAGAGGTAAGGGAGAGATGTGGGGACGGAAGGTGGATTCCAAGCCAGGACACTGCCAGCAAAACAAATAATACAGAATATGATTATTCTTGTTTTAGAGAGAAGCCCATCTTTCAAGTATGGTAGGCATTCAGTTGAGCAGATGCTTTTAGGGAAAGTTAGCTCTTGTATAATAGTAAAGGGGTCCACTGCATTTTTGTTTTGTTTTTTGTATTCTTCCTTCCTTTATTTAAAACAGCAGTATTTGTTAGTGGAAAACAAATTCATCATATTGTTTGGTTTTTTTTTAGTAATAATGTATTTTTGGCAAAAACATTAATATATACATTTTTATTTTCATTGTATTTCCCTCCTGAACTGAGATATGGAGTTTTAAAGTTTTCTGATGTCCCTATTCTCTGTCCAGTAATGAATAAATTTAACATTTTGGTGTTGTGCGGTTTACCATCAGAAATGTGTGCTAGCTCCCTTCTAATGCATTTACAGTATGAATTCAGAATGTAAAGTCAAAAAGTAACCTCAAAGGAAGGGAATTTTTAATATTGTTAGTGGTGGCCATCTTTAATGACTTGATTCATTAATTATAAAATCAGTAATAAAAACTGTTTTAAAAACATGAGTTACATAAAAATATAGATATATATTTTTTTGTTTTACCAGGAGACACACACTAAGCTGAAAGCTTGTTTACAGGTGTGACCTGGGAGCACAAGGAAGTTAAGTGACTTGCCCAGGGTCACACAGTATGCAAGTAGGGGCTGTGGGATTCAAAGCCAGGTCTCCAGGTTTGCAGCTCAGAGCCTTAAATCACTGTGCTATACTGCCTCCTTAAATATGCTAACGATGAAGCTAATTATGTCAGAAATATATTAATGGTAAGAAATTGCATGATGAAATGTTTTGCTGGCTAACAAATACTACTGCTTTAACTTTTTATAAACTGCGGTGGAGGGGATCAATACTACAGTATATCACAGCACTAGTGCACTACTGTTAAGGGACTGCTTTCTCTTCACCTGCTGTAAGAACAGTACTGTTGAAGAAGATGAAAAACAGTAATACTCCTCTGTAATCTCCTACATTAACTGTGCTGTGGTCACTTACTAATACACTGTAAAACATCATTCCTAAAAGCATAATGTACAAGAATGTTCTATAGCTAAGGGGTTAGTTTGCCTCACAGCATCAGGAGCAATTGCTCTAGCAATGGTCACTTCTGCTAGTCCTGAGCTGACTATGTTGACTGCCCAGAGTGGCACAGGAAGAAAAGGTAAGGAGGAGTCACAAGAAAATGGGGAATGATAGTGGGAATATTAAAAAGGAATGAGAAACAGACAATTCAAAAGAACTGAACACACTGTAGATAGTTAATCAATCAACCATTGGTTCACAGGTGGATCAACAGTGGTACAATTCACTGTCCTACACAGCCAGTATAGTGTTATGCTTGTGCAGCTGTGTTAGTTTGGTTTTGGCCGTTCGCACTCTATTCCAGAGGAGTTACCACCCTGTAGGGGTACAAAAGGCAAGGAACCCTCAAAGAGGGTTCCACGGGACGATTCCCATGGCTAAAGGTACCTTAGGAATCCCCCTAAGGAGAAAAGTGCTGCCGCTGGAGGAGGAGTGGAGGATGGTGTGGCAAGGAAAAAAATGCTTCACAATGAGGCTGAGAGGAACTGCTTATATAGCTCAAGAAGTGGGAGTGGCTGGCTGCTTGGCCACCAAACTCCAGGCAAAGCCTTTCCAATTCACTGTCCTATGCAGCCAGTATAGTGTTATGCTTGTGCAACTGTGTTAGTTTGGTTTTGGCCATTCGCACTCTATTCCAGAGGAATTACCACCCTGCAGGGGGTACGAAAGGCAAGGAACCCTTGGAGGGGGTTCCACCCCTACAGGTGCCACGGGATGATTCCTGTGGTTAAAGGTACCTTAGGAATCCCCAAAAGAAATGTAGTACAAGCATCCCAAAAGAATGAGGTGACACAAAGCATATGAACAAGCAGTAACTGTGACATAGGGGCAGTAACACTAACGTAGTAGTAGAGAAACATAGACAGTTTGATAACGTAATGAGATGCTCAGTTTGATAACGTAATGAAATGCTCAGGATTGTGTAGCATGAAACAGGTTTGTGTTGAGAATGAGGGGGATCCTCTAAGGAGAGAGGGAACGGCAAGGACACCATCCACCTCCATCCAGCAGTGGAACCTACCTAAAGAAACTAGGGGACACTACTATGCTAACAAACAATTATGAACTGAGGCAACAGAGGAGAGAAAAAAAACCCTATGAGGAGAAAATCTCTGGGGATCCAAGGCCTAGGTCGCCTTCCCTCCAGGCATGGGATATTTTATTTAGTGACGGCTCTGCAGCTGCCATTTGGAAAATCCAATTAAGGGGAGGTGGAACATATTCAAATTTGGAAGAAGGCTCTCATTCGAACCCTCTAGCAGGACCACCATGGAAGGTTGTGAGAAAACTCTGCAACAATACATGCAACCAAGGCAGAGAAGGAAAGCAACAACTGCTGAGGCACTCACCTGGCCTACCCACCCTAAAATCAAACCAGGTGAACCAGAAGCAGTCATAGGGAGAATGCAGTGAAGGTGCCTTGTTTGGGAATCCACTAAAGCCAATGGACAACCATTATAGTGGAACACTAGAGCCAAAGGAGATCATAGTAACCACCCTTCACCGCTAGTCTTAAATTCTACACCAGGAGCTGCTGTTGCATAGCAGGCAGCTAAAGCCAAGCCCAGGGTGAGGACATTCCCAGCTATGGGCCAGGTGAGAAGGATCCCTCCCCAAGTTGGGCACGCTCAATGATGTGGAATAAATGCAGAGTGAGACAGTCAGCTGCAGGAACCCTGCGCCAGCAGAGAATGGCTGGCATGCCCCAGAAATAGACTGAGAGCTGAAGCTTGCAGGCTGATTGAGCACTTGTGTGCTGAGATCATAATGAGCAGTGAGTGCCGAGACCGTGCAGGTCGAATGCAGAATGGAGTGCAGCAGAATCCCAGAGGCTGAAGCTAAGGGATGGCAGTAGGCATGAAGCAATGAGCTGCATAAGCAATGAGTACGTAAGCAAGTGTGGACCTGTATGTAGGGCACTAAACAGAGTAGTAATAAGCGGGCCTGCATGTAGGTCTGTATAACGTAGTAGCAATGAAATAGCACTGAATAGTGGGGCAAGACAGCCAGCATTTAAAAGCCAAATCAATGTGACAAATACTCTGAGGATTTTCGGCGGTAATGGCAGGATTTAAAACAGAAATAAATAGCCACATGGGGCCACAACTCCCCAAACACCTCCCAGTCTCCGGCATAGGACAAACAAGGAAGTGATGGAAGGCCAAGAACCACATGCAGATATTAAAGCTAGGTTATCAGCCTCAGTGGTAGCTTTTTGGCTGACTTCAGTGTAGAACATGTTGAATAAATATAGAAGCAACAGCTGTAGGAGTACATGGAGTTGTAAAACTGCAATAAAACATGGAGACACAATGCTCTGAAAGCAGGTGTAGCCAGGCAGTGCAATGAAGCTGCAAGTAGAATGAGAGCATGAATGAGCATCATCGCTAGGGTCAGAGTAAACCTGCGTCAGGTGAAAACAATTGAATATGCAATGTGGAGCAGCTATGGTTGAGCTGAAACACACAGATAATGATTGCAGTAATTTGAGAGTGGTGAGCAACAGTGTAAAAAACATAAGCACTGGGTACAATAGTAATTACAGTAAACAGTAGCAGTGGCTGCAGTTATAAGTAACTGAAAGCAAGTAGTATGAGCTCAGAGTAGCAGTATGCTAGGAGCTTAGAAACAAAGCCCCCTCCCCCCAAAAGGCAAAACCAAAGACAAACGAACACAGAAAACAGGGAACAAAACAAGCACATACAGCCAAAGGCAAAATACAAACCAGAAGCAGGAAAACAAACACAAGCCGGCAGAGGCAAGCAGGAGCAGCGGGGGACACAGGCCCCAGTCAGCCAGGTAGGCCTAATCAGCTCAGAGGACAGATTGACAGAGCCTTCGGCTGCAAAGAAAAAATACTTCACAATAAGGCTGAGAGGAACTGCTTATATAGCTCAGGAAGTGTGAGTGCCTGGCTGCTTGGACACCGAACTCCAGGCAAAGCCTTTCCAATTCACTGAAGAAATACAAAAAAAAAACTGCACTCGCGGTGAAAAGACTGCTGAAGCAATTAGCAAACCATTTATTGTGCTGAGGGAAAGGGCCAGCACTGGGGATTCAGTGCTAGCACTTGTTTCCCAGAACAATAAATAAATGGTGTGCTACTTGTTTCAACTATGTTTTGCTCAGTACTACTTCTTCTCACCTCAAATGCAGCATTTTGTGTGTTCTTCCTGTACAGTACTAGTTTGATGGCACACTATAGTAGCACCGGCTCCCCCTGCAGCATTTGTTTTTACCTTTGTTTTACCAGGAGAGGCACACTAAGCTGAAAGCTTGTTTACAGGTGCAACCTGGGAGCACAGGGAAGTTAAGTGACTTGCTCAGGGTCACACAGTATGCAAGTGGGGGCTGTGGGATTCAAACCCAGGTCTCCAGGTTAAACAACTGTGCTATACTGCCTCCTTCAGCATGCATTTGTCCTGTGTTTCTCTCTGTAATTTATTGATTTGCATTTGATGAACATATCTTTGCAATTAGCATAGCTAGAAATTGATTTTTTTTTTTAAATGTTGGATTCTCTAGAATACTGCTACATCTTTTAGGATAGCTCAAACAAATTCCAAGGAACATACAAATGTGCTCTTGTAGTAAAGTGTATTGTAAGAGTTACAATTCCCGAGATGCTTGAAACTGTGACTGCTGGATCTCAGATAAACTACAATCCCAAGAGTCACACAGGAATCACACAGCCTAGTTTGCCAAATGGTTATATGTTTATACAATTTTTGGGCTGATACCAATATACCAAGTAACTCAGGAAGATATAGTTCTCAATACGTTGTTGGTTTGGGACAGAGATTACAGATTCTGGAAAGGAAAACTATGTTTCCCAAAATAATGCAAAAAAAAAAAAGTTCCTTTTTATAACTAAGTAACAGCAATACAACATGACTAAGAAACACATTCTCTCCACGATATAAGCACACAATGCCATGAAAACAATATGCACCCACACACAAGCTGTATTTTACCAGTGTATTACTATAACTTGCAACCTAAAAACACTGCTCTGTAACAGATGGCATCAAACAAGGAAGGATACAAAAGGTAGAGAATATCAGTCCAAAGAGAACTATTTGTACAAAACAGAAGCAATATGTTTACAATTCATACACATACTTTAACACACTTGATTAAACACAAGTAAAACACAAACAGCAATCAAATAAATGACACCTATACTGCAAAACAAAAGAGGGTTGCCCAATAAATGCAGACCCCATTGTCCTCAGGCCCAGGCAAGTGTGTGTGGGAAAACCAAAAAAGAAGGGGAGGGAACTAAGGTAGGAAAGAGGGTGGAAAGGCTCGGGAGGAGGGATAAGTGATGTCACAAAAGGGGAGGGCCAGGTGAGGTCAGAGAGAGGGTGAGGTGGGAACCTGGGATTGGTCAGGCCAAGAGAGAGAGAGAGAGAGAGAGAGAGAGAGAGAGTTGGGTGAGCAAGTGGGGTATGTAAGGGACCGCACAGCCCAGGGAGCTCACAATATATTTCTGCTCTCAGAGGTTTTCTTTTGCTTCTCAGATGCACGTTGGTTTTTGACAAATTAAAAAAAAAAAAAAACACATTTCAATTCCAGTAAGCCAGTGGGCTTTTATATAGTATAGCTATTTTGAGTAATTATCCATTTGGAGTTACGGTACTCTGTAATATATTTCAGTTAGTAAGGGTTGGTGGGTTTTGGTTCCATGAGGAATTCTTTGAGTTGGCTGCTGCAAGTGAGTATTTACCATGTTGGTGGCTCAGCAGGTAGCACACTCACCTCTGAGGCCAGGAGATCAGAAGGCTGTGGGTTCTATCCCCACACCAGGCACTTGGGTTAATGTCCCAATACTGACACTGTAGTGCAGCAGTGAGGGGGGTGCCGAGATGCCGTCTTTCGGATGAGACGTTAAACCGAGGCCCCATCTGCCTGTTCTGGTGGTAGTTCAGGTGGATGTTAAAGATTCCTTGGCACTTCTCGAAAAGAGTTGGGGAATTTTTATTGAAAAGGACTTACAAACAAATAATTCTCATAACATACATATTTACAACATATACTTTTGTGTAACCCCTAGATGGCGCTATCCCAGGGGCTACTACCCCCCTGCCTGATTTGCCACTAACAGGTTGAGGGGCCTGGATCCAATGGCGGGTGCCTCCACCCAGAGGTCAGGGTTTGCAATAGTTAAACTAACTTGGTCACAGCCCTCTGGGACACTGCAACCCCCCTTTCTTCCCACTAGTGGCCCACACAATATATCAGAATTACCTTCACAGTATACACTTACCCCCAGGTCTGGTTCCGGCACTGGGACCTCCTGTGAAATGAGATACAGTGCAACAATCACAGTACAGTACTTTAACATAGACAAATACCTCAGGCAGTATAACTTTGCTGGAAACAAGCAGCTCTGATTTATTTAGGGATATAACAAGGACAGGGAAATCAGGTTAATTAGCTTATCACTCTAATAATCTACCTATGGCTCTGTGCACAGGCCTATCCCTATCAGTTACTGTCCCTGGGTACCCAAGCCCTAGTGGCTAGTCCAAACCGTGGCAGCTGGTAGGGGCCCTTTCACACAGAGAAAAGGAGAATTAAACAGTCAGCAGTAACAGTAATTCCATTTGGATTTAATGTGGCAATTCAACAGGAGCTAACTCTGAATTAGTACTCATGACCTCCAAATAAGATAGGGTCCTTCAATGTCAGCAGGGCTCACTTGAGGTACACAAACCTCTTCACACATCCATATAAAAGAAAGCACTATACCAGGCAGGCTGCATCTGTATCCCGATCGCAATTACTGCACAATACCGGAGAACACACAGCAGATTCAGTTCCTGACAGACCGAGTGCAATTTTCAGCAATTCCTCCAGTCTTCTACAGGGTGAGCCTGGTTTCTACTCTTCAGATATCCTTTGATTCTCTTCACAGGACGGATTCAGTCCTAACAAGCTGCAGACGGAACTCTGGGCCTTAACACGTTTTTGACTAAAACTGCACACTGAAAAAGCACAGGGCTCCTTCCTTCTTCACTGCCAAAGCTCAACTGAAACTCCAACCGACAAAACCGGGCACTTCCTTGAGTTCCTCCCAGTTCTTGACTGGATTGGCTGTCACCACAGACTGCTGCTGTTGGTCCAAAAGGCACTGAAGTCTAACTACATCTCCCAGAGTCACTGCCCATACAATCCTCTTGTGGCTGGCTCAGATTATGAGTCCAAGTTCTGATCGTCTAGGCACCATTTTGAGCTAGCTTACCCCACTATGATTGGTCCAGTTCAGCAGTTCAAAACTAGAATGGGGAACTAGCAGACACAGTTCTGACTGCAAGAAAGCAGGTTAGACAAACTGTAATTTCATTATTACTCTAAATAATTTCTGGCAAACAGTTACATCTTTCAGATAGGTTCCCTTTGCACCCTAGTGACTGCAAAAAATGAAGTGAATTGGCAGCAGCTTGAGTGGTACTCAGAGAAGCACACAGTCCCCCCATACAAACTAATTATGTCTGCAAGCAGACAGCTCTTAAAGAGACAGTACCAGAGGCTCTAAAAACACTCACTGATAAATGGCTTAAATGCCAAACACCATTCAGGCTTGGAGCATTCAAGCAAGCTCCTGGAAGTCTTTTGGGAACCCCCATTTGCAGGGGGGTTACATTTGCATGCAGTTACAATGATCCATCAAAACTGTAACTTCATGGAGGCTTAGCCCAATGTTCACAATTTATCCACAACAATCTTACTCTTTCAGCAGTACAGTTTTTAACCTCAAAATCATGTAATTTCTGCACAGATATACTGATGTTCCTATACATCTCTACATAGTTCACCTTCTTTTGTTGAGTCATCCATAAACATCTAGATTGCCATATGTAATATCTAACCATGGCGAGTACTACATACAATGTGTCAGAAAAATACTTCTTCATGCCCCCCTCCTGTATCCCATATAGCAATGATTTATATGAGATCGTAAGGAATAATACTTCTTCCCATTCGTTAGCCAAATAGGTCCAAAATCCCTTCACATAATCGCAATCACAAAATAAATGCTCTTGGGTTTCTAACTCTTGAACACATGAGACCCTTAAACAACACCTTTCTAGCTGCTGTTTGTGCTTATTGTTGTTCTAACCCCCAACTTCCCATGTAAACTGAGCCATACAATATCCCAAGCATAATCAGGTATCCTTTTGGACATTAGTACATCTAAGTTTTTTTCCACGTACTCTGTAAGAGATATACCCAGTGTGACTTCCTCATTATCTTCTTTCTGGATTATCTCCGCATATAAGTCTCTTCTGGTTACTAGTTGTATATACTTCTTAGTAATCTCCCATTTTATCAGACTCTTTACCAGTTCTACCCCATATTTTGGGACCGTTATGAGTTTGTTCAATGTATGTGCCTTATTTTGAGACCAAGCCAAACAGCAACTGCTCAACCAGCCCCAAACCGACCCTTTCCATATTTTAGACCCTGGTATAAAGCCCCCCACAAATTGTACTCTAGGAATATACTATAAAAAAAATACTACTGGATTGATCATGTTAAGCCCCTCTTCCTCTTCTTTCCTAAAGGTAACTATTCTTTTCACAGGATTCAGCCTGCTTCCCCACAATCCTTGAAAGAACACACTATTCAGAACAGTGACCAGTGATTGTGGGGGAGGCAACACATAACTTACATATAAAAATATTGGTACGAATAAAGATTTTATAAGCATGATTCTCTTCTTTTCCCTAATCTGTCTACCTTTCCAAGAGTTAACTAAAGCTTGCCCTCTCTCTATGCTATTTTTCCAATTCTGTTCTGCCATATCGCACCCCCCATATTTTAATCCTAAAATGGTGATTGTATCTTCTTGGATTGTGATACCAGAACATGTACCTTTCTCTGGTACCTGAGTCTTCCCTAACACCACTCCTTTACTTTTCATAAAATTAATCTGAGAACCAGACCAATCAGAGAAATTCTGAAATTCTCTCATCAGTGCCTCTTCCTTCATAGCTGGGTCTACACTTATAAATAAATCATCTGCGTATGCTAAACTTTTTATTTCAGGTATTCCTGAACCTAACCTTAACCCTCTTATGTTGTCATTTATCTCTAATTTTCTTAATAGAACATCAATACAAAAGACATATAACAATTGGCTGAGTGGGCACCCTTGTCTCACCTCCCTTTGTACTTTAATATATTGCCCAGTCCAGCCATTAATGTTTGGGATCAAAATGGTCTCCTGGTATAGCACTGAAATCCACCTAACAAACTCCTCTGGAATGCCATACCCTTTAAGAACATCAAACATATATTGATGTGAGATTTTATCAAAAGCTTTCTGCTGAGCTACACTCAAAATATATCCCTGTACTACCTATTTATTTGCCTTAAAAAATATCTCCCTTAACATTATTAAATTGTCTGTTTGGCTTCTCCCTGGAATGGCACACGTCTGGCTAGGACTAATGAACTGGTCTGCTACTGTAACTAGTCTATTCAATGATACCTTACTAAATATTTTGTAATCTGTATTTAATAAGCTCAGTGGCATCCAGTTCTTCAGATCTTCCTTCTCTCCCTTTTTAAATAACAAAATTAATGTAGCTTTCCACATAGATTGAGCTAATTTGCCTTCCTTTAACATGTGATTAAACACAATCTCTAAAACAGGTGCTAGGTCATCACATCAAATCTTATGCAGAGCCTAGCTTGACCCCCGTGATCACAGCCGTTATCTCTGTTTTAGCAATGGGATAAGTTAAGAAAGCCCTTTCTTCCTAATGCAATTTGGGGGAACCAAAATCTCTTTTTCTTTCTCTATTTCCTGGGCAGTAGTCCCAGATGTTTCCCTGAAATGCCTATCTACTATCTTCAGTAACTCTTCTGGAGCGGAGACAATTTGCCCTGAATCATCTTTCAAACCCTCTATCACTCACCCTATGGCCAATTCTATCACTACATTCTTTGAATGGATCTAGCGACCCTTTTTTAATATTGGTCCCAAATCTGGCTTCCTGACTCAAGGTTTTTGCTCTATCATATTGTAAGGTGAACATCTTCTCCTTTGTCTCCTTTATCTGTGCATCAAAATTATACCTTGTTTCCTCTGCCTGTGATATTAATTTCTGTAATGAAGCTCTTAACTGTAAATATTCTAAGTATTTATTGTTTATAGACTCAGAAGAAACTTTCTGAAACAACTGTCTCAATGACATCTTTGTGTCCTCCCACCACAGGGCAGCACTATCACAGAAAGTGGCCACAGAAATCCTTGCCTGCCATTCCTGTCTCCATATTTTTTGCACATGTGCATCTGAGAGTATTGATGCATTCAGTCACCACATGTTTTTCTTGCACCTAGGAGCTCCTTTCCAAGTAACCCTTGAGCTTACAGACTTATGGTCAGATAATTCTCTGGCTTGTGTTGTGACTGCAGAGATCATTAAAGCTGCAGAAACAAATACGAAATCTATCCTTATCGATAATCTTCCTTTAAAAAAGGTGTTGCCCCCAGTGGGAAATTTACATCTATATGAATCCAAGAGTTTAGCCCCTGTCACTATATTTTTAAGAGCAGACAAATCACAAAAGACTTTGTCTGTGGTTAGTCCCCTGTCAGCTTTCCCAATCCCACAATTGAAGTCCCCTAACCACAGTACTAACCTAGCAGTGCATAAGTAAGGTTGGATTTTATTAAATAAGGCAACTCTCAATTCCTTGGTCTGTGGAGCATATATATTAATCACTCTAAACCTTTCTTTATATAGAGAAATGTCCAACATTAAAACCCTTCCTGGCTCAATGTCTACTAATTTATTAACCTTTATTTTTGAATTATTTAACAAGATACCCATCCCATCACATCGTTCCTGCCCTACTGACCAAAACCCCGGACCATCAATCCAATTTTTGGTAGCTTCTTGTAATTCACTACTGGTTTTCATTCTCATGTCTTGAAAACAAATCATATCACATTTTTCCAGTGCCAAAATATTAAGAACAGTTAACATCTTGCTGTTACTTTTAACGCCATTCGCATTAGAAGTAAGGGCAAAAGAATCAATCTTCTACATCAAGGTAAGTGCTACTCATGTGGTCCTACTGCACCTACTCCTTCTAGTACGCTGTGATATGCTTGAGTCCCCTCCCACTTCTTCCTCCTCTGATGTGGCCTCTGTAGTTACAGAAGTAATGGAGGATGCATCTGATAACTATCCCACTGTATCATCCTCTGATTTTTCTGAGGCCAGAGCAGAAAACATATTTCCTGTTCTCATGTCCTTTTCCCTGCCTCTTTTTCTTTATTTGGCACAATCATTTTTCCTGTCACTGCTTTCCCTGCCCTGTTCCTTTTTCTTTGCTATGATTTTCTTAAAACCCTCCTCAAGGTTAGGTGGAGGGGGGGCATTACCTCCATGTTTTCCTTTTCCTCATTCTGGACTTCATTGTCTACCTGCTGCTGAACAACTGGGACTGTTTCCTGCATTTGTTTTTCTGCAGGTTTCTCCTCGAGTATTACCTCTGAAGATCTGGGGTCAGTTTCTACGGAACGGGTCTCAGCCTCTTTGGAAACCCTCCGAGCTTGCATTTGCTGGGGCCATATTTCTAAATCCTTCCTGTGAAGGACAGTCTTCATGATTATGGGAAGTTCATGGACACTTCCCATAACCGTGACCTGTATTCTCACAAAGGTTGCATTTAAACAGACTGACACATTTAGCAGAAGTATGGCAATAGTCAAGACAATGAGAGCATCTGGATGTGTCACAAGCAGTACTTATATGTGCATGAGACCCACTCTTTCCTTCCCGAGAAAAAAAAGTACTGGGCAAATGGACTGGACCTGCGTTGGTAGAATATAGTTTTACTTAAATCTTCCAGCCCCCATTCCAAATTTGTTCACTATCTAGAATGGGGGCTGGCTTATCCAGTACCTCACATCTTTGCCGCAGCCAGAACAGGATGTCCTCAACATGGACCCCCTCATTACGAAACATGATTGTAATAAACTTAACTGCTGGCTTCGTAAGAGGGACGACCATGTAGGGAATCCACAAGGGGGCTGTTTTTTAGGGTTTGATGCAATATCCAAAACCTATCCAAACTAGATACTGTTTTAAAGCTCACATCATAGTTCCCATTCCCCAGATGTATAAGCACAAAAATTTCAGATGAAAAAAATCTCACTGTACCCTTTAAAAGCTGCTTTGCAATGTATAATCTGTCAGGTGGGTTTTCCAGACCCCCTTTGTAAACTAGCCTAACCGCATGGGGCAGGCTCTCCTTTATTTTGAAACATTTCAGACAACCTAAACATCGGGTCTAGCCAACCTTTTTTTACAGGATCCTGCAAAGTCTGCTTGTCTGGACCTAGTCTCTGCATTGAGTCAATTTGTAAGCCCTGTGTATGTGCTGCAGTGTGCTCCTGAAGATCTACGTTGGAGCCCATCTCATTCTTATTTGCTTTCATTTCCTCTTTTAAGTCAACATGACGAGGTCCTGCCAGCACGTCCTTTGCTGGTATTTTGGAATACTCCTGACTATGATATCTTTTTACAGATTCATCCTCTGAATCTGGTGACCAAACTCTGTCTCTATCTTTTATCCAACCTGCCCCTTCTAGTGCACGGGCAGGCATCCAACTATCTTGCAACAGTTTCAGTTCATCATCCACTGTACTGGTGGATGGCTTCTGCAAATCAAGTATTACAGCCCCTTTTGAAGTTTTAATGGACTGCAAATTTTCTTCCACTGGCCATACTCCTTGTTTGCTGGTACTGTTTGTGAGGCCCAAGCAGTGTCTCGCTGGTCAAGGAGGCTTCCCACTACATATTTGTTCCTCTGGCTTTGGGCACTCAGCTGATGGCTGCATTTCACTGCCAGCCGGGGACATTTGATTTCTAGCGCCTCCAGCACCTTGGTGCTCGGTTACTCTTTCAGCTACCGCGTCACCACTCAGCTGATTTAGTGGTGAGTCATGCTGAACTTCTGTCACAGATGCAACTTTTACTACTGACAGCTCAGCTTGCAGAGCTAATCGCTGCCTTCTACAGTCATCCTCCAATTGTATCAACTTTTCCATTTTCTCCTTTTTACACATTATGTCAGTATCAATTTCAGAAGGAGTTTGTACCTTATCTTCATTGATAACATTCTCCACTATCTCAGACCAGTTCATCTCTGTTTCCATAAAACATACTGGAACATTATTTTTTGGGTTTTTATCTGTTACCAATTGTACATCCACTTCATGCACAGGAGAAATAGCATTCAACAGGGGTTCTTTGTCCTCCATCTCTCCTGCTTGCAGGCTTCCACCTCGACCTCGATCCACCTGGATGGACATCTTGCTGGCCAGAGATTCCCCAGAGGTATTTTTTGAGTTTTCTGCTATAGCAATATCATCCATCTGTTGCCTATTTTCTTCATTTTCCAGTAAATCTGTTTCCATTAAGTTGTCCTGCTCCTCCTCAGTGAGCTTCCTATCCACCATCTTGGACAATTCCGCAGACAAAAGGGTCCCCTCTGCTCACAGGAAGCAAGGCCCCCTGCCAGCAAGAGTAGGGGAATTTCCCTGGTGCCTTGGCCAGATTTCCCCCTATTCACTAAAATACCACCAACAGCTTAATCTGGTTCAGGATTAGTTGGCATTCATCTGTATCCCCTCCCCCCGTGTCATGCCTGAAAATAGGCAGAATTTGTCTAGTGCATGTACCTGGTCAACAAACACTAAATAAATAAACAAATAAAATGCAAGGAGTTTGTCAGAAGAGTTAAGTGAAATACACGTTTATGACTGAAATTTATTGGGATCGCTGCCTGCTGCTACAGAGCCAGGCCATGGGGAAGTGAGTGCATGGCACTCAAATGGAAAGCTGAAATGTGGCAGAGTTTGTTTTTCAGGCAGGTAGCGCTGGTGAGGCTAGATGTTTAACAGGCAGTGAGGATTGTGTCCGTGGGCTGCCCTACAGGGCAGCAGCGAGTGGGAGAGGCATTTTGGTGTTTTCCACTGCTGGTTGCAGCAATGCAGGTGAAGGGGAACATGGCCTGGTGTAGGAAGGTGGTCTACAAGAGAGAGAGGGAGGCGAGCATTGTGCAACAGGTCATGAGGTGCTACTGGTCACAAGCGAGGCCCCCCCGCTCCACGTGGGGCGAAATATTCAAATAAGCATGGGGCAGTTAAGGGAACATGAGGGGGAGTCAGTGGGCCCGGCATGCAGCCAAAATGGAGCAAGTTGTAGCAGACTGCATGGCGATGGTGTCTGACGTCATCACCACGTGGGCAGCTGATTGGGGATCACACGGCAGAATAGGAGTCAGCGGGGCTGTGGGGAGAGGAGCCTTGAATGGCTCATTTGATACAAAACCCAACATTTGAACAAAAACAGGAATAGAGGCACAAAACAATAAAAGCATTTCGTTGCATAGGGGGAACTTTCTGCTTCTAACTCGGGTAGCTACCCTGAGGCAAGAGTCAATAGAAGTGGCTATGGTTCAGGAATGGCACAGTTTTAGGAATGGAACTCGGGACACCTTTCGGCGAGAATGGCAGGGGCAGCACAGGCCCACAGCTCGAATGACGGATTTACTACAGGAGGTAGCAAGGGTGGGGGGGTACAAAAGCATCCAGAGCAACTGGATATGGGGATAAGTTGCTATAGGCACACAAGGAGGCACAAGGCACAGTGGTTTGTTTGCATGAGTAGGGCTACCGGATGCGCAGACAAAAACATTCAGGGCATCCAGAGCAATGGATTTGGGGGGCAGTTTCCAACAAGCGCAAAAAGGGGGTACAAGGCCCAGTGGAGTTTTGCATGAGTAGGGCTGTCGGATGTTTGGACAAAAACGAATAGCATCTGTGTTCTTCCTCCCCTTGAATACCACCCCCTCCCAATTCTTTCTTGTTATTGCAGAATCATGGCAGCATGGAAGACCAAGCCCAGCAAGGAGGAATGCTATCAGGCCATAATGGAGTTAGTGAGCAAGGCGAGCCATATGTTGGAGGTGGCCAACTCACCCAGCCCAGTGCATGGCATGAAGCAGAAGGGGAACAAGGAGAGAGGTAAAAAGGGGAATAAGCAGGTACCTTAGGTTCCAGCTGAGCCCCGGCCAGTGGAACCTATCCACCTGCCAATTGCCCCACTATCTCCACCTCTTCCTGCACCGGTGCCTGCTGCAGCACAGGTCCCTACTCCTGCTCCTGTACCTGAGCTGCCAGTGCCCGGTGGTCCGGCGCTTCCTATCCCGATATCACACCAGGCCCCAGTGGCAGTGCCGGTCATCATTCAGCCGGTGGTCCCACAGCTGGGGCCCAACTTACAGCCAAACAGCCATGAAGGTAATAAAGAAGTAACACTGGAAAGCAGTATAAGAGAATTTGTTGAGCAGATGTTAAAGTCGATGGGGGACAATGGGCTGGGGCAGTTAGAAAAAGCATTGGGAGAGATTAAGGGTACAGGGTGGGGGCAGGGGCAGTGGGAGGGACAAGTGGAGAAAAGGGTGTAGTGGCGGAGACTGGGGCACCCGGGTGTCCAGATCTGGGACCACATACCCCTGGCTACAAAAGAAAAGATCTGGAATGAGGAATTCGTAGACATATTTGCCTTGGCCAACGTAGACAATATGGATAAATATGAGGAGAAAGAGAGTTTTGAAAAGAAAGACATGGCTGTGGCTGCAGTGTTATTAGGAAAAAGGGAGGAAGGCAAGTCCTTAGAAGGTGAAACATGGGAAAATTGGTCCACGGGCTTAATGTACTACACAGCGATTGTTATAGAAAAAAGACCAAAGCTGGCAATGCCCCTGTTGACATATTCCCTTATTATAAAGAATGCCTATAAGAAGGGGGGGTCACAGCTGGCTGACATATGATGAGAAATTTAGGAAGAGTACGGCACATTTCTGGGATGTAAAGTGGGATATCAGGCAGATCGACCTGTGGCTAGAGATTTACACGTGGATGACCAACAATGAGCAGGAGGGGGTCAAAAAGGAGGAAATGGCCCAAAAAAGCCTGCTGGGGTTACAACAGGGCATCTTGTTCCTGGCCTAACTGTTGCTTCAGGCATATATGCTCAAAATGCGGGGGGCAGCCATCCAGCAACTAAATGCAGAAGTTACCAGCAGCCTTTGGGGTTCCTCCTAAGGAAATTTCGAGGCCAGCCATGGGGGAGGGGGGGACAAGGGTAGGGTCTTTGGGGGAGAAATGGGTCACACATACCAGAACTGGCAACAAGATAGTTAGTAAAAGGGCACATAGTTCATTTAGGTTGTCCAGCATGCCCATCAGGATAGAGGTCTTAAAGGTGTGGCTGAAAGATTATCCAGATAGGGCAGCAGTGGGCATGTTATGGGTTGGGTTTAAGGAAGGTTTTAACTTCACTTCAAGGGAACTAGGAAAGGGACTTGGCTGAAGAATCTTAAGTCAACCAAAGGGAAGGAGGCACTGTTAGTGGGGAAGATACAGAAGGAGACAGCAGCAGGGAGGGTAGAGGGCCCTTTTGGGTACCCACCATTGCCGAATTTGATAATCTCTCCACTGGACTTGGTGCCAAAGAAGCAACCGGGGGAGTATCAGGTGATTCATCACTTGTTGTACCCAAAGGGGGACTCAGTCAATGATCACATTGGGAAGTAAAATAGCAGGGTGACATATGCAACATCGGAAGAGACAGTCAGACTGATCCGGCCACACAGGGGGCATGGTATGTCAAGACTGACATTGACATGGCTTTTTGCCTGTTGCCAATCTGACCAGAGGATTGCAATCTGTTAGGATTTCAGGTGGGGAGGAGTACTATTTTGATAAGGCCATGCCCATGGGTTGTTCGGTGGCTTGTGCCACATTTGAAATGTTCAGCACGTGACTGTAATGGGCCTTTCAGAACAGGTATGGGTACCTGACGACGGTACATTATCTGGATGACTTCCTGTTCATTGGGGTGGGGGTGGGACCAGACTGAAAGGATGTTGCAGGACTTTGAAAGGATGTGCGGGGAAATAGGAGTCCCATTGTCACTGGACAAGATGGAAGGGCCTAACCAAACAATAGAGTTTCTGGGCATTGAGATAGACACAGCAGGTGAGCTATTTAATTTACCAGAGGGAAAAGTGAAGAAGTTGGGATCCTTACTGGGGCAGTCAAGTCAAAGAAGAGAGTTCAGTTGTGGCAGGTGCAACAATTGTTGGGGCACCAGAACTTTGCCTGTAGTGTCATTGCCCCAGGGCGCAGATTTACACGGCATTTGGCCTGGGCAACCTGTGGGGCCTCAATGTCACATCATTAGGTAGATATTAGTAGGGGAACTAGGGAGGACTTGGTGATCTGGAAGAGTTTTCTCAGTACCTACAATGGAAAGACATTCTGGCAAGAGGAATGGGTTTTTAACACCGATCTGCAGCTTTACACGGACGCGGCAGGGGGGATAGGCATGGGAGTGTATTTTCGAGGAAAGTGGTTTGCCAAGGCATGACCCAAGGAGTGGGGTTGAGCAGGAGTAACAAAGGATATAATCTTTTTAGAAATGTTTCCCATTTGGGTAGCCACGGAGGTCTGGGGAGAGTAACTCAGAAATAGGCAGGTCACTTTTTGGAGTGATAACAGGACGGTAGTGGATATACTCAATAAGAGGGAGGCAATGTCGAAGAGGGTCATGAGGGTGTTGAGGAAGCTAGTTTTAAGGGAACTGGCCTTGAACCTGTCCTTTAGGGCCAGACACATTAATGGTATGGACAATGTGATAGCTGACTGCCTCTCCCCCCGCAGATAGACAAGTTTCGGGCCATTGCTCCAAGAGCGGAGACCAGACAGACAACTGCTACGGGCTATGTCTGGAAGATTGGATTGAGGGAGCTGAGCAGTTATTCTGCAACTCCTGGTCCCCCAGGACCCTGAGAGCATATGACACCTTTTGGAGGGCTTTCCAGGCTTTTCGATAACTGAATGGCTACCAGGTAAGTGGGAAGATCACGAGGGAAAAGGTAGCAAAATTCATAGTGACAGGATGGAGGCAGAAGATGGCACAGGCAACAATGGGGTGCATTTCGCGGCAACAGGGCAGTTATGCCCTCTGAAGGGATGGGAGGACCCAACAATTAGTACAGCAAATGATGCAGGATTGGTTACAAGGGTCTGGAAAGGCTCAAGATAGGCAGAGGCCTCTAATGGAGAAGTTGACTGAGAAACTCATAAGAGTTATGCTCCTGGTGTGCACCTCCAGTAGTGAGGAGTCATTGTTTAGGGCACTATATAGCACAATGTATAGCGGGTCTTTCAGAGTCAGCGAGGTGGCAGGACATGGCAGGAAGGACTTCTCCACTGGTCTATGTTGGGAGGACATAGTATGGTGGGTAGAAGGGATATCAGTGATGGTGAGGAGATCCAAGACAGATCAAACTGGACAGGGGGCCAGAGTGCTGTTCAGATGGCACCAGAAGATGACCATTTGTTCAGTAGGGCTCTCCACACGTACGCAGCTGGGCACCCAAAAGGAGGGAGCCCTTTGATATTTCTACATGGGGATGGGGCCCCAGTGATGGCGTACCAAGTGATGGTGGTGTTACAAAAGGGACTGGCATTTATAGGTGAAAAACCTGAAGGGTATTCATCTCACTTATTCAGGATTGGGGTGGCATCCATGATGGAGCACAAGCAGTCACACCAGGGGATATCAAACAGAAGGGAAGATAGGTTTCAAACTGTTATAAGAAATACGTCCACAGTTTGATGCACTAGCAATAATCTTGTCTTCTTTCCTCCCAATAGCAGGTACAGTACGGAGAGAAATGATCACTTGCAGTGTAAGACATTGGGAACGGGGGGTTACCTGACAGATGGGGAAGGAAAAATATGAGTTTAAGGTATTAATTTGGTCTCTGTTTATGATTTCCCCAGGGTGGTCACAGATGTTGGAGGCGTGGATATGTGGGCACTCATTTCTTCATTGGGTGGAAAAACAGGCATCCAGGAGGCTTGGGGGAGGCAGCTGTACCTGGATATCAATATGATCAAGTTAACCTGGACATGCCAGCGGGGCATGAAGTGGGCACAGCTGCTGCCAACATTGAGGGAAATCAGGAAGGAGCACAGGTGGCCAAATTTGATTGTGATCCATTTGGGGGGAAATGACCTCAGGACCAGGCCTTGACTGGACATATTTTATCAAATCAAGAAGAATGTGCAGAAAATAAAGGAATGGTGGCCAGAGGTTACTCTGGTCTGGTCAGGCATTACACCAAGGAGGGTATGGCAGCACGCATTTGACCACAAGGCCCTAGATATGGCCTGAAAGTGCATGAATGCGAGGGTAGGAAGGTTGTTTGACAGCATAGGGGGCCGAGTCATACATAATGGGGTACTGGAGTATGCTGACGAATATTACAGGGGAGATGGGGTACATCTATCAGGTTTAGGGTTGGCAATGTTTAATTCTGAGATTGCCGATGTCATACAGCCCTGGTTGCAGGAAACTGGGGATGTTTGAAGTAAAAGGGGGGAAGTCCACCATCCATCGCAGGCTGGAGGTGGACTAATAGAAAATAAGGGAGGGAGGAGGACAAGAAAAAGGGGGGAATAAAAGGGGAAAAACAAAAATGTGACATAACACAACTCAGCAAGAAGCAGGGGTATGGTGTGTATGTTTGTAACCCTTCAAATGAAGGAGGAAGAAGAAGGACCCCCCCCCCACCATGATGCACATCTGGGGGGGAGAAGAAATAAAGGAAATCAATATAAAGTTGTAGAAAAATTTATGAATTGAGAAATGAATGGGAATGTACAAAAATGGAAAATGTAAAAACTGTCAATGATGGAATTTCATGGATCTGTATAACAGAATTTAAAATGGATTTGATAAAACGATTAAGTAAATTAATTGCCAAAACTGAGCACCCACACAGAACTTGTCCATGTTATTGTGGGGTGCTTTACTGGAGGACAAAGCAGGTTCATTACAAATTCTGGTCAGAGCCAATATGGCTGAGGAAAGCTTTTAGGAGTGGCAAGAGTGCTGAAAAAAGAACATGCAGTGCTCTCGCTGCACCGGAGTCAGTCTGCCACCTACTGAAGGATGCAACATAGTTGAAGCAGCTACAGCAAGAGAAGGTGGGGGTGTGACTGATGTCTGTATAAGACACTCATCAAATCACACCTGGAATACTGCATCCAGTTCTGAAGGTCCCATCTGAGTAAAAAACATAGACAAGGTAAAGATGGTGCAGTGGAGGGCAATTACAATGGTGCAGGGCATCTGGGATAAGACCTATGAGGAAAGATTAACCAAGTCAATATTTACAATATATTTTTTTTTATTTGAATAAGGCATTTAAATAATTTTGAATATTGAATTTTTACAAGATATGTCAATTGAGATTCAATATATGCTATAACGAATCTCCACTGGCATATCCTGTAAAATATCACTTACAGTGGGGTCATGCTTTTACCCATTATTTCTAATGAATTTGCACAATGCAGATCTGCTGCGAGGCAGTTTCAATGTGGTCTTCCTTTTACACAGTATTACAATGTGTTTTCCTAGAATATGCCTGCTGATTGGTATATATTGAATTAAAAGAAAACACAGATTGCACGTACCCCAATAATGCAAGGCATCATGGGAAGCATATGCAAATGCACGTGAATTAATTTGGACTGGCTCAACTTTAAGCAGGATTGTATGGTGCTAGTAGGCCTCACAATACAATCAGCAAAGGCTGAGAACAGCAGACACAGACACATGTTTCATCCTCATTTGGACTCATCAGTGTGCCGTATCTGTACCTCAGCCCAGGGAGAGATAGCCAGGGCTACACATGTTTGTGTCTGCTGTTCTCAGCCTTTACTGATTGTATTGTGAGGCATACTGGCACCATACAATTCTGCTTAAAGTTGAGTCAGTCCAATTTAATTCATGGGCATTTGCATATGCTTCCTGTGATGCTTTGCATTATTGGGGTATGTCCAATTTGTGTTTTCTTTAAAATTTGGCTGTATGGTCAGTATCCTCTAGGATAACCCTTGCCCCAGTGCATTTGCTCTGGGGTTCTTCTGTTATAGTGTATTAAGCCTGGATAGTTCACAGAAGATGCGGCATCTTATTTTTGGTGGGGCTCTAAATCTTCACAATATTGTGCTGCATTGTGTAAAATCAGAACATGCTGAAAACAATATTTCACCTCTGGACTAGGCTACCCTGAATAAATGCGTTATAAAGATGGTAAAATCATGACCACACTGAAAACAGGATATTAGATCTAATCTGGGACATCCTAGTAAATACAGGGCAAAAAATGTATAAAATGAAGATCCCTATGAGAATGAGATGTAGCATTTCGATTGTGCTATCCAGGATACAAAATATAGGAAAAGAAAGATTTAAAGGAACTCTACTTCAATATGAGCAGACTTGATAGACCAAATGGCCTTCTTCTGCTGGCTTCTTCGTATGTTCATATGTCCGTATGTACTATAAACTGCACTTCTATACAGATTTTATTGTATAAAAAAAGGAGTTGGGGTAATCTCTCCAGTTGGAGGCCATTAAGCCTTCTTAATACTGACTTGAAGGTATTGATGAAGATTTTTTAATTCCAGGTTGTTGACAGTGGCCCCTATATTGATCTCTTTACACCAATCCTGTTCGGTCCTGGGTAGATCTATCTGCTCCAACCTCCTCTTACTTAGGGAATTGGTCGGACTTGGTAAAGCCGATACTATCAAAGGGTTTCTTATGTCTTTTGATCAGGAAAGGGCATTCAATCGGGTTCCACATTCCTATTTATTTCATGTTTTGAGGTCCTATGGTATTCTGGACCGTTTTGTCACTTGCCCTACACACTGCTTTATGACCATGATTATACTGTTCCTTTGGCAAATGGATATCTTGGATCCTATATCCCTATTCGAAGGGAGGTGCGGCAGGGGTGCCCTTTGAGCCCCTTGCTTTATGTCTTTAGTTTGGATCCCCTATTGAGGATAATTGCTCAAGATGCTTAGATTACTGGTGTTGCCCCCCCCCCATGGTTCCCTTTCTGCTAAGGTTTCCGCATATGCTGATGATGTCTGTGTGATAGTTTCTGATGTGCCCTCTGATGTAAGGGTATTGCATCATTTTTCCATATAGTCTGATGTTGCTGGTACCTCCCTTAATAAATTTTAAAGTTTCTTGTACCCCTTACATAATTTTGTCCCTAAGTTCACGGATTTGCAAGGTATTCCTGTATTACTCAGACCAGTTCGGATTTTGGGCATTGTTTTGGCAAGGGAGATAACGCACTACTTAATTGGGCAGCCAGGATAGATCTGGCTAAGCCTAAGGTTGCATTGTGGAAGTCCTGGCAACAAACTAAACATAAGAAAGTTTCCATTATTAAAACATTGCTCCTCCCCCAGTTTTTATACCTTAGTTCTGGTATACCCTATTCCCTCTGCTTTGGAACCTACTTTACTTGGGGTTTTTTTTTCAGGTTATTTGGGGTAGCCGTTTAAATCCCATTAAAAGGGATGTCTTGTATTTGCCTATTGCACAAGGTGGGTTGAACTGTATAAATCCTATTACTTTTTATTACAGTGATTTTTTCCACAGGAACTTGATTGATCTTTGCTGTCCTCAGTCTCTGTTATGGGTACTTTATGCGGATCTGTGGCTACCTAGATTGTTTTCTTGTTGGATGCTGCCAGATAGGCAGACATTGTGCACTGTTTCCTTCTCTGTTTATTTAAGGCCTGACATTACAAAGCTTAATAAATGGAAGCTACTTCCAGACCAAGTTTTCACTAGAAGTAGTAAGTATCTTTATGGTGTTTTGCAAACTCAGGCACATGCTATTGTCCCTGTATTTCAGGATATTCCGGATTGTTATTCTGAATATCTTCATAAAGGACTAGTGGATAAATTGATACCGCTTCAATTGTGGGATGTATTGTGGCTTAGTAGTCATGGTCGGCTGAATGTTAAGGATAATTCTAAACATAAAATTGTCTCTGAACGGATGTGCCCTAGGGATACGTGTGGAGCTCAGGAAAAAACGATGACCCATTTTTTTCTCTCATGTCCTTATGCACAAGCCTTTTGGGCGACCCTTGCTGACCGAAGGGGACAGGCCTTTTGGCGCACTATTACTTATGTAGAGATTGTGGGGGGTTTCTTATTATGTCATACGCCAATGGATGCTGGTGTATTACGTCTTTTGTTTGCTATATTTAAATTCCATTTGTGGCAGGTCAACTTACACTGAGGCAGGTTTATCAGTCTCCTTCTCAAGTACTTGAACGGGTTGAAGAAGATCTACTTTCACACTGTAGTACAGAGCAAAAATGTTTGTCTAAAGCAACGTGGCTTATTAGGTGGCAGGAGGTACCATTTTTGAAGGACAAAATTGGATGAATTTTATTTTTTTTTTGCTCATACACTGTATAGCACTTATTTTCATATGTTGATTTCTGTATAGTTTATGTTCCTGGTTCCTTTAGCCTTATTGCTCTGATGATGTACTACTGTTGTTTTTTTTTTTTCTCTCCCTATTGTTCATTTTGTATTTTCCAATGCTTGGTTGGTCTTATTGTTGTTCTCTGTTATCAATAAAACCTTCCCCTACTCTTTTCAATAAGTGCCATGGGTTCTTTAACATCCACCTGAACTACCACCAATCTAGGCAGATGGGACCTCGGTTTAACGTCTCATCTGAAAGACGGCACCTCAGAGGTGCAGCACCCCTCTCATGCTGCACTACAGTGTCAGTACTGGGATATTAACTCAAGTGCCAGATGTGGGAACTGAACCCACAGCCCTCTGATCTCCCGGCCTCAGAGGCGAGTGTGCTACCTACTGAGCCAATGACATGGCATTTCTAGTGAAAACCATTAGCTTTTATAGTACATTTACCCCATACACTACTAAAGCTAATGGATGGGCAACAGACAATAACCACGCTGAAATAGCATCTCACAGTTTCCATGACAACTAAACCTCTTGCGCTGTGCTCTCGAGGTTTACCTAGTTGTCATGGAAACCACTCATTGTGATTACATCATGGTTATTGCCTGTTGCCCATCCATTATCCTTTATATAACGTATTAGATTGCAGCATTTATTTTGAATGTTGTGGCCATAAGGATGGTGTGTACAGTGTGTGTGTGTGTGTGTGTGTGTGTGTGTTTTCTGTATATAATAAACTATGTCTGAGACAGTGCTTATCAGATAGGTATTAAGAGGCTAAAAAAAGCATTGAATCTCAACTGGCAAATGCTGTAAAATATCATTTACAGTGTGGTCATGCTTTACCCATTATTTCTAATGAATTTGCACAATGCAGATCTGCTGAAAGGCAGTTTCAGTGCAGTCTTCCTTTTACACATTTTTACAATGTGTTTTCCTAGAACATACTTATTAATTGCTATATACTGTATTTAGCCAGGATAGTACACAGAAGATGTGGCATTTTATTTTCAGTGGGGCTCTACATATACACAATATTATGATGCATTGCATAAAATCGGAAGATGCTGAAAAGAATATTTTACATCTGGACTAGGCTACCCTGAATAAATACATTATAAAAATGGTAAAATCATAACCTCACTGAAAACAAGATATTGCATTTCATCTGGGACATCCTGAGTAAATACAATGCAAAAATGTGTAAAATGAAGATCCCTATGAGAATGAGATGTAGTCTCTCCCATGCTATTCAGGATACAAAGTTTAGGATAAGAAATATAGTATTTAAAGGAAATCTACTGAACATTGAACTTCACTGTGTTCCACATAACCAAAGCTGACATAAACAGTTTCTTTATTGTTTTATGACATATTAGATTGCAGTATTTATTTTGAATGTTGTGGCCACAAAGATGGCTGGTGTGTGTGTGTGTGTTTGCTGCATATAACAACTATGTCTGAGACAGTGCTTATCAGATAGTGTCTTAAGTGGTTAAAACACAGTGTAAATCTTGGGCATTCCTTGCTGAGAATGGGTGACATTTATGAGGTATAAATCTTTTTTGAAAGAGAATACCTGTCCAGCTTAAGCAAGTAGCAAGAAAATGCTTAAATGCTAAGTATTGAAATGTCCAAGTTGTTAAATTTCTAAGGGGGTAAAGACATTTCCAGTTTAATAGGCAAACAATATTTAAGAAGCTGTTTTATTCTCCTAATGGCCATCTGATAAGCAGCTGCGAGTTCTGTCTGCAACACTGGAAACAGAAAGAAGGGATTATTTAACTGTCATGGTGATTTGCAGTAATGGAAGGATACACGGAAAACTCCTAAAAGATGTGTTTCATGGAAACACCTTTTTTCAAGGGAAAGCAGGATGGCTGTAGGCTCCGCCCACAGCAATAAAAAGGGAAGGCAGAAGCAGGAGTACTAACGTACCAAGGCACTTATTGCCCTATGAATCAAAACTGGCAACAACATCACTTATTTAGCTTTGCCAACAAGCATGGCGTCCGTGCACTTGAACAAGATAAGCAATATTAAGAGCACAGTACAGCATACTACAGGAGCAGCACTCCATCACTGTGAACAAAAGGAAAATGTTCCAAATTGTGATATCTTGACTGGGTATTTAACACAAACTAAGATTTAGCATTCTGCCACAGATGTTAAAATAACTAAACAAGAGGACTGAAATAATCATGCTGCACTCTGCTGGATATGTGCGAATGCTTCTTTTTGTACTCTGGTTGACTTGATTGGCACTATATTGACAGTGCAAGGGTGGTGGAGCTGAGATTGACACTGTGGACCATGGGACCATGTTGCTGGATCACCTGTGGCTACTCTGCGGACTGTCAGGGACAGTCCTCAGATGGTTCCACTCTTTTCTCACAGGCAGAAGTAAAAGGGTAGTTTCAGGGATCTTCTCTTCTGCTCCCTTTGCTCTGTCCTGTGGGGTGCCGCAAGGCTCTGTGCTTTCTCCCATGTTGTATATGCTGCCGTTGGGAGACATTATAAGGCGTTATGGGCTGAGTTTTCACTGCTACGCAGATGATATTCAGCTCTATATGTCCTTTGTACCCAAACAAAATGAAGCAGTGTCGGTTTTTAACAACTGCCTCGCTGAGATTCAGGACTGGATGAGTGCGAACTGGTTGAAGTTAAATCTGGATAAGACTGAGGTGTTGGTTGTGGACCCGGGTCATTATGTAATGAAGTTGACTCCTGGGGTCCCCTCTGGTCTTTTATTAAGGGATACCCAGTTGAGACCTTCTGAACAGGTGTGAAATCTGGGTGTAATCTTTGACAGTGCACTGACGCTGAAGACACAGGTAACGACCACTGTCAAGTCATCCTTTTACCATCTGAGGAATATCGCCCAGATAAAACACCTTGTTCCGCATGATGACCTTCCTGTTTTGGTCCACGCTTTTGTTTCTTCTCGCCTTGATTATTGTAATGCTCTATATCTAGGGTTGTGGGGGTGGATCTCCATTGCCTGCAGCTGGTGCAGAATGCGGCAGCCAGGTTGTTGACTGGGTTATCAAGAACTTGCCATATCACACCTGTGTTGCACGAACTGCACTGGCTGCCAGTGCGGTGGAGAATCACCTTCAAGGTCGCGTTGCTGACCTATAAGACCCTACATGGTCAGGGACCGGGCTACCTGCAAGATCTCCTTTGTCCCTACCACCCTCTCCGCCCACTTCGCTCCACTGGCGAGGGATTGCTAGAGATTCCCAGGGTTCGTCTTCAATCATCTGGGGCAAGGGCTTTTTCTTTTATGGCCCCGACCCTGTGAAATTCTCGACCTCGTCAGATTAGAGACTGCCTGTCCATGGAATCATTTAGGAGGTCTCTGAAAAGCCACTTATTTACACTAGCATTCGGATAGATTATTTTATGGTCATTTTATTGTTTTATGTTATTATTTATTATTGTTGATGTTTTATTCTTGTTACAGTATGTACCAGCGCTTTGATTTATTGAAAAGCACTTTATAAATAAAATTTTGATTGATTGATTGAGATGGATGATGTATGGGTTTAATTATATCAAAAATTGGTGATAGGTGGCAGTGGTTGCTGGGATGGGAAGTTGACATGCTTCTTCTGCAGGATGTCCCAAACCAGTGAGCATTCACCTACTCCCTTCCCATGTGGGGAAGAAGGAGGAGGAAGCCCAACCAGCAGATGATTAGCCTGCATCTTTAGATGTGCAATGTGATGTGATCTATGATTACACAACAAGGATTGGTAAGTAGAGGAATTATACTACTGTGTGTGGGGCTCAACGCACCACTAAAGCATTCATCCACCATACTGTACCTGTGACTATTATACAGTACACTGATTTTTTCCAACAAACAAAGACGTTGGCCCTCTTCAACTTGTCTTTGGTGCCTGAATTGGATTGCCTTTACTGTTCCGAGACTTTTAATCTGAACAGAACTCAACCAGCCTAGTGTCTGAATGGGTAGTGACCAAATCTAATATAACTGTTATCACCCATGAAACTGTAGCAATTTTCTTTACAGTAACACCAGTAATACCCGAGGGTTTGGGCAACTGACTATCATCATTTTTATTTGTAATACCCTTACCAGACACTGAAGCTGGAGCAGGGACCAAATAAACAGTATATACACTACTAGCCAGAAACTTAGTACATGCTGGCATACCTGTTGGTTTAACTATTTTTTTCATTTCATTTGGCTTGTGTTTCCTCAGTGCTTGGTGCAATCAATTTTATTACAACAATAATTAATGTAAAACCCTTGCAGTATCTCAATATCAAACCCTACCCTTTATTTAATCCTCAGTAATTACTGCTGCTGTATTTGTATCCCTGCCAACTTCAGCTGCCGGAATTACGATACTAATAACAGACTGAAATCTTAGTACAACTTTCTTTTATCCTTTTGTTGGGGAGAACCAGTTTTATACTGACATGAGTTTTGATTCTTTGGGTACCAGGATTTGGAAATATATGCTATATTGTAGCTTACTAAAACAGAGAAACATATTTGGATACATGGGAATAGTATGAGCCGTAAAAGCTACTGGCTTACTGTGGTTTATTGTTTGAGCCCAATACATATTCAGAGTAGGAACAGTACAGACGTCTACATATGATCATTTTAAACTCTGCAAACGTAATTGTTACCATTCTAACACAAGTAAAAGTGTTAAGCTGATGAACCACTTTACATGGCTGGCCCATTACATGTGAAACCCCACTGCTCTGAGCCCTAGTATTTATTGTTTTATTTAAAGTCAATGTATTAACCAACTCTACACTAGATTTTATTCTTTATGACATATACTATGTAGTTGCCCACTTTCACTAGGACTTGTCAATAGGGGGAGTGTTTGTTATTGTGTGTGTGTGGAGGGGGGGTTGTTCACTGATTCCTCCTGATCACAGGATTTACATTAAGCAGAACCTGAACAAAAATTCACTTTGGGGTGGTGTTTGTGGGTGGTAATTTCACATTTTTCCCACAGAATTTTCTAGGGCTAGCAGGAACACCACAGTGCTCTTCAGATTATCCAGATGCTTACAGTTTATGAAATACAGTTTCATTGATTGGATCCCTAAACTCACTAAATACTGCTTTTTATTATCCGAGTAGCATTTGCAGAAAAATTAGAAGTTCTCTCAGTTAAGTTAACTTCAACTAATGTAGGATGACTCCATGGCTGCCCTCCCCATCACATACTGAGGAACCAGCACTCAAAAAAGCTCAGATTTCACTCCAATAGTGAGAAAGGATGGAAGTGAACCCCAATGTGAAGGTAAATTAAAAGTGATTTAATGACTAGCCTTAACATAGAGAATACTGGATGGGAAACTATGAAGAACCAGTGTGTTCTGCCACAGAGGGGTTCTGATTCCCTCTGACCTCGAGAGCAAAGCTCTCGAGGTCTATGGGAATCAGAATCCCTGAGGTGGAAAAACACACTGGTTGTGCATAGAGTTACTCATCCTGTATTTTTTATAGTGTATAGTACTGCGTGAAACATGTGTTTTGTAAGTTCTTTTGCTTTCAAAATGAAACTGACTCATGCAGTCTCTAGAGGTTTTAGAATGCTGTTCTACCACAGTAGGGTAATACAGCATTCCATGACCTTGGAACTGTGGTAGAGCAACATTTTGAAAGGGTTGAAATTCTATACAGAACAACACTCCACTATACACTATAATTTTATACAGAATAATACATGAGGAGGTTTGTATAATGAGAATTACACATACACCCGAGGTGTGGGATGCTACACAAACCCCGAGGGCGAAGCGCAAGGGATTTATAAAAGCACCCCGCACTGAAGATGTGTGTCAAATTAAATTTTACATACTCCCCCATGTTTTGTTCTATATAAAATAGTTGGGTACTGTTTCCTCACCTTGAAAACACTACCCAGCAATCATAAAAAAACAGTATAGCAAGTAGTTCTGGGTAGTGCTAGTTCAATAGTATGCGCATGCGTGGAGCGAGGGAAACCTAGCATGTGTTCAACATTATAACCAACTGGTTATAACAGTGAACTATAACCTGGTTTTCCAGTGGAAGAAAATGCTCCCTACTTATTATATATAAAATTATGCCCGGAGAATGTGTATAACAAGAATTTCATACACACCCGATGTGTTGGATGCAATATAAACCCCAACAGCGAAGCTCAAATGGTTTATAATGGCATCCCAGACCTAGGGTGTGTATAAAATTCAAGTTTTAAACAGTCTCCCAGGCTTTGTTGCATGTAATTGCAGGGATCTGTTTTTTCACCAGTGGCAGTGCTACTTCTGGCGAATGGCTGGGTTGCGGTTTCTTATCCATGGAGAAAATACCTTTATTATTATATGGCTTCTAATCATTTTTCTTTAGATAATAGTAATGAATACAGTTAATAAAGCATTTTTAAAGAAAAATGATTAGAAGCCATATAAAATAATAATAATTTCATGATAGTACAGTTATAAGAAATCCTAAAGGTATTTTCATAAATTCACACTATAAACCTGTTACTGTATAAAGTTCCACGTATAAAAGTACTTAGTCACTGTGGATCAGAGATATAGAGTCAATATCTGTGGCGATATACACTGTACCTTTAACGGAACCAGGAAGTCCCCTGAAACAAAAAGCCCCTTTGGTTTTGAAACAACATGTCCAGACATGTACATACAGCATGTAAATACAGAAAGGGCTCAGTCAGGTGACCCCACCAAAAGATATGAAAACTTCTTCACTGAGTTCACTTCTGCTCAGTCTAGTAGAGTTCAGTCTTGAGAGTGAAGGAGAGAGGTGCTACTGTAGACAAGCTGTTGAATGCAGATGAGAAGGGTCTTAGGAGCTAGGGCTGTACATGGGCTGAATAGTATTTTCCGAATACCACAAATAGTAGGCTTCCCGAATATTCAGATGCATTTTCCGAATAGTTCACTATTTGGCCACTATTCGGGAACTACTATTCGGTGAGATTTCCAAGTCTCACAGAGCTTTGTTGGCCAATCAAAAACTGTTTCTTGAGCTCAAAGGCAAGCACAACATGTGACTTCCTCACTCTGAGCTGGTAGAAGACAGGAGACAGTGGTTTCTGAGAGCTGCTCTGCAGTACTTTTGAGACCTTAAACTTGCTAAAAAAGAAATAGATTTTTGCTTCACAGGCTTTTTTGGGTCAGTATAGTTTTTTTGATCAGTGTCAGAAAAGCTATGTTTGGCTTTCTGACAGGTATTTTGTCCTTCTTGCTGTACTCAGTTACAGGGACTTGGAGGGCTGTCTGCTAACACCCCTTCTCTGCTGCTGTCTGACATAGCTCCAGTGTGATTTTTTTGGGTGGAGCACATTTTATTTTTGTGTTTTTTTGTTTTTTTTTGCCGTTGTCTGGTTCTAGGCTTGGTTCCCTGCATGACTGATGAGGGTGTCTGCTAACTCCCCCTCCTGCAGGTCACTGCTTATAATTTGCTATATATGTGCATAATATTTGATTTGTGATGCTTCACCCTGCATGTGCATGCTTAATATGTTTTTTCATGAGGCAGGGTCACACGTGTGCACAGCTGTGTGCACACAGATTTTGAAATAAACTTCTTCAGTTCTAAGCCAGTCAGGCTTGACTCACTGAATTAGTATTGTTAGTCTCCTATGGTTCTGGGGATAGATCCCTGTACACATGAGAAGGAGAAGAAGAAGAAGAAGAAGAAGAAGAAGAATCAGCATTTATGTAGTGCTTTTCATAAACAGTGTATCCCAAAGTGCTTTACAAGCAATGCTAGACTGGTAGTGAAGTGACTGAATGTGTGGTGGCGGCCATATCACACATCATCACCCACACACAGCCTGGATAATTGCATGAACTGGTTTATAGGAAGGGGAATGTTGGCCAGGATACCGGGAATGTTCGCTACTCTTTGCGAAGAGTGCCCTCAGTTCTTTTACTTCCACCTGGACACCAACCAGGACAACACCAGGATGGGCAGAAGGGACCTTGATTTAACACCTCAACTGAAGGATGGCACACCACAGCAGTACAGCACCCCCCAATACTGCATTCAGATGCCAGCAATTTTTAGGTGCAAGTCCAATCCCAGTGTGGGACAAGAACCCACGACCTTCAGGTCCAGAGATGGATATGCTACCAACTGAGCCACGCTGACACGACAGCTGACCCCCCCACTTCTACAGCCCACTGCACACAATTAAGTTGTGCTTGTGAAATATACCCACCTGTGAGTCTGTGCCGTGTGTGTGTGCACAGTTGTGCACATGCATTTTTTTTGTTTGTTTATTGTTGTTTTGTTAATTAAACCATTGCACTTAGTCGGGCAGGCTTGTCTCACTGAGTTAACTGTATGTCATCTGTCTGTTCCTTGCTCTGGTCCATGTTTGACTAAATAGGTTGCCCTTCTCTTCCCCTTCTCAGTAGCAGTGTTTTTCTTTACTGCTCCTTTTTTGTGGTGCAGTATAACTGGAAAGGTTGGTGTATTACTGTAGTTCCACAAGCACTAAGTAATGCATCACACACACACACAGGTACTGCGTGGTAATAGTTTGTATTTTACCCAGTAACCACTAGTGACCTGATCCATCATGTCTTTAGCAATCTTGCAAACATGCTTGGTCCAGTCCCAGCAAAGCATCTGCACTGCTGGCCCCAAGTGGTAAGGGACAGGATGATAGACCACAAACATTCAGTACATCCACACAATTACTGCTAGTGTTGTCCCTGGGCTGCCAAACCCCTAAACAATCAATGTAGAACAGTACCGTAGGAAGGGTGGGGAGGGTGGGGCACCAGCCGGGCAGATACATCTGAGGGTGCAGCAACTTTCCCATCAAGTTCCAACCTCAGTTTAAAAAACAAAAAAAACGGTGCTTAAAAAATAAATAAATAAATAAAATTCTAACTTCTGCCAGCAGGCGCATCCCAGCAGAAGTGTCACATGGTCAGCGCTCTCTGTCTGGAAAAGGTCACATGTGGTAACAGAGAGACAGTATTTAAGGAAGGGGCGCGGGAGTCTCCCGGAGTTAATGAGAGAGGAGAGCGAGACGACGGACATTTACATAGAGTCAGAGAGAGAGAGTCTGAGAGAGAGAGAGAGAGAGACGACGAGAATGAACGAGAAAATAAAAAGTTTAGTGTATGTAATGTACTACTACTAGTGTGTACTAGACTACCACTACTCTGTACTACATTAGGCAAGGCACTTAGGCAGACAGACAGCGACAGTTGAGTGAGAGAGAGTCCGTCCAGTCAGTGAGTAAGTGAGACGATGTGGCAGACAGACAGAGACAGTTGAGTGAGAGAGAGTCCGTCCACTCGGTCCAGTTAGTGAGTAAGTGAGATGATGTTGGCAGTGATGGTGCGCGCCGCGGTATATGTCTTCTTCAGCTGGCACCGAAACCCCGCGCGGACGCGGTCGTCGCCATTAAGTTCAGTCAAGTTATCCCCCCCTGCAACCGCGCAGTCCCCCTCAAAGAATCTTCAATTCTTCATTAGTTCAACTGAATAAATATAGTAGGTCCCCGTCCAGACCAGTGTTTGGCATAACTATAGCTCCCTCCGGTGGCTGATTAAAGGCATTTAAAACATTTGCCAAAATACAGTGCATTTTTGTACATCTAGATCTGTAGATCAAGACGGGCGTTCAGGGTTTTATTGCAAATTAATGTGCGGCTGTGCCCCTCGTTTAATACTAAATGTATGTGAGAAATGTCAAGTTACCTCCGGTGTTTGATTGTAATGGTCGTTTGTGCTGCTTTTTTATATTCCACCATAAATTGCTTTTCAACAAGGCTTGTTTAATCAAGTACTGTTGTACTCTGAATTCTGAAATATTAGGATTTCTCAAGCAAATGCCGACCAAAAATAATGCCATAATAAAAAATAATCCTAATAATATAAACAATTAGTTATATATGGCATAGTAATTTATTTAGTTCCAGACTACACATCTAGCACATACATGTTCAATTTGAAAAAAAAAAACTGGTGTAATGATCAAAACGTCCCTGTCACAATCAAATGATCCCAAATTTGGAATAGCAGCATTACTTTTGAAAGATGTCGTTCCCAATAAGAGCACTCTTAACGGACAGAAAGTCCCCATGAGCATGTTGACATACGGAAATAACCAGGGACCTTTGATTAATGTCCCTGTGATCTAAATATTGCCATGTATGCTGGGACAAAGAAAATTAAATGACAATGTTTTAACAGCTTTAAATTATGAATTCACCGAGTTGGAAACACAGTTTGATTGCATGCAGTTACATGGGCAAAAAGAAAAAAAAAAAAATCATTTCTTTGTTTTTATTCATTTTGACCGATCACTGGAAAATCTATAAATCATTTAGCTGACATTTGACCATAAATGTCTTATTAAAAAGTCACTGCTATCCACGCAGAAGGACCAGGAATTAACTGAGTAGGATGTATTGTGCAAAACATTATTAATCACTACATACAAGGATTTCATATGGTTCCAAATTAAAAATTCCAGAATTGGCTGTGCATTAAAAAGAAAGTCTGAAATATATATATTTTTTTCTTATAAAATTATTCCAACAGCAGGTGTCCTCTTCCCCATACAGTTTTTAAAAATACATAGTATTCAGCTTTATGGTATTTAATGGAGAACGTCTTTTGACATTCTACTTGCCTTTTCCAGGTTTTAAAGTAATTTTTTTTTTCAACTTATCCATAACATTTGTCAAAAAGCTGCAGATGTGTTTGACTTCACAATGCACACTTTGTGATACTACTATGGTTTGTGACAGCATTGCCACACGCACAGTAAAATCCTGAGGTTAGTTGTAGAGACACATTTTGCAAGTTGTAACACTAACAGTTAGTGAAACAACTTACTAATATGAAATATTTGAAAGAATGCAAATGAAATTATGCAACTGCTATAAATAAGATGGTTTTAGCATATTCCTTTAGTATGTGCCTGGCTGCTTTTGAAAACATTACTAAGTTATTTGTTTTACATTATTTCTGGTGAAGTAATATGATGGCATTCCAGTCCCAGAGCAGTTTTCCTTTTGCTAAAAGTAGGACATTCAGCCCTTGTTATCAGAAAAGAACACAGACAAGGGTTTTGTATTCACTGGGTGCCCTGTATTGGTAGTGATGTGCAAGCAGACAACTGAACACCTTCAGCCACCAGCAGTGTAGTTATTACAAAACATTCACTGGCAGAGCCAGGTTTGGGAGCATTTTTTTGGGGGCATTCAGTCAATCATGGGCTCCACAATGGGCACTAAACAGTTAATAAAGATGGTGGTGGGGCACCACTACTCACACTGGGGCATCCCCCTGTAGCTTACAGTTTCGTCGGCCCCGTGGACTTGCTGAGTGGGCGCAGGCAAGTCGCGGGCATGTCCCAGGACCCTGCTTCCTCCCGGATGAGGCAGGCTCCATTTTTCCTATTTCCTCCCTCCCCTTAGCAGATGCAATCCCCTGATGTCATGGCCTTACTTGACGTCTGCTCTGCTATTGGTGGCCGTCCGACCAATCCCTGAAAGGGCATGTGCTTCCTTGAGCCTCCGCTCGGGCTCGCACATGGGCCGGAATGTGGCCGAATCCCCTTCCCGGAGTAGGCGAGCTGTCATCGGACGCTCAAGCCTGACTCCCCCCGGCTGACCCACTGGCTAACCGAGTCCGCTCCCGAACCCGGGTCGCCGGATAACTGGCCAATTCTGAGTACACAGTGTATATATATCAAGACTCTCCAGCCTTTCCTCATATGTCTTCTCCTGCTGCCCATGAATAACCTTTGTGCTCCTCCTTTGAACAGCTTCCAAGAGGTCTCTGTCCTTCTTCAGGTGTGGGCTACAGAACTGCACATAGTGCTCCAGTAAGGTCACACGGTAAAGATCTGTAATGGGGCAGAACTATCAGCAACTCCCTCCCTATGCTCCCCAAATCCTACTTTCCATGCAGCCTTCTGGCATTGGGCATGGGACTTCAGACTGTCACTAAGAATGATCCCCAACTCCCTTTACTCCAGGGTCTGCTCATGTTGTGACAAATTGCTGTACCTACTGGAGAAAGCACATTGCCTGGGGTTGTAGGTGTTGTGCAGAAGAGGCTGGTGTAGCCAGTGGTAGTTTGACTTTGTTAATATTTTTCTCTTATTTTGCATAAATTATAAATCTGCGTGGTTTGCTGCACGCCTTCTCAATACCCAAGTTAAGTTAAAAACAGTATTTGACAGAAGAAGGAACACTGAACTCGGGAGTGTTGCTCTTATGTGTAAACTAGGGCTGTAACTGGTAAAAATCACAGACAGTCGAGCCGTGATACTGAGCATGCAATCATACATATCAGCATGTTTGAGCACATGCCCAGCATCACAGCTCGGCTTTCGACCATGATTTTTACCAGTTAGAGCCCTCGTTTAATAAGAGTGACTTCTTGAGTTCAGCTGTCCTCCTCTGTCAAATGCTTTTTTTTTAGCTGAACTTGGTAATGGGAGGCGTGCAGGAATCATTCTCCAGGCACTTTGGTGCCTTTAGACATGTGACCGCACGTCCTGATCAGTTTTGCTGTGGATCACATGGATTTGGAATTTATGTAAAATAAGAAAATATTAACTGGAGTCAAACTACTGGCCACCTCCAGCCTCTTCTGCACAATATGTGCAACCAGGTAATGTATTTTTCCCAGTACCTAAAGTCAGATCTGAGGCTAGGAACTTGACAGTAGCCCTTTAAATGCACTCTTTTCACTGTGTGTTGCTTTTGATAAGTAATTTTAGGTTACATAGCCCTAAATCTTACCAATGAATAAGCCATGGCAAGGGGGACACCACCCACCATCCCACTGATTCCATGTAGTCAACCTTACACTTACTGAGGTGTGTGAGAGCCATACCTCTATAGAAGAGCAGCGCATGATGAACTTTGTCTCAAGTGTTATTACCAGAAAAACTCAGAGGCACCTGAGGTCAGTCTGGGCAAACAACACCTTGACACAAGGACTGAGGGTTACTGCCACCACCAGATTGAACCAGCCAGCCTGAGCCAGGGACCTAAAAATACTGCCTCCAAAGCAAGGCAGGATAAAAAGGAACGAACTGCACTCAATTCCCAAAAGGGCTGGGGAAACCAAAAAAACGACCTTTGTGGAGGCAAACAGCACCGCGGCGCCTAGCGGCTATGTATTAATTTTAATTATGTCATACATGATCGTGACCGAAGTAAGAAAGCTTTACTGAGATCTGACCATGTTAGGGGCGAATTTCAACTTCGGTCTCGAATCACAATCTTTTATGACATAATTAAAAATAGCAGCTTCAGCCTGTCACACAGACTTCTTCGGCTTCTCAAATTCAGATCCGAACTTGCTTTGCTAATGCTTGCCAAACAATCGGTCCTTAGTTGGTAAGCTTAATAATAAAGTAATATAATTAATAGGCTTTGGCATGCAAGGCATTAGGGTTAGCCAGCCCAGGCAGGAGGGCAGTAGTGAGAAAAAAAATTGCCACAACTTAAGCACAGAAGCACTGTCTGCACTGTATTATGTAAGCACTGCACAAGCACAGAACTGACACACAACACACCCCCCCCACCACTGTGCACTCTGTAATTTCCTTGCTGATGTAATACAAATGCCCTTCCCTTTGACAGTGGGTCTACACGATTTTAAATTCAACTACTTTAGACTCTGGGAGTTGAGCGGACAGTACAGCAGAATAATACTGTATGCAGTTGTATAGCTCAGCTGTCACTGGAGGCGACAGGCTATCTGCCCCAGCCGCAGAGAACCAGCCAGTCCAGTAGTCAGTTCAGTGTAGTGTGGTGTCACCGGACTCCAGTAATTAAAATGGGCAGACTAGATAGATGGGCCCGGCTTGCAGTCCTTATCTGCCATCAACTCTATGTTTCTATGTCAGTTATCTGATTACTATCATCAGGCATCAGCCTAAAGAAGGGTAGCAGCACCAGTGGTAGTACTAGTGGTACTGTACTTGGGTTGGGTGGGCCCCTCGGTTTTGTTTATGAGGGAGTAACCGACTGACTCACTCCCACCCAAACAGAACTGGGAGCAACCAACGCTGCTATCCTCTAGGCTGGTGATGAACAGCCATATAACTGACATAGAAACAGAGTTGGTGGCAGATAAGGACCGCAAATGCCCATCTACTCTGCCCATTCTTTTCTACCTTATGAATATGCCCATTCTTTTCTACCTTATGAATATGCCATAGACCTTTGCTCTGTCAATGGTGGCCTATCTATTCATACTCATATGTATTGCTCACTTATGCATACCCTATCTGATGCCTGTTGAAGCTCTGCACTTATTCATATCCACCACTTCCCAGGCTGAGGCAGGCCTGACCATACTATTCTATGCATCCACCGTGACCACCCTTTCTGTGAAAAAGAAGTTCCTCACAAACAATACCCCTTAATCAGTCTCCTCTAATCTCATGGTGTGTCTTGTTGTCCGGCTATTTTTTTTTATATTGAAACATCATCATGTTAGACTCTTGCACCATTTAGCAGTACTCCAGATGGGGTCTCACACAAATTGTCTGTACAGAGGCAGAGGCGGGATGACAACCCCTGTTTTATACTAGCGATGCCTTTCCTATGCAGAGAATCCACAGCCCTGGCTCATAACTGCCTTCTCAAATTACTTGCCTACATTTATGTCATCTTTTGTTTGTGTTGTCTGCAAGAGGCATACGTTCTTCCTCTGCAGTACACTGCCACTTACATAGATACATAGACAGTGTTGGCAGATAAGGCCTATGGCCCACCCAGTCTGCCCATTTGAGCTTGTAAGTTCAGTTTATGTTTTCTCTAGAAGTCAGTTGCCTTACCACTGACCTCCAGAATTCCTTTATGTCTATCTCATGCATTCTTAAATCCTGTGATTGTCTCAGCCCCCCCACTTCCTCTGGCAGGGTGTTCCACTTGTCCACCACCCGTTCTGTGAAGAAATTCTTCCTCATGTTTCCTCTGAATCATCCTCCCTCCAACTTCATCCCATGCCCTCTGGTCCTGGAACATCTCTTTCGCTTAAAAGTAGTGTATTCCTGCACTTATAAAGACAGTAAAGAGGACTGATTCCAACCCTATGGTACATGACTATCAACCCCCCACTTTCTTCTGCATGGACTCTATTCGTTGTTTACTATTACCGGGCCGTCCCTATGTCCTGTTGCTCATTCCCTGGCAATTGTTTACCCAGGTTACCATCCTGGTATGCACTCCCTGGCTGGCTTTCTTGTTTATTAATCATTTGTGACAGTGTGGGACTGCTAGTCTAGGTAGGCCATATCCACAGCCCCTCTTTGTTCTACTGACTGGCACCCATATCCCAGTATCCCTCCTCCACTCACCCTCCCTATTTCCGAATTACTTGTAACATGCATGCCCACCTTTAGGGAACCTGAAATGTACTCTGTAATGTGTCTAAGGAGGGGGCAGGGGCTATCCTTTTCAGTGAAAAAATAATAAATATGTATGACTGTAGCTGATAATCTACTGTACTAGACTACTACTTAATGTAATGTGTGGACTTTCATTTTATAGCCAGTGTCGAAATTGAGTACAGTCTTCTGCAGGACGACTCTTGGAGTGGACAAGAACGACGCACTTGCTGAGTCTCAGTCTTATAAGGTAAGGTAATGGGTTTTAAATTTGGAATTTGATGTTTTTGTGTTATCTTTTACACTCCTATTGTCATGGTATCGATGTGACATACTCAAGAGGGTGAACAACCTCTTGACATCACATCGATACCATAAACTATAAACTTGCAGAAATTGGGACTAGTACTTCCTTTTCTGTATGTGTGTAAGGAGGTGCTTTGCTCTTGAGTGAAAATAGCAATAAATTATGTACTTAATTTAAATGTGAACTTTCATTTGTAGGCCTGAACTTAGTGTGGACTCAGACCATCCATCACCATCAGATCAGAGAGTTCCTGTCCTACATAAGTAGCAGCAGTCACCAGAGGCCGTGCAAGGAGTCACCTTCAACAGTCAGTCTTATTAAAGGTAAGTCAATGTGTTTTAAATTGGGTGGCGGGTGTTTGTGATTGCATTTCTGTAGCATTGACTGGTAGTTTGTCTGACTGTCCGGGTTAGGGAATGCGGGCGGGAGTAGGGAGGTAGGGGCAGTAACGTAGTAATGATGGTTGAGAGCATGGCAATAAGTTACTAAGCAATAAGGCACTCCCAGAGGTTAGATTAATAGTCAATAACCACTATCTAGGGTCTGGGATGTCGATGTACTATGTGGCACAACAAGACGGGTGGTCCAGGGGGCAATTTTCCCACAGGTTGTAATTCATTGGATGTTAGTTTAACTCCTGTGAGAGCCTTATTGCTATTATAAAAATGTATTCAAAAAGAAAACTATAACAAGTATAGTTTATGGTTATGAATGTTCTCTGTAACCTAGAGTTAGAAAGTGACTGGTAATGCTGCATTGTGATTGTAAGCCAGCATTCAAAAACTGTTCATAGAAGAACTTTTTTCTGAAAAGTTGATCTTACAATAATATCAACTGTTTATATAATTTAAACAGAGAGATATTTGAGAAAAAAAAGTTCTTCCACCAACAGTTTAGGAATGTTGGCTCAAAATCAGAGTGTAGCATTCCAGTCAGTCAGCAGTGACAGGATGGAATGCTAAAACTCAGGAAGAATCAAAATGCCATGGTAATCAGGCTGTACATGACGATTAATGTAAGGCTGATCCTAACAGCCAAGCCAGTCAAATGACTTTAGGCTGGGGGCTGGATGTATAGCGTAGAGTTTACAGTAATGAGCTGTGAATTTTGACCTTGTTGTCCTCCAGCAGCCTGGGTTTGATTACCACAACCTCCACTTGCATACTGTGTGACTCTTATTCTCAGCAGCAAGTCATTTAACTGCCCAGTGTTCCCAGGTCACCACGAAATGAGGCACTTGTGCCGAGTAGGACTAACCCGGTTAGCAAACTCTAACAATTAAAATATGTGTAATATATATATATATATATATATCTTGCACAATGAAACTGCCTTCTAAGATCTTCAGCATTCTCTCACATGACCGGGTAAATAGATGTACTTAACTTCAGAACACCCCAGTCAATAACCTGTCCCACTTCTTCTGTGGTTATGGTTAAGTCACTCACTGTGCCTCATGACACACCACACAAGGCATGGGTAAACTCCCAGTAACCCACACCCTGTTGTGCCTTATTGATTACACAAACAGGAAGTTGGATAGGACATTGACTGGGATGTTTCGAAGTTAAATACAAGTACACATATCATACTGTACACTTCTCTCTTCAGTATTTTGTAAAGGAAGGCCTGATTCTTGAAGATGGCACTCAAGAAACCATCAGGGCAGAGTTTAGAAAACTGAGGAAAGCAAGAGAAGAATAAAATCGAAAACTCTCCCAGTACTGGCAACATTGGCTTACTAAGTCTAAGGAGCAGGAGGGAAGTTCTGTGACTCCGTCAGTAGCAACACCAATTGACATCAATGAGCCTACCCTACTAAGACAGATGTTGAGGCAAAATTACAGAAGAAGAAGTAGTTGAAGAAAAAGAAGATGATGATGATGATTGCCAGCGACACCGTCTGCGTGCAGCTTTGAAAATTATACAGAGGATCCTGCATTAGGAAGTAATGTAGATGCTGTAGCCAGTTCGGTACTCAACTTAATTTTAATGACCCAACATCATGGCCTGACATGACTGACAAAGATAGATGTTGCTTGGTGGAACATGGCCTGAACAAAAGAAAATGCTGATTTTAGTTTCTCAGCTCTGATGATGGCAGGCGCTTATCGGGATTGGTTCAGAAAATTCTTCCCAATGGAGAGACTGTGGAACGACATGGCTAATGTATGGTGAAACCAAGAAAGCTATCTATTGCTTCCCATGCATGCTATTTGCAAAAAATCATCCACTACATCGAGTCTAGCAAATCCAAAAAAAGGATTTTGTGACTGGAAACATTTAAATACCAGAATTCCAGATCATGAAAACTCCCTGAACACCGTGACAGTTATTTACGTTGGAAGAATTTTGAAAATGTGCTTGAAGACAGGGGCCACAATAGATGATCAACTGCAAAGGTCAATTGCTTCAGAAAAGAAAAGTGGCGTACCATTCTGAAAATTATTCTTGATGCTATTCTTTTCTGCGCAAGAACAACTTGGCTCTCAGGGGTCCACAGAGATAATTGGACACACACTCTGGAATTTTTCTTAATTTGCTAGAACTAATAAGTCACTATAATCCGAGCTTGCAGGGCACATTGCCAACCATAAGAAGGGTCTGCCACTTATTTTCTCCTACAATTCAGAACGAGTTTATTAACTTGCTGGGTTCCACTGTGAGGCGGAAATAATCGCAAAAATTAAGGAGGCAAAATATTTCTCTATTATGTTTGACTGTACGCCAGATGTGGCTCACAAGGAGCAGATGTCTCAAATCATTCGGTATGTGAGGATACAGGATAATGATTGCACTGTTGAGGAAAGTTTTATTGATTTCATCATCTCACATGAAAAGACAGGAAGTGGGCTAGCTGCAGAAATTGAAAAGAAATTAAGTGATGATGGCTTAGATATAGCGAACTGTCATGGCCAAGGGTATGACAACGGGCGCTAATATGGCAGGAAAGTATCGTGGTGTGCAAGCCCATTATAGCACAAGTGAATGAACATGCTAGATTTGTCCATGTGCAGCTCATTCTCTTAATTTAGTTGGGGTCCATGCTGCGAGTGTATCAGTGGACATGGTATCATTTTTTGGCACAGTGCAGAGATTGTTTACATTCTTTGTAGCTTCAACAAGCCGCTGGGAGGTGCTGTCCCAAGTAGTAAAGGTCACTCTGAAGGGTCACACTGAAACAAGATGGTCTTCAAAGTTTCGTGCAGTTCACTCCCTTCATCTTCAAATACCTGAAGTCTTAAAGGCATTGTACCAAATAAGTGAAGATGCAACCAATGCTGACGCGGTATCAACAGCCCAGAGCCTATCAAGCAGATAGATTTCAAATTTCTTTGTACCCTAGCAATGTGGGACAAAATACTGAACCTGACTGAACGAGTAAACCAACTGTTGCAATGTAAGGGACTGCCTGTTGATAGTGCCTCAAAACATATCAATGGATTAAGGGATGCACTGCAGCACATATGGGATGATGGAATACATGATGTTGTACAACATGCAGCAGAACTTGCTGAACAGATGTCACTGAATGCAGAATTCACAGAAAAAAGAAAAAGAAAGGTGAAAAGGATGGCCGATGAGAACGTTGAAGATGAAGGGCACTTGATTTCTGCTGAGCAGGATTTCAAAATGCAGCTCAACAATGTTCTAGACACCCTCACTTCCCAGATTCAGTGGCGGTATGAGGCACTGTCTGAAGTGGCTGCTGACTTTACCTTCCTTACAGGGCTATCTTTCAACAATGGAAGAAGCAGTTAAAGAAATGTGCAGCAGATCTAGCAATGAAATATTCTAATGACCTAGATGCTTGTGAAATAGTATATGAGGTAGAGAGTTTCAAATTTCAGGCAGCTTCAGTACTGCCCAATTTTTCTAATGCCACACCCCTCAGCTTGTTGAAGCTCATTCACAAATGGTCTTTGAGTACTCCCTATCCAAACATTGAAATTGCTGTCCGACTCTTCTTGACGCTTCCTGTAACTGTTGCTTCTTGCGAACGTAGTTTCAGCAAACTGAAGCTGATCAAGACCTATTTAAGATCATCTATGGGACAAGAAAGACTGTCAAATCTCGCTATACTATCTATTGAAAATGCTGTATCCAGTGCCATTAACTTCGACAAAGTCATTGACAAATTTGCCTCTTTGAAGGCAAGAAAGGTTCACACATAGGCCAGACAGACAACTGTGAAATGTGTAAGCTGTATCTGACTACTGTGGATATGCCATGCGATTCGGATTCAAATAACATATTTGCATGAAAATATATAGCATCCATCAGCTCTCGTCAGTTACTGGGTTTCCTGTCCTGATTGCCTTCAGGTTTTTGGTTTAGTACTCAGTGGCCTGTGCTGTTGTGTGTGGGGCTTTGTTTCATTCAGCTCCAGCTCCATATCTTGTATTGCATGCTGTGTAACTGTTCCTGTGTGTTGTATAGATTGTTCAATTCTCACCTTTCATATATTTATCAATTAAGTTGGAGTACTGAACTGAGATCGACATCTGCATTACTTTAATGCAGAATCCTCTGTTAGCAAACTGTGATTTTGATTTAAATACCACTGGTTCTCATTTGGCCACTTTACAACACAGTTTATTCTAATTCCATGATGAAGAAAATCTGAAATCAGGGGTTGCTACGGATACTCAATTCGAAGAACATGTAAACAAGTGTGTTTTGGTTCAGTAGGGGTATTTCAGTAGTAGATTACCCACAACTACCAAATCAGGCTACAGCATGTAACTGTAACTGTCTCCTCCAGAGCTTCAGTGGGCCTAGAGGACCCCTAGCCCCATGCTTTGTGTAGCAATCTTTCACAGTACATTTCAGAAATGCATATAGGGTGGGTGGTTGATGGCGTTGGTCACCAACTCATCCACAACAATTGCGGCGGCCCACTCTATACCACCCACTCAGTCTTCCACAACTCATATTCCATGGGAGCAAAATATTCCCTCCCTGAAATCAGGGATAGGGAACTGTAACAAAAGTATGTTTTTTCTTTGAAAAAGGCCCCAAAACTCACCACAGAGCATGCAAACCCCTCAGAGCTTCTAGGGGCCTTGCGGCCCCCAGACCCCCGGCTTTTTTCTTTGAGGGGGCGCAAACATAGACTCTCGCCCAGGGCACCAAAATGCCTTCCTACGGCACTGATGTAGAACAAAGGAAGCACTCAGCGGGGGGGGAAGGGTTGCAGTAACAAAATACAGTTAAGAGTAGTGCAGCATTAAGTTGCCAATCCATTTGTTTGTGCTAAGGCTGGAGGATGTCAATAGAGCCCTGGTGCTTTGACCAGAACCTGGTCTTTGTCAGGGTGCATGTCTGGAACATACAAACACGCTATGAATAAACAACCCTTAAAGAAACACACACTATAAATAAGTGAAGTTAAAATGAATGAGACTGAGATGCCCTTGTAACAAAACAATCCACAACTAACATACCCAAGGATGAAACACTGCATCAAGATTATAGAACATAGTTCATACTGTGGTGCCAGACAGTATACAATGCAGTATCTTGCAAAATTGCTGCAAAATGCTGCAGTATGCTTCAAGGAGCAGTGTAATTTAATGGCAATTAAGCCCTCCAGTCATCCAATATTTTGTGGCATGTCATTTACTGCAAAGTACTGAATTGCATCTTGTCTTGCTCCACTGTAAATTATTGATACATAATACAATTCCAGAGAAGGTGGTGAGATAGACTACATAGACAATGACGTACAGGTGTTTCTCTTTATTCAATGGGCTCAAATATTGTGCTCCCCAAGCAAGCCTTTTAGTTCTTGCAGCATTGATAATAGTACTACTACCACTAATACCATTAGCAGTACTACTACTGCTAGAGTCACCACCTGTCCATCTGTACGTTCTCTGTCACATCCTGTTGTGCAGTAGTAGGGGGGAATTAGAGCATACATGCTTTGTGCGGCAAGCAGCAGACACCACCACCAGTGTCCCCACTGCTACCACTATGGCTGCTACATCAGCAGCCAGTGTACTTCCGACCACCACCAGTGCCATTCTTGCAGCAGCCACCCTTTCAGCTGTCACTACTACTGCAACCACTACTACCACTATTCCTATGCCCATGACTGAAGCACCTTCTACCCTGTGTTTGTGACCATGAACACCCTCTAGTGCTGACCCAATGCAATGCTTGATATTGTTTTCAGAGTGCTATGTGTGTGTTGTGGTGGATCAAGTGTGCCACATGAAGCTTATGTTTCATTAGTGAGAGCTCAATGTTGGTGGCTGAAGTGTCATTGAGGTGTATATGGTATACCAGGTTCAACTGGTGATTAATGGTGTTGCTGAAGTGCTTTTTTAAAGTTTCCTTAAAAAAACACCTTTTCTGGCTGAATACCGAATACTTGGGACCCGAATACCAAATATTCGGTCGAATATTCAGGAAAAGGTATTCACACAGCCCTATCAGGAGCTCTAAGATCCAGGACTGCAATATGTGAGAACCTACAGATGTTAAGTAGTGATTTTCCTTGCAATTTCTTTCATTTATTATTTTTCTAGCTTTTGAAAAATAAATACCACACCACAGTGTGTTTTAAACCTGTAAATTTGCCTTGTCTGAAGATTATTCCCACATGCTGTGACAAACTTGGTGTCAGTAGTGGGATAGTACTGACTGTCCGGAGAAACAAGAGGGAGACCAGTACCCAGATACCAGCCCTGGCATCCAGACATGGGGCAAAGAGAAGGATGGCATACCTCAAGGATCACGTGAATGCCAAGGATCTGTTGAAGGAGGAGGGGCTTACCGGTGTGCATACCAGAGCCCAGGTGAGGAGAGGAGCTATTGCCTGGATTGGAATTTGATGGAACACAGAGGTGGACCAGCACCAGAGAGAGGCAAAGCACCGCTTCCAGGTGCTGATGGAGGGTTCCCAACCAGAGGATTTCATGGCGGAGGCAGAGGACCAGGATCCATGGGTTCTAGAGGAGGAGGACCCCCTGATAGAACCTTTGTTGCCAGGCACTTCTGAGATCCTGTTGTTGCCCATTTTTCTGGGCTACTGCTACTTGGAGGACAATGAGATGAAGGCCTCAGGTAATACTGTTTCAGGACATATGCATACTGGGGTGAAGACTACATGCAACAGGGAAGACACCATAGTGACATGGTGACTGAAGGGAATTTTCCATGTTTTGAACCCCCTGTGATATGGGATGAAATGTATGAAACATGCAATGTTTAAAATTAATACAGCTTTTAAGGCCAGTGCTGAGTACAGTCAGTTGAGGGTACCAGAATGGTGTAAGGGTTGAAAGGAAACCCCAAAGGTTTTGGGAGTTAGGAACTGGCTGGTTGATGTTCAGCATGAGAAGGTTCCTTGTCTACCACAAAATATATGAAAGGGAAGTGGATAAATGAAATGTATGAAATGATTACAAGAAATGTATAACATAAAATAAATATCTATATTGTATGATATGAAATGAAGAACCTAGGATCATGGAGGATCTAGGCATGGGGTGGAACCTATGATTGGGCCCTGAGTGGAAACAATGTATGAGAATGGGGTTACAGCTGGGTACAACTTGCCCCAGAGAAAGTTATGGAATAGGCCTGTACGGCCACCCTGATAGCTAGATGGAGGAAGCTAGAAGTTAACATTAAACTGCTGTGTATTACTTCCTCTTTTTTAATGTACTGATGAAAGTACAATAGTGCGTGCATAAGGCTGAAATAATGCCAAGTTATGGGTTCTGAAATGATGCCAAGTGATGGGTGCTGAAACAATGCCTATTGATGAGTGCCTGATATTACATAGGAAATGTCTGAGTTGTAGTAACCAGAGTGAAATAGTTAGGGGGTAGACAGTTACTATAGACTGAAGTCCTCTGATAGCATAGATAGGTACTGTACTGAACTGTATGACAGCCCCAGGGTAATGTTGTGAAAGTATTTTCATATTGCAGTAACTTGGTATGGTGGGCAATACTAAAAATAGTTGAATTAAGGGACCCTGGGGTGAAGCTTTCATAGTGGATGAGAGAAAGTTTCAACCAACCCCCATTTTACTGTTTTGGTAGAATATTTATGACTGAGAGGGGGTTCTTGAAAAAACAGTATAGTTTTGAGAACTGTTTTTTTCTTAAGGAGGGAAGTGTGTGGCGGAGTTAGGCTACACCCTCAGCTGTGACTGATGGACCACTTTTCTATCTCCTTATTTCCTTGCCACCAAAACTTCTGTTGCACAACAGTGAATGCTTTTCTCTTTGCTTTTCTCCCCCCCCCCCCAGGTTGACCACCTAGCGTAGCTCTTTACTATCCCTGCTAAACTTCCTACTAGTTCTCTCTCTTTTCATTATTTTTCCATTTCCATCCATTCAGTCCCTGGAATGATGCCAAATGCCCAAACAGGTGTTATGTAATGTGCATAAGTGCATTTTGTGTACAAAAAAACATGAAGACTATTTTAGATAGCAGGAATAAATACAGTTAATAAAACCTTTTTAAAGAAAAAATTATTAGAAGCCATATAAAACAATAAAAATGTCATGATTAGTACAGTTATAAGAAATCCTAAAGGTATTTACATAAATTCCCACTATAAACCTGTTACTGTATAATGTTCTATGTATAAAAGTGCTTAGTCACTGTGGAGCAGAGATATAGAGTCAATATCTGTGGAGATATACACTGTACCTTTAACGGAACCAGGAAGTCCCCTGAAACAACCCCCCCCCTTTGGTTTTGAAACAACATGTTCAGACATGTAAATACAGAAAGGGCTCAGTCAGGTGACCATACCAAAAGATGTAAAAAGCTCTTCACTGAGTTCACTTCAGTTCAGTCTAGTAGAGCTCAGTCTTGAGAGTGAAGGAGAGAGGTGCTACTGTAGACAAGCTGCTGAATGCAGATGAGAAGGGTCTTAGGAGCTCTAAGATCCAGGACTGTATTATGTGAGAAACTACTGATGTTAAGGAGTGATTTTCTTTGCAATTTTTTTTTTCATGTATTATTTTTCTAACTTTTGAAAAATAAATATCACACCACGGTGTGTTTTTAAACCTGTAAATTGGCTTTGTCTGAAGTTTATTCGCACATGCTGTGACAGGCCAATTATAGACACATCTGGATTCATAAGTCTGAACAGCACTAGTCCATTGGATTGTATCACCACTGTACCTTGCATATTTAAAATGGTTAGCATAATTACTTTCTCTGATCAAACTGATCAAAACTTGTTTTTTTAGTAAGGTGTAGATTCCCATGCCAAGAATGTGTATTTGCAATTGTCTCAACAGCTGCAGATGTGACTTCCAGTTTTGTGCATTGCACTCTATTACTGTTTACCAGGTGCAGTGGTTCACCTTTCTAATACTGTCTTATAATAGGTATGGATTTTGATTTAGTGTTTTCTCATGCAAACAGCATTACACACATTAGCAGCACACTTTCACAGACTGGAACCACATTCCCGACAGGTTCATCACTCATGTTTTTGGGAGGTCTGCCACTCGCTCATGAAGTGGTCAAGCACTCTCACCATCATGGAAAATCTATTTCTTCACTGCTACACACAGCAGCACCAATCTCTCACAGGCCACACTACTCACTCATGTTTGGCCTACATACACTGCCACCACTGTATTCCAGCGGCACAGCTCCAAGACACTTCCTCATTCTGATCACAATACAAACCGAAAACACTGAGCTTACAAGCAAAACAACCCATCCTCTTGAAACCATTTACTTTTATATACTGAAGTATATTTCATGCACATGTAAAGCAGGGCATGGCCTGCTGAAGATGCCAAACCCTAGATTCAAACCAACATGCCTGGGCCGGAGGGGCAAGATCGTTATGTGGATGCATTTTTTTTCTTAATGTGTCATAATAAATACAGAGGGCAAAGATGTCAGGCTGAGTTATTATCTGTTTTCTTTTTTCCTTGTGTGCAATGTACATAACATCAGATCTCTTATTGTTGTACTGAAATAACTTGAAATGCAAATTAAAAAATAAATAATTATAAGAGTGGAAAGGGAGAGCAGACTTGATGAGGACATGGACGATTTTTAAAATGTACTCATTGCTGGACGGGGAGGAAGATCAATGAACTTTTTTTTTTTATTGTTGAGTTGCTATAGTTTATGTTTGTGAGTAAGGATGTAGCACATACTGCAGAGTTCTGGAGCAGATGAAATACAATTATTTAAAAGTTAAGAAGGCTGATAAGGTGAGACCTGTGACAGTTACCAGAATCATTATGTTATATGTGGTTCAGAGCTCAGTGCTTGTGTTACATACTGCATCTACATAATGTAGGTTTGAGTTTGGATACAGAGGCCAAACCAGTAAGTAGAATGAAGCTTCCAAGGTATAGTTGTATGGATGAATAGTGCTTAGATACTTAGGCATGGACATGAGAAAGTCAGTGATTAAAGTACATGATGAGCTGACAGTAAGATAGTGCTAGATACTGGAACAGATGAGTTATTCACTACGAGTTGATGGTTTTGGCTTTGTTTTGTATCCCACCATAGGAAGGATGGTTAGTTGATTAGCATGTGACCCCCCCCGGTGGGATAAGAGTGCCGGAGAAGAAGGAGGTGTAAGGGAAGGATGGAGAGCGAGTGTATCTCACTCTAAGCAGAGCAGCAGGGCTCTGCTGCTTAAATAGGACATGGGGAGGAGCTCTTCCCCCATATGACCACAGGCAGAGCCTTCCAATTATATGTGGTTCAGAGCTCAGTGCTTGTGTTACATACTGCATCTACGTAATGTAGGTTTGAGTTTGGATACAGAGGCCAGACCAGTAAGTAGAATGATGCTTCCAAGGTATAGTTGTATGAATGAATGAATAGTGCTTAGGTACTTAGGCATGGACATGAGTAAGTCAGTGAATAAAGTACATGATAAGCTGACAGTAAGATAGTGCTGATACTGGAACAAATGAGTTATTCGGTATAAGTTGATGGTGTGGCTTTTCTCTGTATCCCACCATAGCAAGGATGGTTTGTTGATTAGGATGTGACACCCCCCCAAAACAATATGATATCCCATGATTATCTCCTCCAAATCCAGAGAGTCCGGCCGGCAGCAAGCAGGAGAGGAAAACCCCCCTTAGGCAGAAACCTCCGAGGACCCATGGCTACCGACCTGCCCGTCCCTCTGGGCATACTAAAGAAGCATAATCCTAAATTAATTAAATTACTGGCTAGTCCAAGTTGCAGATTACAGATGATCCAGCAGAATGGTTCGTAGTAAGAGACGAAAGGTCAAGAACAGGCTTCCAATTCTTGCGTGAGCGAAACAGGTAGCTGTATGGACACGTGAAGCATCTAGGTAGATTGCACTGAGGTAAGCATTGTTGGAATAAGTCTAACAGGTTCAGGATAGGACTAGAAAGTGAGGAGCTCCTAAGGGTAGCAAATGATACATAGGCGTATATCGAGTAAATATATATCCAGGCTCTGACGCTGGCGGAAGGATGAGAATATTCCAACCCCCAGGCTTCTGCTGATAGAAGGCTATGAATTTCATGGAATGGTAGGTGGCTTGAGATGAAACTGGTGACTGACGAATGCAGTTTAAGTTAATATGATGAAGAGAGTAGAATATATGCTTAAGCCATGATATAGAATGCATGGCAGTAGAGCTGAACTGCAATCCTGGCAGAATTTGAGGGTAGTAAATCCGAAGCAATACAGTGTGAGGTTGGGAAGCATCCAAGGGAGTATAACGGGGTGAGCCCAAATAGGTAAGAATGTGTGGCTGGACCCGCGTAGGTTAGAAGATGAGGTAGTAAGTAGCAAGTAATATGGACCAGGTTGTCAATTGATAAGTAGTAGAACGTGGCAGCTAGTCCCACGGCTAAGATGCACAGCTGGACCCTCATAGGTCAGCTGGTAAAGTAAGCAGAGTGGCGGCTAGCTCCAGATTAGCTTGTAAGTGCAGCCAGATCCTCGTAGGTCTGCTGGTAAGTGAGTAGAGTGGCAGCTAGCCCTTGTAGGCTAGTATGCAATTGGTCCCCATGCAAGTCAGCTGATGAGTAAATCATAGGTAGTTGAGAATGGCAGTCAAGCCCATAAGGGCTAGCAGGTGCAACAGAACCTACGTAAGTCAGCTGGAATTAGCATGGGATGAATTCTGAGGGTATACAGTTTATCTAGGACAAGACTTCTATGAGAAATGGTCAAATACACCGGTGAGCATATACAATCCGCATAGGTCGAGCTGCATGTGTCAAGCAGTTTTAGCAAATGAGAAATCCTCTCTGAGAAGCGGAGCTTGAACGAATGATTTTGATCCGGTAGGAGAATTATGGTCCTGGATTCCGATGCCAAGTTATGGGAGGAAAAGTTCTTTGGGAAGCAAGGAAGCTAGATGCAGGCTATGAAGCTGGGGTAGAGTGGAAGGAACTTCTGGTCCTGATCGGGGCAAGCAGATGGGGTAGATGTAGTATGGAACTCGATGAATGAGTAGATGGGGACCTGGAAGACCTCCAGGCCCAGATGGGTGAAGTAGGTCTCGTGAACATGTGATGCTCGATGAACCGCCACGTCCTGAGGGTGAAGCAAGTATGACTGAGAAGTATATGAACCTCCAGGCCTAGACTGGGTGTGGCAGGCCGACAGGATTTATGGTCCTCCAGGCCTGATGCAGGGCTAGGCAGGCATAACGTACGAATAGTCAAACCTCCAGGTCGAAAAAATGGTGAGGCAGGTGAAGTAAGAGAGAGGCTTAAAGCAACTGAATGAGCATTAATGAGCTGATCTGAAGGACCATTTGATTTTCATGATGTGGTGAGGTCGAATGTACATAGTTGGCAGAATTCTAGGCAGTTGTGATGAGCAGGAGGCAGAATGCGACAATAGTACGAGCAACACGTAACAGTTGTAAACAAGGGGACCTGTACGTAGGTTGGTAGGAATAATAGTCACGGACTTGCATGAGATGCAAATAAGGTAGCAGGAGCAGTACTGGATAATACATGTGGTACATGGGAAAACCGGTGAAGAATGAGCTAGCAGGGAAGTGGTCTCTCTTAAATGTTATTGTTTGGTGACCCAACAGTGGAAGTATGTAAGCATGACTAATGTTCCACATTTTATGCAGGCTTGTTCCTCCATAGAAGTGCATTTTATGCTAAGCCCCTTATCCTACCAGCATCCTGAGGTGATATCTGCAATTGGTGGATGTGTCTGGCTCAAGTACTTTGTCACGGATTTGTAAACCTTATCCTTAAGTTAAGAGGAAAGAGGTTGCAAAGTAGAAACGATAAGTAGTTAGACAATGGAGGAAGAGCCTGCAGGGGCAGCAGGAAGCCTGAGCATCAAAAACAGCCAGTTAGTAGGCTGCTGAGCACCGAGTAGTTCTGCTCCTCATGTATGGTGCATGGGCGACAAGGAGGGTAGTAAGTAGATGGAATTCCAAGACCTGAAGAGCTAGGGAAAGGAACAGAGTAGTACTGAGGCCACATCCTGGAAGTCTCGTCAGCAGGAATTGTGGACTGAATGGACCGACCATGATGAATGTGGGATCAGGCATATGCAGGTGTTTGACATTGAATGGTGAGAGTAGTACAGTAACTATGGTTAGGGTGACATTAGTATCAGCAGTGTGCTTGGATGTCTTTATCCAGCAGTGTCTTTGCCACATTTATGATGCTACAAGTGTAGAAATTAGGTGCCAGATCTTGTAGTAAGACCACAATGGTACCTATCACCTCATTTGGCCTTATCACTAGTTTCTGCCATGCAAAGAATGTGGTATAATATAACGTTTGCATTTAAGTATAATAAATAGCCAGGGAAATTATACTTGCATATTATATTGTAGAGCTATCCTAGCAAGTAGTCAGAGGTGTCCTGCATTCCTCATGCGAATTATAAGGGTCTGAATAGTATAGCCTGCATGCTGCATAAGCAGGGCGGAGTGAGGAATAGATGGTACTGAAAGCAGCCCCAGTAAGATGGAATGAAGGGAGCAAGCTCCAACTGAAACTGGAGCTGGCAGCAGTGGCGGAGGAATGCCAGGCAGAGAAAACCTAGCAGGCATATAGCACAAGTTATGAGGTTGGAGAGAAGGGTATCTTGCAACAGAAAGGCTGAGTCAGCTGAGGCATTGTTCTACTGTGAAGAAAGGTCAACAGAACTGAGTCTGGCTCGGGTGTACCTCAGGATGAATCCAAACAGAACTGGCTTGGAATGCTGGGAAGGAGCAGTAGTTGCATGGAGGTATGTTCCAAGAAGAACCGGATGCGCTGATGCAAACAAGCCCAAGGTGCAGATATTGAGCAGACAGGACCAGGAGGAATTTGATACAGCTAGGAAGTGACACATGGCAGTACAGGCTCCAGAAAAGGTGCAGACGGCGGTCTGAGGAGATCCACTGAGGGAGCTGAATGAGCGAAGGACGGCACGAACTGTGGCGCTGCAGCTGGAGGCAAGGTAGAACCCCCCCCCCAAAAAGTAAAAAAAAAAAAAACGGATGTAACCCCTAGGTGGCACTATCCCAAGGGCTACTACCCCTGCCTGCTTGACTAGTAGCAGATTAAGGGGCCTGAGTTCTGAAATGGGTGCCTCCACCTGGAGGGCAGGGTTGGTAGTGGTCAAGCTAACCTGGGCACAGCCCTCCGGGACACTGTAACCCCCTCTTTCCCCTCTAGTGGCCTGAACACTGTACAATAATCACTTTCACAATACCCCTGGTACACCACACAAGTACCCACACTGTTTGCACTTACCACCAGGGCTGGTTCCTCTGGCTTGACCCTGGGGACCTCCTGTAAAACAAGGTTATGCACAGCAAATAGCAACAGTACAGTACTTTGAACACAAACTGGAACCACAGTCAGATTACATGTAGAAAAAGTTAGATCTGATTTATTCAGGGACTTGAACAAGGAAGGGGCAAAATCAGGTTAATTAGCTTAAAGGTTATATCAATCAAGCAGTTATGCATGCGCTTTGAGTCTCCCCACACAGTCATACCTCTGGGTACCCAGGTGGAGAAGAGATGGGCTAGCCAGGACTGTTGCCCGGGGTTGCAGCTGGTTGGGGCTCTGTGATGGAAAACACAACATGCGCAGTACACAATATTTGTAATCCAGTGCCAGAGGGCTCAGTTCATAAAGGAAATGAAACAACAAGACAATTAGATGACACACTCAGATTAAGCTGTTGTTGCAGGGAGCTACCCCATTTGTAGGGGGTTACATGGAGAAACAGACAAGAACACATGGGAGGGCAGGCAGGGGAGAGAGAAACAAAGGGGGGCAGAAGGAGCAAGGAAGGAACGGAGCACGGCAGGGGAGGAGAGGATTGGGGGAACAAGCCCCAGCATGCAGCATGGAGCGTGCGCAGAGAGTGCGTCTCGATCTAAGCAGAGCAGCAGGGCTCTGCTGCTTAAACAGGATATGGGGGAGGAGCTCTTCCCCATATAACCACAGGCAGAGCCTTCCAAATACCATGGATGAGGCTTTTAACAGAGGCAACATTAAGTCTGGGTTGGATGAGAGTCATAGTGTGTAAATGACAAAAAGATTGGCTTACAGATGTAGTGTGACTATTGTGATGATCAAAACTGAGTTGGTAGTCAAAGAATGACCTGGTCCAATGGTACTGCCTGCGTGAGTGGTGAGGTACTCTACATCTGTGCTCTCCACAAACATTTGGATGCTACTGTCCTTTGAATTCATGCTGTTAATCACAGCAGCAGCAACATCATTTTTGCACTTGTTGGCAGTAGTGCAGCCAGACTCAAGTGTGAGCCCTTGAGTCATTGCTGTCTGTCTGATGGCTTCGCATGGCCACATTCCCCTTGTTTGTTGTCACTGCCATGCATTCAGCATCAATGTCATCATGCCAGTGAAGTTGTGGACTCTGGAAGGGGGAAGAATGGTCATGTAATATGCTCTGTAGCTGATGTGCACTGAATTACACATCTGGCACATCCCTCAAGTTGCAGTGACTTGACCTTCACACTGGAAGTGAATGCTTGCCAGTGCCAGCCTGCAAGTCATTGGCTGGCCACCTGAGGGAAAAGTTAGGGGTTAGTCAGGCCCAGAACAATCCCATAGCAGACAGCACCAATTATTAAATTATTGTAAGAATTATTATTAAATAAATCCTTGGCATGGAGTTTAGGTGGATGCAGAGGACTGGAGGAATAATATATTAAGTAAGGAACTTTAAAACAAATCACTCCAGCTACAGACAGTGCAAGATGTGAGAGCAGTGGGGTAAGGGGCACCATTTAGGAGTAAGCCATGGGTTGCAGTCGAGACCCCTATAATTTCTTTGCAACCCACTGCAACCACTAAATATAATGTTTCCTTAGCATTTTCTTATAAAAAATGTGGCGGTGGTTGGAGCTTCGCAACCCCTATGACTCTAATGAAATGACGCTACTGAGTGGGGAAGGGAAAGGCTGCCTGAGTTGAGTGTCTGCTACAACTCTGAGAGGCCACGTCCGAGAGACACAGACAGCAGAATAGTACTAAACTGTGCTTTATTATTCAGCTGTCTTGCTTTTTTGTTTTGGAGGGATGTCTAAATAAATAAAACAAAGAGAAAAATACTCGCTACTTGTCCAGAAAAAAATTATTGAGTCACACTGGCAGGCAGGCAGGGCAGGCTGAGAGCAGAGGAGAACTGTCTCACTCTTATGTGTGCTATAGTCAAAGCGCTTTCAGCTTTCTTGCTCTCCGGCTTAGTCTTTTCACAGGATTCAATACATGTATTTTTATATTGCTTGCACGCATGTGCAAGAAATATAGTGCCATCATCAGAGATTTCGGAGGTGTGTCACCTCCTTCTCCAATTCAGTCAGTGTGCTGGCAGGCACGGCCCAAGTAAGCCAATGCATTTTGGAGCTGTCTACGACACGCTCCAAAATGCAGTGGTCCTCAGTTGAAAGGGAGCTATGCTCGGTGAAGCATCGATAAGAGCTACTCACACGCTGCTCCCCCACCCGCAAGCGTCGAGCCGCACACTGTATAGCCACGACGGGTGCCCAATCCCCGTCGGCTGAGCTCGTCCCCAGTAGTGGGTGCCATGCTGGGGAGCCCACCCCAGCGGCAAGCGTCCGCGGCCGACGGGGTGCCTAATCCTTGGCCGGCTGAACGCCGCTTCTCTAGCGCCCTTCTTGTGCCACACTGGGAGCCCACCCCAGCGTGACAAACGTCCCCACGACATCTTTTTTTGAAACCCGAAACGAAACGTTCCCGGCGCGCGCCTCCCAGCCCCCACAACCCGCACCCACCCACCGCGCACTCCAGCTTCCCACACCCCCTCACCCCATACTTAATCCGGACTCCGCCGACGATCTTCGGGCGGACTGTGAAACACGCCTGCACTCTTCAAAGCCGACCGCGAACTGAGGAAATGCCGGTAAGCTGTATAATGGGCTAGATAGGGGGTTTCAACTTTGTTGCATATCTCAGGCATTTTGGAATTTTGCACCAAATTTTCAACATAGGGTTTTAGGACCCCTTCTCATGAATGATGTCACTGTCTTGAGGTATTACGGGCGAAGGGTGATTTCGATGCAGTGACTGCGCGGTAACTGCGAAATCACCCTTCGGGCCTGAATACTGCCATGACAGTGACATCATTCATGAGAAGGGGTCCCACAAACCCCATGTTGAAAATTTGGTGCCAAAATTCCAAAAAATGACTGTTTTACGAGCGTGCGTTGCGCAGTTCCTACGCAGGCTCGTAAGTTCGCGAAATTTCAACATTTTCACTCCATATTTTCAACATTGCCATTTTGCCACACCTTCTTACGAGTAGTATAGCTGTCATTTTTCACATCTCACCCAAAATGTGTTTCCACCCATGTAGCACAGAATGGCACAGTTGGTGTGCGAAATCAATGTACGGGACAAATTAAGAAAATCACAGTGACACTGTTCATGAGCAGAGGTCTTAAAATGGCTATGTTGAAAATTTGGTGAAAAAATTCCTAAAAATGACTGTTTTACGAGTGTGCGTTGGACAGTTCCCACGCACGCTCGTAGGTTTGCGAATTTTCAATATTTCCACTCCAGATTTTCAACATTGCCATTTTACCACACCTCCTTATGAGCAGTACAGCTGTCATTTTTCACATCCTGCCCAAAATGTGTTTCCGCCCATGTAGCGCACAATGGCGCAGTCGGTGTGCAAACTCAATGTATGAGACATATTAACAAAATCACAGTGACACTGTTCATGAGCAGAGGTCTTAAAATGGCTATGTTGAAAATTTGGTGAAAAAATTCCTAAAAATGACTGTTTTACGAGCGTGCATTGCGCAGTTCCTACGCACGCTCGTAAGTTCGCAAATTTTCAATATTTGCACTCCAATGACTTCCAAATACCTAAACAGCACATAGAAGCAAGCAACATTCGACATTGACAAATGCTTGTTTAAAGTGCACCATAAAGCACAAAACCCTACAGCTCCTACAGGCCTTGGCAGCCCCAAGACACTTGGACAGCTGTACGGCCTCTGTGGCTTCCAGACCCCAAAGCCTCTCTTTAACTACCATAAGCACCAAAAAAAAGTTTAAAAAACTGACACTTTTGCCTCATTCATATTTTTCTACCCTCTTTCTATAGTTCAACAATATCTAGTGTCACTCATCAAAGTCCAGAAAGAGTTACTACAGTAAATATCTGTGTAATTGAAGTGGCAAAGCAGCAGGCTACTAAAGCAGTAAGAATTCAATCCACAAAAATCTCCCAGTCATTCCACACGTATGGGATCCAGAAAAAGCTTCAAAATGCCTCCTTTCATGCATGATGCATACCCAGGAGGCACTGTGGAAGGGCCATGTGCAAGACTGGGGGAGGAAAGGAAACACTGTAATACGGTCTTCAACAGCTGGTATGGTGCAGCAATGAGGGTTTTTGCTATATTGTGGACTGGGGGCCTACCTGGAGGAATAAAGGCCTGTACAAATGGAATTGCCTCCACCCATCAAGAGGGAAATGGCAGTACTGGGTGGAAGTTTTAAATACTACTTTGATGGGCATTTAAATTAGCCAAGGGTGGGGGGGGAGGCAAAAGAAATAAGGGAGGCAGTGAATGCCCCCAAGTTAATGGAGCATCAGTGAAGAAAAGCCTTGGGAAATACATTCCCAGGGTAACAGGGAGTAGGAAAAGGGGAGGGTCAAGAGGTGGAACAAAGGCTGAGATAAATACTAGGAGAGTAGGCAGGAGAAGATAAAAAGGAGAAGGACAGTACCAGTGAAAAGAGAAGGGGTAAAGGAGGGACTCGGGAGGACAAAATGAGTGGAGAGTCACAAGTGCCAAAGCAAGGAGCCTAGGAAACAAAGCCTGACCTTGAGGCTACCACTGTGGAGGCAGACCTGGAACTGGTGGCCATAACAGAATCATAGTGCACCGACAATCACAGCTGGGAGGTGGCCATACTGGGTTAAAACATGTTTCAAAAGGATAGGCCAGAGAGGGGAAAGGGGGTTGTTTTATATGTAAGGAAGGGTATAGAGGCCATTGATATACAAGGGCACAGTGGGGAAAGAGAGGGGCTGGAGGTTCTTTGTGTTTGCTTAGAGAGGGGGTCCAGGGCCTTTATATGTGTGGGGGTGGTGTATAGGCCACCAACACAGGGAGAGGAACTGGAGAGGGTTTAGTGGAATGTCATAGGCAAAATAGCAAGCAAATGGGGAGTAGTAATTATGGGTGACTTATCTGGCAGACACAGACTGGAGTATCCTGGCCACAGCTCCAACTAGAAGCAGGATTATTGTAGACTAACTCAGCCAAAAGAAATGAGGCACACACACCTCACCACTAGCTTGGTAAAAAACTAGTACTGAACCGTACTTACAATTAAAACATACCATTTATTGCAAGGTACCCAAAAGGGCATTAATTACTTACAAACAGCAGACGAACCAAACAAAGCCAACAGTTCTGAATGTAGTGCTTTCTTAAGTGATAATTCATTAATGATCAAGGTACTCATTTTATGCAGGTACAACATCACATGACTAACTGAAGTGACTAGTGCAAAAGGTGTGCAAAACTCCAAAGCTATAAAGACCTAAAAACAGAATTTTCATACATCGAGAAAACTATATAGCAGCATTACATACACATTAAAAAATGGACAATAGTGCTAATTCAGCAACTGCAGTGAGTTATGAGCTCTGGGAAAGAATCTGTGACAAACTGATTGGCAGCGTCTGGATCCTGAATGGATTGTCAATAAAAAGGTAATCTCTGTGACAAACTGATTGGCAGCGTCTGGGTCTTAAATGGATTGTCAATAAAAGGGTAATCTGTCCAGTCACAGAACAGGATATACAAATGTGATACTGTATGTACTAGAAACCCATACAATCTGTTAGCAGAAAAGGACCACTTGGCCCACACATTCTGCCCAGATGGTCACCTAGTCTGCCTCTGCAGGCCTTTACTGGTCTCTGGCAACCCTCCTTCCTCTCTGCCTATTTACTAATATTTTCGTATATCTATCCCACATATGCTTGAAGCCCCCACTGTTTTCACCTCCACCACTTCTGCTGGCAGTCAGTTTCAGGTGCCACCACTCTTTCAATGAAGCAGTACTTCCTCACATTCCTCTTAAACTCCCTCCCTTACACCCATCATCCCATGCCCTCTGGTCCTGGTGCTCTTTCTCATTTGAAAGAGGCTCCTCTCCTGCACCCTGTTCACCCCTGTAAGTACTTGTAGGTCTCCATCTTGTCCCTACTCACTCTCCTCTCTTCCAGGGTCTACATGTTGAGAGATCCCTCAATCTCTCTCTCTCTCTCTTTGTAGGGCTTTTCATGCAAACTCTGCACAATTTATTTGCCCTCCTCTACACTGCTTCCACCCTGTCTATGCCCCTTCTGAGAAGCAGCCTCCAGAAATGGACACAATACTCCTGGCAGGGTCCTACAAGCAAGCAATGCAGTGTTAACACCACCTCCCTCCTCCTGCTAGAGATACCTCTCCCTATGCATCCCAGCATCCCACTGGCCCTACCCACTGCCTTGTCACACTGCCCTGCCACTTTGAGGTCATCAGATGTGATAACCCCAGGGTCCCCTTCCTACTTAATGACTGTCAGTACCTTCCCCCAATCCTATACTCAGCATCTGAGTTCCTATGGCCAAGGTGTATAATGTTGCACTTTTTTGCCACTGAACTGTAAATGCAATGCTGTTGACCGCTCCTCGACTTTCCAAAGTTCCTACGCATTTTCTCTCTACCCCCTCCTGAGTGCCCACTCTATTACAGATTTTGTTGTGTTCTGCAAAAAGCATATATTTCCTTCCAGTTCTTCTGGAATGTCACTTATGAAGACATTGAAGGGTACTAGTCCCAGTACCAAGCCCTGTGACGCCCCAGTGGTCGCTCTCTCCTCATTAGAGTGAATATGATCAACCACTACCATCTTTCACCTATCCATTAACCAGTTCCTTACCCAATTCATTACTCTGGATCCCACCCCTAGGCTGCTTGATTTCTTTATCAGTCTCCTTTGTGGCACATTGTCAAAGTCTATGCTAAAGTCCAGATAGGCCATGCCCACTGCCCTCCCCTGGTCTATTCGGGTATCATGGTTTGGATTATATCTAACTGGTCGATCCCAGTGAGTAAAAGTTAACAGTGCCCTATCCTCCCCACCCCCCACATCCTTGCTGGTGTCCCCAGAGATTGATCCTCAGACCTGTCCTCTTCTCACAGTTCATAAATGACTTGCCTTCCATATGCACCCACGCCCATAAACACATGTATGCGGATGATACAGTCCTCTTCCTATCTGGTCCCTCTATCCCAAATGTCCAAACCCCTCTTCAACATGACTTCACTGCTGTAACAACCTGGCTCTCAGCTGACAGCCTAAAAATGAATGCTAAAAAAATGTTGCCATAACCTTTGGCACCAAGCAGAAACTTCCCAGGCTCCCATCCCTCTCTGCTTTCCCTACCCCTGCTTGCACACCTCTCGAAGAGGTCCCTGCCTACAAATACCTCGGTGTGTGGCTTGACCCTTCACTGGACTTCTCTTCCCACTTTAATGCCCTTTACTCTAAGCGCCGCCCTAAACTGAGGCTTCTTTACCGCCATAAAGGTAGTCTCTCACTTCCAGTCCGACGCAATCTTGTCAAATGGATTCTCCCAGTCTTCGACTATGCTGACATCCTGGCCAAATCCCCCTCATTCACTAAAATACCACCAACAGCTTAATCTGGTTCTATAAGTCAGTTTACATCTGTACAAATATTCCCCTTCCCTTGCCCCCAGGTCACACCTGGAAACGAGCCATGGCCCAGTATGCCTCCCCCGGTCACAAACTTTCAAATCATATATGGCTCATCCCCAGCCACCTCCCTTGCCAAACTTGATGTCCTCATCAACGCTTTTTGTCATTTTGCCTCAACCCCCCCCCCCGACTCACCACTGTGACGTCAACTCCTCTCCAAGCCCTCTCACAGAGACGATTGTCCCACTGTTTGACGTTCATCTCTAAATACTGGTTTGGCACTCTCCCATCCTACCTCTCCTCCCTCCTAGTTCCAGCCACCCCTTCCCCCTACCACTCACACACAAATTACCTCCGGTCCTTTGCCCTCCCCCGTGCCCGCACCTCTGCTTGGCAACTTGTTTTCTATCTCAGACTCCCTACCCTCTGGAACAATCCCCCCCCCAAACTCGCCTTACCCCCTCCTTTCTTGCACATAAGCAACTTCTCCAACCAACCCCTGTTACATCTTGCTGCTATGCACAGACCTAACTCACCACTTAACTTCCTGTCCTCGCTGTCTCCTGTCTCTGCTTAGCAAAAATAATAATAAATAAGAAGAATTTGCTATCTCAGTTTTCACTCTGGTTAAACTGTTTCCTTAATTATTTTTTCTTAATGTAACATTTACTTTGCAAAATAATTGCACAAAAGGACAACTTTTGAATAATGTATATTTCTGTATCATAAATTTTGTAACACTTTGTTGTATTTTGTACCCTGTGCCTGGGTCGCACCCAGAAACAAAGCTTTAGCTCATTGTGCCTTTCCTGATTACAACATTTTAAATAAATAAATACATTTATATAATAAAATTTCACTGGTCACCTAACAGAAGAAATTAATCAGATTTGTCTGGTATGACCTCCCCCCATGAGTCCATGCTGACATTGGTCTTGTAGCCAACTGGATTCAAGGTACTCTACCAACCTTTCCTTTAACAGGGATTCAATGATGTGAGACTGACCACTTTGGATCCTACCCCTTGGGTGCTCAATTTCTTTATCAGTCTCCTGAGTGGCAGAGTGTCAAATTTTACACCAAAGTCCAGACAGCTCAGTATAAACAGTACTTAATGGAACCCAGGAGCCTTTTTATTCATTAGATGAAATCTAGCCCCAATCCAGTGCCCCAAATATTTCAAGATAAAAGAATAATAATGTCTGTACCAGTTCACTTCAGTTCTCTTGCTTTTATTCTCTTGCCATCAATAAACCAGACCAACCTTCTGAGACTTTTACACTGGTTTCTTCCTCAGGGTGAATGACTAAAATACAAATTAAACAGAACCAATATCAGTAAATAGTTCTGCATAAAAATATTTTTAAACAAATTAATTAAATCAAATTTCCATATTGGAGTGGACCAATGCTCCCTGTTACCTCAATAAATCTTGCAAATGAGTTTACAGAGTCTGTATCAGTTTGTATCCCCCTATAACTGAATATATATGTATATTTTAGTTAAATATTCCAGTTAATTATTTACTGCTGTCTAAATAATTTTTTTGACATTATAAGTTGTATGTGTACAAACAGGTCATTTTTATATAAGTGAAATTATGAATTAATGATACAAGTTGTGTATTTTATTAATAGGGTTTGAGCAAAACATTTGACTAGAAACATATGAATTATTTTAGAGGAAACACAACAATAAAAAGTTAACTGTCAAAAACATTTACTCAGACAGCAGTAATACATAGGAGCCCAGATATTCAAACTGTGCCAGGCTGTGGCGCAAGCCTGGGCGCAGCTCAACTTTGTTGTGCTGAGGTGTGACCTGGGTGATATTCATTCAACGGAGCTGCGTTATGGCACTGCTGCTTTGAATATCACACCCTGGCCACCTCCACCGTGCATGGTGCAGTGGCATTGCACCAGCGCAAGTGGCCAGAGTGGAGCATGGAGATGCGCTAGTGCAAGTGCCATTGCACCATGCACAGCACCTGCGATATTCAAAAGGGGACATGTAAATGGGGCCATAATTTATGCAAGGTGCACATGGGGCCATTTGCATGTCATTATGGCTCCATTTGCATCCCATTAGCATACAGGTGCACCGATCCCCGACGACTTGCGCCTGGCGCCCTGCCAGGCAGCAGCCGTCCGGGGACTGACGCCCTGCAGCCCATCGCGGGCATTTGTCTCAAATGAAATCCTTTATTGTTCTTGGTGGTTCAGTATACTATGTGCCCGATCGCTGACACAGAGGTTAGATCTCTTCCTCTGTGGTTCAGTGGACCGATCGCTGCTCGATCGTTAGCAGCCTGTAAATCATATTATTTGTCTTGGTGTCTCAGCCTGAGTTCCACCACCGCTTGACGCCGTCAGCCAGCCGGGCGGCAGCATCCAGTCTCCGCCGCCACCATCGACTGACAGCTCAGTAGGCTGCACGCCTTTTGCCTCACAGCATGAGCCAACGGGCTGCAGCCCATATCTGTAGTTAGACAGTCCAGATATGTGAATGAATTAATTCACATATCTGGACCGAGTAGGTGAGGATGGTTGCACGCCCATTGGCTCACGCCAGAACCAATGGGCATGCAGCCCCACTGAGCTGTCAGGTCGGCGGGCGGCAGGCGGCAGGTGGTGCTGCCACCCTTCGCTGACCGGGGAGGAGCGGGCGGTGGGGCTCAGTGGGCAGGTGGGAGGGGGGTACACTAGACCACCAGGGTAATAGGACTATTTTATGATTTACAGATGCCCACGATTGGGCAGCGATCGGTCCACTGAACCACCAGGGATATTGGATGGGGGGGTTACTATACCAATGCCCGTGATCGGGCACATAGCGGTCCATTGGACCACCAGGGATATTGGACGGGGGGATTTAGCTACATGGATGTCCATGATGGGGCATGGGGGGGTGCCACCAGGTGTGGCAGGAACTCGGGCGGCCACCCACAGGTGGCAGCTGCCATGTTGCACCCTGCAATGCAGCAGCTCACCTGTGGGTGGCCATGCACAACCCTTTTGAATATCTGGGCCAGGGAATACATGATGGGCATGAGTGTGATATGACAAATACTGTCACTCCTGCAGAGTGAGATATCCAGAGCTCACGATGCAGGAGTGACAATATCTGCCATAGCACACAGTCTGCACAGCATGTATTCGATTTATACAATAGGGCCAGGAATTTCAGAAGTATTATTATGTTGTCTTGTGTTCTGTTCCTGTTTATGTGTTTGCTCATTCTGTCTGTGAGTTGTTCTGAATGGGCTGGCAGTGTTACAAACTCTGGGAAACAGATGAGTGTGTTTTACAATGCTAAATGAGTTAGTTTAAGGTAGGAGTGAGAAACAGACTATTTTGTGAAGCTGTATTCTTTAGAAGTCTAGCTGCAGTCAAGCTGAGAGTATCACAGTAATTATAATGGGCTGAGAGGCAGAGTTTGAGGAACAGGTGAGTGTTTTTAGTGGTAACTGGCTTAACTGCAGGCAGCAGTGAGGAACAGACTGTTCTGTGAAGCTATGCTCTTTAGAATTCTGGCTGCAGTCAAGCTGAGAGTATCACAGTAATGAGCTGGAAGTTAGAGTGTAGGGAACAGGTGATAGTGTTTTGTAATGGTGAGTTAGCTTCAGGCAGCAGTGAGGCCTCTCATGTAGTTCTGTATTTGTGTCTATGGTAACAGCACAGATGTTTTTTGTATGCTGAGGGGAAAGCTGCCTAGAGTGATGATATCAGAGACCTGTGTGTGTAAATGGCTGATATCATCACAGTAGAGCAGAGGGTAAAAATGTAATACTGCAGTGGATGATACACTGTTTTATCTCGCTCATTTATAACTCACCCCATTGTGTGTGTGTTTATATATATATATATATATATATATATATATATATATATTTATAAAATGGGTAGGAAAATCAATCAATAATAGCATACCTGATTGGATAAAACACATCACATGACCGTGCATATATCAGATCGCAACCACACACCTGCATTTTTACCCCCTCAAAACAATTTTGACATTTTATAAGATAGATAAACCACTCTGAGGTGTGCGGTCGCTCTGATATACGCACGCTTTGGGAGTTGACGCACACCAAGGTGTGTGTATATCAGTGCGCGACCGCACATCTCAGAGTGGCATATCTATTACATGTATATATATATATATATTTTCACTTACAGAGAGGTGCAAACTTGAAGAGACAGATGGTTCTATGTCATAATAGTGAACACGGAATGGCGATCGCTATTATGGCGAGTGTATATCGCCAAAAAGTAAATCGGCAATATACACTTACCGGTGAACCTACAGCTGAAAGCCTAAAGTGTTTTTGCAGAGGGGTTTTGGCTCCCGCATCCCCTTAATTAGGATTCCTAACTCCAGGGGGATGCATGTCGGGGAGGGGGCACAAATTCAGCCAAAAAAAACGATTAAGTCCGGAAGCTGCAGGCAGCAGCAAAATTTAGACTCTCCTGTCCCCAGCCCTGAACCCAGTACCTGCTGTGCTAGAGCCAGCTTCCCTCACCACCATACCACATGGCTGGCTCAGTGGCAGCAGGCACAGTTCCTCCCAATAACCCTCTTCCCTATCCCTCCCCTTCCCCTTGCCAAACCCTTATCCCGGTTACCTTACCCTATCCTCGCAGTAGAAGTAGTTACTCCCTTGTGGGTAGCCCATCCCAATAGCGCCAAATAAGGAGTCACCATTTTGATGGTTGCCCATACTGGGTTGCTATCATCACTGGATACTGAGACAGACTCTATAAACTCATTTGCAAGATTTATTGAGGTAACATATAGAGCACTGGTCTTCTCCAATATGGAGATTTGATTTAATTAATTTATTTCTGTTTATAGTTTAGCCATTCACCCTGAGGAAGAGACCAGTGTAAGAGTCTTGAAACGTTAGTTTGGTTTATTGATGGCAGGAGAATAAAATGGAGTGAACTAAAGTGAACTGGTCCAGACATTATTTTTTTGTCAAGAATGTCTATATCTGCTGCCCTCCCCTGATCCATGGTCACCCAACAGAAGAAATCAATCAGATTTGTCTGGCATGACCTCCATCCATGAATCTATGCTGCCTTTGATCTTGTAGCCCACTGGATTCAAGATGCTCTACCAACCTTTCCTTTAACAGGGCTTCCATTCATTTCCCCATCACTGATACTGACCAGCCTATAGTTGCTAGCATGCTCCCTGAGGCTGCTCTTATAGAGAGGGACCATGTCTGCTCTCCTCCAGTCCTCCAGAACCATGCATGTTTCCAGTGAGCTATTCAATAAGGCCATCAGTGGGGCAGCAAGCACCTCCCTATTTCCTGTAGCACTCTTGGGCACATCCCATCCAGTCCCATAGCCTTTTCTACTTTCAAAGCTGCAAGTCCCTTCAGGGCTCTTTCCTCTGAAGATGGACTCGTGTACACCCCCTCCTCTTTGTTCCTGCTGCTCCCTGGTGGTCTGCTCCCCCTCCCCCCACTGTGAAGACTAAGCAGAAGTATCTTCTCAGGATGTCTGATTTTTTGTGATCCTCTTCTGCACTGTCTCCCCTTGCCATCCTCTTTATCCTCACAATCACTCCCCTTGATTTCCTCTTCTCAATTATGTACCGAAAAAAAGTCTTATCCCCTTTAGCCACTGCTTTGGCTATCTTTTCCTCTGTCTGCACCTTCACTCCTCTCAATGCCTTTTCTGCTTCTTTCAGTTTTACCTGGTATACCTCCCTGTCTTCCTCTCTCTGTGTTTCCTTATACCACTCTTTTTCCAAACCTACACTGTCCACCTCCCTAGAGAACCATAACAGTCTCTTTTCCTTTGATTTTTACTCACTTTCTTCGTGCAGAGGCTGGTTGCCTTAATTATGCTCTCCCTTATTTTTCCTGACTGTGCTTCTACCTCTCCCTGGCAATCCTCCACCACACAATGCAGTTTCTCAGGCAGCCTCTCATTTCTTTAAAACCCACAATCCAAAGTCCAATACCCTCGTCCTCATGTGGTTTGCCTCCGTTCCCATCTTAATGTTACTGTACAGTGATCAGGGGTACCTAGGAGACTACCCACTATGACATTTGCAACACCGACCCTGTTTGTAAGCACCAGGTTCAGCGTTGCCCCATCCTTAGTGGGTTCCTCGACTAGCTGCCTGAGAAAAGCCCTTGAAGGGAGTCAAGGATGGCCCTGTTCTTTGCCAAAGCTGCAGCTGGAAGGCTCCAATCCACATCTTGCAGACTGAGTTCCCCCACTAGCAGCCCCTCCCCCTTACTTGCCATCCTTATGATGGCTTCCCCAAGTGCCTTATCCAGCTCCTCTCCCTGTTCTGGAGGCCAGTGTAGCACTCATGTATGGACAGTGGCCCCAGTACCTGTCTCCAGGATGACCTACAGCCCCTCCAGTCCCTTTTTTTCCTCCTGGTGCCCCTGTACTTCCATGGTCTTGACACCCTTCCTCACATATAGTACATCCTCTCCTCCCCTCCTCCCTTCCTTCACAGAGTAGCCAGGTATGGTCATGTCCCAGTCATGGTTATCAGTGCGCCACTACTTTGTGATGGCCATCAAATTTAGGCTAGCCTCTGCCATGATGGCCTCCAAGTATGGAATTTTATTTCCTAGATTTCTTGTATTGGCACACATGGCCCTCCATACCATCCTCCCTGCTAGCTTCCCCGCCTTCCTATCTGTGCTGTTCCCTGAAGCTTCCCCAGACTCCCCTTTTCCCTTGTTACCTTCACCATTACCTCTCTCCTTTACTCCTTTCTTCTTATTTTCCTGATTTATACCCCCCTTGTCCACTGCCTTGTTCCCATCCAGGGCTCAGAGAAGAGGAGGCAGGACTGCAAGCAGGTCATGGAAGAAGTGTAACCAATCAGGTCACAGGGGAACAGGTTTTAAAATGGAGTGCCAAGTGGAAAAAAGCACGCTTTGCTTAACAAAACTAGCGTTGACCAGGACAGTGCACAAATCAGGTATAAGGCAATAAACTAACCTCAAATTTTAACTTTCACTTTTTTGTTTTGCTTTGTTTTTGTTACTGTAGCTGGATACCAAGGCAGAGTCTGGGCTCAAAGAAAAGAAGGTGGAACAGAAAGCTGGTCACGGAGCAAGTGTGACTAATCAGGTCTCACTAGGAAATCCTGTTGGGTGTAGAAAAGGAGCCATTCCTGATGTTTCCCATTCACATTTATGTCCCAGAGCATGAACGGAATAGAGTAGGCGTGGAACAGATGAAGTGACTGGCATCTTGGATGTTGGTAGGCATCTGCAGGCAACAGCAGGCATACAAGAGGCTCTGCTAGTCCAGTAAGGTACATTACTTGTTAATTTGCTGCTGCCTGTATAGAAGAGTACAGAGGAAGGCAAGCGGGAAACAACTATTGTGTGGGAAGGGAGGAAATACCCCATTTAGAGTAAGTGTACAATGGGGTACATTAAAGTTAAAGTTAAAAATGGAACACTAGAATCACCTGTGGTGGTAGGAATAGAGGCAACATCCTATCTAAGGTAAGGCAAAAAAGAAGATAAAAGAAGCCAAAAAAGGGAAAACTTTAAACACCCTATCTAGGGTCATGTTACAAAAGGGTTAAGCAAAACAAGAAGGGGAATAGTAGACAAACACTATCTAGGGTATGGGTACAAACTTATTTTTAGTAAACAAGGTAAGTGCAAGAATGCTAAAGTTGGGACTGGTACACTACAGTGGTTGTGTAGAGGCAGTTTCCATGGAGACCTTCTGGAGACTGAAGAGATGCCCCATAGGCACGCACCTCTCTGGGTTGAAGGATGAGGTCGCTAGACTCCAGGCCAAGTTGGCTAGAATTTAGGCGATTTCTTCCCCCACACAGAGGCCACCGAGTCTTCCACTATTGCCCCAGGTGATGCCTAGGAGAAAGAAGGACAGCTGGACTGTGGTGGGCTCAGAGGCTGGGAGTGATGGTAAAGGAGCACATTCCTCGACCAGTGTTACTACATAACTCATTTGCTGCTCTGGCAGGATGGAACTGCTGGGAGGATGTGGGATTCCTCCATAAGGGAGGTCCTAAGGGAGGAAGAGAATAAAAACAGCAGAGGAGGTAGCCCTTCTGATATGGGAATCAATCATTAGGAGTATAGATCTGGGAACAGAAAGGGATGGAAAGAGGCAGGTGATGTCTCTACCTGGCACCTTGGCTTGGAGGGATGTAGAGTGGATCCTGAGGTTTGTTACAGCAGCAGGGCAGGAGGGGGAGCTGGATGTCATTGTCCACCTGGGGACTAAGGACCTGGCTAGGGACAGGGCAGTGATGGTGCAGGAAGATTTTGGGGAGCTCAGGAGGGGTCTTAGGCAGGTAGCACGCTCAGTGGCTTTTGCTGAGGTGCTGCCTGTCTATGATGGGGGGAGGATTGGGTTCTCAGCACCAGGAGCTTCAACGCATGGTTGAAGGAATGGTGTAGAAAGGGAAGGTTCAGCTACACTGGGGACTGGGGACCAACCTAGAGGGATAAGGGCCTATACAGGCAGGAAATGGCCTGCATCCATCTAGGAAGGGAATCCAAGTCCTCAGTGGACAGTTTAAATGTTGCTCTAACAAATATTTAAACTGGCCAAGGGGGGTGGCAGAAGAAATCGGAGGCATAAACTGCACCTCCCCCGACTGCAGCAGAGAGAAGAGAGAATTAAAGGGAGGTAAATCCCCCAGGGTGCAAAATAAAAAAATAACAGAGTGGTAGAAATGAAAAGGGATGTGAACATATGTTGCAAAAAGAGAGAGGGGAGACAGAGGCAGGAAAAAAAAAAAGGAAAAAAGAGGAGTCGCAGGCAGAGTGGTAACAAAATGTGGAAGGCCATGTGCATACAAAAGAAGTCTAGGAAATAAAATTCAGGACCCAGAGGCTATCACAGCAGAGGTAGACTAGAATATCGTGGCCATTACAGAGTCATGGTGCACAGAAAACAATGACTGAGACATGGCCATACCAGGCTATATTCAGTTCAAGAAAGACAGGGCGGGAAAGAAGGGAAGACAGGTTGTGCTGTAATAAGGGAAGGCATCAAGACAATGGAGATACAGGGAGTCCGGGGGGGGCCGGATGGAGGGGTTGGAGGTACTGTGGGTCACACTGAAGATGGGAAATGGAGCCAGTATTCATACTGGTGTGAGCTACACACCCCCAAAACAGGGGGGAGAAATTAGATAAGGCACTGATGAAAACCACTGGCACAATGGCAGAAAAAGGGGAGGTGTTGCTGGTGGAGGACTTCTGTCTTCCGTATGTAGACTGAAGCCCAGCTGCAGCTTCAGCTAGAAGCAGGGGCATTCTGGATTCCTTGCAGGAGGCATTTCTCAGGCAACTGGTCAGAAAGCCCACTCATTATGGGGCAGTACTGGAACTGGTGCTCACCAACAGGAACAGTATTGCAGACATCAAGGTGGAAGGCCACCTGGGGACCAGTGATCACCGTACAGTGTGGTTCAACATAAAGATGGCAGTGGAAGAGAACCAGACAAGGATGAGGGTCCTGGATTTCAGGGGGCAGGTTTAAAAAAAAAAAAAAAAAAGGATCATTTCCTCAGAGGTAACCTACCAGGGTGTGATGACCAGGGTGGGGTGGAGAACCAGTGGGATAAGCTAAGGGAGGGTATAGTGAAAGCAGCAAACCTCTGCAAAAAGGAAGTGAGCAAGAAAGAGGAAAAATAGACTATTATGGTTCTCAAGGATGGGGCTGAAAAGGTAAAAGTTAAAAGGGTAGCTTTCAGGAGGTATAAAGAGACACAATATTAGGAGAAGCAGAGGGAGGTAGGGAAAGTAGTAGGGGGTGAGATGGCCCAAACAGAGGAAAGAACAGCCCAGTGGGTAAAGAAAGGGGACAAGACATTTTTTTAGGAACATAAGGGAAAAGAGGAAGACTAGAAGAGGGATTGTGAAGTTAAGAAGGGCAGGAGAAGACTGGTTAAAGGAGGATCAGGAAAAAGCAGATATCAAGGACTGGTTAAAGGAGGATCAGGAAAAAGCAGATATCACAAGCAAATACTTTTCTTCAACCATCACAGAGGAAGGGGATATGCACCAGAAGCACTGGAGGGAGGAGGTAGGCACGAATCCTTTTACAGAGAAGAGAGTCCTGAAGGGACTTGCAAAACTGAAAGTGGACAAAGCTATGGGGCCAGATGGGGTACACCCAAGGGTATTAAGAGAGCTCAGGGAAGTGCAGGTTGCACCTCTGACAGTCCTCATTAACAGCTCACTGGAAACAGGAGTGGTTCCAGAGGACTGAACAAGGGCATATGTAGTCTCGCTTCACAAAAGTGGTAGCAGAGAGAAGGCTAGCAACTACATGCCAGCCAGCCTTACATCGATGATGGAATTTAATGGAGACACTGCTAAAAGGAAGGATTGTGGAGTATCTTATATCCAATGGGTTGCAAGACCTGAGGCAGCACAGATTCATGGGGAGGAGGTCATGTTAGACAAATTGGATACATTTTTTTGACTGGGTGACCAGGGAAATAGATCAGTGTGGGTGGTGGATGTGGTCTACTTAGATTTTAGTAAAGCATTTGACTCATAAGGAAACTGGGCAGCTTAGGGGTGGGTCCAAAGGTGGTAAACTGGGTAAGAAATTGATTAATGGATAGGTGACAAAGGGTGGTGGTAAACATAGTTCACTCTGGGGAAGGGAGTGTGACCAGCAGGGTCCCTCAGGACTCAGTACTGGGACCAGTCCTTTTTCATGTCTTTATAAGTGACACTGCAGATGAACTGAAAGGGAAGGTATGCCTCTTTGCAGGTGACACTAAAATCTGCAACAGACTAGACACTCCAGAGGGGGTGGAAAGAATGTGATGAGACCTTAGAAAACTTGAGGAGTGGTCATGGGCATGGCAGCTGAGTTTCAACACAAAAAGTGCAGAATCATGTGCCTAGGGCACAAAATCCCAAAGGCGGGGACCTGGGATAATCATATCTGATGACCTCAAGGTGGTAAGACAGTGTGACAAGGCATTGTGTAGGGCCAGTGGGATGGTGGGGTTTGTTTATTTATTTATGTATGTATGTCTTTGGTGATCGGGTAGGTGCGCTGATCCTAGGGACCATTTTCAGGCACGACCTGGGCCATTAACAATGGCACATTTAACAAACAGAATACAGGAGGAGTAACATAGATGAAAATGCAGGCCATTAACAATGAGGTGCAAGGAGTTATAGTACAGAGGGTATTAACAAAAATGAGAATACGATAAGGTACAATGTGAAGTTATAGGCTAGTGACAAGTCGATATACATCATCACAAGAACATGGAGAACAATTCAGTAAAGTGACAAATTACCAGGTAAACCATATAAAGTGCAATTTCTAAGAAGCACAACAATAACAAAATCAAGTAACAACCAGGTGGATATTCAGTGCAACAGTCCACAATAAGCAAAGTGCGGTGGAGTAGACTATAGGGAGGGGAGAGAGGGCCAGGTGGGGGTGGGAAAGAAGCTGGAGAGAAAGGGGTGTCGCAAGGGTGGGGAGACCTCACAAAAGGTGGGTGGGGGGAGAGAGGGGATCACTCCAGCTTACACAGATGGACAGCAGCATTTGGCTTCCAGTAGTAGCCAATCATTAAAGTGGCTTTTGAAGAATAAGTGGGAGGAGGACGACTGGAGCGATATAGGGAGCTCATTCCACATGGAGGGGGCAGAAACAATAAAGGTTTTACTGCCCATGATAGTGGAGATTCTGGGAACTACAAGGGGGGAGGATGGATGCTTCACAGATGCACCTAGTAGCCACTTTGCCCATGAGTATGGATGAACAAAGAAACAGGGGACCATCTCTGAGTGTAGTGTCTATTACTTAGCCCAAGGTGTAGTCGAAGCATCGTTGAAGTGCAAGCCAACCAAGTGATTTGTATAAGCTACAATGATGGGTAGAAAAGGGTGCGAGGAGGACAAAGTGGCAGACGCTGTTGTAAACTGATGTTAGCCTGGAGCACAGGGCTGGCAACATGGGGAATATATGGGGGAGCAGTGATCAATAAGGGGTAGAAGGTTGCCTTGCACAATTGCTAGGTGTGCCTCATGTGACAGGAATTGTCAATTTCTGGTTAACTCTACGCATGAAAATATTAACATGATCAGTGAATGTAAGGGAGGGGTCCAAGGTTACGCTCAAGTATTTGAAACTAGAGACATTTTGGGGGGGCAGGGGGGCCAACAGGTGTGAGTACAAGTGGAGAGGACTCCATTTTGAAGACCTTGGCGAGGAACATTTTGAATCAAATAACATTGATTTTGTCTTTTTTTCATTTACCAGGAGCTTTTTGGAAGTAAAATAAGTGTAGGCTGTATCATAATTAAGTGTAAGGATGGAGCAGATGTTTGCAAGTGACTTGTCACTATGGTATAGATCAAGGTCATCTGCATAGAGAAATGCCTCACAGGAGAAACTCTCTGCCGGGAGTGCATTGATAAATATGAAAAACAGTAAAGGGCCAAGGATGGAGCCTTGGGGACCCCAGTAGAGACAGGCAGGGCAGGGCAAGGGAGGATGCAACCCCAATGGTAACTGACTGGAACCTGCCATCGAGATAGCTACGAAACCATGAGGAAGTCTCCAAGGAACAGCCAAGGCAGTGGATAGTAGAGTGTAGGAGAGGGTGATCGACTAGGTCAAATGCTGTAGTCAGATCCACGGATAGTGCACCTGTGGCCTTACCTGAATCCATGTTTCTAAGGACATGGTCAGTGAAATGGGCAAAGGCCAATGTGGTGCTGTGGAGCTTGGAAAACCATGCTGCTGGGGGCACAGCAGCGAATATTTTCCAAGGTGCTCAGAAACCTGGGAGTGCACAATTCTTTATACAATTCTTTATAGTAGCTTGCTCAGGTGGGGGAGGAGGGAGATGGGCCTGTAGTTATCGGCAGAAAGGGGACCACCTGCTTTAAAGATAGGAACAACATTAGCATGCTTTCGGGAATCAGGCATGGTGGACATGAAGAGGACAAGGTTGAAAAGGAAGGTGAGGGGTTTAATGATTGCAGGAGAGATGAGTTTAAGGAAGAAAGGGGACAACCCATCACTGCCAGGGCTACTCCTGGTAGGTAGAGACTTTAGGAGCTTGAGGTGGTTTCTCAGCCTCTGGCTCCTAAAGCAGAAGGGGAGGGCAGGAGGGGTGTGCAGCAGGGATGCAGTTTGCCTGACTACTAGGGCTAGACTGTGACTGGGTGGGGGAGTGTACTGAGGTGGACAGAGAGGTGGCTAAATTTTTGTCAAAGCTCAGCAGTCTCAGCAGGGTCAGTCAGGGGGCCTGCATAGGGAGGGGTATCACCAACAGAAAGAGGGAGGTGGTGTTGCCACTGTATAGATAGCTGGTGAAACCCCACCAGGAGTACTGTGTCTAGTTCTGCAGACCACATCTTGGGAAAGACAGACAGGGCAGAGGCTGTCCATAGAAGGGCAACTACAAAGGTGCAGGGGCTACAACAGCAGTCATGTGAGGAGAGACTAAGGGACCTCATTATGTACACCCTGGAAGAGAGAAGGGAGAGGGGGTATATGACAGTGACCTATAAATACCTCACTGGGTGAAATAAGGTACAGAAGTGGATTATTTTTCAGAGGACAAGATACACAAAAACAAGGATACATACAATGAAGCTGGAATGGGGATAATAATTGGAGAAATCTGAGGAAGTATTTCTTCATTGAAAGAGTGGTGGCTGCCTGAAATAGTCTTCCAGTAGAGGAGATGGGGCAAAAACAGTGGTGGGCTTCAAGCATACATGGGATAGGCACAAGGCAATTTTAGTTGGGAAGCAAGGGGGAGGAGCCACAGATTAAGTAGGGTCTGTGGTGACAGGATAGGCAGGGAAAACCAGATAGACTGGGTGGCCCAAGTGGTCCTTATCTGTCGTCAAATTCTATGTTTCTATGCTCAAACTTTAGCTCCCCCATAAATGTGTTCTCTATTAATTATTACCACAAAAGGACACTCAAACAATAAAATCCTGGCTTCATTCCCAACTTATCAATTGACACACTTCATAATCATGGGTAACGAAGGCACTCAACCTGATTCAGTTCCAGTCCTCCCAGCTGCTGTAAATAAAATCTACTGCACCTCAGCTGGGCCGCTCATGCAGCTGTATAAATCAAAGTCCAAATGGTCATTAGAGGTATCAAACTGTCCCAAGCAAAAGGAGGATCCCACTGAAAAAGAAATTTGGCAGCTCAGCTTGGCTATCATGTGTACATAAATTGCTTGTAATGCACTTTGGTATACAGTATATAAAATCACTGCAATTTCTACACTTTCCTACAGCGCCACATGCTATCAGTATTTAATCAAAACACCAACGGTAGTGAAAGATCCCAAATCAATATTTCTGACTTTTCCTTCCAATTTCCTCCACTACATCTCCTGGATTAGAGGAGCACAGTGAGAATTAACTTGCTTCCTCAGCAACAGCCTGGCAAAGTGCCATACAATATAACACGCTTGTTTGATCACTTCCAACCCAGAAGGCCAAACCAATGGTACCTGCAATGCTCTTATGCCTTCCGAGTCATCCACAACAAAGCAATGGATGAGACAACCATTACAGTCAGATGTAACACATCCAAGAAGCAACACAATAAATAAGCTGTTTGGAAGAAGAGCAGTATGTAGAATGCCTAAGCAATGAAAAGAAGAAAGATAGTTTCCAATTAGTTTTTTTGCAATCTATCCAAGGCATATGCATGAATTTTAAAGCATAACAACCTACTCAAAGCGTCACTGGTATGCAAGTCCTTCTGCGTGTGTGTGTGGGGGGGGAGGGAGGGGGAAGCTCTGTAGGAAATGTCAACTGGCACTATATTCTTCAGGCCATGCCACTACTCAGACCTCACACAGTTGATGTACGCACACTAAATGTAACAATAATCTTTTAAAATCTGCACAAAAGACTACACATGGCTCCAAGAGGTGATGCAAGATACACTTTCCACCAAAAAAAAAATCCTAAATGACACACACAGCTGCGTTTAAACAAACCGTTCCACAGATTAAGGAAATAAATAAGAGGCAGGATATGGTGTTCAGAAAACTGTACTAAAGTGGCAGCCAGAGATAAGCAGCAGCATATCTAGATATATAAAACATATGTATCAATTTACAACATAATAACTAGGTTATTTCATTGTGGTGTACAGTACCTAAATGAAAAGAGGAGAGTCAAACCCCTTTATTTTTCATTTAAAAGCATCAATTTGATTGATATAACAGACCAACCTCTCTTGAATTCCCTTCTGAAAGCAACCAATTATGAGCTGCCATCACCATCTTCTTTTCCCTGAGTGAGTAGACCCTGTCATGTTTCCCATTATAAACAAAAAAAAATCTCCTTCCTGATCAATAAATAATTTTCTTAATTGTTTAACCACCACTTGTGAACAAAAGTACTAAACCTGCTCTCCAGTGTAACCCGTTCTTCAGTCTCATGACAACGCATGTTCATAACACAACGGTCATGAGACACACAACCCCACATAACATAAAAACACCTTCTGTGGCTTCAAAATATGGTTTTATACTCCAGTAGGTACAGAAACAATTACCAGCAGCTTTATTTATTTGCAATACATCACAAAACTGTTCCCAAAACGGTTCGGACATTTCATGACTGACATCACTTTGTCAGCCCGCTGTATTCAGAACCTTTTATTATAGTTTCACTAAACTTTAGTAGCTCAGTTCTATCTCAATTTTCTTAAAAATCTGGGCACTTAGCCCAACTAGAGGACACTGTGCCTTATCACTTTAAATTCTCCTATACCTACCTTGACCGATCATCCTACTCGGACGGTGTTATGTAACACCAGGTCTATTCAAAACAAGACTGATATTATAGCAGATCTTGCTGGGACATCTGACCTGACATGTATCACTGAGACTTGGCTGGACGAGAATGCAGGCCCAGTAATGGCCTCAGCTGTTCCAGCCAGGTAATCAGTGATACACCATCCGAGGCTGGATTGTAGGGGCTGGGGGTGTAGCGATCTGTTTTAGATCAGAACTGGGCCTTATGGAAGTGCCAATGGGATCCACCAGATCCTTTGAGTGTATCGTGGGTGTGGGTGTGGGGTGCAGGATACTGCTCATCTACCATCCACCCGGAGATGAGAAAGAGTTTCTGCAGGATGTTGCAGGCTTCATTGTCGATGTGGTATCAGGATCCCCCAAATGGTTGACTCTGGGGGATTTCAATGCCTGGGTCAATGATGAACTCTCGCAATTTGGTTGTGACTTCCTCCAACTAATGATTTTGTCAGGTCTCATACAGGTTGTTACCTCCACAGCCCACATTAGAGGTCACTCACTGGACTTAGTGTTTCTCCTGGGGATGGAGATATCCAGCTTGGTGGTGGAACCAGTCAGATGGTCTGACCATCACACCATAGGGTTTAGTTTTGTGGCCCCCCAATAGGCCTGCCTCTACAGAGATGGTCCAGTACCACCTTTTGTGGGGTGTGACTCCAGATGACCTAATGGCAGTGCTGGATCTATCGAGTGTGTCGAGGGAGTGCGTGGATCCAGGGGACCTGGTGCTTGCCTATAATATGGCGGTAATGGAGGCCCTGGATTCTATTGCTCCTGTTCGTGTTCACCCCCTCACCCTCCACCCAAGTTCCCATGTATCATTTATTTGTATGTGTTTTTCAGATTTCATGGTCAGCACCTTGATCTTCTGGAAAGGCGCTTTATAAATAACGTTTATTATTATTATTATTATTATTATTATACCACTGTGGGGGACAACTGGGCAGCAATGAGAGTTCCCCAACATCACAGTGAAAAAAAGAGTTGAGTCAGACTCCAAGGCACAAAGGAATTTAAAGTGATAAGGGACAGTACCCTCCACCTGGGACAGGTGCCCAAACATTAAGAAAACAGAGACAGAACTGAACTAATATTAAAGTATACTGAAACTATAATAAAAGATTTTGAACACAGTGAGGTAATGAAGTTATGCCAGTCACAAAATGTCCCCAGCATTTTTTTGGAAAGTACTGATTTGAGCCATCTTTGGATGACTCAAGACCAAAACTGTGATTTCCTTTTTACAGAGGAAGGACAACCTGAACTCCTTGTACAGACAGATTAATACTAAACAGCTGTCATGGGAGCATACCAGTTACAGCACAATATTTTTAACCTGGAGCCCAGAGTTTGAACCCCAAATATTTATAATTTTACTTTAACCTCAAAGTTCTCATTTACGGTGGTGTGGAACTTGCATACTAAATCTACACTAAAGGGACTTAAGCACTACAAAACACTTAAGAGGTGTGTCAATGGCTCAGCAGGTTGAACATTCAATTCTGAGGCCAGAAGATCGGAACGTTGGGAGTTCAAGCCCAGACCAGGAACATGGAGTAAAATCTAAATACAGATAATGCAGTCAGGGTTCTTGGTAGGAATTTTGGTTTGGGGGTCTGGGACTTTCTTTAAAAAAAGGGGATGATCCACAGCCCAAAAGTGGGAGTCCCTGGTAAATTTCTGGGGTCCCCATTTAAATGCATGTGAGTCATGCTCCTGTGCTTGCACGACTTGTAATGTAAGAATCTCCAGAGTGTGGGGGTGCGCTCCATTGGTTTCTATGGGGCCATTTTAATCTAGAATTTTTAATGTTTTAGAGGGTAAATTCAAACAAATTACAGCCACCACTCAACTTTCAAATCATATGAATTCTTTTTTAGCATTTTTTAAAATAAAATAAAAAAACATCAGGAGGTCAGGTTTGTAATAGCAATAAGGACATGTGTGGTCCTTATTAGCAGAACAAGGACCAGTAGAGTGTGAAGGCTCTTTTCTACCCCTCAGGCACTATCCAAATCTGTCCTTATTCTTTGTAGAAATACTGTGGTCTTGAGACAGAAGAATACCATGAGGTCCATCGAGACTGCTCCTTACTGTGAGGTTCATCAAGACTGCTTCCCACTACAAGGTCCATCGAGACTGTTCCCCACTATGAAGTTCATTGAGACTTCTCCCAGCTATGTGAACCATCAAGACTACTCCCCACTGTGAGGTTTATCATGATTGCTCCAACTATGAGGTCCATCGAGACTGCTTCCCACTGTGAGGTTCATCGAGACTGCTCCCCACTGTAAGGTTTGTCAAGACTGCTCCCCAATGTGAGGTTCACTGAGACTTCCCCACTGTGAGGTCCATCAAGATTACTGCCCATTGTGAGGGTCACAAAGACTGCTCCCCACTGTGAGGTCCATCGAGACTGTTCCCTACTGTATTAGTGGCTATAACACGAATGATTTTTGGCCCTCATATAGTTCTCTAGGCTCCTTTTGAAAATACTCCTATTTCCACTGTCAGGTATGTGCTAGTCGAAATATTTTCTCTGTGGTAAATATTGTGGTCTTACAGCTATTGATAAAGGATCACTATGTCAGTCCTTATTGCTTATGCAGCATGTACAACTAATTGTTTGTGACTGTTGCTATGATTGCTGTAACATTGTCTGCTTTTCTGCTGGGACACCCATACAAAAGATATTGTGTGATTTTGTTTGGGACAATCCCAGACGGAAAACTTTAAAGAGATAAATATAGTAAAGTAGAAAGACTATCCCTTGAAGAAGCATATTCACATGGTACATTGACTTCAGATGGGTGCTGCCAGTAATCTGATCCTGGCTGGGTCAGTGGTCATGAGAGCAGCCTATCATGTTTTACAATGAACCTCCTTTCAATCACCATATAAGACCTAGTCCCCCTCTCAAACACGTGTCTCACACAATACAAGTTTTAACTCTCCTTCACATCTTTGTACAGTATCTGAGGAAGCACTTGTCATGAGGAGCACTACCACTTTTTTAAGTACGTAATTGACTGTATAGTTGTAAGCCATAAGGAGACACTGAAGCCCAGTGGGAAAATATTGGCATTTTTAATATTCTTTTCATCCCCCTCATATACAATAATGAGAAGTGTAGGTTTCCATCACTACCCTAAAATCCAAAGTAATTTAGCACTCCATTAATGTGAATTGAATGTATTGGCATCTCTTTGCTTCTAGTGTAACAGTGTTCAGACCTGAGATAAAAAAGCATATGTGGCCACTTCAAATAACCTTTGTGAATTAGAATACTGATTTACAGTAGATGAGTATCTGTAGAATAGAAAAGACTAGAAACTTAACACACACACACACACACACACACACACACACACACACACACACACACAAAGCAGCATGAATTTTCTAGACTGCAGCTCCATCCCTGGAAACAACCCCACCATGTTCAAATCCAAGACAAGTCACTCATGAATTTGTGATGCTGGTCGCACATCCTTAACAGTATCAGTACTTCCCCACATAAAGGACATTCAGATAGCTGCAGTTTAAGATACCACTAACTTGGAATTTACACTGCATGTTAAGAATATGCCTTAAACAGTTATCAATATGCAGTTTTACTCCTGACTGAATTCCCAAGATTTTGTGATTCCACAGTCTCAGATGGAAAGCTACATCGTTTAGAATTAAGCAAAAACCTAAACTCTTCATCTCATGCTAATACCAACACAGCATGCTAACTCCAGATTCTGGCTTTCTCTCTTACCCTCCTACCTCTCTGATCTAATCTCTTCACTCTTCTGCCTCTTGTTCTTTCTTTGTTCCCCGCTGCTCCGCGTGCTCTGGCCTGACATCCTTCTCTGCTCATTTGTCCCCATCTGGAACTTTTAGATGCTTCTGCATGACCACTTCTCTCCTGCTCATTCCTGTCCTCACTTAGCCATTAACTGACTCCTGCTTGTTCTTTTTAACCAGTTATAACCTCTATCGAAATTGGTGAAATAGTTGGTTTCTGCTGATATGTTGTCCCTCTATCTTTTTAATAAAGCATTTTAAGATAGCTTTTAATATGATATGATTTTATATATATCTTGTTTTAAGAACAGTGATACTGTCTATGCTTCCTGAACCCTGCTTTTTATCTGTAATGGCACCTAGAGCCTCAGGGATTGGACGCCACAATATAAATAAAGCCTTACTTTATTTACTCTACAGTTGTTAATCAGCATTTTCCATTAGCAAGTTTGATTGTACAGACCACTTACTGATTTTTTTTATTTTATTTATTAAAAATTGATAACCGGGAAAGGCACACCAAGCCGAAGCTTGTTTCCAGGCACGACCCGGGTACAGAGCTTACACAAAAGTGAGAAAAGCTACACAGGGCAATTTCAAAAAGACACAGTATACACAAACATGATTCAAATAGTAAACCAAATTTTTACATTCATAAAGGAGTCAGCCAGTATACAGACATCGTGTTCAGGACTGCTGCAAAAGGTTTTCTTGTGGTGGTTGGGCTTAGGGGGCGTTCTGGGGAATATTTGGGCAATTGGAGTGGGGAGGGATGGCGAGGAGCCTGAGGATTTTTTTTTATGGCTGAAAGAGAGGAGGCCTGGCACAGGTCAGAGGGAAGGCTGTTCCAGAGAAGGGGGAGTTGGTGTGAAAAGGCAGCTTTGCCGGCGACACTTTGTGGGTGAGGGAAGTGAAAAGAGCTCAAGTCCCTGTATCTGAGAGGGTAATCAAGGGAGATTGCTAGGGTCAGATGGGAAGTGAGGTGGGGGGGAGGGAGCCGAACCAGAATTTTGCTATGAGGGAGATGCTGTGGATGGTTCTTCTGTGGGAGAGCAGGGCAATGGATAGTGGGGCGTAGAGGGTGCAGTGGTGAGCGTGTGGGGGGGGAGACAGTGGCAAATCGGCAGAAAGAGTTGAGAAGAATGTCCAGTTTGGATAGAGATGAGGTTGGGGCTGTACCATAAACGAGGTCAGCATAATCCAACACTGGCAAGATTGTTTTACGTACATGCTCGCACTGGGTGGGAAGGGGGAGGCTGGCTTTGTGCCAATATAGGACTGCAAGTTTTGACTGGAGTTTGGCACAGATAGACTCAATGTGGATGGTGAAACTGAGGAGGCTGTCCAGCCACACACCCAGGTATTTGAAAGCTGGGACCAATTTCAGGGTGGGGCCGGCCAGGGTGGTGACCACGGGGGGGGGGGGCAGGAAGGGAGGCTAACTTCTGTCTTGATCCAAAAACCATGATGACAGTCTTATCGATTTGCAACTCAACTGCTTGTAACATATATTTCCTCTTTTTACCCTCCTGCCTGGAAATGAGCTTCAGCTCAGTGCGTCTTTCCCATTACCAATTTTCAGATAAATAAATGAATAAAAAATAAATAAATGTTTTCACAGTACAAATACACACAAATCATAAAGATAATATGAAACCACACAGTGACTTGCTAAATGTATTTAAGACTATAATGAGACACCGACAAATAAACTCTGTACTACTGCTTGTGTGGTGTAATGCTGTTAAAGTGCTGAGTTAAATGTATGGGTGGGGGCGCACTTACTAGCTTTGCATGTTCCCACTGCCTAGGTGCTATTTACTGAGTTACCAGACTACAGTTTGTAGATATCTGCTCTGACCTGCACCTGTACTGTGTTTCTAGCTACAGTTTAAGATTACTGCTTTACCTGCTCCATACTGTTGAGCGCTTGTTTCTCCGCTGCCAGAATCGGACACAGCGCATAGCGCAGTAAAACAACCTGGTCTCCCGCTGCATACTAATTTCGGCTCCTTTGTTCTCCACCCGCAATATAGGCCTGCGACAGACCCTGACCCAGACATCTGGAGTCCCGAGTCCCCGGACCGCTGGATTCCCCCAAAGAGCTCCCTCCAGGAGCGGACAACACACGTGGGCCTGCTTAGAGGTAATAAGCTACCTCCAGCAGCTGCAGCACCCTTGTGAGGTGGGTTAGCCCTGGCTCAGCATTTCCTTTATAGGTACCTTTCTGTGACATCATATCCTGTTGGTTGTTTTACTAAGTCCCCATTTCTCCATTTGCAAGTTATACCTGCTAGCCACTAGGGGCCACTGTGTTCCCCTCTCTTAATACACTCCTTGTCCTGTTTGGTCCCGGCTCTATCCCTGTCGCTCCTCTACCCACCTACCCCTCTCTCTCCCCTCCTATCCTACTACACTATCTCTCCTACCTCTAGGCCCCCTCTATCCCAACCCACTCTCTCCCTCCCTGCAGCTCCTGGGCTCCCATTTCACCTTTCCCCATAACAGCCTATTTATATCGCTGACCACTAGGAGTCGCTACTTAGCACCCTAGTTTCATGCCTGCTTACTGCTGGTGGTCTGCATCTGGACCGTGGATCACAGCCACCACCCTGGGCCATTTCCTATCACCCCAGGCGAGCCTTGATCCTGGTACCCTGTGCACTAGAGGCGGGGGCTCTACCACTGTACCAAAGTTTCTTTACTGCTGTCCACAGACCCACCTTAATATGCCTGTCCACCTCCTCTTGTCGTGCCTCTCCCTCCTCCTCCTCACGTGGTCTCCATCCAACCCAGGTGTCTCCATGGCCCCACAGATCCTCCAATCTGGTGTCCCTGAGTTGCCTCCCTCCCTCTCTACTATCTCCTTGCACCCTAACTTATCGTACCCACCCCCCAGTCACCACCTAGCTTCCCCCCCTTGCACCTATGAGCAACTTATTGTACTAGCCTGCTCAGCCTGTACCTCCCTGCCCACTCCTTGTGTCACTAAGCTCCCCTACTCATACTATACTGCCCGACGCAAACACGCCTTCCACTGCCCCCTATCCAGGGCTGTACTTATCCTCCTACTCCTGTCCGGGAATATTCATCCCAACCCAGGCCCGACACACAATAATTCCTCAACAAGTTCCCCTGGGCTCCTTATTGCGTCTATGAATATCTGCAGTCTCCTGAAGAAATTTGACTCGCTCCAATGTTGGTTCACTGTCCACAAACCTGACATCATCTCCCTAGTTGAAACCTGGCTATCTGACTCGACCCCCGACTCCCCTGTCTCACTCCCTGGCTACTCCCTTTATCGTGAGGACCGTGTAGGTAGACGGGTTGGGGCTGTGCTATTTATATCAAAGACTCCCTTCCAGGACTAGCCCTCCCAGCCCCTGTCCTTAACCTCAGGGCTCAGGCCCTAACCCTAAAACTTACCCCTGATCCCTCTAGAGGCTCCCTCTTTCTAACCTCCACCTATATACCCCCAAAAAATCAAGCTCTGGCCCTGGTCCCACTAATAGAGTATCTCACCTCTCTACCCCACTCCTCTGAGCATATCCTTATGGGTGATCTAAATATCAACTGGCTTAGCCCCTCATCCTCCTCTACCTGTGACTCCTTCACTTCTATTGACCTAACACAACTTGTTGCCCAGCCTACAAGAGTGAATCCCAGAATGAGGTCGAGCACTCCTCTCGATGTGGTCCTCACTAACCGACCTAGCCAAATTTGCAATCTACAAGTCCTTCCGGATGGAATTAGTGACCACTCCCCTATTCTTTTCCGTTGGATAACATCTCACCCAAACCCACTGCACAGCCCACCCTACGGCGGCGGTTACGACCTGGCGGGCTGAGAGGCTTGAAGCAATTCCTAGCCCAAGTTGACTGGTCTCCCATTGAGACCGCCTCCGACCTTGATACGGCCATGGCCTTCTTCACCTCAATGTTTAACAAAGCGTGTGATATCTTCACACCCCTAACCAAACTTCGTTCCAAAGTACGGCATGCTCCCTGGGTTACTCCTTCCCTGCTCCAACTTCTTAAGCACAGGGATAATCTGTGACACCTAGCCACAGAATCTGGCCATCCTGCAGACAGGCAGGCGTATGCAGCTGCCCGTAACAAATGTACCTGGGCCATACGCAAGGCTAAGGCCGACCACTATCAGGCCTCACTCACCTCATCCTGGGGGAATGCCAGAACTTTCTGGGATAACATCAAACAACTAAATGGAGGTACACGAACTCCTCCGCTATCCCAAATCAACACTGAGGGCTCCATCTCTACTGATCCTACCCTCATCGCCAACCATCTCAATAAATCCTTTACTGACCTTAGCCCTGTACTCCCTAGCAACTTCTTTGACCCCCCCCCACACTCCTGACCCTGTTCTCTCACACCCATGTTTCCACTTTCACCGGGTCACTGTAAGTGAAGTCAGACAATATCTGACCAAGGCCTTAAGGAGTAATACCACTGGCAGCGACTCCTTGGACCCCAGACTCCTCTGCCAGGTACTGGACCTGGTTATCGCTCCAATCACCAGCCTCTTCAATAAATCACTCTGTCTAGGGCAATTTCCATCTGCCTGGAAAAATCGCCACTGTCTCCTATACATAAGTGTGAGAGAGGTCCCTTTCTGGCATTATCGTCCTATCTCCATCCTCTCACCACTCTCAAAAGCCTTAGAAAAGTAGTATCCTCCCAAATCTCAGAGTATCTTACCAAATACAGTATCCTCTGCCCTGAACAGCACGGTTTCCGTGCAGGACACAGTACCAACACCGCCCTCATTGAGTTCTCTAATTTTCTTCATTCCTCCCTGGACTCGGGCTCCCTAGCTGGCGCAGTGTTCATTGACCTGTCAAAAGCCTTTGACACTGTTTCTCATCCTCTCCTGCTGGATGCACTCAGCCACACTGGCTTTGCTGCAGGGCCTGTCTCCTGGTGCTCCAGCTATCTGTCTGCCCGGTACCAGTGTGTTAAAATTAATGGGACACTCTCTAACCTCTGCCCTATTCGATCTGGGGTTCCCCAGGGCTCCATTCTGGGACCCTTGCTCTTTTCCCTTTATCTAAACACCCTGCCAGGTGCCTGTGCTGGTAAACTCCTACTTTATGCAGATGATGATGTTATCTTCGCCTCCGACCGTAACCCCACCACCCACCAGGAATCCCTGCAATTATCTTATAATGACGTGGACGCCTGGTTTAAAGAGCATAGACTTGTAATCAATCTTAAAAAGACTAAAACTATGCTCTTTACCCACCCCAAAACAAAGCTAGTAATTTTCCACTTCAGGTCCTTGCCGGCTCAAAGTTCCCACTCGAGCAAGTCTACACATACAAGTACCTTGGGATAACCTTTGACCCTGCCCTCTTGTTCCATGCCCACATCTCTGCCCTAGCCTCCGCCACCAATATTCGGTTGGGTATCCTTTACCGCCACAAACACTGTCTCCCCTGATGCACTCCGACTCGCAGTTATGTCTTCTATTCTGTCACTAGTAGATTATGGTTTACCAGTCTATGGGGCTGCTGACCAGACTTTGCTAAACAAAATCTACCTCACCTTAAATAAGGCCTGTAGGCTAATCACCGGGGCTCCCAGACTTAAGCATACCTGACATCTATATGCCCAGGCAAATCTGCTCGATCTTGACGAACGTCTTAGGTATCAAACCTGCCTCCTTACACAAAAAACTCTCCTTGGGCTATCTCCATCTGGTTTGTCTGCCCTTATCCACCAAGTAAATTCACTAGTACCAATGCAGTCCTCCTGCAAAACCACGTTGAAGGTACCTAGGGCAAGGACCTCTCAAGGACAAAGGGCCTACCACTACCGTGCCCCATACTGGTATAATACCCTCTCCTCCAGTATCTCTGATGCCCCCATGATCTCTCGTCTCAAAACCACCCTCCAGAATCACCTTTTCACTACACGCAACTGCTGCTGTTTCTAAGCTCTCTTGCTCATTTGTCTGACAAAGCTCCCCGAGTGGCTGCTCAAATCCTTTACCTCCTCTACCCTTGGTTTCTGATACCTCTCTGCTGACTCCGCCAAACCTCACTGTACTGACCCTCCTCTGTTTTGCTTGATGTTCTAGTTATTCTTGACCAATGTTAACTTCACCAATCCTGTAACCTTGCAAATTGTAACTTTCTTAGGTACTCATGTTCCCTCAAATCTTGTACACTGTTTTCCTGTAACTGTTTGTTATCACTGTTTTGTCCTCTCTGTGACGAGGTACCTTTGTAAACGAGCCTCTGGCTCAAAGGTTGTAAACTGATGTTTAATAAATAAATAAATAAATAAACATGGACAGAAACAAATGATGAAAGATACAAACATATGAGAACACCTAGCCTTTCAGATCATGTAAGGGAAGAACTATTTGACAAAAACAATAGCAATATTTCCAAAATTTAGAGACAAACAGACACACACACGCACACACCCCCATCCTGCTTGACATAAAAACACAAGTAACATGCAAACTTTTATCAAATTATTGACACTGATACTGCAAAACAAAAACATTATTCTTCCAAAACAGTCATTGGAGAAACAGAAACCATGCCAGTCCAGTGGTGCTGGAGGCTGAGGTGCGGTTCACTATACCTCATGCCATGCTGGCGACCCGGATTCCGGAATGAGAACGGGATGCTGGGGGTCGGTAAGGGAGAGAGAGGACTGAGCATCCGGAGGACTGCTATCCTCTCTTGGGGAGGGAGAGTTTACCATCCCACTTGTCGATCACCCTCAGGCATCAGCCAGGGGGAGAAGTGAGTCGGGAGCCACGTTGCTGATGTCCAGCGATGGTGAGGGTGGGGGAAAACTTGGAGGAAAAGGAGCTAGCATACTCTATGATGGCCGCACCGCTACCCTGTCTGGCCACTGATGTCTGGATTTCACTCTGGGGATGGGGGAAAAGCCGGCACCCCCTCGCCTTGGCTCTGCCATTGGGGGGAACCCGTGGGGGATTTAGGGGGTGTCGGGCTAGGAAATGGTGCAGCTGGAGACTGAGTGCCTCCATGGGAGGGACCGGGGTTACATGCCAGGCTCAGGAGAATAAACAGATAACAGAAAAAAAAAAAAAGGAACAGCAACCATAGAACAACCATACTCTTTTTTTGCCCCAATGCCTAGCAGTATAATTATTTGTACTGCTTCCCTAAGCATGTATAAAAAGTATCAGCTTTTCATTTTAGCTTTGCTCTATAATATCCAAGAAATGCTCTGCTCTGTAATAGCCAGGAAAAAAACACAAGCTGCACAGTTGAGGAGTTTAAAGCAGCAGTTAACAAAAATTAAATAATCCAGTTGTCAGTCACAACAACAACAACAAAAACATTGCTGTGTCAATTTTTCCTTTTTCTCTCATTCTGTAGGCAAGATGGATAGTGTTGAAGAAGTCCCTGCCCCTTGCTAGGCCCACTATTGTGACTATACTGTAAGCATACAAGGCTGTTGCGGTGATAGTGGTCATCAGAAACATATGTAAGTAACACCCTGTCATATCTACATTAGTAGTGTTTGCCACCAAAGAATGACATCAGTTGGAAGATATTTTAAAAGCTACTAGGGGTTGCCAACTTTATTGTAGAGCCACACAAACTGCAAACTTTGTTATTAAAAACTTGAAACATAGAATCATTGACTTTGATGGCAGATAAGGACCGCTTGGCCTTGGCCCACCTAGTCTGCCCATTTCCCTACCTATTGGATAAGCTGCAGATCCTAGTTAACGAACAACCTACTTCTTCCTACCCCCCACCAGAATTGCCTTATGTCTGTCCCATGCATTCTTGAATTCTCCTACTGTTTTTGACCCCATGACCTCCTCAGGAAGGCCATTCCATGCGTCCCCCACCCTCTCTGTGAAACAATACTTCCTCACATTGCCTCTGAGCCGTCCCCCCTCTACCTTCAAATTGTGTCCCCTTGTTCTTGCACTTCTCTTTTTCTGAAAGATGCTACCCTCTTGGACTTTGTTGATTCCCTTGAGGTACTTGAAAGTTTCTATCATGTCCCCCCCTCTCCCTCCTTTCCTTGAGGGTACACATATTAAGGTTCTTTAGTCTCTGTTCGCATGGCTTCTGTTGCAGACCTTGCACCATTTTAGTTGTCCTCCTCTAGACTGCTTCCATCCTGTCTATGTTCTTGCAGAGATGGGGTCTCCAGAACTGCATGCAATACTCCAGATGGGGTCTCACAAACTGTCTGCATAGAGGGATAACAACTTCCTGTTTTCTACTGGTGATGCCTCTCTCTCTATACATCCCAGTATCCTCCCAGCCATCCTTACTGCCTTCTCACATTGCTTGCTTACCTTTAGGTCATCTGATATGACTACCCACAGGTCCCTTTCCATTTTTGTTGTTGTTGTTGTTAATACCCCCCACCCACTGGGTACTCTTCCCCTGGGTTTTTTGTTTCCCAGGTTCACTGCTTTGCACTTCTTTGCATTGAATCTAAGCTGCCATACTTTTGATCATTCCTCCAACCTTGACAAGTCCATTCTCATCCTTTCCACCCCCCACTTGTGTATCAATCCAGTTGCATATCTTTGTGTCGTCTGCAAAGAGGCATACTTTTCCTTACAGTCCCTCTGCAATGTCACTGTAAAGATATTCAAAAGGACCTGACCCAGTACTGAACTCTGTGGTACCCCGCTAGTAACCCCACTTTCTTCAGAGTGGACTCTGTTTACTATTACCCTCTGTGTCCTGTTGCCCAGCTAATTTTTTACCCAGGCTACCACCCTGGAACCCACTTCCAGACTGGCTAATTTGTTTATTAATCTTTTGTGTGGAACTATGTCAAATGCCTTGTTAAAGTCTAGACAGGCCATGTCCACAGCCCCTCCCTGGTCTACTACTTTGGTCACCCAGTCAAAGAAATCTATTAGATTCATTTGACATGACCTTCCCGCTGTGAATCCATGCTTCCTTGGGTCCTGTGCCCTGCTGGCCTCTAGGTACTCAACAATTCTTTCTTTCAGAAGTGATTGCATCATTTTCCCTACCACTGAGGTCAAGCTAACAGGTCTGTAGTTTCCTGCCTCTGCTTTGCTCCCACTTCTGTGAAGTGGAATCACATCCACCCTCCTCCAGTCCTTAAGTACCACACCATCTTCCCATAATTTATTAAAAAGGATAGTCAGTGGTGTCATTAGTTCTCCCCTTAGTTCTTTTAGAATTCTGGGGTGAATCCCATTAGGCTCCATTGCTTTGTCCGCCTTCAGTTTTAGGAGTTCTTTCAGAACCTTTTCTTATGTGAAAGGGCTGGTATTGACCCCCCATCCAGAGTGCTTCTATTGACTAAATTAGGTACCTCTCCCTCCTCTTCTTTTGTGAATACTGAGCAGAAGTATTCGTTCAGTATCCGTGCTTTTTCACTGTCCCGCCCTTCCCTTTATTAAGCCTTACTATCCCTCCCTTGGTCTTTCTTTGCTCCTTAATGTACCTACAAAAGGTTTTATCCCCCTTCTTAACCAAGTCTTTTCCTTGGTTTGGGCTTTTGCTATTCTGACGGCCTTCCTCACCTCCTTCTGCTTTAACGGGTACAGTTCTCTGTCATGCTCCTTTTGTGTTTCCTTATACTTCCTGAATGCTATCTTTTTTTCCCTCACCTTCCCTGCCACCTCTTTTGAGAACCATAGTGTTTTTTCCTTTCATTTTGATTTGTTTATTTGCTTCACCCAAAGGCTTGATGCCTCTGTGATGGCAGTTTTGATGTTTCCCCATTGTTCTTCCACCCCCTTCTTCTTGCCTGTTTGCTATTGCTTTTCTGAGGCACTCTCCCATTTTGACAAAGTCAGCCCTCCTAAAGTCCAGTACCCTCACGTTTGTATGGCTTGACTCTGCAGCTGTGTTTATCATGAACCACACTGTTTGGTGGTCACTTGTTCTCAGATGGCTACCCACATTTAGATCCGAGATCCTCTCTCATCCCTGTTTGAGATTACGAGGTCTAAGATTGCTCCCTCCCAAGTGGGTTCCAACACTAGTTGTCTGAGGCATGCCCCCTGTAGGGCATCAAGAATAACCCTGCTCTTGGATGCGGCTGCAGCAAAAGTGCTCCATTTAACATCTGGCATATTCAGATCCCCCATCAACAAAATCTGTCTTTTTTCTGCCATCCTAAGGATGCCTTCTGTCATTTCCTTGTCCATTTCCTCCCTCTGAAAAGGGATCTGTATACAATCCCCATGTGGCTTGTGGTGCCATTTCCGGTCTCCAGGGTGACCCACAGTGCCTCTTCTCCTCCCTGTTTAACCTTCTGTTCCATTGCTTTGATCCCTTCCCTTACATAGAGAGCTACTCCTCTTCCTCTTCTACCCTCCCTGTCCCTCCTGTAGATTGCATACCCTGTCTTAAAATAGCTAAATGAATTAAAACAAAAACTGCAATGAAGAATAGAATAGACTATCAGGGATTAATTAATGCCAAAAAGATCAGGGATGTCTTGTTTTTATTTGTTTGCTTTTGTTTTTTGCCAACTAACTACAGTAGTACATATAATTTAAAAAATAAATAATTTCTGAAAAAAGAAACAGCATAACCATTTCCACATCTATTTCTAACACTTCATTTTCACAGCTTAGGAATGTAAGTTAAAGTTTAAATTTTTAAGCCAAAATCCATAATTAAACCACAAACACAACTTTATTTTTCTGTCTAACTGCATGTTCAATAGGCCTGGAGGTGGGAAGTGAAGCCCAGCAGGAAAGCATTACATTAAAAGATATGTGAACCAAACACTCGGCTAGAATCTTTTCCCAGAAGAGGTCATTTCTACTCACTGTTATTGCCTTTTTTTCGGTAATCTGACTTTTTCACTCAGGGGGATACTCTGCTAGCAATAACATAATGTTCATTGTTCTTAAAGGGACTTGCACGTTGTCATGCATCACTCTACAAGCATTAAAATGGTTTTACATGTCAAAAAGCTGCCTTTCAAATGCATAGCTATCTAGATGGGAGACTCTCCAGATACAGTAACAGTCCTACAGTGCTGAGGAAGCAGTAACCACAGACAGATTGAATCACATGAAGTCAAAATGCTTAGATTAACATCATAGCTGAGAAACAAAGCATTCTTTTTAGGCTGAATACTTTGAGCTGCTGCCTTTGGTACTTGGGGTCTCAGGTTTGATTCCCAGTAAGAGATGGGAAGTGTACCTGCCCAAAGAGAAACAGCAGACATACCAGTGGTGCCAACAGTAGGATGCTTTATCCTGAAAAAAAGGGGAAGTAGTGTTGTAAAAACTTCAGCCTGTAAAATACAACACAATCTGCTGCGAGAGGCAGTAAATGACAGATTCCAAAGTGCTGAATAATAGTGGCAGTAGAGTGACTTCTGGTGGTGGCTGCTGAAATTCCAGTGTACAATATGACAATCAAAGAAGCACTCTAACCTACTAGTTAGGTGAATTTATCTTTAGGCGAATGACTATGGTTGCTGTCATTGGGGTAGGGGTCACATATTGAGTTCCCAGAAAGAACTGGAGGTGTATATACCAAAGTATAAGGGGAGAGACAGAAAAACTAATTCAGAACAGGGATGTCATGCCAAGAGAATTTCTTGGGGGGAGAGGCATGCAATTAAACACTGATCTTGGCAGAATCCTAGATTACACTTTTATAGCCTTTTCTCAGTCCAAAAACCACTACATGGAAGAAAATTTCAGGGGGCACATATCCCTTGAGCCGATGAGTATGGTGTCCCTTATTCAGAATAGGTGTATAGTAGGAACTAAAAATAAGGAACCTCTAATGGAATGAATAAAGAAAAAAAATACCATGCTGCCAGAAATGTGATAATAAAATGTTATCGTTTTGCTTTTAACGGAACAAAAAAGGAAATATAGTTAATTCCAAGAATCTCATTTGTTGAGATTTTTGCATAAAAGAAAAAAGGCCTTGCAAACCAATTATTTTTTCTATTGTTGCTAATATTGGAACTTTCGAATAATCACATTCAAATTAAATTGTTGGTTGTGAGAAGTGGTCACAACCCATTGTACATATCACTGGTTGCATTATATTTGGGCTGGTTCTGAAAAGCGTACTGGCAGGCATTAAGTGCTTAATAATAATAAGGAAGAGGCATGAGACAGAGAGCAAGAGCCACATAAGATGAGGAATGTGGTATAGTAAGAAATACAACAAAGGAAACCAGTAAAATAGGTCTGGCTAGTGGACATGGTAATGGTAGAAGACAGGGGTCTTTTGGGGGTTTGTAAAATGAGTGATCCACAGGCTATGTTAGCAGAAGGCAACTCAGATATAATGGCAGTAACAGAAATGTGGGTAACACCCAAGAAAGACTGGGGCCTGGTACCAGGCCACGTAATATTCAGGAGGGACAGGGAGAAGGGTGGGGGAACTGCATTGTACGTAGGGAAGGAATCAAGGTAGTGTAGTATAAGACATGGGGGAGGGGTGATGTTGAACCATTATGGGGTCAGCAGAAAGCTGACAGGGGAAGGGTCATCTGTATGAGGGTAATCTACAGGTCCCCTTAATCAGTCTGGGGAGGTAGATATGGCATTTGTTGAGGAGATCTGAAGGAGGGCAGCTGCAGGGGAAGTCGTGCTGCTAGGTGATGTCAACATGCCAAATGTGGACTGGAGCCTGCCTGTGGTACAGAACACCAGGAACCAAATGCAGGTGGATACCTTACATGATTGCTTCCTGACTCAGCAAGTGGAGGGGCAGACTAGAGATAGAGCCATACTCGATCTAGTTCTGACCAACTGGGATATCACTGGGTAGTTAACAGTGGAGGATCTGGTTGGGACTAGTGACCACAACACAGTGTGAGCCGATATAGCCTTGGAAACATAAAGGCAGAAGCCTTGGATATCATTACTAGATTTTAGGAGGGCAGATTTCAAGAAGATGGAGGAAAAAATAAGGTAAAGGCTAGAGGGGTCTTGCCTACTAGTAGGGAAAAAGATCAAGTGAAAAGTGAGAAGTGAGACATGAGATGTGTTTGAATTTATCAAACACGGGATCCTTGATGTATTGTAGGAATGCCTTAGGCCAGTAGGAAAAGGGAGGAGGAAAATAAGACCTATATGGTTTTCTAAGGAGGTTGGAGTAGCAGTGAGGGCCAAAAGTCAGCCTTCAGAAGGTTCATGGTCAACCAGTCAGAAGCCAGCAAGGATCTCTACCACAACAAGAGAAAAAGAAGCCAGTAGAGTGAGTAGAGCAAGGTGTGAGGAGTGATGATAAGGCCTTCTCTTAAGGTATACCTGGGAAAGGAGAAAGAACAAGAGGAGAATTGAGAGGTTGAGGGGGAGAAGTGGATGGAGGAAGATGGGCAAAAAGCTGAATGAATACTTCTGCTTGATCTTCACTTTTGAGAAGACAGGCCCAACTACTGGATGGTAGCATCAATGTTGGAGGGAAATAAAAATGATAATGGGGATTATTACTAAAGACAGGCTGCTCAAGGGTCTGAGAGGGTTAGAGGTGGGTATGTTCCTGGGACCAGATACACTGCATTTATGGGTGCCCATGGAGGTGGAGCAGGCTCCAGCAGCACACCTGGCAAACCTGTTTAACTGCTTGATTGAGACGGGCCCAGTTCTCAAGGACTCGAGTGGGGAGGGCATAGTCCCCCTGAACAAGAGTGGGGATGGTGGAGATCCAGGGAACTACAGACTGGTTAGATTGACTTCCATGGTGGGAAAGCTCCTAGAGTCTATAGTTAAAGAACAGCTAGTTGACTTCCTGGAGTCACAAAGTCTCCAGGACAAGAAGCATTGTTTTGTAAAAAGGAGTTCCAGTCAGATGATCCCTGTAGAATTCTTCAATGCTGTACCCCTAGATGACGGACAAAGGCAAAGCACTGGACATATTTTGCCTAGACTTAAACAAGACCTTCAACTATGTGCCCCATGTAAGGCTAGCTAAGAAACTGGAGGATGAGGCAGTGGGAGAGAAAGTTATGAAGAGGGTACAGAACTGGCTGGGGGGCACCCATAGGATGGTACTAAATGGTTTGCACTCCAAGGTCTGGGAGTAATTAGTGGGGAGTCAAAGGGATTGGTCCTGTGTCCGGTACTCTTCAAAGTGCTCCTCTGTGACACTGAAAAAGGGATCCCAGGCAAGATTTACCTATCTGTGGATGACACTAAGACAAGTGGAAGGGTGGATAGCGATGAGGATGTAAGGGACTTAAAAAGGGATCTGGATAAATTGGAAAGATGGTCCAAGATTTGGCAATTGAAATTTAACACTGAAAAATGTAAGATTATGCACTTAGGGAAGAAACATTTGAGGAATGACTACTGGATGGCAGTAAGGCGAAAACAAACCACAAAAAAAAAAATGGGCCTTGGGGTTATAATAAGCGATAGCTTCAAGAACTGGGCCCAGTAGAACATGGAGCAGAGGAAAGCTAGCAGGATGCTTGGTGCATTAGGAGGGCCTTTTCAGGTATAACCGGGTCACCGTGGATACTACGGTTACCATCCCTGCCTTGCGGGTTCAAACAAAGGTTGAGGGACCTGGGCTCAGTTTTTACCAAAAGGGGGGGTTCTTTCCCAACAACAGAATAATCAGCACAATACCTCCACCCAGAAAAATATTTAAGAGGGCCAGATGACTGAATGGTACAGCCCCCTGGGATGCTGTACCTACCCAACTCCTCTCATAGTCATCCCACAAATGGAACATCAGCAATCAAATAAATACTTCATTATGCATGCAATTACTGACTATAGCTAATAATATTTTCACAAGACAGGTTAACAATAACAAACAAATTACTGAACAGGGTAGGGGAAATGAGGGATGCAAGAATAAATAACTGTTCACCTATGTAGAAACATTTGATTTGACTGTAAAAAAAGTATTAACCTCAAGGTTACAGTAACAGTGCCCACCCCCCAACAGCAACAGAAAGAGTATGGCCCACCTTCCAACTGGTACTAGTTTTACCCCAATGTCCCGTCTGGGTACCTAGGGCGTTGAGATGGTGCAGGACCAATGAGGCGCAGCTGGTTGCCGTCATTGGTGTACTTTTTAAAATAAACAGTAACTTGGGTAAAAACTATGTACAACTCCCCAGGTGCAGAGCAGGCCCTGCATTACTCATGGTTCTGGTGATACCAGTCTCTGAGTTTGGTAGCTGAAGATCTTTCAGATCATGGCTCTGGGGTGCTTGAAATCTGGATGCAGGTTGGGTCAGTCTTTATGCTTCTCTGCAGCACTTTTGGTTTCTCATGCAGTTCTCTCGCTCTCTCTCTGCTTCTCTTGCAGCTCTGCTCTCTGCAGCTCTGCAATGGACCAGTCTAAGGGCCAGGGCCACACACCTCACCCATCTGTCTTGGCATCCAGCCCTCAGGATGAGGTGATAGGCAGTGCCCGGCCAATCCCACAGACTGACCGCTGGAAGGTCAGCTGTTTCTGGAGCTCAGGAATACTGGCTTCACTATCTTCAGCCACCCTGCAGGCTTGCAGTTGTGGCACAAAAGTCCAACAGGAACAATGCAGTTTCAGCCACGCTGCAGGCTTGTAGCAGTGGCACAAATATGGCACAATTCTGGGTCTCCTGGCTTTAAGCAGGAATCAGACTCTCAAAATCCAGGATCTCTGGCTCTGTTCAGAAAGCAGCACTGGTCACATTAGGCTCCGGCTTTCTAGAAGATGGAAAAAAGTTACGCACTCCTGGTCTATTTGCTGTGGAAGCCCCAGGCAGGCCTCCAGACCTTTAGCATCACACACAGTCTGAGCCTCCTCACTCTCTGGAAGCTCCCAGTAGACTGCGCCAAGCTGGAACTGCCTCCTAGGTCTGAAGAGATCATATGCAGCATCCCATTTGTCAATCAGGCTGTCAATCCATCATATAAATATGTAGAATGTACATTCAACGCCTGATTGGCTGGGGGGAAGGCACCAAGACATAGTCCTCTCCTTCTCCCAGGAGGCCCCTTTCTGTAGACCTTGGGCTCCTTGATCTGTCATCGGCTGCTTGGCAGGCCAAAGGTAACAAAGATGGCTACTAAGGAATCTGGCAGTCCAGATTTAAGCAAAATCCCAATTGTAACTGTATTTTGCAAGCGAACTGTAACACATTTACATTAACTGCCCTCATATTCCTGTAACTGCCCCTCCACCCTATTATCTGGTGGCAGAGTGGGTTGGGACAGAGATTCCTCCTGCCTGTTATGAGCGCCATAGCGCTGTCCCCCCAGGCGGCAGGCAGGGAATTTATTTACAATACAGTCTCGGCTGCCCTTAAAGTTATAGTGCTTAAAAGCACTTTTACAAAGTTTTACTTCTTTTCTCTCCCAGTATGTCTCTGAGCCCCCAATTATGCTTCTGGTGTCCCTGGGGCCAGAGCACACACACACACAGGAGCCAACAAAGCTGCTTTAACACAAAGCACCTTAGCCCTAGCAGGATCTGCGAGCAGACTGCTTCAGCTCTCACATCGATCAAGAGCCAGCTCGAACATGCACACGCAGAGCTGCACAGTGCTCTAATGGCCTGTGCAGTGCTCTCTGCACCGCACCACTGAGCTGGCAGTTTTAAGATTTACACTGTGCTCCTCCAGTCCCCCACAGCAAAGCAGACACACAGTGGCCAGCAAGATCAACAGCTACACAAGTAGCAAAAAGGAAGTGGCGACTTCCATGGATAATTCTACAAGTGCCTAAGTTCATCCAAACAGCCCGAGCAAACAGGCGGACAGGCAGCTGCAGTGGCTGCTGTAACTGCACAACATCCTCCGCACACACAAAGCATTATGCAGGATGTCTCAGTACAGCAGGTGATTCAGTGAGAACCTAAGTCTCAGTCCCTTTGGGGGTCTTAGCCGATCCAACATTCAGCCTGGTTCGTTGGCTTAGTGGATGGGCTACACTTTGGAGTCAGGGGTACAGGGTTTGAGGCTTGCAAGGGGACTATGGTGGGACAATGGGCAAGGAGATAGAAAAGAGGGAGTAGAGATTAGAGAAGAAGAGGAAGGCAGCAGAAAGGATTAGGAGAGAACTGTAGTGACTTCTAGTGGACAGGGTTTGATATTAGTTGTTAAGAAGGAGTGGAGTGGTGCTAGTGATGATAGTGCAGCAACCCCTAGTGGTCAGAGTGTATAAGCTGCAAATGGGAAAGTGGGCACTTAGGAAAAATGGGGTATGTCATGTGACCTGTAAGCAGCAATAAATGGAGTGCAGTCCCCTGTTACAAGCTCCTCATCTGGGCACTGTATTTTAGGTGGGCCATAGGCCCTTATCTGCTGACACTGTCTGTGTATCTATATATAATGAAGTTACAAATTCAAATGGGCAGACTAGGTGGGCCATAGTCCCTTATCTGCCAACACTGTCTATGTATCTATATAAACTGAAGTTACAAACTCAAATGGGCAGACTAGGTGGGCCATAGGCCCTCATCTGCCGACACTGCCTATGTATCTATGTAACGAGAGCACAAACAGCTTCACCTATCAATACAAATCCTACTGCAAGTGCCCAAAGTTTACCTGAATGGATGGAGCAAATGAGTGGACAGGCAGCTGCGGTGGCTGCTGCAGCTGTGCAACATCCTGGGCACACACCAAGCACTGTGCAGGATGTCTCAGATACTGCAGGATTTCAGTGAGAACCTTGGTCTCATCCCCTTCAGAGGTCATAGAAGATCAAACAGAAGCACAAACAGCTTCACCTAGCAATACAAATCCTACTACAAGCCAGCAGTCAAGCACCTCAACTACTGCAAATAACAGCACTACTGAACCTCTAAGTTACGCCAGATAATTTTGACAACCTGTGGAGTCAGCTAAATGGTGTAATGCCACTAGCCTCCAGTACAAGGGAGGTTTATCTATGTTCCCAGACAGGCAATACGTGGGAAGGAAGATAATCAAAAACTCCCTAAAATTTAGTCAATCTGATGTGTATGCCTTTATATATTCTCCAGGAGATTCAAACTTTGATACCAGTTTTTTTAACAAAACCCTTGCTGGACAGATTTTAGGCTCTTTACCCAAAATTAAAAGATGCTCCTCTGTGGTCCCCATATTTTGCTGTTTCCCTCACTAAGCCTACTTTCAAAATAATAACAGTTATTTTCCGAAACAAGGGAGTGAATGTCACTGACATTCAATATTGGTTAAGCCAGAGGTGCACTGTACAAGAGAATTCAGTTGCAGCAAAATTACATGGAAATTGAACATCTACCAAATTGTTTCTTTCTAGGTCATGACAGAGGTGTTCTATTTTATCCCGATCAGCCGAAAATGTGCTACCAGTGTGGCTCCCTTGGACATTTAAATCATGCTTGTGACAGGCGTAAGTGCTTGCACTGTGGAGCTTTGAGCCATACAAGTGCTTTTTGTAATAGCCCCCCCAAAATGTAATTTATGAGACTCTCTTGAACATGCATACCGTTCTTGCCCATAGGCAGCCCATAACACCTCTGACTTTGGGGAACAATATTTTTACATTCATGCTGCAACCAAAACTTTCAGGGCTCAAAGAATGACCCTGGCTAGGGACCAGTCAATTATCCTTTTGGAGCCAGTACAAGCCAATCTTGTGGAGGCATTGCCACCAGACTCTGACATTTTGGAAAATCCAGTACCATATCCAATTTCAGGGGCCACTTCAGACCCACCGACTACTATTGTAACAGACATGCACCCTCCTCCTCCCCGTGCTTGTTTCAGATCCCTTTCTGCTGGCAGGGAAGAGCAAATGAGGTCATCCTTCTCGACAACAGCTGAATACTGTCTCTCCAGCACCCCTGGGAAATAGATTAGACACTCTTCAAAACTGGGGAGATCTTATGAATGGAGATGATTCAGATATGTCTACATCATCACCTCAAAAGGATGACAGTCCTAAATGAGAGAGAACTAGTTCCTCTGTGGTATCCACTGCAAAAAAGAAGTGGCATACCAGACTGGCTGCAAAGAAAAGGGTTTCCTAAACTCTTCCAATGCATGAGTCTAATCTCATGTTTGCATCTTTAAATCTTAATAGTCTAAAATCAGACATCAAACACATTACCACCTTTTCTGTATTAGAACAATTTAAGCAGGATGTTTATGTTTTACAGGATACTCGGCTTTCTACTTTAGCTGAGATTCAAAAAGTGAAATAAACCTGGAGATGGGGGTCTTCCTTTTGGTCCATAGGAGAAGAGAAGAGAAGTGCAGTGGGCTGGGTATTTGTTTTAAAACTCTGGACATAAAAGTATCCAAGATGGTAGACATTGTCCCATTGCAAGCTTTTCTCTTGGATATTCTACATCAAAATAAGGCCTATCGCCTAGTAAATGTATATGGACCTCAAATGAAAGTTACCCGGATTGATCTCCTAAAGAAAGTGCAGCCTACTGTACCTTTTCACTGCCAAAATAGTGGTGTTAGGTGGCGATTTTAACATCAGATTACTAGAATCAGATAGAAGTGCACACACCAACAAAACATATTGTGATGTGTTATTCCTTAGACATATGATGAAGCAGGCTGGTTTGGTAGATGCCCACGCAGCAACTACAAAACAAAACGGCCCATACCTTTTACAAAGGACCTCTATCATCAAGGATAGATTTTCTGTTTGTTTCTTCATGCATCCCTCTGTCTAGTCCACAAGCAATTCCAATTGAATCCTCAGATCACTGCTTAGTAGTGATGCAGGTATTCTTGAGTACAGACCATTCTATAGGTCCGGGACTTTGGCGAATGAATGCCAGTTTGTTTAAGGATGACAAAATATTAGCAGAGCAAAAAATAATTTTGCAAGATAGACTCTCGGTGATTTGTCTATGTGACTCATTGTCAGCACAGTGGGCTGACCTCAAACTATGTTTACAGGATTTTTTTAGAACTAGAGCAAGCTAGAAAGCTGCCTCTGCACAAAACAAATATGGCGAGCTTAGAGAAAAACTTTGTGGGTCTGCATTAATCCTCTAGTTAGGGTTATACAGCCACAAAAGTAGGGAAATGTGGCATTAGGGTTTCTAGACCTAACACCCCACCTGCAGGCTACACACACCAACATGTGGTAGGGTGTGTCTTGGGGTTGTCACCCCTAAGGTTCACCCCAATCTTCTATACTGTACCTATCTCAGCTTATTTACTTATGGAATGGGGTGAGCGTTAGGGCAAACAACCCCAAGGCACCCCCCCCCCGACACCTGCTGGTGTGCACAGAGCAGAGGTGGGGTATTAGGTTTGGAAACCCTAACCGCCACATTTCCCTGCTTTTGTGGCTACAACCCTAACTAGACCATTAACACATTTTTTGCAATTTATATATATCATAAATAATGAGTAAGTGTTGCATATAAGAAAGTAATCCATTGAGGGGGTTAACCAGATCATACGGAATTGCTGGCAAAAAAAGGCCCACAGGTCTATCAAGTCTGCCCGATTATATGATCATAAAGCCACAAGCCTGACCTGCAAGTGTCTCTATGAACTGTTTGCATCCAAAATGTTTTTATTTCCCAATATGCTGGAATTACCCATCTTTTATTTTATGTAACATACAAGGGTGGTTGTTTTTTGTGTTTTGATTGATTTGAATTCATTTTGAGATTTTCCCATTCTGTTTTTTTGTCCCAGTGTTCCTTAGTGCAGTGGCATTTTTGGTGTGCTTGTGTTCCGATTCCATAGTTTTTTCTAAGTGTAGGGTCCCTGTATATAAGGTGGCATGGCTGTGGTAGTCCATCCTTTACACTGGCATGGTGTGGGCAGACAAGGTAAACATGGCATCAGCAGTCAGATCCACACTCAGGAGTGTCAACTAAAGGAAGTAAGAGTCAGCAGTAGCAGCATGGAAGGCATGGCATGTGAGGAGAGAGCTGCTTTGTGAGAGACAGGGGAGAATTGTTACATTACTGTGAGGCTGTTGTTATTTTTGGGGCTGCAGTGGGTGGAGCCCTGCAGACCTCTTGCTGTGGAAAAAGCAGGCAACACATTCCTTACGATCGAACAACTTGTTAGAGTTGCAACACAATTGCCTCTGCAACCATGAAGCACTTTGCTCACTGTCAGCAATGGCAGTCACACCACATTATTTATTTATTTATTTTTTCTCTGTGGGCGGTCACGGAGGAACACGGCACACTCTGCTGTGTCCAAGATGGCCGACAAACTATACTGCACATGTGTGACCACCGGCCCATGTGCAGTACTGTGTAGCTATCTTGGTCATGGTGGACTGTGCTGTATTCCGCCATGACTGCTGAGTTCCTTTTTTTTAAAATTATTCATATCCCCCCACCCGACCCTCTCTCTCATCACTCACCACCCCACGACCCTCCCAGAAAATTACAATGACACTGGGGTGCCTAATCCCCAGTATCACGATTGTGGCCAGAACTGCTGATTTCCTTTTTTTTTTTTTTTTTTTTATTACCTCATATCCCCTCACCCGACCCTCCCTCTCAGCCCCCACCCCCAGAAACACTACAATAACATTGGAGTGCCCAATCCCTCAGTGTTACGATTGTGGCCAGAAACATTACAATAACACTGGGGGTGCCCAATCCTCCAGTGTCATGATCATGTTCCGGGTGACCTTTTTTATGTTGTTTTTTTTCCCTTCCCCTCACCCATCCTTCCCTCTCAGCAGCCCCTTCAAAACACAACAATGACACTGGGGGTGCCGAATTCCCCAGTGTCGCGACCGGGAATCCTCCATCATTTTTTCTTTGTTTTTTTCTTAACCTGTAAAAAGAAAACCATCCATCAATGTCTTTTACACCATTACCACCCCCCCAACTGACCCTCCAACTCAGCACTCACCACCCCGCACCCCCAGCCCTTACTTACCTATCAGGGGTCCAACGTCGTAATCCTCTCTGGATTGCAAACACTCTTTAAAGCTGGACCATGAACTGAAGTAACAGGTATGAGGTTCAATGCATTTCAATGGGGTTTTGAACTTAGTGGCATAAGGTGGGCATTTTTTCATATTTTCGGTCCAAATTTTCAATATGCCTTCTTTGGGACCCTACCTCATGAACAATTAAACTGTCATTGGACAGATCTGTCCTGAAAGGTGATTTTGCAGTCCCTGCATAAAATCACCTTTTAGGCAGGAGCTGAAAATTTTCTTTGCCTTTGTTCATGAGGTGGGGTCATAAGAAGGCTATGCTGAAAATGTGGTGTAAAAATATTGAAAAACAACAAAGTTATGATCCTACATTGAATTTTGCAAATGCAGGCTCATAACTTTGGTATTTTTTCAATATTTTTCCCTCAAATTCACAGCATAGCCATATTTTTATAGCACCTCATGAGTGTGACAACTGTCATTTTTCAAATCCTGGCCAAAATGTGTTTTCTTTTTTACATCCCGAAAGGTGATGTTGCAGTCCCTGTGCAAAATCCCCTTTCAGGCCAGACTTGAAACATTTCTCTGCCCTCGTTCATGAGGTAGGGTAATAAGAAGGTTATGTTGAAAATCTGGTGTAAAAATATTAAAAAAACAATGAAGTTATGAGCCTGCATTGAATTTTGTGAACACAGGCTCGTAACTTTGGTAATTTTCAATATTTTCACCCCAAATTTACAACACAGCCATTTCTTTATAGCACCTCATGAATGTGACAGCTGTCATCTTTCAACTCCAGCCCAAAATGTGTTTTTATATCCTGAAAGTTGATTTCACAGTCCCTGTGTAAAATCACCTTTAGTCCAGGAGTGGAACATTTTCTCTGTCCTTCTTCGTGAGGCAGGATCTTAACAAGACTATGTTCAACATTTGGTGTCAAAACATTAAAAAACACATTTTTCAAATCCCTCATCTGCAGTCCTATCGGCTCTGGCCAGAGTTTGTGTTGTTTTAGTTTGGATAAGGTTTTTGTAATGCTGTATTCTTAGAAGTGTGACATATGGTACAGTAAGTGTGTTACTTGGCATGGAAATTAGTGTAGTTGGTTTGGTAGGTTTGTAAATTCATGAGTAAATTGGTTTAAGTAGTAAATAATGTTTGTAAATTGGCTTAACTGGTAATTTTTTCATTTGGTGTTTGTAAATATTGTTATATGGGTGCTGTCCTCTAGTGGTATACCACTTTATTGTAGAGGAATACAACTTTACAGCAATTGCAGAGGTATATCGCAGGATTGGGCTCATATAGTACCCAGTATCCTGGACAAATTTCCCCCATTCAGTAAAATACCACCAAAAGTTTAATCCAGTTCAATTTCAGTTGGTTTACATCTGTAGCCCCCCCCCCCCACACACACACACAGGAACAAAGCTGAAAATAGGCAGCATTGGCTAGCACTCCTTTCCCAGTCGACAACAACTAAATAAATAAAACAAAATGAAATGCATCATTGCGGAGATTTATAGCTTTAATTGGTTAGGCATACAGGAAACTAACTGATAAGTAATTAATCTTTACAGATGAGGGCAGGAACATAACTCACGAGTGGCAGAGCCATGAGTGAGATATGAAAGTGCTGCCCCTTCAAAAGTGATCATAAACTGCACATTCTGAGTCAGTCCACTCAATGTTCAATTTGTAGAGCATCAGTTTACTAGTTACAGCTTTTACATTTCCTGCTTGTATAAAATGTTACTTTTTGCATGGGGCTGTGTGTTTAATGAGTTTTTACACCCCCCTCCCCCGGGGTGTTGGATGCTACATAAACCCCGAGAGCGAAGCGCAAGGGGTTTATCTAAGCATCCAGCACTAAGGGGTGTGTGTGAAAACTCGAGTTAAACACACAATCCCATGTTTATTTTATATAATTGCTGGGGAGCATTTTCTCACCACAGCAATTATATAAAATAAAATAAGCCACAGTCCCTCCAGATGAATCATTGTGAATGGTCTGCACCCAAGTGGCTGCTGAAACATTTTTTTTTTTTTTAAACACTTAACATAGAACAGGAAAAGTGGAACCAGTACTCGAAAACTAATGGTGAGAGGGCAAGTTTTTTGGGGTTTTTTTTCGACATTCACTCACTGCAGAGTGATGGTGGCAGAGCTGACAGTGTGTCCCGTGCTGTGACCTAAGAGTGGAATCAGGTGCATGCATGGAGTGAGGGAAACCTGGCGCATGTTCACCGTTATAACCCACGAGTTATAACGGCGAATTATAACCTGGGTTTTCAATGGGAGAAAACACTCCGCAGTTATTATATGGCAACTATGATGTAATCAGCAATTTAAAAGCTGCTCTCCGATTGGTTCAGTATGCATTTTGACATAATATTATCTTGCTATGTTGGGTCAAGATAATATTTGTTACCTTGCTTTTATCAGTATATAACAACTGCTGTGCGCCTTTTCGCATAGGGAAACTTGGTTGTAATTTTCCGTTATAACCAGCTGGTTATAATGGCAAACACATGCTGGGTTTCCCTCCGACCACACATGTGACAGTGAGTCGCCGGCCTTCCTTTACTCTATGATGTTCACTATCACCTGCTCACTTGACCAGTTCAGAATGGCCGCAGACTTCACTGCCCCTCGCATTCAGAGGGAAGTAGATTTTTTTCTCCATTGACAACAAAAAGGGAAAAGTTTCAAACATGTGCCGGGTTTCCCTATTTGCACGCATGAGCCAGCGGGTCTCTCCACCTCTTCATGCAGGATGGATGCCGTAGTTATGAAACCACCACTCAGCGGCAAGTTTAACTATATAAAAAAAGAAAAGTTCTAAAATTTTTAAACAGCTTCTTTTAGATCTCCAGTTCTTTCTCCTTCTAACAAGTGGAGTGCTGTAACTTGGCAGACCGCGGCCCAGAATCCCAACTGGTCTGCGACTGCCTGAACACCAATCTATTTGTTCACTTATTTTGTATAACTGCTGAGATGAAAAAGTGCATGCCAGCAATTATATAAAATAAAATATGGGGTGATAGTGTAAAACTCAATTTTACACACGCCCTCATTGTGGATGTATTTCATAAAACCCCTCGCGCGAGGGCGTCGGGGTTTAGCACTCACAACTGGGGTGTGTGTAAACTCTTGTTATACACACAACCCCATACTTTAATTTCTATGTTTTTATCATATGTAGATTCTGTTATTTTATTGAATGCTGTTTTACGTTTCTGCTGTGCATGCTTTGAGTTGTAATGGCACCCTGAGCCTCCAGTGAAGGGTGCCAGTTATGAATGAAGACTACTACAACTAGTACACATGAGATATGGGATATGAATAGTCTGACTGAAAATATGCAATTTTTCTTCAAGAGTGAGGAGCAGCACCATAACTCATGAGTTGCAGAGCCACAAGTGAGTTATGAAAGTCCTGCCCACTAACAAGCAAAGACAAACTGCCTATTGTAAGTCAGATCACTGCATATTCAATATATGCAACTGTAGTTTACTAATCATAGCTTTTAAATCTGCTTTTTGTGTGAAGACTTAGCTGTTTAACTTCAACAGCCCACTTCAGTGCTGCATTAGGCATTGTGATGTCATCAGCATTGTGAAAGCTGCTCTCTGTTAGGTTCAGTATTCCACAGTGATGACTGTGAACTTAAAAAAATATCCCTTCTGACAACAGTAACATCAACATATTTTAATATGCTGTCTATTATTGCTGTCACTAATAAAAACATCACTTTAAAAAGTGTTTTATTGACCCAACGCAACCAGACAATATTGTCTTGCAAAGCAGGGTATGTCACAGTGACCCAACATAGCAAGATAATATTATCTTGCAAAGCAGGGTATGTCACAGTGACCCAACACAGCAAGATATTATCCTGCAAACTAGGGTATGTCACAATGCAAACTGAACCAATCAGAGTGCAGCTTTCACATTGCTGATGACATCAAAATAGCCAAGTGTAGTACAGAAGCTAGCAGCTGAAAACAAACAGAAACAGTTCTATCATTCTATCATCAAACAAAGAGGACATTAAAAGATGTGACCAGTAAACTGATGTTGTATAAATCGAATATGCTTTACTGTGGTCTGTCTCAAAATATACATACAAATAGAAAGTGTCAGCAGAAAAGGACCTGTAGGTCCATCTAGTCTGCATTATTTCCCCTGCCAAGCACTACACCCTGGACCCTACTTGGTCACAGGTATCCCTCCCTCACCTCTACTTATAGTTGTAGCCATAGATAGTTCTGATATTTCAAGATACTGTATTTCACAATTAAGCAGTAATGCATGACAAGGTGTGTGTTGTGCTGGGATAACATCACACCTGGGGTGATTAGGCACGAGACCACAGGCCGAGTGCGACTAATCACTCCAGAAGTGACGTTACCCCAGCACAACACACACCCTGGAGTGCATTATTGCTATTATACAATGGCTTGTTTGTAAAACAAACAAAAAAATGATGAAAAACTACTTTTAAAGTAGATTTTTCTGTCATTTTTTGAAGGGGTAGGGTTACTTCAAGCAAAACTAGTGCTGATTTAGCCAGCAGGTGGAGCTAATGTGTTTTTTGAGTAGTTGTGCAGTCCCCATAGCAACCTTTCAACCTTTGTCAGTGGTGCCACTCTTTGTTAATATGACCTATTGCCTCAGTGTTTATGTTGTCTTTGGTTGCTTTTTTTTATTGTTTTCCTGTTTTTCCATGACTGTGTTTTTATCACAGTTCTTCTGCTGGAGTATAGGGACTGCCGCCCCCCCAAAAAAAACTTGCCATGTACCACGGTGCTGTGTGGATGTCTGAAACAGGAGGAAAGGAGGTAGGGAGGATATTTCTAAAGCGTGCTTACGGTCCATCTAAAAAGAATAACAAACAGAAAAAAAAAACAGAAGTGTGCAAGTGAGGCTAACTGCTACGTGGTCTGTGTAAAGACTCACTTGCACTCTGATCTCGCTCGGTGTGAATCCGATGGTAATCACGGTTTTAGCTGCATATTTCTTTTTTTGGATAGGAGAAAGACACTTGGGTGGGGGGGTGTAAGAGGGTTGTTGTTGGTTTTTGTTTATGCTGGGGAGGTTGGGGACATTGAAGGTGGCTGGCGGGTGCAGAGTGAGTGAAGTGGGCTGCAGAGCGGGAAGTACTGAAGCATGCTGCGTGCAGTGATTTTTACTTAATGCAGTCTTTTTGTGTGCTGGGACTAGACCCGTGATGTTGTGCTGGGATAACACCACGGGTCCAGTCCCAGACTGACCAATCAAAGGTCAGCATTTTTTCCTGCCATTGTATAATATAGCTTAAGAAACTCTCTTGTGGCTCACAGTGGTACTGCAGGTGGGCAGGGAATTTCTCTAGATATATTGCAGAAATGTCAGGAAATATCTGGTCATGTCTTTTTGCTGCAGCTGTTTAATACCCATGTGTCTACCCCGCACATGTTTGAAGCTCCCCATTGTCTTTGCCCCACCACCTCTTCTGACAGGCTGTTTTGGGCATCTACCACTCTTCCTTAGAAAAGAAGTATTCCCTCACATCCACATTGTGCTCCCAGGTCACTCCTGTAAAAAAGCTTTCAGCTTAGTGTGCTATACCTGGTTAAACAACTAAATAAAAATAACATCCCTCTTAAAATCCCATCTGAAGTTTCATAGCATGTTCCTCTGTACTGGTGCTCCTCTTTCATTGAAAGAGGCTCCCACCGTTGCACTTTGTTCACCCCCCCATGAGGTACTTATAGGTGTCAGTCATGTCCCTTCTCGCTCTACTGTCTTCCATGGAGTACATGCCAAGCTCCCACAGTCTCTCATCATATGGCTTCTTGTGCAAACCACGCACAACTTTAGTAGCCCTTCTCTGAAGTGCCTCTACCCTCTCAATGTCCTTTCAGAGATGTGGCCTCCAGAACTGGATGCTGTACTCCAGGTGGGGTCTTACCAGTGAACAATACAGAGGAAATCCCACCTCCCTTCTCCTGCTAGAGATCCACTCCCTATGCATTCAGCTTGCTTTGCCAACTGCCCTGTCACACTGCCCTGCCACCTTGAGATCATCAGATATGATCACCCTAAGGTCCCTCAATTGCTTGGTAAGTGTAAGTACCCCCTAGTCTGATACACAGTCCCCAGGTTACCCAGCCCAAGGTGCATAACTGCACTTTTTTGGCATTGAAACACAGTTGTCACTCCCTAGACCACTCTTCTAGTTTCTCCAGATCCCTTTGTATTCTCTCATTCCTTCCTGGGTGTCCATCCTGCTGCAGATTTTTGTGTCATCTGCAGAGACACACCTTCCCCTCCAGTTCCTTTGCAATGTCACTTATGAAAAGACATTGAAAAGGACAGGGCCCAGTACTAATCCCTGTGGTACTCCACTGGTCACGCTTCCATCCTTCAAAGGATTGCCGTTTACCACCACCCTCTGTCTCCAGTCTTTCAAACAGTTTGATACCCAGCACACCACCTTCTCCTCCACCCCCAGTCTGCTAAGTTTTTTTGTAAGCTTCCTGTGTGGCACAGTGTCAAAGGGATTTGCCCCCCTCTGTTTTTGTTTGTGGCTTCACAATGCACCACTCCTCTATTTCTTGATCTTGTGTTGTACCTGCCACTGAGCAACTTTCTTTGTTATTTTTACTCTCCTGTGTTATTGGTTTTTAAGGGGTGCTGGGCGTATACGTGCAGCAGCCTGATCAATAACATCTTCTAATAGCGTGATCTCCTCCTGAACCGAGGGTCCATGCCTTAGGACTTCTATTTCATGCAGTAAGGTTACTATCAGCACACATTTATCACACTGAAATTCCTCTGAGACAGCACTCCTTTTGTACATGTCACAACTTCTACAATATTGCCACTCTGAACATGTTTTGTCTGGTACAACTTTACTACAAAGCTGATCAGGTGTTTCCCCCATTTCAGTATTTTGTTTACCCAAATTACTCCCGTGCCATTTTCTGGTTCCTACCGGAGAGAATCCCCACAATTTCCAGATTTATAAGGCCTAGTGTCACCGTCTGATGCTCTGGATGCTCCGGACGCTCCGGATGTGCCGGTCATGCACGCCCTGCCCGGCTCACCCTGCTCATAGCAGGGCTCTGTTATAAGTGGCCTGGTAAACCCAGAGGTTCATCGGGGGTCATGCTTGGGTGAAAATCCACCCAAATTCTGAATTAATTTCAACACTGTCAGGTGCGCTAAAGCCACTCATATGTGGCCCTGGCATGCTTGTTTTGTGTAGCCACAATAAAAAAAACCAAGGTCAAGGGTTTGTAATAATCTGGTAGTTCTGTCTTCAGCTACAGAACTACTCTGCTTCTCTTCCTGCTTCCGGTCTGGCTACTGAGCAGGGCTCCAACTGCCTCCCCTCCAGTGTATGAATATCTCTAATTTAAAACGTGGAAAATGATGTGTTAAGCACACTCCCCTTACAGAACTGGCTAGCAGCCATGTCTCCTGCTGCTCCTTTCAAACTCAGATCTCTAACAATAATGCAGACCACATTATGACCAATTAAAGAATTTTGGAAAATTCCACAAAATGTCATGATCCTCCTGATGACGCTAACTGAGCGAAACTGGTAGAGGTTACCTTTTGTCTCACACACCTGTCGTGTTTGCAGCTGTGTTATTTTATAATAAAAAATTGCCTTTATTTAGGTCTCCTGAGTGGTGCGGCTTTTTGCTATAGTATCATGAAATTTTGTGCAATTTTGTGAAAATTCTGCTAAATCAGAATTTGTTAATTTTGCTCAGTCCTAGCTATATTTCATGTAAATTGTAGGACATGTTCTCAAAATGTTTACTGTATTAGGAATTGTAGTTGTTTGTTGTTATAGGGTAAATAAATTAAGGAAAATATGTTTAAATTATGGTAGTAGTAAAGGTTAAGATTTTCAAGATGTCAGCCACAGCCTTTTTTTATTTTCATTTAAGATGTTTACTGAAATGTGTGCGTTAGCAGTTTTTTTTTTTAATTGAAAATGAAATTTGGCAGCTGACCATGTGTTTATACATATTTACTATATGGTCAACTGAAGACTCAGTCAATAATATTACTAGATTTATTTTCTTGCCATTTTATAAATATACATAAAACTAATATAATAATATTTATTCACAATAGGAGTTGAATTTTCATTCTTGCTTTTGTGGAATTATACCAACTGAAAGGTCATCTGTTACTACTTATATCAACTCCTTTTGGAGCCCGGGCATTCCAGTACCAAGCCCCTATGTTTTCTGACGATGCTTGCAGGGTTTACAATACATCAGAATAACCTTCAAAATCCCAGGAAGATTTTATTTTCTGCCCTAAGACATCTGCTTATTATTTTTTACACCATCTTTGGAGGCTAAATTTCTATACCCTGTAACAGATCAACAATTTCACATAGCAGTACAAACTAATTGTTTTTTAGCCAATGCACATATTAGCATGCCTGTTAAATTGTATTTAGTTGATTTTATTAATCCTGCTCCTTTGGTATGCATACAGTACTAAAGCATTTTTAAGCCAGCTGGGATGGTGCTGCTTTGAAATTTGAACAGCACTGCACAGATGTATGGGCTACGTATGTGGCAACAGATGCTAGGCAACTAAGAAAACAGCAGGACAGAGAAATGGAAGCAAGGTAGCGAATAGTCATGTTAATTTAAAACATTTATTTAAATCAATTGGGTGCATGTAGAACTGAAAAAGTAAATGAAATTGGAAGGTGTCTAAAATCTTTTACAGTAAAAGCAGATAAGAATAAGAGAATACCAGATATATTGATTGAATAATATTGATACAGGGTATGAGCTGCAGAACTGGTGTCTTGTACATACTAAGTCTTATATTTCTCTGATAAACATATATAAATTCCAAATATAAAAAGTATAAAATATGAAACACAGATAAGGTCAAAACCTTTTCCCTGGCAGGTTGCATTACATTTAACAAATGTTTAGGTAGGTAGGTAGGTAAAATTTCTATTCATACAAGAATGAATATGGTTAACTTCACTGAGCCAAGGCTCATTTACAGTGAGGTCCAAAAAGGCCTAATCCAGTTACTCTTACATTGATTAGATAAAATACATTAACCACAATACAGTATAACAAGACTTACACAAATAACATTTACAATTACATTCTAGAATATTATCATTCAGCTATAACAACCAATACAAATAACACTTACATAATACAACTAAAGTGCAAATAATCATTGTTTTAAATACCCTCTTATGATCACTATTCCTTTACTTAATATAATTCACTCCTATTTCTTTACTTATGAACTATACTAATTCCCCATCTATATTTGTGTGATTGATATACCAGTCTTTAATTAGTTTTATCTGAATTTCTCTATTCACAGGTCTTAGCTTCCCAGGCAATTTATTCTACAATATGCATTATATGTTTATGCATTAAAGTCAACCTAGAAACCAAACAGTGGTCATTTGGTAGGTACCCACTTTACAGCATTATTCATTGTATAACTGCAAATGAGACTGTTAGATTATATTGTAAGAACTGTGTAAATTCCAAAAGGGTGAGCCTTTATTGAGAGCACCTCCTTCTTTGAGCATGCCAGTACTTCTTTGTATATTGAATAAAAGTTTTTTTTTTTTACTTTTGTAAGTTTGTTACCAGTCGCAATTGTTATGGGCAATTGTGTCTGGTACATTACATACAAAGGTAAGGAAGTAGGTTGTGAGTGCTGTGTTTTTCCAGTTTCAAGCCATTACATTTAACACATGCACCCCAGTGTTCCGCAGTGACCCTTGCCTGGCTTTTCAATTCCAAAAGGGCCTCAGGCTCTACTGAAACAGCTCTCTACATTTCAAACCACCCTACTACCTATTCCCTCTGATGAATCACAAACTCACTATATTCTAATATGGACAAAGGTTATGTGTCTGATGTTGACCAGGTGAAGGCCTTTGATGCAGTAAAACCTCAATTACTTCTAACCAATCTTAGCAGCTCAGGTGTCAATAATCCTGTGCTAAGTTGCCTCCTGTACGATCTGTCAGGGTGCACCTAGTTTGTACAAACTGGAGACTCCCTATTCATACACTGCAAAATGATCTGTCTGTATCCCCTTGTCATTTTTATTGTTCTCACAATATCCAACAGCTACAAAATCTACTTGTACATAGATGTCACTGTCCTATACTGTATACCTATACTGCACACCGGCAAGGCTGGCTTGTAGGACCTTGAGGAAAAACTTTAATAGGACTTCACACAGAGGTATGGTTGGTTTACCACAAACAACAGTTCCTAAACAGGGAAAAAGACTATAATTGTGCTTTTTGGGAATAAGCAGAAAATAGCTACTGTAGCTTAAAGGAGAACAGTCAGCACCAGTGGTCCTCACACTTAAGCATAGGGCTGGTACTAATGTGCACTGTGTGTGCAAAAACATTTTGGTTTACTTACTGTTTACTGTTGTGTAGTGGATTGTTTCAGAATAATCTTGATTAGTTTTAGGCTGACATCTTCAGTTGCTACAAATCTCAGAATCTCCTGCAGCTGACATCAGAGCAGTAGGCAGCAGTGGGAGATTCAATACCTTGCAGTGCATGTTAGAGTTTATATAAGCTCTAATCTTTTGTTTGCTGGTTCCGCTGTCCTCCCTGGACTAAGTACTGTCACAGAGGATGGTACTTAGCCTGTGGAGAAAAGCAGATCAGGAAAACATTTGATTGGAGAGTATAGAGGCTCTAACATGCATTGCAGGCTACTGAATTTCCCACTGCTACCTACTGCTTCCTATTGCTCTGAAGTCAGCTGCAGGGGATGTTGGGAATTGTAGTAAGATGTCAGCCTAGAACTAAGCAGAATTAGTCTGACATCATCTACTACACTACAATAAACAGCAAGTAAACCAAAATGTTTCTGCACACAAAGTGCACATGGACCAGACCCCTACTTAGTTGTGAGGGCCCTTTGTGCTGACTGTTCCCTTTTAAACCTAGAACTCAACATCAAGCTGGGAAATGCCTCCCTCAACAAACAAATGTCAAGCTTCAAGTACATTTGTATCTGGCTCAACAAGATCCTTTATTTCTTAATCAATAAACTAACCTCTAAACTACACTCCAAACTTGGTGCCTTCAACTAAAACAATAAGCATCCATCCCAGGCTTCAAAAGCAAGCCAGAATATAATCGATTCTCTCTTCCATACAGCGGATTAAAAGGATGTTGTCTAAAGTGGCAGCACCTAAATCTCAGCTGGCTAAGCTGGACATGTTTAATAACTCTTCATGCTGATTTATCTTGTGATGCCTATGCCACAGTAACTGCTGCAGTACCACATCATATGGGCAACTCAAACTGAGCAACTCAGTTCTGAGCAACTCAGTTTGAGCACCCGTGATGTGAGCTACCCGAAAGGGTAGCGCAGTGCGGTTATAGCGCAGATAAAGCAACAGCAAGAGTGACTGTGCAGGAGAGTGAACGGAAGAGGAGGGTGAAAGGAAGAGATATGTGGAAGGTAGTTTGGCAGGGTGTTGCCAAGCTAGACATGTGGTGTGGTACTGAGGGTGGATTGCTGCAGTGTTGGAGGTTCAGGGTTCAGGGCTGGGCAGGGTTACTGTTTTTATGGTGTTTGTGGGACTTAATTTTAGTTTTATTTGTGAGTCCCATTGTCCCCCACCCCCTCAGGTTACCCACCATGTTCTTCCCTCGCAGCTTGCGTTTCCCTCCCCGTGTCACCTTCCTCCTCGGGTCCCCCCCCCCCAACATGCACCCCACCTGGAATTGAGCATCTAAATTTAAGGGGGTGCAGGGGGAGTGCATGGGGCACAGCCCCCTGCATAGATATGTTCCCCCAATTTTGTAAGATTCAGTTGCAGTTTTGGTAGTTGCTGGGGAGTGTATGGCACCATTTTGCTTTTTTGTGATGTACACTCGCTGTAATGGCACTCGCTGTTTAACGGTCACTGTTATGACATGGAACCATTGCTGCTCAATGCTAGCCCAGCCTGGATGGACCACCTTTAAGGCACACAGACCCTACTACATTGCTTACTTCATGACACATATATTTTCAAGTGCAAACTTTTAGAATAACTGAGAAACCTTCATCTTTCTTAGGGTCTACCATGTAAAATCCACCAGCAAACAACTTTCACTACCCAAAATACAGGACAGCAGTCATGTACAGTAGATGTCCTTTGCATTTTGTTTCCCCTCAATCTACTCTTGAATAACCACCCAGTTAACTCAAATATGGAAACCTGTTGCTTGATCACGCAGCACAGTGTTGGCATTACCCTAACTTCAGCACCATCTGTTCAGGCACAGAAAAAATACTCACACATGAATTCTTGGAAAGAGTGTGCCAAAATTAGTGCAATGCCAATTCTACATCACGTGATCATTCAAATCCAGAGGCACCACACCACAGACTCATCAACACCCAGGGGACTTTTTCTCCTAACATTTCACTTCCTTACTTTTTGGGCTTTGTGCTTAAACCCTAACTGAGTCACTGATTGTTTTGGGGTTTTTTTGCAATGAAGTTCCTTACCTTTTTAAAAAAAGATTCATACTGTCCCTAGATTGACGTTGCAGACTAATGCTCTTCATGGCTAACAGCCCCTGGACTGAAAAGGCATTTTCAGTACTGTTAACATAAAACAGGCCCTGAAGGCTGACATTGTCAATACTGTTAAAACAAATAGTGACTGAATGGACAATGCTGGCCTATGACCAGCAATGGCAAAAGGTCAATGGGTTGACAGTGACAAACAGTGCCTAGATTGGCAAACAGTGCACAGACTAACAAAGACAAAAAGTCCCTTGACTGACAATGACAAACAGTTCCCAGACTGACAATGGCAAACAATTTCTGGATTAACAATCCTGTCCAGGGCAAAAAAAAAAACTGTCACAACAAAGTTTACTTTTGTGACAATAATCTGCGAAAGCAGTTGAGACAGAAAAAAAATCACAACAGCTTTCTAGCATTACTTCAGTGAATACAGTTTTCAAAGTTATTTATAACAGAAAATCACAATCACCCTTTTAATTACCTTGATTAAATTTAAAAGACAGTTGTGACAAAGAATTATAATTGTTTTTTAACATTTCATTTTTTGGTTAAAATGTTCAAAGATTTGAGAAAGATAATCACAATTATTTTTTAACATGACTTTTGGTGAAAGGTCCTATTCTGGAGCAAACTCTAATGAAACTAAAAGCTTTAGGTTCCAAATCAGGACCATTGTTTAGTTAATGAGCGAAAAAAAGGTCTTCATTTTCTTAATTTGTCAATGTTTTGTGCATTCTATCTCCGAACCTACTGACCAAGTTTATTTTAAATTTGGCAGGTTTACATCACCTGCCATAAACAGTGTGCATATCAAACTTCATGTCATCAAATCTCAGGATGGCAGAGTTATAAGCAGCCAAAAATAAAGTTTTAACATAGTAATACGTATTATCAGCAATTGTCCAGGCATAAAACAAATGCAGTTCCAAAACGACAAATGTTTGGAGTGAGGATGCTAAAGCCAGGGTAATGCCAACACTGTGCCACATACGCATTCCAACCTTGAGAAACACTATGCCACATATTCACCAAGCTAATGTGACTTCCCCAACATTTCATTTCCCTGCTTTTCACACTTCGTGTTTCAACCCTAATTAATGCATAAATTTAGCCTTTTGCAATGAATTTCCTTAATTTAAAAAAAAGATATATGTACTGCATTAACATTTGCAGGCTAATTCTCTTAATGGCAAACAGTCATTGGACTGACAAAGCAGCACTGTTAATGGCAAGCAGTCTGTGGAGGCAGCATTATGAATACAGTCAATAATTGTAAAGGCATATGCCTGTAGTTCAATGGGTGGAGCAACAATGTCACTTCCCCATCAGGCCTTAAAAGGCCACTCCTCTTGGACTGTTTCAGGATTTTGTTTCTTTGTTGTGGCTGGAGGCTTCATCGGCTGCTCCCTCATCTGCTTTTCCCTGTCTCTCATTCCTCTCTCTTCCCATCCCCACTTCGTCCTTCCTCCAGCCGTCTCTCTCTCTCTCTCTCTCTTGCTCTGTCCCTGTTCCCCTTTCTTAATTCTCCTCTATGCTCTCTACAGCCATCAGAGCGCCGTTCTCACCACTGTGTACCCCGTCCCAACACCTGTTCTGTTTCATTGCAGCTTGTGCCACAGCTCTTCATCTCTTCCTCCCCTTCTCCTTACCTCGTATGTCCATTCCTCCTTCCTCCCCTATCCTTCGATCCCTCTCCAGCCTGTATTCCAGCTCATCACCCTTTTTTCCATTTTCCAGCCAGTGCTCTGCGGTGTTATGTCCCTGCCTGGATCAGCTTCTCCTGTGATCTCTGCTGCTCCCGGCTCTCACCTCTTCCTGGGTGCAGTTCATTCCTAGTGGCACCATCTTGGACTTGCTCTCTGTGTCACTCATACGCTGGAGCATTCCTCCACCCATCTGGCCCATCCTGTTTCCATTCAGAGCCCTGATTTGTTCAGATCACAGGACTCACAGTGCCAGAGTTCCCAGCACTCCACTGCTGTCTTGTTCCCGCTCGTTGAGCCTTGGCTTCCTCGGTCTGCATCGGCTTGCCTATTTTTGACTCCCTCTGGACCAGACCACCATACTTTCTCTTTTCTGCCCATTTCCACTATCTGCTGTGGCTCCTGCTTGTGTTCTGGGCCCGCCTTTGTTCTTGACTTTCTTTGGGGGTTCCTGTCCTATCCCTACATTTTCCCTACTCACTTCTGCATCACCCAACCCCTCATTTCGGACTTGCATCTCATTTTTCTCCTTTATCATTCCCTTCCAGTATGTTGTACAGGCATTAGTGGGAAATTTCAGTCATGGTATTTTGACCTAGTGTATATCATCACTCTGGCTACCTCACTCAGTACCTTAATTATCTGCTATTCCCTCCACTCGCTTTTCCCATTGCACGTCTACCTCATTACAGCTGCTAGTCCTTCTTCATTTTATTTTCTCTCATTGGTTTACTTGGCCCCTTGTCCTTTCCATTCAGATCTTGCAGTTCCTCCTACCACCATCTTGCCCCATTCTCCTCCTGGTTCTTCATATTCTAACCCAGGGCCATGAGCTTCATCCTACTGTTCTCGTCTCTGACTTATGCCCTTCACCTCTTCTCCTTCCTTGTCCTGTGCTTCTTCTGCCCGTCTCACCTTCCACTGGAGTCAGTCTAGGTGTGTCCTTCGACCTGCATGTTCAGCCTTCATTTCCTCTCCTTTACTGCTGGCTTCATATCATCTCTGTTCCCTGCTCGTGCTTTCCTTGTGCTTTCTTTTTGGGGGTGTTTCCCTATCCTGCTATCACCATAACTATTTGTATCCTCCTTTTACCCTAGTCCTGCATTCTGGACCTCTCCACTCGTATATCTTCCACTCCTTGTCAAACCTCCATCATTGCTGAACCTCATACTTTCTATACCCTACTTGCTCTCTTACATACCCTACCCATACTGGCCTTCAAGGCTCTCACTCCATTATCGTACTTCATCCTTTCATACCTCGGCTTCACCGTACCAGCCTTCAAGGCTTCTCTCCAGCATCGTTCATCATCCATTTCATACCTTGCCTTACTGATACCTGCCTTTAAGACTCCTCTCCATCATCATCCATTTCATATTTTTTACCTTAACAGTACTGGCCTTCTAGGCTTCATTTCATAATCGTACATCGTCCATTTCATTCCTCACCTTAAATAGTTCAGGCCTTTAAGGCTTCTCTCCATCATCGTACATTGTCCATTTCATATTTCACTTTAACCATCCTGGACTTCTTGGCCTCATTTCGTATTCATACATCGTCCATTTCATTCCTCACCATAAACCGTTAAGGCCTTCAAGGCTTTTCTCTATCATCGTACATAGTCCATTTCATATTTCAATTTAACCATGCCAGCCTTCTTGGGCTCATTTCATATTCATACATAGTCCATTTCATTCCTCACCTTAAACCATTAAGGTCTTCAAGACTTCTCTCCATCATCGTACATCGTCCATTTCATACCGCACCTTAACCATTCTGGCCTTCAAGGTTTCTGTTCATCATCATACATCATCCATTCCATATTTTATCTTAACCATACTGACCTTCTAGGCTTCATTTCATATTCGTACATCATCCACTTCATTCCTCACCTTCACCCATTCAGGCCTTCAAGGCTTTCAATCCACCATTATTTATTGTTCATTCGTTCTCGACCATTCTGTTCTCCAGCATCGACTTCTACTCACATTGAAGGCTGCGGGCTTCACCTGGCCATCCTTGTCTCTCCTGTTTGTATCCTTTGTTCCCATTCAGCAGTTCATGCTGACCTTCTAAGCTTCCTTCTGTCAGCGAACTTTGTATATTCCTCACCATCCTCCACTCATCCATTCCAAATTCGTAGCTAGCCATCACTCGCAACCTTCAACAGTATTCCTGTCAGAAGGACAGAGCATGAGCTTCATCTAAATTGGAATTTTCCTCTTCCCTCAATATCGACTCAAACGTCCAGTAGCTAAGCCATTGCTAACCAACCAGTCCTTCTGCCTGGAAGGACAGTGACCTAGGCCTTGGATCCTCAGAGGTTTTCTCCTCAAAGGGGTTTTTTCCTCTTCTCCATGTCAATGGTCATAATATTAGACAGTGTTAGTGCTTTCATAGGTTCCACAGTTAGGTTCCGCTGTTGGATGGAGTCGGATGGTGGCCCCAGCTGTTCCCTCTCTCCTTAGGAAGTCCGACCTTCTGCATCTTGTCAGATTTCCTTTCATTAATTATCCTCATCTTCTCTTGTTTTTCTCCTATCCTTCCCATCTACGTCTATCACCATGATTTCCAGTCTCAGTATATCCTGATTTATCCCCTCTTTGATGCTCGACACCCTTTTGGGTATTCTTTTTGGGCTTCTTCCTAAGCTACCTTTAGCCAAGGGAATCATTTCTGTGGCACCTATGGTAGTGGAACTCTCCTCTTGGGTTCCTTGCCATCGTACCCCTATATGGTGGGATATCCCATGGATAGAGAGGTGAACAGCCACAATGTATCTAAGTCACAAAAGCATACATCATATCAAGTTGTGTAAGCACATTGAATTGTAAAGGCATATGCCTGTGGTTCAATGGGTGGAGCAAAAATGGCAGCCCCCCCATCAAGCTTTAAAAGATCACTCCTCCTGGACTGTTGCTTGATTTAGTTTCTTTGTTACCCCACCATCCTCCCCTCCTCCTCCAGCAGCATGTCTCTCTTTCCGTGGACTTCTTTGTAAGCTACCTTTAGCCAAGGGAATCATTCCTGTGGTACCTACAGGGGTGGAACCCTCCTCTAGGGTTCCTCACTGTCCTACCCCTATATGGTGGTATATCCCATGGCTAGAGAGGCGAACAACCACAATGCATCTAAGTCACACAAGCAAACAACATATCAAGTTGCGTAAGTACATTGAATAAACAGTACCTGGACTGACAATACTGGCCTGTGGCCAGCATTGTAGTGCTGCACGAAAATAAAATTCCACCCGTGGAATTAACACACTAGTTGGAATTTCATTTCCACAAAATTTCAAAATGCAGTTTGCCAACTTTTGGGGAAATTCTGAGTTACAATGGTGGAATAAATGTATGAACTGCAAATTAATGTATTAAACTGTGGCTAGAAATTCTGCTGAACTGATGACTGTGAGTGATAAGTTCTATGGAATTTCTATCCACAGTTTAATGCATTAATCTGCAACTGTGAGTCACTGAACTGCAGAAGAAACATATGAATTGCCAATTAATATGTTAAACTTTGGAAAGAAATTCCTCAGTACTGATTACTGAACTATGGATTTTTGGGGGTGTTTCTCTATCCTGCTATCACCATGCCTATTCATATCCTCCTTTTACCCTAGTCCTACATTCTGGACCTCTCGGCTCATGTATCTTCCACTCCTTGTCAAACCTCCATCATTGCCGAACCTCATATTTCCTATAACCTACTTGCCCTGTTATATACCCTACCCATACCGGCCTTCAAGGCTCTCACTCCATTATCATACTTCGTACTTTCATACCTCGCCTTCACCGTACCAGCCTCCAAGGCTTCTCTCCAGCATCGTTTATCATCCATTTCATACCTTGCCTTAACGATACCTGCCTTCAAGGCTCCTCTCCGTCATTGTACATCATCCATTTCATATTACATGTATTGCTGATCGATGTACTAAGCTGCAGAATGGAATTCCTCTAAACTATTATTCTGTAGTTCATATGTATTATTCTGCAATTCAGCCAATTTCACAGATTGGGGCAAAAATTCACCAAACACATTCAGAAGATTTGGAATTTGCCAAAGTCAGAAATTCAGAAACTTTCGTGAAATTTGCTACAGTTCTGCAAATTTGGAATTCACAGTTTTCATTCAACTCTACAGCACTGTCAATGGCAAACTGTCCCTGCACTGACAATGACAAACACTACCCAGACTGACAATGATAAACAGTCCCTGGATTAACAGTACAGCCCATTACAAAAAAAAAAAAAAGAAACTGCCACAAATAACATTACTTTTGTAGAAACATTTACAAAGTTAGTTGTGACAGAATAGTCATGACTGCTTTTCAATATTACCATTGTTGTTAAAATTTCCAGTCACTTGTAACAGAAAAAGATACAAAACAAGTACTGTAAGTCTGAGAAGCAGCACACTGTGCATGCATGTGGACTTAGTTGTTTTTCAGCACCAAATTATAAAATAATCACAATTTTTACATTGTAAGAGATATGTGGCTGAAATATGGGGCACGACTTAGCTAGGACTCTCCTCTCATGACTACTCAAGTGGTCATTTGTAAATCACCCCGATATACGTTTTTCAGGGGCAACACCCTAAAACACATTTTAGTGTGGATTTACAACTGACCCTCTCATGTGGTTGGTGGGGTCCAAAGCTACTCTATGCCCCATGTTCTGGCTCAAAATCTCTTAAAATGTTAAATTTATAATTCTTTTAAAATTTGGAGCTAAACAATTAATGCTGCATGCATGTGCAGCGCGCTGTTTCTTGGACTTAGTTTTTATTTTTCAGCAACAAATTTGAAAATAGTCATAACATTTTTGAGAGTTTCTGAGCCCAAATGTGGGGGATGACCTAGCTGGGACCTCTCCCTCCTTGATGACCAAATGAGTTGTAATTGGGAAACCCTCTCCAAAATGTGTTTTTAGTGGTACCTCAATCCTGCCATTTGCTTGACTGCTACCAGTCATGCAAACGGCAGAACTGCCACAAAAGTAAGATAAAAGTGCATGTGTAAATGATATACTGTATGTCATTTTTGATAAAACTACAGTTATACTGTACCAAAATGCATTAAACATGTATGACACATTCACAACCCACATAATTTCTTTTATTAATAATTTAGAAATCTGCAAAGTTGTTGGTGAGCAACCTACTGAAGACTCATCCTTGGGCAAACTCTAACTAATCTGAAAGAGTACCTTTCCTGTTCTTTCAGTGACTGCCTCCCGAAACACAGGAGGGCCCTAATGTGCCCCAGAGTTAAATGCTATATTAAAGGGTACCTAAACAAGCAGTTTTTTAAAACTGCAAACTCCAAAATCTGGCTTCATATGGAGGTAAAGTAAAGGCTGCTGTTTACATTTATGCTAAAACTGCATTTATGTAAATAGCATAAATGCAGTTTCATAGCTTTTGAAAAATGAAAACATTCCTTTCACTTTCAAAAAAACAGCCTTGGTTTATCCCTAAGATGTCTGCCAAGTGTGTTAAGGGACACGTCATGATGACATCATCGGAGTCAGAGACAGAGATCCACATATATTTCTATAGTGCTAACTAGTTCTTCTTTCCCTCTTTATTTTGAATTGTTGTACCAGAATGATCAACACCATGTATTACCTCATGGATTATTTTGATCAGTACACATGTTAGGCTATGATTTTGTTCATTTTGTTTACTTTAACTTGCTGAAAATGTCTTACAATCCAGCTAATTTTTTCTTTGGCAGACTGCATTACAGTACAACACTTCAACTACCTGATCTAGTGGTTATATGATGCACTGAATTTTGTTTTTTATTAACCAGGAGAGACACACTAAGCTGACAGCTTGTTTACAGGTGTGGCCTAGGAGCAAAAGGAAGTTTAGTGACTTGCTCAGGGTCACATAGCAAAGTACCGGTCTTGTTCAGTTTCAAAGCTCATGCTCTCTTGTTAATCCTCAAATAAGGCTTTCTTCTTCCATGTGAACCCCCTGCACCTAGCCTGCCTTCTGTTGAACACCCCACCATCCATACCCTGTCCTTAGTACTGCTTGGGGCCGCATATAAGCTTGCGGCCTCATGAAGAGAATTATCACACCTCAGATTGTAATCTTGGACCTCAGAGGGTTGTGCACCCCTATACTGATATGCATCATAAGCTGGCACTGTTAAAAAAATGCCTCCCAAATCACTCTCCAGTTCACATTCTCAGTGTCTGACTTCTGCTCCCACAGTAAATATTAAGTGGATCACCACCCTTCTGCACAGTGGTGGTAGTATGTACAGTTCTCTGCTGTGTTTTTTTTCTCACCGTCCCAGCAATTTTTCTCCAGTACTTTTCTGTGCTATACTCCACAATGTGAGTTGGCTGGCTACCACCCTTCCAAATCTTGAATGAGCTATACACAACTCCCTCAATACTGTTCTAACAAATGCCAACATCCCTCCCCCCCCATAATCTCCCTATACTGAATTCAATTAACAGTTTAGGTGTAGCCCTGCCACTCTGAGTATTTGTCATTGTTGGCAACTCTCATCCTCATTCAGGTAGTGAGCACAATGCTGGCAGCCCCACATTTCAGATCTCACAGTGATCTGCTCAGCGTCCTCTTTCATGTCTTCAACTAACCCGAATATAGCTGTACCCTGCTGGAATGGCCTCTTCAGTTCCTCCCTAGCATTCATTCTTCTCACCTGCTCCCCACACCAAAAACCGGTGAGTTCACTACCCGTCCGCACCTAGAATGTGGTTAATACAGTCTCCCGTGTTATAGTTACATATTAATAATAAACCTGATCTTCTGGTAAGCAGCATGGCACAAGTGGAAAAATAGGCTTTCCTACTCGTATAAGATCTAAGCCACCTACGAATAGGCACTATTAAATGACGTGCATAATGATGTACACACCTGTCATTTAATAATGCCTAATCAAAGGTAACCTAGATCTTTTAAGGATAGGAAAGCCCATCATTCCCCTTGTTCCCTGCTGATATGAGCCTTACTTACTGGAAAGATATTTTTACATTTGATATGTCAAAATAAAATGGGAACTGTACTACTTGTATTCATTAAGCAGAAGGGTGATGAGCTCACCTGTTTTCGGTGTGAGGAGGAATAGTGAAGACTGAATACCAGAGGGGGACTGAGAAGGCCACTCTTGCAAGGTACTGCTATATTCAGGGAAGGGGAAGACAGAAGGAGAGAAATATGAGCAGATTACTGTGAGAAATAAGATGTGGGGCTGCCAGCACCTTGACCACTACCTGACCCTGTTGTCCTGGCCAACATTCCCCTTCCTATAAAACCAGTGCATGCAGTTGTCCAAGGCTGTATGTGGATATTAATGTATGGAACAGCTGCCACTACACGTTCAGTCACTTCACTATCAGTCTAGTATTGCTTGTAAAGCACTTTGGGATACAGTGTGTATGAAAACCACTATATAAATGCTGATTCTTGTTCTTTTTCTTATTATTTCCCTTGGAAAAAAGAGGACAAGATAAGCATATATCTGAGTTTCGAGAAAGTATGAACTTTAACATTAGACTGCACAAGAACTTTGCTACAAAAAAAGTGGTGGCTCTAGAGGGTGGTGAAGGGTGTGGCTGCAACCCCCCACCCCTCACATAGTAATGTACTTGCTTGCAGCTGTTGCTGCATTTCACTTTGTTGAAGAAGTCTGATTTATTGTTTCTTCAAATGTTTACATTCAAACTATGGATTACATGTGTAGGTTCTGTCAAAAACTTACTAGAAAAGAATAATAGCGGAAAATATAAAGGTTTAATAAAAATGTTAAAAAGTGCAGATTAAGTATGCACACCACCCCAGAACTTCCATTGTAGCATCCTGGATCCACTATAACCACTAGACCACCAGGTTATTCAAGATTTGTACTGCACTGTGGTTTGCCACAGAGAAAGTCAGTTGGATTAAAACACATTTTCACCTTGTTAAAGTAAACAAAGTGAACAGAACCATAGCCTAACATGTGCAATATACAAAATAATTCATATGCTTTTGACCATTTGGGTGAAACACTTCTATACACAGGGAAAAAAGAACTAGTTAGCACTACAGAGAGCCATATATCTCTCTGACTTTGGCTCAGATGATGTCATCACATCACATTTGGCAGCCATTTTAGGAAGCAGGTAAGACATTTTTTTCTAAATGGAAGGCTGATTTTACAATTTTCAAATGCTCTGGAACCACGTTTAGGTAAATTATGTAAATGTAGCTTTAGCATTAATGAATACAGCAGCCTTTCCTTTAGTTACCTACGGAGTCAGATTTTTGAATAGTTTGTTGTCAAAATGTTGTTTAGGTATCCTTTAAGTTGAATTTTTGAGTGCCTGTATTTAGGGAGTGAAGGGATCATATTTTTATTTTTTATTTTATTTATTTATTTATTCACAATTCGGATTTACAACCTTTGTGTCAAAGACTCATTTACAAAGGCACCTCGTCACAGAGAGGGTAGACAACATATTGGTGGAGTAAGACAGTGGAGAACAATACAGGTGAGATACAAAAGAGTATACAAAGCAAGGCATTTCAGTGAACAATATAGGGTAGATACAGAACAGCATACAAAAAGTAAGCAATTTCAGTGACACAGTGGAGCACGCAGGTTACAGTGCATAGTGTACAGGCTAAAAGAAGCTATTCTAAGTAAACTAGTACCTACATAATACTATAAGAGACTAGGGGTAGTAGGTGGTGGTGGTTGCCTGGGGGGGGGTCTATGTTTGCAGATTGGGTCAGAAATGGCACTCTCAGTAAGGCCCTATAATGGGCATTTACAGCTCCGAGTGTCAGTGAGGTGTTTGCGTAGGTCGATTTTGAAGAGTCTGATTTTGGAGATGTTAGTAATGTGCATGGGGAGGGAGTTATGCCAGGATGGTGCACTATAGTGGAAAGACTTTTTGGCGAGTGAGGTGCTGGCTCTTGGCTCCTGGAAGGTGGCTTTTGTTGTGTTTTGGGTGACGACCGAATGGGAGGCCCGTTTAAGGGATGTGGTGACTCCTGGGGGGAGAGCCCAAGTAGAGTCTTTTTTGCTAGTATACATGTGTGGTATTGCAGGCGTTCTTCAAAAGTGAGTAGGTTCGAGGTGGAATAGAGCTGGCATGTGTGGGTTCTGCTAGGGGTGCCAGTCAGGAGCCTGCAGGCTTTGTTGATAGAGGTCTGAACTTTGGTGAGGGCAGTGGGGTCAGCAGCTGCATAGGTAAGGAGTCCATAATTAACCAAAGACAGGATGGAGGAGGTGATAGCCAGCCATAGGGAAAACTCAGGGAGGCAGTCTTTGTGGCTGAGAGCCTGATCTCTTGCACATCCTGGTCTTGCGTTCTGCCCCTGTGCTCTCACATTTTGTGATGTAAGAATATGGAGAAGGTGAGGGTATGCTCCATAAGCTTTATAGGGCCAGTTTTAAAACCTCTCTTTTAAATAACCCCTTGTTAGTTGAGCGGTGGCATTGATTTGTAAGAATTGACACTTATAAAGTATTAGTAAAAGAAGTTTTAAATCTGGCCCTATGAAAGCCTATGGAGCATGCCCTGCATTCTACACATTCGTACATCCCAAAATGAAACAGTGTGGGGATGGAACTCAGAGCCGAAAAGTGGTAGTGATCAGGCTCTTGCCTCCACAGAGCAATCCCTTCCCTCCCGAAATAAGGGTACTAAAAAATTAAACTTAACACAGCATTTAACTTTGGGGCAGGTAAGGGTCCTACTGTGTTTCTTGAGTGAGCACCAGAAAAGGTGCTCTTGAAAATTTCAGATTACAACTCTCAACCATTTTTGTGCTACAGTACCTGTGACATCCATATTTTTCACGTGTTCAACCTTCTAGAACTTAAAAACCACCCAACTGACTGTTACCAAATTTACAGGATCCAGAGATCATGAGACTGACTACACGCAACACATTTTACATTATTCCCTCAGGGGCCATGGTATTATGGCAGGAAAATTGGAGTTTAACATAGAACATTTGTAACCCTAACACTAAGGGCACTACTGTGCCACTATATTATAGTTTAAGCACATATTTGGGAACCTGGAGATAACAGGTTCAAAGTCAACAAGAGTCGAAATATTTACTGTCCACACAGGTACAGAAATGTATAAACTAGGGCCTCACTAAAACTGAAATGTTAGTTCTCTGCTGAGCTGCAGTATGCTGGATAAGTATACTGTAAAACAGTATAAAATGCTCTAATTGATACAGGATATGCAATGTTCTTACTGTACTGTTCAGTGCTTGTTGTAACCTGCCTCTCTTCCTTCCTTTCACAGGATGCTCCTGGAAGCAAGATCAATCCTAATCTAAGCCAGCCTTTTAATGGTTATGTAAATATTTTCAAATAAAAACAAGAAAAAAGGTCTGATCCTTTAGAGAACACCACCAGTATCTTCCAGTGACCCCCTGATATCAAGATTTCAATAAAAAAAAATTACATTTCTATCCCTAATGGTTCCAAAGTTACCCCTTGCCAAAGACATAGGGCAGGATTCACGACCAGGGTTTTTTAAAGTTCCCCTCTGCAATTGCTGTTGCAGACTGGAATCTCCCGCAGCTGCAGCGTTAACGATTCACAGCCGCAGCAGTTGCGGAGGATTAACTCCGGCAGGTTTCCGATGCCACGTAACGGCCTCCGCAGCTGCGGTGCTGTCCATGGCAACAGCATCCGAAGCTACAGATCTATGGAGCGTCACACCCGCTCCACTCTTCATGAATACCGTGAGCTGCAGGCAACCTGTAACTTCGCAGGTGGATTCCCACTAGTGCCGAGGTTTTCCCGCAGCTGCGGATCCTTCTCCTCCTCCTTTAGTGAATCCTGCCCATTGTCTTTAAAAATAACTAACTAAATAACTGAATCACTAAATAAATAACTCTGGAACCAGAGGGGTTAAAGACATAACTTTTGTTTAAATAAAATGGTATAGTTATAGCAATATTCTGTACACAGTATGCTCAATGTTCATATATTGATATACCGTATAAAGGTTTTATCATTCTTGTTTATCAATACTTTTCCATAATATGCTTTACAATCATCAATAAAGTGTTATAGCAAAACAATGAACTCTGTGATTTACTTCATACTGATATTGCTGTGACTCCACACTTTCATTAAAAAACATGTTCCTAGTCCTAATGTTCCCAAAGTTAACCCTCTCTAAAGATTGTTTCTTTAAAATGAGACCAGTCTGGAAGCGGAGGTGCTAGGAACTTTTTTTGAAATGAAAGGTTGTAGTTAAAGCAATATCAATTCATTGTATAGTTGCATTGTTCATATATCGACATATGAAAGTTTTATCATTGACATTCATTGATCTGTTTTTATACTATGGCTTATAATTGTTATAAAGCTTGATATCGATACATGAGTACTGTATTACTTTATGTGTCAATATTGCCTTAGTACAACCCTTATATAAAACGAAGTTTCTATCCCTAATGATTGCAAAGTTAGCCTTCTCTAAAGATAATTTTTTCAAAAGATCTGGAACGAGGGCTTGGATCTTATTTATTAAATGAAAGTATGTAGTTGGAGCAATAGTGATATAATGTATAGTTACGGTCTTCATATGTTGATACATGAAAGTTTTATCATTTAATGTTTATCAATACATTTTCAAAAATAGTTTACAAGTGGTAGTAAAGCTTTATATCAATAAATGAAAACTGCATTAGTATTATAAATCGCTTCGGCCCTGACTCCATGATTTCATTTAAAAGAAATTGAGTTTGTATGCCTAGCAGCTCCAAAATTAGTCCTTTCTAAAATTAACTTTTTTAGAAGGTGATAACACTGAAACTGGAGGGGCTAGAAACCCAATTTATATTTAAATGAAAGCTTGCAGTGAACACAGTATTAATATAATGTGTGGTTACAGTGTTCATATACAGTACTGATAAGTGAAAGTTTTACCACTATCATTAAATCTGGAACCTGAGGGGCTATGAACTTCTTTTTGTTTTAAGTGATAGCTTGCAGTTAGAGCAATATCAATATATTGTATATGTATGGTTTTCATATATTGATACATTAAAGTTGTATCGATTTTGGTGTCGCTTCACATTGTCAGTGGGAATCATTTACAACACGGTGTAATGTACACCCTGACCAGGGGCTCACTATTACATCTATAGCTTTAAGAGCTGAATGTAGTAGCATGGAGTGTTGGGACTGTGAGTGTTTCAGTGTCTCACACCTTGACTACCAACCAATGCTGCATCTTAATCAGTCTTCTGTACCAGTGTGCTAGGGGTACTGGACTTTTGAGAAGCTCCTTAACTGACTTTTTATCTTCACAACTCATTATTTTTCTCCTATTCAAGCCCCCCTCCTCCCCCCAAATAGACAGCCTTCCACAGTTCAATTGTGCTTGTTTTCAGGAGTTTACATTAGCTAACTTAATTGTTCTGTGAAGGTCTGTGTGAGTTCTATCTCTACCAGAGGTTCTAGAAAATAAAATGCTAATATGTGCTAGTAGTATAACAGGTTTGCTATTTTATTTGCCTAATGCCTCAGGTAAGTTTGGGGTTTTGAGTTTCTTTTCAGTCAGTTGCTCTGCTTGTGCCACTCTCATTTGTTGTTAACAGATACATTTTTTTGCATTTTCACAGCATGTTTTTGTGCTTTAGGTGTTTCTTGCAGGTTTTCTGCATTTTTCATTATTTTATTGTTTGTTACCTCAGCTACTGGCTGCAGAAATGAATGCTGGGTTTTGCACAACCTCCAACTATTGTTCACACGCTCCCACACACACCTTTCTTCTTGTTGCTCAGTATATGTGTGCTCCAGCCCCTTTGTAACTGGTATGCTTCACTTGCGCACATTCAGCACACATTGCGTGATGTCATGCACACAATCATGCATGTGTAAATGCAGTTTCTGGCTTCTGGGAGTCTTCTACATCTTTAAAGTGATTTTCTGACTTGGCTGATAGCAGCTACCACCAGCCTGATTTGTATAACTAACATTAGCCCATATCTTAGATATTTCTCTCATAATTTCAGTATCGCAGTATTATGCCTGATCCTTTCAGCAAGACCAGTGATACTGACATGCCTCCCGTGCTCAAGCACACAATAACGTGTGACCAGGGAGAGTGTGGGGGTGCACCCCATTGAAATGAATTGGGCTAGATTTTCATTACATTTTTAATCTTAAGAATGGCCAGCTAGAGATTAATGAAGGTCATGGCTCGAATAACAAGGGCGTGTCAGTATCACTGGGTTTGCTGAAAGGAGCAGGCTAACTACTGCGATATTGAAATTATGAGGAAAATATCTAAGGTATGGGCTAAAGTTAGTTATTCAAACCAGGCTGGAATGACTATTGATGAAGGCAGCTACAATATGTGAGTAGCTGCCTTACTTCGGAGACTTCCTTTAAAGTAATGTAATCATCTTGTTTTCTTTTTCATTATTTCTACAAGAATTACAGAAATAGAGTAATTCTGGGGATTACAGGGGCCACTCCAGACACAGAGCTCCTGTGCAGCATTTAAGCCTACTCATAATTGGCTTCTAGCAATTTAATTTGGGTAGGAACAGAAACGATCTAATGTTTTAGGATATGTTTTCTTTTTTGTGGCACCAGTGCATCCTGCAGACCATTATTTTTGTTTAAACAAAATAAAGATGACTGGAAACCTACAGTACCACAGGACATTCAGTTATCCCTTTAATGGCTTAGTCTGTCTTTACTTATGCTAATCAAACAATTTAGTATTCTCAGACCCCATTGCCCCACACCTCCGATGTTGTGGGGAAGGTACATCTGGAGAGTTTAATGGCAGTTACAAAAAAAAAATTGAGTTACACCGGTCCCTATTAAAACTCCTGAATAAAATCTACAATAAAGAACTGCAGGCTCTCCTATAGTACAAAGACATCTGAGGCATGGCCCTCAGACCAAAGGGGGCTGCAACAGGCATATACAGATGTCCTATACTAGAACATGTGTCGAATACTCTAACTAAACTGCAGCCATTTCCTATTTTTTCCTTGAACATTTGTTCTCATATGCAGCCAGATAATGAGAAAAGTTGAATATTAGGGAAAATATAACATCAAGATACAGAGAACAGAAGATCCTGTCTCAACAATTCCTACAGAGCCGCTGGAAAATAACACATTTCTTGTTTACGAATGAGGAAGGTAATGGAGCTGAAAGCACTAGGTGGCCCTTACTCCATTACAATTTGTCTTCTACGGTTTGAACTTATAATGTTATACGTTGCAGATTTCAGATGGGTGGCATGGCACCACATCCACATTTGGTAAAATATTTATTTCTCCTTTTGAATTACACTCCTAGGTGTTTCAAGAATTTTCTGCATTGCCCCCCCCCCCAATTCTCAGAAAGGGGTGGTTTGCTGTTACTAAGGGACAACATCAGTTTGCAAAAGATCAAGCACAGTGCTTTCTGTTCAAGAAGCTTGACTAAAAAAATGGGTTGCCCCACCAATGTCACTTCCTTAGGTGGCTATTAGGGTTCAGTTCTCCAAACACTCTTTCTCGAAGGGATGTCATCTCTTCCTGGTGAGCAGATAATAAGATTGATACTACCATGGCCAATTGTTTTATCCTGTGACCACATTCCAACATTTCAGCTTGCATTCCAGAACTCTCCCCTGTATTCTACCATGGCATTTTTCCTGTAGCTGGGTAGGTTGACAACATTCCACCTGCTGTTAGGTTTTCCTCTAATATAACTCAGACAATAATAAAAGCCAGTTAATAGCACTGGTCTGAGGACCAAGCCCCATAAAACACATTGGGCAGGATTTTTGAAAGGTGGCACAGGGCGTGCATCCAGCCCTGCAACACAGGACTTTGACTTCAGCTGTGCACTGATCCCCTTTGCCACAACTGCACCTGATTTTCGATTAATGGGTGCAGTTGTGACAGTTTTCGTGATTTATGGCTGCTTATTGCTTAATGCTCTGGCGCAAGCACGTAACTGTCCTAGAGGGATGGCACAAGCAAGACCACACTTTTGTGGTCTAAGGACCTCTGCCGGGTGCAAGGGGTGGAAAGTCCCACATGTCGCCCAGCAAATGCTGCAAGCCCCGTGCACCATATGTTCGGTGCACTGAGAGCTTGCGGCATTCATTTACGATGGAAAATCCTGCCCATGGTTTCCTATTTTCTTTTCAAAATGCCACACTGTCAGAATTATGAAAGGCTAACAAGGTCAGTCATACTTTTCAAAGGGTAGCAGAACACCAATCCCCCCACCCTGGGGAGATGGAGGTCTCTTGGATGCACCTGATATAATTTTGACAATCAGCAAGTCAGGGCTTAATTCTCCAGCCTGAGTATTTGCTGGCAAAGTGGCAAGCAGGGGGATATTTCTCCAAGAGGTTTCACAGGACCTGAGAGCCTTTGTTATAGGTTCCTGTGTTTTTTTCTAGTTCTGGGCCCAGACCACGTCAGCCTTTTGGGAGCTAAAGTTTAGCTTTCTTGACTGCAGTACATTCTCTACCATGCTTTTGAGACTCAAGAATGCATCCTTGCAGACATGTTCCATTTGAGCCAACCAGATAACATATTCTATCTAGGACAACAGTTTGACTTGTTATCTCTAAGAAGATAGTGCATATTTTATTCATTCATTCTCTATATACTTGGAACAAGTGTGTAATCATTCCAGATTCAGTGGAGTCCCTCTGGACCACAACAGAACAGGCAATCAGGACTCTGTAGTATCTTGTCTTAATCAGTCTGTCAGATGCCTGTCTCCACCTGCTATCCTTTTTTTCTGTTGAAAAATCTGTGAGATTTACTCTTTAGTATTATACTTTTTGTTCTGAGGCCCTTCATATTGTATATGTAGAATTTTCATATTCTATTATAGTAAAGTTGTAGCAATATTTATAAAACAAATTATCAAAATTCATGATTTTTTTATGAGTATTTCATAACGTTTTCTGACTTTTGGTTATACTACAGCATGTTTGACAAGTATCTATAACTTTTCCAGTACATACATCTACATTTAAATGTCATACCACCAATGCCACCCAAACTGATTTTCAGGCGCATCCCTTATTTTACCTCAGAAATTTCCTCCGACCATTCTAAAGTTGGCATTTCTGTTAGTATGGATTTGAATCATAAAATAATGTCATCCATTAGCATGTAAAGTCTAGTTCTCATCATCAAAATTGCTATTTGCACAAAGCAATGCACTGTATACAGCTTCTTAATCTGATTTTCCTATTTTTATGTTCACTCTTGGACTTGTGTAAAGTGAACATGCTGGTATGCTAGTGGATTTTGACAGGTGTGTCACTGTCAGTCCAATGCAGGGCAGTATGCAAGGGGCTAGACAATGTCAGACCAATCATCAACCAGGCTGATCATGACACTCTTCTGGGCTTGCTGGGCAGAAACTGTGTGAAGTTTAAAGAAAAAAGCCACCTGAATCATAGGGCGTCTCTTTCCTCTTATCTGCACAATGCCACCCAACAAGCAGAGCTGATTGGCATCATGATCAGCCCCCTGTAGTCCTTCCACCAATATAAAAACAATCCCTCCCACCCTCTGCCAAGTATCCCCCCCACCTTCCGTTGCTTTCCCTTTCCTTCTTAATTTTCTGACACTAGGATGACCAATCCCTGGTGCCAGCTAGTACCCTCCACCACGCCTGTTTTCACTGTTCAACAATGGGATGCCCACCCCTGGTACCACCAAACATAACACTGACACTAGGGTGCCCAATCCCCAGTGTCAGTACCTGAAATAAAGAAAACCATCCCTCATAGTCTTTATTTTTTTTTAAATCCCTGTATTCCCACCCTCTGCCAAATATCCCTTCAACCTCCTCATAGCTTCATGTGCCCACAGAGGTTAAACTGAAAGTGGGGTGCCCAATCCCCAGTGTCGTTACCTGAAATAAAGACAAGCATTCTTCAATGCTGGATGTTCACCACTGGTATTTCTGTTGTACCTCTGGAGGACACAAGGATGACCAGCAGAAGGGGGGTAGTCAGACAGGGGAGAAAAGAAATAACAAAAAAACAAAATACATGGCCGACCTGGTGGCGCTGAGGGTTGAGGCACTGGACGCCACACCTCACGCTACACCGGTGACCAGGGTTAGGGAATGAGCCCAGGTCATTGGGGTCAGCAGGGGAGGGAGAGGATTGAGCATCCAGAGGACAGTTCTCCTCTCCCAGGAGGGATGGGGACTCCTGCCCAGCACTTGGCTGGCCTCTGGTGGAAGCCAGAGGCATAGCAAGCACTGAAGCATAGTGAAGGGTCAGGAGTGGCTGATGTCAGTGGCAAGGCCTTGATGTTAGGTGCTAATCACACCCCCACAGAACAGAGAAAAAAGACCTTCCAGCTCTGGTGGAGATGGAGCACCGGAGCTTGCCCTCAATTTAAGGCTGCCTTCTTGGCACTCCTTGACTGATGCAACCAGATGTTCGGGGTGTTTGGGACCCACCTCATCCCTGCCCGGGGGGGTAAGCCATGGCTCCATGGGTGAAAGGGGCTGTCCAGGTAGGGCAGTCTGCAGAGGGATGACTCCTAGGTGCTCCTGAGGATACCAGAGCTGGTGGGAGGGAGGAGAGAAAATAGAAAGTAAAAAAAAAAAGAAATAAAATACATTGAACCACATACCTGATTTCTTCAGTTCAGGGCCCTTTGTTCAAGAGTGAAGATGTGTCTCAGTGTCCGCAGTCCAGAGAGGATGACAGCATTGGACCCCAGTAGGAAAGTAAGGGTTTCAGGGGTGCTGAGTGGGAGGGGTGAGTGGGTGAAAAAACAAAAACTATGAGGGAAAATTTTCTTTGTTTCAGGTCATGACACTGGGGGATTGGGCAGCTCCATTGTCAGTGTTATATTGGGCAGGGTGGGGGGGTAAAAGCTGGCACAGGGGATTGGGCACCCCCATGCTGGAAGAATAATATGGGTTGGGCTTGGTAGGGGACAGTTACAGTGGAGCAGCAATCGACATCGATGGACAGTTTTCTGTTTTACAGCCATTAGGGTCCTCCCACCTATGGCTTTCAGCCTGCCTCCTCCAAACGTAGCCTTCCCTCTTGCCTGTACCACTGTATACCCCTGCAGATCACAAAAGGACACCCCTGTGCTCTCACCTGCACTCATCTCTAGCCTACAACCTGCATTTTCCCTGTCACAAGCAACCCAGACCCTCCCAGTCTATGGTTTCATCTGAAGAACATGTCACATCATAGTAGGGGTGGTGCAGCAACTAGGATAAGAAGCTAACAGTTGCAGAGAAATGGAGTGTAAAACCATAATTTTTTTAAATAAAACTGTGTGGTTGAAAACCTGGAAGGACTGTGTCTTAAAAAAGAATTTTATAGCTTCCAGTCGGTTGGTGCAATTAGCTGGTATCAGTGAAGGGGTTTGCACAGTACTATAATGGAGAACAAGATGAAAGTGGGTGCTGTAGCATAATAGTCTGAAACCAGAAATGTGTACAAGCAAGACCAAGCAAACTGAAAGTGGGTGATGTGAGGCAGGCTAATCAGGACACCAATCAGCTGTTTGCTGGGCAGTGTCATGCAGATCAAAGGAAAGAGCCACCCTATGACTGGGTTGGCTCTTTCTTTTGAAATACACTAAGTTTCCACCCAGCAAGCCAAAACTGTGTCATGATCAGCCTGGTTGATGACTGCTGTGGCACTGATGCACCCCTTGCAAACTGCTCTGCATTGGACTGACAGTGTCACACCCCTCAATAGTCACTATCATAGCAAGATGTTTGCTGCATGCACATGCACACAGCAAACATAAAAAATGTGTCTCATAGTTTATTTTTATACACCATGTAAAAAACAATATGTTCCATTGATGTCTATTGCCGCTGCTCCCCTACCATAATACCATCTCCCACCCACCCCCACTCAGCACTCCCCCACCTCTTACTTACTTACTTACTTACCAGGTGTCCAATGCCATAATCCTCTCTGTACCAGAGATAAGTCTTCATTGTTCAACACCAGACTGGGAACTGAGGAAATCAGGTATGCAGTTCAATGTATTTCAATGTATTTTGAACATGTGCTCATAACGTGGTCATTTTTTTATATTTTTCCCCCAGATTTTCAACATAGCCTTTTTAGGACCCCACCTCATGAACAAGGGCAGTGAAGTCCTTCAACTCTGGCCTGAAAGGGGATTTTTCATTTACTCCACAAAATCACCTTTTAGGTAGGGTTAGATAATGTCCACCTACCGGGTTCGTGAGGTGGGAGTTATAAGAAGACTACGCTGAAAATTTGGGGTCAATATATTAAAAAACAACAAAGTTATGAAGGTACATTGAAATCTTTCAATGCTCACACATCACTTTGGTAATTTTCAATATTCTGTCCCCAAATTTTCAACATAACCATTTTTCCCAGGTGCCATTTTTTTAAATCCTGGCCAAAATTGGGTTTTTGCACTCATGGCACAAAATGACATTTCAGCCAGTATTTTATAAATGGCTCCTATCATCTTCAGATTCAGAAGGAGGGGTCATAAAAGGACTATGCTGAAAACTTGGGGTCAATACGTGAAAAAAAAAACAACTAAGTTATGAAGAAATGTTGAACTGTTCCAATGTTTACTCATACCTTTATTTTTGCATATTTTTACCTATACTGTTCAAGAGGGGGGACATGATAGAAACTTTCAAGTGCCTCAAGGGAATCAACAAAGTCCAAGAGGGTAGCATCTTTCAAAAAAAGAGGTGTGCAAGAACAAGGGAGCACAATTTGAAGATGGGGGGGGCGGCTCAGAGGTAATGTAAGGAAGTATTTTTTCACAGAGAGGGTTGTGGATGCATGGAACGGCCTTCCAGAGGAGGTTATGGAGTCAAAAACAGTGGTTGAATTCAAGCATGCATGGGACAGTCATAAGGCAATTCTAGGGGGTTGGGGTAGAAAGAAGTAGGCTGCTGGTTAACTAGGATCTGCAGCTTATCCATTAGGTAGGGAAATGGGCAGACTGGGTGGGCCAAGCGATCCTTATCTGCCATCAAATTCTATGTTTCTATAATATATCCCTTGCCTAATGCCACCTCCTGAACATAATAGGTATCATTTTTTAAATCCCCTTCAAAACATGTATTCACAGACACACTGAAAAATCACCTTTTGGTTGGGATTTAAAAAATTCTACCTGTCTTGATCATAACCTCAGGTGATAGAACGGCTTGGAAATTTAGGGTCAAAATGTGGGAGCCCTCTGAAAATTAGATAATGCCTGTTAGCTGGTCTATCCTGGGTAAATACAATGAAAAGATCTGTAAAAGCAGGACACTACTGAAAATTAGATGCTGCATCTCATCTGTCTATCCTGGGTAAATATTTAGTAAAAATGTGTAAAAGCAGGAGCCCAGTACAGCAGAGCCCCCACAGAACTGTATATATATATGCTGATCTATCCTGGGAAAAACACATTGTAAAAGCAGGACCCCACTAAAAATATAACTTGCCTTTCAACTGGGCTATGCTTGGTAAATACATTATAAAATTGGGTAAAAGCAGGGCACCATCAAAAATGAAACACTGCATCTTGGCTATGCTATCCTGCTGAAAACAAGGCAGCATTTCAGCTGGTCACGAGGGCCAGAGACATTGCCCTCCCCCAGGAACCCCACGAGGGTCACGAGGGTCTCCCCAGACAACTGCCCTCCCCACCAGACAACAGCAGGAACTACCCCCCCGCCAGAGCACAGAAGAAGTGGATCAAGGAGGGCCAGGAGATGCTGCCTCCCCAGGAACTCCCATGAGGCTGTAGAGCCTCCCCAGACAACTGCCTCCCACCGACAACAGCAGGAGCCCCCCACGGAGCACAGAAGGGTGGATGGTGAGGGCCAGAGACGCTGCCCTTCCCCAGAAACCCCACGAGGGTCACGAGGGCCTCCCCAGACAACTGCCCTCCCTGCTGGCCAACAGCAGGAGCCCTCCCCACCGGAGCACAGAAGCAAGGTACAGAGCAGGCAGGAGACCACAGCTCCCTGCTCCTGGAGTTCGGCATGTGATTCTCTGATTTGTATTTTTGGCACCAAAACCAGTTCAAACTGACCTAGAACTAATACATTACTTGCCTTTAACTGCAGCTTTAATCATAGATAATACCATACTGTGACTTAAAGTTCTAAAAGATCGGCGTAGCTGTGCTGATAGTTTTATTTTTTATTTGCCCCTCATGTTCACTGCTAAATTAAGATCGTAGCATGTACTTTAAGGGCTGAACTGTACTACACAGCCCACATTACAGCAGTTGCAGGGCTAACCGGGTTGGAAGTTTCAGAGCATTATTTTAGGCAGCAAAGTGGTTTCAAAGTGGTTCTTACACTCACCTGGTGCTTAACTCCACCCCTTCAATTGCAAATAAACTGATTTCTCCCCTCTGTCTTCCTTTCACAGCAGGTCGCGAGGGCCAGAGACACTGCACTCCCCCAGGAACCCGAGGGTCACGAGGGCCTCCCCAGACAACCGCCCTCCCCACCGGACAACAGCAGGAGCCCCCCCCACCGGAGCACAGAAGCAAGGTACGGAGCAGGCAGGAGACCACAGCTCCCTGCACCAGGAGTTTGACGTGTGATTCTCTGTCCCACCAGCGCTGTGCGCCGGCTCCCCACCGCCCCACCACCACCCTTGGTCAGCATTCACTTATATAGCTATAGTCAGGTGACGCTATAACCAGGTGATGCACCAGAACCGATCAGCCCACTTTCAGATTAGCAGATTATAAGATCCCACCACTAGCAGCCGCTACACCGAGTCCCATCTTGTTGCTGCCTGCTTTCACACATCAGCCATGCTCCTCTACCTAATACCACTCTTTTCCCTAGCTTTTCCTCTTGCCTGTCTCCCCCCAGTAACCCAGCCCATGCAGGACCCAAACCTCCACCCCCTCTACACCGTGTCATCTTCTCTATGCCCCCCATCTACCTCCACCTCACAGCTCCAGCCACATATGCCCACCCCTACATGGGCACTAAGCTCTTCCATCTTCCCTCCCTCTTTCTTTCCAGGCCTATCCATCCTACGCAACCTAGCTACTTCATCCTCCCTCTCCACCCCACAAACAACCCACTCCAAGCTTAAGTCCAGATACGCACGGAACGCCTCCATGCACTATATCACCCTGCTTCTCCTCTTGGCTGGGGATGTTGAAACCAACCCAGGTCCATCGCCCCACTCTACCCCCCAAACCCTCCCCAAGGGCCTCAGATTACTTCACCTAAACATCTGCAGCCTCCTAAACAAAGTACCCAAGTTGCAACTCACTGCCCTAACCCTCTGCCCAGACATCTGCATTATATCTGAGACGTGGCTGAAATCACACCATGCTGATTCAGAAATAGCAATCCCTGGCTACACAGTAATCAGGCAGGACATACAGGGCAAGAAGAAAGGAGGTGGCATTGCCATGTACATATCCACCAGGCTCCAGTTCACCCCTGTCCAGATCCCTGGACCCACACCCCAAATAGAATCTTTGCTGATTAAGCTTGCTATACCACATTCCTCCCCAGTGTATGTGGAAGGGATGTACTGTGCCCCTGCTACCCCTGCACCCAGCGTCCTAGACCACCTAGCCACTTTAAAGTCTGCTGCCATAGCTGGCGAGCTCTACATCCTTGGGGATCTCAACTACAATTGGCTAGCAAAAGACTGCTCTAAACTATGGAGCAAAGTTCACTCCCTAATCCTCTCCCAACAAATCGATCAACCCACCTGACTAAACTCAAAAATGCAAAACCACTCCCTCCTGGACTGGGCCCTCACAACCCACCCTCACAGGATAATTAAAGCCGATCTCCTCCCTGACTCCCTGAGTCACTACCATATGGTTTATATGGTCAGGAAAGTGCACAGACCTGCAACCCCCCCCCTCCAGGACACTCCTCATGAGAGCTTATAAATCCCTCTGTCTATCTTCCCTTCTTAACGACCTCGCCCACGTTGACTGATCATTCATTCAGATGGCACCCACTATTGACTAAGCTTTCGACATGTTCAGAGACAACTTGCTTGCTGTATGGGACTATCACACCCCCCTAAGATGCAATAGGGTCAAGGGCTCCCATCTCCCATGGGTCACCACCGACATTGGCAGCTGCTGAGCTAGGGACCAGGCCTGGAAAAAAACACAAGCAAACCTGCTCCCTAGAATCCCTGCAGCAGTATCGCACCCTCCGCAACTCCTACACCAAATCTATATGGCAGGCAAAAAAGAACTATTTCAAGTCGGCTCACTCCTCCAACCTTAGCCAACCATCTAACTTCTGGAAAACCATCAAAACCCTTCTTACTCCCTCAGCCCAGCCGCCTACCCCAACCCTATCCATCCTAGGCAACACCATCTCAGACCCTAGTGAAGTTGCCTCCGGTTTCAACACATTCTTTACTAACTGCGCTTCGTCTCTCCTCACAAACCACCTGATCACCTCACCCACACCCAGTTCCTCCTCTCAACCTCAGCATCCCCCCCACGTCTCCACTTTCTCATTCTGCCCAGTCTCCACTGCAGAAGTACTCCATGCCCTACATTCTCTAGACCCCAACAAAGGCAAATGCCCATTAGAACTGAACGCCAAACTTCTCCAGCTATCAGCCCCTGCCATTGCCGCCCCTCTAGCCGACCTCCTAAATCTCTGATTTTCCATGGCTCAAATTCCAGCTGCTTGGAAGCAGGTGGTTGTTATCCCTCTACCGAAGGGAGGTGATCCATCTGCACCTGGAAATGTTTGCCCCATCTCCCTTCTCCCAATTCTGGCCAAACTTCAGGAACACCTAGCCCTTACCCAACTCACTCAATTTCTCGACTCTACCTCCTTCTTCACTCCTTATCAGTCTGGGCTTCGTAAATCTCACTCCACCATCACCGTGCTCTTAAGACTCTCAAATAACATCTCCTCAGGGATGGATAAGGGGCATATCACCTTGGCCATTTTCATAGATCTGGCCAAGGCCTTCGACACCATCTCCCACCCAAAGCTACTCACAAAACTAAATGGCGCAGGCCTCTCCAACCTTGTCACTAGTTGGTTCCAGGCCTACCTGACTGGCAGACAACAGTCAGTAAAAAATGGAACACAAGAATCCCCCCCCACTCCCAGTCACCATGGGGTCCCCAAGGCTCTGTTCTGGCCCCTTACTATTTTCCATATTCTTAAATGACCTCCCACTGACCTGCTCAAACTCAGCCATACAAATGTATGCAGACGACACTGTATTGTATGCCTCTAGCCCCTCCACTGGGGACGTGTCTGCAACCCTCCAACAGGACTCTGATGCCATTCAAAAATGGCTCAGGTCCAATCAACTAGCACTAAATTCAAAGAAAACCGTCTCCCTAACCTTTGGCACGCAACCTTGACTCTCCCGCCTAGCTGCTCCCCCCGCCTTCCATACCCTGGACAGGTCCCCCTTGGAGTCTTGCACCTCCTTTAGATACCTGGGAGTATGGCTTGATCAAAACCTTGATTTCTCCATCCACATTGACTCGCTACACAAAAAACTGCACTCCAAACTGGGTGCACTTCATCGTAATAAAGGGTGCTTGCCCACCACGGTCCGGAGGGAAATAGTGCATAAAATTATTCTCCCTATCTTTGACTACAGCGACGTGGTTTACGGCTCAGCATCCTCATCCACCTTGGCCAGCCTGGACATCCTTTTTCACTCCTTCTGTCGCTTCATCCTGGAATGCACCCCCCACCACCCATCACTGTGACCTATACAGCTCCCTAGCACTACACTTGCTCGAGTCTCGATGACAGATACACTGCGCAAATGTCATAGCTAAATTCTGGACAAACTCCCTCCCCCCCACCTCAGCTCCGCCTTATTGGCACAACCCTCCCCGGCCTACTCTCTCAGATGCTCCAACTCCAGGCTCCTCCCAGTCCCATTCATGCACACATCGAAGGGCCAATCCGCCTTCAAATATCGCTAGCCCAAACTCTGGAATGATCTTCCCACTGGTATCAGGCTCACCCCTGCCCCAAGGCTCCTTAAATCTCTCCTCCATGACCATTTCTCTGTCATATGCAACTGCTACCAGCAACCCAGACCTTCAACCAAGGGGCATCTGAGTGTACCACAACAGTATAAACTCTCAGCAAAATGACTGTGTACCAGCATGTTTTCTGCCTGTCTATACTCTGTGGTCTTAGGACTAAACCTTGTAATAGATGATGAATTCAAATGAGAGTCCAGCTTTGTAACTGTTTGGACTTGTTGTTTTATTCCTGTATGTATGTACTTGTCCTGCTGTATTTTCTCTGTAACTCCCCAGGTTGCATCTGGAAACGAGCGGACCCCGCTCAGTATGCCTGCCTGGTTAATCTCTTAAATAAATAAATAAATAAATAAATAAAGCTAGCCTGGGTAAATACCATGCACAAATGTGTCAAAGCAGGACCCCATTCAAAATTAGATAATGCATCTCAGCTGAATTATCCTGGGTAGACATATTGCAAAACTGTGTAAAAACAGGACCATACAGCAGAACCCCACTGAAAAGGAGATGTTGCCTTTAAAATAATCTGTCCTAGAAAACTACATTATAAAAATAGGACCACACCAAAAATGAGATATTGCATCTCACCTCTATTGTCTTAGGTAAATGCAGTACAGAACTATGTAAAATCAGGACCCTATTGCAAATGGCATATTACATCTCATCTGCTCTGTCTTGGCCAAGTATATAATAAAAATGTGCATAAGCAAGATGCGGTACAACAGTAATGTAAGCAGTGAGCATTCAGCATTACAAATGCTTGTTTTTTCAGATTTACCTGTAATTTTGGACATTTACCGCTGAGTTTTTTAAGTCCTGTCCATGATTTTTCAGACAGGAAGTTGAGAGGTACTGTATGCCTAATTCTCAAAAAGTGTCACACACATCTCCTTAATTTTCCTTGTTGCCCCGACTCTTTCTACACTTACACAGGCAAAAGTCTAGGCATATAACAAGCAAATAAGCAATGCATAACTGGAATAGGTGTCATGGGAATGATGCAGCTTTTTTATTTTGTAAAAGGTGGGGTACATAGTTTATCCAGAGCTGTTCTGGATCAAAGGCAGCTGCATGTTTATTACCTACCATCCCCTTCTTTCCGTTTCTCACATTGGAGGCAGTTTGACTTTGTGGGCACAGCTGCACAGAGCTGTGAACTTGGGAGACTCAAGCCTGAATCTCAAACTGCCACTGACAGAACTCATTGTGTATCCCTGAGCTAGTCCCTTTAATACTCTGATTTCTCTCCAAATTACCTCTGTGCTGTTTGACTCTCTCTGTGTGCATGAAATGGCAACAACTTTCTCTGCCCTCCCTCCTCTGGGCTGAAGCGCAAAATGCTTTTGGAAACAGTATGAAGGAAAGGTGTTGTATACATTTCTTTAAATTCAATTCACTTGTTTAAAGTAGTGACTCTGTTTTTCCTAACATCTAATGAAAACCAGATTAAGTTCAGTATCTGACTACTAATCATACCCCCATGATGAACCCACATGTGGGAGAGAAAGAGTATTGCCTTACACCTTAAATAAGCAGGGAGAGTCAGTTATTCTCCTCCGCTTCTATAAGAGGTTGGTTCTTTCAAGTCCAGATTCACGTGTAAGAGAGGCTTAGTGGCAGCATTCTCACCTCTGGGGCAAGACAGGGGCTCATGTCCCACACAAGAAAACTGGAAGTAGCGCTATAGTACAACACATTATAAAATAGGTTGGAAAAAATCAAAGAGATTTAATTAGGTAAAATCATTTGGTGACTGTGCATTACTACAGCATAATGCTTGGTCATCCTGGTCCTAAACCTAACCAAATTTGTTAGCAGCCACATCACACAATGAGCAGATCAGTCCTCCTAAAATCAGCACTGACCTTCCATCACGAACATGGCTGTCACCTTTACTTACTAAAAACCTTCATCTAGGCCCTAAAAATAAAAAAAAAACCTTAAATAAAAAGCAAAATTAATAAAATGTTGTTTTCCCAATCATCATAGTCTCCTTACACAGATAAACAAATCAGAAACATTAAGTACTGTTCATAGGTTTCATTACTGGTCTTTCTTTGCTGACTGAAAAATCCTCCTCCTATCTTTATCTGCTTATCAGGCAAAGCTCTGCTGCTTACTCTGATAGAGATAAAACTGAGGGACTGGCTCCACAAGAGGTCATTGTTGTGTATGTGTACAGTATGTTGGGAAAAGAACCTTCTGCCAATGGAAATCTGCAACTTTTTTAATCCCTGCATTATATGGTAAACATTCCATATGTTGAATGTGGGGAATGACAGAGAAAAAAAGAATCAGGATGAGGAAAGGAGGCAATAATAATATAAACAAAGAGGAAAAAGTGGCAAAACACGATCACATAGACAGAGGCAGACCCAATCTGATTATATAAATTCCTTAAGTTTATAAAAGCACCTACTGCACATGTGAATCATATATGGGTGTTTTCAGAAGAAATCTACTCCCCCCCCCCCAAAAAAAAGAAAAACCTGGCAAGTTTTTAAGTTTTGAACACATTTCCATTAAAATGCTGCACCTATATTGATCTGAAATTAAAATAAGATAACTTGTTTTTTTTCTTATAAAAATGTGTTCATCTCATGGTTTTCACTGTCTTTTACTGTTTTTTGTTAACCCTCCCAGTTACCATAATACGGACTATTTTTTGTCTTCAAAGTTAAAAAGAATGCATATTTCAATGAAAGGTCCTACTTTTAATCTTTTTTTTTTTAAATAATTTCCTGTTATTTTAATTTATTTTAAGTCAAATATTTATATACCATTTTATGAGTGCACTAAGACACTCCAGAGTGTGCCATTATGATGATATAATGGCACTTCTCAGGTGCATTTGACAACACTTGGCTGCACATCTTGCCTAACAATGCACCTGAGGTGTGCAATTATTTAACCATAATGCACACCTGGTCATGTCTTATTGCTTACTTATATTACTGTATAGTTCAGTACAGTACTGGGTGAACCTTCTCTGTTAGAGATGATGGGTAGGATTTTTGAAGCCTGGTGCAAGACTTGCATCCAGCCCTGTGCCCTAGCACTTAGATTCTGGGGGTGCACCAAACCCTTTGCCGTAACTGCATCTGATTTTAGATTCTCGGGTGCAGTTGTGGCAGTTTCCACAGATTATGGCAGCTTGTGCTAAATATTTGGCACTAGCTTCGTAATAATAGCCCCCAGGATTGCCGCAAGTTAGACCAGAAAAAGTTGTTCTAACTTGTGGCAATTGCCACATGGGATGGAAAATACCATTAGATCGCTAGAGGCGCCTGCACTGTATTGCTGGTGCACCAGGGCTTGCGGCGATCTAATACTTTCGAAAATCCAGCCCGATGTCTTTCAAAGACACTTTAAAGGGAAGTCCACTCTGTATGTCTCAGCTGGAAAGTTGCAGGAACTAAAAACCAATAGCACTGCCTGACAAGTAGAAATGGAGATTTCACTGGTGATGTGTCCAACAGTCACTCATGAGGGTTTTGTCCAGTGCCTCTGTTCATCTGCATACAGTCCCTGCACTACAAGTACTCATTAGTTTGTAAAGCATTTAGAGATCCAGTGGGCAGGATTTAAATTGGGATACATCCAGGATCAGCACATCCATATTTTCAAAGGCAGACTTCATCCAAACTGTTGGACCACCTCTAGAGCTAAGAAAAGCTGCATCAGCATCAGAAATGACACATACTGAATTTGCACCATTTTTGCCACAAATTCAAACCAGGTTTTGTTGCAAATGGATGGATCTTTATGAAAATAGGATTGGTAGACACATATGCATAGACATAGACACAGCACACAATTTCATCTGCAGTACTTCCAATGTTTTAAAAATCTGACTCTGAGTATATGCGAGGCAAGGTGTAAAATCCAGATTTTATTCTGTTCTATTTATGAAAAAGCAATACTGGCAAACGGGGAACTCTACTTTCCACAGCCTGCAAATACTGTAAACAGAGGGCTTTGGGTCTTCAGTGCTGTCACTCCCATATCTTTGATGAGTTCTAAAAGTCAAGAAGCAAATAAAAAAAATTATTTAGACGGGGGCGATGATTTTGCCCCTCTCATTGTCTTTCAAGTCTGAACTGTTCCACATCTTCTGACTACTTGTATTAAACTGGTGTGACTCATCAATTTACGCATGACACCATGAAATGCACACCATATTTTGCAAGAAATTAGGTGCCTAATTTAATCCGCATGTCTTTCCCTTGGTTTTTAATTATTCATTTCTCCATGCTAGCGAAAAGGTTGCAGGTCTCAGATTATTTTTAGATGTAGAGAGACAAAAAGTCACTTGCAATCTTCCTTTAAAGATGGACTTAATAATCTCAGTGTGTGGTGTCAAGCAAATGAGGTACAATCAAGGCAGGAGGCAGGGAATTAAGAGAACACAGTGCATGAGGGTGCTTTTTTTTAACTCGCTGAGCTGACAGGCTACAGTACATCTTTGCCAAAAAGGCCGACAGAATAACACTTTATGCAGTAAACCTACTGACTCTTCAACTGTGGAGGTTCAAAGTACCTCCTGCCAGTACCTCCTACCTCCTGCCAGAATTTGTGTGGAGAAGGACGAATTAAATATGAAGGTACATGTCCTTCCCTCTAGCTAGGCACCCCTTTAATCACTGGGGTCCCCCACTGTCAGGCATTATCTTCCCATTGTCTTTATAAGCAACCACCAAGCACCCCCATTCCCAATCCCACCCCTCTCTTTCTTTTCTTTGAACTCCTGATAGCAGAGATGGCATGGAAATATCAAATACATAAAGGAGGTCATGATTAGCAGCAAAGGGTGGACAATAAGAATGTTTTTTCTGGTGCAGGGAGGGATTGAAGAAATCCAGTATGTGATCTATACCCTCCCATTAAAGAGATGCATACTACCTGAATCTCAGTAGTCCTCAGTGAAGCTGCTGGATATTTAATTCCCTTCCTGCTTAATCATACACGCTCCCATACAGGATCTTTCTGGGCACTGAATGAAATAAACTATTCTGGGTAGCCCAGGTGAAAATGAATTCCACTTCATCAAGCCTGTAACTAGTTGCATTTTAATTAATTGAAGCCTGAGCATCTGCTACCTTAGTCTTAGAAGGGGGAAGCAGTTCCCTTTTTTTCTGATGTTAACACAGTTCTGGAATTAAAAAAACACATTTTTTGTAACTGTTTGTTTTAAGCCATCTGTTATAAAGCTAAAAAACACTCGGCTGATGTCAGTTCTGTGTGAATGAGGTGTTTGCAACTGTAAAGGCAGCAGTCAGAGTATACAATCAGCCCTCATACTGCTTATTTGTAGGGTTATACAGTGCAACTCTCCAACACCAACATTTTCATCAAATAAGTCATTTGCCAATCTGTTTATGGGTGCAAGGCTCAACCACAAAGGCCAACTACATATGGACAGTCTGCAATTCATGGAGGAAGACGAATGGTATGGCTGATTACATATGTCCCTATTCAGAAAGATATAATAACTGTTTGTCAGTTATCAACAGTACTTTTATCAGCTCCTGAGAGTCATACAGCTAAAAAAGAACAGTTGTTAATAGACATTTGTTCTTTGCCCAGCCCAGTATTGCTTGGGGGTTGTCAGCATGAAGTTCCACCATGCGGGAGATTCTAGTTCACATCCCAAGACCAACTCCAACACCAGACCAGTGGAGTCTCAAGCATGCTTGAGGGTGGCGGGGGGTTGGCGGGGTCACTACGAGCTTGAGCACCTTGCCGTTGTCTGTGCAGCAGTATCATCATACATCAAGGAGTTGGGAGGGGACTCTAAGAAAGTTAGACTGGAGCACAGCAGCATTATGTTGACTGACCATATGCCCATGATCCATGAATTGATCCAGGTCCCCAACCACATTGGATCCTGCAGCGAGTTTGGGCCCCAATACAGGAGAATGAGTAGACTGCAGAAACACTAAGGAGCTACATCAGAAGGAGTACCAGAGCAGAACAAGATGGTGTTACAGCAGGAGTCAGAGCTGAGGTAGAGATAGGCAACTCTATGGGGTAAAAACAGAGTAAAAAAACTTTGATTCATCAAATTCATTGAAACCTGCATATAGTGAAATGTGTCAAGACCTTGTGAAATCTGCAATTAGAGTGATTCATTTAGCAGTGATTCATAAAAAACTGCAGTACTTTTGCACGGTGGGTTCAAAGCCCACCCCACCCATTCAAGCTGTCCCCATGCCGCTCCCTCATCTGCTAGGATGTTTGACAAGCAACTGATACCAATGCTGTTCCATAATCAGCTGATAGGAGAACACGCTTGCCAGGCAGCTCTCCATCCCATGTACCAAGTTCCACTATCCCATGCCTATACCATGCCAGTTCTGACACAGGAGACCCAAGCCTGTCTTAAATGCAAAACTGCATCTCCCTAAATTTTCAGTGGGTTTCAAACCATGAGTTGTGACCCAAAACTGGGTCACAAACCATTTGATTGGGCCACAAAATAGGTACCTGATTCCAATATTTTACTTTAGGTGACCTAGCAAGAATTACATTCCCTTTTCCTATTCTGTATAACCAGTTAACAACCTTCACTCATCAGTTGACTGTTTATAAAGGCAATCTTGTGATGGCAAACTGTATTTACAGGAAATGTTGAAAAACGTCAGCCGTTATAGTTTTTGCATCTATCTCACTTGTTGCCTTTTTGATCCTAGCTGCATAACAATTATTAGACATGGATGTGAACAACAGCCCAAAAAAGATTGAAAGCCACTGTCTCAGGTGGCCAGATAGAGCAAGCTGTCATTTCACTGAAAACAGTGGGAGTTTTAAAGGGGGTGACAGGTAAAATGAAAGGGCAATGGGAGAGAGGAAGGGGATTGGGGAAGGGGAGGAAGGTAACCCGTGAGGTGGGCACACGAGGAAGGGCGCCGTCCATAATGGCAACTCTTCCCGCGCAATCCCTCACAGTGATGGGAGGGTAGGGCAACCCGGATGAGCTGTGGGCAACTGGGCAGCAGGATGTCGCTATGCGAGTGTGCACGGGGGTGGGGAGTGGGCACGCGAGCGTGGGCTGAGGGGAAGAGAAGTTGTAGGGGTGGTACTGCAGAGCTGGCCAAGCTGCATCGTGGCATTGGGGATTGGCTAGTGGTTGGGGTGGGTGAGGTACTGGGTTTGAGTCCGGGCGCTGGTGTGATTTTGTCATCTGACCCGAACCTTTATTTTTACTGCTGCCCCTTACATGTACCCCCATGGAGTTCAGAACCTAGGGAGGTGTTGGGGCAAAGCCCCACGAGGTGTTAAAGGCACACCCGCCCCATAGAAAGCAGTAAAAAATGTTATGGTGCTGTTGTCCTGATGCGCTGAGCGTTGTCAGAGTGCCAAAATGTTTTCAGCACTCTGACTGGAGCAATAACAGTGATTGCGTTAGGCGCTTGGCTGCTATCACATAGTCCTGGGGAGGGAGGTTTGCTCTGGGGGGCAAGAGGAGGGTGGGGCAGCTCCAGTTAAATAGACTGAGCTACACACTCCAGCAGACTCGACAGACCACTAAGGCCTTTATCTGCTGGCAGTTTTTGTATGTTCATATTTCTTTAGGAGACATCTATCTATCATTGTTGTTTACCCTGGAAAGTAGGCTAAGATAAAGTGCCGTTTTCAGCTATGTATTGGGCAAGACGGACAAGAGCAGTAGTACTAAATGATTACGCCATATACTACAGCACACATAATAAAGCTTATATGAACTTTATTCACATAATGATTTACCAACACTGAGCCACTGGAAGTGACATCAGTAGCAAGCATAGGCAAGCTTGGATTTAAAGCGGCAGTTCATGTTAGATGGGAAAATGTTTCACCATGCCATTGTTTAGCACCAATGTACTCCTGACATCACAAGATTCTTTACTACAATAAGCTCTGTCCAATCAACCATATTTAAAAACTGTATTTGTCACTAGTTTTGAAATGAGTGAGGCAATGCAATAATGATGGCAGCCCCAGCAGTGTTTAAACATCTTCCCTGAGGTTTCTCTCCAGCTGTGAAACCTGCATTCAGATTGCAGAAAGGTCTAGGTGATGCAAGCACATGTTTATGATTTCTGGCAGCACAGCACTGCCCCAACTGACACAGCGTTACCAAAGTGGGCCGGCAAGGAAGCAGGATCTTTTAAAAACTTCGGAAACACTTATCCTGCCTTGAGGATGAAATAAAATGGTTAGATAAACTGGTATCCTTGGGGTTTTTTTGTTCTAACTGCTGAGCAGGTCATTTTAATTTTGCACACAATAAACTGCTGTGTAAGATGTGCTTTAGTGCTTCCTGGAATTTACCAGGCCTAAATGTGTTTTTAATGACACATGGGAGCTTATTCCATAATAATGGCACTTAATACTGGTAAAGACTATGTGCTGAGTTCAAAATGAATTTTTGCAATCACAGTAATTGTTTACAACTGGCTCCATGCACAAAGCAGAACTGTCCCTACACGGTGCTATACACAGTGTGTAAGCCAATGTTACCTGCATCTTGGGTGTCCTATAGACATCTGCAGATGCTTTAACACAGAAAAGCAGCTTCACATGCCTGTCCTCATCCTAATAGGGTGGATCCACTAGGGCCAGCCCATCAGCGCAGCAGTTTGGGTTCCGCTTGCGACTCCAGTGACCTGGGTTCCGGAATGAGCCCGGGTCGTTGGAGGGGTGGTCGGGGGAGAAGGATGGAGTGTTCTATGGACTGCTCTCCTTCTCCGGGGATCTCTGTGGTTGGTGCAAGAGTGACACCTAGCAGAAGCTGGGTGTCTCACTCAGCACCAAACACATGGTCGAGGAGGGGAGGGGCTGAGGCAGGACAGACGCTGGCATCATTGCACATCTCTGCCACAGCCAATAGGGGTAGGAAAAACCCCTCCTCACCAGACGTCTCCATGAAGCCCTGCTCCCAGCTTCGATCAGCCGACTGGCCAAGGTTCTCCCCAACCAGTTACAATCCATGACGCCGATTCTGGTGGCAGCACCATGCCCCGCCTCCTGGGGGGCAAGCCAGGAGTGACTGGGGAGAACAAGTGGCTGATTAGGTGATGGAAGCTGCGGGAGCACTGTGACCAGGGCAGATCTGCAATGGAAGGTGAGGTGGAAAGGAAAGAGGGTTAAATATATATAAAAAAAAAGGATGGATCCACTGGATCTGCATGTCTGGTATGGGGTGGAGTGGGATGGAAGCATGCCATATGAGTCACCCTGACACATGCATCTTCAATATCAAAAAGGGGTTATTGTTAACAGGGTAGAGATTGTACTTCATTGTTAATTGCCTGTTTCTCTAATTGCTTTATTCGTTTTTTTATAATATCAATGACCATCATGTGTGAGAGTCTCATATGCTTCCCCCCTCTTTGTTTGCTTCCACAAAGCACCACCTCCTTGAAATGGGAGCAGCAAGCTCTGAGCGACAGGGATGCTTGTCTTTTATCCAGGCAATTTAATAAAAGAAGGCAAATGTTATGCAGTGTCTGACCTTGTGTACACTGCTTTATGAGGTTTCACATGCATGCATGATGCCTGTTACACCAGCCAACAAGCTTAAGGATGATCAGATCTGAAAACTGGCAACATCAGGTCAGCTTTGATTCAGGCCCCCTGTAGTCAGCTCGGCTTCAAGACTTTGGCCAAAAGCACTTTGGGTTCTTGGCATGGGGTCCCGCAGCCTAAAAATAAGGGTAAGCGATACATCTTCCCCACCACTTGCCCACACCAGTCAATCCTAACCTCTTCCTCACACCCCCGTCCTCCAAACAGATTTTAAATTAAAATAAAACTCTGCTAGCACCTAGCACTGTGCCAGGAGCTGTAATTTTTTTTTTTTTTTATAGAAACATAGAATTTGTCAGCAGAAAAAGGACCACTTGACCTACCAGTCTGCCCAGATGGTCCCTGTCTAGTCTGCCTCCACAGACCCTAACTGGTCTCCGGTGACCCTCCCTCTTCATTGCCTATTTACTAATATTCCCCATCTTTCTCATACATAATTGAAGCTCCAAACTGTTTTTGCCTTTGCCACTTCTACTGGCAGTCAGTTCCAGGCATCCACCACTATTTCAGTGAAGTAGTATTTCCTCATGCACCTCTTAAACTCCCCCCATCCAGCTTCATCCCATGTCCTCTGGTCCTGGTGCTCTTTCTCATTTCAAAGAGACTCCCCTCCTACATCCTGTTCAACCCCATGAGATACTGTAGAATAGGAAATATCCGCGGTTCTCTTTATTTCGCTATGTTCGCTGAAAAGGTCAGTACCGCGAAGTAAAAAGAACCGTGAACATAATCAGTCACCCAGCATGCTGTTGTGAATGCTTACCCGGTACTCGCTCACACAATCACCTGCTGCTAAAACTGTCCACTGCAACTCTAACCTAAGTGCCCCCGCTGCTAAACACAACCCCAAACCATGTCCTCCTAAACATGTGCTTAAGCTGTTTTCGGTTACAGCTCACTATGGCTGCATTTTGTTTGTTTTTTGCACTTACAGCCGTGCTGCTGTCTCACCACTGACTTTCAACAAGCATTCGCATATCTATGAGAGTGTGCCTGTCACAATGAATCACTTTTTTGTGCAGGAACGTAAGGGATAACAGCACAGCCAGGATATGTGATCAGTGTGAGAATGTCAATGAAACAAGGGCATAAAGTGAAATAATGAAATAAACACACCCAAACACTGTTATAAGAATACGACTTTATTAACCCTATGTCTAACAGAGCTCTTACTACTGCCATAGTAATCCTATATAGTCAGATATTGGCCACTGATCTTTAAGTCCCAATATACTGACAACTTATTGCCATTCTCTGCATGCAGCGGCCCTTTTTTCTTAAGTGCGTGTAGGACTCTAGTCCATTCAAACATTCCAGCAACACAATTAGCAGAGTACAGAGGCATTTCAGGAGAGTCTGCTCTTTTATCAGGCATTATCTTGTACATTATCTTATACACTGTGTATCCCACAGGTGCTGGCTCCAAATTCAGTGACTCTGCCAATCATGAGATCACAAACTTTATAGGATCCTCTCCCAGACGCGCGAAGATTAAAATACCGCATAACTGCAACAGCCGTGGTAGCGTTAAATTTAGTTTACGTGGCTTTTGTCTATTCTACAGTACTTGCAGATCATTATCATGAGCCCTCTCGCTCTCCTCTCTTCCAGGGTGTGTACAGTACATGTTGAGATCTCTCAGTCTCTCCTCTTAGGGCTTTTTTTTTTTAACTTCTGATATTTTATCCATGTCCATATCATTATTACATTCAATTCCAAAAGACATCTTTTAAAGACATCTATACATTAATTCCAATCCATTCTTATTCATTCCTTACTATATTCTTAGCTTCTGTCCTTCTACCTCTTATATTCTTATATATACTATTGATTCCTCAGATCCAGCAGCAGAATCAACTTATGGGTACACATTATCAAGCCCAAGGCTTTTAGTTGATAGTTTCCGTTCTTCATAATGTGGCCCATGTAAATGTCCCAGTATAGAGTTCAAATCTACTTCACTTCTTCCATCTTGTTGCTTTCATTTCTCTCCTGGGAGTTCTGCTTTCTCAATCAACTGCCTTTCTTATCATTATGTAATTATTTTTATCTAGCCCTTCCAATCAAAAATTTTACAACCTCATCAACTTCTTTACTTCAAACCAATGCACTGTGATTAGTATTTCAATCTTATGTTGAAAATGTATTCATATACATACCTTTACTGATACATATATATGTTTTTATACTTGTGTCTCCAGCCCTGTTTCCCCGACAGACCCTCCTATCTCAATAAGCCATTATCCTCCAGTCATTTGCCTCTCCCTTCTGTTTTTATGTCACCTCTCTTTCCTCTCCTTTGCAATTTATGTACCTTCCTCCCTTCTTATGTTCCTATCTCCTATTCTCACCCCTTCATCTAACCCTTCTTTCCAGCAATACCAAGGTCTCCAGATTTCCAGGAATCTATCTTTTCTTAGCTGGGTAGTGTATGTTATGTTCTCTAATCTTTCCATTTCCTCCACTTTGGAGGTCCATAACTGGAAGGTTGGAGGTTACTGCTGTAACCATTTGGTTGTAATACATTTTAATGCTATAAACCGTAGTATCTGAAACAGCTCCACACTTCTCCTTTTTTGTGAGGAGAGGGTTGGCATTCCTAAGACTAAGTCTTGAAATGTGTGTGGTATTATCAATCCTCCCATTTGGGTCATAACCCCCTGGACTTGAGACCAAAATCTCTGTATTTTTACACACCCCAGAATATATGGTAATGAGTACTTTGTGTCTCCCCACATGCCCACCAACATGCCGATGACGCTTGGGGATTATAGTGTTTGGTAATCATTGGGGAACGAAAGTAGCAGGTTAAAATTTTCCAGTTAAATTCTCGCCATGTCTTAGCTGAAGTTACAGTACCTGCCATCCTCTCTGTAAGCGACGCTCCCAGTCTCCCTTCTATATTGTCCCCTGTGATTCTATCTCCCACCTCTTTCTGATATCTTCTAACCCAGGGGTTTCCTTTTTTTTCCACAAGTATTTTATACAGGATGGAAAGGTAGGGTAATTAATCTTTAATTCTTCTGGAATCCCACCAGAACTCCTCCAGGGGGGTCAGAGCCCTATAGATTTTTTGAAGATTTTCTCCAGAATTAATAAAGTGTCGAATCTGGAGATTTCTATAGAAATCTTCCTTACATAAAGCAAAACGCTCCTGCAGCGTGGCATATACCAAGCATGATCCTCCATCTACTAACTGTCTGAAGGTAGTTAAACCCTTTTGCTCCCAGTAGACATATCCCTGATTCAGCCTTGGGGGCACAAAATTAGATTCTGATTAAAGACAAGGGACCCAGGGTATTCGGAGTATTTGTTTTTTTCCTGAGTTTAAGAAGAACGTATAGGTATTGTTTTACCCAAGGATTAGAGATTAACCGCCAATTATGTGGGCCAGCCCGGCAAGTTGGGTAGATCCATATTTTACTGTTAGGAATTGATTCATTTTCAATACAATACCACCCCAATCCAGCACGTTGTTTAGCCCATGTGACTAGCTGAGCCCCCTGCGCAGCCAGGTAATAATGATACATGTGTGGTAGACCTAAGCCTCCCTTCTCCCTTGCCTTCATCAGGGTACCAAGTGCTATCCTTGGGCATGCCCCCCTCCATATAAATCTGGATATTTCTTTTGTAATTTGGGTCCAGAACTGGGATGGTATGGAGATAGGGAGTGTCTAAAACAAAAATAATAGCCTGGGCAATACATTCATTTTAATGATCTGTATATTACCATAAAGGGAATGAGGCAAAAGTTTCCATCTAGCGAAATCAGATCGAAGGGTCTGGAGCAACTTAAGAAGATTGTTGCGAAATAATTTAGATGTGTCCACCGACACCTGTATTCCTAGGTATTTAAATGTGTTGTTTTTTTTAGACCAGGTGAACGGGAACATTTCTCGTAGTTATTTATTAAGGGTACCACTCACCACCACCCCCTCAGATTTAGTTAAGTTAATTTTTTAGCCTGCCAGGGAGCCGAATTTTTCTAATGCTTTTAACAGATGAGGTAAGGAATACTGTGGCTCTTGCAAAAAAAAGAGAGAATCATCTGCATAGAGCACTATTTTATGTTCCACGTCCCCTGCTCAGATACCCTTGATATGTGGGTTGCCCCGTATCCAGATTGCCAACAGTTCTAGAGATAGGGCAAATAATAGTGGTGATAGGGGGCACCCCTGTCTGGTGCCTCTCATAAGAGGCAGACGGTTCGAGAGCATACCGTTCACCTTAACCCTGGCCTCCGGCTTATGGTACAGTGCAGCAATGGCTGATACAAAATGTTCTCCCAGCCCAAACCTTGACAGGGTGGATGACATAAAGTGCCAATCCACCCTGTCAAAGGCCTTCTCCACATCCATGCTGATTGCTAACTGCAGGGCAGCTGAGCCTCTTTGGGCTGTGAATATATTCAAAACACATTGTATATTGTCTTGTAAGTATCTTCCTGAAATAAATCCCGTCTGGTCTGGGTGGACCAGAATGGAGATACAACTTTGCAATCTAGCTGCCAAGATGCCTGTAAAGATTTTTAAATCTACTGGTAAGAAAGATATAGGGCGGTATAAACTACATAACTCTGGAATTTTGCCTGGTTTTGGAATTACTGAAATCTGGGCCAGATTCCAGGATGGTGGCACCTGGTCCCTCTCTATCAGTATCTCATTGCAGGCCGCTAGTAGCATGCCCACCATCTGAGTCCTAAACTCTTTATAAAACTCGGCTCCAAACCCGTCTAACCCTGGTGCCTTACCATTCTTTAATTTTTTTATTTTATTCATGATTTCTTGGGTAGTGATTGGGGTATTCAGCTCCTTCCTCACCGTGTCTGGCAATGTAGGTAATATAAGGCCATTCAAAGAAGTTTCTACTGCTTCCCTGTGTCCCGGAAAATTATCTGCCCTATATAGGTTTGCACAGTATTTTTCAAATCTCTGAACAATTTCCACTGGAGAGGTGGTGGTCTGTTCATTATCTTCCCTTGCAAATGAATCACTGCTCTGCTTGCCCTTTCTTGTCTGAGTTGCCATGCTAAAAGTCTCCCGGCCCTGTTGCCTTGTTCATAGTATTTCTGTCTAGAATATCGCAGTTGCCCTTCAATTTGGGTGTCCAGTATCTTGTTTAACTCATGTCTAGCTTTATGTAATTCTTGCTTAACTATGGGATCCTGGCTCACCTGGTGAGTGGATTCAAGCTGATGGATTTTTTGTTCAAGCTGTACCCTCTGCTGAATTCTCTCTCTTTTGATTTTAGAAGCATATTTTATTATCTCCCCCCTGAGACTACATTTAAGGGCATCCCATATCATTCCCTCCTTCGTGTCACCTTTCGGGTTATCTAACTCAAACTGTTGTATTTTGTTCTTTATTAACTCTTTAAAATCTTCCCTGGTGAGGAGGCTCACACTGAGTCTCCAACAGGATTGTTTCACTATTGGGGCCATCGAGACATGAAGGGAGACTGGGGCATGATCGGAGATCACTATTGATCCTATGCAGCACTGCTCTACTTTTTGCACCCAATTAGTGGATATTAAGAAATAGTCTATCCTAGAATAGGCACCGTGTCTTGGGGAGTAATAAGTATAGTCTCACCCCCTAGGGTGCAAGAACCTCCAACACTCTGTCAGCCCCACTTCCTGGCCTAGTCTAAGAACTAGTTTCCCGGTTCTAGTTATCCCTCCTGGGGTCTTCCCTGATCTATCTACTCCCGGATTAATGACTTCGCTGAAGTCACCCCCAATGATTACCATACTTTGTGCATCTGTAACCGATTCTTTTATTATTGTCTCTAGGAATGCCAGCCGTGGAACTTCTTCATTTGGTGCATATACGTTTACTAGGGTGCAATCTTGACCTCTATAGCTCCCTTGTATCTGCATGAATCTTCCTTCTGGGTCTGTTCTAACCTTTGAAATTCTTAGGGGGACATCTCTTTTTATCAGGATTGCCACTCCTCTATGGTGCGGGCTGTCAATATAATGTGAGGCATATACACTTCCTACCCATGTTCTTCTCAATTTCAAATGCTCTTGGGCTGTCAAATGCATTTCCTGGAGGAAGGCTATCGTGGCTCCTCGTCTTTTTAAGTCTTGTAATATTTTAGCCTGTTTCACCGGGTTGTTAATACCCCTCACATTTAGGGAAACAAGCTTTAAATCAGCCATTCTCATTCCCTTGTGTTAAGTACAGTTTACTAATGTACTTCCAGGGATGGGGACACACTTCCAGAATATATTTTATATTCAATCTGTGCATTGTTTCTAACATATAACTTTAAATCATTAAACCAACAAATTATTATAACTCAACTCTAAACCAGTAACCTTTAGCTCCTCGATCAACCTCCTTGACTTCAAGATGTAATTGCCCTCTTTGCCACCCTCTGCAAACCCCCTGATGCTAGAAACGTGGCTGGATGACCCCAACACTGTGGACCTTCCACCTGGCTATGGGCCAATAATAGCCCCTTCACCAGAAGGGCAGATCTTAAGCACCTTCACCGTGTGATCCAGGCACTTTGTGGGCTGTATATCGAGCCCCAATATGAAAAGGGATTTCCCTTTCAAGGGAACCCCCCCCCCGAGTAACTAGTGTACCTGGTTGACCTTTTAACCCCTTTCTCCCCCTCCTGCCATGATTTTTAATGATCCAGTTTTGTTTTCCCCTTGATCCCTCTCTCGCTCGAGGCTCCCCTTCTTCTTCCCTTCCCCCCTTTTGTCCCCCGTTCTAAGTTTCGAGGATCTTGTTTCACTTTCCCTTATCTTCTCAATCTTAAATCTACCCTGGGCCCTCCTGTTTGCTTGCCAAGATTTCTCTTTGATTATTATCTGGGCCATATGATTCCTTCAGTGTCTACACATAATTCTTATTGCACTCTTTTTGTTTTAACCCCTCTCTAACTTCTCCCATTCTGTGGACCCCTTTTCCCTTTCCACCCCCTCCCTATCCCCCTCTCTCCCTAGTTAAAGAAGATCTACCTTCCAGTTTGGTGCTTTACCATTTTTGTAATTTCAAACCTGTTGATACCTTGTAACCTTCGAAGTGTTACCCCCCCATGTCATATTCTGGTCCCCAAACTTTCCTTGCTCCAATTATGCCTGAGCCTCAGGATCTGCTAATAATCTTGCTGTAATCCACCTTTTATATGCAAAGAGAAGGGTGAGAACCCCCCTTCCCTTTTATATCATTTGTTTAATTCGGATCCATCCCCCCCTTTACCCGCTTCACTTTAGTCCTGGACCAGCCTGGTCGCTGGAGCTCTCTCTCCAACTTGCTCCCGTGACCCTCCCTGGAGCTGAGCCTCCCATGCAGTTACAGTGACTCCCTCCTTTCAGTTATTGTTGCCTGAGCTGAGCCATGGCCTACATTGGCCTAAAGGCCTATCCAATGTAGGCCCCGGGCCTGCCCACCACAGACCCCATTGAGTCCAGGCTGCCATCCACTCCCATCTTCAATACTGGAACACCAAGCCCTGATCAGCTGTGGAGGCTCTGCCACAACCTCCACAGCCCCTGACAGTCCAAAACGCCAAAACCACAGGCTGGGCCCAACGCACCCTGGGTTCTCCACTACCTGCCCTCCGCAACCCGCTGGATGTCCTATCTCCCAGTCCCAAGGGGACCCAGGATGCAAACAACTGCAACTGCCTTGCTGCTTACCTCCCTCGGAAACCCTAAAACCCAGGAACATGGCACACCACTGCAGAAACTGCCGATCTGACTAAGGGGAAGGGGAGAACCCCCTCCGAACTACCCTGCTGCAACACCCACCAGTCTCCCTCTCTTCTCTCCCTATCTCTCCCCTATACACATAGAGGCCCTAACTGCTGCCCCCAAGTGGCGACCAGCAGAAAGTACACCCCCCAAGTGCACAAACTCTCTAAACGCCAAAGGGGGAGTCCCTAAGGGTGAGAAATAAGTCCACCCGTGAGGGGGAGTTTACAATACAGATTAAATAAGCTGAAGAAATACATAGTATATAATGTTAAAAGTCTGCTAAATAAGAACATTTATTTGTGTTAGGCAAGAATGTGGGTTTAAAGACAACCTGTTCTAGTGTATGTCCTAGTGTAAAGTAAGCATTAACCAGATGTTTCCCACATTTATACAGTGTAAGTACTATTCAGATATGTATGTCTTAAAACCAGTGTACAATAAGTAAATATTAATCATGAATATTCAAACTTACACTATTTAAACATGATCTATCTGCAACTCTGTAACAAGTGACTAGTGTTTTCAACATGTGTGCTCAGATAAAACTGACATTATGCGCTGAGCGCACATGTTGAAAACAAATCATAAAACAGTTTCAGTTTTAATTTACAAGAACAACAAGTCTGAGGACTGATCAGGCTGATCGCAAACCCCAATGTTCTCTGTTACAAGGGGAAGGAAGTATATGGTTGCTTAGCAACCATTTTCGCCACAAAGTGAGTACTCAGTGATGACACACTTGGTTATCCCGTGGGATTTGCAGAACTGATCCAAGAGGAATTAGCAGACAGCATCCTGTTTTAAGGCCAGAAGCAGTCAACCATTTTGGTAAAACGCAGTTTAAAGATTCAGAAGCAAATGCTAACAATACAGAAGGTAAGAACCACTTTTAAACAAAATGGGCAAAACAAAGCTCATAGAAACAAAGAACACTGGAAGCATAATTTAAACATTAAAACAAAATGTCCCAATTGTAATACAGTACTTACAGGTGTAGCACTACTAAAAGGAAGTAAAAATCTACACCAAACAACAACCTGGACGAGTCACAGGTATGCTAACGCTATGTCGGTGGGGGGGTCAGGCACTTTTACTGCTGTAGATAGAAAATAATTCTGTCATCCTCATGACTAGTGCCTAAAAGTTGTTTATATGTGAGAAAATGTATATAAATCAGAAAACTGAAACAAGTTCATTTAATTGCAGGAGATGATGCATATGAAGGTGTGGCCCTAATAAAGAAAAAAATATTTAATGGTTATAAGGCAAATGAAGTATGAAAGACTATGGTATGATATGCTAGAAGAAACAAATTAAATTCTTAGAAAAACATTATTTAAAAAATATATGTAAACAGTACAAATAAATGACACAAAAATGTCTTTGTATTAACAGAATGAAAACTAATTACTCCGTGAACAAGCTCTTTTAAGGAGCAAAACGTAGGGGAAAATAAAAAAGAAAGAAAAGATTTTATACAAGGCTGAAGTAAATTATTGAGTGGTACCCACAGCTTTACTGGATTTTAGTGAAGTTATCATACTAAACGTGGTGCCATTTGGACAAATATTTATTTTTTAACATTGTTTTTCCATCATAGGGAAGAGAAACCCTGAAGCCACCTATGGGTTCGGACAGGAGTTGCTGGCAATCACGAGGAAAGAAAGAGACTTGGGCATCTTCATCACAGATGACCTGAAATCATCCAAGCAGACCACTAAAGCAGTAGGTAAGCCTAGGGGGATGTTGGGGTGTATTAGTAGGGGTATCACAAGTCATAAGTGGGAGGTAATAATCCCTCTTTACAAGACACTGGTTAGGCCCTATCTGGAGTACTGAGTGCAGTACTGGGAGGCCACACCTTTACAAGGACATTAACAAAATGGAGGCAGTCCAGAGAAGGGCAACCAAAATGGTACAGGGACTGCATCAGAAAACATATGAGGACAGATTAACGGAGCTCAATATCCTAGAGCAAAGGAGGGAGGGAGAGAGGTGATATGATCGAAATATTCAAACAACTTAAGGGCATTAACAAGGTGAAAGAGTCTAACATGTTTCAACATAAGAAAAATAGCAGGACAAGAGGATACAGCATGAGATTAGAGGGAGGCCGATTAAGGGATAATGTGAGGAAGTTCTTTTTCACAGAAACGGTGGTGGATGCATGGAACGGCCTACCTAAGGAAGTGGTAGATATGAATACAGTGCAGGGCTTCAAACAGGCATGGGCTAGGCATAAGGGTGCAATACAAATGAGTATGAATAGATAGGCCATTGACAGAGTAGAAGGTGACAATACTTTCTATAGATACATTAGTGAAAGGAGAAAGTCCAGAGGGGGTATTGATAAGATCAAAGGGGATAAGGGGGCATGTGAGGAGGAGGACCATGTAAAAGCATCTATCCTAAATAGATACTTCTGCTCAGTATTTACTGAAGAGAAGGTAGGGCAGTGCCCATAGCTCTGCACCATGGACACAGGAGGGAGGGAGGTGTGCACTAATCCCTTCACAAAAGAAAGGGTCCTACAGGTGGACAAGGCAATGGGATCTGATGGCATACATCCCAGGGTACTAAAGGAGCCAAGGGTGGAACTAGCAGAGCCATTATCAGAACTGTTTAGTGAGTCTCTGAGCACAGGAGAGGTCCCAGAAGACTGGAGAAGGGCTCAAGTGATCCCACTCCACAAAAGTGGTAGCAGGGAGGAGGCAGGGAGCTACAGACCAGTCAGTCATACCTCAGTAGTGGGCAAGATTATGGAGGCACTCCTTAAGGAAAGGATAGTGCAACACCTGGAATCCATAGGAGCACAGGATCCAAGGCAGCATGGGTTTACAAAAGGAAGGTCCTGTCAAACTAATCTCATAGATTTCTTTGACTGGGTAACCAGAGTGGTGGACCAAGGGGGAGCAGTTGATGTTGCCTACCTTGACTTCAGCAAAGCTTTCGATACTGTTCCACATAGAAGATTGATTAATAAGCTGGGTAGGCTCAGGGTGGGTCAGACATTGGTAAACTGGGTGGCAAACTGGTTGACGGGCAGAAAACAGAGAGTGGTGGTAAACGGTATACAGTCAGAAGAGATGCAAGTCATAAGTGGGGTACCTCAGGGATCAGTCCTGGGGCCAGTCCTCTTCAATATCTTCATCAGTGACATTACAGATGGACTGGAGGGTAAGGTTTGTCTGTTTGCAGATGACACCAAGATCTGCAACACAGTAGATGATCCAGATGGTGTGGGCAGAATGAGAGAGATCTGGATAAACTAGCAAATGGTTGGAAGAGTGGCAACTGGGGTTTAACGCAAAGAAGTGCAAGATCATGCACATAGGGAAGAGAAACCCTGAAGCCACCTATAGGCTGGAAGGAGAGTTGCAGGCAGTCACAAGGGAAGAAAGAGACTTGGGCGTCATCATCACAGATGACCTGAAATCATCCAAGCAGACCTCTAAAGCAGTAAGTAAGGCTAGAGGGATGTTGGGATGTATTAGTAGGGGTATCTAAAGTTGTAAGAGGGAGGTAATAATCCCTCTTTACAAGACACTGGCTAGGCACCATCTGGAGTACTGCGTGCAGTACTGGAGGCCACACCTCCACAAGGACATTAACCAAATTGAGGTAGTCCAGAGAAGGGCAACCAAAATGGTGCAGGGACTGCATCAGGAAACATATGAGGACAGATTAACTGAACTCAATATGTATACCCTAGAGCAAAGGAGGTAGAGAGGTGATATGATTGAAACATTCAAACACCTTAAGGGCATTAACAAGGTGAAAGAGTCTAACATGTTTCAATATAAGAAAAATAGCAGGACAAGAGGACACAGCATGAGATTAGAGGGAGGTCGATTAAGGGGTAATGTGAGGAAGTTCTTTTTCACAGAAAGGGTGGTGGATGCATGGAACGGCATACCTCAGGAAGTGGTGGATATGACTACAGTGCAGGGCTTCAAACAGGCATGGGATAGGCATAAGGGAGCAATACAGATGAGTATGAATAGATAGGCCATTGACAGAGCAAAGGCCTATGACACATTCATAAGGTAGAAAAAGAAATGAGCAGACTGGATGGGCCTTGAGGTCCTTATCTGCTGTCAACTTCTATGTTTCTATGTTTCTATGTTTCTATGTCACATTCATAAGGTAGAAAAAGAAATGGGCAGACTGGATGGGCCTTGCGGTCCTTATTTACCACCAACTTCTATGTTTCTATCTGCTCCTGGCCAGGCAGGAACCTTCTTCCACCCCAGCCAGCTTACCCTTATACTGTCTGGCCAAGAACCTGCCAACTATCCAGCAGGACCACCAGCCCGCCCTAAGACACACCACTGTGCTGCACCCCTGGCTTACCCCCCAGGGCCGGGTGCACCTTCAGCTCCATGGTATATCTTCCCCACTGTCCAGCTGGCCACCCTTGGTTCTGATGTTGGACATGTTGGGCAGGCTGAGGCTTCATCCTCCCTGTCTGGACCTCAATTCCCATTTTCTTGCCTGCCCATCCCTCCAGGAGTGCAATGGGATTGGTGTGCTGGCAGAGCCAGTCCAGCCAATCCCCATACTCTGTCCGAAGGTCCCTCCCTGTTAGCTGAGGGACAGACATCACCAGCAAAACAGGAAGTTGTTATCCCTCTGTACAGACAGTTGGTGAGACTTCATCTGGAGTACTGCATCCAGTTCTGGAGACCCCATCTCCACAAGGACATAGACAGGATGGAGGCAGTTCAGAGGAGGGCAACTAAAATGGTGCAGGGTCTGTAAGAGAAGCCTTATGAGGAGAGACTAAAGGAGCTTAATATGTACAGTATACCCTTGAGGAAAGGAGGGAGAGTGGGGACATGATAGAAACTTTTAAGTACCTCAGTGGAATCAACAAAGTCCAAGAGGGTAGCATCTTTCAGAAAAAGAGATGTGCAAGAACAAAGGAACACAATTTGAAGATAGAGGGGGGATGGCTCAGGGGCAATGTGAGGAAGTATTTTTTTCACAGAAAGGATCGTGGATGCTTGGAACGACCTTCCTGAGAAGGTTGTGGGGTCTAAAACTGAGGGAGAATTCAAGAATGCATGGGACAGACATAAGACAATTCTTGTGGGGGGGGTAGGAAGAAATAGGCTGTTGGTTAACTAGGATCTGCAGCTTATCCTGTAGGTAGGGGAAATGGGCAGACTAGGTGGGCCAAGCAGTCCTTATCTGCCATCAAAGTCTATGTTTCTATGTTTTTATGTTGCTGAACCCCTGCACTGCCACCTGTGATCACCCAGGTGATGGTATTGTAATGGGTTGCGACACCCTCCCTCCCCAGAGGAGGAAAGTGTCCTGTGGATGCTTGATCCTACCTCCCCCAGATGCCCCTCCAATGGCCCAGGCTCATTCCCAAACCTGGGTCATCGGCACCGAGAGCTCTACTGCTGTGCCAGCAGGCCAGCTTGGGCAAATATTTTTTAAAGCAGACAGAAATAACTGAAATCACAATTTTGGCAACATTTTGCAACATTTTCATGGAAATTTTGTGAAATTTCACTGAAGCAAAATCAGAATTTTACCAGAATTTCACTGGCGGAAGATAAATTTCACCCAACCCAAAGTGTAACCTGACCTGTGGGAGGAATGGGGTGCTCCACATGGAAGAGGGGCACTCCATGGCTTTCAGATTTGGGTGTAACTGTCGACCAGTGTGCATACTGCACACCTTTGAGCATGTGCACATACGCCCTAGCCCTTATCTTCCAACAGATGCTGGGGAAGAAATGAAAATGGGATTGGTCTCAAGATGAAGGGACCCAGGTACATTCGGGCTCTTGGGCAGTTTGTCACGCCAAGTCGCCTGATGAAAACTTGAAGTTCAGGAGTACTGTACATCCACCTGCCTCCAACCCTGTGGAGAGGGAATAAGCCATGGCTCCATGGAGGTGTTGGTGGCAGCAACACACAAGGTTAGTTAGTCTGTACTGTGGGCTTCCCTGAGGGAGAAGGGGGTCAGAGACCTGCAGGGATGGAAAAAAATAGATAATAGCACATATGACTACAGACCTTTCTAGTTAACTATAAGTAGCACACTGTCCCTGTAGCTTACTAGGCAGGATAAAAGACTACAGCTGAACAGCAGTTATTCTGAGAACACATATTTGCAAATCATTTTCAGAAATGACTTCTTCCATTCTACATACTGTCACCATATCGATCAGAACTGCAGATTTTGGAACTGTAGCTCCTAAGTAATCCTAACAGTAGAATAGCTAAGGTGTTTACTAAAGAGGCAGTTTAGGTCATGACTATTAATGGACATCAAGCCGAGACTAGGCTATGCTGCTAGGTTAATGAATATTCAGTCATTAATTTCAGACTGCTGTTCTGCTTCATAAAGACCACAGTGGCAGTCTTTCATAATGGACTAATTTTTCTGTAGCAATTTCAACACCAGTTGTTTCTTAAATCCTCAATAGATGAATTTCACAAAGAGTGAGATTTGAAAAGGACCCACAGTGTCTGGAAAGATGAGTTTTCACAAAATAAAGTAAGGAATAAACTCGGAGAACCTGCATAAGTGCCATACTATGTACAGCATTATTCATGGGTGCCTGTGAAAAATAAGGTGGTAATTATATTGAGTAAAGCTAGGGCAGGTTCAGCTATGAGCCCAAAGGGTGAGTGGTTTCTACTGTCCCCAGCTTCATAAGATGAAACTACTGTACCTTAAAGTTCTTCACAGGCACCTGTGTTTTGTATTTACACAGTAAATAATTGTTTATGAAGCTTTTCATGTGGGAATGTGTTTATAGTGTTAAATGAAAGTTCTAAGATCTTTGCACGGTGAAAACTGGGCTTTTTAAAATCCATATGACCTTACAGTACTGGAGCCGGAGTCAGTTTATCTAAAAATAATCATTTTTATTTCAGTCCCCTTCGGAAGGACGAGATTGTCGATTGGCCCAAGATAATGGGTAGCTAATCGCCTCCACTTCTACATTCCCATGCTCAGACGTTTTGTGACATCTAACCAGGGAGAGAGCAGGGGTGCACTCCATAAACTCAATGGAGATATAGTGAAACATTAAATTCTATAAGTTACTGCACCCTTGCATATACATTAACACCACCACTTAAGAAGATTATGGGGCTATTTAAATTCTGTGTTACTTTAGGATTTCATATACATTAACACCATTGCTCGACTAACAAGGGTATTCTTGGTCAAGTGATGGTGTTAATGTATGTGCAAGGCTGCAATAACTTATAGAATTTAGTGTTTTAATATAGCCCCATTGAGTTTATAGAGCATGCTTCCATGATTACCCTGGTTAGATGCCAGAAAACATCTAAGTGCAAGGACATGGCTGGTACACAGGAAAGTGGAAGGGATCAGTTGGCCATCATTTTGGGCCAATTCATGATCCCCTCCCTCTAGAAGAGGACTGGAATGGACATACACTGACTTCAGCTATATTAAGGTAAGGGCATACTGTATGTTCTTAAAAAAGCCCAGTTTTTACAGCACAAAGATCTTCGTGAATGAGATATTCCCTAGGGGTGCTACTGTGCAGTGGTGTGGTTATTTTGCAAGCAAGTATTATCTGCTGCTAGCTGTTGGTAATGGAGTCTTTGTTTACATTTTAAAATGTTATTCACACTCTATTATTTACAGTTTATTATTCACAATCTGTAATTCATATCTAGCAGTAAATAACAGCAATTCTCAGCCACTGAAAAACAGTCCATAATGGAGGTCAATTATATAATATATAAGGAATAATGTATGGGTGACTGTACACAGCCAACCAGTGTTGCCATAGAGGGGTTGAGATAATAGCATATGGACCTCAACAGTGAAGCTTGAGAGGTCCATGCTGTTATCTTTTTTGAAATTCCAAATTTTTTTTATTTATTTTTCACACAGCAACAAAGATGTCCATTTTACACATCTATCGACAGCATGCTGTTATCTTGACCCCAACATAAAAACACAAGGCGAGTTGTTTTTGGTCATCTATATTTTTATGGTTCTGTAGAGGGAACTAGCGAGGGGCACCAAGGGCCAGTGCATACTAACATACTAACATATTATGAAGCCAGCAGATTAGGCCCTATGGTCTAACGAGTCTGCTCAATGGTCAGTGCCTTCCCAGGGCACCGTTTGTAGCCCCCCCACTAGGTCCCCCATATCCCAGCAGGGCTCCAGGATGCACCCTCCCTCTATACCTATCCCAACCTTTCTTGAATCTCTCCTCAGAAGTACCAGCCACCAACTCCCCAGGCAATGCATTCTAGGGCTTCACCACCCTCTCAGTGAAGTTGCACCTCCTTGTTTCCCCGCTCAGTCTCCCCCGGCCAGCTTCATTGAGTGTCTCCTGGTGGCCCCCACCTCCCTCAGCTGAAAGACCCCTCAAGGCTTACCCCATTCATTCCTTTGAGATATTTGAAGACCTCTATCATATCCCTCCATTCCTTCTTTCCTCCAGTGAGTACAGGTTGAGCTCCCCCAGTCTCTCCTAATAGGGTCTTTCCTCTAGCCCCAGTATGATCCTGGTCACTCTCCTCTGCACCCTCTCCAGTAACCCAATGTCCATCTTTATGTAGGGATGCCAAAACTGCATGCAGTATTCAAGGTGTGGTCTAACCAGGCAATTGTACAGCAGAAGGAGCACCTCTCGACTCCTTGAGGTTATCCCCCTGGCTATGCACCCCAGCATTTTATTTGCTTGGGCTACAGCCCTTCTACACTGCTCTGAGTTATTCATTTTGGCATCCACCACCACCCTGAGGTCCTTCTCCCCCCTAGAAACCTGCAGTGCCTCACCCCCCCAAGATGTATACATGAGCCAGATTTCTGGCCCCCAGGTGCAGAACCCTGTATTTCCCAGCATTAAACTTTAGCTTCCAGGCTCATGACCATCTCCCCAGAGTCTCCAGGTCCTCCTGAAGATCCAGCTTTCCCTCCTCCCCATCCACCACTGCGCACAGCTTCTAGTCATCTGCAAGGAGGCTCATCCCGCTCCTGATACCACTTCTGATGTCTGAGATATAGGCGTTAAACAGGAGTGGGCCCAGTACTGACCCCTGTGGGACCTCGCTACTGACTATCCTGGAGGATGAGACCTCCCCCCCACCCTCACCCTCTGTACATGCCCTGTTAACCAGTTTTCTATCCACCTGACCATCTGCCCCCCACCCCCATATTCTCCAGCTTCCCCAATAGCCCAGGATGTGGCACTGAGTCAAATGCCCTGCTGAAGTCCAGAAGGAGGACATCCACTGGTCTGTCCTGATCCAGCGCACTTATCACCCCTTCACAGAACTCCACCAGGTTGGTCTGACATGATCTGCTCTTAACAAAGCCATGCTGGCAATCGTCTGGGTGAATCTACACCTTCAGAACCCCTTTCATCCTCTCCATCAAGATGACCTCCATCACTTTGCCAACTACCAACGTCAGGCTAATCGGCCTATAGTTACCCAGCTCCTCTCCCGAGCCACCCTTGTATATAGGCATGATAAGGGCCATCCTCCAGTCATGAGACACCCACCCCGACTGTATGGAGTAGTTAAAAAGGTTCACCAGGGGTGTGGCCAGGGTATCTGCCAGCTCCTTAAGCACCCTGGGTTGGATCCCATCTGGACCCGGTGCTTTATCCCCTCTTAGGGCATTGAGGGCTTCCCACACCCTTTCTCTGGGTATTTCAACATCAGTTTCCTCCACTTCATCTGCTGGTCCCCCTTCCCACTCTCCTAGCTGTGCTGCCCCCCCTCCCCATCCTCCTTGGTAAAGACCGAGGCAAAAAAAGTCAGAGAGAGAGAGAGTAAGCCAAGGAGCAGCTCTGCCGAGTAAGTGCTTCCTGTATATCAAAAAACTGCAAAATCTGATACATAGCACATGAGTGAGCTCCAGTACAGAGAAAGTGAGTGAGTCCAGGAGCAACTCTGCCTAGTAAGTGCTATTGCACTCTGGGGAAATCTCTCACACACCCTGAGGGCAGGCACTGCAAACTGCTAGTGTAATTGCAAAGGCAGGCTATGGACTACACAAGTGGTACTCAACGAAAACAAAAGCAGGTGCCAGCAGAGTCAGTCTGAGTAGCTAGTGCAATTGCAAAGGCAGGCTACGGACTACACAAGTGGTACTCAATGAAAACAAAAGCAGGTGCCAGGCAGAGTCAGTCTGAGTAGGGACACAGGTGCACTTGACGACAGAATGTGCACAACAATTTTTAGAATGTGAAGAACAACTTTCAGAGTGTGCACAATTTTTTTGAGTAGTCACTGATTTCCATACACAATAAGTCCTAGCCATATACTGTACTGATTTTCTACATTTTGAAGTTTTAAAGTCTTCATTAAATGTAAACATTATTGCACACTCCATTCATAATATACCTTTAATTCACTATGAGGTGTGTTGTCCCATTGGACCAGAGGGAATGCAAAAAACAAATGTTAGAAATGTGGTCAGTAACAGCTTATACTGTACACTAACCCAATTAGTGGCAACTTCTGAAGTAAGACTATCATTTCAGAGTTCTGAAGAACTTTCCCTGTTTTCACTTCTTTTCAGCAGTTTTTTGATTGAATTTTTGACTTCTATAATGCTCATATTTTCAAAACATTCTGGGTGCCAACCAATTTATTAAAGATATAAAACGCTGACACCACACACAATTTAATAACCCCAGACAGAAAACATGCAAACAAATATTAGTGACAAGCTAACCTCAAAAGGTTCTGAGATTCGAAAAGGTTCTGATAAGCAAAATAAGGTTTTGATAGTTATCCCAACCTTATCCGAACCTTTTAGCACCTTTATGTTTTAAGGTAACTGTATGTTAAAAAATAATTTTAAACAGCTTTTAATCAATGTATCTGTAGAAAAAAGCAATTAAACCACTGTTTAGTCACAAACCTGGCCTAACTCTCTATGACATAGTCCTTCCAAAGCAAGGATTATTTTTTTTTTAATATTTATAGTCCACAGATGGCCCACAGAGCCGAAGCTTGTAGGTATGCCCCACGGAGCACAGGCAGAAGAGCCAACTGACTTGTTTGGGGTTACATAGACAGTATGTAAGTGGCACTGGTGGCTGGCAGATTTTAACTGAATTGCAGACACAGGTCTGCTATATTATTCTGGTTCACACTGGACCTCTAAACTATAAGGCCTGGTGCTACCCACAGACAATGCTAAAGTTCAAACTGAAGATTCAGGGGGTCACAAACCTGACCTAACCGTCTATGATACAGTCCTTCCAAAGCAAGGATTATTTATTTTTTTATTTATAATCCATGGAAGGCCCACAGAACTGAACCTTGAACATGTGCCCCATGGAACACAGGGAGGAGAGCTGACTGACTTGTTCGGGGTTACATAGACAGTATGCAAGTGGCACTAGTGGCTGTGAGATTTTAACTGAATTTCAGACACATGTCTGCTATATTATTCTGGTTCACACCGGACTTCTGAACTATAAGGCCTGGTGTTACCCACAGACATGCAAGAGTTCAAATTGAAGATTCAGGGGTCACAAACGTGGCCTAACCCTCCATGACGCAGTTCTTCCAAAGCAAGGATTATTTTTTACTTATTTGTTTTATTTATAATCCATGGAAGGCCCTGTGAGCTAAAGCTTGTAGGTATGCTCCACAGAGCACAGGGAGGAGGAGGGCTGATTGACTTGTTTGGGGTCACACAGCAGATAGTATGCAAGTGGTGGTGGCTGTCAGATTTATTTTTTTAACTGAATTTCAGACACACAGGTCCGCTGTATTATTCTGGTAGGTTCACACTAGTGCTTTGACTTATAAAAGGAACCAACAATCAGGGATCACCTCACCAATTGGCCTAACCCTGTCTGAGGAAGCCTGTAGCTGATCCTAAGATGACTGGCTAATGCAGGCTAGCACTGCACCTACTAGCCTCTGCCCACTCACTAATCACTTTCCCTCTTCTCCACTCCCCCACCTGTTGGCTCACTGAAAGCTATTTTTAAAATGTTTACCCCCAAATGTTTGTTAGCTTTTTTTTTTTTGGTGGGGAAGAACAGAAAAATAATTCACTTTGCAGACTGTCTGTCTGATGCCTCACTGAGTAACTCTCACTTGCTCCTCTCTTCCCCTCTCCACCCTTTCAGTTTTGCCTCACAGATTTTCACTTCTCTAAAAGGTCTTATTTCTTAGTTTAATCTCAGTTTTTTTATAATCCTCAATTCTTTGAGGATGAGACAACCCTCAAATTAACTTTAAGTAGTATTTGTTTTTTGTTATAGCCACTGTGCTGATGACGATGAGACAAACACAGAACAGTGTGGAGCTGCTGCTTCTCCCTCTAATGTGTGCCATGCACTGAGCAGACTACAGCAGCAAACAGCCAGCATGTAAAGTTAACCAAGTGGGTTCCTCCTGGCCCAACCCAATCAGGTGCCACCTCAGAAACATGGATGTTTGTATGCCAGCCCAGTGGTGCTGGAGGCTGAGGCGATGGTCACTACACCTCATGCCACGCTGGTGACCCGGGTTCAGGAATGAGCCTGGGCCACGGGGTCGGCAGGGGGGGGAGAGAGGATTGAGCATCTGGAGGACTGCTCTCCTCTCTCAGGGGAAGGGAGACTTGTTGTTCTGCTCATTGACTGCCCTCTGGCAGTGGCTGGAGGGAAGTATGGGTTGGGAGGCATAGTCCAATATCCTCACATCAGTAGGGGAGGGGAAATGGGAGAAAATGGAGGAAAAAGAGCCTGGCAGGCTCTGTGATGGTCCGCCCTCCCGAGGGTTGTCCCCAGGTTCTGGATTGGGTCTCTGGGAGGGAGCAGAAGCCAGCAGCCTCCTTCCTGGCTCCACTGAGGGGGGCAATCTATGAGGGAATTACCGGGGATTGGTGAGTGCAGGAGCGGTGAGACCGGAGAGACAGTCCCTCCATCAGGAGGGCCATAGCCTCCTGCCAAGGCTCTGGATGGACAAAAATCTATATAGAAAAAAAACAGGGATGTTCCTGGTCCAATGAGGAGCCACAACAGAGAATCTCTCTATCTGCCCCCTCCTACAGCTCTCTTCCAACCATGCGCTAGACGTTAGACCTGCTCCAGCCACCCCCCTGATTCCTTTTGTTGCCGCCAACTGAATCAGGTAGAAAACAAGGAGTTATCTGAACTGTTCAGAACCGTAAAAACTGTTCAGAAGCAGTTCAATTGCCATTGCTGCTGCTGGTTCGGGGGTGGAGGGGGTGGTCCTGCTTTTCCCCGAACCAGTTCACCCACCTCTAATAAAAATATATATATATTTTTTTCATTTAGAATACTTTTTTGGCATTTTTAAAGTAAGTCATCCATACAATACATGTACAATGGCATTAAACATTTCTAACTGTATTTTTTTTTTATTTTAATTTAAAAGGCAAATCCATTTGGAGCAGCATGGCAACTCCCAGCAGGAAGTGCATTACATGATCTATGTGCACAGCATCATATGCTGAAGAACAGTATGATCTCAAGCTATGTCCAGCTTTGTCCTTGGGATTACAAGAAAAGTTTCCTAGGATGAATGGAATGAATGGTTTAGAATATAGAAAATCAGGAGGTTGGTGAGATAAGATGGACCCACTACATTAAGAGCTTTTTGGTTTATTTCTAGCACCATGGAATTTATATCTGACCTTACTGGCAGACAGTGCAGGTTTCTCAGTACAGGACTGATGCAATCCCTGTGGTTTACACCAGTGAGTAGTGTGGGGGTTGGGGTTCAAGAAAAGATATGAACACACAGGAATACGGTGCAAGGCACCCTAACGTGTGTCATTTTAGTAGCTATTTACAATAATGCCGTGAATAGTGTTGTCAGAATGTTAAAGCAGGGAATAACTGAATACGAGTTTTGAACAATCTTGGAGGAAGCCTTTCTCTTACATCTACAGTGGGACCTCAGGAGCCAGTATTAGCTCACCAACCAATAAGACTATGCAGCAAACATTTCAGGTAGGACAGACCCTTTGTACCATATGTATTGCTGCCCTCTTCACCAGGATTCTATCAGGCACTGCTACCAAAAGGTATCTGTGCATTCTGACCCCCTGAAACATCTGCCAACAGCATCAAACCCAGTCACTCAATGTAACACAGGTCTGTACCTCTGGAGTCACAGTCCCTGACCAAGGGTACTACTGGCCCCCCACCCTTTTCCAAGTTTTAAAACCTGTGCCTCTCAACTAGCTTCTTCTGTTCTCACGTTGGTGTCCTCTGTGACAACTGGTCTCTCTCTCTCTCTCTCTCTGTCCACTGGCTCCCATCTTGTAGGCTCTGCACTGCACCCAGCAGAGTTTTTTCCTTGCTCAGTTTCTAGGTGAACTGACTTTAAGGTGCCTGAGCAGTTGCTTTTATAACAACAGATGGTCAGGTAACCTGTCATTCAAATCTGAATTTCAGCTTTTTTTGAGAGCAACACACCTCAAACAAATTAATGGTAAGTTACACAAACAGTACAGGGGAGGCATAATCATATAAAGCTAATCCCTTTTTTCTAATGCTAAAAATAAGTGAAAAACAGAAAAAGTGCGGAAAGCCCTTATAAGGCAGTCCCATCTGCTGCGTTAGGCCATCCCCTTCTCATGATCTCACTAGCTCTCCCAAAACAATGTCTCCTGCATGTAAACATTTAGGTTTTTCAATCTCTCCTCATAGGTCCATTTCTGCTCTCCCTGAATCATCTTGGTTACTTCCAATACCCTGCCTTTACTCTGTCTCTGTCCTTGCTCAAATGTGGCCTCCAAAACTGTACACAGTATTTCTAGTGAGGCTAAACCAATGCCCTATAAAGTGGTAGAAGTGCCTCTCTTCTCATGCTGCTGATACTCCTCCCTATGCACCCCAATATCATATTTACCTTTCCCAGTGCTCTATTGCACTTCACTGTTGACTTTAGATTGTCTGATGTTATTACCCTCACATCCTTCTCCTCTTTTGTGCTTTACACTACTGCCTCCTATATTATGTACTCAGTTTTAAGATTTCTTATGCCACTATGCACGTGGTGTGAAATTTGAACTGCCATACTTCTGACCACCTCTCTAGTCTACCCAGATCCTCTTTCATAATTCTGAACCCTCCTCACTATTCACCCAAGCACAGATTTAAGTATTTTCTACAAACAGGCATGTCTTGCCCTGTAGCCCTACCTAAATGTTGCAGATGATGATGCTGAAGAGGGCCAGTCCCCGGACTGATTCCTGTGGTACACCACTAGTGACCATTTTTCCCTTAGAATTACCCATAAATTACCACTTTCTGTTTCCTGCCACTCAGCCAGTTTACCACCTATCTTGTCAACCCGTCTGCCACCCTCAGGTTATACATCTTCATCAACTGTCCATGAGGGATGGAGTTAAAGGCTGTACAGAACTTATGGTACAGTATGCCTACAGTCTGCCCCTTATCCACTACCCTCGCCACCCAATCAAAAGATTCAGTCAGGTTTGTTTGACACAACTGCTTCCCTGTGAAACCATGTTGTCTTTTGTCCTGAAGTCTGCTTGCCCCAAAGAAACCTACTAGCCTCTCCCTTATTATGTTTGAGTAGACTTGACTGACCACTGAATGATCTTTTTACAACACTGATTTGCAACTTGTTTTCAGTGGATTTGTGGTGTCATCTATAATATGTTCCAGCACTTCAGAGGACCATTTTGTTTTTTTAGGGTAGAGTGGACAGGTGATGGTGTTGAGGGCTGGAAGGGGTATTTTTGGAAGAAATTAGGTGGCGACTACTAGAGGATTTCTTATTTTCAGCCACTGTAAAATGATGTGCCTTTGGATAGCATTGGGGAGGGCAGGTAGGGAAGCAGATATGATATGTGATTCGATAATATAATATGATATACAGTATAAAAAGATAATATGATATACAATGATACACTGTAATATAATCTTATACATGATCATTTTCATTATTTTTTGTATTTATGATTTTTTATGTTTATTTATGTGTCAGGAAATATGAATCTTAAAATTTAACTTATGATTTGGGCTTGTTGCTTGACTCCTTCTCCTCATGCTGTTTTCAGAAGCTGTTAGAGACCATGGGGAGGAACTGTGAGAAACTGGGCTGTCAGTGGAAGATGATGCTTTAAGGAACTAGGCTTTGCATTTCTGGATAGATCAATATTGCCCTACCCAAGGGAACTGAAAGCACTTCATGAAGGAAGAGGGGGAAACTGGTGTGCTTCTGGAATGTTTAGGATGATTTCATCACTAGACACATTTGATGACCAACAGGGAAGGCTGCATGCACTACAGTGAGAGTTAAACTGGTGGATTTATGGGGACTAATAAAGCATTGTTTCTTTGGCTGTACTATACTAGAAACATAGAATTTGATGGAAGATAAGGACCACGTGGCCCATCCAGTCTGCCCATTTCTCCCTACCTACACTATTACATCAGACCATGCTCAATCTACACCTCTTTGTCCCTCCCCTCATGCACTCAGCCCTTGTCCTAATAGCCTCAGAACCATGGCTTCACTTCAATCTCTGGACCATGGCTTCACTTCAATCTCAGGACCATGGCTTCACTTCAATCTCTGGACCATGGCTTCACTTCAATCTCTGGACCATGGCTTCACTTCAATCTCTGGACCATGGCTTCACTTCAATCTCAGGACCATGGCTTCACTTCAATCTCTGGACCATGGCTTCACTTCAATCTCAGGACCATGGCTTCACTTCAATCTCTGGACCATGGCTTCACTTCAATCTCTGGACCATGGCTTCACTTCAATCTCAGGACCATGGCTTCACTTCAATCTCTGGACCATGGCTTCACTTCAATCTCAGGACCATGGCTTCACTTCAATCTCTGTCCCACCATGACCAGCTCGTACTCCTTCTCCACTACCATTACCACTTGCAGACCTTGTACTTGGAGGAACTGACATTGTGGAAGATTTATCTGTTCCTTTCTTCCCCCTGCATCCCTTTCTCCTTGAGTTCTTCTCTTCCTGTTTTCTACATGCATTGACAATACACACACAGCACATGAAGACACAATGCTACCACTGGACGCTAACAGTGATGACTCACAACAGTCATTGATGATTCTTAGATGCACACATAACACACACACACGAGCCACACTGCTGTATAACTCACAGGGTAGCACTGAAGAGATACACCCTCAGTCCACTAACCCCGCCACCCCACTGATATACACCACCCCACCCAACTGAGAGACCCTGTGTCTCACACAGTAGTCTACATTACTTTTCACTTGCTGAGTGACTTGCAGGCTCACACACATATAGACAAAAAATTAAAAGCTGCATTTACATGCCCTAGCCCTACTACAGCACTAGCACTCAGTAAACAAACAAAAAAAGTCAAATAAATCCTTAAAATAATTAACTTTTCCAAGTCTACTAAATTCACTCTGCCCTGATCCTTCTGCTGGGGGCAATAAATAGATTCATAGATTCAAAGAATGGGTACTAGTTCAATGGGCAAAAAAAATACCCTTTAAAGAACTGGCCACTGTATTATGGGTGGTATTCATATTTTTTTATTTCCCACGTAAAGATCCAGCGTAATTTTAAAGGTATTTAAGGTAGGACTGGACACAACATGTGCTGGCAATTTGTTCCATAGTCCAACAATTCTCTGGGTGAAAAAGTTACTTCTTTTTGTAGTTTTTATGAATTCACCTGTAATTTTAAGTCCATTAGTTCTGGTATTAGCAGTAATATTACTCAGTGTCAGACCTATTGTTGCTCCTAAATAATTGTCTTTTAAAGCTTTATATGTGAAGCATAGGTCCCCGCGGATCTGTTTATAACCTGTAGAGTATAGGCTTAAGTTTGTTAATCTCATTCTATAGTCCAGATCTTTTTGTTTTCTTTTTTTTTGTGTATTTTTGTTGGACTCCTTCAATCAATTTACAACTTCTTGTCGAATAAGATTTATTGAATTGAGAACAATACTCAATGTAAATCAATCAATAAATAAATAGAACAGAATAGAATAAGATAACTATGGCTCAGTGTGCCCTCTATAACACCAGCACTCAGCACAAAATATTTGTCAAATAGATATTTCAAAAATCCTTCATCACCTTGCACATCCTGCTCAATTGTTTCTGCCCTGCTTTTGCTGCATGGCCTGCAGCTCTCACTGTAGGCGTGCACTGTGCAATCTCTCCTCTGCAACACAGTTTCACCAGCCTGTCTTCCTACAAAGAAAAGCTGCAGTACTTACCATAACTGAAGATCTTTCTGATATAGTCTCCATAGAGTACCAATGTTGAGTCTAAACGGAGGTGCTAGGACCCTATGGAAGCAAATCTTTTGGCCAGAGAGCCAGCAACAGCTACTGGCCTAAGGTATCTGCATAAAACTGTGTGATGACTCATGCCTGCCAATAACCATTGTTGGCTCTCTCACCTACAGTAAATCACTTCTGTTAGCCAGGAGAGTAAGAAATGTGCTACAAACGAAGCTTGTAGGAAACAAGAGTATAGGAAAAATAGGAAAGGGATACACGAAGAGAAAAGAAACAACTGAATATAATCCAACTACCAACTTGAGAAAAAGATATCTTCCATCTCTATTCTACAGAGACACAGTACATTTCGTGCAGCACTTGTAAGTGACATGTTCTGTGTCTCTGTTTCTCTCCACTGACATCTTATCTCTTTGTGCTGCAGGGACACAGCAGTGAGTGAGTGCGACAGACACAGTCACAGCAAGAGAAACTATATAGTTTTGTCCAGCCATGCACAATGCCCATCTGTGCTGCCCTTAGCAGTTCCTCAGTGGTACTACTTTGTGTAGTGAAATGGCACATACTGCATGTTACGTATTTCTTAAGAAAAAAACATATTTCTGTTAATTTCATCATAGTTATGTTTAGCCCACATTATAAGAGCAATAAACCACTCCAGGGTGTGTGGTTAGTGGGGATTAATCAACACCCCGGGTGCTGAGAGGCCACTTGGCCTGTGGCCTCATGCCTCACAATGCACCCAGGGTGTTGATTAATCCCCAGTAACTGCACACTACATCGTGGGTTATTGCTTAAGGAACTCAGCCACCTCAGATAGCTTGCTGTGCACATTACAGGTTGTGCATAGTCTATAAATGTTGTGCACGTTCCATCATTAGCATACTCTTTGTTCTGCCATCGTGTCAACTCCCACCAATTTCACTGACTCTGCAGTGCTCTACGCACTTGTATAATGTTAACTGCTAAGAAGAAATGCCAGCCAATGATTTTTGCAAAAGAAATGACCAACAAAGAAAAGTTAATTCTCAAGCAGGAAAACAAAGGACAGTTCAGAAAATCATCTCTGACACAAAATTCTTGCCCTGTATAACTTCTTTTGGCCCTATAAGTAGGATCTTTCTTTTTCATTAAAATGTGGCCTTCTAAGTTCCATTTTTATTTTTGAAACCATATACGGTTCCATAATCAATTAAAAATGGGTACCATACACTACATATCATGTGTTTCAATCGTGGGGTTGAAATAACTGCATGGACCTCTTGATTTTTGCTCTCAAGGTCCATATGCTGTTATCTCAACCCCTCGATTGAAACACAGGCTCACTGTGTATGGCTGCCCATACATTATTCCTTATACTGTGCACACAGTTCAAACCCCATAGATGCGGGTCATACATTCGCAAAAAAAGATAACTGGGATTAACCTAACAATAATTCAAAATTTGCCACATGTTACTGCTTGGCTTGTTTAGAACTTCTACACACACACACACACACACACACACACATATCACTGTTATATCCTGTATGCACATTTGCAGTATATTACTGTACAACATATATACTGATTCAAAAACTCACATTTGCTAACTGTACTGCTTAATTCAGTCAAGTCGCAGCACAAGTAAATGCAGACACACTGTACAGGCAGGTATGTAAAAGCACAGTCACATAAACTTAGTGTTGTGTATAATTAAAAACCAAAGTTTATTCTCACAAACCATGATTTCACTATATTCATAAATCAAGAGAACTAGGAACAGAGAAATTATAGTTGCTTCTCATGTCACTCAACACCATACCACTATTTACTTGCTGCACAAAGAGATCCCAGCAGCAAATCAACAAAAGTTCCTAAGCCGGTTAAAGCCAGAATTCGAAGGGTACATTCTGATATAGATCAAATCAGAAAACTCTACAAAATGTTTGGTAGCTATTTTTCACCTCTGCCTTACAGTGTTCTTAACTGCTGTTTTTATTCTGATATCTTTTGGGGTTTTTTTCTCTTTACTGTAAGGTCCCTTTGTCATTGGGTGGTTGTGCCTATACTATGTACATTTGCCAAACAAGTCACGCATTGTGGAGTTTTGTTTACTAGGTGCCAGTTCGAAGGAGCAGCAACACACCAGGATACATGACTATCAATTGAAGCTGGAGATGGGTTAACTGGTGAAAAGAGTGTTATAGTGGATGTAGTTTTTCCAGTAATATTGCAGGCTTTGCTGTGCTAACTGTCCTACACAGCCATGAGTTCCAACCCCTCAGTCTCTTACACCTCATTAACTGTACAGTATGTTCTTAGTTATTCTGATGTCCAGTTCCCTATCCACTTGACCCAACAGACTTTGCTGCCCTTGGGTGCTGATTTTGATAGTCTGAGGTTGATGTTTGTGGCTAACCTGATGAATACACTACTGAGTGGGAGTGTGCAGATGCTAAGCAGGAAGCCCTGAAGCAAAAAATAATGGAGCCAGTGATTATTTGGGACACTGCAAAATGTTGCTGTCGCCTGGTTAAATTTGTCCCCCAAAACAGTTGTAGCTGTTGGACTGCTAGAAGCTAAACTTGAACAAAGTCCAAAACATGAAGCACTCAACCAGGCACAGTCAAAATCCTTCAAATGACTGCAGAAATGAATTCAAAAGATTTATTGATGAGCAAAAGCTCAAAGTGCAACAGCCCGAGCTATGGCTCTCTGCCCCTGCGATTCAGCTCTCCCTGTCTTCCTTAGGGGGTATGTCTCATAGAGAACACCTGAGCCCTAAAGTAGCCAGTTCATTGTAACATCACAACAGTTTTCAAAAAATCACCTCTGACCTTTAAACATACAAAATTAAACAAATATAAAAGAATTTTAAAGCATAATACCATACACTGTTGTATGTCAAAGTCTTTAAATTCTTTCTCTATTTTAAACTTGAGCACAGTAGTCTTTGGGGCTTTTATTTTTGCTGTTAAAGCTGCAAATTTATCAGTGTCATTCTTAACCGTAAGGTTAGCAAACCCATCAGAACAGTCTGCTGCAGCTTTTAACCATTCCTCTTTATAACTGAAATTTTCAAATCCACCTGAGAGTGTGACGGGCATCCTCAGACTGTGGCTTTTTTCTAAGTACTGCTCCAGTGTAGTGATATTGGGTTAAATCAATTTCTTTTAGCAACAGTCTTTCCAGTTTTATGAAAGCAGCCTCCACATCCCCTATGCCAGAATTAGAGTTGTCATTACCTCACAATCTTTCCTTTGCCTCCAATCTCTTGTTCTGTAGAGATTCTCTTCTCTCCCAGCTGAATCCACTTGCTGCTGAGGCGGATGCTCCTTCATTTTACATTTCATCATACAGAATCCGACTGATTGTGTGATATTTTACAATGCTTTCTTGAGAAGCTCCTCCTTCCAGTGGTTATCATAATGTTAAGTAGCTCATGCTGAATTTCTGGTTCAAAATGCATAACACTATGATTACAGCACCCATGGTCCACAGCAAAAAAATGGCTCAAACAAAACTGTTCCAAACAATGAATGCCACGACTACAATGGTGCAGGGTAGGTGCTTAACACAGAAGGGCAGCCAGGCCTTCAAAGATGCAAAGTCCAAAACATAAATCACTCAGAACCATGCACAGTCAAAATCACTCAAATGACTGCAGAAATGAATTCAAAAGATTTATTGGTGAGCAAATGCTCAAAGTGCCCCAGCGCTTCAGATCTCCCTGCCTTCCTTAGGGGGTATGTCCCAGAGAGAACACCTGAGCCTTAAAGTAGCCAGTTCATTGTGACATCACAACAGTTTTCAAAAAATCACCTCTGACCTTTAAACATACAAAGATTACAAAAATGAATATAAAAATTAATATAAATGAATTTGAAAGCATATATACCATGCACAGTTGTATTTATATACGTTTCTAAATCTTAACAATATCTAAAGTACCTCTTGTTTCAAATAATGCATCATACTTCCATATAACATTTTAGTAAACATATTATATGAATATTTTATTAAAACTTGTATACAAGTAAATGCCAAATCATAATGAACTGATTCTTTTATCTGAGATTTTCATAATAAAGTCCAAAAAATGTACAGACATATAAGTTCAGACATATTGAGCTTTTAAGGGAATTCCCAAATATGTTTTAGACTTTGTTATACAAATCTGAGCTAAAGAATCAGTTCATTTTGATTTGAAATTTACCTGCACATAAGTTTGGATAAAATATTCATATAATATGTTTACTAAAAAGTCATATAGAAGTGTTGTACATTATTTGAAACAAGAAGTACTTTAGATATAGTTAAGATTTCGAAACTTATAAACACAACAGTGTACAGTATATATGCTTTAAAATTATTTTATATTAATTTGTCCAGTTTTGTATGTTTAAATCTTTCTTGAGAAGCTCCTCCTTCCAGTGGTTATCGTAATGTTAAGTAGCTCATGCTGAATTTTTGGTTCAAAACCCATAACAAAAAAATTATGATGTCACAATGAACTGGCTACTTTAGGGCTCAGGTATTCTCTCTGCGACACGCTCCCTAAGGAAGGCAGGCAGAGCTGAAGAGCAGGGGCAGAGAGCTGTAGCTTGGGCTGTTGCACTTTTAACATTTGCTCACCAGTAAATCTTTTGAATTAATTTCTGCAGCCATTTGAGTGATTTTGACTGTGCCTGTTTCTGAGTGATTTATGTTTTGGATTTTGTAACTTTGAAGGGCTGAGTGCCCTTCTGTGTTAAGCACCTACCCTGCACCATTGTAGTCACAGCATTCACTGTTTGGACCGGTTTTGTAAAAGCTAAAGTAGTCAAGGAACTTTTTTAAATTGCATATTTTCTTACTCAGTATTGCTTCAATTTTTCTGTTTTGATTTTGATCACCAGAGTGGTGGTGTAGGCAAAAAATGGCAAGTGTTTTTTTTTTTATCCCGTTTATCCTGTCACCGGAGTTGCCCTTCTCAGCCTGGCCACCTTCCAGCATCATCTTCCCTTTTCTGTCAAGCAAGAGACAAGCAATCCCAGGGGGTTCCTTCCTCCTCCTTTTGAACTCCATGGTGTACTCCATCAGGGGATGGGGAAGCCTGCACTCTGACCCCTAAGTGTGGAAAGCACTATGTAGTCAGGTTAGCAGGATCAGAGAGGTCTGGCATGAAGCTGTCATGCTATTGGGGGTTTCCCACCTTGTACTGCACCCCATTCCTCAGAAAACTAGTGGCAAGAACACAATGTGCATGCGCGGGTGTGGCACCAACCTCCTCCCTCCTGCTTAATTGCTTCAACTGCACTACCACCTGTGGTTACCCAAGGGGCAGTGTGGCAGCAGTGCCTGCATCCCTCTCCCCATGAGCATCCTCTAAAGATGCTCAGTCCTCCTCTCCCCAGTCAGTCTTCAACATCCCAGGCTCTTTCCTGAATCTGAATGAGTGGCACCACTGCTGCTGTGCTGGTTTCAACTTGGGATCTTCAGTCAGCCTGCAGAGGAAATCACAGTATTGAATCACAGTACTGAATCACAGTAGTGAAATACTGTATGGCCCTTGATTAAACAGGATCATATGTGAAAACTGCTTTATACCAAATGTTCTGCTGTGATCTGTTAAAACGAAAAGGCTATAGTGGAAAATATCTATGAGTGTGAATAATAATTTACGTTATACAACAGGGACTGAAATCTGTAAAAAAAAAGTCATCAGCTGAACAAAGCAGTAAGCTCTGGATTAATTTGAAACTATGAGTGCTGGTTAGAGAGGTTAATTTGATCAAGGGAAACACATTGTGTAAGTTCATTTTAATTTAAACAACATTAGACTTTAATCCCATAGAGCTTGAAATAGCAACAATAACACACCCTGGACAAGCACTGACAGAGTGAACATTACTTCTCATCAGTAAACTGCAACTGACCTGAATCTTATGATTGATAATAGTAGTAACAACCACAAGGAGGTCGGGAGAGTACAGCATGATTCTACATACCTCAACAAATGAGAGGACAGGGCAGAGCACCACAGTGGGTGGTAATATAAAATATCTTCTCTTTCCATCATGCCTCAGCATAAGAATGTATGGTGAGGAGGTGGCCACTTGTGGAATGAGACACTCAAGAAGCAAGACATGAGAAAAACGAGGGTACAACTTACAGTACGAGTAAGGATCTGTTTAATGGGAATACTGCACTGTACATCTGGTAAAGAGAAACTAGCAGCCAGTCACACTGCTAAGAGTTTAAATAGGAGATAATGGGCTCCTGAGTGTGTTATCTATCATATTTCCAGCATCCTGGTGATTTATCTGAGAAACACAGCATGACTCAGAGGAATGGCATCCACATCAACAGTTAGAAATCTTAATAAAACAATTCCAAAAACATTCCCGTTAACTGGAATCCAGAATTGTTTAATCTGGTAATTTTAATTATGCTGTTGAAAAGGCTACATCCCTGTCATTTCAGAGTATGTTATCAGTGGTCATTAGACTAATTGTTTCAAGGGAGTTCTACAACCCCTGTGAAAGCATTCTTTAATTGACTGAGTTTTCCTTCCATTGTCTATTAATTATTTTGAGACCACATGGCATTATGAACTCCTAGGAACAGCCTGGGAGCAGCACAGTTTCTGTAACAGTATTCTGACTGCAGGCATACCTGAAGTTTTCATCTTTTTATGACAGCAGAGTTTCATTCGACCAGCATAAGACTCACCTCTCTGGGGATGCCTTAGTAGGGTGCTGAGTTTAACCACTGGATTCATTTTGAACCCATGTCAGGCTATAGACATTCTATGTAGATATATTACTGATCTGTAAATACCTGCCCCTTGTCATTATTCCATTTTTAATTTGAGACAGATCTAGGATCTTTGCTTGGAGTTAGCTAGCTATTATATTTTGGCTATAAGCGTCCTATTGATTTTACCAATAAACTCTTCTTTCATCTGTAATCTATGGAACAAATCCAGAGATACTATCCCACATTTTTTACAGTATTAAAAACTGGGTTTCAAAGTTAGATATATTAAAATATAAGCTCTAATTTGTCTGGAAGCAAAGCAAGCCTTAAACTCCTGAAACAATATGAAATATTTAAATGCAGTATGACCTTTCATCTGTATTACACAGTTTTAAGTCTTCTTTTAAGTTCAATAAACTGAGTCTGATTTTCATACATACATAAATACATAGATATATACAGTACTGTATAGACAGAAATCGTCTTATTATCCATCCAGTCTGCCTGGGACCTACATAGGCCTTCACTTGTCTAACCATCAGTGTGACCGAGTGTGGGTAAAATAAGCCAAGACCAAGCAAGTAGAGTAGGGTGCATAAAAGGCAAAAATCAAGCCTGTAATGTTATCGGTTGAAAACATAACAAGCTAAAATAAAGATTGTACACGAAACCAAATTTAGCCCAGATGTCTTTAAGACAGAATCACTTGTATCAATACAGTGTACTGGCCACTTTCTTCAGGACAAGCACTGTTCAGGGATAATGCTGGCATTACATTATCCCTGGGACACCAGGGAACAAAGCTTCATGCAGCTTTTAAGTAGAGGAGCAGCAACTGCTTCTGTCAGCATCCCAGTCCCAACTCATCTTTTCTCTCTCCCTTCCTCTCTGGGAGTTGCAGATAAAGGAGTTTTTCCCTCCCACAGGGTCACATGATCCCTACTTAAGGACATTTACATATGCAAGACTTATTTCAGGCTTTACTGTTAGCCAATACAACAAATAATATATATATTCCAAAATAATTGTTATACACAGTCTGCACTTTCAAATGTAGCCCATTTCACTCTTTCCCTTGGGAATATGTATAGAAAAAGAGATTAATATATGCAAAACTCACCCAGAATTTGCATATACCCCCCTGAGCTATGCCTGCTGCCCTGAGTTCTATCCTACAACATTATAAAACAAACTCTGGCCAGAACCAATAGGGCTGCAGCTGAGGAATTTGGGGTAAAAATATTCAAAATTATCAAAGTTATGAGCCTGCATTCGCAATACATAATGTAGGCTCTTAAATTTGTTGTTTTTTAATATTGTTAAACCAAATTTTCAACATAGCCTTGTTATGACCCTGCCTCATGAAGAAGGGCAGAGAAGATGTTCAACTCCTGGCCTAATGGTGATTTCATGCAGGGACTGTGAAATCACCTTTTGGGATGCAATAACACATTTTGGGCAGGAGTTGAAAAATGACAGCTGTCACATTCATGAGGTGCTGTAAAGAAATGGCTGTGTTGAAAATTTGGGGTAAAAATATTGAATATTATCAAAGCTATGAGCCTGCGTTTGCAAAATTTAACATTGCCTCATAACTTTGTTTTAAATACAATATGTGTACACCAAATTTATAACATAGACTTCTTATGACCCCGCCTCATGCACAAGGGCAGAGAAAAATTTCAACTACTGTCCAAAAGGAGATTTCAAGCAGGGACCACAAAAATCACCTTTTGGGATGTGAAAGCAACATTTTGGCCAGGATTTGAAAAATGAGAGCTGTCACATTCATGAGGTGCTGTAAAGTTATGGCTATGTTGTAAATCTGGGGTATAAATATTGCAAATTACTAATGTTATGAGCCTGCACTCACAAAATTCAATGTAGGCTCATAACTGTGTTGTTTTTTAATATTTTTACACCAAATTTTTGACATAACCTTCTTATGACCCACCTCATGAACAAGGGCAGAGAAAAATTTTCAACTCCTGCCCAAAAGGTAGTTTCTTGCAGGGACAGTGTCACCTCTCAGGACAGATTTGCCTAATGTCAGTGCCATTGTTCATGCAGTGGGGTCCCAAAAAAGGCATGCTGAAAATATGGGCCAAAAATACGTAAAAATGGCCAAGTTATGCCACTAAGTTCAAAACACCATTGAAATACATTGAACCACATACCTGTTTCTTCAGTTCGCGGTCTGGCTTTGACGAGTGAAGATGTGTCTGCAGTCCAGAGTGGATTACGGTGTTGGAGCCCTGATGGGTAAGTAAGGGCTGGAGGGGGTGCGGGGTGGGGGGTGCTGAGTGGAACGGTCAGGTGGTAGGACAGTAACAGCTGCAAAAGACATCAATGGACCATTTTCCTTTAACAAGGTTAAAATAAAAGACAGAGGATTCATGATCGGACACTGGGGGACTGGACACTCCCAACGTCACTGTTATGTTTCTGGGAGGGTTGCTGAGATGGAGGGTCAGGTGGGTGGGCAGGGAAAACAAATAACTCTGCATGCGTGGTAGTGGATGGGGGAAGGGGCACTAAAGAAAAAAAACAGGCTGAGGATTCCTGATCATGAAACTGGAGGATTGGGCACCCCCAGTGTCACAGTTATGTTTCAGGTGGAGGTGCTGAGAGGGAGGGTCAGGTGGGTGGGAGGAAAAAATGTTTTAAGATGAGCACAGTCTCATCAGTGGTCTTGATCATGGAGGTCACAGAAAAACATGACACAGTCCACAATGTCCAAGATGGCTGTTGAACACTACTGCACATGTGCAAGTAGTCGTGCATACACAATACAGTCTGGTACCATCTTGCATACGTCTAACTGTGCCATGTTCTGCCATGACCTCCATGAGTGACTGAAGAAAGATAGTGCTGTGTGACTGCTAATGGAGAAAGCGGAGTGCTTCATGGATGTGAGGCAACTCCAAACTGTTGTTTGGTCAGAAAAATCTCTCTTTTTTGATCGCAGGTCGTCTGCAGGGCTCCTCCCACTGCAGCCCTAAAAAAGGACAGTGAGTGGCCGGCTGCATCTTTAGCAGCAACTCAGAAGAAAAGATAAGGAATACACTGAAACAGTACCTTTGTGGTTTTACAGTGCAAACAAACATTTAGTTGTTCTAGCTGTTTAACCTTGCTTGGAAACCTTCTAGAAAGACACAACACTCCTCAGATCTCAGAAAAAGCTACAAAACTGCTCTGGGCTGTAGGTGTCTCTCTTTCCCCCTGCTTTTTCATAGTGTTTGAGTATTGTTTCAAATGCTGTAGACTCTCAAAGAGTACTGCTGTAGAACTGCACTTTCAGACTCTTTTGTCTGAACCCATTGTTTTGTGTGCTTTTATACTTTTATTTATGTGCACCTTTTGTATTTACATTTATTTCTTTTACTGTCTTGTGCAGCTTCCTTTTGGAATTAAAAAGGGACTTACACCAATTGACATAAAGAAAAGCTAAAAATAAAATCTAATTCCTGTCTTCCTATCTAGTCAGCTAACCAGCAAACCTACAGTCTAGTACACTGGAAGGAACACAGTTTTTATGTTTGCTTGCACGCATGTGCAAGAAACATAGTGCCATCATCCGAGTTTTCAGAGGTGTGGCAGCCCTCTTCCACTTCAGTCAGTGTGTTTGCAGGCACGGCCGCCGTTCTCCAATGCCTGCTGGAGCTGTCTATGACAGCAGTCCAAAATGCAGTGGCTTACAGTTGAAAGGGGAGCTATGCTTCAGTGAGCAGCGATAGATATTGCCTGCTCATGTGCGCCCCCACATACACACACACACACACACGCACACATATTATTGCCTCGCCTCAACACTGGGCAGTCACACCAGGTGCCTGGTCCTCACGGGTTGTGCTGCACCCCCAAACAGAAGTTTCCACATGCCACGCTGGTGCCCACCCCAGCGTGGTTACACATGTATAGCCGACGGGGTGGCTAACTCGTCAGCTCCACTGCCCCCGCCCAGAGAGTACAGGTGCCATGCTGGGAGCCCACCCCAGTGTGGCAACAGATGCTGTCACCGACGGGGTGCCCAACTCCCGCTGGCTCCACGCCCCCCCAAAAGCTGTCCTTGTGCCATGCTGGGAGCCCATCCCAGCGTGGCAAATGTCCCGCGTCATCTCGTCCGTTGTTTTAAAAAAAACAGAAACAGAAAACGATCCCTCGCTGTCTCTGCCCCCACCCGCACCCGCCCAATGCACACCCTGCCTCCCACACCCCTCTCACCTGATACTTACCTCCGGACTCTGGCGCCGATGATCTTCGTGTGGGCCGGGAATACGCTCTGCACCTTCAAAGCCGACCGCGAACTGAGGAAATGCCGGTAAGCTGTATAATGGGATAGACAGGGTTTTTTCAACTTTGCTGCATATCTCAGGCATTTTTTGGAATTTTGCACCAAATTTTCAACATGGGGTTTTGGGACCCCTTCTCATGATACTCTCACTGTCATGGTGTTAATCGGGCGAAGGGTGATTTTCGCAGTCACTGCGCAAAATCACTTCTTCGGGACCAAGTAATGAAATGACACTGCCACTGTTCATAAGGTGGGCTCTCAAAAGCCTATGTTGAAAATTTGGTGAAAAATTCTGAAAATGACTGTTTGATGAAGGCAAGGCTATGCAGTTCCTACTACGTCAGATGTTCGCAATTTTCAATATTTTCACTCCAGATTTTCAAAATTGCCATTTTACCACACCCCTTATGAGCAGTACAGCTGTCAGTTTTTCACATCTTGCCCAAAACGTGTTTCCGCCTTCATGTAGCGCATAATGGCGCTAGGTCGGTGTCCGAAATCAATGTATGGGACACATTAAGAAAATCACAGTGACACTGTTAATGAGCTAGAGGTCTTAAAATGGCTATGTTGAAAATTTGGAAAAAATTCCCATTAATGACTGTTTTACTGAAAGCATGCTATGCAGTTTCTACGCACGCTCGTAAGTTTGCGAATTTTCAATATTTTCACACCAGATTTTCAACATTGCCATTTTATTACACTTCCTTATGAACAGTACAGCTGCCATTTTTCACATGTCACCCAAAATGTGTTTTCACACATGTAGCGCACAATGGTGCAGTCGGTGTGCAAAAGCAATGTTTGGAACAGATTAAGTAAATCACAGTTACACTGTTCATGAGCAGAGGTCTTAAAATGGCTATGTTGAAAATTTGGTGACAAAAGTCCATAAAATGACTGTGTTATGAGTGAGCATTGCGCAGTTTCCACGCACCCTTGTAAGTTCATGACTTTGTAATATTTTCAGTCCAGATTTTCACCAGTGGCATTTTTCCACACTTCCTTATGAACTGTACAGCTGTCATTTTTCACAACATGGCCAAAATGTGTTTTCACACTTTCAGCGCAGAGATGCGTGGTCGCTGTGGGAAATCATTGTTCGGGACAGATAAAGAAAATCACAGTGACACTGTTCGTGATCGGAGGTCCCAAAATGCCTGTGTTGACAATCTGCTGTAAAAAATCCCCAAACTAATTACATTAAGGGTGTGCATTGCACAGTTTCTATGCACGCTCGTGACTTCACCAGTTTTTAATAGTTTTACTGTAGATTTGCAACATTGCCATTTTTTACACCTCCCCATGAACAGTACAGTTGTCATTTTTCACATCCTGTTCAGAATGTGTTTTGCACCTGTGGTGCTAAATGCCGAGTCGCTGTGCAGCAAGCAGCCAGCAACAAACTGATATTGCCACTGTTCATGAGGTGGGGTTACAAAAACCATGTTGAAAATTTGGAGTGAAAATACCAATAAAAGCCTGAGGTGTTATGGTTTCCAACCATAACGCCCCACCCTGTAGAGAATGACAGGCATCGGGGTGTGACTTGGGATTCTTGCCTGTAATACTCATACCATTCCACACCCTGCAGCCAGTGAGAGGCATCGAGGTATGCCTTGGACTCTTCGGCCCCAAAGTTCACCCCATTCTCCTATACCGCACCCATCTCACCATATTTCCTGATGGAATGGAATGCGCATAAGGGCCAAAGACCCCAAGGCATACTGTGACACTTGTCAGTGTCTGCAGGGTAGGGTGTGGTGAAATGGCGTGGCCGTTATGCCTGATGACCCAAAGGCACACCCCAATGCCTGTCACTCTCTGCAAGGTGGTAGTGGGGTTGGCTTCAGTTCAATACTTCACTGCCATTCCTATTATGCAGCTCTGTAACTTCTACACTAGCAATGCCAATGCCAGCAAGCAAGCATTCGGCATTGACAAATGCTTGTTTATATATGCTTTTAACTGGGAGCAGGAAAACATAACTACCTGGAACAAAACAAACCCACAGATGGCCAGTCTGTTGGGGTGGGGGGGGGACAAGGACACAAGAACCTGTGCTGCACAGCAAAAACAAATCACAATATTCAACACTTAACACGTGCTACAAAACTATTTTACCATCAGCATACAGTAGTCACTTTGCCACTTCCATCATTTAATATGCAAAGTTCATACAGTGCTAGCACCTTCATTTTATTCTGCAGTAACCAAGGACAATCTTGTTCTACTCTTTATTGAAATGAACCCACATCCCTGTCACAATCAGGTCACATATCTTGATTAAATGAGGTTATAGCATGCAACCAAGGAATTTCAGGGGTTTTATTTGGTTTTTTTTTAAGTTTCCTTTGCCAACAAATGATGGAAGCGATATACCATTTAAGAAGTTAAATCCAAAGGTAAGGAACTGTTTAGAGAAGAAGAATATGTTGGCAATAGATAGCTTCCCATGAGTTATGCTAATAATATTCTGATAGAAATTAATTTACCAGCAGAGTCTACTACATTTTACGAATTAAATGTACACATCCATGCCCCGACACTTCTAATAACAACAATGTGCCACTAAAGATCAGGGCATGCCATCCCTCTCAGTTGTCTGGGGATAACCAATTTCTTCCATGCTGTTCGAGGTCTCCCTCCTCTTCATATATTTTTTTAATTCATATATTTTATATATTTATGCTATTTTTTATACAGTTTTAGGGATGAACCTTCTAAGGTCTGAAATATGAATATATAGGGAGTATGTATCATTTTTAGATTTTCAGTGCTGCCTCACAAAGAAAGAGCCAGCATTTCCTATTTTTCTAATTAAGCAATGATACATGAAAGAGTGTGGTATCTCATGGGATATCACCATGCCTTGGGTGTGTTGTGAGGCATGAGGCCACAGGCTATTCAATACACTACTATTAAGTGCCTCCTTCCCCATGCAACCCCCTCCCCCCGGATAGGTAACCTTACCCCACAGTAGCTTACTCCCTTTCCAACATGCTGGATGACTTCTTCACTCTGCCTGACATCACTGGCCTACTCATACTGTAACTAAAAACATTTCCTTTGCCTAGGTTCCTGCTCCCGCTGCCGCTATGATTTTCCCCCACACACTCTCTGGTTTCCTGTTAGTACCATTCACTTTCTCATTCTTTTTGTCTTATTACTGATACTGGGGAGCATTAAGTTAAATGCATGTCCTCCTCTCCCTCCCTAGACCTGATCATACACAAAGAACCTAACAATAGCCCACACAAATACAAGAAGCCTCATGGCAAACAAGGACAGTCTGGGGGCCTCGGTGGGCTCCTACTGACCTGATATTCTAGGTCTATCAGACAACTGGTTCAAATCCTTTATACCTGACCCCCTCTCATATTCCTGGGTATAATTTCACCCATGTGGACAGGGTCTCCCCCAAGAGGGGTGGTGATGCTCTCATCTATTTTGGGGCCCATCTAAACATCTCTTGCCATTTTACTATGGGTGGCCCCCTTTTGCCTGACACCCCGATGGCGAAACACAGAAAATGACCACTACAGCGGCAGTCGCTGTAATGGTCCATTTCCGTGTTTCACTTTCCCCAGCCCCCTCCCCGGACCAACTCCAACCTGGAGTTGAGAATCCTAAAGTCCAGGGGGGTGGGGGGCACAGCCCCCCCACAGAAAATACTGGGGGCTTGGGCGGCACAATACCTGCATCGGTGTTGTGCCATCGTGTGAGCGGGTGTTCGACAGATTTACTGTCAACCAAACTTGGTACTTCCTTTTACTACATCCCTCCCTCCCACCCCTTATGAACTCCTCCACATGGTGCTCATGCATGGACAGCAAAGAAGCTACACCTAGTGTGCATTTATAACCCCTCCCCAATAATAGTCTGTCAGGCCTTACTACTTCATAGACTATCTGACCCTGCTCTACAGCTCCAAGGAGATCATAGCTTTTGGTGATTTAAATCTTGACTGGCTGGATACCAAGTGTATATCTCTTGAGACTGTCATAAATAACTTCTCTCAGCTCATTATTACCACTACCAGGCTCTTGGATGGGACAGGAGCCATGCAGTGGATGTCCTGTACCTGGACTTTAGTAAGACATTTGACTTGGTGCTGCATGGGAGGTTAGGATGCAAGTTAGAAGACACAGGGGCAGGTGCAAAGCTGGTGAGATGGGTAGGGAACTGGCTTCAGTGAAGGCAAGAGCAGTTGGTGGTGGGTGGGGAGCTCTTATCCCCAAGGGTAGTGATCAGCAGTGTTCCACAGAGCTCGGTGTTGGGATCAGTGTTGTTTGGAATATTCATTGCAGACATATCATTGGGCATCGAGAGCAAAACCAGTCTGTTTGCTGATGACACCAAGATGGGAGCAGTAGTGGATGACCTAGGGGGAATGGCAGGTGTTGCAGGATGATCTGGCAAAGCTGGAAACCTGGTTGGACACCTGGCAACTGGGGTTCAATGCCAAACAGTGCAAGGTGCTGCATTTTGGGGTGAAAAACCCGAAGAGGAGTTACCAGCTGGGGGGAGTGCAGCTAGCCGAGACAGAGGTGGAGAAGGATCCGGGGTGCTCATTATGGGGTCAATGAACAACTCGGCTCAATGTAGGAAGGCAGTTGCAAAGGCCAACTAAATGTTGGGTTGCAGTGCAAGTGGTATATCCTCGAGGAGGGGGGGAGAGGTGATTCTACCACTGTTATAGATCATTAGTTACACCGCACCTGGAGTACTGTGTGCAGTACTGGTGCCCGTATCTGAAGAGGGACATTAAGTTACTGGAGGGGTTGCAGTGCAGAGTGACAAAGATTATCCAGGGGCTGGGGGACTTACCATATGAGAAGAGGCTGAGGGAGTTGAACATGTACTCGCTGGAGGAGAGGAGGGGCAGGGGGGATATGATTGAAACCTTCAAGTACATGAAAGGAATAAATAAGACAGGTACAGAGGGGCTGATCAAAGTGAAGGAGGGGAGGGACACCTGGGGCCATGATATGAGACTGCAGGGAGGGAGGTTCAGGAGGGAGATGAGGAGACACCTTTGTATGGAGAGGGTGGTAGCTGGGTGGACTGCATTACCAGTGGAAGTGGTATCCAGTAGAACAGTGGGCTGCATCAAAGGGGCTGGGACAGGGCAAGGGGAAAGTCAAGGGAGGGGAGGGTGGGAGGGAGGGCAGCTGCAGAATAAGGGTGCTAGCTGCTTATTCGAGCAGACTTGATAGACCACTAGGCCTTTATCAGCCAACAAATTCTGTATGTTCTAAACAATTCCTTCTTAACTGGTTCCTTGTTAACAGGAGTGATAAGATAACCCTGGCAGGCACCCTACTGGAAGTCATCTCAGATCCCTCTCCCACGTGTGGATTACTCTCCCTGGCAGTCCCACCCTCCATAGCCCCATCCCAGATTCTTCTGCTTTTGGGATTTCTTGAAATGAAACACATTGGATTTCTAGCATGACCAGAAGTGACTGGTCTTGCCTTAACCCCTTGTCCTGCATAAACTGCACTCTAATCCAGTCCCTTGCCATCCTAACCAAATACAGCAAAAACATGCCACTGCCTCCAAGCGTAGACTATGGGTCTCCACCACAACGTGACTCTCCAGTGACCTTCTTTCCCAAATGAAAAAATTAGACAATTTCTGCTATTGATATCCTCACCCCTGACAAGTCCTTGGACCCGGATGGGTACACCCCTAACTTTTATAAAAAATGTTAAACTCAGCTTCCCCTGTACTTCTAGATATGTTTAATTTATCTGGCTTTGACTGAAGCACTTATTAAAACCTGGGAAAGACTCTCAACAGGTTTCTAATTATAGACCCATCTCACTTATAAAGGTGGATCTGAAGATTTTGGCCAAGGTTTTGGCTAATCGGTTAAGCCGAGTATGGGGTTCCTTGATTTGTAGGGAGAAGGCTGGCTTCATGCCCAGGAGGTTGTCAGCAGATCACCTGCAAAAACGTTACCATCTTTTCTCCATGTCTAGGGAGTCCCTCACACCTGCTGTGTTGGTCTCCCTGGATGCAGAGAAAGCATTCGACAGGGTCTCGTGGGATTACCTATTTAATGTTCTACCCAAATATTGTATCCCTTTGGACTTTATCGAGTGGATCAGGAAGCTTTACACCCATCCTTCAGCTCGGGTTCTGTGTAACAGGGTTTTGTCAGAGCGGTTTTATTTGCAACAGGGTACTATACAGGGTTCCCCCTTTCACCTCTTTTATTTAATCTTTCTTTGGACCCATTAATAAGGAAAATTAATAACTCTCCAAGAGTTACGGGGTGTCTTCATCGGCCCTACACAATATAAGTTATCCGCATATACAGATTATGTCTTACTGCACATTATTCACCCCAAAACCTCCTTGCCTGCTGCATTGGATATTATCCAGTGTTTCAGTAGTTTTTCTAATTATAAACTAAATCTAACTAAAACAGAGGATATAGTTACTGGGAGGCAGGCAAGGCTTATATGAGGGGGGTGATCACTGGTTTCATAGCTAGACTAAAGAAAGAGAGAAGGCAAAAGCAAGAGGAGCTAAAGAAAAAAGCAGGGACCTGGAATGGAAAGCGATTCAAACAGGGGATGTGGGAGTACTCCGGGAGCTACAGGTGGCTAGGGAGGCCTTGAATATATGCCTAACAGAGGAGGCTAAAGCCACCTTATGAAGGGGGGTAAAATGACCAAAAGGATAGTGAAGATTAGGAATAGAGAGGGGAAACTTGGTACATGAAGATGCACAAATTAGGAGGTGTTTTAGAGATTATTATAAAAAATTGTACCAAGCAGAATGTAAAGGATCAGAGCACCTAATAGAAACATTCCTGGAGGGGTTAACTATTCCCACTCTAAATGATGACCACAGAATGGCACTTGGGACTGAGATCACAGTGGAAGAGGTGGCCAAAGCCATCAGGACCCTTTGGAGGGGAAAGGCAGCAGGCCCTGACAGATTTGGTGCGGAATATTATAAGCAATTACGTGGGGAGTTGGCTGAGCCACTCCGGGATTTGATGGAGGAAGCGTGGGGGAAGAGAGGACTACCTAGAACATGCTGTGAGGCTAATATCTGTGTCCTTCCCAAGCCAGACAAGGACCTAGCAGAGTGTTCCTCATATAGACCCATCTCCCTTCTAAATTATGACTATAAGATCATGACAAAAGTCTTGGCCCTTAGGTTGGAAAAGATGCTCCCCCTCATAGTTCATCCCAATCAGACGTGTTTTGTTCAGGGAAGATTAACCTATTATAATAGAAAGACACTACTAAACGTAGTATGTTGGGGAAGTCGGCATCCTGGACAGGCCTGTATACTGTCCATGGATGCCGAGAAGGCATTTGATAGGACCGAGTGGACATACATGATGAATGTTATGAAACCATCTGATTTGGGAGATGGATGTATACAACTGGTGTGGGCCTTCTATCAGATGCCTTCAGAAAGGGTTTACTAGGTTTTCTGGAAAAAAGAAGGCAGAGGCCCATCGAAATTTTCCACCACATTCATGTGTGCTAATTGATATAATTTTGATTAGTTGTTAACCAGATATCTAGTCCCTTTTTAAATGTATTAAAGTTATTATCATTTACTAATACCTGGGGTAAGGTATTCCATAGTTTTGTGGTGTGCAATGAGAAAAAAGTTTGCCTGAGATTTGTCTTTGACTTCTTAATCTTTATTTGTTTATTATAAAGCCTGGGAATGATGCGGTTTGAGGAATAATAAAGACTGCACTGTTTCATTAGTTCCGGAGATTTAAGCGGTTTGCAGAGGAACAGAATGTCCCCTCTACGCCTTCTATGTTGAAGGGAGTTTAGACCTGTTGCTTTTAACCTGTTTTGATAGGTTTTGGAAGAAAGTCTTGGGATCATTTTTGTAGCACGTCTCTGGATCTGTTCCAGTCTTGCTATGTCACCCTTAAAGTGTGGGCTCCGAAATGGGGACCCATAGTCAATATATGGTCTAATATAGGCCTTGTATAGTGGGATGAGACATTGTTCAGTTTTGGTGATGAATGTGCGTCTTATTTGTCTAAGCAAACTATTTGTCATATTGGCCACTTTGATACAGTGGTCGGTAGATGAAAGCTTGTTATTAACCAATATACCTAGGTACCTCTCGCTACACAATGATTTAAGCGGAGTTTTATGTATGTAATAGATATTTTGGGGATTTTTTGTTCCGAGGTGCAAAACTACACATTTGTCTACATTAAATTCCATATTGTTCAGCTGGGCCCAATGTTCTACGGAGTTGAGGTCTGAAATAAGGGTTTCTAGGTTTTGTGGAGTATCCACTTCTCCTCCTAGCTTTGAATCATCAGCGAATTTTGAAAGCCAGTTTTGCGAGCCAACTTGCATATCACAATTGTAAATGTTGAATAATGTTGGCCCAGAACAGAGCCCTGGGGCACCCCACTACTGACTAAGCCCTGGTTTGATAATGTATCATTAATGTTGACCCTTTGTGGCCTGTTTGTAAGCCGTTCATTAATCCAGATTGTGTTGGTAAATGGCCTCCCATCTGAGGAGTTCTGGCTTGGTAGGGGCACCAGGCAGGGGTGCCCTCTCTCCCCCTTTACTAGTTGCTATCGCAATAGAGCCACTGGCTAGTAAGATAAGAAATGACCCACTGATATTGGGCATAACTGGGGGATGGGCACTCAATACACCATCACCTTGTACACAGATGATATCTTGCTTTTCTTAACACAGCCTGAACAGTTCATAGCTGCCCTCCTACGAAGTGTGAATCACTTCACCAAATTTTTGGGGTACAAATTGATTCTACATAAGTTGGAGTTAATGTATTTGAGCAGAGGAACTGGGGAGGGTGGCCATGTGGGGTTTTAAACTGGTAGATAGGGCATTCACATATTTAGGTATTAAGATGGGGAAAGAGTTAGGTAGCTTATACGAGTTAAACTATTCACCTCTGTTTGAGACAATCCTGAAAGAACTCAGTAGAGGGAGGGCATTACCAGTCTCATGGATGGGTAAAATTAATATTTTCAAAATGTCATGCCCGGAATCCTTTATACTATGCAAATGGTAAACTGCTGTCCCACGAATAAAGACATTAAAGGGGTTGAAAAGGGCTTCATAGACTTCATTTGGCAGGGCAAAAAGTTAAGAATTAGTCTGAAAAGACTTAAAGCTTCAGGGGAAAATGGAGGCATGAACTTCCCAGACATTAAGGGGTACTTTCTAGCCACACAGCATAGGTACATAGACAATTGGGTTAATAGAAAAGTGGGGCAGCCACTTGGCTAGACATGGAAAAGGGAGGGTGTCCAGGAAGGGTTTCGGCCTATTTAGGAAAGGGAGAGGTCCAAGCATACAGGCACCTAGAAGACCCCAACCCACTGAGTGTGTCAGTCCTCAAGGCTTGTGGGACTATTAAGAAGTGGAAGGGAGCTGCCCAGGTGAGCACCACTCTGGTTCCAGTGTTGGGCAACCCTGACTTCCTCCCAGGGCTTAGAGATGATGGGTTCTGGATGTGGCAGGAGCAGGGGTGTGATGCATGGGGAACCTCCTCACCTAAATGAGTATGCATACATTTCAGGACATCCAACTGGGGCTGGGTATACCTGCCTCACAAACTGTTTAGATTTTTTCAAGTCAGACTACTGCTGTAAGCTAAATAGACTCCCATTAGCAGAATCCCTCCCGGCCGATGTTGAAAAGGAAATTTTAGGGGCTAGAACAAATACGAAATCGTTGATGGGTTGGGCAGCAAAGCTAGATAGAATTTTTTTCCAGGGAGATATCCATAAGGTTAAACAATGGTGGGAAAGAGATCTCAGCATAGTAATAATGGATTCCAATTGGGAACTAGTATTGACCTCACTTATGGGCCTCCTCCTTTGTAACAAATTTAAGGAAATGCAATATTAAATTCTTACACTGCCTATACTACCCGCCTAGTGTAGTTCACAAATTCTACCCAGGCGTGTCCCCGAACTGTGAAAAATGCAGAGAGGACCGGGGTACCTTCCTCCACTATGACTGGGACTGGGACTGCCCAAAGCTGAAGTTGTACTGGAAAGGAATAGCATGTGAGTGCTCCAGAATGAAGGGCTGTCCAAAACAGATTTTCCCAAGGTCACTACTGCTATGTATGGAGGAACTGGGGGATGGTGAGTGGTGCCGTTACCCCAGGAGGTTGAGAATTTCATTGGTGGTTGCTCGACGGGGATACAGAACCTCTGACTTACCAACTCTGTCCCGACAGTTGACCACTGGAAGGGTCTGGATCTCAAAATATTAGCAGTGGACAGGTTAACATATGTGCTAAAGGGAAGGGAGGAAAGATTTATGAGTGACTGGAACAAATTCTTGAATGCTCTCACCACTGGACAGGCACTGCTATTGCGAGAAGGGGGGACAGCATAGATGATATCAGAATCTTTGAGGATTGGGGGAGTATGGGTTACGCAGGATGGGCACTGATCTGAGGAAAAGAGTCAAGGGCATTGAGAGCCTACACACCTCAAATCGGTAACAATGAATTTATGTTTCAAGCAAAACACACTTCACAGTTTAAGTCATGTGGTATTAGTGCACTTTGTGTTTGTCGTCCTTTGTTCTTTAAGGACACTACCTTTTATCATGTTATTTCTCTCTGTTTATGCTGTCTTATGCATAAGATAACCAGAGTATTAACTATGCACAGAAGTGATACAGTATGGAATTGCACATCCCTGTTAAGTTTTCTGGTGCTATACTGTGTGCAGTAATGTATGAGTATGTAAACTGACAATTATGATTCTTGACAGAAAAAAAAAAAAATTTTCTTTTTTAACATATATGCAACTTATCAGAAAAATCTTCAATAAAGATATAATACAAAAAAATAACTAAGGTTATGCCACTGAACACAGTTACTCCCCGAGTGAGTGTGGAGCACCTGGGGTTGTTATTGGTTAAGGACACACTCAAATATCTGGGAATTTATCTCAGTTTTTCCCCTTCTAAATTGAAGTTATATAATCAGGACTCTGTAGTTGACCGTGTTAAGTGTGACTTAAATCACTGGAAACTCCTGCCTCTGTCACTTTGGGAACATCTCAATATAATTAAAATGAATGTCCTCCCCCGTATTCTCTACCCCTTGCTCATGACTACCCAGGTGTTACCCAAAAGTTGGTTTGTCATGGTACATAGAATACTTGCTAATTACCTATGGAAGGACACACCTCACAGGAAAGCCCTGCCTAAGTAGACGGTCCCTAAGAACAGTGACGGTCTGAGGGTCCCTAATTTCTTTTTGTACTATTTAGCCGTTCATAGCTCCAGATACCTTTTCTGGTGTAGGTCATCATTAGAGGATTCGTCTGCAGAGTATACCCCTCAATGGCTTGACACTGAGAGATATCAGTGTCAACAGTTAGGATTGGACCCCTGTACTGTACTTTACTTTATGTTTCTAGGAAAAAGCTTTCAAAAACCGTGTTGAATACCCCAATCGACACCTGGAGCTATGTGATAACGGCAATTGCAGAATAGTGATCACTGTTAGGGTGAATGCACATAGCCGAAAAAAATGTTGGCGATGTAGTCCCTGGCACACAGCAAAAGGTTGCTGGGGACATACAATTCTAATGTTAATATGGGGAGCTGTGCCCCCGCACCCCCCTACTGAAGGATTCTCAACTCCAGGGGGGTGTATGTCGGGGGGGGCAAAAGACAAAAAAAAATATATATATTTCTGGCTGGGTGCAACAAAAGATACCTGTTCCCAGCCCCGAACCTGGCACCCTATGCAGCACAACCTTGGACCCACCCACCACACCACAGGAGCAGCTTGGCAGCTCTGCCACAGCACCACCCTCATAGTCCCTCCTCCTCCCTCCCTCCTGTCCGCCCCTCGCTGTGCGTGTTCACCCCCCCACTTGAATACATGTAGCAACAGGATGTTGCTATATTTGCGCACTCCTCCATCCAGTCACCCTCCCTCCCTGGTTGATGCAATGCGAGGTGCCACAATTGAGTTGCTGTTTTGGTAGGTGCCCAATCACGGTCACCAATCTCACAGGACACCTCGACGCCTCACTACGGGTGCATACCCAATTATGCTGTTTACTTAACTGGACAACATTAGAGACGTCTCCCAACCACTGACTTGAAATCCTAACTTTAATATTGCTGGCCACCTCCTTACTATGTTGTTTTGGCCATACACTACTGTTACTAAAATAGAAACATTTTCTCTGTGGCCCAAAATAGGTATGAGATACTGGCTTCAGGTTGCTTTAAATTCCTCCAAATTATCCATCTGCTTAGTCATCATGTTGGTGCTACGGTATGGTCTGATGCCTTCAGGTTGCAGATCCTTCCCCTGGCCTCCAGAGTGGCGGCCCCTCATGTAATCTCTTTTTTGTACAATAAATATTATGATATTCTCCTTTTCCAAGATCCTGCTCTGATTTATTATTGGGACCGGGCACTCCCCCCTTCTTCAGGGACTTATAACTGGCCCAGACTGTGGAAGAGTACCTACAAATACTTAAAATGGGATAGGTATAGAATTCTGCAGTTTAACCTTTATCATAACTTATACTACACACCAGTCAAACTGCACAAAATAGGTAAGCTTCCTACTCCCATCTGTACTAGATGCGGTAAGAAGGTGGGTTCATTGCTGTACATTCCCTGGACATGTGAGAAGGTGGCCCCTCTGTGGGATTATTGGGTCTGGAATCGGCATTCCACCTTGAAATCTGCTTATTGGGGGCTTATGATGGTGTCTTAATTGGCAACCAGTGGTACCACATTGTTTTACTCTCCACTTGCACTAAAAAAGTTATTCTAAAACCTTACCATTCCCCACTATATAGAATGGTATAGAGAAATTTTGTTCATCCTGCAAGCGGAACGGATTATTGCCAGTTTACTAGATTGCTTAGACAAATACAAGAAAGTCTGGGAGCCCTTATATATTTTATTAACTTTATGAGGTTTGTTCACCTCTCAGATGGGTTTTCTCTTCAAGTACTCCATCTCCAGGGTATGGTTCCCACAGTTTGGGCCTGCAATCCTCCCATCTGCATATATTTCTATTCTTGGATTGAGCAGCATAAAGGGTTCTATACTTATGTTAACTCCGGCTGGGATTTTGCCTGCTCTCCTGTCTTGTGGTTAATTGTATTCCTTCGGAACTGGGCAGGGTGGGGGTGGGTTTTATGGGGGATGGGGTAGGTTGGGGTAGGTAGTTGGGTGTATGGTATAGATATGGTCAGTGTTACATGTGTTGTGTTTTTTTTTGCCTTTTTATCTTTTTCATGTTCAGTTTCTGTTACAGAGTTGTTGTTTTGTAGTGGATGTATTTCACAATTGAAAAGTCAATAAGGTATACTTAATTTGAAAAAAAAAGAAGAGAGAAACTGTGGATCAGTTTTAGACAGACTGTTCGGATTGGGTGGAATATTGTAGATGGCAAAATATCTGTTAATCAGGAGTGAGATTAAGTCAGAGTGCCTATTGTAAAAACAACAGTCAGCCACATTCTGGGCCATTTTAAAAGGCTTCCTTGGCACAAAATCAAATTGCCCCTTGTCTGATATGCTCATTGATGGAATAAACTGCAATGACCACACCAGAATTGCTGATGCCCTTAATGCCAAATTCTCTAACCTCACAGCCTACACAGCAAGTCTTGGCATTGGCCCAGGGTCCTTAGTCTTGGCTGCTACCTCCCCAACCAACCCTGGCCCCTCCCTCCTTTCTACCTCTTGTCAATGAGAGTGGCCGCAGCCAAGAAGCTCCTCCTCTCCATGACAGAGAAGCTGAGGTGTGCAGCTCTGTGATTACATACTTCGAGTCCGTACCTTGATAGCCTGTCTCCTTTTGCACTTCGATAGATGACCCTTCCAGCCTCTCAAGTTAAAATCAATAATATAAAGACTTAAAGCTATATTTTAAATTTTGGTTAACGATGACAACAAAAAAATCCCATGAAACTTGTGAATGTGCCAAACCCAAATAAATTAACTGCAAAGTCAGTAAAACAGCTAGAGATGCAGACCAGGCTTAAAACTTAACTAAACATTATAAGCCAATAGCAACAGACAGTCTGGCAGGTCAACCCATGAATCTGGATTTTTCATCTGCCAATAGGTTGAATCTTGTCCCAGAATCATCTGGCTCAGCCTTTTCAATGCTTAAACTTCCTCCAGCTTCTATTTTTTTTGAAGTGTCTTACAGTGAAACCAGCTTCTTTACCAGACAAAAAACATTCTTACCCAGAATTTCCTATGGGAAATAAAGCCAACTCTAGCCAGAGTCAACCGAAGGGGACAATAAGATCATCGAGAAGTTCTTCAACGCCAAAAAAACTGGAATGCTCATCGAGTGAAATGGGCAAGAACCCCATGACAGAGCCTCAACTAAGTTAATTTCCTGTTTAGTGATTCAGCAGTAGAAGGCAGATCCAGTATCTCTACTGATTGAGCTGGACAAGCAAGTATGCCATCTTCTTCTATTCTAGTAACAATACAAAAAGAATTTGAGGGCAAGCTAAATAAATTCTCCTGTATAAATTCAGAGCTGCTGATTAAGTTAAATGAAAAGTAACCCTTTAACTCTGTGATAGCACAAGAGTTACCATTATCTATACCGATCACATAAGGAATGCTTTCGGAGGGTAATCAACTGCTACCACAAAGGGCTGAGAAACCTCAGGACAAGAATGAAAATGTTCCAGCACCAACTAGTGGCAATGAAGTTCTGCAGCTGGTGTTAAACAATCCTACTACTTCAGTAGCCGAGGCTAACACAAATTATGGTGGGCTGCTTAAACATCAAAGTTCTTCCCAAGCGATTATTCAGCAGGTTGAACAAAAAACTAGGGGTGTACCAAATTACCCTACAATCAATGTCTCTGATAATGGATACAAATCAGACAAGCATGGCATTTAACTCTCCTGTTAATGTTGTATTTATTTTAAACAGTAATGGCTCCTGCAAGTAAATCATGGCATTGTCTGCGTAAAGTATTAGATGTGTATCCTTAATTATTGTTGAAACAGAATCAAAGAAAATGGAAAATAAAATTGGCCCTAATACGGAGCCCTATGGGACTCCACATTTAACCATAGCCTTCTCCGAGATGCAACCCCCCATATCTAACCATCTGAAATCTTGCCATTAAATAATTTTCAAACCAGCCTAATGCTGAAGATCCTAACCCAAGCTCTTTCAATTTTCCTACCAAAAGTGCACGATCAACCAAGTTGAATGCCTTGGTCAAGTCCATGAACGTGGCTCCAGTCAGGCACCCCCTCTTCATGCGCTCGTGAACTCGACAAAGGCAGTCTCAGTTCCCCTCCCCTTTCTAAAACCATGTTGATTTTGTGAAATTAAATCATATGTATCTAGGTAATCCATTAGCTGACCGGGCACTAGTTTTTCTTGAATCTTAGACAGGGCTAATAATATTGAGGTAGGTCTATAGTTGGAAAACTCTTGGATAGGCCCTGATTTGTCTATAGGTGTTACAAATTAATATTTCCATATATCAGGCACCTCACCCTAAGAAAAAGACAAATTAAAAATGAAACCAACAGGATAAGCTATTTCTGCGGCTGCAGTTCCTAATAGTTTTGGTGCCAAACCGTCTTTATTTGGAGTTTCTGTTTTAGCTAATCCATCAATAGACATTTCTATTTCTGACAGTGTAAATTCCATTATATTATAATCCACTTTATTTACATTTACTGTCAATACAGTATTTTTGTAACTCTAGTTTGGAGACCAACAGATCACTCTGAAATACACCATTAAAATGCTTAAGAATAATCTTTGGTAGTCTACTTTATTGCCACACCAACTGATGTTTATCAGTCCACTGGGAACTAATAATTTTTTTCTCTGTGTATTTTGAGGACAGAAGCATAAAGCTCACATTTCTTGTCCCCTTGAAAATAAAGGGCATATACTGTTTATTAAAGATCTCTTGTTTCACTAGTCTTTTATATTCCCACTCTTCCTTATATCTAGCCATAATGAGAATAAATGAGTCTGCCATAAAACAGCAGCAGATGGACCGTTGTCTGGACCTCTACCCCCAGCTACCTGATGGACAGGTAAGGGGAAGGTCCTTTCCACCTAGAGGTGAGTGCTGGCCGGGAAGCCACATGTGCAGGGGAGGGACCACTAAGGTCACCCACAGGGCAGGGGCTTTGTGCTGGGAGGATGAGACTGAGGGGCTAAAAAGAGAGCCAGGCCTGGGCCCCCCCCCCCTTCCCCTTTCAGCCACAAAATCACCCATTTGCCTGCCCTTGTAAAAGCAGGGTTTTTGGGCCAGGTTAGGCAGGGAACCCCTTGTCTCTACTGGGAGATTGCGGTTAGGGGTTGGGGGGGAAATTTCCCAGTTTTCCCCCCCAAAACATTTGTTGTTTTTTCTGGGTTTTTCACCTCCCCAAAGGGACTTAAAACTTAACAAGATTGACGGAGATACTACTGTCGCAGTCGTTGTAAGGGTGGTGGCTTGGGCCTTTCACAAGATGATAGTACAAGGGGAAAAAGGGAACAGAGTTGCATTCTTCTAAAAGGCTCCCTTCCCTCCCTTGGCACAAGGCACAGGTTATGTGACCCAGTGCCTGGTTTGAGGGGTTGTGGCCAACCTTGTTGGGCATGCTCGCAGTTACGGTGTCACCAGATGGAGATGGCACTAGATACCTGACCAGGTGACGACCCTCCTCACTAAGGGGTTTGAGGTTCAACCCTTTCCCATACATCCTTCCCCCAGTCTGCTCGGTTCTTCAGTGAAGAGAAGCAGAGGCCTTGAGGTGCACTTTGTGAGATTCACAAGCTGTGCATGCCATTCCAAAATTATGTAATACTGATAAATAAACACATATGAACATACAAACATATGAATGTGCCAGCAGAAACAGACCACCTAGTCTATCTAAGTCTGCTTAAGTGTGCAGCTACCACCCCTAGTTTGCAGCTGCCCCCCCTTGTCATCCCACTGCCACCCCCACCTCCCCCACCCTCACTCTCCCTGTTCCCTGTCCCATGCCCTTTTAAAGCTGTTCACAGATTTACATGATACCACTCATTCTGGTAGTGTATTCCATTTTGCTACTACCCCCTCTGTGAAATAGTGTCTCCTCATTTCCCTCCTAAATATTCCCCCCTCTATTCTTAGCCCATGCCCCCTGGTGTCCCTCCCCTTCTTAGCTTAAAGACCCCATCTGTCCCATCTGTATTGATCCCCCTCAGATACTTGAATGTCTCTATCATGTCCCCCCTGTCCCTTCTATCCTCCAGGGTGTACATATTCATGTCTCCCAGCCTGCTGTCATAGTCTCTCCCCTCCATTCCACATATCATCTTTGTTGCCCTCCTCTGCACCCCCCTTCCATAGCCTGATATCACACTTTAGGTATGGCCTCCAAAATTGCACACAATACTCTAAGTGCGTCCTTACCAGTGACCTATAGAGGGGCAAGATCACCTCTTTCTGCTTCGACGAAAACCCCCTCGCAATGCACCCCAGCATTTTGTTTACTTTTGCAGCTGCTCTCCTGCACTGGGCAGTGTTGTTCATGGTCCCTATTATCATTACCCCTAGATCCTTCTCCTCCTCAGTGATCCCCAGCTTAACCCCCCCCCCCAGCAGCCAGTAGTCTCTCCTTGGGTTCTTCGTCCCAAAGTGCATAACCTTACACTTCTTTGCATTGAACCCCAGCTGCCACCTCTCTGACCACTCCTCTAGCTTGCTTAGGTCCCCCTGCAGCTGCTCCCATCCCACCCCTCCCCTCCATCCACCACTGCTCTGATTTTGGTGTCATCAGTGAACAGACTTACCTTGCTCACCACCCCGTGTGCAATGTCTGATATGAAGAGCCCAAATAATACTGGCCACAGCACAGAGCCCTGTGGCTGTGACCATTTCTTTCACATTTTTGCAGTAGTGTCTGTTTATTTCTTTATTTATTTAGTTATTTACTGGGTAAGTACACTAGACAAAGACTTTGCCTATTTTCAGGCACAATACAGGAGTTACATACAGAGGAAACATCAATTTCAGGATACAAATACGTTTTAAGATTTTGTGCGAGGATTACAGTACATTACAAGTATTAGAGTGAGGATTAGTAAAACTAGATCAGGATTAGCAAATCAGCTATATTAATCATTTCAGCAGTGCAAGACCTCAGAAATGATTAATCAAACCATAGAGATTATGTAGCAGTTACTATAGGACATGCCTGACAAATGTAAAGTGCTTAAGATTTTGGGGGAGACATGCTAAGAGGGTGCAGGGTTCGGATTACATGTACAACTGTCAGAGCCCAAGAGGGATGCAAGAAGCACATTTTTAAAGGACTGGTGTGAATTTGAGTACAACACAGATGCTGGCAGGGAGTTCCAAAGTTTAGGGGCAGCCACAGAGAAAGATCGTTCACCCTTGTTTGTACTGCATTTTGGGATGTTAAGAAGAGACTTTTCAGTAGACCTCAGTGGGTAGGCCTGGGTTGTTTGATTTAACATGCAGGCCAGGGTCTCTGGTGTACTGGTTCTAATGATATTGTCTATCATACAGTCTGCAGTGTATATACGAATGGAGGCTGGAGAGAGCCAGCCCAGACTTGAATATAATATACAGCGATGTGTGCGTTTGGGTACCGACAGAGGAAAATGTCAGACATTATTGTACTCAGACATTATTGTAGTATATGTCCCGTTCTTGCAGGGCCCCTTTTTTGGCATCCAGGTATGTCATTAGACCATATGTTAGGCTAGGCCTAAGGAACCCCTGTGCTATGGCCAGTTTAGCTACAGCATTAAGAGAAGACCTGATTTTATAGGCCAGTCCCAGTTTCGTATTTATGGCTTTGCATGTATTGGCTATGTGCTGATTAAAGTCAAGTGAGGGGTCAAGTGTTATTCCTAGATACTTGAAGGAGTCATCCACTTCCAGTGGGGAGTCTTCTGGGCCTGGAATTGTCATAGAGCTGTTTCACTGGATTTGATCCTGTGTGCCAATCCAAATAGAACTGCCACTGTTTTTTTGGCATGCAGTAGTAGCTTATTACATGTTAGTCAAGAGAGTAGACAATCAAAATCCATTTTTAGTGTAGAATTGATGATGATTATGTCCTTGGCACTGGTGTACAGTACCATGTCATTGGCATACAGAATAGTGGAGGAGGAACCAAGCATCTTTGACATCCTGTTTACAAATAGAGAGAAAGCAGTGGAACAAGAATGGATCCTTGAGGAACCCCGATGTTGGTGGACGAGAAATCAGATTTGCATTTATCTATTTGCACAAACTGCCTTCATCCAGAGAGGTAGCTTTGAAGCCAGGAAGTAGAGTCTAGGAAGAAACTGAGTGTGGGCAGTTTTGATAGTAGCAAGTGGTGGTCCACCAAGTCAAACGCATTTGTTAAGTCAACAAAACCTGCACCTGTACATAAGCCCTTGTCCATGACCATTTTTACATTGTTTGTAAAGTTGCTGAGTGCTGTGATTGTACTGTGATCCTTCCTGAATCCATGTTGAGCTGGAGAAAGTAGGTTGTTCCATTGTTTGTACTCCATAACCTGAGTGGCCACAACTTTTTCCAGTAGCTTGTTTAGAACTGACAGTATAGCAATTAGTTGGTAATTGCTCATGTCCTTGGTATCCCCTTTTTAATGTATTGGCACAACTCTTGCAGTTTTCCAGAATGACAGTACTGTCTTTGTGCAGACTGAGAGAATGCAGAACCTGGTGACTGGTGCAGCAAGGGCTGGGGCTGCAATCTTAAGGAACCTGGGTATAAGCATATTAGATCCAGCTGATCCATATGCCGAGATTGTTCTCATTGGCTACAGTACTTCTGCCGTTGTTACCTCTCTTAGGCTGAGAGCTGTGGAGGCAGGTTGCATGTCATCGGGTGGTGGGTCTGGGGTCTGGCAAGTAAGCCTCTTGTATTTTGAGAGGTCGGAAAAGTGAGAGTTTAGTGCATTTGCTATTGTATTAATATTATTACAGTTTGCTCCTTCTAGGTTCATATCTGCTATCATGCAGGGAAGTAGGGGCCTATCAGACAATCACCAGTTTAACTTTTTATCTGCTAATCTAATTTAGCTTCTTGTTTTCATTCTTTCTTATTTTTCCAGTTTGTATACAAAATAATGTGCCTTCTAATTACAAGTTTAAATGTGTCCCATAAATTGGTGATGTGTTAGTGACTATAAAAAATTATGTCATAAATCTCTAATGGCATCTGATTTGTTTTCCACAAATTAGTGTGTTTAAGAAGCTCATTATCAAAAACACCATGTATAGCCTAACAGCACAGCAGTACCGCTACCGCTTGTGACACCGGTGACCCGGGTTCAGGAAAAAGCCTGGGTCATTGGAGGGCCAGCCGGGGGGAGGAGGACTGAGCACCCAAGGGGCCGCTCTCCTCCTCCAGGGAGGGTGGATTGAACCATGGGAGGCAGTGCAGCTGGGCTGCATGTAGTGGTAGGGGAGGACGTCAGCTAAGGTCTGGAGCGGTGGCATATCTCAGTGAGCACCTGCCTTCTTGGACCTCATACTCATACTATGCCATCATCCTCAGGAGTTAGGAGGATTGAAAATGGAAAGCCCTGCACCTGCTTCTGGTGATGGGCCCCAGCACCTCAGCCTTCAGACCAAGCACTGGGAGGGCGCAGTATGGATTGCCCGACACGCTACAATGAGTTGGAGAGGTAGGACCTGGGATCTCCCTCCTCCCCGACTGGGGAGTAAACCGAGGCTAGACAGCGGAAGATTCCTTGCAGTTTCTCCAGAAGCCTGGCAGAGCCACTAAAGACACCATGGGAGTACTGGAAGGAGAGGAGTGGGTTGCGGTGAGGAAGGTGGCATAAACTATGCATAAAAGAAACCCCACCATGTATAATCTATTTTCATTTAAGAAAAAGGTATTGTAACAGAAAAACCTCAGTCATGGCATGGTCTGATATTAAAATTGGATAAACTCTAGTAAAGTCTACAAAACTCACAGTCTCCTTTGTGATTAAAAAGTAATCAATCCTAGAAAAAGATTTTGTACTTATCCTTGAGGAAAAGTATACTTCTTTATTCCAAGGTACTTGCTCTTCTATACATCCACCAGGCTATGCTCCTGAAGAAATTGAGAAAAGGTAATGGATGTTCCATAATCCCCTCTTAAAGGGGTAATGTTTTTATGGTCCCTGGATCATGTGAAACATTAATGTCTCCCCTTACTAACATCCTATTGGTAGTAAAAAAAATGGACCTTGTTTAATTTTGGCTAAAACTCACTGGGCTCAATTCTCAATGCTCCCAGCATGGTGCAAGGGGCTTGCACCACAAAGAATGGTGCAAAGTACCCCTTGAGCTAAAAGATGTGCCAGGAGTGATTCTCGATAGCAGTCTGCATCAACCACAGGCTGCTGCCCCAAACGGGGCTTCCACCACCCGTGCACCCAAAAATGGGCTGCAGCATCGTGCTAGGGGGTTTGCGGCAGACACAGGCTGCTATATCTCCTAATGCAGGATTCTCAGAACTCTCCCAGAGGGAGAAATTCTAAGTACCCTTAGTCCAGCCAGGTCTGGTCTAAGAGTATGTAGAAAATTCTCCTCTGGGAGAGCTGACCTGTTTGCAGCAATGTGCCACAGTCGCCCCCTTCCCAGACCTGATGTCACACATATTCATATTTAATAAAAAAAAAATCCTAGTGGTCTAGTGGCCCCCCCTTCCTGATCCTCGACGTTGACCATTATAATATTATCACATAGATCTCCCTCCCCTGGTGGTCAAGTGGACTCCCCAATCCCCAGTGTCACCCGTTACAATATTAGCAAATACATACCCCTTCCCTGGTGGTCTAGTGGCTTTCCACCCCATCATGTAGAGCCACCACCCCACTCCTCCCATCCCAAAAAACAGAGCCAGCAACCAGCAGAGCCCGCCTCTCACCTCCATGGCCAGCTGCTGACTAAACTATCACGCAGTTTACTATATAGTGTATGCATGATGGCTGGCCATGGAGGTGAGAGGAGGGCTGTGCTGGTCACCGGCTCTGTTTCAGGATGGGGGGTAGCAGGGTGGTGGCACTACCTGCTGGAGTGGGGGCCACTAGACCACCGGGTATTTGATAATACATAACGGTGGCATCAGGACTGAGGAAGGGGAGACTACTATGCCACCAGGGAAGGGGCTGTATTTAATAATATTATAAGATTCTGGGATGGGGCCACTAGACCACCAGGGAAGGGGAATGTATTTGATAATATTATAACAATCAGGGATCGGGGAGTTTAGACCACCAGGGAAGGGGGATGTATTTGATATTATTATAACAATCAGAGATTGGGGAAGGGGCTGCTAGACCACCAGGGATGGGACTTGCCTTATTTTATCAGGGGATCGAGGATAGGGAGACCACTAGTCTTTGCTACACGGAGCCTACAGCAAACTCCTCCCATGCACTTTGTTTTTGTTGCATGGGAAAGGTTGCGGCAAGTGTGGGGACTTAGGCACTGGGACCCCTCCTGTACCAGAATCTGGTGCAGGGTCCCTGGTGCACCAGGCTTCTGTGCAACTTGCTGTTTGCCGAAGCTTGCTGCAATCTATGGCCTCTCTGAGTATCAAGCCAACTATATTTTTCAAAAGGACAATATACTGATGCAGTTAGCATCACATATATAGAATTTCTTTAAACAAAATAATACTACCCTAATAATCTGAGAATTTCTGTATGGGTTTGAAGTCTATCATTGTCCTAAATAAAACAACTACCCTGTTAATCCTGTTGGTCATTATGGAAACAAATACCTGGCTCAGCCAGATCCTTTGATGTTTGAAAGACTCTGCTTCCATCACATGAGTCTTTTATACATAAAGAACATACACTCTGTATTTATTGACATAGAATAAAATTATTTTTCTTTTCATGGGGGAGTTTATCCCATTTATATTCCATGTAGCAAAGTTTATGGTGATATACCAATTATGTGCTGCCTTCACATTGTACTATACTGTTTAAAAAATAAAATACTATTCTACACACACACCCTTTGGTTACCTCCACAACTTCACTAGATCCTATAACAGCCAAAAACAACCAAAGCCCAAGTATGTAGCAAATAAAAAATAGACCTTAAATCACTGAACTATATTATATGGTAAGCCAAGGCAATTTTATTTATATTGCACCCAATCCCAAAGGCTCTGGGTGCCTCTCGATAGATGCACCAAAGATCTCCTCGTTAGGTGCATTCGTTTCAAAATTGCTAGGTATCCCTCAATGTACACTGGAGAAAAAACAAATAATAAAAAAAAAATAATTAGTCAGTTATACTCAGAATCAGAATCAGAATCTGGAGAAATGTATCATTGCTGTGTGTTGACAACTTGAGGCAATCTCAGACTTAAGTCCATCTCCTCCTCTGCCAAAGAATCAAAAATCAGAGTCCAGTCCATTTAAAAGCATCTTCATTCTTGCTGGAAAAAATTATGGAGGCCCTGTAATTATGTTCCCAAATTTTGTTTTCTGATAGAATCAAACTTCTGTCTTTCTGCAAGAATCTCTGATGGAAAGTCATAATATCTGTAACCTGGTGTGTTATTCTCTTCTTTTTGTAAAGCCTTGACATTAGTTTGTCTTTATCCTGCTTTTAAGAAATATAAAGATAACAGCAATGGGGATGAGGGTCCAGTTTGGGGCTGACCTGTGGTACCTGTCAGCCTCCACATTTACCTGGACTGCTTCCACATTCATGGATATTAAAAAATATATTTTAAACAGTATTCAAAAATAGCATTTCTTGGTCCAAATTTCCAGAATTCCAAAAGTACAGATATTTTTCCATCTAGCACTCTGCTCAAATTTGGAGTATAGAATTTTCCCTTTAATTAAGTTATTTTGTTAGCAGTGTTATAAACAGTACTTCTCTGGCCAAGAGGGTAAGCATATCTTCCACAATGGAGTGTCTATTCTCAGATTTATTCTGGATTTTAATTCAGCAGTATCAGTCTCCACATTTGCTAAGGTATTTTGAATTTCATTGTTTTTTTTTTCTTCTCTGATGTTGTCCACAGTTTTAAGATGAGTATTCATGCTCATCGTTTCTTTTAATAGGCTATTGGCCCAGCTGGGAATATTTTCTGAGTCTGATACAGTTTCTTTTTTCAGAATGTTTGCTCTTCATTTTCAACATGAACTGTTTTCTACAGCTTCTTCCTGAATGGCATGGAAGTTGCTAAGCTCAGACATGGTTTTCTTCAAAGTGAGAATCTGTGTATCTTCTACATTCAAATTTCCAACAGGTTGTGAACAATTCATCTATATTACTGCATTCATATGTAAAGTATTGATATTTTGTTGTCTGGATTTCAAATTTATTTATTAGTTTATTTTTATTTATTTTGAAAAGTTTCACCAGGAAAGGCTTGCTGAGCTACAATAGCTCATTTACAGATGCATCCTGGGGGAAATGGGTCTGTCTCTTGCTGCATAACTATAATTTTTTTGTACTTGGTTTTATTACCTTCAGGGCTGTTGCCAATATGAGCATATGGCAAGAGTTTCTGAACCAAGTGACTGCCATAGTTAACTTTTTTGTCTAGCACCAGACCAAATCACATAAGCCCCAAAACAAGGCATTTATCCTCAGAGACCTTTTGCTCTAGAAAGACTGAGATATATTTGGGCATTGAAGCAGTTTTATGAGATATGTAAGTTATTAAAAGACTTGTACCTTCAGTCCTGAATCTACAACAGAATTCCATGGCTCATGGTGTTCTCAGTATTCAGGAAATTCTAAGTTCCTTGTGCAGATATTCTGCCAGCAGCTTGGTCAGCTTGGGTGTCCAGTCAGTTTTTAATTTTCCAGAACTAAGGGATGCTGCTAAGGAGAAACTGTGTGTGCCACCCTGATGGCCCAGCAGCAACATGACATAATGACATGCAGGTGACAAAGTTTGAAAGTGAACTCAGGAAGTTGCATTGGGAGGTAGGCCAGATTACAGTAACTGTTGCACACCAGTGTGCTGTGGTTGTGGAGGGCTGGCATCAAGCACCAGTTCCACAATGACTATCCTTGTAGGTCAAGGGAGCTTTCTCCCTCTGTAGGATGTATGCTGCATGCAGCCAAGGTCACATAGAAGGCTCAGCACATGCCAGTGGAGAAGGAAGGAAGGAAAAACCCATAAACCATCTTCATGATGGATTGAGGTCATGGGAATCCTCAAGGTCTCCACCACCAGGAAACCTGCCATTGGATTCTAGTCTGCATATGGACTACATTGGAAGGGGAGAGACTACACCCCATTGCCCCTGCAATGGAAGAAAAAACATGGGGGAAGTCAGACCCTGGGCAGTAGAAATGATGCGATGACAGGGACTCCAGATCTGCTCAGGGTGTATACTAGGAACAGTACGTAGTAAACAATTAGTGAGTAAGTGGGAAATGGATATTTTTTCTTCTTTCTCCAGCTTCTTTTACATTGCATAAGCACTGTGGCAAAAGAGTACTCAAAGTGCAACTTTGTCTGTTTACAGGACATTTTAAAAGAAATTTAAGAATGTAATGTAAACTTGTTTAAACATAAGTAAGGTTAAATTCAAGGCAGAAACTTTGAGTATGGTATGTGCACTCATGTTAATGAAACTATTAAGAATGTAATTTTTTGGTTGAAAAACAACAACTAAAATATATTTTTCTATAAAAAAACAGATTCAAATATGAAAAAAAAAAACATGATCAAGTTCAAGTACACAGCAAAACATAGGGGATATTAAAATAAAGAAGTTTTTTGGAAAAACAGAAATTGGAGTCAAGTGACCATACTTTTTCTGTAGGAATGTCACATCCCTTATGGACAAGCACAAACTGAGAAAAAATCTCTATGGAAAAAAGAAAACACCTTTAATGGTTTATTTTGATCTACATACTTTCTGTGTAGATTGTTGCACTATTGTATTAGCTAGATCAGACTAAGTGCTGGAACAAGATGTAGTTTCACCACATGGTTTCAATGATATTCCCTGTGCCACTTTAGTGTCTAGTATTTCAGTTTCCTCTTTTTCTAGTGCTTAAATATTTTTATTTCATTTGCCATGGTGAATTATGAAAAATATATGATATTGATTCTTTATTTTTCAGTTTATAACCCAAAATATTGTATTGTGTCTAATTAAGAATGTACAGTATGCATCAAAGTGTGAACATTAACTTTTGGCCATAGGCCAACTTTTAAGGGAATGAGCATGAAAACAAAAGGTTGGGTGTGTAAATAATTATTTATGAGGGGTACTTCCCTGTAACTTTATTGTATCTTTAAGACCTATGGTAGAATACCAATAATTGATCTTCAGTCGGGGTCTGTTAAAGAATATGCATTATCAAACAGTTCAGTGTGATCAATTAGTCATTCCAATTGTAAAGTCTTTCTAAAGGTCTTCATTCAGTTATTTCTATCAGATTCTCCCACCTCAATCCAGTTCCATTTAGTTAATATTAAACTCTTGGTGGCAATACTTGCCAATGCACAAATCCTCTTTTCTTTCATATCCATATGAGAAATATTGAAGTCAATCAAAATAAAAAAATTAGGCATGAATGGTATTTTCTTTTTAAAAATTCCTTCAAGTTCCACATGTGTTATTCACCACCACTTGTTTATTTTTTGGCATGACCATAAGAAGGAAAAAAGGTCACCTTTCTGATTACATATATGCCAGCATTGTTTTTTAATGTCAGTAATAAAGTTTAAAAAATGATGCAGAGGAAGGCATGGTCTAGCCAGTATTTTGCACCAGATACTTTTATTTATTTACTGCATAAGCAAGTAATTTGTTAGCATTTATCCTTATCTGTAACCATTTACTTTCATATATATATTTATTAATGTCTTTAGCCCATTTTCCTTTGGTAACTCAAATTTTTTGATTTGACTTTTGCCTAATAAAATCCAGTATTATCAAATAAAATTTAGCTATTAAACTTCTTGTATTGTTCAAACTACTATTTGTATAGATAACTGTATCCCTAGGACTAAATGCCTTCAATTTAATAACTTTTTGTATCACCATAAATTTAATTCACAAAATGGGATATAAGTACCAATAATCAGCTTTTTCCTGAAAAAAAATTCTACTTTCCAAATATTTCAAAAGTAATAAATTCCCAATTCTGTATTAAGCCTAACCAATTAACAAGTCCTTCCTTATTCAAAATCCCATTCCCTTGTTTTATTTTATTTATTTATTTACTTATTTAGTAAGATCTTGGATTACAACACCTTAGAGCTGAAAGCTCTTTTACAAAGGTTCCATGTCTAAGCAAAACATACAATAGTGACAAGATGGAACATAAAAATGGCAGGATACATACAGAGCTAAAAGTATTACAGTCAGTTTAAGAGTGACACTTCAATTATAGAATTTAATACATGTAAGTAAGCTATGAGCAGCCAGGGGGCTTTGTCGGGGTTAGGGAGGGTGCAGGGGGGAGCATGAGGGCATGGAGGGGGGAGGGAGAGGTAAGTAGGGGATAGGGTGTGGGTGAAGGTGGTGGGGAAGGGGCAACGCCAAAGGCAAGTAGAGTGTAAGTGCTGAAAGTTACTAGCGACTAGTGGGAGGTTGTACTATGGAGTGCAGTCATAGCCACTAAGAGCAGTGAGGTGTTGGCAAAACTTATGCTTAAATGGAACAATTTTTGGTTTGACAAGGATGTCCCAGGGGAGACCATTTAGTCTTTCAGAGCACAGTAGGTGAAGGTCCTTTGTCCCTGGAACATACACCGGAATGGGACCTGGTATGACTGCCTGGACATGTCCTGAGTGTTGTGGGTATTTGACATTGGGGTGAGGAGGTGCTGGAGACCTGGGGGGTTAGACCTAAACAGTTCTTGGGGCTAGTAGACAGGTCTGGTATTTTACCCTGCCTTATTACTATTTCCTTTCCTGCATTATGCCCAATTACCCAATATAATGGTTTAATATAAAATGTTTGTTCTTGACTTTATGAATCCAAAATTGACATGCATTAGCAACACTCAGGATTACAGAATTCATTTCAGTTGATAGAAATGTCATAGGCTATGGTATGACATCTTGAATGTATAAATCTTTGGGTACTTTGTGGGGGCAAATATTGAGGTAAAGAAGAATGCATAACATTATATCAATATTGTAGTTTTTTGTTTGACCATGCAAATGTAATTTTTACTTATTTTCTAGATAGTAATAAAAATGAATCTGTGTACCCCACACCTCCCTGGAACCTTGGTATAGTTAATTTGCACCAGGCTTTTCATTGGGTGTGGGTGAAGGTGGTGCAGAGGGGGGGGCAACACCAAAGGCAAGTAGAGTGTAAGTGCTGATAGTTACTAGCAACTAGTGGGATGTTGTACTATGGAGTGCAGTCATTGGGAGAGGGGGGACATGATAGAAACATTTAAGTACCTTAGTGGAATCAACAAAGTCCAAGAGGGTAGCATCGTTCAGAAAAAGAGATGTGCAAGAACAAGGGGACACAATTTGAAGATAGAGGGCAGGACAGCTTAGGGGCAATGTGAGGAAGTATTTTTTCACAGAGAGGGTGGTGGACGCATGGAACAGCCTTCCTGAGGAGGTTGTGGGGTCTAAAACTGTGGTAGAATTCAAGAATGCATGGGACAGACATAAGGCAATTTTTGTGGGGTGTAGGAAGAAATAGGCTGTTGGTTAAATAGGATCTGCAGCTTATCCTCTAGGTAAGGAAATGGGCAGACTAGGTGGGCCAAGCAGTCCTTATCTGCCATCAAAGTCTATGTTTCTATGTTTCTATATCCCTTGCCACAAAAATTTAACAACGCTTTCAAAGAGAACAATTTTAAAGGGATCACTCCCACAAATCCTGGAATAAGTATAAAATATGTGGCATTACTGCCATTTTTAACACTTCTGTCCTGCCCCATAGAGAGAATGACAGATTCTCTCAATGTTCCAAACGTCTCTCCACTTTAATTTATGTTTCATTAGCATTTATTTCAATTATTTCTGTAAATTTGTTCATAAGAAAAATCCCTAACTATTTAATTTTATGTACAATTGCAACTGGGGTGAGTGTCAAAATAGTTCTCTCACAAATAGGAGTAATGGGCAATATCAAAGATTTTGTTTTATTTAATTCAAATTTGGCTAACTTAGAGTGTGCAACTATTTCTCTCAAGAAGGCTGCCCAGAATGTCTGTGGCTTCATCAAGAGTAACATCATATCGTCAGCAAATGTTTAATTTGAAGGATCTATCTCCAAAAGAATACCTTTATTGTTGTTGTGATGCCAAATGTAGTTTAACAATGGTCCAAGTCATAAAAATTAAGTGGGACAGCCTTGTCAGACTCCATTGGGTACTAAAGAAGGTTCAGAAACATCAAAGTAATTTCTTAATCTGGCATATGGGAATTGTACAGCCTGTGTATTAAAGACATCATAATCAGTGGAAAAAAAACCTTTTTTAAGACATTCAGACATGAAATCCAAGGAAAGCAAATCAAAGCCTTTGACTGCATCCAAAGCCTCAACTACTTTTTTTGTATTAACCTGTACTTGGTGTTCTATGGTTCATAATGAGATGACCACCTGGACAACCTCCAAGCCCTCAGATATTGAATGACCCTTAATAAAACCCTTCTGATCTGGATTTCTGTACAAAGAGATTTGTTCCTGAATACCGTTGACTATTAATTTTGTAATAATTTTTAAGTCCAAATTCAAAATTCAAATAGAGCAATAAATGTCTTTTTTAATATTTTATCGCTAGTTTTCTTTTAATAATAACATTTTAATGAGTCTAACATGGATACTGGGATGTTGTTTGAGGACATCAACTCATCAATCAAGAGTTTGAACTATGGCAGTAATTGGGTCTAAAACACAAGAAAAAATTCAGTGGTCAAACCATCCAGGCCCTGTGTGGAACCCCTTTTTAGCTCCTGTATTGTGGTGGAAATTTAAAAATGTGTAAAGTTTTCTCCTTTAATGTTCATTTATTGGCTCTACAGCATTATTCAGATAATCTATCATCTCTTCCTATTGGCACTCATTATTTCTGTTATATATTCCTTTAAAATGGTTAATAAATTATTCTATTAGTTTGTCTGTATGCACCTCCCAACCTTTTTCTAACAAAACTGAGGTGATAGTATTTATTTAATTTTGTATTTTACAGAATAAGAAAGAAGTTTCCCCATAGTGTCCCCATAAAAATATATCTTTTTTTTTAATTCTATACAAGTGTTTTTTTCAGGTAAGGTAAATAAAAGTTCATGATTTTTATGTATGTGGTCTTGTAATTCTTTATTAACCTTATGATCAGGCATCTCCATTGCTAGTTTATTTTCCAGTCCTTTTACTTCTCTACCAGTATCAACTGAGTCTCTTTTTGTTTCCTGATATTTTTATTTCAAAAGTAGTAATAGTTCTGCTTAATGCAGCTTTAAACACAACCCATTTAATAGTCATAGTAAGTTGGACAGAACTGTTTAAATCACATTATTCATCTATTGTTTTCTTTATAAGTTTAATGAATACTACAGCATGGAGTAATGTATTGTCAAATCTCCATAAGGGAGCTATTCATGGTGAGTATTAAACATGCAGATACCATGCCATGATCTGAGACCAAAAAAGCATTGTTAACCGGATCATAGATTTTCAAACATAGGATTTTATTTACTAGTATAAAATCTAAACATCTTTAAATATCTGGATCTATGGGGCATTCTCTTTTTAACGGGAATGTATCTCTCCAAATATCAATAAGCAGGTGTTCTTGCCCAATTATTTAATGCAAAGGCAGTCTAAAAATCTTCATTACTGAGTTAAAAATGTTATCTATAGTGAGGATTTGTAATGCATTCCAGTCCCCACAAAGAACTATATCACTACAATTCAAAGAAATAATTTCCACTCCTATACTATCCAGAAGAGCATTATATTGTATAAAAGGGCTGTAGAGGGATCATATCACCATTTCTACTCCATGTGGTTCACCTTTAGAATTAATCTGCCCTTCTGGTCCCTAATTTGTTTTATTAGTTTAATGTACCCTTACTACTATTTTTGAACCTGCAGAAAAGTCTAAGTGTTCCAGCCAAGATTTTTTCAACTTATTGAGTTTCTTGCAAACAAAGTGTTTTTAATTTCATGTTTTGTTTTTTGTCATACAGTAGAATTTTATTTCTCTTGCCTGGATTATTTAGCCCATTGACATCCAATGCAGCAATGGTTAAATCAAGACACATCTTATTATCCCCTATTTAAAATACTCAATCAAAACAAATACACCCTCACTTGTTCATTTTTCCCTTATTATTCAAACGTGAGTTCCCTTCACCACTTATGACTTTAAAGCAGCAGTACTTTATACTGTAGCAGTGAAAATTCTGACCTATACATTTTTATTCTGTTGTAGATTGCTTCTTGTCTCCTGACTTGCATGATACAATTTTCCCCATTGGAGTCTGCTTTACCACTCTTTTTTACACTTTAAATTATAAAAGGAGTAATAACATGGCTCTGACCATGTTTTCATCAGTTCCACCACTTCAGAGTGCCGGCGGTAGTGCGCCTGGTCATTATGGTGCCAAGTGGTAATTTCACTGTCCTCTCCTTTTGAGGTGGGTTGTGCCCCCACCTCCCTTTCTAATTATTCTAACTCCGGGGGGGGAAGACCTCAGGGAAGGGTGGTGAATCCAGAAATCATCACCATAATGACCCAGCACTGTAATGCCAGTGCCCTAATGTCTTGTTGGGGGGGTTCATCAGTTATTTTCTGTTGGTTTTGAACAATCATTATTTAAGATCACTTTTCTTGTGACTATAATTAACTACTGTAGCATGCATCAGACACTGCTCCTTCACCTTATGGGACACCAAGTGCCCAATTTTCAAAGGTTGACACAGGGCTTGAGTCAAGCCTTGCATCAACCACAGTGTTTGCCGCAACCTGCACCCGATTTTAGTACCTCCAATGCAGTTGTGACATTTATACAATTTATGGCGGCTTCAGCTGTAGCATTGGAGCAAGCACCATAAAAAGGGTCTCCAACTGGTGCACAGTTATACCAGTGAGGAGCTGGTCTAACTTGTGGGTGTTGGCACATAGGACTGAAAATCAGGATTTGCATTGGGGGAATGCTACAAGCCCCATGTGCTGTTTGTTCAGTGCACCAGGGGCTTGTGGCAACCACATTCCCTTTGAAAATTGGGCCCCAGGTGTACAAAAACAGCTGACAAAACTGATGAAAACCTGGTTTGAGTCATATATAAAATTGTGCTCCTTTTATGATTTCAAAGGTGAAAAAAGTGCTAAAATAGACTCAAAAATAAGAAAAAAGGCTATCATACAAGTCAGGAGATAAAGGTCAATCTAAAATAGAGTAAAAAAGTACAGGTCAACATGAGGCAGGAAGGGCTAAGTATCCTGCTGAAAGATCTCGACTTCCCCCGACCAAATTGTTCTTTATTTATTTAATTCATATGATGTGAACATTTTGGATAAGGTGTATGGTTTCCTGTCTTCTGTACATCTATAATTATAATGTAGTAATTTTCGAGATATGAAATGATATCATATGTGTAAAAGTAAATCAAGAACTAGCCAGACCCAGAGCTAGATTACTATGTGTATAGTTTTATGAACAATATTAATGTATTTAGGGTCTGAAAATGTTTGAAATGCACTACCAGTCAATAAGGACTCAAGAATTGTATAATCTGCTCATGGAATGTATTTATGTATTGTAATTTTTTACTGTTTTTTATTTTATTTTTTATCACACTTTTGTAAAGGTTTGTAGCTGAACGAATAACTAAACATTGATATAGGTCAAAATTTTCACCACAGTCATGCACTGCTGCTTTGAGAAAAAGAAAAGGAAAAAAAAAGCTCAAAACTTTATAACCTACAATGGCAGTATCCACACCTCCTGGGATACCAGATGTTGTTTGTCTTTTGGATCCACGCTACTGCACCATGAGCCTCCCTCCCCACTACAGACTCTATCCTATGATGTCTATCATGTATATGTTTTTTTAAATACTATTTTATCTCCTGTAACTGCCCGACTGGCCCCATTCTGATATGCCCCCCAGCCCCATCACCTGGCATCTCTAGGACTTATCCATTCTTAGTGCCATTCATTCCCTCCCTAGACAGCCCAGTCACAGGTGTGGGGCTGCTGGGCACCAGGCCTTCATTCTGTCATGCCCAGAGGGTTCTCCTATGTTTTTTCTCCCTTGGGCCTGCAGTGCATACAATGATGCATTGTATGAGCTCCACCTTTGCCAAGACATCCCCTGGTGTTAGGCGGGTGGAACACTTTCCCTGAAGTCCTGCTGCATAGCCACCCAAAGCCTCTAAGTGGCAGCTGCCTAGCAGGATGCCCTTACACCACTCCATGAGGGAGAAGAGCTGTTCTCAGGACACTCAATCCTCCCTCCCCAGACTGGACCTTGAGCGATCTGTGTCTGTTCCTGAACACAGGCTGCCGGCATGGCAAGAGGTGAGGTGCTTAGTGCCTCAGCTCTCCATACCACTGGGCTGGCTCAATTATTTGCATATGTTTAATTACTAACAGAATAATAATTGAAAGACATTGCTGCCATACATTCTAACATTGTTAAGGATATATGCATATTTCATGGAATATCACTTGCTAGCATTTCTCTAACTAGTAAATCAAAGTTCTTAATCTTAATATGGGGGGGAGGTAGTAACAACATGGGGGGAGGTAGTAACAAAAACAAAAAAGGAAAGGGACCTGGGGGGTAATCATATCAGATGACCTTAAGGTTAGCAAGCAATGTGAGAAGGCAGTAGGGAGGGCTGGGGTTATACTGGGATGCATAGGGAGAGGCATCAGCAGCAGAAAACAGGAAGTTGTTACCCCTCTGTACAGACAGTTGGTGAGACCCCATCTGGAGTATTGCATCCAGTTCTGGAGACCCCATCTCTGCAAGGACATAGACAGGATAGAGGCAGTCCAGAGGAGGGCAACTAAAATGGTGCAGGGTCTGCAAGAGAAGCTGTACGAGGAGAGACTAAAGGAGCTTAATATGTGTACCCTTGAGGAAAGAAGGGAGAGGGGGGACATGATAGAAACTTTTAAGTACCTCAGTAGAATCAACAAAGTCCAAGAGGGTAGCATCTTTTAGAAAAAGAGATGTGCAAGAACAAGGGGACACAATTTAAAGATGGGGGGGCGGTTCCGGGGCAATATGAGGAAGTATTATTTCACAGAGAGGGTAGTGAATGCATGGAACAACCTTCCTGAGGAGGTTGTGGGGTCTAAAACTGTGGGAGAATTCAAGAATGCATGGGACAGACATAAGGCAATTCTTGGGGGGTAGGAAGAAATAGGCTGTTGGTTAACTAGGATCTGCGGCCTATCCTGTAGGTAGGGAAATGGGCAGACTAGATGGGCCAAGCGGTCCTTATCTGCTGTCAAAGTCTATGTTTCTATGTTTCTATATAATAAGAACAACAGCAGAATTAAGCAGCAGTACAATCTAGTTCTGGAAAAAACATTATATCTCTTGGAAGATCTCTAGCATAGTAGTTGTAACAAATGTAACACCCAGGATATTGTTTTTAATTCTTTTTATCTCACTAGTTATGTTGTCTGTAAACTATTTCTAGTGTGTGTGTGTGGGGGGGGTATATGAAGAGAATTGAAAACTGCCTCAGATTGCAGTTCCATGCCTGGGGGAACTCAGCTGTGAGTGTGGCCTTTGGTATAAAAAGTTCTTTGTACTCACAGTACAAACAAATGAGGGTGTGGGAAGCAGAAGTCTTCAGATCTAAAAGGCTTCTGTTTTGGGTTAAACTTCAAAGGGCTGCTTCCCTTTCATAACAAGAAGACATAGTTTTGAGTGTAAATTGGGCAAATGCAGAGGTGACAAAACCCCACTGGATGAGCCAGCTGGGAAAACAAAAGGGCAAACATTTCAATCCAGAAAACCAAGTTGTAAATAACGAATCCAGTTTGGGCCTGTTCTCAAAAAAGGTGGTCCTCAGAGATCAAAGAAATATGCCATGCTGTGATGTCAGAGAGGCATGTATGATGATGCGGGCATAGTAGGCCAGCCAACCAAAGGCATTTTGGCTCTTAGAGCTTCAGTTATGTTTTGAAACTTTGAACTAGCAACAACACGAGTTCAGGTCTGATGTGACTCACCAAGTTCCCACTTGGAGGTAAGCTTCTTCTGCTCTACTTTGAATTTAGACAGCCTTGAGTTAGATTTTTCTGTGTGTCCACTATCTTATGAAATACATTTTTTCTCTATAGAAATACTGTACCCCCATAGTCTTTAGTGTGTATTATCCTGTAATATATACATATGAAGTATTAAATGTTATTTTCAAATACTTTATGCTTTCTGTGACTGAGTCATTTCAAGCATAGATAACCAGGGATAAATCTGCAAGTCTGTGATCCATTTCTGAAGAGGTGGGCTACAGTTACCATAACTCATACAACGTGCTCTCAGCTGTAACAGAAGGGGTGGGTTGTTTGCCCTTTGGTAAGGAGCACTGTACTGTGTGTGAGCAGTGGCTCTGGTGGAATTCGGACCTAGAGATACCTTGAGTGAGGTTGCGGCTGAGTGGCGGTGGCATACCAAGGTAACCCTTCAATGCATCTGAAGGGTTGTGAAACTGAATAGTTGCACACTGAGTTCTGGGAAAGAACCAGTCTGTGACAGTAGTTCTTAAGCCCTTTTCACCTTGTTCTGCAGAGGTACTGTATACAGAAATTGCTTCTCACTGATAAATAAGCAAAGTTTTAGTTCTTAAGTCTTTTTCAACTTGCTCTGCAGAGGTATGCAGAAATTGCTTACCATTGGTAAAGAAGCAAAGTTTTACCTGCATCAAAATGGATGGCTTAGAACTCTTTTGCCAAAGCAGCCTCTTTAAATTGTCATAATTTATTCTTTCTGTAACAACTTCAAATGGTAAGTCTTGATAAATTACAATGGTGGCTCCTTTGAATGCCAAATATTTCTTTTGATGCACACCATTCATTAATCTGTTATTGTCCTTGGACCTCTATTGCTTTACAGTAATGGGCCTGGGTGGAAATCCTTCCTCTGTCAAGACTTTAGGGCCCCCTTGACCCTATCAATCTCAATATTCACCTCTTGCAAAAGGCAATCGAAACATTTTGCTCATACTCTTTCATAACTGTTGATTGTTTTACCAGACTTCTGCTACTCTTACAAATCTCAGTTTTTTTCTTTGGGCACTTAGTTCCATGTCAGTTAATTGTTATGAACTTCTATCATAGCATTTTTATGACAAGTTAATTATCTATCTCAAATAATAGCCTTACCCTCTTCTATCTCTCTACCCTCCCTCCTCTCTTTCCTCTCTCATGTATCAATCCAGTTGCTCCTCCCTGTGGCCCCTTCCTGATTTAATGACTCTTCCTACCCTGTCCTGTTCCTGATGTACAGCCTGTGAGTGCCTGGTACCTCACACTCCTGATGTAATCAGTTGTATTGTATTAATTATGCCTATAACGTTACTGTGTATTACTGTACATTGATGTGCCTTATTGTATTATTATATTACTGTACTTTCTACTTGTTATTATGTACATATCCCTTCCCCCAAAGACACATCTAGAAATGAGCTTTATGGTTCAGTATGTCTTTCCTGGTAAATCTCTTTTAAATAAATAAAATGGGTAGTAACAATGGTCTTTTTTCCCCAAGTCAATGGTAACTCACTATAGCCTGTAAGGATCAGTTGCTTCACATTTTCAGTAATAGTTACCTCTTTTTTTATGGAACTAGGGTGATCACCTTGAAAAACATTCTCATCCCAAAATTTTCAAAAGCTAAGGTGATTTTTATTTTCTTGTAGCATGGAGCTCAAAGAGAAACTGCAAGGGCAACATGACAAGAATTACAGGGGGCTCAGACACAGCATGCACACCCCCTCCCACTCACAATCCCATAGCAGAAGCCCTAAGTATTTTAGATTCCTCGAGGGACATCAACCAGATTTTAGCAACGTTTTTCCTGGTGTTAAAATAAGCTCAAAAAGCACTATATTCTTCTTCTTCATGTAGGCCCTGTGATTCTATTGACCATGGCATACTCTCTCATGTACCATCCAGTTGCTTTAATATCTCCTGCAGCCAGCACCTGAACAACAGGGCTTGTGTGCCAGGACTCTTCCCTGCAACTTTTTAACTTCTAACTTTTGACTGTTGCTGCTATTGCTGAGCTCCCAGTTACTGGAGCCCTGAATTAGTGTCAGCCGTAACGAGAAGAAGATCAGTGCTCACGTCAGCAGAGAAGGAGGGGCAGGACACTTACAAGGCTCGCGCTGCTACTGTGCTTACAGGCATGCTGCTTCAATATCTCCTGCAGTCAGCACCCGAACAACGGGACTTGTGTGCCAGGGCTCTTCCATGCAACTTTTTAACTTCTAACTTTTGACTGTTGCTGCTATTGCTGAGATCCCGGTTACTGGAACCCTGAATTAGTGTCAGCTGTAATGAGGAGAAGATCAGTACTCACATCAGCAGAGGAGGAGGGACAGGACACTTAAAAGGCTCGTGCTGCTACTGCATGAGCATGGTAGTGCGCGCGTGAGTGGCACGAGCGCCACTCGTCAGAGAAATACTAACTGGGACAATTGGCTTAAACTGTAAGTGTTCGTAATATCTAATTAAAGCGCATCTGTGTGTTTTGCACTGTGAGTTTGATTTTATAAGAAAACTCATTTTCAAAGTTGTGCCTTTAGGTATAGTATAAATCAGGTATTTGGCAAACTGAAAATGGTGATTTTTAAATGTATTGTTGTTTTGCTCTACTATAGTGTTTTACAAATGTGTGCATCTCATAATACTTACATGGGGTTCTCTTTAAAAAGGGTCATTTTATAAGGAAATGAATCAGGAATGTTTAGTCCCTACAGGAAATATTCATATTGCATCTAGTCATTTATCTATTGCCTGTTCTAACGACTATATTAAGGTTCTCTCAGGTAGTGGGACTTTATCATCTTTTTCCCCAAAAGTGAATCTGGTAAAAAAACATCCTAGGTATGTGAAATAATACTTGTAGGTTTATTCTATGATGGGTATTAAAACTGTTTTTTTATCGTTTGGTTATTGGTTTGTGGTGATGTCCACCCAACTCCTGGTCCCCATTCACCTGTAGGGTATGATGTCCACACACCTAATCATGGAGGCCTGAATATTGTACACTTTAATGTGAGGAGTTTGGGGAAGAAGTTCGATGTAGTTAGGGACTATGTGAAGGACCATGAGCCAAGGATTATAGTTTTAACAGAGACCTGGTTACATGAGAGAGTTTCTGATTACTCAATTGGTTAAGCTAACTATCAAACATTTAGGAAGGATAGGAACAAGAAAGGAGGTAGAATTGTGATTTATGCCAAAACCAGTTTAACTGTTAAGAAAATACCATGTTCACCCTTGGACTGTAGTATTGAAGTCCTTGCTACTGAGATTTCAGTACCTTATAGGAAACCCATTTTTTAAATGAGAATTTATGAACCTCCCAAAATCGGATGTAAAGGCATTTCATGTTTTGCAGGAATTCCTGGCAATATACAAACATTCTCATTAGTTATTTTTAACTAGGGATTTCAATGTTAATTGGTTGGGAATAGACCCAAGTCATGCTTTAATTGATTTTTAGGTTGACTTGAGACTGACCCAATTAATTATGGAACATACAAGAATAAACCATCATGACCCCCAAAAATCTACAATTCTAGATCTTATGTTTACCAATTTTCCTCAACATTTTTTGACTTACAGCGAATTGGCTGAGTCATTTTCAGACCACCAACTAATTTACACTACTAGTACTAGCATTAATGCCCCCAATTTAGGATACAAGTCATGTTGGAGAAATTTTAAATGGTTTGATTATACATCATTTATGATAGATCTAGAAATTGTGAATTGGTCAAGGCGGAATTTAATCCCCACAGCATCAGATGCGTGGGATTATTTTTTAGCCGAGTTCTTGAACGTATGTGATAATCATGCACCAGGGAGAGTCAGGAAGACTAAATATGGGGGTAATATTTGGTTTAATACTGATTTACATAAAGTTAGGAAATTTAGGGATCGAAGATGGAAAATTGCTAAGAAGTCTATGAAGGAAACTGATTGGGCTTTATATAGACAAGCTCGAAATGCTTACACAACTAAAATAAGGTTAGTTAAATGGGAGCACTTCAGAACTAAACTGAATAATAGTCATAAGCAGAATCCTAGATTGTTTTTGAAGATGATCTCAGATTTAACAGGGAAAAATAAATTGTCTGATGTGAATAAAATCATGGTTGATGCTGTCGAAGTTACATCTAGGGTGGAAATGGTAGATATATTTAATACTTATTTCAGTTAGGTGGTTTCCTCTGTGCCTGACGCAGGTGTTACTCTTGACCATATAATAAATGAGAATAATGGGGGTTCCGGGAATGAGTGCCGTGGTGTATTCAGCTTCAAATTCATTTCACCTGAGGAGGTGAGAACAGAGCTGTTGGGGCTGAATACAGCCAAGGCAATTGGTTTTGATGGGATTCTTGCAAGACTATTGAGGTATGCCACCCCTTGTATAGTTGAACCCTTAGCCTTTATCTTCAATTTGTCCTGCTCTTGGAGTGAATTTCCTGAGGGATGGAAGATTGCAAGAGTAAAGCCTATTTAAGTTGGGGGATAGAGGTGAGCTGGGCAATTATAGGCACATCTCACTCCTACCACAGATTTCAAACGTTGTTGAGAGAATTATTTCTAAGCAATTGAGGGAATTCTTGGATTTGAATAAAAAGTTGTCCATTTATCAATCTGGATTCTGGCCCTTACATAGCACGTAAACTGCATTAGCTAAGGTGGTCACTGATCTGCAGCTGAGCCTGGACAGAAGAGCCATGGTTGGACCCATGTTTATAGCTATTTCTAAGGCTTTTGATGCCTTAAAACATCAGGTTCTTCTGTCCAGGCTCAGCTGGATCGGCTTGTCCACCCATGCCGTAAATTGGTTTTCCTCTTATTTAAATGAGAGAAAGCAATTTGTAGAAATTTGTCCCTTTAAGTCTTAATTAATTAATATTTCTTATGGTGTCCCTCAGGGGGTCAATATTAGGGCCCTTATTATTCAATATTTATATCAACGAGCTTAAATTTTACCTCCCTGACATAAAACACCATCTGTATGCAGATGATACTATATTGTATGCTGAGGGCAAAACCTTGGACCTAATTGAATCTAAACTTCAACTGGCTTTTGATCACATTCAGGAATTTTTCGATAGACACTGTTTGACCTTAAATCTCAAGAAAACACAGGTTATTTTGTTTAGAAATAAACAATCTAAAGAAGTGACCTCATGCTTGAATATTCAAACTGCTGGAGGTTTTCATATAAAGGAAGTAGCCCAATATAAATATTTACATTTATGGCTGGATTGCCACTTGACTTGGTCTTTCCATATAGAAAACATGCTTGTAGGACTGAATAGGAAGCTGGGTGCTCTCTATAGATTTAAACATTTTATGTCTAGAGATGTTCAAATAAACGTAGTCAACTCTTTAATAATGCCTGTACTAGATTACGGGGACATTCTTTACAATGGAGCCTCCAGCACTCTGCTGAACAAAGTGGATTTAATGTTCCATAGATTGGCATGTTTTGTTTTGGAAGTACCTTACAGAACACACAGATGCATATTATATAATAATTTAAATTGGGCAAAACCCCCGGCTCGTAGGAACTTACATCTTCTTAAATTCTTATATAAAATTCAGAAACATAAGGTTCCTACTTATATTCTTGAGATGTTTCGTATAAGAAGGATGAAAGACAACCTGAGGACAGCTCAAGGTGTACAATATTCCATTGCTAAATGTAATTTAAATGTTGGCAGGTCCTCTGTTTCTCATAGGGGAGCTGCTCTGTGGAATAAAATCCAGCTGAATTTACATGGAATTGAACAAATAATTTGACTTTCTCTCCTGAATAATTGGTGCTTAAGTTGGACTAATGATCTCTCACACTGTAGCGAATGCGATGTTTGCCGATTGCCATTTATTGTGTATTTTGATTATTATGTTTGTCTTTTTAATTTGTATTGTAGAAGTTATTTAATATGTGCAATTCTTTTTATACTGTAACTGATGATTGCTGCTATAAAACCTATGGGACTTCATTGAAAACGAGTTATGCTCGACTGAATGTTTTTCCCTTATTCTTTTGAATAAAAAAGATTTACTACTACTACTACTAATACTACTACTACTACATGGCATACTACAGTGAAGCCACTTAAGTGCACATGGGATAAGTACACATCCCAATTAACAATCTTATATCACATTTTTTTCTATATCTTACATGTTAAAAATACCTGTTAGGGAGCACAACATGTAAGACCACATTTCGGTTTAGTACACATTTTATTTTTCATTTTATAAATGTAGTCACTGTCTTTCTTGCACTGAAGTGCATATTTTCTACATTTTCAAATGCTAGTGTACCACCTTTGCACATTTCATGTATCCACCTTAAACCTTCATCAGCAGAGGAGAGGGCTGGCAGAGAGAGGAGCTGATTCTTTTGCTACCACTTCAAATGGAGAAGGAGACTCAGAGCTGCATCCAGGGAGCTGCAGTGCCACAGGCCAGTACTGATCAATCACAGAGGTAAGCAGTGGGGTGACCAGCACCTATATAAGGTGACAGCTTTTTTTGGAACTGATAACAAATGGAGATAGAAACAAATTTCCTCAAAGTGCTGAAGTTTTATTTGTCAAAACGTGCAATGTTTCTGTAAATTCAAGGCATCATCACAGTACTAGACATGACGAACCTATAACACCAAAATGGCACACATGCAGAACCCCCCCAACACACACACACTGGCTGATGTCACCATGCCTGATGTGTTTCACGCTATGTGCTTTCTCAAAGGCTCTTTCAGAAAGTGCATAGTGTGAAACATGTCAAGTGTGATGACTACAGCCAGTGGGGGGACAGTCTGCATACACACCATCTTGGTGTTACTGGTTCATCATGTCTATACTGTCCTGATGCCTTGAATTTACTGAAACATTGCACAATTTGCACAAATAAAGTTACTGCACTTTGAGGAAACCAGTTTCAATCTGCACTTCTTATCAGCTCTGCAAAAGGCTCCCACCTTATGTAGGTGCTGGTCTACCAACTGCTTACCTCCATGATTTATCTGCTACTTGCAGCCTGGCTTCCTGTTACTAGGTTCCCACAACCATTCCTGGTAGTTCTCAGTTACACAAGATTGCTGCAAAGTCCTGACTGCCTCCTGCAATCTTAGTCTCAGCTGTCTGCTTCAAGATCGGGTGGTGGTCAGGGTATTTCAGATGGAGGAGAGTCACCCCTCCTTAGGTACAACTTGGTGTTTGCCACATGGTCTACTGAGTAAAGATAATTGGGGGTGCTAAGGCTGCTTAGTATTCTTTTAAAGTGATGATCACTTTGGCTTGTTGCTACTTGCTCCCTTCTTCCCTCCTTGCTGGAAGCTGTGCTTCAGTATGCACTCTTACTAACCCTGCAGCAGCTTTAGGTACAAAGGAAGTGCTTGCTGGACCACCACAGTGCAAGGTTTTGGTGCAAACTTAGCCAAGAGACTTCTGTTTTTATTAAACTGGATATACATTGAAATTATGTTGTATTGATGAGTTGTACTCATGCTTCTAAGTTTGGTTTTTTAAACTAATGCACTGCCCAATGTACAGTATAATAAAGCCCTTACTGAATGCAATGGCTATTTACGTCATCGTCTTCTGATGAAAAACAGAACATTCAATTAAATGTAGAGCCATCTTAAGTGCATAAAATGTTGTTATCCTGAGGGTGTGCACTTATGTGGACTCTGCCGTACCTGGTACAAAAGAGGAGCTCATGAGAGAAGCTGTCTATCACTAACAGCAAGCCAGCCATCTTGGTCCCTGCATCACCACCACAATAATACTGAGTCTGGAAGAACACTTTGGACAAGATTTTTAAATCAGATCATCTGCCTCTATTTTTACAGCAGACTTCCAACTGCACTGTTACAACTTTGTAACAACCCCTTCCCAATGGTAGGGGGCTGGGTTGTTATTAGCTGTGCCATTAGATCATTGAGTGCCTTGACATCATTACTCTGACCTTAGTGGGTGGGGAGGAGACTAGGGACAGGGATATCTATCTATCTGCATGTATGTATATATATATATATATATATATATATGTGTGTGTGTGTGTGTGTGTGTGTGTGTGTGTATAAATATATATATATATATATATACACATTATAGGGGCGTGGTCGTGCCCCTATAGTTAGGATTGAGTAGGTACTTTAATGTTAAACCTCACATTTTGCACGTTAATAACTTTGCAACCGTTCAACAGATTTGCACGAAATTTGGAATGCGCAATCTAGTATGGTAGATCTCTTGACTTACTAAGTTATGTTTCATTTGGTCATACAGTTTCTGCACAGTGAAACTCCAACAAATGCACTTTTCACCAGTTTTGATGTGTTTTTTGCCTGTGGCGCTTTGACCACACCGTGTGGTCTTTTGGTCTGAAACTTGGAACATAAAAGGAGATTGAGTCAAGGAACAATCCAGCATTGGTTTGGTAAAAAAAATATTAATCTGTTCCAAAGTTATTACATTTTTTATTTTTGAGTTCTGAGCATGCTCAGTTCACTCAAAAATGTATATATATTTTGCAAAAGATAAATGGTCTCACAGTCAACGTTTTTGTCAGCTTGCGAAAGAAAAATCCTAGTCCATCAGAAAAATTATTTGTTTGAGAGCTGCCATCATGTTTTTCGTTTTCCAGTCAAACAAAACATTGTAGCTTTCTTCACGGGTGACTTTTGGGCCAAATGAGGCATGGGTTTTGTTCAGGGTGATCCCCTCTACAAAGCCATGCCTTTGGTTTGCTTCATTTCTGTCAAAAATAGGTTTTTAAAAATTCAAAATTCTTCTTTCGCGACTCACTAACAATCTTCTTTTGCGAGCTTGCAAAATACTGGTACGCAAGACGATCCTAGTCCGCGAGCTTTGTTCATGAGGGGACAACCAGAAAGCTGGAATTTCATGACCAGATGTCCCTGGGGATGACCAGATGGCCCTGGAGATGACCAGATGGCCCAGATTGGTGTGACCAGACTAGGATTTTGTTAGGTCGCGGACTAGAATTTATCTTGCGGCCGAGGATTTTGCTATCTCACGACTGAAACATTTTTAAAGGTGTAAAAATTTTAGAATTGCATAGCTCATTAACAGTTTGGTCTTTTTACTTGAAATTTACAGGGTGTTGAGGGGATGCCTCACAGGTGTGAATTATGCTGTTTAGGTGTTGGGAAATTAAGTGGTTGCATAGATATGCCATGATGAAGTTGATGTTTTCCCCATAGGATTACATTGCGGTGTCTGTCATGCCTTTCGGTGCCGTTATCTTGAAAACAAAGCGAGATACGAACCTTTTGCTACTGGTGACACAGATCACTTAGGTATTCTATGCCACTGGAACAAGATTTTAAACCATAGAGTAAGCCTGCAGTGGAATTTGTTTTGTAGATTGCACAGTTAATGAGATATTGTAAAATTTGTGTTACAAGGGTTCCTTGTCGTATAGGGCTGCTGTATAGCTCTGTGTAAGTGGGGCCTGAGCTCCCACAGATGCATATTGTTATGCAGTAATGGACAACTTGGTGTGAGCATGGGGCTTGAACATGTTTTTTACTAGTTATAGTACACTTTTTCAAAAAGTAAGGAAATTGATGGCAAAAAACTGCATTTAATGCATCAGTTAGGGTTAAGGTGACAAAAGTGAAGAAATTAAATGTTAGGGTTGAGCACCTAACCCCACCACAACCCATACACCCATCCTCCACATACTGACAGATGCCACGGTGTGCCATGGGCTCGTGAAGCCTAACTATCATCCTATTCTCATTTACTGTAGCATGTAAACCTGCTTACATGTGGAATGGGGTGAGAGTTGGGCCTGATGACACCATGACACACTCGGTATCTGTCAGTCTGAGATGTAATGACAGGCTGTGGTGGGGGTTAGTGCCCAACCCTAATGTTTCATTTCCTCATTTCCTCACTTTAACTGTAGAATTGATGCATTAAATGCATTTTTTTGCCAATAATATATATATATATATATATATATATATATATATATACAGTATATATATATATATCTAGGCTACATGATGGTCACAAGTGTGATATGGAAAATATTTTCACTCCTCTAGAGACCTCTGAATACCCACGAGTGGCGAAGCCATGAGTGAGGTTTCAGAGGTCACAGTACAGGACCGAACATATTTCCAATATCACACGAGAGCACATCATGTATCCTATTTATACAATGAGGGCCTCATTGTTGCAAAATGTACAATTTGCGCAGCTTTGTGTGGGTTTAGTGTGGGTTTGGGGTGTAATAAATGGCATTAATTTTAACTCTGCTGATGTCATCAGGATTTATTTCACTGCAGTGAAAATAATTTGTTTTATCTCACTGAAATACGTCTCACCCCCACTGTAGAAATAAATATATATATACATACATATATATATATATATATATATATATATATATATATGTATAGCACTTTAAATGGGAAACAGTCAGTCTTGGAGAATAGAGAAGGAAGATATATATATATATATATCAATATATAGATATTGATACAGTACAATCTTGATTATCCAGACTGCTTGGGAAACACAAAATTAGTTCAGATAATAGGGAGTCTGTAAAACTGGGTTTAAAATGTTCAGATCGTATTCATTTTGGAGACATGATACCAGTCCATTAGATAGGGATGTCCATCTAATGGGGGTTCATTAGATCGAGACTGCACTCTATATGTAGATATCTATGAGGTTTAAATGGAACGTAGTCAGTCTCTAGAGAGCTTAGAGTGTAGACAGGGAAGCTATCCCACCAGCAGGCATCAAAGTTGTGCTGTGGTCCATTCAGGGTGGCTGGAAGGGACCACACACAATGGGAGGGGGGTGAGATGCTAACAACAACAAAAATGGAAAGGGACCTGGGGGTAGTCATAGCAGATGACCTAAAGGTGGGCAAGCAATATGAGAAATAGTAAGGAGGGCTGGAGGGATACTGGGATGCAGAGGGAGAGGCATCATCAGTAGAAAACACAGGAAGTTGTTATCCCTCTGTACAGACAGTTGGTGAGACCCCATCTGGAGTACTGCATGCAGTTCTGGAGACCCCATCTTTGCAAGGACATAGACAGGATGGAGGCTATCCAGAGGAGGGCAACCAAAATGGTGCAGGGTCTGCACCAGAAGCCATACAAAGAGAAATTAAAGGAGCCTAATATGTATACCCTCGAGGAAATAAGGGAGGGAGAACATGATAGAAACTTTCAAGTACCTCAAGGGAATCAACAAAGTCCAAGAGGGTAGCATCTTTCAGAAAAAGGGATGTGCAAGAACAAGGGGGCACCATTTGAAGATAGAGGGGGGATGGCTCAGAGGTAATGTGAGAAATTATTTTTTCATGGAAAGGGTTGTGGATGCATAGAATGGCCTTCCAGAGGAGGTCATGGAGTCAAAAACAGTGGATAAATTCAAGAATGCATGGGACAGACATAAAGCAGTTCTAGTGCGGGGTAGGAAGAAGTAGACTGTTGGTTAATTAGGATCTGCAGCTTATCCATTAGGTAGGGAACTGGGCAGACTAGGTTGGCCAAGCAGTCCTTTCCTGCTGTCAAATTCTATGTTTCTGTGTTTCTATGACCAAGAAGGCCTGGAATGGTGGCAGGGTTCCAGGTGTGGGATGACATAGGAACCCTACAGCCCCTCCTCCCATAGCATCTGCAGGGAGGGATGCCTGCAACATTTCTGTGAGGTGCCCATGTGGTGACAGCCGACTGGGACTCCGTTGCCATGCCTTGTGTTGGATCGGGTTGATGTGTGGTCTCATGGCATTAGAGGAAGTGAGCAATGGCTCCCCAGCACAGGTACCACTGGTCCATGCAGGTGGTACTAGGGGACTAGTTCATGGGTTACCCATGTGTTTGGTCTGCCCCCTTAGTGCAGATATAGGGGTTTTCTGCAGTTAGGGGTTGGGCTCTCATTATCCTAGGGCACACTGGATGAAAAGAAGGTATGGGGCTGAGAGGGACAAGTGGTTTTCCTGGTGGGTACTTCCTCAAGGAGTATGCATGGATGGTTTCAGGCCTGGAGGGATTCCCTGAAGACCAGATATTCAAAGTTAACGGCTCAAACTCAGAAATACAAGACTGGTAATTTCCCGTGTGAACTGCATCTTTAATATAAAAGCAGAATTCTAAATCATATTGCTCCCAAAGGAAGGGGCTGGCTAGCTGTGCCCTTTATCTGGGTGGAAGAACCCAGAAGACATATTGGTGGAGTCAGCACACAACACCTTAGAGGACTGTCTATAGAGCCGTGCAAGGATGGTGGGGGCCCAGAATCCTAACCATGCCCATACTAGTGGGCCACTTGCTGGGAAAAGGGGTTATGAGACCTAACTCAGTCCAAATAGTTATCTGAAAATAGTTAATGTATAAGCAGTATCCGGTATAAGGTAATAAACAGGAGGGTTAGGCAGTATCCTCAAGAGCTGTCTGGTAAGCCATGGCAATAGGCTGTAATGACAGGAGAGTCTACAACCATGAATTTGGGTCAAAGGGCCCTTAAGAAACCTGCAGGTTACTATAATTACAAGTGTACCATTATGATGAACTATCTGGAGCTTTGAGCTTCCGAATATTGTAAGTGGAATTAAGCTGCTCAAATGAATCTTCTTGAATGAACTTTGTTCCCTAGTAAAAGGAACACGTATGAACTGCCACTAGGGGTGTAATTATTTCACCATACTTGTGCTGCTTACTGCTGCAGGGGAGTGTGTGAAAGTATAGCAGCAGTGCTATGCCTGTTTGCAAAGGGACTTCTGGCAAGCTGAAACATTTCATTACCCCTAGAAACAGGAGTTACCCTGGGCCATGCCACCAGCATCAGGACACATACAAGATCAGTTGGCAGGCTGAAGGGGGAGGTAGCACCATCTATAAGATGGTCTAGCAATTTGGATGCAAAATGTGGAACATGCATAGAACAGATGGCACATGAACCACTATTTGATGCATGCACCATTTTTTTGTTGAATGCAGTTTTTTATACAAATCTAATTTTTTGATGCAAGCTGCTGCAAATTATTTAAACTGTCACAAAAAATGAGGACCGTTTGAAAATAGGTCTCATGAGTCTTTTTACAACTGGGCAGATGCAGGTGCAAAAGGAAAATGCATTTGCATCTGCATCTGCCCCATTTAAAAAATCCCTTCCTTTACTTTTACATTTTACTGCTTTGGCGAAGTAGTTGATGTTCTCCAAATGCAGTACTGCAAACGACATTATTTTTCCAGAATGGAATATTTTATTATGCAAATAATACTGCTGTTTGATAGAAAAGCTGTTGTCCACCCACTTCTCCTGGACATAGAACCAGCCTTATGTTTCTGGGGGTAGCCAGCAGGGATAGTCATTGGGGGGGCCCTTGAATGTACCTTAGCAAACATTCTTTGGGCATAGTTGGAAGGTTCTGCCCTGCCCAATGATGCTCCTTGTATGATCTTTCAATAGTACACACAGAATGAAATGTATAAATTAAAACAAGCATGATATTTGAAAGACTGCTGACCTGCACAGCTTCTGTCTGGGGCCCCTATGAGTGCGTGGGTCCCAGCAACTGTGGGGACTGAGGGTGCCTAAGGCAGGCCCTGCCTGGACAACCTTAAGGCAAAGTGACCCTCTGCCTCCTCAGTTGGGTGGTTCTGCTCCTACCTTAAGGTCAGGTTTCAAGCTGTCTGATTGGAGTTTCTATTCTCTTTCCACTCTGTATTTGCTCAGGTGTCCCCAAGGGTCCATCCTTCGCCCAATTCTTTTCTTCCATTTTTCTAAATGACCTTCCCACTGCCTGCTCTTTTGCATCTTTTAACATGTATGCAGGTGACACAGCACTCCTTGCCTCTGGCTCCCCTGCCCCTGCCCTCATGGCCCAGCTCCAAATGGACTTTAACTATATCCAGCACTGGTTCCTAGCCAATCAGCTGTCATCTGTGTCAGAAAAAATAGTCTTTATGAATTTTGGCACTAAGCACAGGCTTGCTAAGCTCAAGCTTTTTAACAAAAACAAACCCTAAACTGCCTACCACGCTCCAGCTTAGCAAGCTTGCCACAGTTTACCTGGTACACTGATGAAGTGGGCAGACGCCAAGTTCATTTTGGTTCCTGCCCACTTTATCTCTAAAACTGGTGCTAAAGTTTTAGTCTAAAATTCTATGCTTGTACCAATTAACTACCGGGAGTGCTCTTAGCATTATTTGTGCTTGTATAGCATCATGCATGGGTGCTACTAGCAATTGCAATATCTAACTGCACTTGCAAACCTACACTTTAAATTTGGCGCTCTAGAAATTAAGTAGGCAGGATCCTGATTTGACTTGAGATGGGTACAAGGAAAACCAGGACGAGACTGCATGAAAGCAGGAAAGGGGGGAATTGTTTAACCAGAAAAGGCACACTAAGCCAGAGTAAAAGTATGTTAGGGGTTTGTTTCATCAAAAAACTACCACTTATGCTAGGAGGGGAAAAATACAAAGGACCAAATTTTCAAAGTTTCTCTGGATGTGAGTGCCAACTTACAGTATGATTTTAGTGCAACTGCCGCACATGCAGCAAAAAGTTAGACCACATAAAACATGGTCTAAGTTCTTGTCTCGTGCCACAATTTATGCTTAGAAAATGATTCATGCATCACTTTTTTGCTGTAAAGCAGGTCAATTGTCCCAAATGCAACAAAATGTTTGAAAATAGCAATCAAGCATTATGGTGCATTTTTTATGATGCAGGCACAGCCCAAAAAAAAGGAAACTGTGCCTGCGTCGAGTTTTGGAAAACCCTTCACCATTTATCTATGCAATGTGTTTTTGGAGATGGGTGAATGAATACCTAAAAAATAAATATTTTATCACTGGTCTGCTTGATGGCCCATGCTCTTGTCAGGGGCATGATGTTGCATATGAAGTCAGCAATGGGTTATACTCACTACTGCAGGGTGTGAAATGGGTCAAAATGCAGAGGAAAAAATGGCAGCTGCCTAAGTGACAGCATTATCAAACACCGTCATACCCTGTGCCTCCTACTGTTGCTTTGGGAACCTGATTGTGCTCTGTAGAGGGGCAACAGCCCTCCCTGTTGGCCCTACCATCAAGTAACAGCCATGGAGGTATGATAGAGCAGGTAAGGAGGGGACAGGGTTGATGAGTTGCCTAAGCAGAACACTGAATGAAGGGCATATGGCCAAAGTATAATAGGAATACAGGACAAAAATGTTTTACTGCTGCCTGGTGGCCCAGTAGTTGTACAGTACCATGCAGATATGCAGTGACATGCAGCCAGACATGCAATGCCAGCTGACCTGGGACCTATGTCTCAGTGTTCAGGGCAGGGCTGGGGGTAAGGCTGCCATTAGCAATGTGAACCAGCCCAGGGAGGGTGGCAGCATTGCCTGCTGCCACAGTCACCCATTACATTAGACTAAGGAATCTGTGTCCACCAGAGGGTTAGGCTCTGATGCCAGTGCCACATGCAGGGGAGGTCTATATGCACTGCATGCAGTGTAAAGGGAGGAGAAAGGGTCAAAGTGCAAAACTCAGGAGTAAATACTCCGATTCCATCAGAATGACATACATGTCCAAGCCCCATACAGTGGACCTGACTACCCAACAGCAGATGAGGACGTCAGAAGGGAGGGTTCCATCCTGAAGACCCTATTATAGGGAATTAGCTGTGGAGGACAATGGGAAACACTGAGTAGTGTTATAAGTAGGATGTGGCTCATGAGATGGTGGATTGGAGCCTGTACAAGGGAGATGGTCTCCATCCATCTAGGAGGGGAACAGCAGTCCTGGGTGGAAGGTTTAAATGCTTCTTTGACAAGCATTTAAACTAGTCAAAGAGGGAGGCTGAAAGAAAGACAGAGGGAGGCAAAGACTGACCACCCCACCAAGACTAGTGCAACAGGGAAGGTTAACCCAGGGAGAAGAAATTCCCTAGAGGTTGATGGAAGCAAAGGGAAGGCAAATCTGGATGAGGAACTTAGCTGGAAGATGGATTGAAACAAAGGCAGGAAGACAATGTAATGGGGACGGTAGGATCCAGGTAACAGAGGGGGCAAAGGGGGAAGCAGGAAGGGGAGGCAGGTTAGATGGAGAGGAAGACAAAAAGAATGGAGAGCCATGTCTGCCAGCATGAGTCTGAGAAACAAAATTCCTGACCTCGAGGCAATCATTGTGGAGGTAGACCTGGATCTTGTGGCCATAACAGAATCATGGTGCACAGACAACCATAGTTGGGAAGTGGACATCCCAGGCTACACCATATTCTAATAGGATAGGTCAGGGAGGAAAGACAGAGGGATTATTTTATATGTGAAGTAGGGTGTAAGGGCCACTAAGATTCAGGGCAACAGAGGGACAATGAAGGGCTGGAGGTACTATGGGTCAACCTATAGACGGGGTCGGGGGGCCAATATTCGCAAGGGACTGATGTAAAGGCCTTCAACACAGGGGGAGGATTTAGACAGAGCCCTTGGGAAATCCATTAGCAAAATGGCCAGCAAGGTGGAAATTTTGATTATGCGGGACTTTAATCTGCCAGCTATGGATTGGGGCATTCTGGCCACAGCTACATCAAGAGGAAGGGCCATCCTCAACTCCATACAAGGGGTATTTCTCAGACAGTTGGTTTTGGAACCCACTAGGGATGAGGCAGTGCTGGATCTGGTACTTTCAAACAGAGACAGCATTGCCGATATCACAGTGGGTAGTCCCCTGGCTACAAGTGATCACCGTACTGTGTGGTTTGGCATCTGGATGGGACAGGAAAAAAACACACTAAGACAAGGGTCCAGGACCTCAAGAGGGCAAATTTTAAAGAAAGGGAAACTACCTCAGTGCTTGAGGCGGGGGAGTGAGACTTAATGGAAAAGATTAAGGAGGTATAGCCTGGACAGCAGCATGCTAAGTTTGAAGGAAGTGAGAAATGGAAAGAAGAGGAAGAGGCCACTATGGTTCTCTAAGGGGGTGGCAAAGGCAGTGAAGGAGAAGAAAACAGCATTTAGAAAGTACATGGAGTCCTAGAAGGATAAAGACAGAAAGGTATATCTGGCAAAACAAGGAGAGGCAGGAAGGATGATGACAGCAGCTAAAGCACTAATAAAGTAGAGGATGGCTAAGGAGGTTAAAGAAAGTGGACAAGACCTTCTTCGGGTATGTGGGGGGAAAAAAAGGAAGCCGGGGGAGGGATAGCGAGAATCAAAAGGGCAGGGAGGATGGCATGGAGGATGATCAGGAGAAAGTGGAAATACCAAACAATCTCTTTCGTTTGGTCTTCATGGTGGGGGGGGGGCCAATATGCTGCAGTAAGCACCAGGTTGAGAGGGGAGTGGACACAATCCATTTTCAGTGGAGAGGATCCTCTAGAAGGGATTGGAAGCCTTATAGGAAAATAAGGGGATGGGGTTGGATGGGATTCATCCAAGAGTCCTAAAGGAACTGAGCACGGTGCTGGCCGCCCCTCTGGCAGTACTTTTCAGGATCTCAAGTAGAGATGGGAAAGTTCCAGAGGACTGAAGGAGGCCAATATGGTCCTTCTGCACAGAAGCAGAAATAGGGAAGATGCTAACAACTACAAGCTAGTCAGTCTCACATCAGTACTGGGGAAGTTAATGGAGATGCTACTGAAGGAGAGGTTCATGGAGCACCTGGAGGTAAAAGGTCTGCAGGACCACTGGCAGCAAGGTTTCACGGTGGGTAGGTGGGGGGACTCATGTCAAACTAATCTCATAGATTTCTTTGAATGGGTTACCAGGGGGTGGATCAAGGGAGAGTAGTGGACATGGCCTATCTGGACTTAAGTAAGGCTTTTGGCACTGTGCCACACAGCAGGCCAATTAAGAAACTAAGTAGTCTGGGGGTGGAGGAGAAAGTGACAAGCTGGGTTTGAAACTGGTTAAGAGATAGGGGCAAAGGGTGGTGGTAAATGGTAGCCACTCAGACAATAGCAGAGTGACTAGTGGGGTGCCACATGGATCGGTGCTGGGACCGGTCCTCTTCAATGTCTTCATAAGAAACATTGTGGAGGAGCTTGAGGCAAAGGTGTGTTTCTTTGCAGATGATACAAACATTTGCAACAGGACTGACACTCAGGAAGGAGTGGAGGGAACTGAAAGGGATCTGAGAAAACTAGAGGAATGGTCACTGGGGAGGCATATGGGTTTCAGTGCCATAAGTGCAAGGTTATGCACTCAGGGCTGCAGAACCCAGGGTCTGTGTATAAGATGGGGGAGTGGAGCTTACAATCACCAAGCAAAAAAGAGACCTGGGGTTCATCATATCTGATGACCTCAAGGAAACTTGGTAGTGTGACAAAGCAGTGGAAAAGGCTAGCAGGATGCTGGAGTGCACTGGGAGAGGCATTTCTAGCTGTTGTATTGCTAATTGGTAAGGCTCCACCTGGAGTACTGTGTCCAGTTCTGGAAGCTGCACCTCTGCAAGAAAATTTAAAGGGTGGAGGCAGTTCAGAGGAGGGCAACCAAAATGGTGAGGGGGTTGCACAAGAAGCCATATGAGGAATGACAAACACTGCCAACTGCCCTATCTTAATCACATGCTTTTTCCAACAGCCTCCCACTACCAGTGCCTTACCACTGCTCTACCCATGGGCAAAGTTTCTTCTACCACACTCAACTTTGTACCCCACTTCCCTATTCCCTCACAGATTACTGTCTTGTCAACGTCCCTCTTTCTTGCCACCAGCATGGAGTGCCCTAAGCGGTTCCACCTCCCCTACTTACTCTCACTCCTTGTTCTTCCCCTCTGCCCCTCTCTGCTCAACTCCCCTCGCCTTGCCCCTCACCCTCCCTCCCATCCCCCTCTCCACCAGTTTTGACCCCAAATCCTTCTCACACCCTCCCTCATTTCTCTCACTCTCCGCTCATCCCACACTCCTTGCCCCCTTTTTCCCCACCCCTCCACTTGCATGTCGAAATCCGTCCCTGCCCTTCCCCACATGAGCCCCGTCATCAGCCTTTGCCTGTTCTATGCGTTCTCTCCTTCCTACCACAGCCATATCTTTTTCACCCACCAGTACACCAGGCTATACTCCACCAAGCTGTCTTCTCTTGCGAACCGCAAGCACTTAAGGCTCCTCCTCCTAATATTCCTTATCTCAGGCTCCATTCACCCCAACTCTGACCCCACACCCTCTACTGATTTCACCCCTCACTCCTCCCCCAAACCCACTAAACAGCTCACTTTTGCTCACCTGAACGTGCAAAGCCTTTTGGCAAAAAAAAACCTTAATCAAGTCCTGGGTGATGGCTAATGCTTTTGATGTCATTGCCCTCACTGAAACCTGGCTGAAGGAGGACATCTCCCACAATGAAATCCTCCTTGAAGGTTACTCAGTCTTTAGAAAAGACAGGGTGGGGAAGCATGAGGGAAGGTTGCCAATAACCTCCTTGCCACCGAATTCGACCCCCCACTTCCCACCTCCTCCCCCCCTCGAGACCATCTTGATTAGCCTCCTCCTTGGAGCGAATAAAATGGTCACAGTCAGTGTGGTGTACCTGCCACCCTCCTCCTCACCCTGTGATCTCGACCTCTTCCTCGATATCAAGACCTCCCTCCCCTAGAGGAGAGATTGGATCATCCTAGGGGATTTCAACCTAAACTGGCTGTCTCCTAATTGTGACTCCACCAAGGAATCCATAGTTGGCCTTGGCCTACACCAGCTGATCACTGAACCTACCAGAACCAACTACAAAACTAGATCTCAGTCCCTCATTGATTGGGTTCTAGTCTCACACCCCTCCCATGTCATCACCCCCGGAGTTCTTCCAGACTCAGTCAGTGACCACTGTGCTGTTTTCTGCCAATGGTCCACAAAAACACCCCCCGCCCACACAAATTCATCCAAACCAGGCAATTGAAGAAGCTGGATGCTTCCGAGTTTTCCAAAGTTGCCCTAGCCCAAGACTGGTCCATCACTGAAAACATTTCTGACATCTGCAAAGTGCTTGAAGCATTTAGCAATAAGTTCCTTGTCCTCTGCGACCATTTCACCACCTTAAAGAAATCTGGGTTAAGGGTTCTAGCCAAGAATGGGTCACCCCCGAGCTTCAGAAACTAGTGAGGGATAGGGTCCAAGCCTGGAAGTTGTACAGAAAAAACAAAACCCCCCAACTCCTCCAAGACTTCAAAACCCTCAGGAACAGGTGCAAATCTTCCACAAGATCTGCTAAATCCTCCTTCATCCTGGAAAAACAATGTGCTGCCCAGAGGAACCCTAGCAGGACCTGGAACATTCTTAACAATTTTATTGGTAGGGGAATTTCTGAAGATCATGTTTGTCTTCTCTCCGAAAGAACAACCACCACCAAGCCAAGCGAAATAGCCTCCCTTTTCAATAAATACTATGATGACCTCAACCAGTACAAGCACAGCTCCACTCCTACCTTATGAACTCCCACACCCCTCCCAGTCTCCCACCCTAAGTTCTATTTCAGGTACCTAACCCCTGGTGAAGTGGTCAAGTTAATCAAAACAAATGACCCAAGACCATCCAAGGGTGCCAACAACATGGACTTCAGAGTTCTCCGTCTTGTCTGTGACTCCCTGGCCATCCCTCTTACTAACATCCTCAACCACTCCCTCTGCACGGGGTCCTTCTCAAAAGTTTGGAAGTGTGCCATTATTAAACTTCTTCACAAATCTGGTTACAAGGATCTGGGGGCCAATTCCAGGACGAATGTCGCAACTTGCAGGCATATCACGAGTTAGGCGATGCTACTTTCACTAAGAAGGACCCTGTGCGGTATTTTAAGAGCGCAGGGTCCCGGCCACGACATGCAACACACATAGACTAACGCTACTGGCATGGCATAATAGCCCTGCATGTCGTAAGTCGCAGCCCAGTGCAGACTGCCCCCTCAGAGCCCCACCCACCCCAGAACACCACGGCACACACCAGGGGGCAGGGGGGGACTGGACAGGTGGCACAGGAGTCAGGGAGGGCACAGTGGAGAACGGATCCCCAGGGGTCCCCGACATTCGGGGCTGGGGGCATGGTCATGTTTGTGGGGACACGGGGAGCACAGCGGGACCTTTGCCATGGCACTGTGGAGTGGGCATCCATTGGATGGCACTGACGGATGCCCCTTACAGCATCTCCAAGATGTTCTAAGTTAGCTCTACCAGTGCAGCTCCTGGAATTGCGATAGTGGTTTATGGCAGCTGCCCTTCTGGAACAGGGCATAGTTGCTGCCATAACCCACCCTTGCGTCATGTCATTGTGGGTTGCAGCATAGTGGTGGTGGTGTATCCCATGGTTGGCATAGCCCACAGTCGACATGGTGCAAGGCACCTTTTGGAATAGGGAACAGCATAATGCATGGCACAAGTCACAAGTTATGCCATGGGGTTTGGCATAACTCGGCCTGCGCCTGCGCACGCCATCTTGGAATCAGGCCCTTAGTATCCAACTACCATCCTATCTCCCTCCTTGCCCCTGTCTCCAAAATTTTAGAGAAAGTGGTCAACAGGCAAACCTTGGAATTCCTCTCCAAATACAACCTGCTCACAGAGGCCCAGCATGGGTTCCATGCTTAACACAATACCGAAACTGCCCTCATCAAGTTCACCCACTCCATAGACACAGCTAACAACGAAGACCTCTACACCAGTGCTGCATTCATAGACCTCACCAAAGCCTTCAACCTTGTTGATCATGAAGTCCTCCTCCGTACCCTGGCTGGCCTCCATTTCTTACCTGAGGTCTTCCTCTGGTTCAAGGATTACCTAACGGGCAGATCCCATTGCACCATTATTGGTTGTGTCCTCCCTGAATCCCTGCCCCATCAAATATGGCATCTCCCAAGGGTCCATCCTGGGTCCTCTTCTCTTCTCTTCTCTCTGGTCGGCAACTCCCTGTCTGACATTTGCACCACCTCAGAACTCATTCTCTATGCTGATGATACAGTCCTTTTCTGTCAGGACAAAAATCCTAACGCTCTAATTAAGAAACTCCAATTTGATTTCAGCAGACTTCACACCTGGTTCACATCCAAAGGTCTTGTACTCAACTCCAAAAAAACTAAGTTCATGGTTTTCTCCAGCCCCCGCAAACCCTTTGGCTTTGACCTCTCCCTTTATGACAACCTTGGTAACTCCATTGAAAAAGTCAGTGAATTCAAGTACCTTGGCTTACTCCTGGATAGCCACCTCAATTTCAATGCTCACACTAGCCTCACAATCAAAAAAGCCTACCAACGCCTCGTTATCCTCCACAGAACCAAACATTACCTTAACAGGGACTCCAAATCCTTCTTAGTCTCCAGCTTCCTCGTTCCTGTCTTTGACATTGTTCACTTGGCTTCCTCCTCCAGACTTCGAAGCCCCTACCACAACACTATCTGCTTTGCCTCTGTCTCCCTAAACTCACACACCACTGTGACCTTTATAAGCTCACCAGTCGGCCTTCCTTTGAGGCCTGCCTCAACTGCAAGATGGCCACCTTCTTCTTCAAACTCTCCTGTGGATTGCTCCCTGATTGCCTCACTTCTCTCTTCCAGACAGCCACCACCACCAGGACCACTAGACTGTCCTCCATCCTCTCTTTCACTGTTCCTTTCTGCCAGACCACTCAAGGCCAGAAAACTCTCTTCTTTATGGGACCCAAGTGCTTAAACTCTCTCCCTCCGGAACTAAAACTCTGTCCCTCCACAAATGCCTTCAAACACAATATCAGGAGGCATTTCTCACCTACCTGCACCTGCTCACAGCCCTAATCTGGCTCCCCTTCTTCACTTTTTTCCCCTCACTCTCTGGTTATTCACCTCAGGCACTTACCCTTTCTTTCTAGCACTTGTAGTATTGTTAATCCACCTAGGCTAGTTTTTAGATTGCACTTACATTTTTTATTTCCCACTGTTCTGTTATATTATATTATTGTTAAAGATCAAATGCCAGTGTTGTACAGATTTACAATAACACAGGACTTCAAGTCCTTGTGTCATGATTAGTGTTTCCGGAAAATATCATGCTGTTTGGTTTTGTGGTTTTCCGTAAATCAGAGTCCGTTAATGAGCTCTGCAGTAACTGAAAACTGTGAAGAACACTGAAGATACTTCTTTCCCTATTACAGAGTGATGACATCATTCCTGCCCAGCCTGTTGGTGCAGCAATGAAGTCCTTAATTGCCTGTAGTACCTTCCCAGTCAGAATAATCTGTAGTGCTAATTGTCTTTACTCCAAGTGTGCTACTAACCCCACCTGGTTTGTGTTTAGATAGATTAGGTTACAATCTAGCATTCTGTTCTCATAAATAGTTGGTCATTTGTGTTTCAGTGGGTAACTGAAGTGGTATAAATGAATGTTTGTGAGAAATCTCCTGTCTGTATCACACCTGAGTTCTGTCACATAAAAACTCTGCATTGTCATTTGCCTATGTAAAATCCAGGGTTGTGTAATGGATATCAAATAAATCTAAAGTTTAAGTCATAGAAGCAGTATGTCCTTGATGTAGCCTCCATACATATGTTTATGTGAGGACAGCATTGTTATGTCAGATTGACAAACAGGTGCCTGCCACACTTTGCTATTTCAGGAACCTGTACTATTTGAACTCTCAATTTCATTTCTCTGAGGGAGTCTGTGTGGAAATACATCATGCATGTGCCTAACTAGACATACTATATATCAGCCTGATGTCCCTGTCTCTTGCTCCTCAGTTGAGGCTACTGCACTCTGCTTCCCACTGCCTCCCTCCAGTCAGGGCCAATTCCACCTGTTGCCCCCTGTTCCAGTCTCCACAGACAGGACTGCTCTGCCCTGCTAAGCCCTAGAGTCCCAGGAACTCTGTCTAAACAGTTTTGGCTACTAGTACTGCACCATGCTGCCCAAGGCCACCAAAAGTGGGGCATTTGCTGCCCCCTTATACCCACTTCCACTGTCCCCAGATGGGCAGGGTCACTGCATTATGTGCACTCTGTCTCACAGTTACAGCTGCTGTACCCTGATGCCACCCTTTGTCCTGCCACATGGTTGTGGCATCTGCAATATGCTGTCCTCTGTCTTTGCCACCACATCCAAGGCTGCTGTACCCTGCAACCATTTTGACACATTCAAGGCTGCTGTGGCCTGCTGTGCCCTAGAGCTCCCTGCCACCACAGGAAGAACTGCTGTGCCCTGCTACCCTCTGTCCCAACCATATAACACAAGATGAAAGTGTTTGTTTTTTCTTTTGAGCAGCTTGGGTAGTGTACCAAAGGATCTGACTCTGGTAGCAGGGAGTAGCATGGAACAACAACCCTAACTGTGGAGTCAAGAAGCTCTATGATGCAGTAGGGTACAGTGGTGGCAGGAGGTAGAGGACAGCTGCTACAAAATTTGACTGTGGGGCAGGACACAGTGAAGCAACAGGGTCCTGCAGCCCTGGCTGAGACAAGGTGCACATGTTGCAGCTGCCTTGCTCATTTGGGGCAGTGCAGGGTGCAGCAAAAACTCCACCTTTGGTGGCCTGGAGCAGCATGGTGCAGCAGCCCTAACTGTAGAGGCACAGGCCTTGGGACTCTAGGGCCCAGATATTCAAAGGGGTTGCACCTGAGGCAACTGAGTTGCACCGGTGCAACTCCTGCAATGTGCACCGGTGTGATATTCAAAAGGGGGGACTTGCACAGCGCAAGTCCCGATGCACCGGGCACATTGGTAATGTATGCAGCACATCTGAAGGGGAAGTGCCCATGCATATGCAGCACATTCCGATAGTCGGCTCAGAATGTGTGACGCATCTGCTGGCACAACCCCTAGATGCAGCGCATACTGTGGCACAAAATTGAGCCAGAATAAAAAGACTCAAATGCTGGCCACCCACAGATGGGCAGCTGTATTGCAAGGCACAACACAGCAGCTGCAAGCCATGGGTGGCCATAGGCCTGCCCAGAACTCTGTCCACAAGCACCTGTATGGTCCCTGTTAGTCCAGTGGTACCCCCCTCCCCATTGCCCGATCACAGGTAATATGAAATATAAAACATGCCCTGGTAGTCTAGTGGTACCCCTCTCCCTCCCGTAAGCCCAATCATGGGTATTATTAAATGAATTACTATGCTCTGGTAGTCTAGTGGTATCTCCCCTCCCTTCCGTAAGCCCGATCACCGGGTTGAAGAAACGTAAGGAAGCCTTGGTAGTCTAGTGATCCCCCCACCTCACCTGATGCACCGATCGCCAGTGCTCCATACTGAAACAGATACCTGATGGTCCAGTGGCACCCTCCACCTGTACAGGACCCCTGCCCACCCAGCTCCCCCCTATCATCGGAGGGCAGCTGCTACCTGTCCACATACCACCCGGCCACCTGCAGAATCACAGCTTACAGTATGCGCTGTAAGCCCATTGGTCCACACTGTGGTCCAATGGGCTTGCAGGGCATACTGTCCTACATAGTCAAAGATATGTGAATGAATGTCATTCACATATTTTTGACTGTCTAGTACAGCATGTCCTGCAAGTGTGGACCAATGGGCTTACAGCTCATACTGTAAGCTGTCATTTGGCGGGCAGCTAGGCAGTATGTGGGCGGGAAGCAGCTGCCCGCTGCCGACGGCAGGCTGGGTGGGCAGGGGTCCTGTGTGGGTGGGGGTTGGGGTGCCACTGGACCTGCAGGTATCTGTTTCAGTACAGAGCACCTGCGATCGGTGCACCGGGTGGGGTGGGGGGACTGCTAGACTACCAGGGCTTCCTTATGTTTATTCAACCCGGCGATCAGGCTTACGGGAGGGAGGGGGGATACCACTAGACTACCAGAGCATAGTAATTCGTTTAATAATACCCACAATCGGGCTTACAGGAGGGAGCGGGGTTACCACTAGACTACAAAGGCATATTATTTAAATTAATACTACCCATGATTGGGCTTACGGGAGGGAGGAGGGTACCACTAGACTACCAGGGTATGTTTTATATTTCATATTACCTGGAATCGGGGCTACAGGGAGCGGAGAATACCACTTTACTACCAAGGACCATATCGGTGTTGGTGGACGGTGTTCTGGGTGGGCAAGTGGCCACCCATGGCTGGCAGCTGCTGTCTTGCACCTTGCAATACAGCTGCCCACCTGTAGGCGGCTAACATTTGAGCCTTTTTCTTCCGGCTCGACTTTGTGCCACAGTATGCGGCACATCTAGGGGTTGTGCCAGCAGATGTGCCACACATCCTTAGCTGAATATTGGGATGTGCCACATATGCATGGGCACACCCCCTTTAGATGTGCCCCAGACATTACCAATGCGCTCTGGCGCATAGGGACTTGCGCTGCACAAGTCCCCTTTTGAATATCACACTGGGGTGCATTACAGGGGTTGCACGACCCCTTTGAATATCTGGGCCCTAGAGTCCCAGGGCCTGTGCCTCCACAGTTGGGGCTGCTGCACCATGCTGCTTCAGGCCACCAAAGGTGGAGCTTTTGCTGCACCCTGCACTGCCCCAAACGGGCAAGGCAGATGTAACACATGCACCTTGTCTCAGCCAGGGCTGCAGTACTCTGATGCTCTACTGTGTCCTGCCCCACAGTTAAAATTTCTGCACCAAGCTGTCCTCTATCCCTGCCATCACTGTGCCCTGCTGCATCACAGAGCCTCATGACTCCACAGTTAGGGTTGTTGTTCCATGCTACTCCCTGCTACCAGAGTCAGATCCTTTGGTACACTACCCAAGCTGCTCAAAAGAAAAAACAAACACTTTCATCTTGTGTTACAGGGTGGGGACAGAGGGTAGCAGGGCATAGCAGCCCTTCCTGTGGTGGCATGGAGCTCTAGGGCACAGCAACCTTGAATGTGTCAAAATGGTTGCAGGGTGCAGCAGCCCTGGATGTGGTGGCAAAGACAGAGAACAGCATCTTGCAGATGCCACAACCATGTGGCAGGATAAAGAGTGGCATCAGGGTACAGCAGCCCTGACTGTGAGACAGAGTGCACATAATGCAGTGACACTGCCCATTTGGGGGCAGTGGAAGTGGGTAGAAGGGGGCAGCAAATTCCCCACCTTTGGTGGCCTTGGGCAGCATGGTGCAGTAGCCCTAACTGTGGAGACAGAGTTCCTGGGACTCCAGGGCTTAGCGGAACACAGCAGTCCTGTCTGTGGAGACTGGAACAGGGGGCAACAGGTGGAAGTGGCCCTGACTGGAGGGGGCAGTGGGAAGCAGAGCATAGTAGCCTCAACTGAGGAGCAAGGTACAGGGGCATCAGGATGACACATAGTATGTCTAGTTACACACATGCATTATGTATTTCCACACAGAATCCCTCAGAGAAATAAAACTGAGAGTTCAAACAGTACAGGTTCCTGAAACAGCAAACTGTGGCAGACACCTGTTTGTCAATCTGACACAAAAATGCTGTTCTCACATAAACATATGTATGGAGGCTACTTCAAGGACATACTACTTCTATGACTTAAACTTTAGATTTATTTGATATCCATTACACAACCCTGGATTTATATAGGCAAATAATGCAGAGTTTTTATGTGACAGAACTCAGGTGTGATACAGACAGGAGATTTCTCACAAACATTCATGTATACCACTTCAGTTACCCACTGAAACACAAATGACCAACTCGTCATGAGAACAGAATTCTAGATTGTAACCTAATCTATCTAAACACAAACCAGGTGGGGTTAGTAGCACACTTGGAGTAAAGACAATTAGCTCTACAGATTACTCTGACTGGGAAGCTACTACAGGCAATCAAGGACTTCATTGCTGCACCAACAGGCTGGGCAGGAATGATGTCATCGCTCTGTAATAGGGAAAGAAATATCTTCATTGTTTTCAGTTACTGCAGAGTACATTAACAGACTCTGATTTACAGAAAACCACAAAACCAAACAACATGATGTTTTCAGGAAACACTAATCATGACACAAGGACTTGAAGTCCTGTGTTATTGCAAATCTGTACAACACTGACACTTGATCTTCAAACCCTCACTGAATGCTCAATGTCACCTTGTATTTGTTAATTCACCAAGACTAGTTCATGGTTTGCCCTTTAGTCTATATTATCCTGATTTTATGTACCGCTGTATTAACCCTCGATGTAAGTTAAATGTTTTAGTCTTTGTCATGTCTAATGATTGTTGTATGTAACTGGACACTTGTGTGAACGGGCAGCAATGCTCACATGCCTTTCCAGTATAACCAATAAAAATGATGAAAATCAAAGGCTGCAGGAACTCAACATGTAGTCCCTGGAAGAGAGGAGAGCAAGAGGGGACGTGACTGAAACCTACAAGTACTTCACAGGAGTGAACAAGGTGCAAGTGGAGAGTCTACTTCAGAGAAAGGAGGGCACTAGAACAAGAGGGAGTGCATTTAAGGGGAGGAGCTTTAGGAGGGATGTGCAAAAATACTTCTTCACTAGAAGGGGGGTGGATCACTGAAACAGCCTACCAGAGGACGTAGTGAGGGCAAGACTATAGGAGAGCTTCAAGAATGCATGGGACAGGGACAAGGGTATACTAGGTAGAGGATTGGGGGAAGGAGTGACACTTATGACCAACCAGAGTTCAGTGGTATTGGAATAGACAGGAACAAGGGGGCAGACTGGATAGGACTAAAGGTCCTTTTCTGCTGACAAAATCAATGTTTCTATATTTCTATAGAGGTAGTATGCAAGTGGAAATAAATACAGTCTAAAATGGTTTATCCCACAAAGCACACACAGTTTTCTTACTGTCTTAACAGACAATAAACCATAAAAAATAGCAATGAAATTTAGTTTTATATAGTCCCATTCATACAGACTGCATCCAAAAGCACTCTACAGTCCAGGAGAGGATAGTGCTGCCATTTTCAGCACACCAGGAAATTCAAAGAGCACAGAGATACGTTAGAGAGGGATTACAGCGATGTTCAGCACAAGGAGGTTACATGACTTGCTCATAGTCATACTGTGAGAAAGTAGCAGTTGTGGGGTTCAAACCTGCATCTCCAGGTTTGCAACAGTGCACTTTAACCCGTGGGCCAAACTACCTCACTATAGATTTTTATTGTGCTACTGTACTCTTATGTCAGTTTGTGTAATTGCATTTTGTGCTGTTATAATGCTGTTGCCCCTATATCTCCTCTGCACTTTTGTAAAAGGCATGTTTACCTTCCTTCTTTTTCCCAGGTGGCAACATAAATATCTAAATTCAGGCATACAAACAATGCCTTCACATATAAGTGCACACATAGCCACACACAAACAGGTGTATGCTGCATGCGGCAAGCATAAAGTGTTTATTGTATGTTTTTACATCATGTCTTTATGTTCGGATCACACCTAAAAATAGGCCCTTGGCCTAGCATGGCATACCCGGTTAACAAAAACTAAATATATATGTATTACTGTGCACCCATATAGAAACATGTAGAAACATAGATGATGACGGCAGATAAAGATCGCAAGGCCCATCCAGTCTGCCCATTTCTTTTTCTACCTTATGAATGTGCCATCGGCCTTTACTCTGTCAATGGCCTATCTATTTATACTCATTTGTATTGCTGCTCCCTTATACCTATCCCATGCCTGTTTGAAGCCCTGCACTGTATTCATATCCACCACTTCCTGAGGTAGGCCGTTCCATGCATCCACCACCCTTTCTGTGAAAAATAACTTCCTCACATTACCCCTTAATCTGCCTCCCTCTAATCTCATGCTATGTCCTCTTGTCCTGTTATTTTTCTTATATTGAAACATGTTAGACTCTTTCACCTTACTAATGCCCTTAAGGTGTTTGAATGTTTCGATCATATCACCTCTCTCCCTCCTTTTCTCTAGGGTATACATATTGAGCTCTGTTAATCTGTCCTTATATGTTTTCTGATGAAGTCCCTGCACCATTTTGGATGCCCTTCTCTGGACTACCTCAGTTTGGTTAATGTCCTTGTGAAGGTGTGGCCTCCAGTGCTGCATGCAGTACTCTAGATGGGGCCTAACCAGTGTCTTGTAAAGAGGGATTATTACCTCCCTCTTCCAACTTGTGATACCCCTACTAATACACCCCAACATCCCCCTAGCCTTACCAACTGCTTTAGTGGTCTGCTTGGATGATTTCAGGTCATCGGTGATGATGATGATGCCCAAGTCTCTTTCATCCCTTGTGACAGGCAGCAACTCCCCTCCCAGCCTATAGGTGGCTTCAGGATTTCTCCTCCCTATGTGCATGATCTTGCACTTCTTTGCGTTAAACCCCAGTTGCCACTCTTCAACCATTTTGCCAATTTATCCAGATCTCTTCTCATTCTGCCCACCCCATCTGGACCACCTACTCTGTTGCAGATCTTGGTATCTTCTGCATACTAATGTAGCCACACACACACAAAAAAAGTGCACACAGCTCTGCTGTTAGCTTTCTGAAGTCAGCTTGCTCTATCTAATGGTTACTTCACTTTGAATACATCAGATTGCATTACTGCATTAATCCCAAAGTCAGTGTCAATAAAAAATTAAAATGAGACTGTTTAAAAAAAAGTGTTGTTTGGAAAAGTGCTGCGTCTGCCTACTGAACTTTCTGTTGATTCTGTGACTGTTGTTTACTAATGGACCCTCAATATGCCCTGCTCCTTGCTTCCGCAGTGAATAATTAATGTATATGCTGACAGATCTGCATGACATTATGTTTGACATTTGAGTTGTCCTGATTGGAAGAAATCTCAGGCAGTTCTAGAGCCAGATGCTGTAAAGTGACATAGATTAAAGGGGGGGATGAAAATCTCTATTATTAGTATGCTCCAACCTCACAGTTACTTCAAGTCTGTTTACCTTTTTTATTTCAAAAGCAAAACTGATATTACACTTTAAATACTGGGGTGAGATTTCAGTTTCAATCAAGCTCTGCAAAAAATGAACAGAGACTTCATGCAGTACTTTTGCTGAAGGGGAGGAGGAGATGGTATGTTTGTTCACTACAATATGTGGAAACTGGGTACAGGGATGGGGATTTGACACCATACTCTGCCACTCACCGCCAGCACAGTAACACATTAAATCCCTTCTTCCCGACCCTGGTTGTGGAGAAAAAAAGGGGAGATGGCTTGTCTGCCATTACAGTATCTGGGGGCTGGGTACAGGATGGAAGGGTTGCCCCAATTACCTGCCATCCACCAGCTGCCCAGTAATGAATTAAATTTGCTCTCTCCACTCACTGTTGTGGGGAAAAAGGGGGAGGTGGTATTGGTGCACTACCTACAGTATGTGGAAACTGTATACATGGAGACAGAATTAACCCCATGCTCTGCCACTGTCCAGCAGACCAATAATAAATCCCTTCTCCCTGTCCCCAGTCAGGGGGAAAAAAGGGTAGATGGTATGCTTCTTCACTGCAGTATGCAGTGACTGGCTACAGGGAGGGGGATTTGAACCCACACTCTACCACTCACAAGCAGCACATGAATAAATTAAATCCACTCTGCATGTCCCCAGCTGTGAGAAGAAAAGGGAGATGGCATGTCTGCTCACAGCAGTATTTTGGTACTGGGTACAGGGTGAAGGGTTTGTCCTTATGAGCTGCTAAGCACAAGCAGTACAGTAATACCTGAAGTCCTCTCTCCCTGTCCCTGGCTGTGGGCAAAAAAGGGAGATGGCATGGTTGTTCCCTGTGGTATGTGCACTGCTGCTTCTCTGACTCCCAGGTTGCTGTGATCTGCTGACACACCCAAATTACTGGAATAAATGATATCCCTCTTTAGCCACCAGTTGCCAAAATGTGCTGCTCTGCACTGGCTCTGTAATAAGGTTAATTCCCTATGTTGGCAGATTGTGGGGACTGGATATTGGGAGGGGGGATTTGTCCCCACAATTGACCGTTTACCAATGGTCCTGTAATAAATGAAATCCCCTCTCCCTCTACCAACCCAAATGAGCTGCTGTTCACCAGTGACTATGAATAAAAATGTCCTCAAACAATCCATAGTCCCTGCAATTTATACTTCACCAGCTGCTCTGTGCAGAAATAAATCCCACCTCCGTGTCTCTGGTCCCATTGATCTACTGCTTAAAAGCAGCCTTGTGAAAAAATGAAAGCCCTCCATCCCTGGTCTTTATAATCTGCCACTCATAACTTATCATGCAGTAAACAAAGTCCTGTGTCGCTGTCCTCACTCCCCCTAAGCTGCCACTCATAACTGGCCATGCAGTAAGTGAAGTCCTGTGTCACTGTAGCCTGTCCCCACTCCCCATAATCTGCCACTCACCATCAGCTCACTATAAAAACAAACATCTGTCAATGTCAAATGTTTGTTTGCATGCTGTATCAGGTAGGTTTTGGTTGCCATACTGAGAATGATAAAGGTGAGGAGTACTGTTTCTGTTCAGGACCCCTATAGCAGCAAGAACCCCATGCTGTATTGCAGACCCTATGCCGGAATGAATGGGATCTGGGTGGTTACAGGGAGCCTAGTCTAAGGATGGCAGGCAACAAGTACATGTTGGAAAAAAGAACAGCTCATAAAATTTCAAAATGGCTATTTGAATTTTTAACTGGCTAAAACTTTTCTCTTTTGTGTTGCCACAGATGTTACTTACGTCACCTGAGAGGACACCCCCAGTTTCTCCTATATCATCAAAAGACACTGACAAAAATAACTGCCTGACTCAACTGGCATCTAATCCACAGAAAGGCCAAATAATAAGATGCCAATATTTTTAACTCTCAAAATGCTGTACCCTGTTGGAACAAAATTCATTATAGCCCCAACCTTCAAGGCATGACATTTCTTCCATCTCCCTTTTGATTTCCTCGCACTGATACAAAAGCCAGTGCTGTCAGTTCTTAATTTGTCACCAGGCGCTGCCCCCCCCCACCTTCTCCCAATAGGGCATTTCCTGTTGAGTATATGAAAGAAAAACTGGAGATAAGTAATTCTTGAAATGTACCAAGGCAAGAAGGCAAACGCCAAATGAAATACAGGATTTAGTTTGGATTGATGGTTGCTTTTTTCTCATTTTACCATGCAGGACTGAAGGGTTACAAAAGAGAAGGCCATCAACAAAGATTTTTAAATAAATAGCATTTCTGAGCAGCAGATCTGCTGAGACAATTTACTCCCCCACCCCACAACCAAAAAAATTTCTAAGATGGAAAAAAAAGTTATAGGAAAACTGCTACTTGCCGAGGTACCATTTTACATCCTGTTTGAACTGTAGCCTTTACAAACGCAGACCAGTCATCCCCAGGAACCAACATTAATTCAAAGTTGTATTTTGAACCACAAAAGAAGGGGGAGGGAGAGAGAGAGAGAGTGTCAGAAACATGGTTTTAACTCTATCAACACTTTTTTGCATTTCAGACAAGGTAAAACAAGAGTGTCTCTGTGTCACTGTAAGGAGGCGGGATTGCATAACTTCTGTAGGAATGTTCACAACCCTTCCACTGAATCCAGGCAGGGCTCTGATTCTCCCCCTCACCCTGACTCATGCTGTCTGTCTCTGTATCTCCTGTCTCTCTCACATGCGTGCTCTCTCTCTCTCTCTGTCTCTCTCTTTCACTCTATCTCTGGTCCATACCTCTCAACTGCACCACATTACAAGGAACGTTCCTCATTTTACTTCACAAAAAACTCCCTGTTCCACATTGTGAGGACTTGTTCCACATTTAGTGTTAACATTTTAATGCAAAAATTTATGGTAAATGATGCAAAAATTATATTATTCAATTAATAACAGATTTTTTTTTAATATAAGTGCAAACATTTTAACAGTGTTCTGAGCTTCTTAGCTAAAGATTTGATTAAGTGTTCCACATTTTGCTCATTTGTTTCACATTTTGAGAGGTAATGTTCCACATTTGGTGGACAAAAGGTTGAGAGGTATGCTCTGATCTTTCTCTTCTAACTTCAACGTAAATAAAAAAATGAAGTTTTCTTTTAAGGAAACCTCTAAAATCATTTCAATTTTTGTTCAGCAAATTGTTTACACTGTAAAAGAGTGTGTGTGTGTGTGTGTGTGTGTGTTTATATACATGAATAAAAATGTTATTGGCCAAATTCTTCAATGCTGACCACTCGCCATTCAGGCTGTGAGCACTCTGTATTGCCAGCCCCTCTAAAATGCAACACAACACCAATTTCAGCTTTTTTTTGGTTTTATTACTTAAAAAAGGGGCAGGCTCTTCTCTAAAGGCCTCTTGCTATTCAAGAGGCCGAGGAGAGAGAACGAAGACTGTTTTAGCAGGGGAAATGTCATGTGCAAAAAAAACAAGGCAGGGTAAAAGCCAGGAAGGACAGCACAACGGGGACCCTACTAATGCCCATCTTGCATTTGCAACTGATTTGTACTTGTTGTCATTCGAAGATTTGGAGGCAGAATTAAAGACTTTAGCTTTGGATGGCACAGGGTCATAATGTTGACGTAAAGTAGCTCAATCAAAAACCACGTAGCCAAAAACACCATGACACTCATAGAGCTCAGGAAAAACACTGAGAGCTGGACACACAACCAAAATGCATTCTGGAGCTGGGAGGGCAACAACAATTGCATGTGGTGGGTGGTCTTTGTGCCCCCCCTCACACAGGAGGATTTGCCCTTCGCACCCCACCCATACCTTAAATATATGTCCTCACTATCGCACAAACACACACACACAAAAAAATACTCAGAGGAAGACTCAAACCCAGATCAACCAGACATACCAACTCTATATAGCCCATGATGCTAACCACTAAGCCACACAACTAGCATGCTCACCTAGTGCACAACCGGAACCTTAGACTACTCAGCCTAACTGAAAAGCACTACTTGAATAGCGCTGTAGTACCCATGCTGTAATCTCCAGTACCTCTTTTCAGTCACCCTATTTGCAGAGCGCATTTTTTTTACCGTGCTGTAATCCTGATGACTTAATGACTGGATTTTACTTTTAAGATTGCATACACTAATCAGCGCGGGATAACATTTCTTGTGAAATTGCATGAAATCAACAATTTTGCATTTGCACACTTTTTGCAAAATTGTGTCAAAATCCAGCATAATTTTGTTTCCTTTTTTCTTAACCAGGAGAAACATGCTAAGCTGAAGCTTATTTACAAGTGCAACCTGGGAGCACAAGGAATTGACTTGCTCAGGGTCATACAGTATGCAAATGGAGGTTGTGGGATTCAAACCCATGTCTCCAGGTTTGCAGCTCAAAGCCTTAAACCACTGTGCTATTGTGTCTTTTTCCCAAAAATTGTGCATTTTGTTATATGTGTTCTTAAAAAATTGCAATTTCGGCAAATAGCACCCTTTTCCCCCATATTGAATGATTTTATAAATGGAATTTCTTAAAAATGTGCAATTTCAGAAAAAAATGCCACAGACTCTACTAATGCTGCAGTTCTATTTTTATAGGCACAGGACTTGACTGACAACAGGAACTTCCTGTTTGGGAGCAGGAAGTGAGTGATCACAGAGCCACCAAAGACCCACCATCCTAGAAGGGCAAGAGTAGCTCTCCGGCCCCCTCTAGCTGCTGGAGGTCTGCCTCTGAGCAAGTAAGGTGTCTACTGAGAAATATAGGATATTCTTGTCTCAGAACAGGACAATCAGGAGCTTAAAGGGCACACAGGCAGAAAGCAAAGAGAGAGAAAAAAAAACAGAGGAAAGAGTAAGGATTTCAAACAAAGGGGCCAGAAATAAGACATGATTGGAGTGGTACAGTGCAGTGGCTGTGAAGCAGCAGTCTTCTGGGAGACGTTCTGGAGGATGCGGTATTGTCCCATCTGCAGGCACCTCTCTGGGCTGAGGGAGGAGGTTGCTCATTTCCAGGCTGAGTTGGCCAGGATTTGTGGGACCTCCTCTTCCATCCAGGGACCACCAGTGCCACTGCCATTGCCTCAGACATTGCCAAGAAAGAGGAGCGGTTGGACCACAGTGGGCTCAGGGAGGGTGAGGGTGGTGGAACAGAGTCGCATCCCTCCAGTTGTACCTCTCCACAATTCCTATGCCATTCTGGCAAAGTGTGGTTCCTCTATGGAGGCACCCACAATGGAGACCAAGGAGGATGCTGGGAACCTCCACAAAGGAGACCCACAGGAGGCTGGCAGGGGACCCCTCAGGGGAAGGAAACAACTCCTGGTGGGGGACTCCATTGTTAGGAAGGTAGAACTGGGGGAGCAAGGGGAGAGGGAGGTAAGGTGCCTGCCTGGTGCCATGGCTTGGAGGGACAGGGAGCGAATCCTCAGGATTGCCAGAGCAGCTGCACAGGGGAGGGAGCTGGATGTCATTATCCACCTAGGGACAAATTACCTGGCTAAGAAAGGGATTAGAGAAGTGCAGGAAGAGTTTTTGGAATTGAGGAGGGGCCTTAGACAAGTAGCATGCATGGTAACCTTCTCGGAGGTGCTGCCCATCTATGGCACAGGAGAGGCTAGGGTGTTCCACACCATGGGATTCAATCAGTGGTTGAAAAACTGGTGTGGAGCTCAGGATTAGCTTCATTGGGGACTGGGTGTCCACCTGGAGTGATGCAAGCCTATACTGGCATGATGGGCTGCATCCGTCCAGGAGGAACCAGCATCTAGTGATGGGTTTTAATGCTTCAGCCGACAAGCATTTAAACTAGCAAGGGAGGCACTCGAAAGGAGCAGGGAAATACTAGCCCCCAAAAATCATGGTAGTAAGTGCGGCAAACACCAACATAGAGGTGTCGATAGGAGAAGGGCAGGGGTAAATGGAGAAAGTGACAAAGGCAAGAAGGACAGGGATGAGGCAAAAGGAGTAAGGCCATCAGGAAATGGAGGTAATGAGTACCAATGCCCGTAGTCTGGGCAAAAGCTCCCTGAGCTGGTGGCCTTGATGGAAGAGGGATGCCTGGATATCGTAGCAGTCACAGAAACATGGCACACAGAGAACCATGACTGGGATGTTAACATACCAGGGTACAAAACCTACAGGAGAGACAGGCAGGGGAGAAGAGGGGGAGGAGTAGCTCTCTATGTAAAGGAAGGGATAAAAGCAACTGAACAAAAGAGTAAACAGGGAGGAGAGGAGGCCCTGTGGGTCACCTTGAAGACTAGAAAGGGCACCATAATCTGCACAGGGGTTGTGTACAGACCCCCATGTCAGGGGGAGGGAATGGACAAGAATATGATAGAAGGCATTCTTAGAATGGCAGAGAAAGGGGAGATACTGTTTATGGGAGACCTGAATATGCCACATGTTAACTGGAGCACATTTGCTGCAGCCACATCCAAGAGCAGGGCCATTCTTGATGCCCTACAGGTGGCAGGCCTCAGACAGCTAGTTTTGGAACCCACTTGTGAGGGAGCAATCTTAGACCTTGTACTCTCAAACGGGGGCGGTGAGAGGATCTCAGATCTAGAAGTGGGTTGCCATCTGGGAACAAGTGACTATCAAACAGTGTGGTTCACGTTAAACTCAGCTACAGAGTCAAGCCACACAAAAGTGAGGGTAATGGACTTTAGGAGGGTTGACTTTGGCAAGATGGGAGAGTGCCTCAGAAAAGCACTAGCAAACAGGCTAGAAGGAGGTGTGGAGCAACAATGGGGAATCATCAAAAAGTGTCATCACAAAGGCAACAAGACTTTGTGTGAAACAAATCAAAATGAAAGAAAAAGCCACTATGGTTCTCAAAAGAGGTGGCTGTGAAAGTCAGGAAGAAAAAGATAGCATTCCGGAAGTATAAGGAAACACAGAAGGAGCAGGACAGAGAGCTGTACCAGTTAAGGCAGAAGGAAGCAGGGAGGGAAGTCAGAATAGCAAATGCCCAAACTGAGGAAAAGATAGCCAACTCAGTTAAGAAGGGGGATAAAACCTTTTATAGGTACATCAGCATGCGCAGAAAGACAAAGGGAGGGATAGTGAGGCTGATTAGAATGAACGGTATGTGGGCAGAGGGGGACAGTGAAAAAGCAGGGATACTGAATGAATATTTCTGCTCACTATTCACAAAAGAGGAGGGGAGGGGGAAGTGCCTAATCCAATTAACAGAAGCACTCTTGATAGGGGAGTCGATCCCAGTCCTTTCACAGAAGAAAGGGTTCTGCAACAACTCCTAAAAGTGAAGGTGGACAAAGCAATGGGTCCTGATGGAATTCACCCCAGAATTCTGAAAGAATTAAGGGAGGAACTAGTGAAGCAACTGACTTCTCTTTTTAATAAATCATGGGAGGATGGTGTGGTACCCGAGGACTGGAGGAAAGCGGATGTGATTCCCCTTCACAAAAGTGGGATCAAGACAGAGGCAGAAAACTACAGACCTGTAAGTCTGACCTCTGTGATAGGGAAAGTGATGGAGTCACTTCTGAAGGAAAGAATAGTTGAGTACCTAGAGGCCAGTGGGGCACAGGACCCAAGGCAGCATGGGTTCACAGTGGGAAGGTCATGTCAAACGAATCTAATAGATTTCTTTGACTGGGTGACCAAAGTAGTAGACCAGGGAGGGGCTGTGGACATGGCCTACCTATACTTTAGCAAGGCATTTGACACAGTCCCACACAAAAGATTAATAGTCAAATTAATCAGCCTGGGAGTGGGTCCCAGGGTGGTAGCCTGGGTAAAACATTGGCTGCACAACAGGACACAGAAGGTAATTGTAAATGGAGTCCACTCTGAAGAAAGAGGGGTTACTAGTGGGGTACCGCAGGGTTCAGTACTGGGTCCAGTCCTTTTTAATGTCTTCATCAGTGACACTGCAGAGGGACCGGAAGGAAAAGTATGCCTTTTTGCAGATGACACAAAGATCTGCAACAGGGTTGACACACACAGAGGCGTGGAAAGGATGAGAAGGGACTTGGCAAGGATGGAGGAATGGTCAGAAGTATGGCAGCTAGGATTCAATGCAAAGAAGTGCAAAATAATGCACCTGGGAAACAAGAACCCAGGGGAAGAATATACACAATGGGGGGGTAGTAATAACAACTACAAAAAAGGAAAGGGACCTGGGGGTAATCATATCAGATGACCTTAAGGTTAGCAAGCAATGTGAGAAGGCAGTAGAGAGGGCTGGGGTATCCTGGGATGCATAGGGAGAGGCATCAGCAGCAGAAAACAGGAAGTTGTTACCCCTCTGTACAGACAGTTGGTGAGACCCCATCTGGAGTACTGCATCCAGTTCTAGAGACCCCATCTCCGCAAGGACATAGACAGGATACAGGCAGTCCAGAGGAGGGGCAACTAAAATGGTGCAGGGTCTGCAAGAGAAGCCGTATGAGGAGAGACTAAAGGAGCTGAATATGTGTACCCTTGAGGAAAGAAGGGAGAGGGGGGACATGATAGAAACTTTTAAGTACCTCAGTGGAATCAACAAAGTCCAAGAGGGTAGCATCTTTCAGAAAAAGAGACGTGCAAGAACAAGGGGACACAATTTAAAGATAGAAGGGGGAAGTTCAGGGGCAATGTGAGGAAGTATTATTTCACAGAGAGGGTAGTGGATGCATGGAACAGCCTTCCTGAGGAGGTTGTGGGGTCTAAAACTGTGGGAGAATTCAAGAATGCATGGGACAGACATAAGGCAATTCTTGTGGGGGGTAGGAAGAAATAGGCTGTTGGTTAACTAGGATCTGCGGCCTATCCTGTAGGTAGGGAAATGGGCAAACTAGATGGGCCAAGCGGTCCTTATCTGCCGTCAAAGTCTATGTTTCTAAGTTTCTATGACTAAGCATAAACTTTTAAAAGTGCACATTTTTAGGTTTGATGCACATGTGCAACAAACCTTTTGTTATGAGTGGAAGGGGATTTCAGAGGTGTGTCTCTGTGAGCCTATTGCAGTTAAAAACTGTAGGGGCAAAGCAGTCTATACCAATAACCATGCACTTTAACTGTGACACCACTCTTCTTTGGCTGAATGCATTTCAAAAGAACCAAGCCAACAAATTAGAGGGCTTCAGTCCTTTGATGTGAATGAAGCTATTCAACAAACAGCTGATGGGCTGTCAACACCAGCAGCCTCTCATTAAAATCTGCAGCAGTGACAACCTAACTAGACTACATCAGAAAATTGAGGGGAGAGCTACAGAAAGTTTGAACTGTGTTGTGCCAGTCTTTATTATTTTATTACTGTTAAAGGTTTCCCTGCTTCTTCTGCCTAGTCTGTAGGCAGTTTGAAACTGGCCATGGTGTCTCAAATTACAGCCTTTTTTTCTCCTGCACTAGCAAGTTTCCTAAAGAAAAATCAACCCTTGCATGCCTCTTTCTAGTATGGAAGTTAGTCTCCTTACTGTGGCAACTTTTAAATATAGGGAAAAAATAATAATATATCTCAATTTATCTCCACCAGCAAGTGTATATTGCAGACAATGTTAACCTAGGCAAAGACACATATTCATTCTAAACATTTTTGTGTCTATATAACACGAATGCCATTTGAAAGGTGAACTCACATTTATAGAACTGTGGGTATATGGATGTCACCAGCTTTTGTAATCCTCTCCTGCCCCTCCCCCCATTTCCTTTTTCACCACCCCTCCTCCCATAACTCTTATGTTCCCCTTCCCATGCCCTAGCCATCCATACCCCTTCCCTATATGCTACCCATACCCCTCCCTTTTTAGCTCTTGCATATATACCAAGACCTGCCATGATCTCAGTGATGCATAGATATTAATGCGGTTATGATATTACATATATTGAAATTCAATAAAAAGAATAACTGGGAGATCCCTATATGTATTCTCTTTTTTCCTTTTTTTTACTTCAGTCATTTATTGAATATGATATACAGTCTGCATTACATACTTCCATTTAGTTTACATCCATCATATTGATCAAATTTTTATATGATTTGACAATTCAGTCTTTCTTTTCTTTATACTGTGAAATTCTTTCATGTTGTTAACTTATTTTTAGTTAACCTGATATGATCGTATTCAATTACAGTAACTTCCATAATCCTAAACATTAGATTTCTACAAACTTTAATGCATATCATAATCATAAACTCTTTAAACTTTAGTGCAGCCTATTTTTATCTTAATCACCAAATCTTTCTTACGTTATTCTTAATTGGTATGATGTGTGGGGTATCTATTTCTTGGTGCCAGGGGTGCCATATTTCCAGGAACTTTTCTTGTTGTAACCTTACACAGCTCGTAATGTTTTCCATTCTCTCCTACCTCTGTCACCCTGGCCTGCCACTCATGTACGGTGGGAGGGTGCGGGGACAGACATTTAGCTGTTATACATTTTACTGCTACCACTCTATGTATCTGAGCCAAGGTCCTTGCCTCTTTATCCCCTGTTAGTAAGATTCGGAAGCGTAAATCTAGGTCGAGGCCTGTGAATGGGATCTGAAGTCCCGTTAATCTCTGTATGTGTGTGTGGATTGCTTTCCAGAACTCTTGGACTTCTGGGCAGGTACAAAATATATGGCCATGTGTTCCTTTATCCCCACATCCCCGCCAGCAGAGATCTGAGTTATTGGCCCCAGAATGCTTAGGAATTGTCAGGGTGAGAAAGAATCTGACCATTGTTTTCCAATTAAATTCTCTCCATGTGGGAGAGGCCATGACCTGCCAGCCTCTTACCAATCTTCTGGTCCAATGGGACAGTGGTATTGGAGATCCAAATTCCTTTTCCCAGCTGTCTCTCACCTTGTTCAATATTAGGGGTTCCTGTGGATTTAGCACCAAATAAAGTTGAGATAGGTAATGAGTGTTACCTTTTAGTGATATTGCATAGTAAAAAAAGGATTCCAAATCCATAGTTTCTCTGCAAATTTGGGCTTGTACCCCTAGGGTCATCAGAAAATGTCGCACTTGCAGGAATCGAAAATGATCCTCTCTGTGGAGTGCATATTTAGCTTTGAGTTGGGCAAATGACATGCAGCCCTGGCTGTCAAGACACTGCAGGAACATTGCTAGTTTGTGAGATGCCCAATACTTGTATCCTCAATCAATCCTTGGGGGCTCAAAGGTTATCTCATATCTAATTAGAGATAAGGGGCCCGGTCCCTCTGGAGTGTATATGCCTTTTCTCAGTTTGGCTAATATTCTGAGGGAGTGCATTCTCTTTTTTCTTGTACACACCTGTTTTCCTCGCCATCCTTCCTGCAGTGATCCCAGTATTTGCCTTCTGTCCATGGTGAGCCTCTGCACCAGCTCTCTCCTAGCCTCAAGGCAGTTATTATTCTCCTAAATGCCCTGTCTATTCAGTACCCTTGATATCTGTCTAGGTGTCAAAAAAAACAAAATGGATTTTTTCCCCAAAGTGAATCTTGCGCACTCAGTGTTGTCCATAGCATCCTGTAAAAGAGCTGTTTGCAGTACCCAACATTCCTTGCACTCATAGCCCAGGTGCCCATGTAACATCTGAGGATGTACTGGTGCAAAGCATCAAACCTTTGGTATTGACAAATGCTTGTTTATAAAACTTATTCTACAAAACTATGTAATTTCACTCACTTTGCTTAAAAATCTATGTAGTACTGTATAATGTGCTCAGTCCACGAAACTGCACAGAATTACGTGAAAATGGAGAATTTAGTGAAACGTGCATGAAACAGATTTTCACAATTTCATCCAGCACCAATCCTAACAGAGAATTTAAAGAGAGAGAGAGAGAGAGAGAGAGAGGTAGCAGATAAGAAAATTAACCTTTAGTCTAACATTCAGATATACAGCAGTACAAAAAGCTCAGTTGTCTGCCAAACCTTCAGCCCGCACCAAGTAAAAAGCCAGCGCATTCTCTGACACAATGGAAGGAGGGAGGGAGAGAGAGAGAGAGAGAGAGAGAGAGAGAGAAGAGAGAGAGAGAGAGAGAGAGAAAAGACAGAATGCCCCTTCACAAAAGGTTCTCATTTTCTTCGCAAATGCTACTGTCTTCTGTTTACCAGTTGTATTATATGAGCCAGGCAATCTTTCTAGAGCCACCATCCCTACTGATACAGCACTGTGCAAAGTGGCAGATACTCAGACATGGGACAGGGACAGCTTTCTTAACCTTTGTTGTTATATTAATTTTATTTTTGTTTATGTTGTTTTATTCTTTTATTGACATGAACATGAAAACATTAGTTAAGGATGCCCAAGCCCATTCAACAAATGACACTCTTAAGCCATTCTGATTGTTTTTGATCTTTTCGGTACAATGCCTGTTCTAAAGCTTAAAGAAACAGTCTCCTCTTCTTTCAAACATTTGCGATCATGTTATTTCCAGAAATATAAGACCTGCTCTTAAGAAAAGTGAACTAATACCCCCCAATACAAATCACAACTAGCACTCAGACTTAGTGGTTGGTGCTGGGAAATGACAGCACCCCTTTCCAGTCTATACCAGCAATCCCCACAGCACGGGTAACATCTGGTCTCCATCTTGGCTCATCGATGGCTACAGGTGCATTCGGTTTTTGATGGGAAGTATGGATTTCAAGAAGTAAGACTCATGCTATACCTACTGTACAGGGTAATAATAATAATAGTTTTATTTACATAGCGCAATTCTACAGTCAAAGCACTGTACATACAAGAACATCATAAAACAAACAATTCAATAAAATTTTACAATTAATTAAGCTTCAATTAAAATATCCCACAATCCATAAAAATGGCAAATGCTGAATGCCTGCTTAAACAGATGTGGTTTAAGCAGCTTTTAAAGCTCTCCACGGTCCTGCACTCTCTAATCTGATGAGGTAGAGAGTTCCACAGGGATGGGGCCACAAACATTAAAGCCCGGGCCCCAGATGTTTTCAGACGCACCATGAGAACCTCTAACAACCACTCTTCAGTTGAGCAGAGAGGGTGGCCAGGGCTGTAGGGAATCAGGAGCTCTTGCAGGTGACTCGGTTCGAGTCCATGCAGGGCTTTATAGGTCAGAAGACCGACCTTGAAGGTGATCCGCCACTGTATAGGCAGCCAGTGCAGATCATGCAGCATGGGGATAATATGATTGGAACGTAAAGTCCCAGTCAACAATCAAGCCGCAGCGCTCTACACCAGCTGCAAGTGGTGGATATCAATCCCTGGAAGTCCCAGGTAAAGGGAGCTACAGTAGTCAAGGTGAGAGGTCACAAGGGCATGGATCAACGTAGGCAAGTCACCAGACGGAACAAGGTGCTTAATTCTGGCGATGTTCCTAAGATGGTAAAAGGAAGACTTGATGACTGCTGACACCTGTGCATGCAGTGTCAGCCCATCATCAAGAACCACCCCCAGATTTTGCACATGTTCAGAGGCAGGCAGTTGTACACCCCCAAGCCAAAGCCCAGAGGGTAAACCCACCACCAGCCTCTCTATCCAGTGCCCTGGATCCACAATCAACACCTCAGTCTTCCCGGAGTTCAATTTCAACCAGCTGGACTTCATCCAGTCATGGATCTCCACCAGACAGTTGTTAAACATCAAGACCACACTATCCTGGTCAGGTGCGAAAGACAGACAGAGCTGTGTATCATCAGCATAGCAGTGAAACCTCAGCCCGTATCATCTTACATTATACAATGGCAAGAGAGAATCCTGTTCCCTGATTGGTCAAACTGGGACTGGAGCCAGGATGTTATCCCAGCATAACATACCAGTTGTAGTCCCAGTACACTCGGGACCGCATAAGTAACTGAAAAAAAAAAATGCTCCGCAACCATCCCCATGAGCAGCTTAATCTGTACTTCCTTACCCTGCTAACAATCGCCATCCCCACCCACTCAGAATCAGTGCTCAGTGCTCTCTCACCCCCCCCCCACTAAACTCCCAAGAAAAACAGGGAAACCACATCTTTGAGCAGTCAGCGTACGGCTGTTGTCCTCGCTCGGCATAACTGTAAACTCGTTTTCCTTTTTTTCTTTTTAATTTTTGGCATGTATCTTTATCGGCAAATACAGGGAAAACACATTCTCCTTACAACCTCCCTACCTCCTTTCCTTTAGATTGTTAAATTCAATTGCCAGACATCCTTTTTTAAAATTCAAGTTTATTGATACACAATTGGCACACAAGTATGAGAACCAAACATTACATGAACTGATCTGTGACCACACCGTGCCACTTACATGTACCATTAGAACATAACCAATACTTTTTCAACCAAATAAAACCCCCCTCTCCCCAATCACCCCTAACTCCCTATCCCCTCCCCGGTTGTAAAAACTAAGACAGATCTGCCCGTGAGGGAACAAGCCAGGGTCTGCTAACCCCACAATGGCTAGCTATGAATGCAGTAAGTAAAGGGTCTGGAGGGGGCCCCACACTCAATCAAATTTCAAAAGACAGCCCCTCTTGATAGCCCCAAATTTTTCCATACTCAAATTGAAAAGCAATTCCTGTAACCATTCCACATAACTGGGTGGGGAATCCTCCAGCCAGTGCCTTAACACAATTTTCTTAACCGAGGACGAAATCAGAGCCACGTAGTATCTACGGGACTTAACTGGAATATCATCATAGTCCCCTATGAGACAAATTTTGGGAGTAAAGCAAAGCTCAATACCTAATATTGAGTCCGCCTTTTGCTTAATTTGATCCCACAAGTCTTTTACCGGTGGACAATCCCAAAAAATGTGCTTAAGATCACCCGCCGCTTGATGACACCGGAAACATAGGGCATCCGGGGCACGCCCAATCCTACATAGCTTGGCAGGGGTCCAGAACAAGTTATTTAAAAAGTGGAATTGCATAATACGCAACCTGTCCTGGGTAATATACTGGTATGTGTGGCGCCAGATACGGTCCCAGTTCCGGCCCTGATCCCCTAAGCAGTTCACCCAGAACCACGGTTTATTACCAATGTCTGTGTAAACCTGCTCAAAGAGTACTTTGTAAACCTTGGAGACTGCATGCGGTTCCCAGACCCAGCGAATTAGGGGTTCAAACCATGTCCCGTGCCAGACATCCCTTTGACAGTGCTGGCAGTGGGCTGTTGGCAGGAGAGTAACGAGGCGGGAGCTGTAAACGGCGGCCAAAATAATATCCCAGTTCAACATTTAAATATGGTAGCAAAGTGTGAACTACAACTGCGACACAGTTTGGGGGGGGCACGGCAGAGGGAAAGAAACTAAAGCACATGTGGGGACTGAGATGCAGATACTAAAACAAAATCCATATACTGCAAACAGATAGCGCCACCTGTTGGACAGACAGAAAAAAGGAACTCCTTTTGTGTAAATACACTTCCAAGCACAGAAATCAAGTAAAAAACTTACAAAACACTTCTCTTTATTTATTTTTTTCTTTCAAGTTTAACATTAGCCATTTTATAATAGGAATAATGCCCTCCAGGGTGGGTGTTATGCTGGGATAACATCCCTTCTCGGGTGTTGGACGCCCTCAGCTGGTGGCCTCAGGATCAACCACCCAAGGCAGGATGTTATCCCAGCATAACACCCACCCTGTTGGGCATTATTCCTTTAATGTCTCTGAGGGGCAGCATATACACTGCGAACAACATAGGGGACAGTACTGAGCCCTGAGGGACCCCACACGGTAGACAGAATGGATCAGAGGAAAAAACCCCGGATACCACCCTCTGAAACCTGCCAGATAGGAAATATTGAAACCATCTGAGAACTGGACCAGCCAAGCCACAGACAGCCCTCAGGTGCTCTAGCAGAATCCCATGATCCACAGTGTCAAACACTGAGGAGAGATCCAGAAGCACCAAGAAAGAAGTGCACTTCTGATCCCTCACCATCAGGAGATCATTGAGCACCTGAACCAGAGTGGTCTCGGTACTATGTCTCATGGGTAGCATGAAGCAATCTACTATCAATACTGTACAGTAGATCTAAGAGATTTATCTTGTCACTGCAGTTAACAAGACAGCAAACCTGAGGTTTTATGACAGCAGTGTGTCAAAGCATCCTTAGTAATTGAAAGGTTATGCCTGTAGTTATGTGGGGGAAGAGCTCCTCCCCCACGTCCTACTTAAACCAGCAGGCTACCCTCAGTCACGCTTAGAGTGAGTCGCACTCGCTCATTTGTGGTCCTGCTGCACAGCTGCTCTCTTTTCTCTGGCTGGCCTGACTGGCTTCCCTCCCATTCCCTTGTCTTCCTTGCTTGTTTGTTGTTTCCCACCTTCCCATGCCCTGGTGTTGGTTTCATACCTTTTTGGGGGGATTGTCCTCTATTTCTTCTTTCCACTCTTCTGTGCTGTATTCCTGCCCCTGCCTTCTATCTTTTCTCCGAGCAGCCGCTGCCTGCTGCCGCGCATTTGTCATCCAGCTGGGGCTTTTGTTTGCTTGGCCGCTTGGCCCTTCGATTACCTGCTTGCTCTGGTAGGGGAACTGCCATGGACTTAATCTGGTGTCACCTTACTTATTAAAAGGGACGCTCTACGGACGGACAATACCAGAGCATACCCACACTTTGCGCTCAGCGCCTCCACCAGCTTCCGTCACCACCGCCAAGCCGGGCTCCTGCCTACTTATTGCTGCTATACCAACTCCTGGATTACCCCTTTGGCAGCACTCACAGTGCCACCTGCTACTGCCGTTATACTCGTATTTGTATGTATTGCTCTAACCTTTAGCAAGCCTGCCTTTATCACCTCAAACACAACAGAGTGATGCATGAGATGTGACCTGTAAATGTAAGCTCTACAGAACAGAGGCACTGAATCAGTGCAACGCCAGAATGGTCAGGGATTATATGGACATCCCTGCAACTCGAAGACTTGCTCGCAGCTTGCCATGCTCGAATGGCTGCAGCTGGTGGGCCCCAGTTAGTCATACAGAATACTTCTATTAGCCAATTGAATACTTTCATGCTCTGTGTATCCAGACATGCTTCTGACATTATGAGAAACATCTCTACACCTGTGAGGAGCAAGGGTGATTCAAGTGTGAAGCTTACAGTGCTATGCAGTGTTCAATAAGTTGAGGGGTATGCACTTGCTCCAGTTCAATTCAGTCTGTCTGCGGATTCCTGCTACCGTACCTGGAATCTTATTGCCTGCTATCATGTACTTGCCTGCATTCTGGTGCAATATATTACTCCTCGTCCTGGGAACTGGATGGCATGGACCGCACCTCTACTCTCCGGATAGCACCTGCAGCAGTTCTCACTACTACAGTTCTCCATTGTTGTATGGCTCTGTCCTTCATGTACCCATTTATGATCCCTATACTCCCTCTGGAATGCTCATGGCACCAGATAGCCCTCTGTGGTGGTGCTTCTGGTCATGCTAGCCTACGTGGGGTCTAGCTTGACTCACTATCTCCTTCTGTCTGCCTACGTGGGGTCTGGCCATACCTGCCGGCCACGTGAGGGCTTTGCCTGGCACACTTCTCTGCTCCTTCGCTGCCCTGCATAGGGGATTTTGTGGCCTGCTAGCCTTTGTGGGGTTTACCTGCCACTTCTTACTCTTGTCACAGGCTGACCTACATGTGGTCCAGCTGCACATCCTACCCCTTCGCATCGGCCTAGCCATTTGGGGTCTGCTAGCCTTCATGGGGTTAGCTGCCGCTTTCTACTCACTTCACCGGCTGACCTACGTGTGGTCCAGCTGCACATCTTACACCTCGTACTTTCCATCGGCTGACCTACATGTGGTCCAGCCACCCATCTTACACCTCGTATGGCCTTAGCCCCATTCACTCCCTTGGATGCTTCCTACCAGGATGCTTCAATTCATTTGGATCTACTACCACTCCAATTCCTGCCTGGATTCTCAACAAGCTCTTCATTGTACAGACTTATTTTGTTCCCTTAATGCTGTCAGCTGTGTACCTTATATAATTTACTCAATCCTACTCCTTTGTGCCATGCAGATTGACATATTACTACTAATGCTGACCTCTGTGCAGGTCCACTTGGATACTTCATCCACTTATATTTACCTGCTTCACCCACACAAGGCCTGGAGGTTTATTACAGACTCTCTCGCCTATTTCCACAACCTGCTCCACCCCTCGGGGCCTGGAGGTCCATCAAACCTCATGTTTACCTATTCGTGCAGAACATTAGCTACTTCACTTAGTTCCTTCACCCACACCAGACCAGAGTTTTTCACTACGCCCTCTCCAGATCACATAGCTTGCATCTAGCTTCTGTGCTTCATCACCAAGGCCCTCATTGCAAAGTTTGCCAATCGGATCAGCACCTACCAGTCGTCATGTTCTGGTTCTAGAGTCCTAGTTATTTGGCTACATGTTCTTGGAGAAGACTTCCTCGCCTTTCGATTGTTCAACCAATGCTACTTTCGACGCTTCCGATTATTTATGCTCATTATGGATTTCTTGGACTAGGTGTTCACTGGAACGATGTACTACCATCTTCACCAACATTCTAACATGAGTAGTTCAAATTTAGCTTCCTGATTTCACTGGATCAATATCTACAACTCTGGAACTCAGATTAGCCGATAACTTAAAATCATTAATTTAGGATTATTCTCCTTTAGTATGCCCAGAAGGACGGGCAGGTCGGTAGCCATGGGTCCTCAGAGGTTCCCCCCAGGGGTTTTTTTCCTCTCCTGCGTGCTACTGGACACACTCTTCGGAGTTGGAGGAGATAATCGTATGATACTCATAATTTCTTTCGGGTGGGGGGTCTCATCCTACTCAACTAACCATCCTTCCTATAGCGGGATACAGAGAAGGGCCAAAACATCAAGTCATAACAAGTTACTCATCAGTTCAAGCATCGAAGCACTTGCATATACCATCCAGTTCACATGTACTTGTTCATGTCTATGCTGACGTACCTAAGCACTAATCATTCCATACAACTAATACCTCATAATCATTGTCCTACTTACTGGTCTGGCCTCTGTATCCAACACAACCTACGTTAATCAGCTACATAACACAAGCACAGAGCTATGAACCACACATAAGGTGAATAAAACATATGTAGTGATATTTTGTAATGAGCTGTCAGACCCATAGAGTGTATGGGTGTGTGTGTGTGTGTGTGTGTGTGTGTGTGTGAGTGCCAGCTGGGGGGGCATGTGCCTAAGTTCCTCATAGATTACTTTTAATTGCATCTCCCCATATTCTCTTGGTAGGAGGTCCCTATTCCAATGCATTGTTCACACAGCCTGCAATACAACACACACCTCCACAAACTGCTGCACTCATTCCAGTGACCACCAACTCATCCCTTTTAGTTAGCACCAACTACATCCAAAGTGAACAACTATTCTGTACATATTAATAGTGATTCTGCTATACCAGTGCAGCCATCCCTGCAAGGTCCTGTGCAAGGGTGTTAGCAACATTTATCTTTTGCAGAGGAACTGATTTTAATAAGCGCTAAGGGTACACCAGATACTGTATAAAACGTAATATTTGTTAAGTGTAGCAACTGATTTTCAGTGCAGCAGGATACACTTCCATTGTCATTTTGGGAAGTGTACATATCCACTGGGGTATCCAGTGAACAAGAGGACTGAAATTGGGTGCCTACAAACACGACTACTCAATTAAGGTACCTGTGTTCACGGCTACCTAGCAGGGGATGACCAGATACTGGAGTGGGTGACATATGGCGATGGGAAGTATGCACGTATACACATGCACACACGTGGGGGGAGAGGCAGAGGAGGGATAGTATATGGGAGGGGGTGTGGCAGGCAACTGTTGTGCTGGTCTGCTAGCGTGGTGGGGAGGGTGGTCAGCTGGGAGGCATAGGGTGCAGGGTTCAGGTCCGGTGTGGTGCGGGTTTTCTTTTGCTGGCTGGCGGCTCTCAATCTTTTCAGTTTTTCACCCCCGTCATGCACATCCTCTAGGTTGAGAATCCATAAGTAGGAGGTGTAGCCCCCCACATTAAAAAAACCCTTAGGTCTCGGGCACCCTTTTTCTCCTCGCTGCGAGTGTGCATCGCCAAAATTCATTTTCGGCAATGTACACTCGCTGTAATGGCAGTCGCTATTCTGCGATCACAGTTATGACATGGAACCATCAACTGGATGACACACACATAAGAGAAAGGCTAAAAAAAAAGGATAAGAAAGAAAGGGTAGAAAGCCACTTTCCTTCATCTTCAGTTTCGCTCTGACCACATCTACTATTCCAACTTCCTGGAAACTAGCCAAAGTTATGCACATTTTTAAAGCTGGGGTCCCCCTATCATCTGGCAACTACCATCCAATATCTCTGCTCCCCCATCTGAGCAAACTACTAGAAATGTCATCCACCATCAACTATCTGATTATGTAACAAAATGCAACCTGATGTGTGACCACCAACATGGCTTTTGCAAGTCCCACAACACCACCTCTGCTTTGGCCCAGTTTACTAATCATGTTTTTAGGAACATGGACCTGGCTACAGGGGCCATGTTTGTGGACCTGTCCAAAGCCTCTGACATGGTCAACCACCCCCCTCCTTCATATCACTCTGCTGCAACATGGCTGCTCCTCAGGGATCTCGCAGTGGTTCAGGAGCTACATGTCTGGCTGGTCTCAATCTGTAAGCATCAGGACTGCCTCTTCCCCTGAATTGCATGTCTCTTTGGGCATCCCCCAGGGATCCATCCTGGGACCACTTTTATTCTCCTTATTCATCAACTCCCTTCCCTCTGACTGCCTCACTTGCAAAGCCCCACTCTATGTGGATGATCTTGTCCTTTTCTTCAGAGATAAGACACTATCTAACATATCATCCACCCTGTCCCAGAACTATAGGCTGGCCCATAACTGGTTCTTGTCACACAGACTCCTGGTTAATGTTGAAAAAACTAAAGTGCTACTATTCGTATCCAAACCATAGGTGGCCAGTATCTCCAAAGCCGGCTCCTCTCTTTCGGTGCTCACGCCAGATGGGGTCCCACTGAAAAATGTCCCTCACTTTAAGTACTTGGGTGTTACCCTTGACCCCTCCCTCTCCTTCACTGAACATGTTAACTCTATTGCTCGTCGGGTTAACCAAAAGTTAGGTGTCACCTATCGGCAAAAACAATTCTTGACAAGAGAAGCATGTCTAGCAATTGCCCAAGGCACCCTGCTTCCAGTCCTCAACTACTGCATTCCCATTTACTCCTGTATGTCCTCCACCCTTTACGCATGTCTCACCTCAGTATACAACAATTTTTGCCATTTTGCTCTCCTGGCCCCATACTCCACTCACCACTGTAACCTGTACCAGTCTTTGGCTAGCTTCCACTCTCCGGCAGACATGAATATACTCTCGGCTGCCTGGTTAACAACTCTCTCACAGTTGGAAATGCATCCCAATATATATCCCTCCTAAAGACCCGTATTGCTCCCAGAAGTCTGTGTGTGTCCTCGGTCCCCCCTATGGAAATTCCTAAAATATCCTCTGCCATGGGTGCCAAAGCCCTGTCAGTAGCTGCCCCCTCCCTATGGAACAGCCTCCCAGTTTCTCTCCGTTTGGCTGATACCCATTGCACTTTCAAGCTCTAACTCAAAGACTGGTTACTGTCTGAGGCCAAATGCCTATGCCACTGAGGGTGTTCCATATGCTTGGTTTCCTTCACCTTCTAGTCCCCTTCACCTGCCTTTTCCCTGCTATGCTCTTTTACTACCCTGCCACTACTGATTCCCTGTTCCTGCACCTCTGCTTACTCCAGGTTCCCTTGCTAGGTGTTTCTCTTCTCTTGACGTATACTTATAGCTATTTGGCGCTGCTTCCCCCACTCTGTATCCCTGTCTCTCCACCCTATGTTACCCTATCTATCCACATTACCCATTTATTATTTGTACTACATTTCTTGCTCTTTTGCACAATTGTTATTTATACCCTGCCTACATAATGTTTATTGCAATGTTTTCTTTTGTTCTCTTGACACAGTTATGTATTCCTGTACTGCATGTGCTACTTTGTATTTAATGGTACTGTATCCATTGTGTAACATCTATATATTTTGGATGACCTGTACACTGCCGCACTGTATTGTATTTATGTTGTACCACTTGTATTGTAAATTTTGTTGTGCCACTTTGTGGGCCTGGGTCATGCCTGAAAACGTTCCCCTGGATCAGTTCACTTACTGGGTAACCAAAGACTTTAATAAAAAAAAAAACAGAGGAAATAAAAAAGAAGATAAAAACCCAAGGAAGAGATTATGTGCAAATGTTATGCTATGTAACAACTTGCTGCATAGTTTTACTAATCAACCATCCTATACTGAAAAAGGCTAAACTAAAAATGTGTTTTCGTAGTTATCACTGAAATAAAAAAATTCCCCAGATTGGCTCATAAAAAGCAACTGCATGTGAAGTCTGCACCAAGAGTACTTGAATTGTGTGTGTGTGGGGGGGGGCTCTGGATTGACTTAAAAAATCCACAGTTCAACAAAACACGTTCATACTAGTTTAAATAAATGAATCTTACTTCACTACTTTTTAGATAGCATTCATGCAGACACATGCTATGAGTGAGCTTGACATACCATCAGACTTCAATTATCAAGAGGGGAGGGGGAGCTGATGACAGCCCGGGTCCACTCCATGCTGCTGTACTGCTTTTGTACAAAGAAGGCCCTTTCAGCATTTATTGTAATGTGCTGCTTAATGCATCCCATTCATCTTAGATATTTCGAAGTGTAACAGTTATATGTAAGTGTGAAAAGAGACTAACTATTAGCAATAAGTGGTTGAAACCACTGCACCAGCTTTACAATCTGGGTGTGCTGAAAAGCATGTTAGTGCTATGTTATCTTACTGAGACAGTATCAAGCATCATATGTACTTTGCAATAATTTTCACTTTCTGTGTATCCGCATCTGAACACAGCCGATGGACATTGTAATTATTTTATTATTTTACAGTACTTTAATATTTGTAAGTGTAATGTCTGGATTTCAGTGTAGGAGGATACATTTTTATTGCCATTTTGGGATGTATACATTTCAGTTGGATGACGCACACAGAAAAGAAAGGGTAAAAAAGAAGAGATAAAAAAAGAAGATAAAAATGTAAACAAGAGATTATATGCAATGTTATGCTATGTAACAACTTGCTACATATTTCTGCTAATCAACCACCCTGTACTGAGGTAAGGCAAAACTAAAAATGTGTTTTCGTAGGTATTACAGAAATAAAAGATCCCCCAGATTCAGTCATCAAAAGCAACTGCATGTGAAGTTTACACTCAAAGCATTTGAATTTGTGAGTGTGGCAGGGGGGGCGAGAAATGCTGGATCAACTTAAAGTGGGAATTCAGGCAAAATTTCTGGCATCAATAAATTCATAACTTGGATCTCCAATCAGCCTCATGCCAAAAATGAGATCTCTAAGTTACTTTGCTTAAAAGTTACCAGTCATTTTGTAACCCTAAATTCACTGTCTGTTAAAAAAAAGCAGTTTCAAAGAGTTACTGATGATGTCGGTGTGGTGAGCTGCCTGACTGCTAGTTCTTATTTGTAGAGATAATTCTGGGTATATATATTATTTTTTTTGTGTGTAATCCTGTGTATATGTACAGGCCAAAAGACATGCCAGTGTCGGCACAAAGGCACCTAGGGAAAAGACTAGGGCCCCCATATGCAATGGTGATGCGCAGTGCATCACAGCCGAAAAGGGAGTTGTGCCATGCAACTACAGCATTGTGTAGCAGTGCAATATTGAAAAGGGTGTGATGTGCTACCCACAAGGGAATGGTCCAGGTTGCAAGTAAATGTGTGCCATGCAGGTGGAGGGGGTGTTCCCATGCATATGCTGCACAGCGGCATATTCGGTGGGAGTGCACCTCTCAAAGGCCAGTACTATGTGGCACACAGATATGCCAAGAAAAGCTGGCCTAATATGGCCAGCCACCCACAGGTGGGCCGCGGAAGTGTACCCAGATGCACCACAGCCTGCCAGCCCTGGCCGTCATGTGTCAACCCTCCTCCCATCCAGGACCAGTGACTGACACAGCCCACCACTTCCCACCACAGCCAGTCACTGACTGACATGCACTGGGGAGCTGTCATAATATACGCGGCACTCATTGCTTGCTTGCATCAACCAATGAGCACAGCCCTATATTATGACAGCTCCCCAGTGCATGACAGTCAGTGGCTGGCCGTGTTTGGAAGTGGTGGGCCGAGCCAGTCACCAGCTAGGGATGGAAGGAGAGGATGAGAAGTCAGCCACAGTATGGATCAGAGGTAAGGCTCCTGTTACCTATTGTCAGGGATCTGGTATGGGGTGGGGAGTCCGTTGGTTATCCAGGGCTTGTGTGGGGCATGCACCTTTACACCATCTGCAACCGGGAAATGGGATGGGTGGCCACTAATGCCATGAATCAATGGAGATCGGGAACAGGATGGTAGGGGGACAACCACTGGACTATGAGGGAGAGTCAGTGCTGGTGTCTGCACCATTTGGGGATCGGGGATGGGAGGGGTTGGACAGGCATATTCCACACAGTGCAGCTATGCTAATGGGCTCATAATGAGCATGAATGGTGCTGTCTGTGCCATGTATACCCAATAAGCTCATTAGCATGTACAGGCTGAATATCGCCCTTGGGGTCATGGCACATCCAGGTATGCGCCATCCAGTTCCCATTGGCATTAGTCAGCCTTGTCCCTGGTTGCACTGTGCTGGACCAGGTGGTCAACCACTCTGGGTGGCACATCCAGGGATGGATATTCAAACAGTATACATGATCAGTCCTGATCGCATATGCTGTTTGAATATGCCATTGGCGCTGGCTGGCACATCTATTCTTCGTGATGCATCTTTGCACTCGTGCAACTGGCCAGCTCTGAATATGTCCCCCTAGATTTTTTTTTATAAAAAAAAAGGCTTGACCTTGTTTTGACCTGAAGGCAGCTGTTTGCCAGGAACTGAAATTGCATTCCCAGTTTTTTTTTTAACAGGGATATGCCAAAATCCATTTGTATGCTATAAACCATGCACTCAGGAGCAGAATGCTTTGATCTAAGGAAGCTGTTAAAATATGCTTCATTTTATGAGGTAACAAGGAGAGGAACATGCTTCCTTGAGAACCTGTGTGAATTTTATCTTATAGGTGTCAATGGTCCTCAGGGGACTTCAAAGGGTTTAACTCTGAAATGCCATATCCATGCTAATTATAGGTATCAGAATATGATTTTTAATATTCTTGGATATTTTAGAAACAGTGCAACAGTGCCATCTTCTGGCCAAATGAAGTAGTTGCTCTAAGCTGGAAAGTGATGACACTGCAATAGTTCAGACAGGTATAAATAGCCCAGCTCAGGGCATTTTGAACACACACACCTTTTGCTTTGACTCTCCTGACCACAACAGAACAGCTGCTAGCCCAGACACTAGCTAAGAACCAAAGGCTGCTACAGAAGGACTGAAATATTTTTGCAAACCAGCAATTCTCTGGACTTTGAAATCTTCATACCTAAGGTAGAGACTTAGCCAACACATTTTAGTTCATCTTTTTCTGTATATAATTTTCCCATTGGTTTCTGCATACTGTAACCCTAATTAATATTCTCTTTTTAGTTGCAACTGTATGTATTTAAGTATTTTAGTAAACATTTATTTTTCTAAAGAATAACTCCCTGAGCAAGAATTCCTTATATTGTATGTGAGGCTGTAGAAGGTTTATTAATAATCTGTGACCGCTGTTACTTGCTTATAGGGGCCACCATAAGCAACCAAATTGAAAAGAGGTCTGGAAGGGAAATCTGGAAGGATAGGGAGACTATCAGAGTCTACAAAGATTTTGAACTAGGCTGTTGCATGTCCTGTAGGGAGAAGACCAAATCAGGCTTACACTGCTACCTCGAAGAGAGTGTGATGCTTGGGTCTTCCTCCTGTGTGTAGTAGCCAAGGAAAGGGTTCATATTTGGCTAGAAGAATCAAGACTGGTATCGTGCCCTTATCCAGAGCTACAGGAATGCCCTGGATCCTCATGGCAGAGGTGCAGTCATGACCTCAGCGAGCATTCTAATGGACGAGAAGGGTATCCCTGTTCCCCCCATCATGGATTACACTTAAGGGTGGGCACTGTGAGCTCAGTGGGCCTGACCCTCAGTAGTGGGTTTGTGACAGTCATAACCAGAATTCACGGCCTAGCCCTCCCTGCAAGCTACCTTATATAACTTATTTCTCCCATGTTACATAAAACTGCAGTTGTAGTAAACATCTGAAAAAGGAAAACTGACACTGAGTGGGTCAGCACATGCACTTCCATTATACAGATGCAAGGTACAGTACTTCAGAATGTGACAGGGGGTTGGAATGCAGTGGCACGCAATACTATAGAATGACAAAGTTGTGTGTAATGTTTACAATACTGCAGGAATGACATTTCGAAGTGTCACCAGGTAGCAACTGCGGAATGCAGCAATGACTCAATCTCAGAAAGTAGCTGGGACACATAATTTTGGAATGTTGCAGGGATGCTAAAATTCATAATGTGGTGATGTCAAATAGTTTTAGAATGTGGTAGAGATACTTAATTTTGAAATGCAGGGGCGCATAGTTGCAGAAGATGGCAGGGATATGTATATATTTTCTAATTTGTCATGGATGCATAAATTTGGCATGTGGTGGAGACACAACTTCAAAATGTGGTTGGGATGCTTGATTTCAGATTGTGGTGGCAAAATGCAATTTCACACTGTAGTGTGGACATAGAATCTCAGAATGTGGTGATGACGCAGTTTCAGAATGTGATAAGTCACATGCAATTTCAGAATAAGTTAGAGATGCATAATCTTTTAAAGTGACTTGGACATGCAATATCAGAATGTGGCAGTGACACTAATTTTCAGAATGTGGTGGGGTCATACAATTTTGGAATATGGTGGGGATGCACATTTTCACAATGTGGCAATGACAGGAAATTTTGGAATGTGGAAGTTTACATACAATTTTAGAATGTGGCAGTGATGCACAGTTTTGGAATGTGGTTGTGACTTGTGACATAGTTTCCAAATGTAGTGGTGATGCACACTTTCAGAATGTGGTGGTGATGCACAGTTTCGGAATGTGACAATGATGCACTATTCTGAAATGTGGTGATGACGCACAATTTTGTAATATGGCAGTGACCTTCAATTTTGGAATGCGGTGGTGTCATTTAATTTTGGAATGTGGCAGTGATGCATAATTTCAGAATGTGACAGTGATGCACAATTTCAGAATGTGGCAGTGATGCATAGTTTTGGAATGTGTCAGTGATGCACAGTTTTGGAATGTCACGGTGACGCACAGGTTTGGAATGTGGAGGTGATGCACAGCTTTGGAATATAGCAGTGATGTACAATTTCAGAATGTGGTGGTGACACAATTTTGGAATGTGGTGGTGATGCAAAATTTTGGAATGTGGTGGTGACGCACAATTTCGTAATGTAGCAGTGACAATTTTGGAATGTGACTGTGACACAATTTCAGAATATGGCAGTAAAACACAACTTCAAAAATGTGATGGGGATGTACAATTTTGGAATGTGTCAGGGTTGCATAATGTTGTAATGTGGTGGGGATATGATGCACAATTTATGCATAATGTTGTAATATGATTGGGATGTGATGCACAATTTTGAAATATGGTGAAATGTGGTGACATTCTATACCTTGGTTCAGTGCTGCATTCCAAAACCACCTCCTGACATGTTCTAAAGTACAGTGCCATGCATCTGAATATTCTGGAAATGCAAGCACTGCAGCCAGCCCTATGTCAGTGTTTTTTTTAATGATTATTACATCTACAGTTTCTTAAACTTTGGAGAAACAGGTCCTATAAGGTTGCTGACAGGGAGGACTGGACTGTAAGTTCAGGTTATGACATTATCAGTGGCTCTTCAATGAAACTGACTTTTTTGAATAGGTAGTGAAATAAAGGTTACAAAATAGCTCATAACCTTAAAACAAAGTAACGTAGAAACCTAATTTTTGGTATGAGATTTATTGAGGGTAGGCTTATTCTAGTTCTGCAATGTAGCACTTTTGGCGGGAGTCCCCTTTTAAAAAGATCCACAGTTCAATAAAACGCATTCACATTAGTTTAAAGAAGAAAATTCTAATTCACTACTTTTTAGATAACATTCATGCAGACACATAATATGAGTGAGCTTGACATACCATCAGATTTCAACTATCAGGAGGGGAGGGAGAATTGATGACAGCCCAAGTTCACTCAGTGCTGCTGTACTGCTTCAGTACAAAGACAGCCTCTCAGCTGTTTACCACAATGTGCTGCTTAATGTGCACTGCAAATACAGTAGTGCGCTGCCGCTTGCTGGATACTGCATGGGTGCATATACTTGGGGGCACACTGGTTGGCAGGTGGGAGAACTAGCACAGGAAAGGAGCAGGTGGTAAGAAAAAGGAATGGGAATGGAGGAGTCTCACCCCTCCATTCGGGGTGGGGTATGGGGCTGTATCGGTGACTGCAAGACTGAAGGGCTGGGTTATGCAAATGAAAGGAATCAGCCACTCTGCAGAATGGCGCGGTTTGCTCCTTTCAACTATGAGAAGTTTCCACCCGAAAAAGAAAATCACATCATGACCAGGCTGGCAGATCATTATGCTGTCACTGCCAAGCCCAGTGCAGTCAGGACCTAACAGTGACACACCTCTGAAATGGCCTTATTGTAACAACATGTTTCCTTCATGCTACATGAGCAAGGAAACATGATGAAATCCCTCTTGCTGGTCACCTGTCTCTACAATTTCCTATTCACCATCATCTCAATATAAAAATCAAATCCCCCTACCTGTACCCAGTCCCCATGAGCAGTGTCTCACCAGTGCCTCAGTTTATAAGTGAAATCCCTCTTCATGTCCTGATCTACTGCTCACCAGTGCCTCAGTAAAAAAATAAAAAATAAAAAAATATATTTTTATTTATTTATTTATTAATATCTCGGATTGACACCTTGAAGCTAAAAGCTCTTTACATAGGTTCCACATCAGAAGATTAAAAAAAAGAGAGAGAAAACAATGCATAGCTGGTAGGAGACTGATACATAAGCAACTCTACAGATACATAAGGTAACCAGAATAAAACATATCCACATTTGGAGCTAGACAGAGCTGATAATACGTGGCATTGTACAATGTATGCCACAGAGCAAAATACAATACAGGAACTGGGAGACAAAAAGAGCTAGACAGGAACTACAACAAGAGGGAAAAGAGGTTCAGCCCAAGAGGCCAAGTCAGAAGGGTGGACAATTGAAGACTGGGGACTGCAAAAATTAGGGGAAAAGAGGAACAGCCCATGAGGTCCAAACAAATGGGTGGAAATTCATAGACAGGGGCTACTAAAGGGGAGAGATGGAGAATCAACCCAGAAGGCCTAGTCAAAGGGTGAGGAGGGTAGGTGAGGTGCAATGCATAAGCTAGGTTGGCATGGAGGGTGAAGGAGGGGGTAGGGGATATTTAAGGAAGTGGTAAGGGATGTGAAGAACCAGGAGGGAGGTAAGAGACCAAAAGAAAGAAAAATAACATCCCTCCCCTCCCCATCCCTGGTCCTCAACCTGCTTTCCTCCCAAGTGGATTCTGGCTGACTGTTTGATACTGTTGTAACACAACTTCCCCTCCACTAGAGGGAAGGAGCACTACTGTGGCATTTAGCTATCCCTGGCAGTGTTCTGGCCTGGTGCAGCAGGGATTAAGGCTACAAGGCACAGGTTTCAGGAGGAGGAGCCCTGGAAATATGAGGGCTGGTAAGAACTTGATTTGTGCTCATTGGGAAGACATAGCCCCAGGAGGAAGTGGAATTGTGGGGATATATCCCTAAAGAAGTAACTCTGATGGACATTGGACCATGTTTACAGTACATGGGGTCAAAGGGCCTGCAAGGAACCCTGAGAAAGGAAAAGAAGAAATGGATGCCCAAGAGATACAGCATCATCACTGTGCTATATGGTAGGAGGAAAGGTTTGGGTATACTGTAACTGGTTACCAAAGGAGTAAAGGGGGTCAAGACATGGGAGAAAAAGGTCTCTGAAGCTCTTACGGCTAGGACTATGCTAGGGGCAGAAATCCCAAATGGGATAGACTGAGGAGGGCCAGGGCCATCGACACAGGTGGGCGGGCCCTTGAGCCTCACGGCTGGTCTGCAGATCTGTGGTGCAATGGTGTTTATGTCATGGCAGGAGCTGAGATATAACAGGACTTCCAGCAGCTTGGGGGCTATTATCCATGTTCACACTGATGTGTGGGGCAAGGAGTTGTAATGGCCCTTTTGGGGTTAAGAAACACTGTGTGCGATTATCTGTTTGTACATTGACATCAACTGATGGAACTTTGAACAGACCAATTTGTGCACTACAGTACCGCAGTCTCCTGATTTTTTTTTATCTACTATGTGTTACTGTGGTGTTTGAGTGCCTCGTTTGCATCTGGTTTCCCCATTTTCCCCCTCAAAAGATATAGCCCAGGCCGGTGCACTCATATTTGGGGTAAGTAACCATGAGGGCTTGGGGAGACTTACAATACAGACCCTGCTGGGACGGGGGTGCAAAGACAGCTGGTGCCTTGCACCTGGTTCTTACTACCAGGCTCAGTTTTGCCTCAGAAATAGTTGTAGTTTCCTGTTCAGCTGTACAGTTTCCTATTTGTCCTATTACCCACCTGGGCTTAGCTTTCTGCATGAGCACTATTCAAAGAAAGCGTTGAAAGTGTGGGGTTCTCCCTCACGTCTGGGGGAGAAGCCAGTGATTTGAATATGTCCTGCCAGTGGTCACCAGTGTAGGAAGGGGAAGGCCGGTGAAGGCAGAGCCAATCTAGTGGGTAGGAAAGGTGAAAGGGCAAGGTAGCCCCAAGTGAAGACTAACAGCAGAGGTAAACAAGATACCTAGGAGACAGGAAGACGAACGTCTGTAACCAAGCAGTGTGCAGAAGGAGAAATGCATCTGAGTGGCAGCACAAGGCCGAAAAATGTAGACTGACAAAAAAACAAAAAACAAACAGTGTTGCTTAGCCCTGCAAACACCTCTCCTGGCTTCCTTCATTAAGTCTTTGATTACTTTCTCTTTATCGGTGCAGGAATTCAGCTTGCTCATGCAGCTACATAGTCTGTCTCCTTTAGTGTTATGAAACAGCTCAATCCAATATTACTCCTTTTCCCTTTCAGGACATTCAAGTCTGCAGTCGTCCTCCTGCTCCCTGGCCATAGAAAGCCAGGCAAGCCTCAGACACTGTGGCTCCAGGCAGCAACCAAGCCTCTGAGCTGTTCTCCTTGCCAGACACTGACACACACTAAACATTACTGGAACAGCCTCTGTTGTTCATTGGGGATGACCAGCTCTCAGTTGGTCCATGGAGTTGTCAATCACTCACAGCAAACAAAGATCGGCCAAACTCCATTACAATGTTAATGTGAGGTGAAAGGGCAAACAAGATGGTTGCCTGGCTTGTAGTTCTTGGTGCTCTGGCCCCATATGTCATTATTCAAAGTACTTCTGCTTTAGAACTCTTATTTGTTCCCCCTACTGTGTTTGTGTGGGTCTACATAAGTGTCTAGTTTGGTCGGGGCTGTGAACAGAGAATCAAACAGTTCATTAGAGGATCCCCAGTCTTCAGGCATGCAGTTGCACTCCTTTCATCACTGGCAGCAGAGCTGCCTTTGTTGTGCGGTGTGAGCTACTGACAAATGGCACAGGAAGACCCAAAGAATGCAGTACTCTTTTCCTCTACTCCCATCTCCAGTCCTGACACCTGTCCCGGTGGACCAAACGGAGCTACATAGAAAGCTAGCTTGGGGAAACCTAAACACCCTGAGGAGGGGGGTTACCCTCACACCCAAGTACAATATTCCAACAGGAGGGAGTCCTAGAAAGCGTGCATAAGTGCCTGTAGCCTTCTTAGATTAGCTGAGATTGATGTTTTTAAACAAAATTTACTTGATCTTTATGAAAGAATGTTGGATTATTATTTCTAACGTTATCAGTGCAATTGGTCTAGATTTGCAAATCTAGTCAAGGAGTAGTCAGGTTTAGGAATCACTATAGTTAAAGCAGTTCTCATACTGTTGTTTCTGGGAGTGCCCCAACTTTGCTTGTATATAAGCAGCTAACAAATGGGGAAGAGCAGATTTTTAAATGATTTATACATTTCAGCAGGTAGTCTATCTGGATCTGAGGCTTTACTAGCCTGCCTTTTATTTGAAAGCATTTTTAAATTTGGCTTCTGACAGTGCTCTGTCCAATCCCAATCAACAGTGGGGATAGGGATACCTTGGAAGAAAAAATCAAGGGAGCTATCAGATGGGTTAAATTCTGATTGGTATAATTTCCTGTAACAGCTTTGGAACTCCTTATACTAGCATTTGTTGAGTTAGGAGTTGATCTGCAGTGCTGTGTGTAGCCACAGTAGCTCCAATGGATTCCAATTGTTTCAATCAATAAGTCAAAGGGTGTTTTTTCCTCCCCCATCTCAAAATCCTGCTGCTCGATAAGAAATAGGGCAAATTCTGCTTTTTGAGATGAGTTTGTTTAATTCATATTTCCACTTGATTTTTTTAGTGGTACCCGGTCAATATAGAGCAGAGAGAACTGCACACAAAATACAGTGCAGTAAGCGTAATAATGGTTCTATGGTGACAGGGTTTTTTCAGCATGCAGTAAAAAACACCACCCCTGTCGCCCTAGGCTGCCAGTAGGGAAGCTGAGGGATGCCGCTAGGGTGGTGCCTGGCTGAGCCGCTCCCGTGGTGGAGTGGCTAGAGTACTTGTCTCTGGTGGTGACAGGAACCTGGGGCTGTAGTTCAGTTCTCCCCCAGTCTGCTGTGGTGTTAAAAAAAGAAAGAAATGTTCCTGGTCCAGTTTTTTTCCTCCCAAAGTAAACAACCCCCTGGAGTTGATTATAATTAGTTCAGAAGGTGTGGGGGGGGGGGGCCGAAGACCCCCACAAAATCTAAGATATTCCTCTGGTGTGCACTTTGTTTGTGGTGGTCGGCGTGTTGTACCAATGTTATTTTGCCACACGCTGCTTTGTGTGTGGCATTGTATATGTGCACGGTTTTGACCACAACATTATGACTCCATGGCCCAGATATTCAAACTGCACCAGTCTGAGGCGCAAGCCCCTTCGCTGCTCAAAATAGTTGCGCGGGGTGTGGAGGGTGATATTCAAAGGAGTTGCGCTGTTGAACGCTCGCTTTGAGCTCTCACCCAGCTCTAACTCTGCGCGTAAGCGCAGTGGAACTTCGCTACCGCAAGTTGCCAGAGTGAGCTAAACTTCGGTGGGGCAAGTACCATTCGCCATGCTCAAATTTCCGATATTCAAAAGGTGACATGCAAATGGGGCCATAATTTATGCAAGGCGCAGGGGGGGCCATTTGCATCTATTTATGGCCCCATTTGCATGCCATTTGCATGTAGGTGCGCTGATCCCTGAGGACTTGCTCCTGGCCACCCTGCCAGGCAGCAGCCGTCGGGGACCGACGCACAAAGCAGCCCGATCGCGGGCATCACAGTTACATGACACTCCCCCACACACATCTCCCACAGCCCGATCGCGGGCAGAACACGTACATGTCCCCACACATCTCCCACAGCCCGATCGCTGGGAAAACCTGTATAGACCCCCAGTGCCCGATCGTGGGCAGAACCTGTATGAACCCCCAGTGCCCGATCGCTGGCAGAATGTAACCCTCCCCCCCCCGAATAACTCCCTGGTGGTCAGTGGACTGTAAAGCCTGATCGCGGGCAGAATGTCACGGCACAACTCCCCCACACATCTCCCTGGTGTCTGAGTGTCCCCCCCCACCAGCCCCTCCACCCCGCTCCCCCGCGGCGGCGGCGACAGCATCCCACCCGCCTGCCGCCCCGCCACCGCCCGACTGACTGTCGGTAGGGCTGCACGCCTGTGGCGCGTGCAGCCCTACCGACAGTCACGTCGCGGGCGGCAGGCGGGTGGGATGCTGTCGCCCGCCTGCTGCGGGGGAGCGGGTGGAGGGGCTTCATGGGTGGGGGACACTAGACACCAGGGAGATGTGTGGGGAGTTGTGCTGTGACATTCTGCCCACGATCGGGCTTTACGGTCCACTGGACCACCAGGGAGGTATTCGGTTGGGGGAGGATACATTCTGCCCGCGATCGGGCACTGGGGGTTCATACAGGTTCTGCCCACGATCGGGCTGTGGGAGATGTGTGGGGGACATGACGTGTTCTGCCCGCGATCGGGCTGTGGGAGATGTGTGGGGGTTCATGTACCTGTACTGCCCGCGATCGGGCTGGTGGGGGGGCACAGGGACCGAGTTGGGGGCCAGCCAGGGATGGCAGCTGCTGTGTTGCGCCCTGCAATGCAGCAGCTCACCTGTGGGTGGCCCTCAACTTAAGCCTTTTTTTTTTGGCTCAAGCTTGTGCAGGCGCAGGTTGGGGGTTGCGCATGCACAACTCTGCGCAACCCAACTGAATATCGGGTTGCGCAGGTTATGCATGGATCCTCTCCCTCCTGTTGAGCATGCATTCATTTGCATTGCTCTCTTGCGCAACCTGTTGCCAGTGGCGTAACTGCCTCCTGCTGAATATCACAGAATGGCGCATTTTGGACTTGCGCATGTGCAACCCTGTTGCGCATGGCGCAACCCTTTTGAATATCTGGGCCCATGCCTTTTTTAATTCACATTTTATTAAAGTTTCCTTTTATATTTCCTCTTGATGAGTTTTCTGAGAATTTAAGCACCCCATCCTTTGCATGAGATATTTCTAAGTATTTTTAATTCTTCTTCCAGATACAAAGCTTTTTCTTTACTCTTTTCTATATGTCTCATACAAAATTAAAAGTCCCCTTAAATATGTCTTTAGGGCATTTCATAGTGTTGCTTGACTAACATCCCCATTTTCATTATTTGCTAAACAACGCTGTATTTCCATATGTATAAAGGCTGCTGTAATCTGTATGTTCTAACATGAAAATTTTAAATCACCACCTGGTAGATTGGGGGGGGCACTGGTTTCTACATTATAGTTAATGTATCTGGGGCATGATCTGAAATTACTATTGTGTCTATGTTGGAATAATTTAAGCATCGTAGAAACCAAATCTGCAGAAATCAAAAAATAATCCAGGAATATGCACTTTGTACCAGGGACCAAAAGGTAAAATTTCTATCTGACAGGTGGTAAAGTCTCCAGCTCTAGGGATCCTGGATTATATTACAGTCTCAACCTAAGATTCAAGTAAAATGTATACTACAGTATCTTATAAATTGTGTGCTAACTTTTGATTCTGTTTGGGCATAAAAACACGTGATGAGATTGTGTACTCCCTGAGTGTCTAAAACCAGCATAATAAAACACGAATAATCCACCCTTGGGTAAAAAAAAACATTACCCAGGCAGACAACATAATGCTGCATTTACACACGAGGTCCATAGTACTGAATGTAAAGTTAAGGCAGTCTAGAGGCATAGCACCATCATCCTCCTGTGTCACAGTGCTGAGAAAAATAAGTTTTATAAAGGCAACTGTTACTTGGAAATACAAAACAGTCTAGCCTCTTTAAGCTACTTCCCAGGAACTACTATTTTATGAATTAGATTTATGTGATAACCACGAAAGCGTAATCGCAATCAGCGGCAGGGCGAGTGTACATTGCTGAAAATCGATTTGGGTGATGTACGCCCCCGGTGCACAAGAAAACAGTGCTGGGGGGACTTACATTTTAATTGCATCCCCCCTACTAAAGGATTCTTAGCTCCAGGGGGGTGTATGTTGGGGGGGTGCAAAATCTGGAGGAAAAAAAAATTTCTGGCCAGGCGCACAAAAATGTAGGCACGCCCAGACCTGAATCCAGAACCCTCGCAACTTTAGGCTGCCACCCACCCAGCAAACTATGGGGCCAGCTCGGCAGCCCCATGCCAACCACACTAGGCCAACTCTCCCTCCCTTCCATCACGCTCGCTCCCCCCCCCGCACACGTATACATATAGTGACATCCTGTCACTATATGCACCCACCTTCCCTATCCGGTCGCCCTTCCTCAGCAGTAGCCCCGTTGACATGCGCCGAGATTGAGCCACCGTTATTGCAAGTGCTCAGTTGCTGACGCCCATGTCACAGGCTACCTATGAATTTAATTCTAGACCACAGTAATAATACTTACCATCCCCAAAGTAAGGGGCCACAAGAGGAAAGTGAGGAGAGAATATCTTTTCTCCCTAGATCCTATACCCGCCAAGCCCGCATTTATGTCCATAGTGCAGGGTTATTGAAATAAATAATGCATAGTGTGTTCAGTACTCAACCTTACCCCACCATAGTTCCATACCCTAAGGGAAGGAAAAATAAATTTCATAGTAAATTGTCTTGGGGTGTATACTGCACCAGTCACATCATCAAACTCTTGCATTCTTTTTCTTTTTTTTTTAGATTTTTGTTGATCGAGAAAGGAGAACTAGGCAATTCTGCCTATTTTCAGCATCTTCCCAGAGATGGGGAAGGATGGTGGAGGATGTAGATGCAAACTGACATACAGAACCAGATTAAGCTGCTAGTGATATTTTAGTGAAGGGAGGGAGGGATATGGCCAGGGCACCAGAGGAAATTCCCCTACTCTGTTTGGAGAAGTGCCACAGGATCTTTAATATCCACCTGAACCTGGACCTAAAAAGCAACTAGGGGTAACAATTATTCATGAAAATGTAAGAAGTCTTGTTTGTAAAATGGATGAATACAGGGTTTGGGCATCTGACTCACCTTGTGATATTTTAGCTATCTCAGAGACGTGGTTGCATTCTGGCATTTTTGATGAGGAAGTGGCATTGGTAGGGTATAATCTGGTAAGGCAGGATAGGGGTAAAAGGGGTGGGGGTGTATTGTTTTATTTAAGGAATTCTTTGGGTCCATATCAAAATATTATTTGGGAAAAATGTGGAAGGGATTGATAGTTTGGTAGTTAGGTTGATAAAATTGAAGTTAACAATTGGAGTATTTTACGCACCCCCCAAAACTAAATTAAGTAATTTTGACATTCTAGCTGATTTTCTTTTTGAAATTTTGAAAGACCAAAGTGTAGTTCTAACTGAAGATTTTAATGCAGCCTGGGGACAAACAAGCGGTAATAAACTCAGATCTAGTTTTGATATATTAGGTTTACAACAATTGATACAACATCCAACTAGAAGTTTAAATAATAGAACTGTTGGTACTATATTAGATTTGTTTTTTGTTTCAGATGATCTGAAGGTTGAGAGCTGTAAGGTGTTACCATTGAATATGGGGATCATAACCCTATTCAGTGTCACTTATTAAATCAAAAGTTAGGTGTAATGATGATTATGAGTTTTGGGTTCGTGATTTTAGGCACTTTAATGAGTCATCATTTAGGGACAGTCTTAGAAAGTTTGACTGGTCAAGGATATTTTGATTCCTGACTTGGATTTAGCTATTCAAGAATTCACAGATTCCTTTCTTTATATAATCCAAATTCATGCCCCTAAAATAAAAAAGATTAATAACATCAAAATCCATTATGGCTTAATGACAAATTGAAAACCCTTTTATGATTAAAATAGAATTTGGAAAAAGCCAGAAAATCTAAATCGGAGGGGACTGGGATCTTTTAAAAAATGGAGAAACAAATGTAAACATAAAGTAAAATTGGTAAAAGAATACTTCCAGAGTTCTTTTGATAACTTGCATGATCCAAATAAATTCTGGAAGGTTATTTCTAATTTAAGAACTCCGTGAAATCTCAGACTTTAATTAATTTAACAGTGGAGATAGTTTGGTTGATAATCCTTTAGAAGTGGCTAATTTGTTGAACCACTATTTAAGGACTTGCCAGATTTAAAGATACCTAATTTAGGGAGTGTTGCCCAGGAGGTATACATTCCGATACTTTCTCCTTGAGTAATGAGGGCTTTAATTTGAAGAATATAGGACACAGGATGTAGTCAGAGAATTGAGGAATCTAAGAATATCAAACGTGCTGGAATAGATAATATTGATCCCAAATTTTGAAACTGGGGCAGATGTTATAGCTCTATAGTTACTTACTTTTATAATTGGAGTATACAGTCTTCAGTGGTTCCTGATTGTTGGAAAGTGGGTGAAATTATTCCTATTTTTAAAGGTGGTGACATCACAGCCCCTTCCAATTACAGACCAATCACTTTGCTTCCGATTTTGTCTAAGGTGCTGGAGAAGCTGATAAACAATCAGCTTGTGCAGTACCTTGACCATTTGGAGTTGCTAACAAAATGCCAGCATGGATTTAGAGGGGGTAGGTCCACGAATACTGCCCTACTTGATTTTGGTAACCTGGTGGCAACATCATTGAACCAGGGAAACCAAACTGGGGCGTGTTCGGGGACCTAAGTAAAGCTTTTGACCGAGTTCATCATGAAACATTATTGTTTAGACTGCATAACTTAGGGATATACCATAACTCATTACAGTGGTTTAGATCCTATTTAACTAATCGAAAACAAAGGGTGGTCTCGGGGGTCGCTGCTTCGGATCTCCTGGATTTGAACTGTGGTATACCCCAGGGGTCAATTTTGGGCCCTATGTTATTTAATCTCTACATTAATGATCTCCCTGATTATGTAGTTGGTTCTGATGTTAGACTTTATGCAGATGATATAGTACTAGTAGCATCTACTAAAGATCCTGGGGAACTGAGGCAGCGACTCCAGACAGACTTCTCTAATATTGAAACTTGGATAAGAAATTCCGGACTTTTGATAAGTACTGGGAAGACTCAGAGTATGATTTTTTCTGTAGGACCTAAACCTAATAATGAAGTAACTGATTTCAAAATTAGTTTTTCAGATGGGAAAAAGGTACAAGGGGTTAATACTTATAAATATCTGGGAGTTTTGATTGATTATCGTTTTTCTTTTTCAGATCATATTTTGTCACAAATAAAAAAAGTCAATCAAAGATTGGGGGCATTAAGAAGAGTGTCAGGATGTTTGACTAGGGATGTTAAGACCAGACTGGTAAAACAATTGTTGTTGCCTGTACTAGACTATGGTTTATCATTATATATCCATTCTCATAAAAAATGCTTACACAAATTGGACCAGATTTATTACAGATTGGGGAAATATATCCTAAATAATGGACCTCGAGTCCATCATTGTGTAATTTATCAGGAACTTGGCTGGTTAGATCCAATAGCACGAAGAGAATATATATGGCTTACTATATGTTATGATTTGATATACTTAAAAGTGCATCCTTTACGAAATTTGATATGTCAGAATTCTGATTCTAAATATTCAGATATTTTTAGGAGGACTACTAAAAAGTTGCCTATGATACAAATTATGAATCGTATGGGGTATGAAAGTGTTACAAAATAGTTTAGCGGGATATGGAATAAGTTATCATGACATATGACTGAAATTTCTGATCTGCGTATTTTTAAACTGGAATTGTATAATTATTTAAATGTCTGTTGTAATTGTTTTTAGGTAAATGTGATTTTGTATTTTGTTCTATTTTTGTATTGTTTGTCTATTGCAAATGCCACAGGTATCTGTTGTAAATGGGGATTCCCCCCAATCAGATTAACCTGTATAAAAATAAATTTTAAACAAACAAACAAACCTGAACAACCACCAGAACAGGCAGACGGGACCTCGGTTTAATGTCTTATCTGAAAGACGGAACCTCAGTAGTGCAGTACATCCCTTATGATGCACTACAGTGTCAGTATTGGGATTAGAACCCACAACCTTCTGATCTTCAAGCCTCAGAGGCGAGTGTGCAACCTGCTGAGCCACTGACACACAGACACTAACATTCTGCCATACATGTGTTGGCTTGAAAGTAATCCTGTGCCAAAGTTCAATCACACAAACTGAGAAGGCAGCTTGGGAGAGCCACGGTTTCTAGGTATATGTAAATCAGAAGACCAACAGTAGCATTGGTGTAGAAGGCTGCACATCCATAAAAAGAAACTGACACATCATACATCATTAAATACATGAACACATCATTCAATATTAATTAAAATGCCTTCCCTTTCAAGCTGGGGATGGGGGTCAGCAGTCCTCCTACATGAGGCGGGAATCAGCAAGACTTTTCAATTTCCTAGTTGGGGTAATGTGAGCACTCAAACAATGGGCCCTATGCACTATTGTGTGGAGTGGCTAAGTGCCACATATCTGTGATGCGTAGCCACTCTGCACCCATTGCACCCCCCCTTGCCAGATTCATCAAATGAGGCATGCAGCCCCTAGGCACTTGATCCCCCAGTTGCATAGACAACAACGCGCTGGGGATGGGAAGGGGCCTGCCTGCACTACATGCCAAGCACTAAGGCCCATACTGTGACATGCAGGGGGGCACAGTGGTGGGATGGATATGCCGGGGGGACCCTGCTGTAACGGCCATATGCAGCAATATCTGTGCACCCATAGGGTCCCCCCCCTGCATGGCAACCAGACCTGAGCACCCGCACCCAGACACATGGAGCCCCTCCATCCCTGCAGCCTGGAGACCCCCTCTGCAGCTGTATGCCCCATCCCCCCTGGTGCAGGCGGTGGGGGAGGTGTCTGTTGGGCATTGCCACGGGCAGCCTATGGCCGTGGTACCTCCTGCCAGGTCCGTGAGTGGTGTGGTCTGTGCGGCGGGGAGGGGGGATGTCTCAAGGATGTGTGCAGTCTGTAGTACCGCCATCCCAGGGCGGTGCCCCACTGTGTTCTGGGGGGGGGCTCACTGCTGGGGACAGGGCTCAACTTCATTCACGGGCAGCAGGCAAGCATCAGGGGTATGGGGTGGGTGATGCCCCATGTTGGGGTGGGGAGCAGCAGTGTTCCTGTCAGTGGGGGTTGCCTCCGGGGCAAGCATGGGGGTTCTGTATCACCCTGGTGGCCACACATGGGTTCCGCAGGTGCATCTGTGACTCTGTGCCCTGAACCCGATGCATGATCTTGGTACCACACCGTCCTATGCGGGGGATCCACTCTGGGTCCCAGGCAGGCCATTCGATTGGCCACCTACCTGGGACCACAACTCCACCCCTTTCCTCCCCGCATGAACCTGCATGCTGGGGGCGGGCAAGGCCGTGGACAGGTGGCCAGTGGTTGTGAATGCTGCTGGTGTGCACCTGTCCACAGGTGCGGACCTCTACGGGCAGGATACACGCCTCTGACATGTAATTCCCACTCCTATGTACATAGGGGACAATATTCACTGAGCCCAACCGTTGCAAGTTTTCCAGGGCACAGCTACCACTCCACATGACCTCCATGCTGAGGTGCCATGTTAGCCATATGAGTAAACCCTAGGCCAAAGTTATTTTGGAAAAATAGCTTCCCCTCTCATTCCCGCACCACTGTAAGTATTACTATGACAAACTTAATGCCTACCGAGGCCAAATCTGAATATGAAAACACTCCACAGACTTCCAGTAGCAGTGCAGAAGGCTAACACCCAATTAAGTACAATGGCGCAGCAGCTGAACATTTCAACAGATATTACCAGAAAATGAAGCAATCTAAATTTTATTATTACACAAAGTAATCTGACTTGAGTGGCCTGTGCACAATCAGTTCACGTATTATGCAATACTGACATAGAACATTTTCAAAACCCAAACATAAACACAAATATCAGCAACAGTTATGTATCTCTAAGCAATCTTGGTATCTCGATGCCCTGACTGAATTATTTTCTAATATGCAGTATAAGCAAAGGCCAATAGGTATACCTACAGCGGGGTTAACGATGTTAAATCAAAAGAGAGGGTGGTCATGAGTGGAGTTCCCCAGAGATCTAACCAAGGTCTGGCCTCTTTTCAGCAGGTTCATCAGCAACACTGATGAGGGGATCCGGGACAGGCTGCATCTCTTCACAGATGACACTGAGATCTGTGGGAGGGTGGACAGTGACAAGGGAATGAAGGACATGTAGAGAGACTTGCAAAAGCTGGAGGATTGGTCAAGGGTTTGGAAGTTGGAATCCAATGCCACAAAGTGCAAGGCGATATACCTAGGGAACAAGAACTCCAGGACTGAGTACTGGATGGGGGGGTGAAACTCAGTACCACAGTTGAGGAACAAGACCTTGGAGTTATCATCAGTGACTCACTAAAGCAATCGAGTCAGTTCAACAAGGCTTACGCAAGGCACACAGGATGCGTGGATGTATCAGGAGGGGTACTGATAGCAGAAAAAGGGAGGTAATACTTTCTCTGTATCGATCCTTGGTAAGGCCACACTTGGAGTACTGCACTCAGTTCTGGGGTCCTCACCTCATGAAGGAGAAGGATAGGCCAGAGACAGTGCAGCGCAGGTAACAAAAATGATTCAGGGCCAGCAGGGCATGTTCTATGCAGAGCGTCTCAAGGCACTGCATATGTACTTGTAACCCCCCTGCAAATGGGGGTTCCCAAAAGTCTTCCAGGAGCTTGCTTGAATGCTCCGAGCCTGAATGGTGTTTGGCGTTTAAGCCATTTATCTGTGAGTGTTTTTAGAGCCTCTGGTACTGTCTCTTTAAGAACTGTCTGCTTGCAGACATAATTAGTTTGTATGGGAGGGACTGTGTGTTTCTCTGCTGGAGTCCCACTCGAGCTGTTGCCAATTCACTCTGTTTTTGCAGTCCCTAGGAGTGCAAAGGGAACCTATCTGAAAGATGTAACTGTTTGCCAGAAATCATTTAGAGTAATAATGAAAATACAGTTTGTCTAACCTGCTTTTCTTTGCAGTCAGAACTGTGTTTGCCTAGTTCCCCCATTCTAGTTTTGAACTGCTGAGCTGGACCAATCAGTTTGGGTTAAGGTAGCTCTAAAATGGTGCCTGTGGACGAATCAGAACTTGGACTCATAATCTGAGCCAGCCACAAGAGGATTGTATGGGCAGTGACTCTGGGAAATGTAATTTGGACTTCGGCGCCTTTTTGCACCAACAGGGGGAGGCTATTGTGAGTGACAGCCAATCCAGCCAAGAACTGGGAGGAACTCAAAGGAAGTGCCCGGTTTTGTCTACTGGAGTCTCAGTTGAGCTCTGGCAGTGAAGAGGGGAAGGAGCCCTGTGCTCCTTTGGTGCGCAGTTTTAGTCGGGAAACGCATGCAAGGCCCCAAGTTTCGGTCTGCAGCTTGTGCAAGTGCTTGTTTGGACTGACTCTGACCTGTGAAGAGAATCAAGGAGATCTGAAAAGTAGAAACCAGGCTCACCCTGTAGAAGACTGGAGAAATTGCTGAATTGTGCTCGGTCTGTCAGGAACTGAATCTGCTGTGTGTTCTCCCGGGTACTGTACAGTAATTGCGACCGGGATAGAGAAGCAGCCTGCCTGGTATAGTACTTTCTTTTTCCATATAAATGTGTGTAGTGCTAGGGGGGGCTCACGCTTCAAATCCCCTGTACAGTGAATTGAGTGCATGAAGCTGCAAGCAAACCCCAGCTTAATCCAGACTACATCCATTTGCTCTGAACTGCCTTGGGGTCCAGTCACAAGGACCTTATCCACATGGTCTGCTCCACCTGGCAATCCAGGACAATTTGCCTTCCATTCAGTTTCAGCATTGAATTTGTGAGTACAAATCAGGGTAGCTCCCTGCCATCATCTAATTGCAAGGGTTCCATCTGATTGCTTTTCCTTTCTTTCTCCACGAACTGAGCCTATCGGCTCCGGATTACGATTTGGGTATTGTGCATGCATTTTCCATCTTCAGGGCCCCAGCCAGCTGCACCAAATAGGCTAGCCTCTTATTGCCTGGGTACCCAGTAAGAGTGACATTAGGGACATTTGGGATTCTGAAATATGTGCACAGTACTGTGATTATTAATGCTTAAACTAATTAACCTGATTTCCCCTGTCCTTGTTATACCCCCTAAATAAATTAGATCTGTTTGTTTCAGCAAAGTTACACTGCCTGAGGTATTCGTCTATGTTAAAGTATTGTACTGTGGTTTTTGCACTGTATCATCTTATTTTACAGGGAGTCCCAGGAGTCACACTGCCCGAACCAGTCCTGGGGGTAAGTGTATACTGTGAAGGTAATTCTGATATATTGTGTGGGCCACTAGTGGGAAGAAAAGGGGGTCACAGTGTCCCAGAGGGCTGTGACCAAGTTAGTATAACTACTGCAAACCCTGACCTCTGGGTGGAGGCACCCGCCATCGGATCCAGGCCCCTCAACCTGTTAGTGGCAAATCAGGCAGGGGTAGTAGCCCTTGGGATAGCACCATCTAGGGGTTACATACTCACTGGAGATCAGAAGGGAGAGGGGAGACATAACAGAGACCTTCAAATTCCTAGAAGGTATTAACAGGGTGAACTGCGAGGAACTATTTAACACGAATACCAGCTTACGGTCATGCGGTCATGAGTGGAAGCTACCAGGAAGAAGGCTCTGGAGGTACATGAGGGAAACACTATTTTACAGAAAGAATGGTGGAGCCATTAAACAGGCTGCCTGCCAAGGTGGTGGGTGTAAAAACAGTTAGTGGTTTTAAGCATGGCTGGGACAGAATGAAGAGTATAGCGGTTGTTCAAGCTGTCAGAATCAGGGAGGAGAATGTAGGGTGGGGAGAGCTAGGACTCTGAAGGAACAGTAGGCCCCAGGGCTAAACAGGGACCTCAGGCAGACTGGATGGACCTTCGGTCTTTCTCTGCCATCACTGTCTATATTTCGTTGTTTGTACTGTAAAGCTCATATAAAAAAAAGTAACATCCATTTTAGGAAACTGCCAGAAAAGTGGATAAGTGCCTGATCCCAAAAACATGCATACAGGCTGAGGACATGTATCCAAGTACTCCCCTTACCCAATGATGCCTGCAGTACTAACCCCCATACACTCCACTACACATGTGAATAAGGTGTGGAGTGTCCACGGACATCTCAGAGTGGAACTGGGTCAGACAGCCAACTGGCTACTCAGCCTGGCACTAGAGTAGAACTTCTACTCCAGGTGGAGCAGGGGATTATGGGATATGGTAGTCCTCCAAGGACTACCATATCCCTAATAAAATATTCTTTGAAAACAAAAAAGCTAAAAGTTACACCGACAGCGCCCTGCTCTTCATGCCAGCTTAGAGGACTGGGGTCAACTGGTGCAAAGGCTCAATGGTTCACAGAAAAGACAGAACAGGGTCACAGGGGAGTTGTACACAGGGCAGACATTTGTTATTACAAGGTCACCTCTTGTGTGACCCGGCTGTTCTCCACATTCTGTCCTCACTGCATCTATCCTTCTGAGGACCACATAAAAACACACCCATGTCCCTGTACCCACTCCTGACTTGGCCAAGTGCATGGGGGGATGTGTTGGGTCCAGGCAGGCCTCTTTTGGGGGCACACATTTAGCTGTGAATGCATTGAGGTCTTCACCTGTGTGGGGTGAAGGCTCTGTACACCCATTGCCACACTGCACACCCCTAAGCGGGTCTGCAAGGCCCATTCAACTTTTTCAGGATCGGTCCCTAAAAGAAAACAACAGTTTCTGAATTAAAGCTACACTGCAGCAACAATGTTTGACATTATTTTAATCTTGCAATCCCTACTTTTCAGTGACAGAAATACTAATGTCAAGAGAAGCAGAGGACAAGTTTGAGGCAAAATCATGGACCACTGAGAGACTGAGTTGCATGGTACATGATTGGAATTCACTGGTGCTAATGGAACACTTCTGAATTTTGATCATAGCAGATTGGAAGACTGTTCACCCCAGGGACTGAATTTAAAAAAAATGAATTAAGCTGTCCATGCACAATGCTTCCTTTGCGTCAAAAGTGATTACTGGCTCACATTCAGTGTTGGATAAGTTATTTTTTCTATTACTTTCTATTAATTTTGGAAACTTGTTCCAGAAAGCTCTGTGCAGTCACTAGCAAGGATGGAGAAGTACTGGAAAATGTATTTATTTGAAAGTAACTACTAACTAACCTATTACTTTCAAAAAATGTAATCTGTTATAGTTATTTATTATTTTTGTATAAAAAGAAATAAGTAACTATAATTGTAAGGTGTATCACTTTTTCTAGTACTTCCCCATCCTTGCTAGTGACCACACAGAGCTTTCTGGAACAAGTTTCCAAACGTAATAGAAAGTAATAGAAAAAATAACTTACCCAACACTACTCACATTATACAAATCATGGTACTGTATAGACAGAAAAGGAAAGGAATTTGGTCTTATATAGTACCTTTTGGAAAACCTACATCCCAAAGCACTATTCAATCCAGGAGAGCAATGGTTGCTTCCATTTGCCGCACAGGAAAATTCAAACAGTACAGTGGCAGAGCCAGGTTTGGGGGATGGGGAAACACAACAGTCAACCAGGGACACCAAGATTGTAGCAAGTGATTGCCATTTTGCAGTGTGGTCTGCTGCAGAGTGGTTTTTATCTGTAATGGGTAATAAAGCAACCAACATTTCTGGAAATCTAAGGAACTGTATTTCACATACAGTACACAACTCTATCTACTGATCCCACCAGTGCTGGCACACAAATGTATATTTATTTAAAAACTGGTAACCAGGAAAGGTACACTGAGCTAGGGCTCATTTCTAGGTGTGACCTGGGAAAGGGGAACAGAGGTAATTACAGTTACAGGCAAGCACTTGAAAAGGCATGAAACGATGGGAGCTGGTCCAACCACTGGAGTATTTTGCACTGCAATTCATATTAATAAACATTTGCACTTTTAATAGTGGACAACAAATAATTTAGCGCTTTGTTGTGTCTGAGGTGCCTGTTTTTTTCTGCCACTGCTACAGTACCTAATACTGTCCAACAGGCTGCAGGGAGCTATAGATGGAGTAGATGATTATGTGTACAAGACACCTATTCCCTTCATCTGGAAAGATGTGGCTGGGACATTTTTAGATGTGAAAGAAGGTGACAGGAGCCTTAAAGGGGACTGGTGGAGCAGAGTAATTGATGCTCTGACTCACCCACCTCCTAATAACCTGTGAATCTATCAGTGCCCCCACCCCTTCACACATTGCAGTTGTGCCCCACGTCAAGGGGAAGGCACAAGGACATTGTGGAAAGAGGTTGCTAAGTTGGGCCTCTATAGAAGATATAGTGATAATTGGTACTGTAACAACAGGTGGCACTAGGATGAAGGTAGACAGCATTTCCTATCTAGAAAAAAAATGTAAAAAATCTTTTAAAAACTGCTAAGGAAATCAGCCATTGGGTGTGGAACAAAGGGGAAAGAAAGAAAGAAAGAAAGAAAGAAAGAAAGAAAGAAAGAAAGGAGGGAGGGATGGGGAGGGAGTAAGAGAAGGGAGAGGCGGGGAGGGAAGGGAAGGGAAGGGAGCTACAGTTTGCAAAAATACAATCCCACTACAGTCATTAGCCAACTACAGGATCTTAAACATGTGGCTGGACCTCTCTGTACTTCAGTCCTCCCTGCTGTTAAACTAAAAAAAAGAAGGGCATGTCCAAAATGAGATGCTGCATCTCAGTCGGGGACAAGAGACTGCATACAGAATACAAATAAACAGGTTTTTAGTGGCTTTAAAACTTGTGAGTTATGGGCCTTCTCACATGAGGAGATAAATGTGTTTATAACAGTGCAACCATAGAGATTATATACAGTATGTTAGAAAATAGAGAGGTCATCACATAACCCCTCCATCCATTTGCATAATAGCTCCATAGAGATTATATACACCTGGCCACTTCAATATAGAAACACAGAATGTGTCGGCAGAAAAAGACTGGTGGGCTCATCCAGTTTGCCCTATTTCCCCTGCCTATTACTACACCTTGAACCCTATTTGGTCACTGTGGTGATATGTGACAGAGTATTCTGATATATCACTACTAGGTGAAACCAAAGTATTGGTATGTGCTGTAGAAGGGACCTTTTTTAGAGAGACACTGGGCAAAGCACTTGTAATTGAATGTGAATAGAAAGGTGCTCGGTGTAAGAACCTTGCTGTGATGTGTTGTAATAAAACTGAAGTTAATCTCTTACTAAGCCTCCCGAGCATTGCATCACCTGGTGTCAGAAGTGAAAACTGCTTAATGGGGAAAATGGAAAAAAAGAGAAAGAGCGACTGTACATGAGAGAGAAAAACTTTCAAGATGCCAAAATTTAATCCTCCTGATGCTTCTGACTGTAGTCAACCTGCAGACTGCCCTGACTGGAAGCAGCGTTTTTCCTGTTACAGGATTGCTATGAAACTGAATGAAGAAACCGGTCAAGTGCAGCTATGATCCCTACGCCCTGGGAAAGGAGGTACAGCTTATCTTTAAATCATTCTCATTTAACACAGAAGATAATAAGAATAATTACCAGATAGTAATGGAGAAGCTCATTGCATATTTTGTGCCCAAGCACAATATAATCCATGAAAGAGTCCGCTGTCACCAGTGTAATCAAAGGTCAGGGGAAACAGTAGAAGCGTTCACCAGAACGTTCTATGAGCTTGCAGAACACTGTAATTTTGGAGCGAGGAAAAATGAATACATTAGAGGAAGACTTGTGATAGGAGTTCTAGATAAGGAGCTTTCTCAGAAACTGCAGTTAGAACTGGAATTGACTCTGGAAAGGACAACAGAAATAGCAAGCCATTCTGAACTTATAAAAAGCCAAATAAATGATCAAGGAGCCATGAGAGGGCTAGATGAGGTAGCAAAAAAGCCTCTGAGGTCAGGTGAAAATGACCGAAGCAGACCCCTAAGGAAAAAACAAGCCCAATCTCAGAAGCCATACCCTAAATGTACTAAATGTGCAGGGGACATGACTGCTGAGCATGAAATGCTGAGTGTCGCAAGTGCAGGAAAATAGGTAATTCTGCAGTGCTGTGTCGAACAAGAGGTGTAAGTGAAATATCCATTTTGTCATGTGATTACCCCTCTAGTTTTTAATATAAATGATCTCTTCTAACTCAACCCATCTTGTATCACACTATACAAATACGGACTGAAGATCAGGCTTATAGTGAAAAACTGTTGCCCCTAAGGTGAGAAGTGGCCAATAAGGAATTCTAATTTATATCCCACTGGAAGTCACTTTTTTTAACTTGAAGGGGAAAATTTTCACACAGCCTCTTATTGCAACACTATCCTACCAAGCTCTAGTCCACATTTGTTTTATTTAAACCCACTGTTTTTTTTTTTTTTTGCAAAATAACTAGCTCTCCAGCAGTCTGTTTAAGAATAAGCCTTCTGTGCTATTCCTTCCAGTTCAGGAATACAGAACTACAGTAGCATGCATGCAAATTTAAGAGCATGTTCTGCTCAGAAACATTACAGTGTACTGTAGCTCTCAAAAGCAACACAGCTCATGAGTTCCCCTGGCAGTTCACAGATAGAGATGGGCAAAGTTGATGCAATTCACAGAGAACAGAGCAACCTGCAAAGTGCAAAGTTACACCTGCAAAGTGTGGAACTTTGCCCACAAATGGCCATTTCGCTGGCAAAATTCCACACTTTGCACTGAAAAACTTCACGATTCGGGTGTAGTCAAAGATTTTGAGGGCAGGGAAACATTCAAAAAACTCCAGGAATGTGAATTTCACCCACTTCACAGCAACTTCATCAGCAAATTAAAACTTTGGCATATCTTTATTCACAGACTACTGACTGCTGTCATGGCAGTGGGTGCTATAGCACAACCATGTTAGGTCATGAGAACATCCGTTAGCCAATAAAAGTGGGAGCTAAAATCCATGTGTTAGATGGACAGATATTAACTGGATTACAGCTGGTTAGATGTGTTTTTCAACCAGTTTTTGAAGCTGTAGATTACTGTTCATACATATTTAAAAACATAGAAACTAGAAAAGCGAAGGACAGAAAATGGCCAAAACAATCTATTAAATCTGTCCCAAGATTCCCCATTCAGAATCTTGCCAGTTTTAATTCTTTCCTTCATACTCCCTTCTTTCTGCATTTTTCTGTGTTATAATTCCATTAACAGTATCCCAGTTTATTTTGAACCCCAATGTTGCCTCTGCCTCCACAACCGGGTTTGGACATTTATTCTACCCCCCACTACCCTTCTGTGAAAGTGTACTTTTTTTTTTTCACAAATTTTGGCCAAGAAAGACACACTAAGCCAAGGCTTGATTCCAGATGTGTCCTGGGAGCACAGGGAGGTTGGTGACTTGCTCATGAATGATCACATAGTATGCAAGTTTTCGCTCTGAGATTCAAACCCGGTAGGTTTGCAGTTCAGTGCTCTTAACCATTATGTTATATTGTCTCCTACTATACTTATATGTACTCTACTTTCTAATGTCTTTTTTGAACCTTCCACTTTCCAGTTTAAGCACATGATGCATAGTGGATTTTCTGTTTCTCAGACTAAATGTGGCCACTGTGTTGTGCCCTTTCATGAACTTGAAAGTCTCTATCCTGCCCCCTCCCTTCTGTCTTTTTTCAATCTATATATGAACTACATTACATTTGTAAATCTGGATATAAACTTGCACTTATATGCAGACAACACTGTAATATACATTAAAGCCCATGACCTACAACGTATACAAAAGAACCTGCAAGAGGCATTTAATGTACAACTGTTCTTTAACAAGAAGCTGATTCTAAATACCAGCAAGTCAAAAGTTAAGCTGTTCAGACAGAGGAATACAAACTTTGATAATGGCCACTCTCTGAACATTGCCTCATGGATGGAACCACTCTGCAACAGGTGGAAGCCTATAAGTACCTGGGAATCTGGCTAGATGAACACTGCAGCTGGAACACACACATAGGCAATTTAGTAAAAAAAAACTAGGACAGAAATTGGGCATGCAACATAAGCTGAAAAATGAACTGTCACTAAGATCAAGACTGCATGTAGTTAACATGACGATCATCCCCATCCTGGACTATGGGGATGTGCTATATGGTGGAGCCTCCAGAACAGACCTTGCGAGACTACAAGTATTATACAATCACCTTGTGAGGTTCACACTTGATGCCTTGACACACTCACCACTTTGACCTATACAGAGAACTAAAATGGTTGCCCCTGAACCTAAGAAGACAACTACATAATACAAGCCTAATGCTAAAATGCTATAGAGGTAGGCTACTGGAATATATTCGAGAGAATGTAAAAGGAAATGTCCAAAACATAGGCTTAAGATCAGCATCCTCAATAGAATTTGAGATCCTCCCATTAAAAACAAAAATAGGCTGCTCCATATTCTGTTACCCAGGTCCTCAAACATGGAACAACCTACCAAAACATTTGAGATTCCAGGGCACAATAGTATTCTGGAAGAAAGTCAAGGATTGGTTCCTATCCCTAGCATCCATGTGAAAAATATGTTGCCCGAGCCCGCCGTTGGGCATAAACTCCCCCAACAAAAGGCAGGATCTCCATAGCAACCCTATGAATTACTCACTAGGCTGCCTAATTACTGGAACGTATATGTATGAATGTAAACAACTACGGTTAAGATGACTGTACTGAGTGATTGTACTGTGTTAACTGTTTAGCATACACTGCACTGTATTGATTGTAACTGATATCCTGTAACCTGTTCTCTAACATGTAACCAGGTCTGTACACAAAGGCGTCCCTTGTAAATGAGTGCTGGCTCAATGGGATACCTGTTCATGTTTTCATGAATAAAATACTACTACTGCTACTGTCATTCATCTGTACATGTCAAGACTAATCAGTCTTTCCTCATCTGTTTTGCCTTGTTACCCATGAATCATCTTTATATCCCTTTACTGTACCATCTAATCTTTAATTATCCTTCCTTAGATAAAGACCAGAGAACTGAACTCAGTACTTAAGGTGCGATGAGACCAGTGATCTGTACAAGGGCAGTATCACCTCCCTCCCTCCTTCTGCATGAAATCCCTCTTCCTTCAGTATGCACCCCAGCATCCTGTTAGCCCTCCTGCATTCTTTACTGAACTGAGAAGATGGTTTCAGATTATTTCTTATCATCAATCTGGATCTCTCTCCCCCTCCATGCTCTGTAATGGTGTCCCCACTATATGCATCACCTTGCACTGTCTGGCACTGAACTGAAACTGCCAAATACTGAATCAGTTTCCTGTTCTTCTTGCATCCTAGCTCATTATATTAATGCCTTCTTCACTGTTAACCATCCCAGGGAGCTTTGTATGATCTGCAGATTGATTTACCTTGCCCTGAATACCTTCATATATGTCACAGATATACAAGGCGAGAGGGTTGTGGATGCATGGAACGGCCTTCCGGAGGAGGTTGTGGAGTCAAAAACAGTGGTTGAATTCAAGCATGCATGGGACAGCCATAAGGCAATTCTAGGGAGTGGGGGTAGAAAGAAGTAGGCTGCTGGTTAACTAGGATCTGCAGCTTATCCATTAGGTAGGGAAATGAGCAGACTGGGTGGGCCAAGCGGTCCTTATCTGCCACCAAATTCTATGTTTCTATGTTTCTAGTGGTCCCAAGACTGAACCCTGTAGTACTCCACTAGTCTCAGCCCCAATCTAGGTGTGGGACTACAACTCTTGACCATTTGGCCCAGAGACAGATGTGCTACCAACTAAGTCACGCTGACACTACCCAAATGTGACCTACCAATCCCCCCCCCCTCCACACACACACACACCATTGTGGATCTTAGGCCCATTATGGCCTGGAAATTTTATTTGTAACACTTCTTTTTTTGTTTTCTAAACACTGAAAAATCAATTATATAAAATGAAATAAGGAAAGGGGCACTACTGACTTATTTTTATATACACTAATTTGTGATGGTCTTCGTAATCACTTGAATTTTGGGCTTGTAGTTCTAAAGGGCATCACAAACCTTGGGTATAAATATACCTCATTATATATGCCCCACACACTTTAACAATAGACAGAAATGTCAAATTCAGTTTCAGGTAAAAGAGATTTCTAGAGAAACCGGACTTAGATTACTTTGTTGTGTGCTCACCCATTCTCATAAATCTGTGGAGCCTTGTTTTCTGTGGAGGCCGTCTACAAAACTTTATAGCCAGGAGAACAAAAGCCCCAGGAAGCCAAGTACATGACTTGTTTGAGGTCACACAGCCAGTCAATGACCATGGTTAGAATTAAATGTGAGCTCTCACAGTTCCAAATTGCAACCAGAGGACTATACAGCCTCTTGTTGCAACACTACCTTCATACCAACAGCTTCTGAATGACTAAGTTCAGTTGAAATATGCCATTTCCTCACTAACAGCACCTCTAATTTGCCATAAAATGTATTTAGAAATATTTAACATGACTTACTTGTAATGCTTACTTTGTCTTGCGTGGAATATCTTCTGATCCAAAGAACTCAGAAAAGACACTCTTGAAACCACATAAAAGGCAAAATAACTGTAAAGATAAAACACTTGTTTCTTTCTTTCATAAAATGATGGTTTATGTACTTATTCTTGAACTCCTATGAGGATAAATCTCTTTCTCACAAATATGAGTTTTAATTTTCTTTTTAAATGCAGACTTGTTCAAAAGCAAAATACATTTGCAAGCTCTAGTTAATGAATGTTTGTTGCTGATTTGGTGGAATGTGATTATACAGTATTTTATTTATGCTAACTAAATTAGTCATCAGACAAGACACACTGTATCTTTCTGCCAGCACCCCAAAAAACAATTACCCTTGCTCTAAATTTAATTTGCTCTGTGTCAGTAAATCTGCTGGATTTTAATAATGTCATTTACTGTTGGCACCATAACATTATTGGTTGTAAGGCTGACTATGCAAATAAGATCCACCGACATCACATTGCCTCTGCTGCTATTTTATCTTATGTAATGTAATTTTGTCAACATTTTCACCATGGAAACTAAAAAATAATATTCTTATAATATGACATTACTTGCTCAAAATGGATGAAAATCATTACACATCTTGGAAATTGAAAATATGTACAGTGGAAACCCACCTCCTTTGTTGTAGGTTCAAACATAACTGGTGACATGTTTCCTCCTCATGTGTTGCATTTTTACACTTTATTTAATTTTGTATTTTGTTTTATTGTGTGTACATTTATTCTAAATAGAAGTAATCTTTCCTAATTTTGCTGCTGGGTTTGAGTCAGACTTTTAATTTCACCCCTGGATCTGAGTACCCTGGGCCTGCTCCTAAATTCCAGCACTGTCATTACAGCTGAATTACAGATGTAGCTTCTAAATGGGTAATCTTAATTGTAGACAAAGAGCTATGAAGGACAATGACTTGTAATATTGGGCATAGGTTCACCCATATTGCACTATGCTGGTATAAATTAACTTTAATTAATGTTATAAGACTGCAGAATATACTGTCAGCATAATGGCAGCAACTGAAAGACATTTTCAGCACCTTTAAGGCGGCATCAATTAGACTAAAAAATCAGGTCTAATAGCATTATACTCCAGGACAATGTCATACCATTTAATGTAAAAATATCAACAGACTAACAAACCAGATGAGCGCCACTAAGGAAGATTCTTCAGACTGTTTTAACTGGCACTTTGGCATCTGTCTAACTATCTGGATTATATCTGACATCAACTTGGTACAGAACATTGTTTTTTTTTTAATTAAAGTAACAGTTGTTTTTTTCTTTAGATAGCAATGCTTTTATGTTATTAACGGATCCTAATAATAAATAGTAAGTCTGAATTAATTGACTTATTGATTTAATTCCAGTCCTGTTCAGCAGCTACTTGACATAAAAATACATATTACCATGTTTACATTTATAGGTGGCTCAAAAAATATAATACTAACATGTTTAAAGGCAGCTCTAATAACAGGGGTTTTGAAGAAAATTATACATTAAGCTGAAGTAAGGAGTTTTTGGGACACTAGACAGCCAGGTGGAGTTGCAATAGTTTACAGGGATGTTCACCCCTTTAGAGCACTGACTAAAATACAGCCCATGGCAGTGGTTGGGTCACAAAGCAGTTATCATCTAATGGTTGTCAGTGGCCTACGTGAAATGAGTTCTGGATTTCTTAGTCCAGTTCCTAATGGACATGTGTCCATATCTCGAAAAACACAAACACGGCTTGCATTCTTACAGGAAGCCTCGCATAAGGGGCCAGATACTGAATGAACATCATGGAGTCTGAACTACATTCTTACCCACTAGAGGTGATCCTTCAATAGTAGGTCAGTGCAGGGAAGCTTGTACCTTTGCCTCGCTTGTGTAGTGGTCATGTGGAAAAATATAGAACTTTGATGTCCAGTACTGTAAGACTTTCACTCTTCAGGAGCACTAAAGGTCACTAGACAAAGCAGCTAACATTTGGGGAGCACCACTAAATGGCCATTTTTGCATACTTGCAATGAGGATGGGGACTCCTCCCACTTTATGTGAGCATGGCTGCTTGTTACTCAAGCTCTTAGATTTTTTTAATTTTTCTTTTTTTCCTAGGTTGCTCAGCAGCCTGCCTTCAGCTACTGCTAAAATCCCTAACTCCCACTCCAACCACTGGTCCATCGGGTTGTCCTGCAGTTGCTTTTCACCTGTGCTACTCTACCTATGGAAATGTGAGCCCCCCCCCCCCAACGCAGAAAGACACACATACTCGGAACACCAGGATCCAGTGATCACAATTGATAAGGGCCTGCCGGGACCTACTGAGCAGATCATGGAGCATGAAAGAAGCAATATCAGCATCACCTGGAATGCAGACCAATCAGGTTTTTCCTTTGTAAAGTACAGTATTCTACCCACCACCCAATAACTATGGCCACCCTTGCCATGCTGTACCTGTGAGTGGGAGGTGAAGAATGTTGCATGCCTACTCCAAGTCAGCCACAGGAGGCACTTAAATGGTAGGGTAAGCTGTCTTGCTGCACTTCCAGGATTACACTGGCCTTAGGATGGCAGTCTGACTCATAAAGTCTCCCACACGATAGTGCAATGTGCAAATCCAAGAGCTCCAAAGTTGAGAGGCCCTTAGTCTTTTGTATCAATATAAAATATGAAATTATAAAAGATATGACATCCTCTGTTTTTTATTTTCTATTGTCTTTTGACCCCACACCTCATCCCTTGCCAGTTTTACAAGTTGTACCATGCTAAAATTTCTATATATATATATGATGGTGCAGTCTGCCCTTCATGCTGGTTGCCCTAATTGTCTTACTACCCACCTTAAATGGCATGCCCCTCATGCCATCTGTGTTACTTTAAGGGAGCTTACCAACAGTCCCAAAATCCAGCAACCAATGTTTGGAACAAAGATTATTTTCATCCACTGATCCTGCTCTGTAGAACTTAATTCCCCTGTACGTCTGGAAGTCACCTAATATTCAGAGTTTTTTTGTTTTATTTTTTTGCAGGGCATTAAGAACTTATTTATTTCAATGTTATTAATCCTTGGGTTTATTTTTTTGTTTTTGTTACTTATGTATTTTTACTGGAATATCATTGTATTTTATGATTGTACAGTACGTCAAGTCTTCAGCTGATTGTTCTTTTTGTAAATGAATAATAACAATATATCAATTAGATGAAGATTGGAGTCAGGATTAGTAACATTTAAAAGAAAGTTTAAAATATGAGCCACATGTTCTACCAGTACAAGTAAGGGGATAGGTCGAGTCCTGTTGTCCTGTTTATATAGTCTTCATATCTTTACTGCCGCTATATTCGGGCGTTTGTGCTCACATTCAAGTGAGTTGAGAAACACAACATACACAGCTGCCTCACTGATATTCAGTATTCCTGTCAACTACGAGTGCATTGGGCTGTTGCATTCCTCAGTAAATGCAGTCACTCACTGTATTTTCTATAACATGGTTCCCAAAGGTGGAGCTTTCATAAATAAGTAATTAACAACTAATAAGTAAATTATGAGTTTGTTGTGGGGTAGTACTGGATGAAAGCTTTATTATGCTGATGAAGTATCACAATATTGATGTTTTTGCAGTCATGCATTTTTTATAAAACAACACCAAAATCTGGCATGACTTGCCAGTGCTTTTTTATTAAAATAGCACCATTTTCCCCAAATCGTGCATGCATTTTGTGCAACTGTAATTTCAAATACATATTATACCCTTATTCATGTCACACAAATCTCAGTCCCTCTCTCCCCCAAGAAAAATATATATCCCATAACGTATCTCCATTTGCAGACTTTGGCTTCAAATAATATCAAAAGATAAAAACATCATTAGGACAACTGTAAAATAGAAGGTTGCTTATCTCATCTCTGGCTTTGTTGAAACCACAGTACACAAGCTTCACTGTCATGTCAGAAGAACTCAAGAGACCAGCTTTGCAGAACACAGGTGCATATAAGTCATTCTATATGTAGCACACAATGCAGTCTTGATTATCTGAGCTGCTTGGGAGACATGAAATAAGTCTAAATAATTGGGAGTTCAAATAACTGGGATTTAAACATTTAGAGTTATATTCAATTTGGATACATGCCACCAGTTCAGTAAATTGGGATGTTTGTATAATTGAGATTTGTTAGATTGATATTGTGCTGCAATATGTATAGTGTTACAAAACCAAAGACAATAAAGTCAAACTTCAGTACAATGAAGATTAATGCATGAGCCCAGTAAAGCTAGTGGAAAAAGATGTACAGCTGGCAGCAGTCCTACTGGAGAAGTAACACATGGATGGAATGTTCACAGAGTTACAGAGGCATTTCACTTCATTATATAAAATGTAATTCTATAGCTCAGTCCCTGTCAATAACAATTTGCATGTGATTTATAAGGTAATTTGTCCATTATTTTCTATGGCATGTAGGGCAAGTAAATTGTTTATGAAGGGCTGCTGAATTGGGCCCCAGAGATTTTAATGGGTTAAACTATTGTACCTGCAAGCACCTATGGGGAACCTCTCAAGGCATGGATCTTACAGGATCACATCTGTTAATGTCATCGTATATTATAATAACTACTTAATGATTTCCAAGAGCGTCAAACACAGTGCAAAGCATCATGGGTAGTGATACACAAATCCTTGTGTAAAGCAGACTGGCAAGACTTCCCCAGAACAGAAGCAGTCTAAAATTGGACTTTTGCACTGGTTCCAGCTTAAAATGACAGCAACAGACTACAGATACATGTTTCGACCTTTTGGGACTCATCAGTGTAGTGCATTCACTACCTCAACTAAGTACCAGGACAACATAACACAAAATAAAAAGCCATACACCAGCTAATCTCATCGGTGATGCTGAGAATTAAACAAAAGCTCATGGCACTCAAAAAACGACATAGGTGCACTCACCAGAATTGGATGCAAAAAGCAGACTGCTTAATTTACTACAACAAAATATAAGGTGGAGACCATTGTCCTGCATGTAGATTGACTTCCTCAGCACTACACCTTCCACAAAGGCTTCATGGGAGGGCGCTGATAAAGCCTTGGTGAAAGACTGAGCAAGTCAGTCCACCATCGGTGGAGAAAGTGGGGGGGGGGGTCTTGGCTATTTATAGATTTATTTTTGTAAACTGAGCAGTCTGCCTTTTGCACCTAATTCTGGCATGTGTGCATTGTTGTTTTTATGTTCTATGTCAGCCCCTGAGGAAAACAGACACCGAGTACATTCAAAGGCAACATACAAGACAGGCAGTTTTCAAGAAGAGCAGTGAACAGTATCCATAAAGGATGCAGAGACAGAGAGAGAGAGAGAGAGACAGAGAGAGAGAGAGAGAGAGAACATATATGCAGTTTGTTTGGTACATTTGTTCTCGCTCAGTATCTTTATGGATCCTACAAACTGCACTTATAGTAAAGCACCCCTTATGTATGCAACCTCCGAGAGCACAATATGTTTAATCATGAGTGTCCAAAATGCTGAAATACCTGTCAATGATCACTAGCAACAAAAACCTAACCATTTTATATTTACTAGTAATTTATTAATAATGGCCTATCAAACAGAAGGTCTCTAGCTGGGTAGTGCCTCATTTCAAAAGGACTGCAGTAGATAGGCCTTCTCCATCTCAGGCCTCACTGACTAGAACAAATTACCAGCTCCCTCTGACTAACCCCTAACCTTCCTACTTCCTGACTGATGTTGCTGGGGCAGCTGAATGACCCCATAAAGCCATCCAGGAAACACTGCTCACTACCATAGCTTAGCTTCCCCTAACCCTAGAGGAAGATTATCATCCTTACTCCTCTCATACCCCCAAGCTCACTAAACCCTAGAGTACTTCAGCAAGATAACCATTCACAACCCTCCTCTTGCCTCTCCAACGGTGAGTCTGACAATGGAAATGTCTGCTGATATGATCAAAATAATCCTTAATCCCCTCCTTATGCATCACTGTTCGCCTCTGTTACCTATATTCATGTAACACTGTATTGCACTGCAACTTAAAGACTGTGAACCCTACTTGTACCAAGGGACCCCCATGAAAACAAGATATTGCATCTCATAGTGCCACCCACTCCATTTGTATGATGCAAAATGTAATTAACTATACGAATATCTTACCTCTCCTCCTGTCTTGACAAAATCACTTCCAGCTTGATTTATTTCAATTTACTATTAAGACTGAGCTCCTCCTCCTTAGCAAAAAACGTGTCCTGTCCCACTATTCAACTTCTTCTGCACTGCCCTTTACTCTTGCCTCTCCTTTGATCTGCCTATATTAGAAATCAACATGTCTTCCTTGTTTTAGAACTCATCTTTGCTCCCAGTATCACTGTGGCTGTCAAATCCGTCTATTATCATCTTCACAAAATTAACTGCATCTGACACTTGCTCGATTCCTTCCCCTACTGAACCCTTTATTCATGCTTTCAACTCCTATTGCCTTGTAAGTATTGCAGTTACCTCCTATATGGACTTCCCTTATCCTTCCTCAGCTGTTCGAAATACAGATATCTGACTTACTGCTATATCAGTGCTGATTTTTTTATGACATTGGCAAAGTGGGTGCAAAGTGATTCACTTTGCTTACCTGAAGTGCAATGAAGTTCAAGGAGAATGTTGTGAAGTGCACTTCTTTTGGTGAACTGGCCAGCTTAGCAGAGCACATCACCCCCTTCTCCACCTCAGTCATTGTACACCCTCCATTCCCCAAACAGCAGCAGAGCAGGCACATAATCCCTAAAATAAGTTTGGCTCCTGGGACTGAGCCAGGGCCTGATAGAGTCTTTAAAATTCAACAGCCTCCCTAGCCCACCTTCCCCCATAATTGGAAAATATACCTCCATTTACTTTTGCCCCCTTTTTTTGACCCTTGATTCAAGATTTAGGGGAAGCACTGTCTCTGCTAAGTCATCTCCCCACAACCTTTCTTTAAAGAACACCTGCTTGATTAACAAGTTACAGTCAGACGACTCTATTACTGAGCAGAGCATGTAACTGGGAGGCATGCAGCAGTCTGCATCATTGATGATGCTCAGCAAACTGAACCAGACTGCCAAGCACCATTAATAATGTTGACTTCTCTGCCCTCCTCCCCTCCTTGACACATGCTTCACTTGGTAATACCATCATCTAGCACTGTAGAGAAAGGGTGGGACAACTGAGTTAGTTTGGTGACTTTGACTTCTGCTGCCAATTACGGATTGGGGGTCAAGAGTGGGCCAACAATAAATGTATTTATTTTATTTATTTATTGACACTTTGGAGATAACCTTTGAACACAAGTGGTCATTTACAAAGGTTACACATCAAATACTTAGTCACAAAAAACATTACAAGTACAAAAAGCAGTACCAGCTGGAAACGTAGTTGAGTCAGGCTCCAAGCGCTTAAAGCAGAATGATTATATACAGTTTTGAAAAAACATCAATACAAATATAAATGGAGGTAACTTTGGAGATTGGGAGAATTGGGTTAGGGAGAAGTTTTGAATTTAAAAGATGTTGACAGGTCATGGCACAGTGTCAGGAACCCACCCTTTTTTAATGATTATATATCTATTTTGCTCTTGTCTGGTTAATGGGGGTGGGAGTGTGGTGGGCAGGAGATGACTGGGGTAGGGTGACTGGGGTAGGGTAGGGTAGGGTAGGGTGGACACGGCACTAGTCCTGGCCAGTTGAGGTGGGATTGAGTTTTTTTTTTTTTTCACATAGGAGTAGCGATGTTTGACTGAACTTTGCATTGTGGGTTGCTTAGCTAGTTTTGCATCGGGTTGAAATGTTGGTGTACTTCCCCCAGCATTAATCACTGCTCACCCTGGCCACTCTTGGAAATGAGACTTCATTACCCCTATCCTTTGTCACCTCCATATGTTCACTGTCCAATATTGCATTCACTATCTTTATTGTCTTGCCCCTTCCTATTTCTCTAACCTCATCACTGTCTACTCTCTACATCACTATTCCCATTACAGTACTCCATTTTTAAACTTCTTTCTATCCCTCATATCTCCCTCTCAACCACTGGTGGATCGTCCTTCACCATCTTTGTCTATACTCTCTAGAACAATCTCCCTTACTATTTTGGCCTCACTGATTCCCCTTCATGCTTTAATTCCCACCTCAAAATCAACCTCCTTCCCCTTGCACATGAGTACTGAGAGCCCAATCATTTTCATCCAATGTTTCTGTGTGATGTTTCCTAATAACATATACTGACCATAGTACTGACAACTACTTTTCATTTATTAATTTTATTAGCTACCTATGCCATATTTTGTAGCATAACTAGTATTAATCAGCTACTGTATTTATTTTTATTTATCCTGTATTGCTACTAAAACATACAATAGAAGCTAGTGACATGATGCAGAATATTCAGATATAGCACAATATAGCATAGAAATCCTCATTCAGTTCATTTAGGCTTTTACAATATTTCCCCAACTATTTCAGCCATATAGAGCAACTTGCCTCAGGCTACCACAGTATATTATTGTTGCTAGAATGTTTATGTGTTCTTTTATTGTGTTTTATATTTTTTCCATGTCCTGTACTAACTTCAGTCCAGTTTTACACCTGATTGCAATGAAAATAATGTTGTGTTCATGTTGTGTTCTTGGGCCTTATAATGTGTCCTGAGAGCCAGCCCTAATTGGGCACAATAAAAATAAAGGTTGCTTGATTTTATTGCTTGTTTGGATTCCACTCCCTCTCTTCTCCTTTCACTCATTTCTCTGATACTAAATTAAACAAATATATATATATATATATGGGATATGACATGGTCTGACTGAAGATATCATATTTATCTTCATGAAAGGCCAATGATATCATGATATCTCATGAGTGTCGAAGCCACGAATGAGATATCATGATATCATTGGCCTCGAGTGAAGATAAATATGATTATCTTCAGTCAGGCCATGTCATGTTCTGTTTATACTATGTATGTTTGGGGATCATTTGTAGTTTACAAAGATAAGCATTATAATTATAGTTGTGTGTATAATGTAAAGAAAAATAGAATAGTTTTGGTTTGTGAAAGAGTTTTTTTTTTACTTTATAACGTTGATAGACATGAAAGTATCTGAGATGTGTTAAATGTCTTACAATAGAGAGCAACAACATAATTTTATATTTATTTTGTATTTCAGTAGTAATTGTTAGATTTATTGCAGAGAAGCTGTTTAAAGTAGGGAACGGTGTTGTGGTGCGCAGATAGGAGGAAGCGAGTGCTTTTTATTTTTTGCATAACAGTAGTATTTTTAGGGATGGAGGAGAAAGTTGTGTGTTGTGGAGAAAGTATTTTGGTTTGTTTATTTGCTGTTTGGGGAAGTGAGAGTACATTGCTTGAGCAACGGGAAATTGTGCTTGTTGCCTTAGCAACTGTTTCTGGGTCGGGATTTGCCAGTGACCGTGCAGTGAAAGGATTGCAGATAATTGAGCCGCAGTACATGTTTTTCTACTGCTGGATTTGTTTTTCAAGTTGTGGAAAAAGTAGTGTTGTGCTGAAGTTTTTGTGGACTAACTCTGGGAGGGACAACTTGAAGAATGGAGACAGTTCTTTAATGTGTGATGAGTGTCACAGTGGGGGGAAGGTGATTATGAGTACATAGAAGTATTTGGGTGCACCGGTGCAATACAAAATTTGTGTGTAGATTTTTATCAGGAAGCGTGACAGAAAAATCAGCAGGGTACACTTTTTAAAGAATGTAGTCGCATGTCACAGGAACTGATTTTGCTGTGATTTAAGTGATCTTTTTTTTTCGTGCCATTTGGTGTACGCATTTTCATTCAAAATGGATTGGAATGTGTTCGGACAAACTATGGAGCTACTACATGAGATGATAATTGCTTTTAAGTTTTTGGACTGTGCAAATGTGTGTTTGCTGATGGAGTCTTTAATTTAGTGTGAAACGATGTATTGGGGTTCAAGTGTTGCTAGAGCATGAGCGAGATGTAAAAGTGAAACTGATGAAGTAACGTGTTCAGATGAGGAGCAGGGTGCTGTTGCCATACTGATTGTCTTTGGGATGATGTATAGGAGTGTGAAGATAAATGTATGACGCATAGGAACATGAAGAAAACAATGTTATCGTCACTGGTCAGTTTGGATATCATTTTTTATACTGTTATTTATCCCAAAACACAGATTGTGTAAATATATATATATATATATATATATATTAATTTGGATGTTACCGTGGCTTTCCTAACTGTACAGCATTTATGGATACTACTGAAATACTATTGTATGCAAGATGCTATATAAAATGGTAAAGCAGAATAAATGTTTGTTTTCATTTTGTAAAAAGTGAAAAAAGATAGGCCACCAAGTGGCCTGCAGGAAGAGGGCTACCCTACCATTCAGGAGACCCAGGTTCGGGAGTGAGCTCAGGTGCCTGCAGCCAGTGCAGAGAAGAATGCTGCCTCTGGTGCCGATATCTGCCACACAGTTCACTTGCTTGTGATGGGCCCTGACACAGATGCTGAAGTATGTGAGGCCTAGAGGCAGCTGTGTGCAGTGCTGAAGACCATGAGCAAAACAACTGTTAGGGTAAAGAACACCCTGGCTGCCACCAAAAGCATGACAAGCCTGCAGTCTCAGATCCCACACCACGTAGCCTCTGGCCCACCACATGCAGAATTTGGTGGGGACTAGATGTAAGACAGTATGTTTTTACAGACAGCGGGGGCAGACAATGTAATTAATTGTCACTGTCAGAAGTCAAAAACAAGGATTATTGAGGAGTTTAAATTGTGGATGGATCATTACCGAATCAAGAAGGTATCCAAGAATATCACCACTGAGCTAGTAACAGTATAGACATGATAAGATTTCCTCAAATACTGAGAGATGATTTAAATAATAAGTCGTTTTTATGTTGCTTGCACGCATGTGCAAGAAACATAGTGCCATCATCGGAAATTTCGGAGGTGTGTCACCTCCTCCTCCAATTCAGTCAGTGTGCTGGCAGGTGCGGCCCCTGTAAGCTAATGCATTTTGGAGCTGTCTATGACACGCTCAAAATGCAGTGGCATCTGATTGAGGGGAGCTACGCGGTGAGCACCGATAAGAGGCTGCTCATGCGCGGCTCCCCCGCAGGCGTGCGCCCGCGATTGTATAGCGGACGGGTGCCTCAATCCCCGTCCGGGCTGAGCTGCGTCCCTCCCCAAGCAGTAGTTACCACGCTGGAGCCCACCCCAGCATGGCAAGCGGTCCTTTTGCCGCGGGGTGCCCAATCCCCGTCGGCTGAACACCCCGTCCACAAATTCCATGGCCGACGGGGCTGCTCTAATCCCATCGGCTGAACGCCCCACGCCCCTCGCCACGCTGAGAGCCCACCCCAGTGTGGCAAAGGTCCCACGTCATCTTTTTTTTTTTTTTAAATACCTGAAAACCGAAACGGTTCCCGCGCGCGCCTCTACCCTCCCACAACCCACACCCACCCACTGTGCACCTAGCTTCCTTACACCCCCCACCCCATACTAGCCTCCGACCCGCGTGACGATCTTGGTGGACCGGGAACACGTCTGCACTCTTTCAATGCCGTAAGCTGTATAATGGGCTACAGAGGGGGTTTCAACTTGTTGATATCTCAGGCATTTTTCAGAATTTTTGCAAATTTTCAACATGGGTTTTGGGACCCCTTCTCATGAATGATGTCACTATCATGGCGATGGCCTGGCCCAAGGGTGATTTACCTATGACGCGAAATCACCCTTTGGGCCTGAATACCACCATGACAGTGACATCATTCATGAGAAGGGGTCCCAAACCCCATGTTGAAAATTTGTGCCAAAATTCCAAAATGACTGTTTTACGTTATATGCTATGCAGTTCCTATGCAGGCTCGTAAGTTCACTGAAATTTCAATATTTTCACCCAGATTTTCAACATTGCCATTTTACCACACCTTCTTATGAGTAGTACAGCTGTCATTTTTCACATCTCACCCAAAATGTGTTTCCGCCCATGTAGTGCAGAATGGCGCAGTCGGTGTGCGAAATCAATGTATGGGACAAATTAAGAAAATCACAGTGACACTGTTCATGAGCAGAGGTCTTAAAATGGCTATGTTGAAAATTTGGTGAAAAAATTCCTAAAAATGACTGTTTTACGAGTGTGCATTGCGCAGTTCCTACGCATGCTCGTAAGTTTGCGAATTTTCAATATTTTCACTCCAGATTTTCAACATTGGTATTTTATCACACCTCCTCATGAGCAGTATAGCTGTCATTTTTCACATCCTGCCCAAAACATGTTTCCGCCCATGTAGTGCACAATGGCGCAGTCGGTGTGTGAACTCAATGTATGGGACACATTAAGAAAATCACAGTGACACTGATCATGAGCAGAGGTCCTAAAATGCCTGTGTTGAAAATTTGGTGAAAAAATTCCTAAAAATGACTGTTTTACGAGTGTGCGTTGCACAGTTCCCATGCACGCTCGTAGGTTTGCGAATTTTCAATATTTCCACTCCAGATTTTCAACATTGCCATTTTACCACACCTCCTTATGAGCAGTACAGCTGTCATTTTTCACATCTTGCCCAAAATGTGTTTCCGCCCATGTAGCGCACAATGGCGCAGTCGGTGTGCAAACTCAATGTATGGGACACATTAACAAAATCACAGTGACACTGTTGATGAGCAGAGGTCTTAAAATGGCTATGTTGAAAATTTGGTGAAAAAATTCCTAAAAATGGCTGTTTTACGAGCATGCGTTGCGCAGTTCCTACGCACGCTCATAAGTTCGCAAATTTTCAATATTTGCACTCCAATGACTTCCAAATACCTAAACAGCACATAGAAGCAAGCAACATTTGGCATTGACAAATGCCTGTTTTTCTAGTTGGTATAAGGACTCTATTATTACAACCCACTGAGTTCTTGTGAGTGGGTAGAGCTTGAGACAAAACTTGATGACAGCTTTCTTTGCCCCATGAGTAAAACAAAGAGGAGCTTCAGCTGCCTCCCTCTGACAGTCACAGATAGTGGTATTACATGTATTATGACCAACATAGGGGTGAGCAGGTATGGGCAATTAAACATGCCTTCTAAGATTTGGGTACGTATTGCCCAGTAAGGTGATAAGATTGGGCAACCCCAGAAAATATGTGCCTGGTCCACCTGGGACTCCTTATATGCCATCAAGCATTTGGCAACCTGCTCCCTCATATATTTCATCTGGATGGCAGGGGTTCTAAAGAACTGAGACTGACATTTCCACATGAACTCCTTTAGCTAGGGGGCCATGGATAGTTTGCAAGTGAGGGGGCATACTTCAACTAATGCTGCTCCTCAAAGGTGAAGTATAAGTCCACTGTCCATTTGTGAAGGAGTCTTAGGGTAGAGTCTTTGGACTGGTCTCTCAGGATGGCATACAAATGACCCACTAGGTGGCCTCCTACCCTGCCAACAGTGGAGCTGGTTTGTGCAAAAAGTTCTTGTGGTGGATCTGAAAGTTGCCTGTGCTTTGGGTATTGTTTGATTATATGGGCTCTAATTTGTAGGTAACAGAAATGATCCATGGCTGGGAGAAAATATTTGTCTCTCAGGTCCTGGAATGGGAGTACCCCTCTTGCATCCACAAACTGGTATAAGTAGATAAAACCCCTTCTAGCCCAGCACCATAAGAAAGGATTAATTCTATTTAGAGGGTTGGAAAGACCCTGTGCTAGGGCACCTAGTAGAGGCCCCTGGGCCCCTAGTGATGCTCCTTGCCATATCCCATGCCAGGTACAAAGTGCTGTGCTGTGTAAGTAAAAAATCTGGAGAGAGGGAGATAGCCCAGGGGAGAAGCATACAGAATGGCTCCTATATTATGAAGATCGTTCAGTGCCAAGTCTATGTTTTTCCAGTGGGCATAGTATTTTTCAGATGTCCAAAGGCAGATTAGTCTCAGGTGGCATGCTTAGGCACACAGCTGTAAATTTGGAAAGTTCACCCCCTTTTGCTGTGGAAAGTTGCAGGAGGAAGAACTGAATGCTTGGCTGTCTACCACCACATAGAAAATGGGAGAGGAGCTTATTACAAGTTTGGGAGTAGCTCCGTGCTGGCAGCAGTGGGAGCATCTTAAGGTAGTATAATATCCTAGGTTAAATAGTTTGTCTTACAGCTTCTGCTTTGTTTAAGATGGTTAAACTGAGGTGGGACCATCATTCTAAATTTTTAGTTATGGCAGTTGTAAGCAGTTCATAGCTGAATATATCCAGGTGGTCAGGGTGTTTTGTTAGTTGAATCCCCAGACATTTCAGAAAATTCCTGTTCCACCAAATGCTGAACCAGGTTTCAAGGGTCTGGTCAGGAGTGCAGTTGAAAGTTAAGACCTCACTTGTATTCATATTGAGGTGTTAACTTGCCACAGATTCAAATTGTTCCAGGATATCCTAGGTGGCTTGAAGGGAAGTAATAGGGTTCAACACTGTTAGCAACAACATCACCAGCAAAGCAGGCTAATCTATAGTCCCTACCCCCTACCCCCAATGGTAAACTGTGTATTTGAGGAGACTGCTGAATGTGTGCTGCCAGTGGCTCTATAAAGACAGCAAATAAAATTGGTGAAAGGGAGCAGCCCTATTGGGTTCCCCTCCCTAGCGTGAGAGAGCCATTGAGATGAACATTCACTTGAGGGTGATGATAAAGGGTCTTTAACATTGTGGTGAAGTCCTGAAGAAATCCAAAGCTGTCTAAGGTGTTCCAGGGAAAAGGCCAGGAGACTCTATCAGAGGCCTTCTCTGCATCCAAGCTGACCAGGACCAGGGGGATAGATCACTAGAGAATGTAGTACAGGAGGAGTAAGGTCCTCCAAACATTATTGCGGGCCTGGCATTTCCACACAAAATCTACCTGGTCTATTTACAGAACCAAAGAGAGAAGGACCTCCAAACTCATTGCCCATATAAACATGAAAAGTCTTTACTCATTTAAAATGCTGCTTGTACTACAGTTTGCTTATGCCCATCCAGTGAGCTAACGACTCAGTCACAGAAGTGTAGCACACTGAAGTTACAAACTACAGTATATTTTGAAAGAATGGCAAAAAATGATAGGCTCAATTACAGAAGTATTTAAATTAAAAAATCACCAGATTTGGGAGGGCAAGCTGAAGGGAATCTATTTACACCACAAAGGCGAGAGGGGGTGACCATAAGTGTGCAGTACGAATGACTGGTTTCAAAGCAACATGCTACAAATCATATCATATGGAGTGTGACTCCACAAGCAGTACATGTGTGCATGGCACACACACACATATATGTAATATGTCACCCTTGCCCTGGGAGTCATGTTACCACTGAAAACTAGGCTATGTCTCATTGCATCATTGTCCTGGTGAAATTCGTTCAGTAAAATGCAATGTCAGTGGCTCAGTAGGTAGCACACTTGCCTCTGAGGCTGGGAGATCAGAGGGCTGTGGGTTCAGTTCCCACATCTGGCACTTGGGTAATATCCCAGTACTGACACTGTAGTGCAGCATGAGAGGGGTGCTGCATTTCTGAGGTGCCGTCTTTCGGATGAGATGTTAAACCGAAGTCCCATCTGCCTGGATTGGTGGTAGTTCAGGTGGATGTTAAAGATCCCATGGCACTTATCGAAAAGAGTAGGGGTATGTTTATTAAAAGCAAAATCAAATATACAATAATCAAGGAAAAAATTACATAGATGCATACATCATGAAAACTGAAAACATAAGCAGGTCTGAAAAAACTAAATACAATAGAGGTGAATCAAAAAAGTCCCAATATCGTTCCCATATATTCCTCTTCAATATTTTCCTTTCTCCTTCTTTCAAGCGTTCCAGATACAGTAGAATCCTTTGAATAAGTCTTCAGAAGTGAAACGTCGCTGCTGAAACAAAAACCACATCTGACCTGCCATACCCAATATAGAATCACAACTGCTATAATATTCAAGGTACTGGAATTACATCTGACCAGGATTCTGAAATAAACCAAAGAATAAGGCTCTTTGATCCCATTGACACCAGACCTTATCCCAAAAATGGATGCTTCCATAAAACCAAAAATGCAAATAAAAGGGCAAGAAAAATATAAATGAGTCATTGTTTCTGAGTTCCACACATGATTCCCGGAAACAATTTCTATCCACTAGCTGTTTATGTTTTTGGTTCCTCGTACATTGATTTTACCACATGCAGCATAACCATGTAATATCCACATTGATACTGGGATACGGGATCCATAAGGCGTTTACCAATCTGTAGTTGCTCTACAGGTGTAAAGCTGGGAAATATATTCACATTAAAATGGGATTCTACTATCTCTAAATACAGTTGTTTCCGAGACAATTTTTAATCATAAAGGTTGAAATGTTCCATATTTTTAGCATATCAAATACCATTCTCAGTCTATCGACAGGACATATTTCCTTTTATTTTGTGTAAAATTTCCCACTGTTCCATTCAGGAAAATATCTTTAATAGACATATATACGAAAGGAAGCCAAGTTTGAATAGAGTCTTGGACCAATGGTTTTAAGTTGGTTGTGAAAAAAATTGTATAAAAAAATACAACCGGATGAATCATAGAGACCCCTCCTTTTCGATAGGGTTGTAATAGAACATTCCGTTGAATAGGATTAAGGCGGCTTCCCCAGAAGCATGAAAAAAAGAGAGCCAAAAGAGGTACAAAATGACATTTAGGTATTGGAAAAATATGCGCTATATGCAAAAATAGGGGTAATAAACAAGTTTTAATCAAAAAATACGTCTTTTTCCCCAAAGACCATCTATGCCATTTACTAACTTTTTTCTACCGTATTCAGAGCAATTTCCCAATTATATTTAGCTGCATCTGGAACTCCAAAATACACTCCTAATAACTTATGTGGAATCTACTACCTTGATTCCTTGAATAGAAACCACCGTATCAGTAGAAAGGGTTAGGTCAAAACACACACTTTTCTGCAAATTCAAACTGGACCCAATAACTGATAAAAAACTGGTAATACATCAGTTAACAAATGACCTTCTGCAATGTTAGGTACTAAAACACAAAGATCATCTGCATAACAAATTATTTTAGAATGAATGCCTGAAAGACCTGAAAATCTTGAGATTGATGAAGTAGTCGAATAATAGGGTCCAAAGCTATCACAAATAATAAAGGACTCAGAGGGCATCCTTGCCGCACTCCTCTGCGTATATAACACGGGGGTCCCAGTCTCCCATTAATATACGGCTTAACATAGGCCAAAGAATAACATAAAATAATCCAATTTATAAAAATTAGTGGAAAACCAAAACATTTAAGGGTTAACCAAATAAATTCCTGAAAAATGCTATCAAAAGCTTTTGACAGATCAAAATTAAATAAATATCCTTTTAAGGAACCATGACAACCCTGAGAAAATAGTTCTCTGATCAGTATTAAGGCATCATGAATGGATCTACCAGAGATTGAACAATACTGAAATGGGGAAAGCAGAGAAGGCAAATATTTAGAAATCCTATTCCCTAACAACTTGGTGAAAATTTTGTAGTCTGTATTTAACAATGTAATAGGCCTCCAATTCCTCAAATCCTGTCTATCTCCTTTTTTATATAAAAAAAGCATTAAACCTTCGTACATCTGATCTGTCAGTTGATCCTCCTGTAAAAAACCATTAAAGACAGCTACCAACTGACATGGTATGAGTCTCCATAAAAACTTATAAATCTCTGCTGACAAACCATCAGAACCAGGGCTACTTTATCCAAGACCTAAAATAACATCTTTCACTTCTTCACAAGAGAAAGGCTTTATAAGTCCTTCTTGTTGTGATGTTGTTAATGTAGGCATATTTAATATTTGTAATATCATTGTCATATCTGTGGTAACAACCTCTGGGGTGTCAAATGTACGCTGTATAAATTTTGTGACATATGCCATAAGTTCTTCTTGCCCTTTGACAACTTGGCCTTGTTCATCCAATAATTGATGTATTTGTTTACCACCAGCTTTCCCAGCATCGACCCTCAAGGTTAAATTGACTCTGAGTTCCAGTCGCTTTGAATTTTTGTCTGAAAGTATGGATTTTGCCTATCATACTGCACTTTAGCCAATGCGGTTTTGACTTCTTGTATATGGGCAGAATGATCCAAACCATATAAATGAGAGTCAGTAAATAATGTCAATAATTCCGCTCGAGGCGTTTGGAGGTATGATGTCTTTCATCAGCTAAGGACCGGCATATGATTTAAAATATGAGATCATATATAATTTAGTATCAGTCCACCAATCAATAATGGAATCATAGATAGAAATTACTGTAGTACGGTCCGTGATTAACTCCGTAAAACCTTGAATAAAAACAGGAAGTAACAATAAAGATGAGTTAACTCTCCACACCCCAGGGCCCTGTGATAACGATCTTCCAATTGGATTTGTATTCCTATCAAAAGATGGTCAGAAGTTGCCATAGGTATTGTAAAACCTTTGACTATGCCAGTGGTTTGCGAAACCTAACCAATAATCAATCTGGTGAGTGCAAGGTCCCTTTCCTAAAGCTAGGCCTCGGGGACTGGGTGAAGACATCCACTAATTTTAATTCTGTAATAAGATTATGTAAAGCATGGGTGTCACAATAAGTTTTCCTACTGGAAGGGATTTCTAAACTAGTATTAAAATCTCCACCCTATAGAATTATGCGATTGTGCACAGAAAAGGTTTAATTTGGCGAAAAGCTGAATCTTAACTGCTTTCTGCTGTGGTGCATAAATATTTATGAGCCTATAAGGAAACCCTGCCATATAAGATCTAGTAAAAACTCTGCCCTGTACTAAATCCACACTCTTTTGTAAAATGAAGTTAGAGTAGTAAAACAAAACCAACACCAGAACAGAGGTCTTGTCCTAATGACCAATATGACGGTCCTAAACCCCATTCCTGGAAGCTATTGTGATGTCTCTGTGGTATACAACCGAATATCTTGTAAAATAAACATCATAGGCCAGACTACGAGTGCCGAAAAGTTGCCATTCGCTTATAGTTGGAACGAATACTATTTACATTCAAATTTGCAAGACGTATGGCTGATATGAGAAAACCACTGAAAAGGAAGAAAGCTCTGTAGAAATAACCTCTCATTTCTTTTTCTCACTCTAGCAGACTTCTTTTCGAAATAGCCCCAGAACTTTCAGTCAAAGGTAATGATGGAGGCCGACATGGAAAGAATAGGAAGAGATAAATTCTCAACGTCTCCATCTTCTTCCTCCATGGCCTCACCCCAACTTTGTAGGGGTTCATACGGGTTAGATAGTGGGATGGATACAGCGCCTACCTGTTTGGCAGAGCGAAGTCTCCGAGCCACTGTGGGGGGGAGTTTCTCCATGCTCTTCATCATCTTTTGGAGTACTAGAAACACCCGCTAATTCTTCTACAGAGGATTGGTCTATAATCTCAAATATCAGTGGGGTCATGGGAAATAAGGGATGCAGAGGGTTCAGGAAGGTTAGGAGATTCAGAAGTTGCAGGAGGTTCAGGCAAACAGGGCATTTACAATGGAGGTAGTGAAAGAAGGAATTTTTCCATTATTTGTAACAGGTGGAAGTAAATCCTGGGGGTCCCTATAACAGAGGATTTAGCAATATAAGCATCATGTTCTGCATAGCCTGCAGTGTTATGTGCCACCCATGGGCAGGCTGAAAATACATGTGAAGTATCACTGCATAAATTACAGTGGAGGAACTGTAAAGCCAACACAGTATGACCTATCATACCGCATGAAGTACATTTCAGTTTATCACAATCAGAGCTCAGATGGGACAATGAGCCACATCTATAGCATGATCTCAAGGTTCTGGGTAAAACAATATACCACGGGTCTCGACCTAGAAAACAATTAGGCAGATGCTGAATACCAAACTCATTAATTTTAAGTTGCACAGTAAATTTCCACCCTCCTGTCCAAAACCATTTACATCAATTAAAGCATGTGGTGTGCCAGTAACTGTGCAACGCTGTTCCAACCAATACAATATATCTAAAACATTTACCCTTCATTCCTAAAAGGACAGTAATGACTTTAGTGTAGGCCTAGTAATGGAATAATCACAAAATGCTTCAGACAGGGTCTGCAAGAGCATTATAGTAAGCAGACCAGAATTTATCTAGCAATGCAGCAGTACGGAAAGAAACATCAAAATTAGAGTCTCCTGAAGAGTGTATTAGAGCATACACATCTGAGGGTTTAATCTTTAAAGATTGTATTATTAAAGTCTTTCCTACAAAGTCCCGGTCTGGAGGAAGGTCCATATCCCCTTGTAATGTATACGGCTACAAATCTTTTCCTCAGTGGGACCTCTGACTGTTTAAAAGAGAAGCGTAGCTGGCTGGTTTACTAGCAGGCTTAACAGCAGAAGGAGCAACAACTGAGTTCTGCAAAGCAGTAACAACGCTCATGTCTGCTTGAAAGTACTGACTTCCGACTGTGGTGGTAGCTCAATGTTCTGTTTCAGCGAAACGATATCCATGTCTGCAGGGTTTGAAATGTAGAATTTGATTCCTCCGTCGGTTTTGGCAAATTCCATGCTGAGAATCAGGAACTAACAGCGAAGTGATGCGCAGTTTGGTCTGTCACTGAAAAGTGTTCTCCTGCTGCACTCACTGCATCCAAACGGTCCATCTGGTTCACCAATCCATTCCCAGGCAAGGGAAAATTAGGATCTGGTATCCATGCAGTCGGAGTCCTAATCCAGCCTGCTTTCTAGCGCTTGCTCAGGGGACCATGTGGAAAGATGAGTCAAAAGGAAATAGGTCCTCTATCGTGTACTGGTCGCCGCATCTGTTTCATAGGGGCTGTAATTGCATGAACGCTGTCCTTTTACTGTACTCTTAGAAGCTGTTTGACCATTCTCTGGTCATTTCCTTTCTTTTCTCCTTCTGGTATAAGAATTTGGTCACCATCTGGTTCTTCCTAGGCTGACAGTTCTCCACTGAAGACATCTCCTTCACAGGTATGTCATTTTCAGTACATTCTGAAACGCTAGCGACTGGTAGGGATATCTCTGCAATCTTGCTCTGGTCCTGCAGTCCAGCACTCCACACCTCCATCCTCTCCAACGGCTGAGACATACTGAGGTGGAGTCAGATGCCTCATGGGAAGGGTCCCCCACCCATCAGAGTAGGGGAATTTCCCCAATGTCCTGGCCAAATTTCCCTCATTTCACTAAAAATACCACCAACAGCTTAATCTGGTTCAAGGTCAGTTGGCATTCATCTGTATCCCCCTCCCCGGGTCGTGCCTGAAAATAGGCAGGATTTGTCTAGTGCACTTACCTGGTCAACAAAAACTAAATAAAAAATAAAATAAAAATACAAAACAAGTACAATGACAGACTTACTAATTATAAGTTCAACACAGTACCACATAGAAGGCTTATAAGGAAACTGGTCAGTTTAGTGGTGAGACCCAAGGTGGTAAACTGCGTAAGGAACTGGTTGATGGATACGTGACAGAAGGTGGTAGTAAATGGCACTCACCCTAATGAGGAGACAGTGACCAGTGGAGTACCTAAGAGCTCAGTGCTGGGACCAGTCCTCTTCAATGTCTTCATTAATGACGTTGCAGGGGAGCTGGAAGGGAAGTTATGTCTCTTTGTAGATGACACCGCAATAGGGTAGATACTCTGTAGTGGGGTGAAGAGAAATGAGTAGAGACCTGGGAAAACTCGAAAAGTGGTTGAGGGTATGGCAGCTGGGTTTCAATTCAAAAAGGTGAAAAGAAGCATGCATCTAGAGCACAGAAACTGAAAGCAGTGTATAAAATGGGGGTGGGGAGGTACTGATGGTCACAAATCAGGAAAGAGATCTTGGGGTTATCATATCTGATGACCTCAAGTTGGCAGGGCAATGTGACAAGGCAGTAGGCAGGACCAGTAGGATGCTAGTGTGCATAAGGAGGGGAATCAACAGCAGAAGGAGACAGGTGATGTTATCATTGTATCGATCTTAGTGAGATCCCACCTGGGGTATTGTGTCCAGTTCTGGAGAGCATGGACATGGATTTTGGACATGATGTGAAAAATGACAGCTGTAGTGAGGTGGTGTAAAAAAATGGCTATGTTGAAAATTTGGAGTTAAAGTACTGAAAATGACCAAAGTTGTGCACGTGCATAGAAAAATTTCAATGAACACGTGTAGCTTGGGTATTTTAAGGAATTTGTTCACTGAATTTTTAGCATGACCTTTTCAGGACCCCACCTCATGAACACTGGCAGTGAAATTGTATTATTCGGTCCTGTAAGGTGATTTCACACAGCTACTGTGAAATCACCTTCCAGGCCCGATTATGAAATGACAGTTGCAGTGTTCATGAGGTGGGGTCCCAAAAAGACCATTTTAAAAATTTGGTGAAAAAATTCCAAAAAATGGCAAAGGTATGGACATAAATTCAAAATGCCCTTGAAATATATTATATGGCACTTAAATGATTCCTTAATTCACGGTTCAGCTTTGAAGAATACAGATGTGTCTCGAGCCACAGAAGATGACAGCCCATGACCCCCAGTGGTAAGTATAGGGTAAAGGGGTGTGTGTGGGTTGGTGGGTGCTCAGTGAGAGGATCAGGATGGGGAGGGGATGGCCGGGACAATGAGAGATGACAAGGAAGTGTTTTCTTTCTTTCAGGGAAAAAAAAGACGCCAGGGGACAAAATGGTTTTAGCACCAAGAGTACCACTAATATCTTCTCTAGTGGGGATTTTATCACTATAACACGTCTAGTGTTGCATATTTGGCCATCTGTCATTGTGGGGCATTTCATATCGACAAACCAGTTTGAAAGTTTAAAGTGAGGATAGCCAAACATGTTAGAGCAGTCATGAATAGAGACTCTGAAAATGCTTTGGCTATGTATGTGGCTAGTGCAGATGATAAAAACTAGGGGTTGGGGGGCAATTTGGATGCTGTACTTCAAAGCACAAGACATTTTAGATGCTTAGGGATGCATAGCAGGCATCAGTATTTTCTCTCCATTTCCACATAGAACAATACCCCCCACCCCCAAACTCAGGCCTTCTCAATATTAGAGCACAGTAAGTACAAATAAACACCACAAACCACAGCTAGGACTGGATCTTACCTATACTATAGTCAGCTCAGACTTTTAGTTCTTTCTGCCTGGCCTTGCTTTGCTGTCTGCTTGAGTCAGATGACACAGACGGCATGGCTGGTGGGCACAATCTTTTTCAGGTCAGAATCCCCACCCGGATGCATGTTATTTTTGCCTTGGTTATGTGGCTTGCCACCTGGTCTGTGGATTGCCTCTGCCTCAGTCTGACTCCTCTTCTTGTTTTCCTACCTGGCCCATGTTGTTGGCTTGGCCTTGTTCTTGTTCACCTTATGACCTGGCCTACAGCCTTTGCCTCAGTCCTCCACTCCAACTCTCTCTCTTTCCATGCCCAGCCACTCACTGTTGCAGGTTTTTTTTGAAGCCTGGCCTTCAGTATGACCTGCTGCCTCACTTTCACTTACTTCTGTTCCTCCTACTAGGCTGCATGCTGGAGATGGTTACTCTGTGCTTGATCCCAGGCCACTTGGCCCTGCCTGCTGCACCAACACACTGCTGTGCTGCCACACTCCTCTATCCTCTCCAGGGTGACCCACATGAGTATGATGACCTCCTCCAGCTACATGGTTGTTGTTTGTCTCTCCACTCTCCTCCAGTCCTGTGACACCAGCCAGCACTCACTCACTCCTCTGGGCAGACCCCGACCTACTCAGCTTCTGCCCCCTTGCCGGAGTGTTCTTATCTGGCCTTGACTCCAGATGACTCCCATCCCAACTTCCTCCCTTCTCCTGACCCATTTTCTATCCATACATCCATCCCTCTCTCTCTCTCTCTCCCTTCCTCTCTCAGTCTCAGTCTTAGTCTCTCCTGCCGTCCATGGTGGTCAAGACCTTCAAGTGGTTAAACTCTGACTGTGCAGCAAACCCCATCCCAGCGGACACTCTGGATTTGGTTCCTCCAGTCCACCCACTTCATTCTCTGCTGACCAACTGTCTCAGCACTGCAGCACATGTGCAGCCTGCACAACTCCTGCCTTCTGCCTGTCATACAATTTTGAAGGAGAATTGCCACCGAGAAGCTGTGCCACAGTTTGGTTGGTGGCTGAAGGACTGTCCAAATTTAGAAAAAAAAATGGACAAGTCATTTTTCGACACTCGTGATCCTTTTTCGTTTGAACAAAAAAGGATTCACAAAAAAGAATCTTAGCGAGTAATAAAAAAGGATTTCAAAGGTAGAAAAAAAAATTCCCTAATCATTTTGGTACCAGAGAACTGCAGAATCCAACTAATGGAGTTCCAATGAGTAAGATCCATTTTTTGATATCCCTACTACACCTCATTTTCATGTTTTTTCAAATTTTTTGGTTTTAATGGAAAACAAGAGGGTGGCTCACGAAAAATAAATTTTCTCTCACAAAAAGGATTTTGTTCTCACAAAAAAGAAAATGTTCTTGTGAGACTAAATCCTTTTCTGTGAAATCAAATCATTTGTTGAACTTTATACATCTATTCTGAAGAATGAATGTCCTATATGATATAATGGGAAATTAAAAACTTAATAACTTTGCAACAGTTTAATATTTCTGCACCAAACTAACAGTGGTAGTTATGTTACCCACGTTCTTTCTACCATAAAAAATTAAAACAAAATTCCACACCACCTGTGTGCAAGGAGATGAGGAAAAAAACTGCAAAAAATTGTGCCTTTTTACTTTTTTTACTATCTAGATTTTAGAATCCACATATCTGATTGGACCGAAATGTGGCACATCAAGAGATCTTCCCCACAGGACAGCGCATACCAAATTTTGCACAAATCCATTGATTGGTTGCAAAGTTATTAAAGTGCAGAATTTGAGGTTTAACATTAAACAAGCTACATAACGCTAACTTGTGTCCCTATAATATAATCTCAGTCATGCCTAAAACAAACAAATACATATATATTTATTTCAGTCATGCTTGACAAAGAAACAAATACATTGTGATGAAAACTGCCCCTTGGGCTGTCCCAGCTTATAAGGCAGTTTTGGCTTGGGTCTTCTAATTCTCTGCCACCACCTGATTTTTACCATGAATCAGGAAATCCACCTTTTGCCCCTGCTCAAGATCAGGAAAGCCAACACAATAACTATTGGTAGGGTGCACTTCGGAGACAGACTGCAAACAGGGTCCAGGAGAAATAAGAAAAATTACCTTTTCAATTAACAAGCATTCACTGGATCTATCAAAAACAGATTCTTTACTAGAGGATACTGCACTTGTTTACAAACAGCATATATTTATAGTTAGACAAAAGGTTTACACATTACTAAGAAATAGAAAATAAAGCAAGTTAGATAGTTGATGGTTAGAAAAATCTGAGCTTCCTCACCAAAACTCTTTACCTGCCTACTAGCTACAGAGACACTTTCCAGTAGGCAGTGCTCCACTTAAAATCAAAAGTAGCCTTGCAGCCCTCCCAAGTGCATGAAAGATCAAATGCCAGAGTCTGTGTGTGGTAAATAGCTTCTATCTTAATTTATTACATGCTTAAAAACTTACACACGGAAAATCTAAAAATATCTATAAATGTACCACCCCAAACCAAAGGTCTGACTCACTATTTAGCTAGCTTCATATGACAGGGGTCCCCTTTTTTAGATGTTGAATGTCCAAGAGAGAGAGAGGGAGAGAAACAGAGTCCAGTTCAACTCCCTCTTTTATACTCTTCTAGCTGTGGGAAGTAACTTCATCCTTTGATTGACAGTCCCCCACAGTCCCCCACCACACATGGGTGAGTGTGTGTGCGTGTGTGTGTCCTTATCCCCTTTGTGCTTCCTCAGTATCTCCGATGTTTTATGACATCCACCTGCACTATTGTCTGCCATGGAAATATATCCAGGAAAAGACCCTCACAATGGTTTATGACTTAATTGTCTCCTGCCTGGCCATACTGTCAGCACTTACTGTTATATTCCCATGAGCGGTCAGCACATTCATGGCAGATTAACAGCTCTCGTGAGTTGCCTGTACATGTGACAAGGCAGACATCTTTGAGTGCACCCCAAACAGAACTTGTAACAGAAAAAAAATATTTTTCAACTAACGGAAAAGAGTAAATACATCAGATCACCTATCTGGTCACATACATACACACATTATTCACAAATAAACAATTATATAAATAAGCAACTATACAAAATAAATCACAGTACTTTAGAAAGATGCACATGTTATTCAATCACATGTCCAATATAAAGTATCCAAATTAATAAAAAAAAATATAGTAATATGTGTTCATGACCCTATAAAACAGGTACATATTCAGTATCCATCAAGCTGTTTCATAACACATTCTTAAAATAATGTACAGACAGACCAAGAAAAATATTGTTTGGAGTATTATTTACTAGCATTGGTCCATAAGATGGAAAGGACTTTTCTTCAACTTTAGTTTTAATAAATCTTTCTAAAAACTGTGTACTACTCCTAATGGAAAGGGTTTTATCCAGATGTTCACATTTATTTGCCAGTAATATAGCGAATATTTATATTGTACTCAATAAAACAAGTTTCACACACTACTTAATATTCAGTTGTTTGACAAAATATTAATGGTAGAATGAAGGCCAAAATTGTGTTTATTTTAAGATGCAAGCAGAGAAAAACAGTATGAAGCATTTGCAACAATTTAAATAAAAATGCAGCAGAAGTATTATAAAATAATATACTGCCTCAGTCATAAATTTTTCACTGGGTAAAACAGGATGTAAGGTGAAATATCCTGCTCATTGCAGCAGACGAAGGAAAAATTAGCAATTTAAAGAAAAATGATGTGTATCTCATTTATGTCATACTCTGTGCTTCTTTACTACATTGTAACCTAAACTTTGTAACCTAAACTAGTCTTTTCTGCAAAAGCTTCTGTGCATAGCACTGTAACCATTGTTTCTTTTTTGTCCTTGCACTCATGTAGCAACCTATGTTTCTTAGTGTTTCAAGTACAGACATAGCGACGATTTCCAAAAAGGTTGGAATGCGACTGCATGTTGCGCATACACCTGCATCTGCCCTACTGCGTTGGAGCAATGTTGCTGCTATTTTGAAAAGATGCATCGATTTGCAAGAAAAAGTCAAGACTGTCTGTAAAGAAAATTACACAAATGCAATTTATATCCTTTTTTATTGCAATCTAATAGATGATCTAACAGACTGGATGCATTTCCATTTTGAAAATAATGACAGTCAGATCTCGGATGTTAAATCCTTGGGAAAATCCTGTCCTAAGTCCTTAATATTGTTATAGCTACAGCATTTCTTGGACCACATCAAGGAGAGGCAATTAAGGGAGGCAGAGAGAAAATGAGAAGTGCAGAGAGAGAAAAATATAAGGACTCTGAGAAAGAAGGTAGAAAATATGAGGAAAAATCATACATAACGGAGAAGGGAACAAAATATATCATGCTCACGTTGCTTAACAAATGACTACATCTTTCAGTTTTTCTGTGGGAGAAACTGTTCATTAAAAAAATTGATGATTTCAGGAGGCTTCCCCCCATGGAGTGATCAGGCAGGAAAATGTACCTTTGAATGACATGCTGTGCTGGTCAGAGCAGTTATTAATCAGGTTTGCCACCACTCTCATAATTTGCTATGAAAATATATAAATATTCTAAAAAAATGAGAAGTGCTACATAAACTTCTACCTGGTATAGCATAGCAAACTATTGCACACGATTTTCATCAACTGCTGCACAAAATTATTAATGTATGGCAATCACTTGCTACAGCAGACATCTCATTTCTTTGCATTATGGGTGTATGTGGGATTTTGTATCTTGTTTCCTCACAAAGTATTTGCTTTATACATATTGTTTTGTAAAAGGTTACCCATAGCTTTTTTCCTGCTGCTTCTCCCATTAAGGCTTCTGTCACAGTCATTGTTATACAAACTTTTTTGAATAAAAGTTTCCATGGTAGTACAGATGATCTTATCAGAATTTTCCTACTGTATATCTAAAAAGGTAAAACATATTCCTCTCTTTGCTGCTACAGTGCTTGATAGTCCCATACATTTTTATAACAATACTATTTTGTTTTATATTAATTGTAAGAATCTTGTCTTCCCTGATCCCTGTCTCATTTTCATAATTATAAATCATGACAGTGCTCTTAGCCAATCAGGGTTGCTCATTTCTAAGAATTACAGGTACTCCTAGAACTATAAAAGAGTGTATAATGCCAATTGTTTCAAAATTCTTAAGTTCTCTGTTTAGTTGGTATGTCAATTTCCATTATGGATGGAAAGACCAGACCTGAGTTGATTCTCACAACCTCCACTTGCATACTGTGTGCCTCTGAGCAAGTCACTTAACTGCCCAATGCTCCCAGGTCGCCCCTGAAAACAGGCACCTGTGCCTATTGTGCCTTACCCAGTTACCAAAAACTAAAATAAAAAAAAAATTAAAAAAATCTATGTTTCTATAAAGTAAAACATTTTGATTTTAAATTCAAGTTACTATACATTTTTTTAAATAGAAATCTTTAATATAATTTATATCTATATATATAGTTGCATCATTCTTAGGGTTATAAGAGTTTCTTCTAATGTCCTTGGGGAGATTTTTAGAGCTTTACGTCCATTTTCCAGATGCATTTGTGCATGTCTATCCATAAAGTTAGACCTCGAAAAGGTGGTCTAACCTTATGGTGCAAGTACCACAGGGGTGTCAGAATAATGGACACAAGTACTGCATTTGCAGCCAAAAGTGCTGTAAGCTGTGTATACTGATGCAAATGCATCACGATATAAGCGAGTAGGAAAAATACATCCTGATGCATATGCGTGGAGGCTGCATGCATCTGAAATAAGGACACGGGTGTTGCATCCAGTGCTTTAAAAATTCCCCCACACCTTGCATTTTAGAACTACTCAACTTTGCTTCACAGTTCTCTCACCCAAAGAACTTGAGAATGCACTTTTATAACCATAAGAGAGATATGAGACTACACTTGTAGCATTTGCACTGTGGGGGATAGGGTAGTATTATTCAGATTACATGCAGTGACCACCACTTTAGAGGTACTCTGTGATAAAGAGTTCCTCTAAAGAGGGACACACTGCATGCTATAATAAGACAATAACAATTCTCTATGTTCCTTGACATAAGGAATTTCTTGTTTTAATCTCAATGTCCTTCAAAATACTGTAATAGAGAAAGTTGGTGAAGTAAACAACTTTCAGTTTCTGAAGGGAGTGTATTCCAGATCAACTAGGGTATTACATATGGGATTTCACACAACATATCCAAATGGAGGAGACTCTGTTCCCCAACCACATCCAGATGACTTCCTCAAATGGAGAATGCTGCATTTTATACTATATAAATGTTCCCCTCTTATACCAATGTTTTTTTAAAGGGAAAGAAGTCATTTTCATTTTTATTGAGTGCTGCTGATGTGCTTTACCCATCTAATTAGAAATTCAAAAGTGAATTTAGTTTTATATGTTTGCAGTACTCTGTCATGAGTCATCCATATGCAATAATGTTTTATCGATTAATGCATTTGATACCTATGATTCCTTCCCAGGTTTTGTGCACAATTAAATCAGCTGGCTACTCTTCCTTAAAGGTAATGAATCCCCTGTTAAATATGATTTCTTTGACATGATGAAAACAAAATAGTTTGTCTCATGAGGAGCACCACTGGACTATACCTGGCAACAGGGATCAAAATGTAGGTTTGCAGTCACTAGCCATTAGGGCTACTGGCTTGGAAAATCCCCTGGCTACAGACATTCAAAGGGTCCAACTTATAAGGGCGTACTTATTGTATGTTGACTCCTCCAATGCAAGCCAACAGAGCTAGCTAAAGAACAGTTGTGCAGGCACAATACAATTTGGCCAGTGGTCCAGTACCAATCTCAGTGATGCGAAAACCTATCAGTAAGAAACCTGTTTGCACTCTTTTTGTATGGTCTGCCTTTTTACTAACTGCAAGTTTATCTTTAGCTATTTAGTACATGTATTTGTATTTAAATGTACTGTAGACAGGAATTTGGTGAACAGGAAGTCAATAGAATCCTAATTAGAATTAAAAAGAAAAAGTTTTGAGAAAATTTGTGAACCCATTAATTTTGATGGACAGCTACCAAACTTGATTTTGACCAACAATGTTCTGAGAATGCAATTATGCTAGTACGACTACTACTACTAATAAATTCAATTTAAATGTATTTATTTGGGCAAGCAGGATGAGCACCATGCTCATTTATGTATTTATTTTATTTAGTTTTTGCTGACCGGGAAAGGACTAGACAAGTCTGCCTGTTTTCAGCCTCGTCCCGCGGGAGAGGGATATAGATGGATGCCAACTGACATTGAACTAGATTAAGCAGTTGGCGGTATTTTTAGTGGATGGGGGAAATTTGGCCAGGAAATTCCCCTACTCTTTTCGAGAAGTGCCATAGAATCTTTAATGTCCATCTAAACTACCACCAGAACAAGCAGATGGGACCTTGGTTTCACTTCTCATCTTAAAGACTGCACCTCAGAAGTGCAGCACCCCCTTCATGCTGCACTTCAGTGTCAGTATTGGGATTTAACCCAAGTGCCTGGTGTGGGGATTGAACCCACAGCCTTCTGATCTTCAAGCCTCAGAGGCAAGTGTGCAACCTGCTCAGCCACTGACACTGGTCATTTACAAGAGTATCTAGTTATATAGAGAATACTTATCCTGACACTTCCAGTTTGCAAACCCTAAAATCTCCAAACACAAAAGTATCATTCTTCTTGCAGATAGTTTTTACACAGTAGTACAGATTAATGATATTTATTTTCCACAGAAAGTGAAACACAGGAGAAAAAGAATTACGTTTACAGTTATCTGAGTTGATAGCAGGTTTCCCTTCTCTTACACTATGGCCCAAGGCTTGTGGTTATAGCAATACTTGTGCACCCTCTGCTGCTGACATAGTGGAATGGCTTCTCCTTAGTTACTACATACTGTACTAGCTGGATTGCCTAGCCCCCAGAGACCTCATGCAACACCATGCCTCTCAGCCTCTCAGTACCCAAATGTGAACACTTGGTTCTCAAAATGTATGTGTGGGTGATTACTGGAAGGGGCAACATGCTGCAAACATGATCAACTCTTGAAGATGCAGTAAAACACAGAATACTGGAAATTAGTTCTTTGATATTAATACAGTTACCATTACTTGCTTTTTCATAATTTAATATGATTTTTCCCTTGAATGTTTTGGACTGCAGTGCGGAGCAACACATTCTCTTTCTGAAACAGAGGGTTTCTGGGTTAAAATATGGAATACCTATGATACTGAGGGGTGGGGCATGTAAGAGGTATGTGTCTGTGGCACTAGAGTTTTTGACCACAGAGGGCTGAGTGAGCAACATACCAGACCTGTCTCCAGCTCATTATCTCCCTCATTGAAGTAACAGTGTACTAAGCTGTTAAGTCATGTTATTATACCTCTCAACATGTCAGTCTGAAAATGTATGCTGTAGTTAATGGCTTTAAAAATTAAAAGCAAGTGGCCAGAATGAATACAACAGAATAAAGAGGAATTGGGTTTTATATAGTGTCTTTCCTTTTATTTATTTTTTATGAGTTTTGACCAGGAAAGGCACAATAAGCTGTAATAGCTTGATTCCAGGTATGTCCTGTGGGGTACGTGGACCTGTTTTTCTGACAGGGAATGTTGTCCATGACACCAGGGAAACTCCTCTACTCTTTGTCAGTGAGTGACATAGGAACTGTAACTTCCACCTGGACAGTGATGAGGGATGGGTAGAAGTGACCTCAGTTTAATGTCTCAACCAAAGGACAGCATCTGAACAGTGCAGCACCCCCTTTGTACAGTAGTTATATGTACTATCCCAAGCAACTAGTGTGGGGCTAGAGTCCACAGCCATCTGATACACATACTGAATCCCACAGTGCTTTGCAAAGCAAAACATTAGATACTGGTAGTGCAGGGGTCATATGTGATATGCAGGAAGCAGCTATTATGCATGCTAATACAACACACACCCATACTGTATTACAATCTGTTTTTGTAACCAATAATATATGACTGGATATGGGTCCTGCTGGGTGTACCACATACTGGGGGCCTGGATGCATGAGCTGCAGATCAACTGCCTTCATCCTCTGGACATCCTGTAAACCCAGTACAATCCATGCCCATCAATGTGTTATTGCTTAAATAAAATGGGTTTGTAATGAAATTTAAAAACAAAATTGTTTTTTACAACTTACGTAACATTTATTTAAATGCTACTAAATAAGGTAAATAGTTCCTTCACCTGTTGGTACCATCAGGGGATACTATTAGCTTTGGTGTCTGCATATCTGTATGTGTACAATCACTTCAATTGCTGACTCATTTGTTAAATGTGTGTGATAAAATTTGTACAATTAAATTATTCATTTTAATTGTAGTTCATAGGTTCATAGTAGTTTACAAGTTCAGCGGACCATAGCCCTTTATCAAACTCACCACCATTCAATTTAATGGTGGAATAGATATTTCCTATCTCCCATAAATGTGTCCAATCTTTTTTCAAAGTGTCCATATTATCACTTTCCACTATGTTTCTGGGTAAGATGTTCCATGTGGTTATAGCTCTCTGGTTATACCATTGACTCCTTTTATGCGTCCTGTTAACTTCACCAAGCAGTTCATAATTGTGTGATCTAGTATTAGTATTAGTTGTTATATGCCTAACCAGCCCTATAGTTTCTAGTAACACATCACCATGATAGACTTTGAATGTGAGACACAGGTCTCCTCTTACTTTCCAATATTCTGTGGAGTATAGGATAAGTTGTTTCAGTCTGTCACTATAGTGCATTTTGTCCATATGTGTGATTTGCTTTGTAGTTTTATTTACATTGGGGTTATTTGATTGCACTGAGAACTACAACTGGGAGCAGGCTGACATGCACTCTATTTAGCTGTATAACTTGGAACTGGAAGACACCAGCATTGATTTCCGATTACCAGTGTCTCAATGGAGTGACAGTTGAAGCAGATGAGAAACCGCATGCATATAGGTCAAAGAATCAGATGCAGAGAGATTTTTTTTTAAATGCACTTTATTAGTTATTGGGCCCATATCAAATGGGTACCAGATCGAGTGGGTGAGAGACCAATTAAAGCAGAGCTTAGGCTGAGTTGTGAGCAGAAATGCAAGTGGGCTTGTAGGCAGGGTGTCTGGATAGCAGTGCTGGACATACTGAGTGCAAACAAAAAAAATAAAACAGGTTGAAAGAATAAGACAAATACACAAGAAAAAAACAGAAAAGGATGCGGACAACTTGAAACTGTATATATGTTTAAGATTTTTTGCAGGGTGTGGATAACTGGATAAAAATGAAAATTCTGTCAGGCTGATACATGGACATGGACTGCACTGTGCTCAAGTTAGTAGGGACTTGTTTTTAGCTATTGATTGGGCTCTCCCAAGTTAATGGCTAGAGCAATGTCTTAACCAATTAGAACATAGGGATTTCCATACATAGATAGAATGTTAGCTAGGGTACTGGGTATAAGAAAGGAAATGAAATGAATTTGATTTCATACAGCACCTTTTATAAAAATGATTCAAAAGCATTTTGCAATACTGGAGAAGGAGGGGAGAAAATGTTGCTGCCATTCACAGCACAGGGACATTCAAAGAAGGCACAGACAAAGATATATTGCATAGAGGATAATGCCTAATGTACAGGTGATAACCATGGTATAATCACTCAAGTGGTTGCTAGGTCATCAGTAGACCTTGAGAGTGCAGCTGTAGAGGTTTACAATTGCCCTAGCAACCACGAGAGATGATTACACCATGGTTATCACCTGTGCATCAGGCATTGTCATTTATAGTGTATGGGACTTGACATGAGAAGTTACTCCCCCCCCCAAATACAAGTAATTTAGCCTTACCTTACTAATGAATCTGCACTACAGCCACATGATTGTATAGGAAAACAATTTATTAGGATACACGGACTGAATGACAGTGGGCCAAAATGGCACCAGAGTTAAAATCTCTATCAGGCATAGAGATTGCTAGACTCAGTAACAGTAAACTAAGACAACTGGAATGTTATTTGAATACTGTACTGAGGCTAATAATCACATTCTGGGTGTGTAGAATACTGATTATACCATGGACCTTGGACTCCGACCAATGAGATAGGCAGGCTGGCACCTTATCTCCGTTGATTATTTACTGATAATCACCACAAACATGCTAGCTATCAAGATCTTAAAAAAAACTGAGGTCAAATCACAAAACACCGACCGCCATCTTGTTTCCCCGCTACAGAGACCATAAAAGAGCAGCTCCATATATCAGTAAAAACCAAACAAAATAAAAACAGTGCCATAATAGTGACTGACTTATTAAACATTATACCAAGTACTGCTTTTTTAAAATAATAAAAAGAACCACTTGGTATAATCTCAATAAGCCACTGGGATTCTGTTATCTTCGATGATTATGATACGGATTTACCCACCAGCTGTGCCTCATGGGCAAACCACCCCAGCCATGGTAAATCCCCTGATATCCCTCACCTCCTCATGGCTTATTGCTTAAATAACACTGGCATTCCGTTTTGTAAACCCACTGCTACGACATACATGAGATAGGTTTATAAGGTTCTGACATCACAACAGTGGGATTACAAGGTTGTAATGTGTTTGATTTCAGTGGGTAATAAGAGCTGCCCATACATTATACAGAGGTTAAGTACAGAAAGAGATTTAGATACTTTCTCAGTGTCAAACAGTGAGTATGTAGATGTGGTGGGTCTCTAGGCTCTCAGCTCTGCATTCTAACTACTAGGCTAAATTGCCTTCCTACTCTCAAAAAGAGCCATGCAGTATTTTAGTTCCAACAGGACAGTCACCAGAGATGGACATACTGTAAGGGACTTTGGTTTCACAGCTCATCCAAAGGACAGCACGCTTCTTACAGTGTGCACCATTCATGTTTAGTATTAACATTTCTATGAAAACTTTTTCTGCTTTTCTTAATAGTACTTTTTTCAATAAATAGCGCTAACATTATGTGGAATATGCAAAATGTTCTAAGTCTTTAAATTAAGACTAGCTAAGTACATGGAAGAGCAAGGAATAAAATAATTATGCCCACTCCACTGTACTGGTGGAAGAAATAACCTGATGGCCAAAAAGATCTTCTTTCTTTCCTATATTTGTGTTCATGTGTTAGCAGAGCTTCATGGAACATGGGTAAATTAAGCTGTACAATGTGTAACAGTATGTTAAATGCACTGCACATGAAATGTTTCACTATCCTAGATGCTGAAAAGAGACTACTTAAGTTATTTGGGTGATGGGGGTCTACTGTTGTTGAGTTTAACCAGGTGCAACCTATGTGATGGATGGGTATGTCAAAATAATCACATATATCAAGAAATCTGAAAACATAAAATGTGTTGTGTCGTTAATATGAGCAGCAGCTAAGGGCAGGGTTTACTGTCTGACCAATTGTTGTCACAGCAAGCACGATTCTCTCTCTTGATTAGAAATGCTACAGAAGCCTCAACCATGCTACTATAGTTCCAATCACAACTTCCAACTGCCCAAATAAGAAGACAGTTTCTTTTTTAAGGAAAGTCTGGATAAAGGAAGAAGGAGGAGGTAGTAACAAAACAAAAAGGAAAGGGACCTGGGGGTAATCATATCAAATGACCTTAAGGTTAGCAAGCAATGTGAGAAGGCAGTAGGGAGAGCTGGGGGTATACTGGGATGCATAGGGAGAGGCATCACCAGCAGAAAACAGGAAGTTGTTATCCCTCTGTACAGACAGTTGGTAAGACCCCATCTGGAGTACTGCATCCAGTTCTGGAGACCCCATCTCTGCAAGGACATAGACACAATAGAGACAGTCCAGAGGAGGGTAACTAGAAAGGTGCAGGGTCTGCAAGAGAAGCCACACGAGGAGAGACTAAAAGAGCTTAATATGTATACCCTTGAGGAAAGGAGGGAGAGGGGGGACATGATAGAAATGTTTAAGTACCTTAGTGGAATCAGCAAAGTGCAAGAGGGTAGCATCTTTCAGAAGAAGAGACACACAAGAACAAGGGGACACAATTTAAAGATAGAGGGGGGGGTGGTTCAGGGGCAATTTGAGGAAGTATTTTTTTCACAGAGAGGGTAGTGGATGCATGGAACAGCCTTCCTGAGGAGGTTGTGGGGTCTAAAACTGTGGGAGAATTCAAGAATACATGGGACAGACAGAAAGCAATTCTTGTGGGGGGTAGGAAGAAATAGGCTGTTGGTTAACTAGGATCTGTGGCTTATCCTGTAGGTAGGGAAATGGGCAGACTAGACTAGGTGGGCCAAGCGGTTCTTATCTGCCATCAAAGTCTATGTTTCTATGTTTCTATGAAGGGTGGGAATATATGCTGTATCCCACTGCAATTTCATGCCATGAACAGTTATTACACAGAGTGGTAAAGTAGATGGTCGGGGGGATTGAAGTCAGGGAAGGGAATGTGACTTGCTCAAATTTACACAGTTGCTGGTGGGATTAAATCCTGGACCTTCAGGTTCACAGCTCTGAGCTCTAACAGCTAGGCTACACTGTATCTCATACTACGCAGAAAAAAAACCTCTGTACCACCTGGAGAGGTGCTGCGCTACATCGTACACTACAGCTTTAAAGCAGAATTGTATATTAATTGGTTTTACCAAAGGCTGGGGTGGCAAACTATATAAACATAAAAACCTTTATTCCACCACTCTTATCTTCAATATCATGTCTGATTATGCTGTTTCACAATTTACACTCCCAATGCCCCCCATGCAGGTGTAAAAGGACAGGGTGCCACCCATCTAGAATTTTCCTAGATAGTCCTCCTTGATCCAGAAGTGCTGACAACTTGTCCTGAATTGTTACCTGCTCATACAAGTATGCCCAGAATTCTACTAGGTTGCCTGTTCTGGAGAAGTTCAGAATTCTGTGATGAACAAAATGGTCTCCTTACCAAAACTGGAGTGGTGAAATTGCACTTTTCACACTTGAAAACAAATATAACATAAATGTGTATAGAATTTTTTGTTTTTTTTTCTTAAATGGAAATGTAAGGCATGCATGCTTCCTTCCTAGAAAATGTGTTTCTCTAACAGTGGGCCTTAAGTCAAAGATTACTGGATATGAATTGTGAGTACAAATATCTTTCATGGTCCTTTCAGTGAATCAACATAAAAGTATAAAGTGTCTTGAAAAAAATGTATAAAAGGGGGAGGAAGATCGAGAGAATAATGCAAAATGCATAGTAATGTATAATAAAATGGTCCAATAGTCACCTATTGCGCTGGAATGTGGCTGGTGTATACATTATTAGAACAATTATAAATTGGGTTTTCCTTGCGGACTGGCGGTGTGCACTCCACCACACCTTTCATTTATTTAAAAAAAAATATATATATATATATATATAGTGGAAACGTGAGCAGCAGCCTTGCCCTCCACAGAAGTGCGCCACATTTCCGACACCGCCCAACCCCCTCCCTCCTCCTCGGATTCCCCGCGGTTTCAAACCGAAAGCGAAAATCCCCGCGCCTCACACTTCCCTCACCCCAACGCCGGTAGTATTGGATTTATTCAAGGGATTCCCGGGAACCTGCTAGTGACGGATTGCATAAGGCAAAAATGGTTTTCCGAAGCACTTAACGGCGGCAAGCTGAATATCGACAAAAAGTCACATGTAGGTATATAAGAAAATCGACAGCTTTATGGCAAGGGCGGCTTCCTTTTATCCAACATTTTACTCTACCCTTGACAGTGCCACACAACTGTCTGTTTAAAAAAAAACAGGGACATATATTTCAGGGACAGTACGTCTGAGATTTTAAAAATAACTCGGGAAGCGTTGAGAATAACTTTTTCGCGCAAAAACGAAATTCTGAAATAATAGGATTGTAACTTACTGTAAATGTTTGACATAGTTGTGCCTCTCCCTGCTGTGCAGTGACAGTGATGACAATTTCAGGAAGAAGACATAAAGTAATTTGTTGTCAAAAATCTGGGGCATCCCCGGAAATCAGGGAAAGCTGGGAAGTAAATTCCAAAAGGTACAAGAAAAGCACCGACTGCCCTCAGCGTCTCAGCTCTACTGTATACAGTAGCTACTGCCAGGGTACCATTAATCACAGATGCTAGCCGGACACTCCGAAACACTGGCAGGGAGGATAACCCCCGCGAGCCTCAGAAACAGAATACTGATTTGCTTGTTAGAAGCAAGAGCAGTATATCGAATGAAATATTTAGATTTGTTACAGCGTTGCAATGCAAAACAGCATTGAGATGTACACAAGAAAAGCTGCATGCATTTCATTTTTGCCATACATCACTTTTCTTAAAAGAGACCCGCGACTTCCCAGCAGTTTCAAAAAAAAAAAAAAAAAAACACTGGCAAAAGCACCTGGAAAGGTAGGGACGGCATGGCTAAAAAAGTGCACTTCTCCCTGGTAAACATTATGACGAGAACTTCACACAGACACATTGGTCTAAGAACAACACAAAGACTCCGAAAATATGATACTGCTGATAAATCAATCACAGTGATCTATTAATAAACACAGGGGTTAGAATTCAGGCACTGACAACAGATGCTGACAGCAGAAAGCTATGTCACTAGATGAATCAGAAGTTGGACCGTTACTTACCGGTGTGCAAACGCCCAGAGGAAAGACTGTATCCGGGTGGGTTACTAGTGGTCTTTAAAGATTCCTCCTTGTGTAGCTTTTAATGTATTTTCTAGGAACGGTTATCTGCAAAGGTGTCGTAAAGACAGGTGTAAGATCCGTTCAGAAAGGCTAGCTCCATGCTCAGTGCATTTTTAAGGATGTATTAGAAGTGTTGCAGCATCCACTTAAGCGAAGAGGGAAAGTGAGAGAAAAGTGGGAGGTGTGTAACGCAGCCAGAGATGGAGAGGATGTGTGCGTGAGAGAGTGAGTGAGTGTGTGTGAGAGCTAAAGAGAGAGGCGCTTCCTTTTCGCGCGGAGACCCGCTTTCTTCTGCTGATCAGCTGCCAAACTGGGTTGTTGGCTGCGAGAGACGGAACTCCAGTGCTCGCTGTACAGTGCAGAACCAGTGAGAGAGCAAGAGACAGTGAGAGAGAGGGACAGAGCTCGGCACCAGCGCCCTCTGGGGGGACTCGGGCTGTGCACTGGAGGGCACTGTCGCATACAGAGCTGCCACCGGACCAGCGTCTGTTCTCACTCTGAGGTTCAGCAGCAGCGAAGGGCAATTCCTTGGGATTTTTAGAACTACAAACTGAAAACAGCTAGTATAGGTTAGCATCTCCCAAACAGATGCACTGAAACGTAAATTAAAAAAAAAACATTAAACACTTAGGGAGACCGAAGGACCACCCGTGCAGTACAGTAACCGCAAACACCACAAAACTGATTTATAAAATCTTACTTTTGCGCTCTTGCTGGTGTATGTGAGCAATTTTTTTGTGACTAGCTGTTGGCAGCAGAGCAGACTGGATACTAGGTTTGGTTTTACCAACTTGCTGCGCAGAGCTAAAACAGGGAATTGAAACTAATGTGTTTATTCTCTGACAGAACGATCACCAATGTCGTCGGACCATTTGCAAAAATAGTTTTTGATTATAGTTTATAATGCTTGAACTTATATTTCGAAAGCTATGTCTTTGAACTGCTAAGGTTAGAAACTTTTTTTTAGTCTTTATTCTTACCAACTGCCCTGACTGGACCCACTATCTGCTCAGTAGTCACCCAGCTCCTACACATAGCTAGACCCCCTTATGCTTACCCTGCCTACCCTACCCCATGGGGAACCCTCTCACAGTATGATCTTTGAAAGTAGCCATACATCATGGAATATGGTGGCAGGGGAGCTCTATCATGCTTAGCAGGCTGTGTGGAGCCCTGCAATAGTAGCGTCATCCTACAGCTGGAAGGAGTTCTCTGTTCACCTACCAGAGATAATTGGCTATAAACATGCAGCACATGCTACACAAAAGGTATGTCTGTGCCTGGAAGCCAGGGCATCTCCCCTTTCATTGCCATTCCTGACTGGCTTTCACCCCTTGGGCACTCCCAGGAGAAACTTATGCAGTGGTGATCAGATGTCCACCCGTCCAAGGAAGAGAGCATCTTGTGGAACCCTCTGCCTTATTCCATTGTCAGCCCTTCAGCATCCCAGCCTCATTCCTAAACCCAGGTCATCAGCATCAGGAGCGGCAACATTGTCACTGCCCTGACAGGCCAGCTTGTTAGGCTTAGAAGCTTACTGTGTTTTTTTTTAAATGAAAGCTTGGTGTCCGGACAACATGACTAGATCATAACAGTACAGTTCTCATGTTTTGATACATGTCTGTACACATCAAGGTACTGGGGATTTAAAAAAACACTTTTGAACAATTCTGTGTCTTAATATGTTGATGTATGGAATATTTAGCATCATATATTGATGCATTTGTATGTATTTCATCAGGGAAAGGCTCCATTGAGTAAGCTCATTTACAAGGAGGTCCTGGGTAGGACAGCATAAAAAGTCACACAGTAGTGATATACAATAGAATACAGTTAGGTTCAAAGTACACAATAATTACATAGAGAGATACAATCAGAGACAAATATATAAGCAGAAAAAGCTCAAGGGAGTAATGTAGCTATACATTATACTCAGTATGAGCAACACCACTTATATAAAGAAACATCGTAGAGGACATTAACATGATTACAAAGTTAACCAAAATGTAGACACATTTATTTAGCCACATAAGCAGAGTATAGAACAAAGAAACTTCAATACAGGTTTCAAAGGTACTTTGGCTGACTAAAGAGCTCTGCTTTAATTGATACAATCAGAGAAAAATATAATACATAGGTGGAAAAAGCTCAAGGGAGTAATATATAACCATACTATTGAGTTCAATATGAGCAGCACCAGTTATATAAAAAAAAAACCGTTGTAGAGGACAGTAACATGATGACAAAGTCTAACCAAAATGTAGACACAATTATTTGGCCACATGAGCAGACTTCAGAAAAAGAACTTTGATATGGGTTTTGAAAGTACTTTGGTAGACTAGGAAGCTCAGTTTTAATGAGTTTCTCAAATACATCAACTCAGTTGACTCCAAGCATTTATTTAAAAAATATTACCTTTTTAGCCATGTATGTTCCAAACGTATTCCATTTTACAGAAAGTTTAAAAGTTCTAAGCTGGAATCATTAGGGACAGAAATGTTTATTTTGTTTTTGTTAACTGGGTGGGTGCACTAGCCACTGAATGACTATTTGTAGACGTGACCAGGAAGGCTACAGAGAAGCAAAACAAATCCAGAACAAAGTACAGTAGTATGAAAAAATAAAGTACAAAGAAAAATGGCAAAAAGTCAATGCAATAATGAGATAAAACAGTAGATAACAGGAGGTAAGAGGTATACATAGTAAGTGCAAATATAAGTACAACATTATGGCAGGGATAAACAGGAACATATATAATACAGTGAGGAGATAAAGCATATGGCAAGAATAACCAGAATGGAACTTATGTCATACAATAAATGAAAGCTTGGAGTCAGGCTGTTAAGAATTGGTCCTGTCAATAAAGTTGTTGTTTGTCAGTATTGTTTTTTTTTTTTTTTGTTTGTTTTTTTAGTTTTTGTTGACTGGGTAAGTGCACTAGACAAATCCTGCCTATTTTCAGGCACGACCCAGGGGAAGGGGATACAGATGAATGCCAACTGATCTTGAACCAGATTAAGCTGCTGGTGATATTTTTAGTGAATGAGGGAAATTTGGCCAGGACACCAGGGAAATTCCCCTACACTTTTCGATAAGTGCCATGGGATCTTTAACATCCACCTGAGCTACCACCAATCCAGGCAGATGGGACCTCGGTTTAACGTCTCATTTATACATGGACTATTTTTTATCATCAGACTGTGTCAATAATATTTTTAGATCGATAAAGTCATAACTTTTTTAAAAAGTATACTTTTTTTATCTTTTTCTGAATTTTGATAATACTACACATTTATTTAGAAAGTGTGTAGTTTGTGACTTTCTTTTCCGTCATCTTATGCCCTTAATCACATTGCAAATATTTCATTTTCTCCTCTAGCAACTCTTACTCTTCCTTGCTTTCACCAGCTTTGCTGCAAAAGCAGTCAGAAGATAATGCATGGGCAACCATGCACAACAAAGCTATCTTTCTATCTAGGGGTTCTAATAACATCTTAAGGACCTCAAAAGTGAAGCTCAAGAGGTCCTGATATCCTCAAAACCCCTGAGATGGAAACATAGCCAAGCTGTCCATGGTTGCCCATGTCTTTTTTGATATGGCACATGGTTTAAAACATAAAATGAAACAAACGCTGCTTTTGTTTCTTCCCAAGAATCTTCGGGTTTTTTATTATTATTTAAAAAAAAAAACACCTTCACCCAGGTGCTGAAATCCCAACCTTGTGAGGGGTATGTTTCTGTTTTCAAATGATGAAACAGAAGATTTTGTGTTAGAGGAGGGTCTGTGTGTGTGTGTGTGTGTGTGTGTGTGTGTGTGCATATGTGTGTGTGTGTGTGTGTGTGTCTGTATGTGTAGAAAATCAAAGTAAAACAGCAGATGGCACAAGTTTCCATTTTTATTAGGAGAACTTTCATACTACAGAAGGGTGCAAAAGCATTCTTTGACAAAAAGGCAAAACAGTTCTTGGACCACAGGAAACAGGGTGCTCCGTACACATATATAAATAGTGCACCTACTGTACATCAGGAGTGTATGGAGAATAAGTGATTCAAACAATACACAGACAGTTACCTGCCACTGTGAGTGAGAGCAACGCCTAAAATCAACTTTAAATTTAAAGGCAAAACAGACCACAACTGCAGTCAAAAATATAATGCCAAAGGTAGTTATGAATGGACAAATATGTGAAAAAAATGTGAACAAAAGGTTAGCTCACCCACAATGAAAACACTAGTGCTCCCCCCTTTTGCTGCTTAAAAGCCTACAATTTTGTAAATAACTCCAATGTTCTTACTTATCATAGAATTTGGAAGGGTTCTTGGTCTCATCATTCAGCTGAATTATGATCAAGCCTGACCATTGTTTGACCTTTGAACTGTGGTACAACAGCTTTTCAGTTAAGATGGAAATCCTATCCCAACAACTCTAAATCAGTTATCATAATTATTGTTAATAAATGTCAGATTGAAATATTTACTGAATTTCCCATAGAGTTCCAGCAGTGGAATATGAAATTACTTCATAATGCATGGTTTCCCTCTTTTTTTGATACAAACTCAGCAGTCCTCAAGATTACTACTATCACTCTGACATCAAGAAATCATAATACCAACGATCTGATGTCAGATTGATCGTATTAATGCAGTGTAAGAAAGCAGCAGGAAAAGCTAGCAGAATGCTAGGGTGCATAGGGATGGGTATCACCAGTAGGAAGACAGAGGTGGTGTTACCCCTATATAGATTGCTGGAGAGGCCTCACCTGAAGTACTGTGTCCAGTTCTGAATGCCACATCTCAGGAAGGACATAGATCGGATGGAGGCGGTACAAAGGCTGGCAACCAAAATGGTGCATGGCCTGCATCAGAAGTCCTACAAAGAAAGACTGAAGGACTTCAATATGTACTCTCTGGAGGAAAGAAAAGAATGGGGAGACATGATAGAAATGTTCAGATACCTCAAGGGTATTAATAAGGTACAGGAAGGTAGCATTTTAAATATGAACATATGAATCTGCCAGCAGAAACAGGTCTTACGGTCTATCAAGTTAGTCTGCTCAAATGTGCTGCTAGCGTATATTGCAGCTGCCCCCCCCTCGCTTTTACTCCATCTCGCACCCTGTCCCATGCCCTTTTAAAATTGCCCACCATCCTACAGGATACCACCTCCTTGGGTAGAGTGTTCCATTTCTCCACCGCCCTCTCTGTGAAAAAATGCCTCCTCGTCTCTCTCCGATATCTTCCACCCTCCAACCTGAGACCATGTCTTCTCATGCCCCTTCCTCTCCTCAGCTTAAATATCCCTTCTGTGCCCATTTTGTTAATCCCCTTCAAACATTTGAAGGTCTCAATCATATTCCCCTGATCCCTCCTCTCCTCCAGGGTGTACATATTCATCTCAGTCAGCCTGTCCTCTTAGGTTTTGCCCTCCAGCCCCTGGATCATCTTAGTTGCCCTGTGCTGCACCCCCTCCAGCAATCTGATATCCTTCTTCAGAAAGAGATGCTGGTACTGCACGCAGTACTCCAAATGTGGCCTGACTAGTAACCTGTACAGTGGCAGGATCACATCCCTATTTCTGGATGAGATTCCTCTTGCAATACACCACAGCATCTTGTTGGCCTTAGCTGCCGCCTTCCTGCACTGAGCCGAGTTGTTCATGTTTCCCGTCATGATCACCCCTAGGTCCTTCTCCTCCTCGGTGACCTCTATCTGAACCCCTTCCAACTTGTAGCCCTTCCCTTGGTTCCTTCTCCAAAAGTGCATAACCTTGCACTTCTTCACACTGAAGATCAATTGCCACTTTTCTGACCACTCCTCCAGCTTGGTCAGGTCCTCCTGTAGCCCCTGCCACCCCTCTATGTCATCCACCACCACCCCTGTCTCAGTATCATCTGTGAACAGACCTGATCTTGCTCCTAACACCATGTAAGATATCCGATATGAATAACCCAAACAACACTGGACCCAGCACTGAGCCCTGAGGCACCTTGCTTGTCAACACCCTTGGGGATGAGAGTGCCCCCCACCACCACCACCTGTTGCTGCCTTCCCTTCAGTCAGGTCATGATCCAGTTTACCATCTTTGTCCTTGCCCCCACATATTGCAACTTAACCCACAGCCACCCATGAGACACTGAATCAAAGGCCTCGCTGAAGTCTAAATACAGTACATCCACTGCAAGGCCTTTATCCAGTTCCTTCATTATCCAGTCATAGTACTCAATTAGGCTGGTCTGGCAGAATCTTCCAGAGATGAATCCATGCTGCTGACTGTCCTGGAGTCCGTTTTCCTCCAAAAAGGTCACCAGCCTTTCTTTCAGGATTGCTTCCATAAGTTTTCCTACAATGGATGTGAGGCTTACAGGTCTGTAATTCCTGGTTCATCCTTTGGGTCACTCTTGTGGAGGGGCACCATGTGAGCCATCCTCCAACCCTGTGGTATGCAGCCTGTGTACAGGGAGGTATTGAACAGGTCCACCAGCAGCAGGCCAATACCGCCGCCAGTTCTTTCAGCACCCTGGGATGAATGCCATCTGGACCTGGTGTTTTATCCACCCTTAGTGCCTTTAGACCCTCCAGCACCATGCCCTCCATAATTGCCCCATCTGTCACCCCTCCCACCCCTTACCCACCTTCCCCATCCCCTGAGGTAGCTGTCTGCCCTTCTCTTTCATGAACGCAGAACAGAAGTACTCATTTAGTGCTTCTGCCTGTTCTGCCCCCTTCTCCACCCACTCGCCGTCCTTCCTAATCCTCATTATCTGGTCCCGGCAGCTCCTTCTTTCCCTGATGTATCTGAAAAAGTCTTACTCCCCTTCCTTGATGCCCTCTGCTAGCCTTAACTCCCTGGAAGCCTTGGCCACCATGACCAATCTAGTTACCTCCTTGGACTTCTTCGTATACAATTACCTGTCCTCCCCCCCTCCTGGACTTCTTGAACCTCCAGAAAGCTTCTTTTTATGCCCTTACCCCCTTCCAAAACCTCCTTGTTCAGCCAGCTTGGCTACTTAGCCCCACTCTTCTTGCTCAGCGTCTTGGCACATGACCCAGTTGCTTCAATCAGCCCAAGTTTGATAATATTCCATTTCTGATTTGCATCCATATAAGGCATAATTCCTTCCAGGTGCCTTCCCAGAATTTCCCCCATCTTGTTAAAGTCTGCCCGCCTGAAACCAACTACCCTGGTTCCTGTACCTACAGTCTCTCTGCCCAAGCTGAGTGTGAGCCACACCGATTGATGATCACTCACAGCTAGTGGGTCCTGCACCCTCAGCTCCCTCACAGCCTCCCAGTTAGTTAGCACTAGGTCCAGAGTATTTTCCAACTAAGTTGGCCCACTGACCATCTGTGCCAGGAAGCTATCCTGGAATATATCAGTAGCACCTGCTCCCTTGCGCTTGAGGTGGCTGGGGTTCCCCAATCTCCTCCTGGTAGATTGAAGTCCTCCATGATCACTGTTTTCCTTTCCTGCATACCCTTTTAATCTGCTCTGCTAACTCCCTATCCAAGTCCTCTGTCTAAGCTGTGGTGGTCTGTACACCACCCTGTAAGAGGACAAAACCTAAGAATCATGTCAGAGTCATAAAGAAAAAAAAAAATTTTTTTTTTTCCCCTTGCATGTGTTCTTTCCTCTGTCCTGTCTTTTCTTAATCTAATCAGTCTGTTGCAACAGCACTCTATTTTTTAATTCTCCCTTATTAAATCTATCAAGTTCTTGGTAATATTCGCAGGCTGGCCACCTGTTTGAATAATTATCTCTCCATTTGTTTTCCTTCTCCGTTTCTCCCTCTATGATTCTTTACGAGTGGTTTGCCCCCCCCTTTCCCCGAGGGTATTCAAATTTAATCCCGAAAACAACTTGTTTTATAAAAGAGAATAAAAAGAAGGAAATCTAATGTAATGAGGATATTAGGTCTGTAAAACCGGCAATTTGCCATTTAAACAGAGTTGGGAAGTTTCAAATCCCGAATTGTTTTGAGTATCCATTCAGGGCATTCAGTGCGTCCGTTGCTCACTGAGTAAAAATGTAAAAATATAAAAAAGGTGTCTATATATATCTCACAAGCCTTTTAGTCTTTCTCGGTCAGAAAAGTTCACCGATACTCCGTTCAGTGTTCAAAAGAGACATCAATGATTATTTTGAATGTCTACACATTTTTAAGCAAAAGGTAAAGCACTCCTCGATCACTGTATTTCTAGTTGTTCCACATTTTTATTTCAGGAACCATCCCAACTATTTTTTTAGGCAGAGAGAGAATGTATTCTGCGGGTGAATTTTTGTGTTCTGTTTTAAAGCAAGCTTTTGTAGTTTTAAGCCATTCACGACCGCGCGATATGCTAGCATCTTCTTTAAGCTCCCTCGCAAAGGTGCGCATGGTCGTGAAGGCAATTATCGCTCCGTAAATAACACAACTAAGTTTTTTTTTCCTCTATAAAAGAGGTGAGTCAGGTTCTGTAGAGCTTCCGAAATCATTTTCTGCTTTTTGTAATTAATTTTAAGTTATTGAAAGAACGCAAAAGCAGATTTTGCTTTACTGCTGGGATGTGTCCTGTTTTCTCTACAGCCCCTTTCTAGGAGCTGGCCGCCATTTTTTGAATATGTTTATAGGGTCATTAAAGGGAGGTGCTTCACAAGAATTAAAAAGTATTATTATAATGCAGGATCCTTTAGAAATGATATGTAAGGATATAAGGATCATTTGATGCATATGATGTTATAATACTGTGTATAAAATAATGAAACAAATGATAAAAAGTAAGAATGACTTTTAAAAAAGATACAGGGGAGGAGTTTGATGGTCACATGCCCTTGGTTCTGTATATATACAGAGAACCTAGCTTAAAAGGACAGATAGTCTGTGAGGTTCAGACGTATGCTGACCTCCAAGAAGGAACTACATTAGCTTATCCTAGTGTTGTTAATTTATTTTTTTTATGTAGTTCATTTGGTTTTGTTTTCTTCGCTGATAAGTGCGTGTGTTCAGTTCATTTTTGTTAATAAATTTGTTTCTTGGATCTTCAACAAAATCGAGCAAGCGTCCTCCTTGTTATCCCACACTTCACACTTGGTGTCAGAAGTGGGATACGGAACAAAAGACACTGCTATATGTGTCTGAGGAGGTCGTGGTTTCGTGGATGTCCCAGGAGGTGTCTATCGGTGTATTGACCAGAACTATGGCAGAGAAGTCCAGATTACCTCTGCAGACTGGACTCCCTGATGTTAGACGTAAGTTGGTGAAACCAAAAGAAGATGGTGATGTTTCGGGTGGGGAGCTAGAAGAGATGGAAAAAGGACCCCCTACTGGTGACTCACAAGAACTGTTGCAATGGCTGTGTATGCAACAGATAGCAATGGAGAAACAAAGAGAACGAGAAATGCGGAAGTATGAGGCAAGATGGGCTGACACTTTAAGGGCCATCCAGACACTTGGTGTCAGTAGGTCCCCTTCCCTACCAACGGGGGATATCCCTAAGGACATAAAATTAACCAAGCTGAGCGAAACAGATGACATAGAGACATATTTAACCACGTTTGAGCGGATAGCAAGGGCCTGTCAATGGCCTAGGGATCAGTGGGTAATCCGCCTTGCTCCTTACCTGACGGGGAAAGCCCAACTGGCCTATGGTAGGGTAGAAAGTGCCATGAGTGACAATTATGATGCTGTCAAGGAGGCAATATTGAAAAGGTATGATATTTGTCTAGAAAACTACAGACAGAGATTTCGAGCATTGAGATTTCAACTTTCAGATACTCCACAAGAAGCATTCACTAGATTGAATGACTTATGTACTAAATGGCTACAACCCGCCACTAACACAAAAGAGCAGATGTTGGAAGCTGTGGTTTTGGAGCAATTTATACGAATTTTGCCTCAAGATGTCCAAATCTGGGTACGGGAACACCGCCCAGAGACGGCCAAGAAGGCAGTACAATTAGCTGAAGACTATTTAACTGCCCGGCCTAATCGACCTAAGAGTCACCCTGGAGGTAGTACATCACATACTATGGTAAGAACCTCTTCAATTACTACACCCTTACCTAGTGGACCTGTTAAAACTACCAGTGCCTTAAAAACTCCCCCTAGCGAAGTAATTTGTCATTATTGTCAAGGCAAAGGCCATATTGCAAGGTTTTGCCCAAAAAAGAAAATTGGTCCAACACACCTAGCATTAGCCAATTGGGGACAGTACTTTGTACCAGTTACAGTGAATGGTAAAGAAATGATTGGACTATTAGACTCTGGTAGCCGACAGACATTAGTTAAAGCCTGTATGATATCTACAGTACCTGGAACCACACAAATGGAAGTAACTTGTATACATGGGGATACCCATATGTATCCAGTACAACAAGTAGAGATACAGGTTCAATTAAACACCTGAATTATGGAAGTTGGAGTAGTTCCTCAATTGCTGGTGTCAGTTATATTGGGACATGACCACCCAGATTTTCCACAATTACTTGCTAATGCCAATAAACTAAATGCAATAACTACCAGAGCACGAGAAAAAAGGAACACTGAGCTACATCGCTCCTTCCCATTTGAGGATAGTCTATTCGAGCTTCCAGGAAAAACAAGGAAAATGAAACGCCAAAAAAAACAAGAAAAACAAGTATGGCAGCAGCTACAAAAGGACTGTACAAATACTGTGGACTGTAAAAATATAGAGTTGCAAACTGACTTCAGGGTATTACAAATGCAGGATGAGTCTCTAAAACCTTATTTTTTACAAGTTGGAAATGAACAAAATCCTAACCAGAAATTTGTGATTGAGAAAGGTTTACTGTATAGAAAATGTTTGAACATGAAAACTGGGGAAACCGCTTTTCAGTTACTGGTACCCACTGCTTATAGAGAACAGTTATTGATGCTTGCACATGACATACTTCTAGCTGGCCACCAAGGGAAAGAGCGTACCTTAAAAAAATTGTTGTACAGATTCTTTTGGCCAGGTATACACGACCAAGTGGCAGAATACTGTCGGTCATGTGCACAGTGTCAAAAGGTAAGACCTATTCATAGCAAAGATAAAGTACCCCTACAGCCATTGCCTTTAGTAGAAACTCCATTCACACGGATTGCAATGTATGTAGTGGGTCCACTCCCTAAAAGTACCAAGGGAAACCGTTTTATTTTAATCATTTGTGATTATTTTTCAAAATACCCTGAAGCAATACCGATGCGAACAGTGACAGCAGAGAAAGTAGCAGATGAATTGATTAAAGTATTCTCCAGAATGGGTATACCTAAAGAAATATTAACGGATAGAGGTAGTAACTTTTGTTCTCAACTTTTACAGCGTCTCTATCATGCCCTAGGGGTACATTCTATATTTACATCACCCTATCACCCCCAATGTGATGGACTGGTGGAACGTTTTAACAAAACTCTCAAGCAAATGTTAAAAAAGTTTGTCTCTGATGAAGGTAAACATTGGGATAAATTCCTCCCATATTTAATGTTTGCCTACCGTGAGGTGCCTCAAGCTTCAACGGGATTTTCCCCCTTTGAACTTCTTTTTGGGAAAAATCCGAGAGGGGTATTAGACATTATTAAAGAGGGTTGGGAAGGAACCAAGGCAGAGATAATCCCCACCTCCACATTGGAATATATATATATATATCTACAATGCGTCAAAGACTAACAAAATATGCTAAAATAGCACAACAGATAAATAAAGAACATCAACAAACACAGAAACAGTATTATGATCAGGGAGTAGGGACCAAAACATTCCAACCTGGTGACAGGGTTTTATTATTATTACCCTGTACAGAGAATAAACTACTAATGAAGTGGCAAGGACCTTATAGTGTTCATCGACAGGTAGGTCCAGTGAATTATGAAATCATCTGCCCTGAAAAGAAACAAAAATTGAAAATCTATCATGCAAACTTATTGAAATTATGGCATGAAAGAAGTACTCCATCTTTATTTGTATACCCTGACATAAATAAAAACGAGCTCGACCTCGCTTATGATCGTTTGGAAAAACAAGATAATAGTGAGGACATAATTGTTAACGATAAACTGAAGGATGAACAAAAACAAGACATAAAACACTTAATACTCCAATTCCAAGCAACATTTACGACAACCCCTGGGGTAGTGAAAGGAATTGAACATCATATAGAAATAACTAATAATAAACCAATTCGTCATAAACCCTATAGGATACCCGAAAGTCTAAGGGAGGAGGTGATAAAGGAATTGAGAAAAATGCAGAAATTGGGGGTCATTATTCCATCCCAAAGTTCATGGAGCTTTCCTATGGTTGTCGTAAATAAAAAGGAAGGTGGAGTAAGAGTGTGTCTGGATTTTCGGAAGTTAAATAATCTATCTAGATTCGATGGGTACCCCATGCCCAGAATCGATGATATTGTAGATAGATTAGGCAATGCTCAGTATATTAGTATGTTAGATCTTTCCAAGGGATATTGGCAAATACCCCTTGATGCAGAATCTCAAGATAAAACAGCATTTAGTACTCCAGCTGGATTATTTCAATTCACTAAGATGCCATTTGGGTTGTACGGAGCCCCAGCGACATTCCAGAGATGTATGGACAAATTATTACAGCCACACACAGAGTATAGCGCCGCATATCTAGATGATGTAATTATTTTTAGTACAACCTGGGAGAATCATGTAAAACATTTACAAGATGTTTTGTCAGTAATAGCTAATGCAGGACTAACTATAAACCCAGGAAAATGTTCAATAGTTATGCAGGAAACCAGATATCTAGGTTTTATAATAGGACGAGGTGAAGTAAAACCTGAAAAAAACAAAACTGAGGCAATTGCTAAAAGTCCACAGCCTCAAACAAAAAAACAAGTCCAGTCATTTTTAGGATTAGCCAGTTACTATCGCCGTTTTATAGCTAACTTTGCAGAGATTGCTAGTCCATTAATAGAATTAACAATAAAAAATAGGCCCGAAAAGGTTTACTGGAATGAACAATGTGAAAAAGCTTTCAGTACTCTGAAGGCTAAACTTTGTTCATATCCGGTACTCTACAGTCCTAATTTTAGAAAACCATTTTTGGTTCAAACAGATGCTTCTAATAATGGGATTGGGGCTGTTCTATCACAAATGTATGGGGAAGAAGAACACCCAGTTATATTTATTAGTAGAAAGTTACATCACAGAGAAACTAAATATTCAACAATTGAGAAAGAATGCCTAGCTATTCATTGGGCAATAAATGCCTTAAAATTTTATTTGTGGGGAAGGCCATTCTTAATTTTAACGGATCATAACCCATTGTGTTGGATAAATACGATGGATAAAAACCCTCGCATTATGCGGTGGTATTTAGCCCTCCAACCGTATAAATTTGACATCCAACATAGATCAGGAAAAATGCACGCTAATGCTGACTATTTATCCCGTTATGGGGCTGAAAAGAGTACTGAATCAGACTCCGGAGTAAATGAAAAGAATGTGTAATATTCCGCATTAATTCGGAATAGTAAAAGAAATTATGTTTGGTTGTTTTGGGACTCCGGAGTGGAGCTTTGGGAGTGGGTGGGCTAAAGCTCCATTTCCATGTCCATGGAAATCTGGTATTTTTTTTTTCTCTAGGAAACCAATTAAAAATTTAATCAAATTATAAAAGTTTGGTTTCCTCTTAAAGGGGGAGGAATGTAAGAGGACAAAACCTAAGAATAATGTCAGAGTCATAAAGAAAAAAAAATCTCCCCTTGCATGTGTTCTTTCCTCTGTCCTGTCTTTTCTTAATCTAATCAGCCTGTTGCAACAGCACTCTATTTTTTAATTCTCCCTTATTAAATCTATCAAGTTCTTGGTAATATTCGCAGGCTGGCCACCTGTTTGAATAATTATCTCTCCATTTGTTTTCCTTCTCCGTTTCTCCCTCTATGATTCTTTACGAGTGGTTTGCCCCCCCCTTTCCCCGAGGGTATTCAAATTTAATCCCGAAAACAACTTGTTTTATAAAAGAGAATAAAAGAAGGAAATCTAATGTAATGAGATATTAGGTCTGTAAAACCGGCAATTTGCCATTTAAACAGAGTTGGGAAGTTTCAAATCCCGAATTGTTTTGAGTATCCATTCAGGGCATTCGGTGCGTCCGTTGCTCACAGAGTAAAAATGTAAAAATATAAAAAAGGTGTCTATATATATCTCACAAGTCTTTTAGTCTTTCTCGGTCAGAAAAGTTCACCGATACTCCGTTCAGTGTTCAAAAGAGACATCAATGATTATTTTGAATGTCTACACATTTTTAAGCAAAAGGTAAAGCACTCCTCGATCACTGTATTTCTAGTTGTTCCACATTTTTATTTCAGGAACCATCCCAACTATTTTTTTAGGCAGAGAGAGAATGTATTCTGCGGGTGAATTTTTGTGTTCTGTTTTAAAGCAAGCTTTTGTAGTTTTAAGCCATTCACGACCGTCATACGCTAGCGTCTTCTTTAAGCTCCCTCGCAAAGGTGCGCATGGTCGTGAAGGCAATTATCGCTCCGTAAATAACACAACTAAGTTTTTTTTCCTCTATAAAAGAGGTGAGTCAGGTTCTGTAGAGCTTCCGAAATCATTTTCTGCTTTTTGTAATTAATTTTAAGTTATTGAAAGAACGCAAAAGCAGATTTTGCTCTTACCGTTGGGATGTGTCCTGCTTTCTCTACAGCCCCTTTCTAGGAGCTGGCCAGCCATTTTTTTGAATATGTTTATAGGGTCATTAAAGGGGAGGTGCTTCACAAGAATTAAAAAAATATTATTATAATGCAGGATCCTTTAGAAATGATATGTAAAGGATATAAGGATCATTTGATGCATATGATGTTATAATACTGTGTATAAAATAATGAAACAAATGATAAAAAGTAAGAATGACTTTTAAAAAAAGATACAGGGGAGGAGTTTGATGGTCACATGCCCTTGGTCCTGTATATATACAGAGAACCTAGCTTAAAAAGACGGATAGTCTGTGAGGTTCAGACGTATGCTGACCTCCAAGAAGGAACTACACTAGCTTATCCTAGTGTTGTTAATTTATTTTTTTTATGTAGTTCATTTGGTTTTGTTTTCTTCACTGATAAGTGCGTGTGTTCAGTTCATTTTTGTTAATAAATTTGTTTCTTTGATCTTCAACAAAATCGAGCCAGCGTCCTCCTTGTTATCCCACACTTCACACACCCCCATCCGCAGTGTCCTACTTTTATAATCAAGGAACTGCAACCATAATGCCTCTATCTTACCCTCCTCCCCCTCATCCCTTGTACACCTCATTCCTTCTCTAATGTAAATTGCCACTCATCCCCCTCTCCCCTTACCTCTGTCTTTTCTATATATCCCATACCCTGGGATCATTAGATCCTAGTCCTGGTATTGGGTGACCCAAGTTTCCGTGATGGCCATAATGCCCACCATCCTGATGGCCAAGAGAACCTGTAACTCAGCTGTTTTGTTCCCCAGGCTTCTTTCATTCAGGGAGATCACCCTCCACCCAGTTCCCTTCCCTACCTTAACCTGTTCCCCCTCATCCTGAAAGAGATGCTCAAGGACAAGGGGTCATGAGTTGAAGCTAGAAGGGGGGACGTTCAGAAGAGATGTGAGGAAGTACTTATTCACAGAAAGGGTGGTGGACATCTGGAATAGACATCCAGCAAAGGTGGTAGGTACTTAAACCAGTAGTAAGATTCAAGCATGCATGGGGTTGACACAAGGGAACCTTAGTAACAGTGCTGGGGGGAGGTCGGAGATCAAGTAGGATCTGTGGCAACACAGTAGGTAGGGAATGTTAGGGCAGACGAGGTGGGCTAAGAGGTCATTTTCTGCCAACAACTTCTATGTTTCTATGTATTATGACTTGGAACCCTTGTTTGAGTTGTGTTCATGCTCCTATCTGAAACCGGCAATTTTACTGACTAATTAGACTCACTAAATGCAGTCTTCGATCAAAGTTTAACAGTCAGTATGTTTATAACTTTGTTCAGAACCTATTGTCCCCCTTGACCCATCTTCTAACACTGACTTTCCTTTAGAGGGAGGGAGGGAGTCCCTGATGACTGCTATTGCCACATTGAGTAGGGCATGTTTCTACAGGGCTGCTGTTGTCATGGTGAGGGGGGGTTGTTCCCCAAGTGCATTGACATAAGCAGCGCCTTTGACTGAAATTAGAGTTTCTGTTATGGGCTGGAGGGGGGTTAACTTGTGTCTGTGAATGATAGTGCTGAAACTGCTGCAGCACTGGGTGGTGAGTGAAGTTAATTTTGAACAGAATAGAGTGCCAGGTATTACAAAAGACAACACACTGACACTCTAAAAGATAAAGAACCTCTGTGCACAAGCACTGAGGTGAGGCAAGGGTTACTCCAAAGGGCATTGGCTGGGAAGCCAAGTTTCAAAGAAATACAAAATCACACATACCCTCATAATGCAAAGCATCATGGGCTGTATATGCAAATCACCACTAAATATTATGCTGGTTCAACTTTAAGCAGAACTGCATGGTGCCGAAAAGCCTCTCACACAGTATGCATAGGGTGCCAACAGAAGACACAGACACATGTTTCATCCTACCAGGACTCATCAGTGTGCCTCGTCTGTATGACACCCCAGTGGAATGAACCAGCTACCATTAGTTGGTCTATTTGGGTTGTGTTGCGGTGAGCCCAGTAAAACAAGCTAAAAGACAAAGAACCTCTGTGTACAAGCACTGAGGCAAGGGTTACCCCAAAGGGCATTGGCTGGGAAGCCAAGTTTCAAAGAAATACAAAATCACACATACCCCCATAATGCAAAGCATCATGGGCTGTATATGCAAATCACCACAAAATATTATGCTGGTTCAACTTGAAGCAGAACTGCATGGTGCCGAAAGGCCTCTCACACAGTATGCAAAGGGTGCCAACAGAAGACACAGACATGTGTTTCATCCTACCAGGACTCATCAGTGTGCCTCATCTGTATGACACCCCAGTGGAATGAACCAGCTACCCTAAGTTGGTCTATAATGAAACACATGTCTGTGTCTTCTGTTGGCACCCTTTGCATACTGTGTGAGAGGCCTTTCGGCACCATGCAGTTCTGCTTAACATTGAACCGTCATAATATTTTGTGGTGATTTGCATAAACAGCCCATGATGCTTTGCATTATGGAGGTATGTGTGATTTTGTATTTCATTGAAACTTGGCTTTCTGGCTAATGCCCTTTGGGGTAATCCTTGCCTCAGTGCTTGTGCACAGATGTTCTTTGTCTTTTAGCTTGTTTTTTATTTTTATTGGGCTCACCACAACCTAACCCAGATAGACCAACTTAGGGTAGCTGGTTTATTCCACTGGGGTGTGGGGAGGCACACTGATGAGTCCTGGTAGGATGAAACATGTGTATGTGTTTTCTGTTGGCACCCTTTGCATACTATGTGAAAGGCCTTCCGGCACCATGCAGTTCTGCTTTAAGTTGAACCAGCATAATATTTTGTGATTTGCATATACAGCCCATGATGCTGTTAATTATGGGGGTATGTGTGATTTTATATTGGCATTCTGTTATAGTTGCTGTAACACCATCAAAAGATTCCAATGATGTCGTAAACCTCAAGAGTGAAGCTCTCAAGGTTTATATCATCACTGAAATCTCTCAATGGTGTTAGAGCTCTGTAACAGAGTACCACTTTGTTACATATGCAGTGTTCTTGTGAGCTAAGCTTTTGGCACTGCATTGCGGTGCATGTTACACAAGCAGATCACAGTGCTCTTTTAGTGCAACCGGGAGCTAGAGAACTGTAGTACACAGAAACAAAGAATTTGTTGACAAGTAAAGACTGCTTGGCCCACCCAATCTGCCCATTTTTCCCTACCTACAGTAGCACTGCAGACTCAAATCAGTCTCTGGCTCTTTATCCCTCCCCCCCCTTCCTTTCCACAAAGATTCCCTTATTCTTATCCCATATACTCTTGAACCACACCCCTGTTTTCACTCCCATCACTTCCGCTGGAAGGCTGCTCCAGGAATCTACCACACTTTCTGTGAAGAAGTACTTTCTCACACCTCTTGAATCTAACCCTCTCCAGCTTCACAGCATGTCCCCTTGTTCTTGAGCTTCTTTTTCCTGACAAATACTTACCTCCCATACATTTTTTACCCCTGTGAGGTATTTAACGTTGATTATTATCCTCTTGTGGGTTACAAACACACACTCCACCGTAGCTTTTGACAGTGCTGTATCCTGTATCAAAGGCTTTGATACAGGACACAGCAATGCTCGAAATGTGTTAGACTTACAGTATGTTTGTAATCCACAAAGGGATGTGAATAAACTTTTTTGATGGTTTAAGTTGAAAGTTGTGATATCCAGCTATATTGGTTGGTGAGTGCCTGGTTTCTACAGTTTGAATGTTTGCAATTCACTAACAGCACCACCACCCCAATGTGCACTTCTTTGTTTGGTGTATTTAAAGGTCTCTATCATATACCCCTCTCTCTCTCTCTCTCTCTCTCTCTCTCTCTCCTGTCTTCTTGGGTGTACATATTGAGTTCCTTTAGTCTCTTATCATAGGCATTAGGTGCAGACCCTGTACAATTTTATTTGCCCTCCTCTGGATGGCCTCCATTCTGTTTATGTTCTTCTGGTGATGTGGTTTTCAGAACAGGACACAGGACTCAAGGTGGGGGTCTTACCACTGACCTATACGGGGGTAGCACCACCTCCAACTTTCTGCTAGCGATACCCCTCCCTATGAACCCCAGCATCCCACTGGCCCTCCCTACTGCTTTGTCACACTGCATGGCCACTTTTAGGTCTTCCAAAATGATTACCACCAGATTTGTTTCCTGCTTGGTGTTCTTCAGTACCACTTCACCCATTTTGTACCCCATCCCACAGTTTCTGTGCCCTAAGTGCATTATTTTGCACTTTTTCACATTGAAACCAAGTAGGCATATCCTTAACCATTCCTCACATTTTCTCAGGTCCCTGCTCATCCTTTCCACAACCCCCAACCCCCACCCTGAGTGTCCATGCTATTGCAGATTTTGGTGTCATCTGCAAACAGGCAGGTCTTCCCATCCATCTCCTCTGCAATGTCACTTTTTAAGACACTACTGAGAATCGGTCCCAGCAGTGATATCTGAGGCACCCCACTGGCTATCCTCCTTTCCTTAGAGTGAATTCCATTTACCCCCACCCTCTGACGCCTATCTCCCAATTAATTTCTTACCCAGTTTACCACCTTTAGACTCACTCCTAAGCTACCCATCTTGCTTACTAGTCTCCTGTGTGGAATATTGTCAAAAGCCTTACTGAAATCTAGGTAGGCCATGTCCACCACTCTACCCTAATCTAATTCATTGATCACCCAGTCAAGGAAATCTATCAGATTTGTTTGACATTACCCTCCCCCCCCCCATGAATACATGTTGCCTCGGGTCTTGTACCTTGTTGGATTCAATATATTGCACAATCCTTTCCTTCTGCAGTGTTTCCATTAACTTTCCCACCACTAATGTCAGGCCGAATGGCCTATAATTGCCAGCCTACTCCTTGCTACCACTTTTGGGAAGTGAGACAACATCTGCCCTCCTCCAGTCCTCTGAAATCACTCCTGTTTTCAATGAAGCTGTTAAACTGGATTGTCAGAGGTGCAGCCAGTACCTCCCTGAGCTCCCTCTATACCCATGGATGCACCCCGTCTGGCCACATTGCTTTGTCCACATTCAGATTAGTGAGTCCCTTCAGGACTCTCACCTCTGAAAAATGACTAGTGTCCACCCCCCCCAACACACACAAAGCTCCTGTTACCTTTTTGTGTTCCCTCCCCTCCTCCTTCCTCTGTGAACACTGAGCAGAAGTATTTGTTCAGGATGTCTGCCTTTTCCTGGTCCCCTCTGCACAGTCCCCTTCCTTTTAACCTTACAATCCCTCCCTGGTCTTCCTCTTTTGCTCTGTACATACCTAAAAAATGTGTTATCCTCTTTGTTACTACCTGGACTATTCTCTCATCAGTTTGTGCCTTCATGCTCTTCACTGCTTTCCCTGCTTCTCTCTGTTTCCCAATACATCTCCCTATCTTCTTCCCTCTGCATCTCCTTATACTGTACCTTCTGAATGCTACCCTTTTAACCTCTACCTTTTCTGCCACCTCTTTTGAGAACCATTGCAGTCACTTTTTCCTCTTGTTTTTGCTTACTTGCTTGACACAGAGGTTTGTCACCTTCATTATGCCCCTTTTAGCTTCGCCTACTGTTCATCCACCCCCCCCAGGTCATCCCCCTTCCCACCAGGTCATCCCTGAGGCATTCACCCATCTTTATAAAATCTGCCCTTCTGAAGTCCAGGACTTTCACCCTTGTGTGGTTGTATTCCACAGCTGCCCTTATATCGAACCACACTGTATGGTGATCACTGGTCCCACGATGGCCTCTCATGATGACATATGCAACATTGTCCTTGTTAGTGAGCACCAGGTCCAGTATTGCCCCATCATGAGTGGGTTTACTGACTAGTTGCCTTAGCAGTGCCCCCTGCAGGTAGTCCAGGATGCCTTTGCTTCTACCTGAAGCCATAGCTGGGACACTCTAATCTACATCTGGCAGACTGAAGTCCCCCACCAGCAGCACCTCCCTTTTTTCTGCCATTTTGCTAGTGGCTTCCACAAGTACCTTATTTACTGTAACTCCTTCCCCCATGCCAAAGGTCTGTAGATCATGTCAGTGTGAATAGTGGCTCCACTCCCTGTCTCCATGGTGACTCACAGTACCTCTGTGCCCCCCCCATATTCCCTGTATCTCTCTTGCTTTTTATGCTTTCCCTCACATAAAGCACCATGCTTCCTACTGTCCTTCCTACGCTGTCTTTCGTGAACAGAGTATATCCAGGTATGGCCACGTCATAGTCATGGGTTTCAGTGCACCATAACTTGGTAATGATCACAATATCCAGGTTAGACTCTACCATGATGACCTCTAGGTCTGGAATCTTATTTTCTAGACTAATAGCAGTGGTATACATGTCCTTCCAGCTTAGTACTCTGATTGTTACTGCCCTTTTTTCCTTGTTGCCCCTCCTCCCCCCATCTTTGTAATGCTCCTGTTCCCATCCCTCTTCATTTCCATCACCCTGCTTCCTTTATTAATTTGCATCCTGGGGGTTCCTCTCCCCTCAGGTTCTCCCTACTGTCTACTTCAGCCAGTGGAGGGGGCACTTTCTGCCCCCTAATTTTTTTTGCCACCCCCATTGGCTAATTTAAATGTTCATCAAAGTAACATTTAGACCATCCACTGAGGACTGCAGTTCCCTTCCTGGGTGGATGCAGACCCTCACACCTGTATAGAACCTTATCCATCCAGGTGGATTCCCAGTCCCCAAAGTAGCTGAACCTCTCCTCTCCTCTCTGCACAGTTCCTTCAACCATGAGTTGAAGCTCCTGGTGCAGAGATCCTCTATTCTCCTGTCATAGATAGGCAGCGCTTCAGAGAAAGCCACTGAGTGCACTACCTATCTAAGACCACTCTTCAGCTCCCTAAATTTCCCCTGCACTATCCCAGTCCCATTCCTAGCCAGGTCATTGGTCCCAACATGGGCAGTGACATCCAGCTCCTGCTTCTGTCATACTGCCCTAGTGATCCCTAGGATCTTCTTGCCCCTCCAGGCCATGGCACCTTGTAGGCACCTGATGGGAAATTTACCATGTTTATTCTTCCATGAATAACATTATTACTACTACTACTACTACCTGATACCCCTCTTCACCACTTCCTATTCCTAAATCTATCACCCTGACAATCAAGTCCCCCACCAGAAGTTGCTTCCTTCTCCTCCTCCCCTGGGAGCCTCTCCCACCCTCCTTGGGGTCTCCACTACAGACCACCCCCTCATCCTCCCTGGATACTACCATGGTTACCTCCTTTTGGCAGTTCTACCCCACCAGAGTGGCATAGGAATTTTGTAGTAGTAGTACCGCTTGAGGAACATGGCTCCAACCCATCATCCCCACCCTTCTAGAGCCCACTATCCTCATCATTCCAGAACCAACCAAGGCCAGCCATTCCTCCTCCCAGGCATCCTCTGAGGTAATGGTGGCAGACCTAGTGGCCCCTGGGTGGGGGAGAAGGTCCCCTGACTCCTAGTCAACTTGGCCTAGAGTCTAACAACCTCCTCCTGCAACCTAGAGAGGTGCATGCAGATGGGGCAGCACCACAGTCTCCAGAAGGTCTCTCTGAAAACTGCTACCCCACAGCCATTACACTTCACCACTCCAAACATTCTCAGTTCCTACTCTCGCTGTGTTACTTGGAAATACTTATATACCCTGCCCCTAAAGACTATAGTCTCATATCAGTGGGCAGCTTTGTAGAGAGGTTCCTTATAACAAGGCTGTCCTGTAATTCCTATAAGAAGTATATTTCTCAGAACTAGTTTATGAGCTTCAGGAGGTATGGGAGCCCATGAGTCCTTGTCTTTAAGCAGGTCTCTCCTCCTAATTACTAGTAAATAACATACTTGAGCTACAGAGACTCATTTTAGAGTGGGGGCTGAGCCCTGGTGAGTCCCCCATAATTCAAACACTGCAAAATACTGCCCCCAACCTGTGCTGTGTAAATTGTTTGCCCTTGTCCTTTCCCTGTACTTATACTGTATCAACTGCGATTACTGTAGTTGGCTTGTATTCTACAATAAGGGGTAAGTGTTTTTTGAACAACTACTTCTATTTTCTACAGTATACCTTTCCTATACAGGTAGATTGCTGCAGTGAAGAGTCAGTTAGAATTGTGGTTTTTGCTCTGCATTCAGGAGTTGTTAAGTTTTTGTATTGTATTCAGTAGTTTGTTTTTTGCATTTCATACAGTAGTTTAGTTTTTGCATGCATATAGCAGTTATTGAGTTTCTGAATTGCAAACAGTAGTTGTTTAAGTAGGGAATTATGGTAAACTGTTTTAAATCCAGCAGCGCATTCTGCAAGTCAGATGACAACTCCCTTGTGATGACATTAAAATGACACGCTGGGGCATGATTTCATAATTCCACAGCCCTTAGTCTTCTTACATGAAGACCATGGGGACATGTTACACAGCTGAGACATGATGACATTGCCAAGCGTTATCCCTCCCCATCTTTGTTTCACTCATCTCTAACAACTCTCAGATATAGGCATGCAGTAGAATATCTTTCAGGTTCATAATTTTTAAAAGTTTATTTTTTTAAGTAATATTTGCAACCCTTGGCATGCACATCTTCTTGCTTAGGTCACAAACTACTTTGTTTCCATCTCAAAAAATGCAAACTAGAGGCTGATATTGCATTAATGATATTTACTAGACAAGGTCATAAATATTGAACTCCTGCATTGTGCCCGCCCTATTATGAGATCTCCCTATAATCTTGATACATTTCCTCAGATTTTAAAACAAATGTTACAATAATACAGTTTTATTACATAACTACAGTAAGATGCAAAATGTGAATATCCAGACAGAAAAGGCTGCTCAGGAGAACGTGGGTCTGGTGTGCAAACATATCATGACATAAAACACAGCGTAAAGTTCAGCTTACAGACCTGGATGTAGAATAACCTTCTGTTAGACTGTAGGGTGACAACATTCAAATTTATCAAAGACTTTGCAGCAAACTAGTAGAACACAAGTTAGCAACTTGTGGGAGCTCTGCAATAAATTAAGATTTTGTCATCCTACAGCCTAACAGAATGCTAGTCTGCATCCAGGTCCTTGAGACAGACTTTCTGCTGTGTTCTATACAAAATAAATGAATTGGTGCCATAACTGAACACATTGTTACAGTGTAATTCCTTCTGTGATGTGAACCACTACATATCAGCAATTCTGAATATCTGATCAGGTAATAAATCTCTACTTTAATGCTTTTAGTAGACTACCATCCCCATGCAATTCCATGCTACAGTTTACTTCAGTTGGATATTCGCTGAGTCTAAAAGCTCAGTTTGTACTGGTGGGCATTTGAGCCCAACCCACTGAAAGCTAGTACACTGAATTATGTATTTGTATCTAATGCAGAGGGCTTCAGGGAAAAATAACTTGCATGACACATGCACTGAAGACAGTTTAAAAGCAACTAGATGAGAAGACTCTGCTGGGACAAAATCCATAAAATATTTCCCCTTTCAAAAAATCCAGGATTCAATGCTGTTTTTTTTTTTTTTTTACTTGAGTGCTACATTTAATTCTAGTTAAAGGTGACAGAATAATGTCACCAAGAACCAAAGTCATCAGTTCATCTGCTGGTCAATTATAATAAAGGCAGGCACAATGCAATCTTTCCCGTAGTGCTCCACCAATGCACCTCAGTACTGACCTGGGGTTCAAAAGGGGTACCTTTCCAGAATGAAACCATATTTGTCTTCACACTCATTGAATCCATACCTTCTTTTGTTCTATAGAGCTTTTTCTCCCTGCCATACTCATACCTCAGGGATATACCACATTCCTAGGGAAATAGGACAGGCAGGAGAGGGCTGCTGCTGATATGGAGATGTGTAGCTGATAACAACCGAGTACACGAAAAAGAAAAAAACAGCGTAACTCACCCACACTATCACAAAGGCACAGAGGTCCAGAGAGCTTGCACATTGATATTTGCACTTGCCTGTTTGTACATGATTGTTATTTTCCACTTATGCTGTTTCCATGCTGGTATAGACACTATCTCTTTAAGAGTGTTACTACAAATATGGTCCCCGAGCATTGTTTACCTGTCTCTTGACAAAGAGCTAGGCTTGAAATACTAAGATGTGTTGTGCACGTCAATTACATACAAATATATGAAACTGCCAGTAGAAACAGGCTGTAATGGTCTATCTAGTCTGCTGGAGTGTGCAGCTCAGCTAATTTCCTTGAGCTCCCCCCCCAACTCCTCCTGGAGTCCACTCCTTCCTTCCCATTCCCCTCCCCTATCTATTTTGCTGCAGTTCTGCTATGGTTGTATTCACTTAATAAATTTGGCACCAGCAGTATAACAAGCTCTCTGGACTTTTGTGCCTTTGTGATAGTGTGGGTGAGTTGCACCGGTTTTCCTTTTTTTGTGTTCCCAGAGACATACCCTGTTCTGGCCCATGGACCCCTGTACCCCCTGGGTCCTGTACCTACCCCGTCATCCCCATGCTTCCCCTCCATGGCAGAGGCTCTGGGAAAGGACTGTCCTCCCCATTGAGGCAGTCCATTATGTGGACTAGGATCCGGTGACAGCAGGCTCTAAGACCCTGGGTAGTCCAGAGACCCAGGCCATCATATAGATGGTTTGTGGAATGATTTTGTTTCTCTGGTTTCTCCTTTTCTCATGCCTCTCCTTGGTGTGGGCAGAGCTCCACTGTGTCTCACCTGCATACAGCAACATCATGTAGGGGGAGCAAGCTCCCTTGACCCAGTGCACAGTTACTTGCAGTGCTGGTTGCCCAGCACCCTCCCTTCTGACTGCAGTGCACTGCCAGGCAGCAGCTGCTGTGATCTGTCCTGCCTCCCAATGTGGTGTCCTGAGTTCGCTCCCAAACTCACATCTCCTGTAGAGCAGCAAAACATACTGATACTGCTGGACCATTGGAGTGGCCTATCCAACCCTTTTTTTCACACAGGTTATTAACTTAGAATAGTCCAACTGAGACACAGCATCTCAGTTTTTGTGGGGTCCTTCTTCTTCCCAGTTTAACAAATGGGAGGGCCGTTTAACAGAGAGCAGTTATGTTACTCACTTTAAGTGATATGTGGCTGCCAGCAACATTTCCACAGTTGACACCAGCAGAACTAAGATACACAGAATCCCCCCAAAACTGAATTTCTCAACATTCGATTTTTTGATACAGAAGAAATTTTGCATGAAAACAGGCTCTTAGCTCTTTCATAGATCTTAGTACCCTGGTGGGTGCATATGGAGCCAGAAGCTGAGTCATTCACCCAACTACTCAGTATCCCTTCCTGTTGTCTATCTCTGATGCCAGTTCACTATCCAGATGGAAAAAATACTCTTCAGACCATCAGACTGCCACTTCCTCTTACTCCCGCTTATGACAGGGTCAGCCCTGTCTGTTGTGGATGCCCCCGTGTGGGGTATCCCGGGCCCCCCACCCAATTCTGTTGCTCTTTGTTTCTGCAGGATGTCTGCTCACACTGGGAATGAAAATGAAATATGTTTGCTATATGCTTGTCTATTTTAGTGTGTTACATTTAACGATTTAAGGGAAATAAACAGAAAAAGATATGAGTAGTTCCAAGGGTTGGCAGGAGAAGGGAGAAGAGGAGCGTGCTCTCATTCTCCCTTTCCCCTTGCAAACCCAGTGGAACCCTTATAGACTTACTATCTTATTAAAGCTATTTTTTGAGATGAAACAAAATGGAAACATAAAACCCCCTTAACCAAGAAAAGAGGAGTTGAGTCTAAGATAGAAAAATGAACATGTATGAACATGTATTTCTTTACTGTTTGATAGGGAACTCCTCAGACTAAGAGGTTTTTGCTGGTTTTGGCAAAAAGGAGTGGATCACCTGACGGTGATGTCATCCATGAAAGGTATAAAAACCCACCACTTGGAGTAACAAAGATAGATAAGTGAGTTAGTTGCTTACTGACTACCAAGTGAGGAGGACCTCAGAAGTTTCTGCATGTTTCCACACTGTTCTATTTACAAAGGCTGAAGCCAAGCCTCAGGAATTTTTGAAATTAGAAAGTTTGCTGGATACTGGACATTGAATAACCTTTTGCTTTCTGTATGTTTATTATTTGTATTTTTTTTATTTTCTGATTTGAATAAAATAGCAATGCATGTTTGAGTTTTTATGCACTTAATTTCTGGTTTGTTGTGTCTGTTTTACCGCACACCTTTACAAAGGTGTCAGAGTGGGATCTGAGTGGAAGTCCAAAGTAAAGGGGTATACCAGTTAGCTGGTGCCAGCCCTGGTGCCCAGGATAACCAGCAGAGGTGCATGGCAGTAGTGTTGTGCAAAACTGGAAAATTTCACCGGGCAAAATATTTTACAGAATTTGCATATTTCACAAAATATTTCGCTGGGTGAAATGCAAAATTTCACCCTTGAACCAGCAAAATGTGCCACTAGTGGGTGAAATTTCACCATCCGTGGGCGAAATTTCTCGATTTCACCACCGGGCCCCCCAATCCTTCAAAAGAAAAACAACAATCCCCTCCCCTGTCCCTGATGTCTAGTGGTTCCCCCAGGTGATCACCAGCTGAATTCAAATTCAGAGCCCTCCCCAGTCATGCTGAGCCTTGGCCCCTAATCTTTGCAACAAAAAGAAAACAATCCCCATTCATGTCCTTGGTGTCTAGTGGTCCCCCAGATGATCAATGGCGAATTCAAATCAAGAACCCTCCCTCCCTCCCTCCAGGCACCCTGAGCCACAGCCCCAATCTTTGAAAAAAAAACAAAAAACAACAATCTCCATCTATGTCCCTGGTGTCTAGTGGCCTCCCGGCCAATCACTGGCCAAATTCAAATCAAGAACCCTCCCCCAGTCACCCTGAGCCCCAGCCCCAATCTTTATAAAAAAACAAATCCCTCCCTGTCCCTAGTGGACCTCCACACCCACCCTGTGTTATGTCAGAGCCCACCCACTTCCCCAGTACCTGATTAGGCCACTGGCACAGCTTCATCACTCTCCATGGCCAGTAGCCAGCCTGACTGCTCAATGAATGAGTGCAGTATGCATGCGCTCATTCATTGAGTGCTCAGACAGGCTGCTGGCCATGGAGGTGAGCAGGGCTGTGCTGGTGGCCTGATCAGGGTACTGAGGTGAACAGGGTGGGCTCTGACTTAAGATAGGGGGGTCACTAGACACCAGGACAGGGAGGGATTTTTTTATAAAGATTTGGGGCTAGGGCTCAGGGTGACTGAGAGAGGAGGGTTCTGATTTTGAATTTGGCTGGTGATTGGCTGGGGGAACTACTAGACACCAGGGACATGGGAGGATTTTTTTTTTTTCAAATATTGGGGAAGGGGCCTAGGTGATGGGGAGGACTTATTGATTTGAATTCAGCTGGTGATTGGCCGGGGGGAGACCACTAGACACCAGGGATGGGTATAAATTCAACAATGACCATATATGGATGTGAGCGAAATTCTGAAATTTCACCGCAATTTTGTGAAATATTTCACATGGTGAAATTGCCAATTTCGTGGCAATTTTGCTGGCGAGATAAAACATTGAACATCTCTACATGGAAGTGGAGTTTGGCAAGACTAGGATGAAACCTGCAGGATCTGAGGAGATGGAAGAGGTGGCTAGAGGCAGAGTGGCTTTGCCTGAAGGCAGAGAACAATGTGTTGGAGGTCAAGAAGATTTCGAGTACAGGTGCTATGCACCTTAAGGAGGAGGAACTGGAGGAGACCAGGTCCTGTACCCAACCACAGGAGCCAGCAGAAAGGTTTGAATTGTGTAATGTCTATCTAGAACTTCCCATATTCTCGGGGTGTTGTCTGTGTGATACAGACTCTGAAAGTGATGGGAGTCTGTGTCAGAAAAGCATGGACAGCTGCCTGAATACCATTGAAATCCCAGGTGAAACTGGTCCTTTAAATATTGTGCTGGGCAGTGAAACTACAGTCAAGCAAGAAGAGGTCTGTAAGCTGGATGGAGAGACTTCATTTGTAGATGCACTAGGCAAAAATTGGAAAATGGTGGGGATGGATAATCGAGTGTATTCATGGTATGAAAGTATTAATGAGATTTTGTACCATATGAGACCCAAACTCAGATCTAACAAGATAGATATATAAGTGGTGGTGCCAAAGAGATATTAGCAGAGGGTACTAAAGGCTGCTCATTCCAGTACTTGTGGACACTTCAGTCATGAAAGCACACTGAATAAAATGGTACCACATGTCTACTGGCCAGGAATGTACAGGCAGTTATCAACTTACTTAAAATCCTGTTTGGTCTGCCAGCCAGAGATGTTCCCTGCCACTAGGGAAGGGCTCATGCACAACAGTTGTGCTGGTAAGCAAGGAGTGGAAGCTCCAACCCTTCCAGGGTTCTGGTGGGGTGATTGCCAACAGAAAAGACTGTTGCCCTCTTGTGCAAGGGTGTGTGTGTGACAGGATGAGCCCTGTCTGGGGTGGATGCCCATGTGTGGGGTGTCCACCCCCCCCCCATTCCTTTCGCTCTTTGTTTCTGTGGGACGGCCACTCGTGCTGGGAATGAAAATGAAATATGTTTGCTGTATGCTTGTCTATTTTAGTGTGTCACATTTAACAATTTAATGGAAATAAAAAGAGAAAGATATGATGAGTTCCAAGGGTTGATAGGAGAAGGGAGAAGAGGAGTGTGCCCTCATTCTCTCGCTCCCCTTGAAAACTCAGTGGAACCCTCATGGACTTATTATCTTATTAAAACTTTCTTTTGAGATGAAACAAAATGGAGACATAAAACCTCCATAACATAAAACCCCTTTAACCAAGAAAAGTGGAATTGAGTTTAGGCTAGAAAAATAAACATGCATGAACATGTATGTCTTTACTATTAGATGGGGAACTCCTGAGACTAAGAGGTTTATACTGATTTTAGCATAAAGGAGTGGATCACCTGACAGTAATGCCATCCATGAAAGGTATAAAAACCCACCACTTGGAGTAACAAAGATAGATAAGTGAGTCAGTTGCCTACCAACTACCAAGTGAGGAGGACCTCAGAAGTGTGTGGTTGTTTCCACACTGTTCTGTTTGCAAAGGCTGAAGTTAAGCCTCAGAAATTTTCAAAATGACAGTTTGCTGGATTCTGGACATTGAATAACCTTTTGCTTTCTGTATGTTTATTATTTTTATTCTTTTATTTTCTGATTTGAATAAAATAACAATGCACATTTGCGTTTTTATACACCTGACTTCTGGTATGTTTCATCAGACACCTTCATACACCCACTTGATCCTCATTCATTCAAAAATAAAAATAAATCAGATGACAGTGCCTACTCTAACCAACACCACCTAACCGTAACCGTCGTTCCCTTTCATAACCAGCAGTGCAAGCCACAGCATCAGCATCAGTCAATACAAGTCTGCCCACCTACTCTTAAACCAACTACATTTAAAACAAGAGATGTGGCACATATGATAAAAGACACATGAGTTCAATCTAGAAAAAGTAAAAAAAAAATCCATTACTAAAATGAATGTACAGTTGACAAGTCAGTCACCGTAGAAAGAGAACAGTACCTCAGTGCTTCTTGAGGACACTAAAGTACAGCACTCCTTAATGGCACCACCAGGTGGAGGAGCTATTGAGCCTTATTTTAAAAGCATTTACCTGAATATTTTTGCATTTTTTTAAACTTATTATTTTTTTAATTGTTCACTAACAAACGCATTTTATATAAGCAGTAAGACACTCTAGGGCTGGTTGTACTGGGTTTACCACATGCCAATGAGTTAAAGACACTTGACCTGTGGTCTTCTGCCTCACAGTGCTTCTGGGCATGCAGTACATCCAACACGGCCCCTGCCCCATTGTGTCTTTTTGTTTACATAAACAATGTTATCCCAAGTTGTCATGCTAAGTTATAATGTGTACATGGGGTGCGATATCAAAATTGATTTTTTGACCAACCAAGTGTGACCTCATCCAACCCAGGCACCAAGAGAAGAAGGATATAATGGTATGCCTTGCTGGGGTATGTGACCAGCACACAAAGACCTTTAGAAGATCACTGTGTTCAAGAAATAAGCAGGGGGGTAGGTGATTCCTTCCCCCTCCATGGGCACAGGATGCATGGTCTGCAGTTCCACTGGAGTGATAAAGAAACTGTTATAGAGGGTACCTCAATGTGTCATGCCTAGCGGTAGCATGAAGGAGAGTGATTGTGTTACAGAAGTATCTGTCTGTAGTGAGAAGTTGTGAAGAAGTCCAGAGTGACTTGGTTGGGCACTGTGAAATGTCCCCCCAATTTCTACACCTTTCACATTCCTGCAGATTCCATATTAGTGGGTTCAGGGACAAGTTAAAGATAAGTGGGGACAGGATAGCCATGTCAGGTACCCTTGCCCCAAGGAAAATGAGGTGATATAAAGCTGTTCCTGACCACCATAGCTACTGGTTTGGTGTACAGAATATCCACCCAATTAGTAAACTGTTGGGGGTGGGGGCATATAGAATGCTAGGAAGGAACACACCATGGCACTTGTGTAAGTATAGCTGCTGGCAGCAGCCATGTTGCCTGCAAAAGGTAGGCAGTTTTCTTTTCAGTTTTATTAATCAGTAAATGATATGTGGGATTATTTTCTTTTAGCACCCAGTGGTATGACTAAGAGGTCTGAACAGCAGGAGAGACATTTAAAAGAGGCTGTTTGAAATCTGCTAGGAGTACAGTGGTCAATTTGCAGCAAAAGCAAACTTTCAGAGAAAGTATGTTTACCACATAGGAATTTTAAAGAAAATTGTTTCACACCTTTGTCTGGCTAGAACAAAAATTTATGCAGGAGTCTTAAAAAGGCAACTAGATTTGGGAGAGAAGAGAGATTTGGCAAACCACACAATCAGGCAGTTTAAGAACTGAACTCTTTACTAGTACACATCTCTATGGCGTTAAGACTTTTTGACACATCCTGCATGTACTGGCACTGTATGGACCTCTGTAAATGTTCAATATAAATATTATTTTCTAATAATATCTTATGTATATGGACTGAGTTTCATGCAGATTGCAGTAGCAGTCACTCCCTGAATACGCATCTATTGAAGACAGTCTGGTACATCCATAGACGAGAATTTGTGGGCAGCATTGGGCAGCCTCAACACAGGTAAGTCATACCCAGGAGGGTGCACAGTAAATGTAACATACATATAACAGGTCAGAGAGAAATGCCTGTTTAGCCATTCCTTTGGTATAAGTCACATCACTGTAGTAGTGGAACACTGTGCAAAAGACTTTATAGTGAGCATAACTCTTGCAAGTGGCATATAAATGGTGTCAAAATGTCGAGCCCAGGAGACTATATCCAAGGCCTTCTAGCATCAAGCATCAAGATCACTGATTGATATCCTTTCCCGATGTGACTCACCAAGTGAAAGCTTTTCTGTGTTGTCAGGAGACAATCTACCCAACATGAAGCAAATTTGCTCAGACCCTATCAAGTGGTGGATATACTGTTCAAGCCTACACACAAAGACATTTGTCAAGACTTTAGTATTTGAATTGATAAGGGTTTAGGCCTAAAATTCTTGCACGGGTTCTTGTCTTGAATTGATAAGGGTTTAGGCCTAAAATTCTTGCACTGGTTCTTGTCTTCCTGGCTTGGGTGTGAGAATTATATTCCTCCCTGGGTTGATATACTGTAGGTCACTCCCCTCTCTCAGAAAACTCCCTAATTCATGTTTCAGCTATGGCATCTGATGTGTCCCAAGCTTCTGGAAAAAAAAGTACTGGAGAATCCATCGGGCCCAGGGGCTTTATTCAAACTGAAACTTAATGGAAATCAAGATCTCATGTTCTGAAGAAGGATCAGTCAGGGATTTATAGGCATCTGGTGCCACTTCTAGAAGGTGGAGACCTTCACAGAATTGAATAAAGCCAAGAGTTTACTTAGGAGGTGAAGCCTAATACAGCACAGATCTGTGTAATACTGAGAAAAACTCCAGTTAATAATATTCTTTTCTGTGGTCCATGTGTCCAACTTTCTGGCTTATATTTGGAGAATGCCACATATTTCCTCTTGCTTTATGAGGCACATGGCTAATAGTTTGTCATCCTTTTTGAAAGCCTCAGCACAAGTGAGCTTTGATTTTCAAATAAGAAATTCTGCCTCCTTATAGAGTAGCTCATTATATGCTGCTTTTTCCTGAGCCTGCATATTCCACACTGCCTATGAAGCCAAGTCTCCAACAGTTTTCTGTTTTCTTGCGCTCACTCAGGGACTGTGCTGATTTAGCTTCCTTCTCTTTCATATGGTGGAGGAGATGCCGATGAGCACTTGGCGAATGGCACATTTATAGGCCTCCCGTTTTGTTACCCATGACATGTCTTGTGATTGGTAATGTCAAAGAAATGCATGGTAAATATGATTAATGATCTCATAGACTCTTCATGGAGAGGTTTTTCACACATACCCATTGTGATGGCAATGACTACCGGTACTGTAGGTGATTCTCTAAGTGCAGTAGTGTTGACAGTGCTGTCAATAAGGTCTTCTATGAAGCCCCTTTAGATGAAGCCTCGTCTATGCGAGAGCCCATGTGGTGGGGGAGTAACCAGAAAGTGTTTTCTTTTACCCCAGACTGTAGTACACACCATGAATATTTTTGGTAACTTACATTTTACAGATGAGTTTCAAAACAGACAAGACATAAAGAACAAAGGTACTGTATACATCACTTACTGTACACAGTAACCAAAGTAGGAAACATTATACATGCCACTAATAAATTAAAAAGGCTTATCTTCAAATTATCCAAAATTTCAAGCATAATACAGAACATCCATTATGTTATTTGCTTAGTTGGTAACTAATACCTGTACCTCTTATAAGTCACACTGTCTTCTATAATAGCCACTAAAATTCATATTACATGAAGTCAAAACCTGCTGAGAATGTATTGTAGCTGTATGTAATATCACAGCAGAATATGTTCTAAAGCACACTAAGAAAGGAGCAATAATAAGGTTTTATGCTTTATCCATTGTCTATGGTACACTGAGGCTGAGTGTCACAAACCGTGAGCTAACTACTCTAACCATGGCAGTTCAATAATCTTCTGAAGCTATTCTTGACAGAGGGGTGACTTTTTTTCAAGCCAAACCTTTAAAATGAGCTTTTTTTAACCACAAAGAATATTAGAGATATGGCATACCTATTTACTGGGGTATGGAAATGCAGAAACATATACCAACACACATACTCCAGGTCTAAAAATATCTTTCTGCCCCAATAAGGGGGCAAAATTTAACTGATTCCCAAAAAAAGCAATCAGTGGGCATTCCCACATGTGGCAAAGGAGCAGTCCCTCTGGATAGTGACCCTTGTAACACTCCCCTGTGGCAATTCAGCCAATTCTGTGAAGATTTTAAGACTATATTTTAAAGTCTAAAACATTTGGACCTGTATAATGTTGTAGTCCATCGCTGATGGAACTGACTTCAAAAAATCATTTTACAGGTTCTGCCTGGTGTTCAGTGGGTCAGCAAGATGGTCCCTTCTACTGGGTCACATATTTAAACCCCTAACTATATCTGCCAGCTTGCACTTGAGTGTTTGTTTGCCTGGCGCTGCTCTGGCCATGCTTTGAGATCCATTTTGACTTTTTTGTCTTCTTTCCTGCATTTAATATTGTTTGCCTAGCTCCGTTAGTGCTGTACCCACACTCTTGCATTTGCCTCACTCTCTTCTGCACCTCCTGGATTATAGGACACAAATACCAAGAGGTTTAAAGGGCATGAACTTTTGTAGGCCTGTAAGGACACACATTTTGTGAAGGATATGGGCACCAAATTCAGAAGGGGTGTGGGGTGCAAAATGTAAGAGCCCTTCATGGTACATATTTTGGGAGGAGTAGGGGTACAAATTTTGGAAGGGTGCAGGGTAAACATTCTGGAGAGGCAGAGGCCATAATGTGCAAAAGGGGTGAAAGCTGTAAAAGTGATTGGTAGTGAAAAGTCTATACTAGCCAGTGGATAATGGCCATACAGTGTTGCTGGCAGTGACTACCAGGCTGTGAGTGCCCTTACTTCACACTACATCATCATCAGCTCTTCACTGAATCCATTCTTTTTTAACAGGTAGATAAATCAGGGTTACAAAAAAGCCTGTAACTTTTAAATGAAGTAACTTATTGATCTAAATATTGGTATGATGCTTACTGGTGATCTGCTATTCCTAATTTCAAGTTTAGTGCTTTTGGCAATATCCCAACTTTAAGGACTTAAGAGCTACATTCAAAAAAAAGTGGGGACAAAGAGCTCTCTGTTGAGTGCAACATTTTAAATAAAAAGGCTATGACAATAAACCAATTTTTGTGGAAACCTGAGCCATAGGAGAGGCACATAACAATCTAATCCCACCAATAAAGGCTGGGGGAGGACCTTCTATCTCCATCACATACAATAGGAATGGCCATTCCTCCCAGTCAAATGTTTTTTCTTCATCAAATGAATGCAATGACACTAACTAATGAAGACTTTGAACAAATTCTAACAAATGGGTTACTTTCTAGGTATCATCTTCCCATGTGATGCCTCGTCATAAAGCCTACACAGTGCAATTCAATTACAGAAGGCAAAACATTCTGGATCTGTGTAGCTAGAACTCAGGGCAAAATTTTTAAATTAAGATTTAACAACATAATTGGGTGAAAATGCACTCACTGACCTATTTTTCTTATTCCTCCAGGGCCCCCTGCAGCCCAACTCCTTTGAGCTCTTACATGCTGGCTCTCCTCTGCCTGCCAGACCCAACCCCTGCTGTCTACATATCTTGGCTTCCCCCAGGGCTCTGCTGACATTCCCTATTTATGGTCCAGCTTATTCTTGCCAGGAAGCCCCCCTGGGGAGGTGAATGGAGGGGAGAAAGTACCTCTTGACACTACAGAAGTCAGTCTGGGGCCAGGCACAGTGTGCTGAGTGGCTGGGTGGCATGTGGGAGGCCCACTGAAGGCCATAATGTGGCACTGCAAGGTGGACAAATTTCTACTTTTTGGAGCACCCACCCACCTCCTGCAATGTGTGTGGCCACGGCAGCATCCTGAGAGGGGAGCCCTTGGGCAGCGTATGATCATCTATGCCACCAAGAACACTTCTGTTAACCACTGCCAGGAGTCACAATGACAGCAGCATGTTACAACCCTCCTCCTCCAGGAGGGAAGCATCCAAAGGATGCTTTCAGCTCCCTACCTGCCAGTCTTCACTCCTGTATCTGGGCTTGGTGGCACAAACCCAGATCGCCAGCATGCCTGAGTGATGCCTCATCACTCCGGTCCTATTTTAGGCAATAAGGTAACACCACCAAACATGACAGAACTAGGAATCTTTCCACACCAAAGCACTTCAATATACAGTGCATGTTTTTAAGAACTGGGTCTAACAATTCTATAAAAGTGACATAATGATTTGGTGTAATGACTTTCAGGCCTGGTGCCTTATCTAGATTCAAGGTTTTGCTAGCTAATCTAATTTCATCTATAGTAAAACCTGTCTACTGTGCTGGGAGCTGGTTGTGCTTCAGAGTGGGAAGATGTACAGTACACAGAAAACTGTCTAATTCCTGCTATGAGGTGCACCCCCTGTGTTTTATTATTGTGAAAAGTAATCACCAATACTGTAATTAATTAATTATGATGAGGATTACCTACTGTCACATTCCTAACCAGATTACGAATCTTAGTGATCTGATAAAACTCATTCTGTAGTTTAAATCCCCTAGCCAGGGTATGTGAAGCATGAGCTCTATTAGAGACATACTTTAACTTAGCACTCTTTATAGCATAATTCACAGCTTTTCTTTGAGTTTAATTGTACACAATTTCCACTTTTCCCCCACTGTCCCCAGATATCATCTGAATATTCAGTTTAGATTTTTTCTTCTATGTCTTGTATTGCCTGTAGAAGCTCTGTGGTCTTCCTCTGTCTATTCCTTGCCCGAAAGGCAGCAAGACTAATGAGCTGTCCTCTCATTCTGCATTTGAACATCTCCAAAATTACTGCCAAGAAGTGTCACTAGGGGAGTTATTGCTAAAACAAAGTCAGTGCTGAATGATTTCAACCATGCCACCCTATCCACATCCTTCAGTAAGAAAACTATTTAACTTCCATCTGGGAGTTCTTAGTATCAGAAGAGGAAATGAAGGCTGCAAAATCACTGTTGATTTATTAGAGATTGTGACTGGTGCTACCACTGCATTCCAAAGTCCAGGTATACCGTTTTAAGGAGAAACCAATAATCTAACCAGGAACTAAATCTATGGCATAGGGAATGAAAGGTAAAAGTATGAGCCTCTGGGTATAGCACCCTCCAGACATCAACCAAGTCAGTAATTGCATTCACACCCTCTTGGGCCATCACATTTCTTGACTGAGAGCTACTAACATTAGTATAATCCAGTAAAGGGCTGGGAACCAAATTTAGATTCCCTTCTCACAGCACACATATCTGGAGAGTCCTCTCATAATAGGAATTGCAAATTAAAGAGCTAGTGTACTACCTGGAATTAATAGTAACTTTCAGATGCAGTCAGAAATCACTTCTTGTAACTCCAGTATTTTTTCTTTTCTGTTTGATTTTCTGTTTGGTAATTAGAAGATTTTCCACCTGGCAGTACTGGACTGAAGTGTAGAGCAGCATTCTGTTTGGAGACTAAAAAAAAGTCAGATCTGTTCCTCCCATTACGTCTTCAAAAACATGACAAACACCCTGAGGCACCAAAATCCTTGCAGCCTGTGCAGGGACTTTCACAAGTTACCAATCAAACTGCAGGGAATTGTGACATCACTAGTAACCAAGAAGAGCCAATCCCTGCTGCTTCATGTAAAAGAGAATAATCCAGTAAGAAATGGTTCTCCTTGGTTACTAGTGATGTCATAGCGTGGTATTGTTGTTGATGAGGTAGTGGAAGGAACAGAGCTGATTTTTATTTTTAGCCTACAGATAGAGTGCTGCTCCACACCTCATCCCAGTACTGCCAGGTGAAAAATATCTTAATTAGCAAACAGAAAAGAAAAAAAATACTTCACATATAAAAAGTGATAAAAAGTGATAGCTGACTACTTCTGAAAGTTACTATTAATTCCAGGCAGTACACTAGCTCTTTAAAGTAATCCTCCAGGACCACCTCATTAGGCCCATTCAGATTCAGGCAGATTACTGAGCAGCCATCTAAAGGCCATTTAACAGAACACAACACCCAATATGGATCTCTTGTAGAAAGGCAATATGAATCCCTAATCTCTTGAGATTTTTCTAAATGTTTTGCCTTTTTCTACATGCATTCAGTCCCAACATGGTTCATGTAATAAAATAATATGTTGTATTAGCCATCATAGAATCATGAAGAAATGAATAATCCCAGCAATACAGGATTCCATGGCAAAAAAAAGGTCAAGCCCAAATGAATAAATGCGCCATAAAAAAAAATGTAGTTTGTAGTTACACATGTAACATAAAAACGAAACCCTTTGGCAGTGAGAGGAGGAGGTTGGGAGCTGTGTAGGTTAGGTGAAGGGCATATGTTTATATATGTGGAGAGTGGGGTGTAATTCGGGTTGGGGAAAGGGTTTTGTTTTATATTACCTTGGCTGTGGGGGAGAGGGCAATATAGTTTTAAGAGGGTGAGAGGAAGGATTTAATGGGGCTTTTGTTAAAGGTCGGTTTGCCCTTGGGGTCCATTGCATTTTGGCTCTGGGCCCAGCAAGCAAACTAAAGTGACACTGCACTAGTCAAGGACAGTTCACAAAACTTTGTGAAGATTTGGGTGAAATGCCAAATTTGCACTTCCCTGACCTTAGAGAATAGTGAAGCTTGCTCTTAACCACATCATTGCCAGTGAAGATTTCTTAGCTACATCTCTGCCTGATAGTCTCTTCAGGTGAAAAACAAAAGGTCCCCTGGGGATCAGTGATCACCATACAGTGTGGTTCGGCATTAAGTTGGGTGCAGAGGCAAATCACACAAGGATAAGGGTCCTGGACTTTGGGAGGGTGAATTTTAAAGAAATGGAACATTGCCTTAGAAGCAGCCTAGTGGAGTGGATTGCCGGGGGGAGAGGGAGGGGTGGTAGAGGGACAGTGGAAAAAATTAATGTAAGGTACTGTATACTGAAAGTAACAGGCCTCTGCATGAAGGAAGTTAACAAAAGCAGGAGGAAAAAAGGATCACTATGGTATGCTAGGGAAGCGGCCATGACAGTGAAGGAGAAAAGGAGGACAATCAGGATGTACAAAGAAACACGGGGGGAAGAGGTTAGGGAGGTATACCAGCTAAAACAAAGAGAAGCAGGGAGGGAAGTGAGCTGAGAAAAGGCACAAACAGAAAAGAGGAAAGCCAAAGGGTAGCAAAAGGGAACAAGACTTTCTTTAGGTACATAATCAAGAAGAGGAATGCACAGCAGAGGGTGACTGTGCAGAGGAAAATCAGGAAAAAGCAGGCATACTAAACAGATACTTCTGCTTAATCTTCACAGTGGAGGGAGAAGTGAATAAACCATCAGGGAAAAACTGGAACAGTGGGGGGGGGGAGTGGACACAAGTCCATTTACAGAGGAGAGAGTCCTGAAGGAACTAACAAATCTGAAAGAGGACAAGACTATAGGACTGGATGGGATACACCTAAGGGTGCTAAGGGAACTCAGGGAGGTGTTTGCTGCACTACTGATGGCCTTATTTAACAACCTACTGGAAACAGGAGTGGTTCAAAATGACTGGAGGAGAGCTGACATACTCCCGCTCCATGAAAGTGGCAGCAAGGAAGAGGCTAGGAACTGCAGACTGGTCAGTCTCACATCAGTGGTGGGGATATTATTGGAAACCCTGTTTAAAGAAAGGACAGTGAAATATCTTGAATCTAGCGGGTTACAAGACCAAAGGCTGCATGGATTCATGGGGAGAGGCCATCCCAGATTAATCTGATTGACTTCTTCAACTGGGTGACCAGGGAAATAGATCAAGGAATGTCACAGGCCATGGCCTACTTAGACTCCAGCAAGGCCTTTGACACTGTGTCACATAGGAGACTGCTAAAGAAAATGGACAGTCTAGGGGTTGGATCTAAAGTGGTAAACTGTGTAAAAAAACTGGTTAATGGATAGGTGACAGAGGATGATGGTAATCAACACTCACTCTAATGAAGGGAGAGTGACCAAAGGTGTGCCACAGGGCTCAGTGCTGAGACTGCTCCTCTTCAATGTCATCATAGGTGACATTGCAGAAGAGCTGGAAGAGAAGTTACAGCATGCCTTTTCCCAGATGACACCAACATCTGTAATAAAGTGGATACTTAGGAGGGCATGGAGATTAGTAAGGACCTTAGACAACTGGAGAAATGGACAAGGGTGTGCCAGCTGGGGTCAATACCAAAAAGTGCAAAATCATGCACCTAGGGCAAAGAAACCCAGGAGTAGAGTATAGATTGGGGGGGCTGACATTCCCCAAGCAATAAAGAGACCTTGGGGTTATAATACAGTATCTGATTACCCCAAAGTGGTGGACAGTGTGATAAGGCAATAGGCTGGGCCAGTGGGAAGCTGAGGTGCACAGGGAGAAGTATCACAAGCAGGAGGAGAGCGGTGGTGTTACCACTGTATGGGGCATTGGTGAGACCCCACTTAGAGTACTGTGTACAGTTCTGGAGGCTGAATCTCAGAAAGAACATTGACAGGATGGAGACAGCACAGATGAGGGCAGCTAAAATAGAGTAACAGATGCATGAGCAGCTCTATGAGGAGAGGCTGAGGGATCTCAACATGTACACCCTGGAGAAGAGGAGGGAGAGGGGTGACAGGATAGAAACCTACAAGTACCTCACAGGGGTGAACAGGGTATGGGGGGATCTATTTCAAATAGGAAAGTACACCAGGACAAGACGGCATGCGATAAAGCTGGAAAGAAGGAAGTTCAGGAGGGATAATAGTAGGAAGGGCAGTAGGAAGAAATACGCTGTTGGTTAAATAGGATCTGCAGCTTATCCTCTAGGTAGGGAAATGGGCAGACTAGGTGGGGCAAGCGGTCCTTATCTGCTGTCAAAGTATATGTTTCTATGTTTCTGTGGGATGGGAGGAAGTAGTAGTTTACTGAAAGAGTGGCAGATGTCTGAAACAGTGTACCAGCAGAGGTAGTGGGTAAAAAAACAGTGAGGAGCTTCAAGCATGCATGGGATGAGCATAGAGGAATACTGGTAAACAGGCAGAGAGGGGGTGGGTATCTAGAAACCAAGGAGGGTCTTCGGAGACAGAATAGGTGGGAACATCTGGGCAGACTGGGTAGGCCAAGTGGTCCTTTCCTGCCAACAGTGTCTATGTTTCTGTTACTGCTGGGTGAAATGTATTTTCTGCCAGCAGAATTCTGGTGAAATGCTGATTTCACTTCCGTGAAAATATGTGAAATTTCCATGAAAATTGTGCGACGTTTTGCCAAAATTGCAATTTCGGTCATTTCCATAAAAGTTTAAAAGTGTCTGTCCAAATTGCACCAGATCTGGAATGGTGACTTTACTAAGGTCCATACAGATTTGCACTAAGGTTCAGATTTCTAGCTTTAAGGGTGACTGAGTAATAAGACTCCAAACGTCTGTAAATGTTAAAATTACATTTCACAGTTTTGTAAATCATGAAGGAAATATGAAAGGAAAATGTATGCCTTCCACTGGGATTTGAACCCAGGCCCCCAGCATTCTGTACTGTGCTCTAATATCTAAGCTTTGAAGGAACTCAGACATCAGCAGTCCTAATCTTCCCTCTCAGGTCCACATATTCCTTTCTATGTTTTGTGTATTTCACAATTATGTAAACTGCAGAATTCTAACCCCTATAAGTTTTAAACTAGAGAACTTAATATCACCAATGTTGTTAGATTCATTGACCCTAAATGTTAAGCTTTAAGGCAACCCCATGGCTCAGCATCAGAGCGTCATGCTGCTATGCTGATGATCTGGGTTCTGAAGCGAGCCTGGGAAATCATGTCAGGAGGCAGGCTATTGCTAAAACTTACAATTTACGTAACCAGTACATCTCTGTGTAGCAGTTTCTGTGACTTTTCTAAGAAAGTATGCATCTACATTTTCAGTTATCTAGCTCCAAAAGTGCCTAAGTTGTAAGCATGGAAATATTTTCAGAAATGTTCACTTGAATAATAAATTGCCAGACTTTGAGCCTTTGTAACTTATCCGCCTCTCATCCAGATGTTATGAAACTTGACATGCTTTTAGGGCCCATTCCAAACAATATGCATGCCAAATTCACACCTCGAGCTGTAACACTGACTGAGTTTTAGGCAATGAAAGAATTTCAGAAACTTCAGAAACATTTTGCATAATTTCATGAAATTTCATGGAATTACATGAAAATTCTGCAAATTCTGAATTAACTAACTTCACCCAGCTGTAGTTTCTATAATTTTCTCCTCAAGTTTTCTTATTCAACAAGAATTGTGGATGTGTTCACATTGCGTATTTTCACCAAATGACTGTTCAAGCTGCTAATCTGGGCTTTCAGGTCTCTGACCCTCGGTTTGACCAAAGTTAATTCCTTCTTCATGGATTTGAATTATTTTATGAGGCTGGAGATCAAGATGCAGGACATTGTTAGTGTATCTTTAAATAGAATGTCACAGTTAGCCCAAAATGGCACCTACCCTGTGTTCACTCTGAAAGAGACACTTTTCTTAAACGAATATTGCCTCTGAGGCAACGCTGCCTTGGATTCAGATAATTTAATCCTACCCTACGCTGTGTCTCATTGGTTAATACCTTCTGAAGGACAGGTAACTGAGGTTGCCCACCTCTTGCTGCTGATTGATTATACATGCCACTACCTCGGAAGCAAACTACTCAATCCTGCCTTCTGCTGTGTCTCATTGGTTAATACCGTATGAAGGACAGTAACTCAGGTTGCCACCTGTTGTTACTGATTGGTTATACATGCCACTGCCTTGGAGGCAGACCACTTAATCCTGCCCTCTGCTGTGTCTCATTGGTTAATACCTTCTGAAGGCAGTAACTGAGGTTGCTGCCTGTTGCTGCTGATTGGTTATTCATGTGGTTTCTAAATGGCCCTCCCACATGTTTTTTCTTGTTTTGATTGGGTGAATTTAGTCAGCCCCTGATTGGTTGACATACAAAAAAAATGCCTTTTTTAAGACACTTTTTTTAAATGAAAGCTGTCACTGAGGGAGATCTGCCTCCTAGGCAGCCCTACCTTTGAGGCAGGAATGGATAGGGCTGCCTCCCAGGTAGGCTTTACCCTCTATGGCTAAAGACCTGAGCTTCACTGCTGTGCCAGTTTGGTGGTGTGGTGGATAGGTGTGCAGCCTGATAAACAATAGGTTGAGAGTCTGAATCCACACAGGGTCCCCTCAGTTCTCTTTTGTCAGAATTTCACTTGAGTGGTGATCCATGGCAGCATGGTGTTAGAATAGTAAGTAATAGTAAGCAGCTTCCTCAGTTACAGCCTTCAGAAGGTATTAACAAATGAGACACAGCGGAAGGCGGGATTAAGTGGTCTGCCTCTGAGGCAGTGGCATGTGTAACCAATCAGCAGCAAGAGGCGGGCAACCTCAGTTACTGTCCTTTAGAAGATATTAACCAATGAGACATAGCGGAGGGTGGGATTAAGTCATCTGTCTCTGAGACAGCCTTTAAGTTACAGAAAGGGGGAGCAAAATTGGACCTCATTAGCCAGTGACACAAGCCCAGGAATGTAAGCAGGAGACTGCCTGTTGAGAGCTTATAAATGTATGTGCAGTCAGACAGAAAACTGGAAGATGGCACCCATTAACCTTGGCTAAAGTGCATGTGCTTGTACAGTAAAGTAAGACAGCATATTTCTACAAGAGGACTCAGCTGGCATCTTTTTGTTGACTGAGAACCCAAATGCACAGAGAACCTTCAGTGAGTACAGTGAATTAATGGATGACAGCATTTGTGAACACAAATACCAAGATGCCTGCATTTGTTAAGAGTGCTACCTCACATGTCCTCTGGGTGAAATGACTGCAAACTAATGATGAACATTTTGACTCACCCTAAGGACACAAGTGTTGACATTCGATCACTATGATGCCTCTGCGTCCTTACTAATAGTTTATAAATCATCTGATTTATAAAATATTAAAGGGACACTGTCAACCCCCTTATACCTCAATGTGTAACTAGTTTAGAAAACATATTTTATGACTGTTCACATTCTATAGAGACTGCTGATGCAGTCAGTAGTTTGATTCAGATTTCTTTTTTCTCTTAAAAAGTGAAAAACTGAGTGCCCATCATACTGGTGTTACCACACTAAAACACGCTTCTTTACATTTCTTGACCAACTCCCACTACATCTTTTCTGGACTCAGGAACACCCCCAACACAATCTAGCCCTTCATTATGCAGTGTATCACAAGTGGCTGCACTGTTTGAGGGTGCTTCTAATGTTTAGGAAGTATGCAACAAGAGTAGTTCAATGATTTGAAGCAAAACAAGGCTGGGTATAACTATACATTACCGTGCATTTCATTTCCAATAGACAAGGAGGCAGACAAAACAACCTACAACATCAATGAATTTTAGACAAGATAAATAATTATAATATGTGGATTTTAACATAGAAATAATATGAAACAAACAAGATTGACAGTGTCCCTTTAATAAGTGTAACAATTTTTTTTTTTGAGAAATCAGAAAAATATCCTTCTTGGTTTGTAGAACAATTAATTTTCCGGAACATACCATAAGGACTTCTGAGGGCTTTAAAGAGCAACTGACGCCTTTGGGAAAACTTTGGAAGGCATAATATTTACACACAATTCAGCTTGTATTTCATATACTGTATGTATCGTGTTCTCCTCCTGGCACTATGTCATAATGCTGAAAACAAAAACAGCACAGTCAAGAACCATACAGTAAAAACACCGCCGACAACAGCACCCATCCAAAATGCCAACTACAAAAATAATGCCAATGGTAGCAGATGACTGCTACTGTGGTGAGGAAACAAAACTGAAACTTATGTTTTTGGGTGGGGGGCATGTCCTCCGCAATCCTCAATGTGGAGGGCTTTGCCCCCCCAGCCCACAATATTTAAATAATCAACTCCATGGGGGGAGTCAAACTCAGGGATGTGAAGAAAGTTAGGAGAGACCAGATTCAGGCATAAAAAAACACACTTGGAGCGGGGGGGGGGGGAGTGAAGCCACAAGATTCTGGAGACTGGGAACAGAACCAGGGTCTTCTGAACTGTATTGCCCAAACTGCTTCTACCTAAGCTCTCTCCATCATGGGAGCAGCTCCGATAGCCTCCACATGTTTTGTCTACTTCTTCACTTTCTCCTCTCTTCCTCCCTTGCCTTGCCAGCTACAGGGTAGCAGTAATTACAATGCACTATCCTACCCCTGCCACTACCGAGGCAGATGCACTTTTTGAAGCATGGTTTTGACAGCGCTATGATTGAAACACTCTTTTTACCCAGTATGCTCCTCCTCATTATTTGTTACTGAAGAAATGCCAACAAAATCAAGATCTTTATCCCTTAGAGATCATCTGCCTCTATAGCTTATTCCCTACTTGAAATAATAATGCTCTATTGTGACATCATGGTGTATTGCCATATGATTAACAGTGATGTCATAAGCAGAGTATTATGACATCAGGCTGGGAAGAAGCAATAAAAGCTGATAACCCCCCAAGGAACAACTATCCTGTTTTCATGCATATGACCTAAGTAATAAATAATGTGAATAAGAAATACAGAGCTAATGAGAAATATAAGCTGCTTTGTATCCAGATATTATGGTTTTCAAAGTTCTTCTTGAGGGGCATCAGTGGCTCTTTAAGAGGTCCTCATGGGTAAGTAAACCTCAGTACTGATTGGTTGAATAAGCACCGGCAATTCAAAACCTAAGTCATGAAATGTAAAGAAAACCTTGTGTTTGAGATTGCTTAGCAACTAGGGGAGGTGGAATGTTATAGGCTTGCAATGACTGGGAAGAGTTATTTAACACAGTACAAGGTGATGTGGATGATATAAGAGATAACTTAAAGTGCACAACATGGTGCACTGCCTCAGTTGGTTGTGAGGCACAAGGCACAGCTGAGTGCCTTTAACCACATGTTTTCCCTAACACTGAGCCCCTTGAAATCTGTCATTCCACTTATAACAAACTCTGGTTAGAGCTGATATGGCTGTGGAGAGCATTTGGGATACTTTTACCCATTATTTCTAATGAATTTTCACAATGCAGATCTGCTGAGAGGCAGTTTCAATATGGTCTTCCTTTTACACATTTTTACAAACTATTTTCCTAGAATATGCCTGCCGATTGCTATATATTTAGTCTGGATAGTTTACAGAACAAATGGCATCTTATTTTTGGGTGACGAAGCACTAGCAGTAGCACACTGGAATGTGTCATACATAGGTATGAGCTGGGTGTGGGCAATAATGCCCAGTGGCCATACACCTCAGGCACGCGTATGTGGATCCATCATCCCAGTTCCATTGCACTACTCAGTATGGGTGAAAGCCGATGCTGTACTCACTCACACAAGTCCCGGAACAGGCATGTTACAGCCACCCTCCCATTTGTTTGTACAATCGGGGGAACCATGAATGCACTATCCATAGCCTGGAGTTTACACTACAAATGGCATTGCAGGATACCGCACCCCATGGCACCCAGGATATCTCATCAGTCCTGAGGGTGGCATGTTACACAGGGGAATGGGGAAGAGTGTATGACAGCAGGAAGATACAGCTTAGACAAGCCATGCATTGGAGGTATGTCAATTCCCTCTTATGGTTTGCCAGGGACACACACACAGCTGCATACACTGGTGGGTCCACAGCTTGTTTAGTGCCTCAATGTATGGTATAGCCACTTGGGTCATACTGGAGTGTAGGTCCCCAGCCCAGGTCCAGTGCAGTTGGTGGTTGGCAGTGGCAGGGTGTGGAGGGCTGTGCCAGTCTCCACAACAGGTTGAGTATGGGGGAGAGCGGAGTTGTCTATTTACCAAGGTGGTGGGTGGGAGTCCTCTGTGCTATGGATATGGACCATGGTTTCTTCTGGTGTGATTGGGTCCGGGGGGGCCCTACACTATGGAGCTCTTTGCGGATGGAGTTGGATCAATCAGGGATGGGAGGGGTACCTGTAGTCCACCAGGGCTGTCAGGCTGCTGTGCACTTGGGTGCACTTCCGCAGCCCACCTTTGGGTGGGTGGCTGGCTGGGTTAGGCCAGCTATTCATGGCCTAGCTGTGGGCCACACTGCTCTGGACTATGAGGGGTGAATTTCCCACTGAGTATGCTGCAGCACAGCATGTGCATGGGAACACACCCTCGACTTGCATGGCAAACTATTTGTGTGCTTGCTGGCCCATTCCCTTGCAGCAGATGCATCCCGCATGTTTGAATATCATGCTGTAGTGCACTGTTGGAGTTGTGCGGCACATCTACCATTTCTGCCATGATGCACTGCGCATCTCCTTTGAATATGGGGGCCTGGACTAGGTACCCTGAAGAAATACATTATCAAAATGGGAAAATCATGACCCCACTGAAAACAAGATATTGCATCTAATCTGGGACATCCTGAGTAAATACAGTGCAAAAATGTGTAAATGAAGATCCCTATGACAATGAGATGTAACATCTCCCCTGCACTATCCCGGATACAAAATGTGGGAAAATAAATATTTAAAGGAAATCTACTCTAAACTGAACTTCACTGTGGTAACTGACATAAACTAGCAGTTTCTTTATTGTAACAATCACACAGGAGTGTGGTGTGCATATTTTATGGAACACATACAAACACCGGTGAGAAAGAATAAGTGCCTCAGCTGGGACATGAACCCAAGCTTCCTGGAATGCCATTCTGATTGTGCTAACCAGCTGCGCCACTGAGACAACTGGAACCTGTGCCATCACCGAGCACATTACTCTTTCTCAAATGCATAACCTAATCTCACCACAAATATTTACTTGTAACAATCACACAGCAGTGTGGTGTGCATATTTTATGGAACACATCCACGCAGAAGTGAGAAAGAAGAAGTGGCTCAGCTGGGACTTGAACCCAGGCTTCCCAGAATACCATTCCAATTGGGCTAGCCAGCTGCACCACTGAGACAACTGGAACCTGGTCCATCCTCAAGCATATTACTCTTTTTCAAATGCACAACCCAATGGCAACACACATGTTTACTTGTAACAATCACACAGGTGTGCAATGTGCATATTTTATGGAACACATCCAAACAGAGGTGAGAAAGAAATAAGTGCCTCAGCTGGGACTTGAACCCAGGCCACCCAGCAGTATTGTGGCCATGAGGATGGTGTATAGTATAGTGTTATGTAGTGTAGTGTAGTGTAGTGTGTGTGTGTGTGTGTGTGTGTGTGTGTGTGTGTGTGTGTATACAAAATATAGGATAAGAAATATTTAAAGGAAATCTACTCTAAACTGCACTTTGCTGTGTTCGCTGACATAAACAGCTTCTTTATAATATATTAGAATGCAATATTTATTTTGAATGTTGTGGCCATGAGGATGGTGTGTACAGAGTGTGAGTGAGTGTGTGTGTGTGTGTGTGTGTGTATGTGCGTGCATGCATGCGTGTGTGTGTGTGTGTGTGTGTGTGTGTGTGTGTTTGCTGTAGCTCAATATATTTTTTCCCAAAATGCATAGTAGAATATGACTTCTAATTGCTACATATTTAGTCTAAGCGGTTCACTGAAGACCTGCCATATGTCTGAGACTGCTCATCAGATAGTGTCTGTACAGGTTAAAAAAACAGTGTAAATCATAAATTTGCTGGGAAAAGGTGACATTTATAAGGTATGAATCTTTCTTGAAAGACAATACATTCCCAAGTTAAATTAGTATCACGAAGCTGTTTAAATGCCAAGTATTGAAATGTGCAAATCTCCAGTTTAATAGACAACCAATATTTAACAAGCTGTTTCAGTTTCCTAATGGCATCTGATTAGCAGCTTGGAGTTATGTCTCCAACATTCTTAACAGAAAGAAGGGAATATTTTATTTCAGTTGGCATGGAAGGATACATTGAAATGTCCAAACATGTGTTCCACGATACTCCATTTTCCAGCTACAGATCGCAAGATGGCTGTAGGCTCCACCCACAGCCATAAAAATGACTGGTTGAGTAGAAGAAAAAAACTCAAAAACTGAACTTTTCATATTAAAATTGATTAAACTGATATGTTATCCTTCCTTTAAAAAGTAGTTCCCAGACAGCTGACTTTATATTTTATATTAATGCAGTTAAGTTAAATACTATAACATTTATCAAAATTAAATATTAAGGCATTGTGCATCTTAAGATTTCTGCAAGCTGTATCTCCTGTGCTCCCTTCATTATCTCTGTATTCATCTGTAAGGAACCAGCTGTTGAAAGCAGCAGGAGAATGTTGAAGTTACAGCAGCGAGTGAGTGCACCAGTAGGGCAATGTCCATTTTATGGATACATGTTATGAAGTGGTTGCCTAGCACAGCAGGAGAGGCCTCCCCACCAGTAGCAGCCCTGGTCTAGGAATGGCCACCATGTGTAGCAGGGGTGGAATGATAACACTGGAGGGAGCCCTAATCTTGGAGCAGTCATCGAGCATGGTAGGAAGGGTCTCCCCACTTATGGGAGTGGCATCTCCTATCAGGGAGTGGACTGATCATGGCAGGAGCAGGCCTTCCTTTTCACTGGGAAGCCTGATCTGAATGCAGGTGCCAACAGCCAAATGAGGGCTACATTAAAGAGGAACATTTGCAAACTGCACATCTCATACTGTAGTTAAACATCCCATAATAATATATTTTAAATGAAGTACTGGACTTACCTTTAGTTGGCAGCAGTCTAGGGATGTCCCTGACTAAGTCTGCCCAATATTGATAATTATTTGCAAAAAACTGTGTTAATGCACAAGTTAGGTTTCAGATTAAAGCTACAAAAGTAGGGAAATGTGAGTTAGGGCTTCCAACACTGACTCCCCACCCACAGGCAGCTAAAGCAAGAAACATTATGGTGAATCACTGCTGGGGTCTTCCTTGGGGTTCTCAACCCTAATGCTCACCCCATTAACACAAGGTTAGATGTGCTGTTTTTTCTTCAGGCAGGGAAGACTATGTTTTATCAAAGTCTATGTTTCTATGTTTTATATGAGAATGGGGTGAGTATGAGGGTTGAGTACCCCAAGGAAGACCCCGGCAGTGATTCGCCATAATGCTTTTTCCTTTTGCTGCTTGGGTGTGAGGGTGGGGAGTCAGAATTGGAAACCCTATCATCGCATTTCCCTACTTTTGTTGCTTTAATCTGAACCCTGACTGGTGTATTAATGCAGTTTTATGCAAAGACTGTCCTTTCTTTTTGAGATAGTAGAACTGTATCCTCTTCCATGTGGCTGTGGAAGTGCAAGGCCCAGAGGGCGCAGAATTTATATTCCTCCATGCTGCAAATTACTGGACGACACGTAAAAATTACATGTTGTGAACAGTAAATATGTGAGAAATGCTGAAGGTATTCCCGATGCATAAACATAGGTTTGGGTACGTATTGTTTCAAACTAAATACCAGAATCGAGCTAAACAACTGCCATTTGGCAAAATTCAGGTTTTGGGGGCTGATTTTACCTCAATATGTGCTTCTTATACCATTTTGAATGTGATTGGTAAATAGCATAGCTTCAATGGTAATTAAAAATACATGTCACTATTGGCGCATGGCAGAAAAACATTACATGTCATGTACTGTAAATATCCGAGGAATGGCCAAAGGTGATCCCAATACATGAAGGGGGTAAATAGGGGAGGAGCAGTCAGGGTGCTTCGAGGGAAGGAGGAGGGGGCAACTAGAGGGCATGGATGGAAGCTGAAGGGGGAAAGATTCAGGGGAGAAAGGAGGAGGAGGTGCTACTTCACTGAGAGGGTGGTGGAGCCATGGAATGTGCTGTCCAGGGGACTGGTAGAGGCAGAGATGGTGGAGGGGTTCAAGAGGGGGTGGGACAGGTACAGGGGAAGGGTTCTGGAAGCAAACTCCAGTGCAGCTAGAATATCCGGAACTGGGAAGGGAGAAGCCAGAGAAGGTGAGAGGGGCAGCAAGGTCAGCTCCCAGGATGGGGGCTGACCAAACGAGCAGACACGAAAGACCATTAGGCCTATTCTGCTGGCATTTTAGTATGTTAGTACATAAAAATTAATTTGGAGAGGTATTTTTTGAAACTAAATACTAGAATCAAGCTAAACAACTGTTCTTGACCAAAATACAGGTTTGGGGGTCTGACTGTACCTCAATATTTACTTAGTCTTCCAATTTACAATGTGGTTAGAAAATAGTATCTCTCAAATGATAAATAAGAAAAACCTGTTGCAAATTATCACACAAACATTAAAATTATGTGTTGCAACCAGTAAATTTCCACTTGAATGGTAAAATTATTTGTCGCGACCGGTAAAAATCTGAGGAACAACTGAAGGTAATCATGATGATAAAGATTTTGGGGACTAGTTGTTAAAATTAAATTCCAGAATTGTGCTAAAGAACTTTCCTATTTTAAGATACAGGTTTTGGGATCTGATTTACCTCAGTATTGCTTATAATTACACTCTACAATGCAATTGCTAAACAGTATTGCTCAAATGGTAAATAAGGAAAACCCATTACAAATTACTGCACAAATAGTAAAATTATATGTCACAACTGGTAAAGTACCGCATGAACTGTAAAATTATATGTTGTGACTGGCACATTTCCGCACAAATGATAAAATGTATATGTTGTGACTGGTAAATTTCTCCACGAAAGGTAAAATTACATGTCGCAACTGGTAAATTTCCAAGGAACAAATGAAGGAAATCAGGATGGGTAAAGATATGTTTGGGGAGTGGTTTTAAACTTAACTTCCAGAATTGAAATAAAGAACTGTCCTTTGTAAGATTCAGGTTTTGGGGTCTAATTTTACCTCAATATTAGCTTCTTAATACCATTTTTTAAATTGTAAAAAAAAAAAAAAACAAGATCGCGGCTGTCACGGTTAGTACTTTTTCAGCATGAGTGGTAAATCATGAGACTAATAAATCACAAACTTTTTTGTTTACTGTTCAAGTCAGGACGTTAACTCTTAAATCATTATAACTCTGGAAGTATATAATATTTTTCACAAAACCTTCCAAAAGCACACCCTTGGCATGGGCCCATTCAATCCTGAAAATTTCATTAAAAAATACCACACCATCTAGGCTGTAGGTGAGAGCAAAAAATACCCAATGTTAAGTATAGGGAAGCCATATGTATTTTTTTTTCTATTTTCTGGTGCTCCATATCTCAAAAATTGAACAAGATGGCATCACAAACCTTTTCACATCTTCAGACTCTGGCAGCCTGACTGGTCATGCCAAATTTTGGGCTAGGTCATCAAACAACACCAAAGTTATTAAGGTGCAAAAAACCGGGTTTAACATTAAACAGCCTTCTCAACCCTAACTATAGTGGCATGACCGTGCCCCTGTAATACACAACCACCATTTTATTGAGCCTTGGGATGTCACTCATGGAGACGCTGTGCCTAAGTACAATGTGTTTAGGCACAGCTTCCTCCTTCATGACATCACATGGTTCCATGAATGGTGGCAATGTAGTGTCAATACAGAGCAGACCTAGGATATCTCTGGATTGCTGACACCTGCAGTAGAAACAGCAGTGAAAGTTAGCTATCAAAATTCGGATCTGCTTTATTCTATTTTAGATTGCCTCTTATCTCCTGTCTTGTATGATACTCTTTTCTCTTTTTAGAGTATACTTTAGCACTTTTTTTACATTTGCAATAGCAAAACAAGAACTCCTCTTAATATGGCTTGGTTGAGGTCTTCATCAGTATTCTCTGTTGTTTTTGAACACCCATTGCTTAACATCACTTTTGTTGTGACTAAAATGAAATAGCACACAGCAGACAGTGCTCCCTGACCTTATGGAACAATAGGTGTACATAGCTGGTCCCCCAGATGCTGGGTACTACAGGTCCCCGCTGGGGGTGAGGAAGCAGCCAGGGTTAATTGTGTCTGGGCACTGAGGCTGATAGGAGGTCCCTGAAAGCTACTATTAACTGCAACAACTATTTACATACACAAATATACAAATGCCACTATCCACAAAAGCAGTAGAGTCAAACCTTACCTTATTACTCCACATACACAGAGTTTTAAAACTAAATCACATATTATACAATGTGGAAATACAAACACAGGAATCCTGCACTCTGATTGGTTGGCTGGCACCTTTCCACTATTGTAATCCACCAGTATACCCACAGGAAAAAGGTGTCAGCCAACTGCAGCGCCTGCCACCCTAACACATATCACTGCTACGGCACACATCAAAACAAACTGCCGCCATTTTTTTTCACTGCTTACGGAATGGACTGGAGGTAAATTCAAACAAAATGAACACCTTGTTTCAGCTATGACATATGGATAACCTAGAAAATACACTTAGTGACCAAAGTGAGCCATCTCACACTGAAATAATACCTGGCAATACAGTTTGGCATCCTCCACCGGCACCTGCAACTCCCAATATAAATGAGGCCACAGTAAACACTGATGCCACAGCTCCAGTCACCCAGGGCACTGATCAGCAACCACCAGCCACTCTTCATGGGGCAGTTCCACTCTTCCAGCTCCTGCAGATTTAGTATTTTCTGTTTGCCTCTGAGTTGGTGCTCTATAGTTGTGACAGAGGGGCGGACTTCGAAGGGGATGATTCTTGCTGCTGGGAAATGGTTTGCTGAGACTGTAATTATTTGTTTATTTTACTGACAGATTTCCTTTTTTCTGGCACCACTGCCTCTGACAAACTAGAGTGAGACTTCAAACAAATGCAGACGGAAGTGGAAGTGAGATTTGCCATCTCCGTAGCCGACTAGGACAATAAACGTAACTTTTACCTCAGGTATTTCTCCTACAAGGCCTTCTATGAAAACTCATCACAGGAACACCAGATGTAGTTCATTTACTCTGCATTTTCCCCTCAGCTTTCACCATGACAGTCCCCTTCTTGCTTTATTTTGCCATTCAAACTGTGGTCTGCCTTTTGTAGAAGTACGTCATTTATTTCAATACCAACAATGTACTACTTTTTTAAGTGTAACAATATATACCACAATCTCACAATATTACACAAAAATAAAACAGTGAAAACTCAAACAACTATCCCCAAAAAAACTCCACCATTGTATAATAGCAATATACCACTCCAGGGTGTGGGTATATGGGTGGATTTACCACTTCTGGTGTGGTTAAGTCATTCAGCTTGTGGCCTCATGACTGAACCACCCAAGATGGGTGAAATGGCAGACGCAGGGGGGGAAGTGGTGACAGATGGGGAAATCATGGAGGGCAGAGTTCGAGAGGGTTTGAAGGCACTGAGGGTGGACAAGGCACCAGGCCCAGATGGCATCCACCCCAGGGTACTGAAGGAGCTGGCAGAGGTCCTTGCAGGACCTTTGGCAGACCTATTTATGCCTCACTACATTAGGGTGTGTACCTCAGGACTGGAGGATGGCTCATGTGGTGCCCTCCACAGAGTGGCCCCAAGGATGAACGGGACACTACAGACCAGTGAGCCTCACATCCATCGTGGGTAAGCTAATGGAGACTATCCTGAAGGAGGCTGGTGGCCCTCTTAGAGGCCAAAGGATTACAGGACAGCAGACAGCATGGCTTCACACGTGGCCCGATCCTGCCAAACCAACCTGGTCGGGTTCTATGACTGGGTAACTAGGCAACTGGACAGGGGACATGCAGTGGATGTCCTGTATCTGGACTTCAGTAAGGCATTCGATTCAGTGCCACATGGAAGGCTGGGAAGGAAGTTAGTAGGCACAGGGGCAGGTGCAAAGCTGGTGAGATGGGTAGGAAACTGGCTGCAGGGAAGGCAACAGAGGGTGGTGGTGGGTGGGGAGCTCTCACACCCAAGGGCAGTGACGAGCAGTGTCCCACAGAGCTCGGTGTTGGGACCAGTGTTGTTTGGGATATTCATTGCAGACATATCATGGGACATCAAGAGCAAGATCAGTCTGTTTGCTGATGATACCAAGGTTGGCGTGGTGGTGGATGACCTAGGGGATGGCAGGGGTTGCAGGATGATCTGGCAAAGCTTGAAACCTGGTCAGACACCTGGCAACTAAACTTTAATGTGAGATGCAAGGTGATGCATTTTGGGATGAAAGAACAGGAGGACTTACCAGCTAGGGGGTGCAGCTAGCCCAGACAGAGGAGGAGAAGGATCTGGGTGTGCTCATCACAGGGTCAATGAACAACTCGGCACAGTGTAGGAAGGCGAGCTGCAAGGCCAACAAAATGCTGGGTTGTATTGCAAGGGTATATCCTCAAGGAGGGAGGAGGTGATTCTGCCACTGTATAGGTCATTAGTTAGACCACACCTGGGTACTGCGTGCAGTTCTGGCGTCCGTATCTGAAGAGGGACATTAAGTTACTGGAGGAGTGCAGCGCGGCGACAAAGATGATCAAGGGTCTGGGGACTTATCATATGAGAGGAGGTTGAAGGAGTTGAACATGTACTCACTGGAGGAGAGGAGAGACAGGGGACATGATTGAAACCTTTAAATACATGAAAGGAATAAACAAGACAGGTACAGAGGAGCTGTTCAAAGTAAGGGAGGGCCACCAGGGGCCATGATATGAGACTGGAGCGAGGAAGGTTCAGGAGGGAGATGAGGAGACACTTTTTTACAGAGAGGGTGGTGGCTGGGTGGAATGCGTTACCTGCAGAAGTGGTATGCAGTAGAACAGTGGAACAGTGGACTGCTTCAAACGAGGATGGGACAGGACAAGGGGGAGGGTTAATGAAGGGGAAGGGTGGAAGGGAGGGGCAGCTGCAGAATAAGGGGTGCTAGCTGCACATTCGAGCAGACTTGATAGACCTCTAGGCCTTTATCTGCTGGCAAATTTCGTATGTTTGTATGTTCGTAAGCGTGGTAAATCCATCCATATACTCACACCCTGTTGTGATATATTGCTTACCTATGCAGTACATACATTGACATCAGCCAGAATGCAGTACAGTACCTTGCAGTATTACTGCAGAGTACTGCAGTATGCTGCAGAGAACAGTGTAATTCAATGGTAGTTTAGCCCTTTTGCCATACAGTGCTCTGTGACATGTTGTTTACTGCAAAGTACTGCGTCGCATCCTGGCAGGCTCTGCTGTATGAAGCACCTCCAACAATAGGGTCCCATGCTGTGGGATCCCTCTGTGTAAATTTTGCCCTTGATATTGCTCTTTGTATGGGATGCTTGACTCTGGACAGTACATCTATAGGGGACCCTACTATGGCAGCCTGTCTGTATAATACTACTCACTTTCAGCCATTACAACAGTATACTAGTCTTGCAGCCAAAGAGAGGGCCTGGTACTAAAGTCTTTCAGCCCTCAGCCTTCTGGTGCTTTGAAGGGGCCACGCTTACCTTTCTCTGAGAGGCCTTTCTTTGCAGTGTGACTCTCTGCAGGCTTCTGTACACCCTCGCCTTGGCTTCAGCTCACTGTGGGGTGAAGTTTCTTGAGCCTCTTGTAGCACAGGTACATACCTGATAGGCCACAGTTGGCATACGTGTGACCTCTACAGTGGAGTGACTCAATGGCTTTTGGTTAAGAATATCTCACTGACTCCCCTGCAGCACTGCCTTATGGCCTAGGATTCTGTCCTTTCCCATGAAACTTGAAGGGGTTCTCATGAACCCCTTGTGACTCCCTTGTAGGCAGCCCACCACCTCTCCACCTAAATCTCTTTCTTTTGTGAGACTAGAACTCCTCTGGATTCTGTTTTCTCCACTCATTCTTTCTCAGTTTCTTCTACAACTGTACACTCTCAGGCTGGGGGTCTCAACATTTCTGTCTTTGTCACTCTTTTCTTAGTTCTTTTCTCTCTCCATTTTCTAGGTCTTTTATTTCTCTTTCTTCTTATGCTTCCTACTGCCTCTGGCCACAAGCAAAATCTGCTTAACTCTATGCTGTTCTCTTTGCTTAAGCCAGGATGCTGCAGTCCTCTGAGCTGAGGCTTAGATCAGGCAAGACCTTAACCCATGCCATGTGCATGCCTCCACCTATAACTAGGGGTAGGAGTGGCAAGCGGCTCCATCATTTGCATAGCCACTGAGCCCATGTCATTGCATTCATTGTGACTCAGCAGGCTAGTAAATGCTATGGGAAGGGAGTCTGGACTCTTCAGTGACTCAGGGTCTCTGTTTTAACACATTAACCTGTTGCTGGACCATCTTGAATAGGGGGCCTGGCACCATGTTAGAAAACAGTTCACAGTACTGATGAAAACCCAGTCTGAACCATATCAACGGTAGCGTTACTTCTGTTATTTCAAAAGGCAAAACAAAATGCTACAGCAGACTGAAATGGGAAAGCAGGGTATCATAAAAGTAAGGAGGTAAGGGATCATCTAAAATCGCATACAAATGTATATTCAGTAGATTAAACTTTTCCTTCCTCCTCATACATCATCAGTGTTGTGACCTCACTGATTGTGATCTCACTAGTAACCAAGATGAGTCACTCTCCTGATGCTTGATTGGTAACTTGTGACACATGTTACCAATCAGGCAGCAGGAGTTGTGATGTAACAATGCGTGAGGTCACATGTTGAAGATGTAGTTGGAAGAAAAGAACTAGCCATGTCTGCTTCTTGGTAAAGCACTGCATTTCACATCACACCCAATACTGTTAGGCAGAAAACCATCTAATGACCACATAGAAAAAGGAAACACTTTAGAAGTGAAAAGAAATAAGGGATTATTTTGAACAGATACTAAAGTGTTAAGCCTGCTATTTTTGGTACTACTAGTTCTTTAAGACCAATACCTCATTTGAAAGAGTTTTTTATGGGGCCACTGTTAATAACTGTTACCCTTTAAAAACGTGTGTACAAAAGTGAGACAATTCCTTGAGGAACAAACTTATAGTATGTGAATTATCGGGCTTCCCCTGAAGATTCAGGAGAATGACACTTCAGTGACATTGATGTCAAAATTTCACCATTACATAACCTTGAAATTGCCCCGGAGAAATGCACAGTTATTGAGAAGCTTATCATAGTCCTACAGGCAGGAGAAATCAGTCCTGCCAGGACCCCTCAAATTACTGATGTATCTCCTGTTCACATGCCAGCACTTGAAATGTCATGCAAGCTATTTCCCAACTCCTCATCCCATTTGTTTGCACTGCTCTAGTAGCAAAATAAAACAAAACTAGAGACCTGAAATGTCATAATATGCAAAATATTTTTTACAGTGAAACATTCCTCAGGACTCCCTAGCCTGTGAATCAACTTGCAAATATGTTCTTTAACTCTGCACCCCTGTGGTATTTGAGTAATGCAGGAACATTATAGCTGCACAGAGAGGAGTTAGTAAGCTGCATTGCAGATTAAAGTAGTAAAGGTGTCAGTGATGGTGGTGAGTTTCTGACTAAAGTTAAATCCTAGATAAATGACAAAAGCGAGACACTCGAGATGCTCTTTATACTGTTGTGTACAACTACAAACTAGAGTGTTATGTCGGCATGTAGGTTGAAAATAAAACAAAAATCTTCATTTAGAAAACAGAAAATAAAGTTAGAATTGATGTTTAAGCCATAATTTGTTTGCCTTTTCTTTATAGATAATTCCTGAAGAAGACCTACGGTACTTGTTGAACCATTGATTCTAGTCTATGTAACCTCATAGTAATTTGATGTTAAAAGGGTGCCTGTATCCTGCTGTTGCTGTAAATCTGAACTTATAGGGTTAAAAAAGTGTTTACTGAACTTCAGCCACTGTAAGGGCTGGGAGGTGCTAGCTGCAGTACAAAAAGAAATGGAGCCATGTGCTACAGAACTCCAGTTCAGTTCAGCAGAGGGAAGCTCAGAGTGTGGGCAGGTTGTCTACACAGCAGGGCTATGGTTCCAGGGCCTACTTTTTTCCAGAGTCACAGGCTGAACCTAAGCACAGTGGTTGCTGAAGTGTCCGAGGCTGCAAACAGTAGTCCTCTGGGGCTCAGCAGTGGGTCACCCTGTCAGGTGCAACCAGATCCAGCTTTAGTGCCAATGGAGTGAGTACATCTGAACAATGCATCCAGTGTCTGTGATGGTTATGTTGCAGTATTCCCTGAAAATAAGGTACAGACAGATGGAGTGGGTTACCCACCAGGGTTCTGTAAGTATGGGCTAAAGAAAAGAGGAAGCATTTGAAGAATTTGGAAATGAACTGTGAATTAACTATTCAGGACCCTGTTTGGAGTCCTCCTAAATTATTAGATGTGAGCATGCTAGAGGTCCTTTCGAGTCTAATACTGATCCAGGGAGGTCAGAGGTCTCTGCCCAATTGAAGTAGTCTGAAAAGTGGAGGGAATTAAGGAGCTAGCCTTCAGGGCTGGTGTACATGTATGCTAGTTGGTCTTCACATAGTGTATGTGTGCTGAGCTCCACCAACAATATCCATTCCTCTGGAATGGCCTCCCAGAGTGCATTTTCATGTCGAACACTGCTAATAGTTTTAAAACTAAATTAAAGAAGAGCCGCATGCTTCTGGCTTTTGGGTGAAAATGTGTAGTTGTAGATGGTTTATGTTTGCATTTTTTTTTCTATACAGGTGGTATACTTATATACTGCCCCCCAGCTGCCCTCCTCTGACCAACCCTCCCCAGCCCTGTCACCCAACTTTTCTGGTGCTTATCTTCCTCTATCATCCTTTGCCACAGGGCTGTGGGGGTACCTGGTTACCAGTGTGGGACCTGTGAAGGATCAGTTGTTATCCTGTACTGGTGTGTGTTTTTCCTCCAATTTTCTCCTTGAGCTCACAGTACGTGTAATGGGCATGATGTGCGTGCTGTGCTCTGCAGAGATGCCCCCAGTGGCCTGAATGTGGGGTCTCTTCCTTTGCATGCATGGTTCACTATGCTGCCACTTGGACACCTCCAGGTGGCAGTCACACAGTGAGCCACAGCAACATCCCCATCCCTGAGAAAGGAGAGCAGTGCTAGGGATGCTTGATCCTCCTCCCTCCCTCCCCAGCCAGCCCAAATGACCCATTGGTTTCCAAACATGGGTCAACAGCATGGCAGGAGGTGAGGCGCCCAGTGTCTCAGCACCCCCCATGCCACTGGGCTAGCTTATGTTTTCATTTCTTCTTGAAATAATAATAACTTACTGCTTATTCTTTACTCTATCTGTATTATTGTTGTTTTTCTAAAGTTTTAGTTTGTGAAGGTGCTAAGAGCATTGGAGGGGCACCTTTATACAAATAAAATTATACTACTGCTGTTGCCCAGGGGTTTCCAAGAAAGTTTGCCAGACAAGGAAGCTGGAAATGAGGGTAGGATACCATGCAAGGATCAGTATTAGAACTATAAAGTATACTGCCTGTGTTAATTTGGATGCATGGTTTGGAGACCAAAGAAGGATAACCAAATGTCACAGCAAAATGCTTTTGAGTGTGTGCCTGTGCTGCCTCTCGGAAGGGGAGAGCTGAAAGAGTATGAAAAGTGTTACATTTGTGTCATAAGATAAACTCCTACAGCTTTACTAAAGAAGGGTGTGTGGACTATGAATTATTGCCTTGCTGAAAAATATATTTAAAGTTGTTAAAGGTGCCCCATATCTTCAGTTGCCTGTTGTCCCACCAGTGACTATAAAAGTCCCTGGTCAACCCCCTTCCAAGAGGGAAGGCCCAATAGCAGATGACTGAGGGGGACAGCGATACTTTATTTTCTATTTTAGCATTTTTTACATGTGCCTTCATGATTCTTTTCTTTCCCTTGCTCCTCAAAGAAGACTGAATCATGATATGCCAAGAAGAAGGAGACTGTGTATTGTCATTATAATAATTAATTTACCTTCTTTAACCTGGCAAATGCAGGCTAGAATACAATTCTTTTTTTTTTTTGGTAAGGAAGGTCTCTGGGCAATAAATGCCAGTTACAAAGACGTCCTGGTCAAATATGAAAATGAAACAAAACAGTCTAAAAATAAAAATAAATAAAACAATATATGCCACAGGTAAAGGCAGTCAATACATATAATGGGCCACATATTCACTAGAGATGTGTGGTGCATCTCTAGATGTGCCATGCATCTCCAAACTTGCGTAGGGCATCGGGGGCATGGCAATATTCAAAAGCTCTCCCATGCACTGTGCAAATCCAAGTGCGCTGCAAATGCAAATGAGGGGTTCCCCATGCATATTCCCCACATTGCAATATTCAACCCCCCAAGCATAACTATGGTCTGCTGCACCAGTGCATAGCTACGTTTTTCAGACCCTGCTTTAACTATGTACAAGACAGGTTGGTGCCCTGTGCACAGTCTAGGGACAACCATGCAAATGAGCCCATACTGGGCATACAAATGGCCCCTTTGTGCCATTTGCATATATGGACTGAATATCACTCATGGGGGCTGTGGCACATTCAGGTATGCACCACGCATTCCCCATGGGCAGTCCTCAGTCCTGCACCCAGGACGTGCCACATACTATGGCCACTTGCTGTGTGCCGCACAGCCATGGTCCAATATTCAAACAAGTTGCCTAGTTTATTCAGATCATGTGTTGTGTTTGAGTATCACACCAGAACTGGCCAGCCCATTATTTTTGTGTGGCACATTGTTTTGTACATGCATCCGGCCAGCTCTGCATATATAGGGCCCAATATGCCAAATCAGGAAAAGTAGTGGCAAACAGCATTAATATACAATAATAACTGGTCATCCATTTATTCAGTGTTGATAACCAGTTATTGTTTTCTGTAATAACTGGCCTGTTATTATGGCAAACACGTGCCTTTCAACACAAGAGCTGCTGTCAAGACTCACTGTGTCACTCTGTCTTGAGAGCAGCCATCCGTTCCATGATTGCAACAGTTTCACTTTAAAAAGTGAAAGTAGATTGTAAAATGGACTCATTCAACTGACTCTGCATAAAAACAAAACAATGACGCAGTTGAAATAAAGCAAACAGTGCCCCAAACACAGTTGCACTCGAGACTGCCTTACTATCTGTGTCTCAAGCACAGCGTTTCCTGTATCATGGTCATTCATGGAAAAGCCCAGATTATTACATTCAAGAGTGTAAGACAGTCTAGTTTAATTAATTTAAGAAAAAAATGAAACTAAACTGTCATAACCCCCTCACAGCTCTAAGTAAAAATCTTCCTCAGGGACAGTGATAAATATGGTTTGTGAGTTAACTAGCAGTCCTTACAGTAACACCAGAGATGAACATTTTTGGGGGTTGGGGAGAAACCTTTGATTACCAGTGATTATAACAAATAAAACATTGGATGGTGTGATTTATTTTTTAATTTAATACACACCCCCAGTATGTGATGCTTGAATAAACCCCTCGAGCTCTCGTAATACACACCTTCCCATATATTATTCTAGATTTTTTTGTTTCAGTACGTATCTAAAATTTGTCTTTGGTAATATTACACATAGGTCTTGAGAAAGAGCCTTCCAAAAGTTAGAAACTGTAAAATAGACAGCTCTAATATAGTGCAATTTATTTTTGTATAGCATTTTTTATATCAGTCAATCAGTCAATCTTTATTTAACCAGTGGAAAACACCATTGAGACAGACTTATTTCCAAGGTGGTCCAGGGCGCACCGTACAGTAGCAGGACAAATCACAGTGATAAAAACTCTACAGTAAAATAACATGCTCACAGTGTATACAGGTACATATTTGCATAAGAATAGATTACAATCAGGTCAGCAATTTACAATACATAAATAGCTCACCAATGATGTAGATAGAGGGAGGGGACATCAAGAGGCAGAAGAAGGGAGGGACAAAAGAGGGTTAGGACTTGAAATATTTACAGGTGTCAGTAAAAAGGTTGCTGAGCAGCCCTTCAAAGATTGGCATGTTGACAAGATGTGAGAGTGCAAATGTATCACATTTGCAGTAAAACCACCGAACAAGAAATACAAAATATAGGGAATGCAAAATTTAAAGCAGGATAAAATAAATTATAAAATGGGCATGTAAAAAGAAGCATCATGATTGACCAGAAAGGAAGTGTCAAATAGGTATTACACATAGGGGAAAAAAAGAGCAGGCAAATAAATCAATGTACCCAAATGGAATGTTTAGATGTGTCAGTGGAGCGTTAATTTTTTAAAGGCCACCATTGTTTTTAGTCTCGGTAAGCGAGGGAGTGAATGTCATGCTGACAGTCCCGCTCCAAACCTCGTCTCCGCTAGAAGTCAAAATTGGAGAGCAGCAGCGTGCCAGTGTTTATCCTGCATAAAGCATTCTTCTAGTTCGGCGAGACTGAAGCTTGCTGCCACATGAAACTGGAAACAGACCAGAACGGGGTGCCATCTCATAGTAACCTGTGCTTCCCTCCCAGTACATTTAACTAAAACAACAACAAAAAATCTGCATCCCTTATTCTTTTTTTTTTTTTAAATTGCGAAAGTGGCGCAACCTGTCGGGGAGAACCTGTTACTTCCTCTCCTAACCACACTTGTTCTCTCGATCAGGACATGGGGTTTGGGGGGGGGGCAACAACAGTACAAATGTTAATGTGTCAGAAGACAATGATGTCATCACCTAGTAGGCAGAAGGACTATTTTATCTCAAATTAACACAATGATTTCAGTTTTTTTTCAGTTCAGTAATATTTTTTAAGGTTACAAATATTAAAAAAAAAAGAGAGAACCATTTTATAAGCACAATAAAACACTCCAGGGTATGTGTGTTAAACAGATATTACCGCACTTCCAGGGGCTGAAGGTACTTGGCAGGGCCTCGTGCCTTACTACGCCCCTGGGCGTGCAGTAACATCTGCTCAACACACCCTGCTGTGTCTTATTGCTTATGTATTGGACTATGTATGTAGCCTAGTCCTCCCTGGGGTGGGGGTAGGGGGGAGATTGCCCTAACATACATGAGACCATATTGGGGGTGAATTCAGGCACAAAATGTTTGGAAGTCAGAGGTGCAGTACTGTACTTTTACAATTTTGTCCCTTTCCAAAGCTGTACAGAGTTCATTGTTCATGCAAAGGAAATTATGGTCAAAGTAGTGAGGAATTTATTTATTCAGAACACAGCCTACCAAACTTGTATACTTTTGTGACTGTTACGTAAACATCACCCACCAGATGTTACAGACTTGATCTACCTGTCCTCCTGGGACTCCTATCAATTGTAGCCTTTGGAAGTGGGCTCTAGGTCTGGGAACTTTGCAGATTCCTCCATGGACTGTTATGGGCAAAGGGCCCGCTTTCTGATGACCCCCATCCCAATGCCCAGTTACCTTGGTGTTGACACTGGTTCACAATGAGGCAGCACCTAACATACCAGTTATGCCCTTGACCAATACAAAGTCCACATTTACAACCATTCTTCCATGTGGTGGCTGCAGTGCTACTGAGAGGGTGCTCTTTCATCCTGACTCCAAGTTTCCCCAATAGACTGGGATGCTCCCACTCCGTTTTGGTTGGCATGGAACTAGCAAAGGCCCCCTAGGGAGACCCCTTTAGGGAGCTCTGCTGCCTCCCATCCATCTAAATCCTTCTGCACAAATTCTCCTTTACTCTCTCCTTAACTTTTGACTAATTTCTCCTCAATATCTTCCAAAATAATGCCAGGTACCCCATTTTTATATTTATGCAAGACAAAAAGAGTGAAGAAAGGGTTATTAAGAAAACACTGACTGGTAATTTCAAATAACAGGGGCCCCTGATGAAACCTCATTAGCAAGTGAAGTGCTGGGGTGGACATTGACTGCTTCACTAATGTGATTGGCAAGCAGCCACACTTGACAATTGTTAAATAAAGACTACAAACTGGAATTTTGTATCAGTGTTATTCTTCAGGAGTGCATCTATCTTTGGATCTAGTAATCTGTTTCTGGGACTGGCCATCCCCTTGGGTGTACCTCCTAGCTACACTGTAGCACATGGACACCCGTTTTGGAACTCTGTTACCTTATAGATTGTTCCAACAAAAACTGAAGGATTGCACTCAGAGGCATGCATTACCAAAAAAATTAGGTAACCCATGAAGTGGGCGCATGAGGAAGGGCACCGTCCATTATGGCGACACCTTCCTCGAGCAATCCACTCATGGCGACTGACAGGTAGGGTGACCGGATGAGGGGGTGGATGAACTAGGCAACAGAATATCGCTATACGTACGTGCGTTAGGTGGTGGGAGCGAGCACGGTGAGCATGGGCTGGGAGGGGGTGGAGAAGCTGTAGGGGTGGCACTGCAGTTGTTAGTCAAGCTGCATTGTGGCATCAGGGATTGGGCAATGGCTGGGGTGGCTCAGGTACTGGGTTCAGGTCCGGGCACTGGTGCGATTTTTATTGTGCCTTGCTCAAACCTTTTTATTTTTGCTACTTTTACCCCCCTGACATGAACCCCCTGGGTTTAGAGATCCTTAAGTAGGAGGGTGCTGGGTGGCCCCCTGCGGGGGTGGGGCACAGCCCCCAGAAAGTAGTAAAAATATGTCCTAGCGCAATTGTGCTGGTGCGTTAGCATTGTCAGAGTGCCAAAAATGTGTTCGGCACTCTGACTTGAGTGATAACGGCGATAGCCTTTAGGCATTCACCATTATCACATAGACCGAAAAAAAGAACTGCTAAAATAAAATGCAATACAAATGATATATTTCACACACTCATCGCACCCACATGTTTTAGATATACATTAATTTATTGCAGTCAACCTCAACAAGGCCTCAATAAAGATGGGTGAGTGCCTCAGTAATGACCTGGCAGGGAAAGAGGACCTAGAAGGGTGGAGGAAAAGTGGGCCAAACTAAAAGAGGGCATAGTAAAGGCACAAAAAACTCTCTGTCAAGCAGGTAAGCAAAAGTAAAAGAAGGAAGAGACCACTATGGTTCTCAAAAGATGTAGCAGAAAAGGTAAAGGCTAAAAGAATAGCATTCAGAAGGTATGAGAGGACCCGGGGGGGGGGATAGGGAAGTGAATCTGGTAAAACAACCAGGCAAAACAGTAAGGAACGCAAAGGCACAAACTGAGGAAAGAATAGCTCAGGGAATATCAAAAGAGGACAAGACATTTTTTAGGTATGTTAGCGAGAAAAGGAAGACCAAGGGAGGGATTGTACAGTTAAAGAGGGAAGGGGTTCACTGTACAGAGGGGGACCCAGAAAATGCAAACATCTTGAACAGTTACTTCTGCCTAGTATTCATGGTGAAATGAGAGGGGAGGGACCTCAAAAAGGCACCAGGAGCTTTGAGTGCAGGGAAGTAGACAACAGTCTGTTTTTTGATGACAAAGTCCAGAACGCGTTCCCTAATCTGAAGGTGGACAAAGTGATGGAGCCAGGTGAGATATATCCAAGGGTGCTGAGGGAGCTCAGGGAGATACTGGCTGCACTTCTGATGGATCTATTTAACAGATCATCAGAGACCAGCGTGGTCTCGGGGAACTGGAGAAGGGCAGAGGTATTCCCATGTTATAAAAGAGGTACCAGGGAGGAGGCCGGCAATTATTTCATTTTCATTTTTCATTTTTATTTTTTATACTTGTAAGCATGATGAGCAGTACTGCCCATTTTCACATGCGACAGGTCTTACATAAAACTGGTTTAAATACAAACATACAACAATTTAAACAACAAACAATTTAAAGACAATACATGATATATGTGTGCTAGCATTACATCTAAGTTGAGAAACAGGTACATTCATTTTGAACATCAAGCAATATTCTAAGTCTTGTTTTAAAAGTCTGAACTATTGAACAATTAATTATTTAAAAAAAGGGAGAGCTCTATATAATAGAGATCTTTGTCCAGTAACCTTTTAAAAAAATGATAATTTAACAACAAATTTGGATCTAGTCCCACACAGATTGGTAAGTCTAGAAAATAAACCAGAAACAAATGAGGGGAGGAGGCCAATAATCCCCTTGAACAGAAGAATCCCCATTCTTAATACTAACATACTAAAATGCCAGCAGAATAGGCCTAATGGTCTTTCGTGTCTGCTCGTTTGGTCAGCCCCCACCCTGGGTGCTGACCTTGCTGTCCCCCTCGCCTTCTCTGGCTTCTCCCTTCCCAGTTCCGGATATTCTTGCTGCATTGGATTTTGCTTCCTGAACCCTTCCCCTGTACCTGTCCCACCCCCTCTTGAACCCTCCACTGTCTCTGCCTCCACCAGCCCCTAGGTAGTGCATTCCATGGCTCTACCACCCTCTCAGTGAAGTAGCACCTCCTCCTTTCTCCCTGAATCTTCCCCTCCAGCTTCCACCCATGCCTCTAGTGGCCCCTCCTCCTTCCTTGAAGCACCCTCACTGTTCCTCCCCTATTTACCCTCTTCATGTACCTGAAGACCTCTATCATGTCCCCGGTCCCTTCTCTCTTCCAAAGTGTGCATATTTAGCTCTTCGAGCCTCTCCTCATAGGTCCTGTCCCCCAAGCCCCAAATCATTTTGGTTGCCCTCCTCTGGACCCTCTCCAGGAGGTTAACGTCCCTCTTTAAGTGTGGCCTCCAAAACTGCACGCAGTACTCCAGGTGCGGCCTCACCAAGCAGTTATACAGAGGGAGTATCACTTCCCTCCTTCTGGAGGTGATCCCCCTAGCGATGCATCCCAGCATCCTGTTGGCCTTGGCTGCTGCCCTCCTACAATCTGACCGTATTTTCAAGGGAAGGACAATTTGATAATTTTAGCAGTTTGCAAAAGTGTGCGCAAGTCAGTGAACATGTCATGAATCTAAGAATAGAATTATAGGTGACCCTACTCCTACCCAAAAGCTTATCACTCATGGCTATGTATATGACAAGTCTGTAATCAAACACACCTGGCAGGAAACTGTGAGAGAGCATTTTCCTGGATTCTGCAGTCAAGGAGGGGTTTCCTCTGAAAAGTAATCAAAGTATTTGATGTATTGTTTTCTTTAGATTATTAATATGTGATTCAAAAGTGAGGTTAGGATCCAGTGTAATACCTAAATATCCAAAGCTTTCAATGAGTTCAATAACTTCACCATTTAGATCTACACTGGGATTAATATTTTCTACTTTTTTTCTTGGCCCTGAAAAAAGCCATAATCTTTTTTGTTTGTTTTAGTTTAGTACCATGCATTTTGAAAGCAGCCAATTTTGAAGAGAATGGGAATCAGTTTGTATGTTCTCCATGGCAACACTAGGTCTGGCATCTACGCTGTAAATAATAGCGTCATCAGCATACAAGGTCATTGTAGTTTGAGTACAGATATTGGGCGTAGAATAAAGAAAAAATAAGTGGGCTCAGTATTGATCCCTGGGGCACCCCACATTTGATCATTTTTGGATGGGATAAACTTCCTTCAGTTCTTATTCTGTGAGATCTTTTATTCAAGTAATCAGATTTATAGGCCTGTCAGCTTGACACTGGTGGTAGATAAGTTAATGAAAACACTAATAAAGGAAAGAATTGTGGAATATCTTATATACAACACAGTACAGGATCCAAGGCAACAGGGGGAAGGTCATGTGAAACAAATCTGAAAGACTTCTTCGACTGGGTGACCAAGGAGTTGGATCAGGGAGGGATGGTAGACATGGCCTACCTGGATTTCAGCAAGGATTTCAACACCGTTCCTCATACAAAACTGATAAGCAAGTTGGAGAGCTTGGGTCTGGGGATTAAGGTGGTAACTTGGGTAAAAAACTGGCTAGTGGACATGATGCAGAGGGTAATGGTAAATTGAGTTTGCTCTGAGGAAAGGAGCGTGACCAGCAGGGTACCCTATGGATTAGTACTGAGACTGGTCCTCTTCATTGTTTTTATAAGTGACATGGAAGAGGAACTGGAAGGGAAGGTCTACCTCTTTGCAGATGACACCAAGATCTACAACACAGTGGATCCTCGTGGGAGGGGTGTGTGTGGAAAGGATGGGTTGGGATCCGAAAAAACCAGAGGAGTGGTCAAGGGTATGGCAGCTGGGTTTTAATGCAAAAAAGTGCAAAAAATGCACTTGGGCCACAGAAATCAAGGAGCAGACTGCAAAATGGGCGGAGTGACACTGACAAAGACCAAGCAAGAAGGGACCTCGGTGAAATCATGTTGGATGATCTAAAGTTGTCCAGGCAGTGTGATAAGGTAGTCAGAAGGGCAAGTGGGATGCTGGGGTGCATAGGAAGGGGTATTGCCAGCAGGAAGAGGGAGGTGGTGCTACCCCTATACAGATCACTGGTAAGACCTCACCAGGCATACTATGTCCAGTTCTGGAGATCACATCTCAGGAAAGACATTGACAGGGTGGCTGCAGTCCAGAGAAGGGTTACAAAAATGGTACAGGATCTGCATCAAAAGCCCTACAAGGAGAGGCTAAAGAAGCTAAATGTGCACTCCAGTGGTTTGGTAGCCCAGCTAAGTGGAGGAGAAAAGGGAGAGGGGGATATGATGGAGACCTTTAAATATCCAACAGTGGCTAATAGGGTACAAGGGGGAGTATTTTTCAGAGAAAAAGGTGCTCTAGAACCAGGGGGCATGCTATGAAGCTGGAGGGGGGGTAAATTCAGGAGGCATATGAGGAAGTTCTTTTTCACAGAAAGAGTAGTTGATCCATGGAAGAGCATTCCAGTGAAGGTAGTGGGTCTGAGAACAGTGGACGGGTTCAAAAATGCTTGGGACAGACACAAAGGAATTGTAAGGATGATGAAGGGAGGAAAAGAGATGGCGCAGTAGATAAAGTGTGGTCTACTGCAAAAAATGAAGGAGAAAAAAAAGGAAAAATCAAATGATAATATGGGCAGACTGAGTGGGCCAAGTGGCCCTTACCTGTCATCACATTCTATGTTTCTAATGAGGTAAAAATTGACAAAGTGTGCTGCAAGACAAAGAGGTTAGTACCCCAACTAAATAGCAGTGCTACCTTAAAGGTGCTTGACTCCCTCTAAATAGATTTAAATTGAACCTGATAAGCTAATCACTTCTTTTGAGCTCTGTATTTACATAGATACTGTAGGTAAGTAGTTCCAAATGACTGGGGCAACAGAAGAGAAGGCACTACCATTAAAAGTGGAAAAATTGGGAGATGAACCAAGGAATAAGCCATATTAGATGAGCTTAGAGAGCTGGAGGGAGTGTATGGATAGAGCAGGTCACTGAGATAGGTGCAAACAGGCCTGATAATAATAACTATCTTGAAAACATGGATGGCAGTCTGAAACTGAAACTGGAATGGGACAGTGCTGGTTTAGGTTACAGAGAATGAGGGTAATGGGATCAAATTTCTCGTTACAGGTGAGGAGATGGGTAGCAGCCTTTTGAACATAACGGAGCCTTGAAAGCAGAGACTTAAGAAGGTCATAGAGTAGGGAGTTGAAATTATTAAGGCAAAGGGAAAGGTACCAATAATGATTTCAGAAGAAGAGTGTTCCAGAAAGTAGTGGACATGGGCAAACGAGTTGTTATCAGCTCAGGATGTACTTCCTGGTTAAACTTTTAAATAAATAAATAAAGATGAAAAAAACAAGGTTTTGCAGAAGACGGAGATGTGGTAGCAGAAAAATGTTCAGGGATTATTAGAAAACCAAGGATATGGGTTGAAGAAGCAAAGGTGATGTTTGAGTCAAGAAAGGAGATGGGTAAAAGGGTTCCAAATGATGGAGCTTTTCTGTACCGAGAGAAGAACTGCAGTCTTGGGCACACTTATTTGAAGGAAACTGGTTCTGTGCCAGGCTTTGATGTGGATAAAATAAGAGAACAAAGTGAGGGGGAAGATTGTCAGAGGAGTCAAAAGAGATGTACAGCTTGGTATCAACACCAAAGAAGTGATAGCTTGGTTATAGCATGGGTTGAGGTGCCCAAGGGAAAAAAAAACAGTTGCTGGGGCCTTCTCATTGGGTACACCACTGAGGAGGGGCTTGGTTAAAGAGGAGAAACCACAACCAGAGACAGAGAAGGAACAATAGATGAGGTAGGAGCGGAACCAAGAGAGAAGGAGGCCAGTAACAACAACATAATATTCTAGATGGAGGAGCAGGGTGGGATGGTCAACAATTTCAAAAGGAACACTCAGGTCAAGGAGGATTAACAGAGAATGTGTGAAAGAAAGAGAAAGAAAGAAAGAGATGAGAGGGACCCATTACCTAAGGACAGGAGAATGTTATTAATCACTCTGAGGAGGTCTGTCTCAGTACTGTGCCTAGGGCAGAAATCAGACTGGAAGGGGTTGAGGATGATGTAAGTAGCAAGCTGTTTGGAAAGATTAGTAAAAGGCCACTTTTCAAATGACCTTATTCATGAAGGGTAGGTAAGAGATGGAGTGGTAGTTAGAGATGTGTGAGGAAAAATGCCTGATGAGGATGAGCAGTTAGCAGTAGCTGTAATGAAGGGATCTAGGTGGATAGGGAGAAAAGGGAAGCAAAAAGTTCAATAGAGGAAAGGGAATTCTTCAGACAGAATAACATCCAAGAGGTTATTCTGAAGTAGTGGAGGAGGAATGGAGAAGAATAGAGGAGTTAGAGGGGAGGAATGGTTTGGCATAAGGGTCAGGAAGAGGAATTAGAGTTCTGACGTGTTAAGAGTTTTAGTGTAGAAGAATAATGTCAAGTTCTCATGCCCAGTGTTGGAGAAGGTAAGAAATAATGTGGAATTAGTGGGTAAGGAGAGAGTTGATGGTATAATAGAAAATGCAGGGATTGCCAGTACCAGTAGTGAAGATGAAAGAGAAGAAATTAGATGAAGTACTCTGTGGAGAATTCTGGTAGGTGAAAGATGAGACTGTCAAGCTTTGCGGTAGAAATGGAGGTGGGATTATAAAAACTCTAACATGCACTGCAGGCTATTTAATTTCCCACTGCTGCCTACTGCTGTGATGTCAGCAGCAGGGAATTCTGTGATTTGTAGTAAAAGAAAATGTCAGCCTACAACGATGCAAAATTAGTCAGATGTAATCTCCTATACTACAGTGAACAGTATGTAAACCAACATGCTTCTACCCACAAAGTACACAGTGGGACCAGACCCACACTTCAGTGTAAGGTCCTTTGTACTAAATGTTCCCCTTTAAGTTACATCACTGTACTTAATTTAAGCCCTCCATGCTGTGGCTTCACTAAAGAGATCTGCTGCATGTATGACTCTGAGATTTGGTTTGGGAAAGGTGATTTCATCATACTAAGTGTCTGTCTGTTCAAAGTGAGTATGGTAAAAGTGGCGTGCACTGTATATTGAACCTTGCTCTTACTGTTAGCTACTGTAGCTTGCTCAGAATAACAATGAGTAAGTGGCTCTGGTGAGCTATGAACCTGAACTTGCTGGTTCCCAAGCCTGTGATCCAACCACTAAACCCCAATACCATCCTTCTATCACACATGTAAGGCTGCTTAGTGAAGCTCAAAAAGTAAAACTCAAAGCAAACAGTAGTAGAAATGGGAGGGGACCCATGAAACTCAGTTCAGGGAGTGAAATTAAAAGTCTGAGTCAGTTTCAGGAGTAAAAGGAAGGACTAATTTTATGTAAAAAAAACACTTCTAAAAGCAGAAAATAAATAAAGTATAAAAATGCAACATATAATGAAGAAACATGTCCTCCAGACTCTGCCCTGTTAGATACGTTCACTACTAGATCACAGGTGGTGGGCTAATTCAGTGAATCCTTTCCATTTCCAACAGTGAAAGTAGACTTTATGTTAGCATTGTGCTGGGTGTGGCCAAAACTAGAAAAGGTGTACTTTGCTGTTTTAATCATCAGGGTGCCAACAATGGAGCTTTAATACAGTAACAGTGACACAAATGCAAACAATAATGGTAATGGTAATGCAAATGTGAATACAGATGCAAATGCTAAAGCTTATGGAAATGGAAGTGGAAACAGAAACAGTAACAGTAACGGTGATGCAAATGTAAATGTAAACACAAATGAAAACGCAAGTGGAAATGCAAAAGGTAATGGTAACGTAAAAAGAAATGTAACGGTAACGGTGATGGAAATGTAAATGCAAACGTTAATACAAACACTAATGGTAACGGCGATGGAAACTCAAACATTGAATGGAATGATAACACCCATGCAAACGTGAATGGAAATGCAAACGCTAACAGTTACGGTAAAGCAAAGGAAAATGCAAATGGTAACGCAAACGGCAACGGTGACATAAACGCAAATGCTAATGACAATCTAACAGTGACGCAAACAGAAATAGTAATGCAAACAGAAGCATGAACGCAAGTGCAAATGCAGATACAAAGGTAACATTTACAGTAACAGAAATGGAAACGCAAATGGTAATGCAAGCACAAACGGTAACGAAAATGCAAATGGCAATGGTAACATAAGTGCAAACACAAATGGTAATGTATATGCAAACACTAATGGTAACACTAACAGTGAGGCAAACATTAATGTAAACGCAAAAGTAAACAGTAATGTAAATGCAAGCGCAAACGGAAACGCAAATGGTAATGGTATGCTAGCGGAAAAGCAAATGCAAATGGTAGCGGTAACGTAAACGGAAGCATAAATGCAAACACAAACGGTAATGGTAATGTAAATGCAAATGCTAATGATAACAGTAATGATGACACAAACGGAAACATAAATGGAAACAGTAAAGCAAACGCAATTGTAAACGCAGACGCAAACGGTAACAGTAACACTAATGGTAAGGGTAATGCAAACGCAAATGGTAACGGAAGCTCAAATGGTAACAGACAGGGAAATGGTAATGGTAATGGTGAACCAAACATAAATGGAAACGCAAATGGTAATGCAAATGCAAACAGTGACACTAACAGTGATGCAAACAGAAATGCTAACACAAATGATAATGGAAACGCAAGCGGAAAAGTGAACGCAAACATTAACGCTAATGGCAACGTTAATGCACATGCTTTGTGTTCAAAAGAGGTTCATTCAGAAGCATGGTGAATACAAAGACTTGGGCATAACAGTGGCCCTCGGACAGGAAAATGAGCACTTGGAATACTAAATTGCTTATATCTCAGGAATCGTACGACTCAGAAAAAAAATTAAAATCTCATATTATTTATGACTTTCCAGGCTTGTTTTGCACTTAGCCCCCAATAGGGAACTAAGAATTTTTGTGATAAAAAGTCCATATCTCGAACCGTTTTCGAGATACAGGACCCAAAAGGTGCGGCGGACGCCGTAATGTTATCCTATGGGAAAAAATCATCAAATTTAGAGTGCCATAACTTTGCAGCCCTGTTATATTTTTGCACCAAACCACCAAAAGGCACATCTGTGTAATGTCGGCTTTCTTCCCTGCAAATTTTAGCCCAAAAGACCAAACTGTTGTTTTGCAGCAGGGTTTCAAAATGTTCTATTGTTTTGGGCATAGTGTATGATGCTTTGTAAATCACGAGAAAGTGTAGCATATGCAAAAGTACCTTGTGACAACTTTTACAAAATTTAAAAACGTATTTCTGGGGTGCTTTACCTCCCAAAAAAGACATGGCTATCACCCTCAGGGCTCAACTAGGTGAACACAACAAGAATTGTGTCCCTAGAGGGTCCAATATTTAAATGCCAAGCATTTTTCTGAACAGCAACTGAAAAAAAATGACTGAATCACGAAAGTAAAAGGGTCACTTGTGACACTAAAAACTGCATTTGCGACACTTCCACGCAGTTTGTTAACTTTTCCCATAGATATAATGGGATTCAGTGTTTTTCCAATACATTTTGAACCGTGTAATATTTTTTCACAACATTTTTGAAAGGCACATCGGGGACCCTGGCTGCATCTTCCCTGAAGTTTTCGGACCGACTGTGCCAACCATGCGAGCTGTAGGTGTGAGCAAAGAAATGCACAACAAACTGTAATTTATGTGTTTTGTGGCACTCTGTAGCTCTGCAACTGTACATCAAACCATAATGAAACTTGACAGGTCCAGTGATCTACGGTACCAGACCAAGCATTGCAAATTTCAGGCAAATCCATTATACGGTGCCAAAGTTATTAAGGTGCAAAATTTAAAATTTTACCTCAAATGGGGTACGCAACCCTATGTATAGTGGCACTGCCATGCCACTATAATATATATATAGATGTGTATATATATATATATATATATATATATATATATATATATATTAGAGATAGATAGATATCTTCTAGGGGTGTGGTAGTGCCCCTATAGTCAGGGTTGAGCAGGGCTTTATAGAGTATGTTAAACTTCAAAGTTTGTACTTTAATTACTTCACAATCATTTAATGGATTTGCATGAAAGTTTGCATGCACAGTCTTGAGGGCTTATTCTCTTGATGTGCCAAGCTGTGTTGTGGTCGGAAGTGTAGATTCCGAGATCCAGATAGTGAAAAACCTTAAAAATCACAATTTGTTTGCTGTTTTTTGTCATCGCCTTGCACCCAGATGGTCTGGAATTTTACTAAGCACAAAGTAAAAACAGCACTCACAAGTCAAATTAAATAAAACAAAAACCAAATGAGTGTTTTCAACTGCCAGAGCCCGTGGCTACAACCCAGTGCTTTGAGTCCAAGGCGTGACTCTTCATCAGGGGGCGTGTCCTGAATGCTGGCCCAGTGGTATTTATTCACAAAATATTTAAAGTGACAGTAAAATACAGAAGTTTCATACAAAAAGTAAAATCATTCATACACTGAAAGGCATAGTCTTAACACATTTACATTTTATCTTAATCCCAATATTTGACCAAGATGGGTGCATGCGCTTTCTCATACATGGCTCCAAAATACTGGAATGCCATAGAAACATAGAAACATAGAATTTGACGGCAGATAAGGACCGCTTGGCCCACCCAGTCTGCCCATTTCCCTACCTACTGGATAAGCTGCAGATCCTAGTTAACCAGCAGCCTACTTCTTCCTACCCCCAACCCCTAGAATTGCCTTATGACTGTCCCATGCATGCTTGAATTCCACCACTGTTTTTGACTCCACAACCTCCTCCGGAAGGCCATACCTCAAACTATTCGTCGAGCGACCACCCATGCTAGTTTTAAGAAACTTCACCATGAGCATCTGCATGATACTAGCCCCTGCACTTGCTTTAATCCGTCTTAGACCATTTTTTCTCCCTGCCCTCTGTTTTTCTTTAGGTAATCCACTTCTCTAACACCTAATCCCCACCTCTCTTAATTACCTCTTTCATGTCCTGTCTCTCATCCCCACCATCTCTTCTCTGCTTCCTACCACTCTCCCTTCCTCTCCCCCGTTCATTAACCACTCAAATGGCACTTATTGTATTGTTTTTTATGTATGCTTTCTCTTGCAATGCCTTTTTTCTTACATTGGTTTGATCTTGTATTTACTTGTCCAAACTGTATTGTAACTGCATTATACCATAAAATATTTTCTCTACACCTCAAGTTTGACTTGGCTTGTCAAAGCAATGTTTCTCCATACCCTAAGTTTTGATTGTATGTGATTCTCTCTGAACTGTGCTGCTTTCTCATGTGCTGTGTCACATGTATATTTATGTATTTTAAGCTGTTTTCTCCTGGGTCATGTCTGAAAATAGGCATTCTTATGCCTAGTGCACTTACCCCGGTAACCAAAAGCAAATACATAAATAAATAAATAATAAATCAAAAACATTTTTCTTTGTAACCACCAATCACTACATGTTTCAATATTATAATAATTCATATATAAACAAAACTATTCATATAGAAATACATCCTTGATTTTATCAAAAGGCAGCAGCAGTAGAGGAGAAAGGGTGGAAAGAAGAAGTATGGGTGGGGGGAAGGAGATTGGGAAAAAGGGGGGGATATTAAAAAAAAAATCATTCAAACCAAAAAATGATGTTTTTTTGAAATATAAATGTACAGATAAACAATGCGGCATAACTTCAAACTAAAAATAGCATATTTTAAAGAAAAACTGTGACATCCAGACAATCATTTAGACCAGAAGGATAAAGTGCTTGCATAGTATATATCCATTTTTGCTCAAGTTTTGACAATTTATTTAATATATCACCACCCCTTGTGCTCTCTTTTACATGACCAACCCCCAGAAAGGTAATTGCATTAACATCTTTATTATGCCACAGTTAAAAATGAATGCCTGTTGGAGTATTGGGTTCAGATCTATGTATTGCCCTAATATGTTCTTGCATACGTTCTTTGAGCATCCTTTTTGTTCGACCCACATATATTAGGGGACAAGTACATTGTACAATATATATATAATGTATGTCATAGAACAATTAATGAAATGTGAAATTTCAATATTCTTATTGTTTGTATTTATTTGTGGATGAAATAATGTTGGTCCTTGTCTGCAAAATTTTCATAAATTGCAATGACCACAATGAAAACAGCCAAAAGGCTGAGGGGGAAGCCTAGTGGTTCTGTGTGTCTGTTGTTTTACATATAGACTCTGAGTTAAAGAGTCAGCAAGATTGGGACCCCTTTAGTATGAAATTCTTGGTCTATGTTTAGTTACCTCCTTCAAATCCAGGTCACCCTGTAAAATCTTCCAATGTTTGACCAAAATATCTGCCACTTTTCCCAAAATCCAGTTATATTGAGTAACAAATGTAATAGGTTATTGATCAAGAGACTTTTGGATAACCTTTTGGGGCTTAAATAATCTTTTCCTATCTATATTTTTAGCTTTCTCATAGGTTCTCTCGATGTTCTGCTCTGTATAGCCACGAGAAATAATTCTAGCTTTCATCAACTGGCTTTCTTTTTCAAATTCTATTAAGCTAGAACAATTCCGTCTAATGCGTATGAACTAACTATAAGGTACACCTCTTATGGTGTGTGCCGGGTGGGCACTGTCAGCATGTAGAACCATATTGCCTGATGTTGGTTTTCTAAACATTTTGCTTTGTATTTTTTGTCCCTCAATACCTATCAAGGTTAAATCCAAAAAAGTAATTTCCTTGACATGTATATTGGAGGTAAAATGTAGCCCCACATCATTAGTAATAATATAATCAATAAACATTGATGCTGATGATGCATCCCCTTTCCAAATAACTATGAGGTCATCTATAAATCTCCCCCAAAAATGAATATTGGTCAAAAAAGGATTTCTGGTCATACTGTAAACACAAGTTTCCTCCTACCAAGACATAAACAAATTTGCATATGATGGGGCCATTGTGGTCCCCATCGCAGTTCCTGTTGTTTGTAAATAATTTTTTTTGTCAAATACAAAACAATTATTATGCAAAATAAATTCTACATCTTCCAAAATAAAATCCTTTGGAAAATGTTGTGCAACTTGATTATGGTTAAGATGGTATTCCAGAGCCAAAAGACCAAAATCATGTGAAATACATGTATAAAGGCTGGTGACATAAATCGTGAGCCATATATATATTCAGAGAAGCAGACCAACCCCCCCAAGCTGAGCTAAAACATCCATAGAATCTCTTAAGTAGGATCTCTGAACTATGACTAATTGTTTTAAGTAGAATTCTACAAATATAGGCAATTTTTCGGTAAGGGAGCCAATTCCTGAAATGATTGGTCGATCCAGGGGTTGGTCTGGTCCTTATGAATTTTAGACAGAACATACATGGTAGGGATAATAGGAGAGGAAACCAACATAAATTGCTTTTCTTGTTTACTGATATAACCTTTAAATTCAGATTAATCCAAAAAAGAATCTAATTTTTTGTTTAATAATCTTAGTTGGATTGGTTTGCAATCTCCTATAACTTCTTACATCATCCAGCTGTTTATAAATTTCACCTTCATATTGCTCTTTATTTAAGATGACAATTTTCCCCCCTTTGACTGCCTCTTTAATTTCAATATGTGTCATCTGTTGTATTTCTTTTAGAGCCATGGATTCACTTGCATTTAAATTATTTTTGTACTTTGGTCTTTTAGAGTCAAAAAGATGTCAAAAGTCCTGTAACACTAAGGATTTATAAGTCAGAATGGCCGGTGATATGGAAGAAGGGGGTTAAAGGTGGATCTAGGTCTAAAGGCAACAGACTGATTCTTAGCAGTTGCTTCCTGGATAACAATATTCTGATGTTCTGATCTCTGATCCTGTAAAGGACCATTTTGTGCCTCATTCCGCAGACTCTACAAAACATTTAATGTATCGTTGTTATCATTAGAGTCAGAGTATCCAAGTCCCAACAAAGACCCTTCTGTTATATCCAAATCAATTCCAAAAAAGTCATTTCGATTATTATTAAAGACATGTTGGTTAGAATGTTAAGTCCCACCAGTGGCACGTGACCCCCTTCTTGGCTAACAGCATTCAGGATCTTGTTTGAACTACTGGAACCCGACTGTTCAAGTCCCACCACTTGGCCCTCATTTTCCACTGTAGGAATTGTAGTTACAGTATATTTTTTGCTGAAAAACATTTTTAAACATATTTTTCTAATGAATTTCTTGATATCAATGTATGTGTTGAATTTATTCACTTTTGGTTGTGGTACAAATGAAAGTCCTTTACTAAGAAGTCTCAGTAGAAAGCTGCTGAATTCTATATCTAATAGATTTATTATTTCACTTATTTCGTTTTGCTCCTCAGATTGCCTGAAATGCTGCTTGTACCCCCTTCCCCTTCTACCATATCTTGTTTTTCGCCCTTTTTTTTGGGTAGTTTTGGTATTTCTTGCAAATGTAATGTGTTTAGTATAACGTTCCAGATTAACAATAAGTTGTGATGAATCAGATTCATTGGTATCAGATCAAGTATTGGCTCTTCGTGATCTTCTGGGGAAGCTCAATCCCTTGTAATTGCCTTTACTGTGATTTTTAGACCTACCCCTGGATTGTGAATGGCTTCTAGAATAACTAGTATCCAAATCATTGTGTTTCTGTCTTTGCCATGAGAAATTTTAGTTGTGCTCATAACTACCTGCATCTCTCATTGTTGTAGCTTTGTTTCTTTCTGCAACACCCTTTTCATGTGTTAACAGTTTTTTGGTTCAATTAGCTCAAAATTCTAAAAAAGTGAATGTCCCTTAAATTTGGTTATTTTAGCAGTGATTGTGTTAATTTCAGATGAAACCAAACTGTATTTCTGTATCATGGTCTGCTAATATCTTCATAGTCTATAATAACATCTTTTAACATAACTGGACAGGGGGAGATCTACAGTAGTAGAGGCACTGCAGTGCCTTCAACCATACAGTTGACACATGCCAGGGTGGATGCAATGGCTAGTAGGGAGCCCTATGCGTTGCCCCCCCAAAGGAGATAAATGTTCATGTAGAGGATAGATGCACAGCTATATGGTAGCTGGCAAGGTGTATAAACCCAGGAAACTTATGATGAGTGGAGTTAGGAAGATCCCAACTCCCAGGCATACCTGCTGCAACCCAAGAAATAATACTTAAGCAACATACACATCTATGGTTGAATGGCAGCATAGGCCCTCTGGGCCCTGCACTTCCACAGGCAAATAAGGATACAATTATACTATCTCAAAAAGTAAGGAAATTAATTTCAAAAAACTTCATTAATGTACTAGTTAGGGTTAAAGCAACAAATACAGGGAAATGTGGTGTTAGGGTTTCCAGCCCTAACACCCACCCCTATCCTGCAGGCAGCAAATCAGGCATGAGGTGTGCCTTGGGGTTCTCAAGCCTAATGCTCATCCTAGTCCATCACTAAATAAGTCTAGATGTGTACAGTGAATGAGAATGGGGTGAGTGTTGACAACCCCAAGCCACAAATCAAGTCTGATTTGCTGCCTACAGGGTAGGTGGGGTGTTAGCGTTGGAAACTCTAACACCACATTTCCCTGATTTTGTCTCTTTAACCCTAAGTAGTGCATTGATGAATCTTTGTTTTAAATATATATATATATATATATATATATATATATATAGTGAAGCTCACCAGGATGAAACCCAATTCTGCAGCATTTTACAGCACCCTGTAGCATGCTGCAGCAGAGTTACTGTGGAAAACAATGAATTTTCAATGGCAATTAGTCCCTTTTGTCATGCAGGCAACTGTGACATTCACTTCATCCTTGCAGTGTCACATTTTCCTGCATGACAAAAGGATTTCCATTGAAATTACTTTTGTTTACTGAAAGTAACTCTGCTGCAACATACTACGAAATACTGTAATAGTAAAGTTCACCAATGACTTCACTGTACATATATGTGTGTGTATATATGTATATACAGTGTGTGTGTGTGTGTGTGTGTATATATATATATTATATATACACACACAGTATATATATATATATATATATACACACACACACACACATATATATATATTGCACAATTTAATTCATCCATCAGTTATGGTTAAAGTGATAAAAGTGGGGAAATCAGACATTAGGGCTGAGACCCTAACCCCACTACCCCATCCTCCACAGACCGACAGATGCTGGGGTATGCCATGGGGTCACAAGGCCCAACTCTCACCACATTCCATGTGTAAACAGGATGACATGCTACAGTAAAGGAGAATGGGATGAGAGTTAGGTCTCATGACCCCATGGTGCATCCCAGCATCTGTCAGTCTGTGGAGGATGGGGGGTGGAGTGAGGAGGTTAAGGACTCAACCTAACATCTCATTTCCCCACTTTTGTCACTAACTAACTAGTGCATTAAATAAGTTTTTGCAATAATTTCCTTACTTTTGAAAAAGTGTAATATAACTAGTAAATAGTATGTGTAGGTGGGCCCTGTGCCCCCATCAAGCTACACTAATTTGCCAATATCTCAGCAACCGTAGCAGCTAAGAAAAACATTCAAGTGCTGTAATCATAACATCGAGATATTCACATGAGATAAATTAACTAAATCCACATCTCTCATCGTTTACAAGCTATGGGCACCGAAAAGCACTGAAAAGGCACCCATAGAACCCTTGTAACATGTTTTTGCCAATATCTCCATAACCATAACAATTAGAAAAAAAATTCCACTGCTGCCGTAATCTATGATTTCCAATCTTGTTTCTGCAGGTTAGCTTACCTACAGATGAGCTAAACTGCAGGTAGAGAACAATCCATATCTTGCTTTGTTTTCATGATACGGGCGCTGAAAGTCGCTATGGGCGCTGCAGTGTTATCCTATGGGAAAAATAAAAACTTCATGATACCATATCTATGGAACTGGTTAACTTTTCAACACCTAAATAGCATAATTCACAGCTCTGGGGCATGCCCTTAATACCCTGCAAATTTCAAGTCAAAAGACCAAACCGTTTTTTTACAGTGCAGTGGCAAAGTTTTTAAAATCCTAGTTCGTGAGGTAGCAAAATCCCTGATCGTGAGATCAATCCCCTTTCACGAGCTGTCAGAATCCCCATCTGCGAGAAATCCTTGGCCGTCAGATTTTAGCCATCTGATCACAAAGTGATGGTCAAAGATTTTGTTACCTTATGAAAAGGGATTGCTCGTGGACTACGATTTTGTCAGCTCATGAAAGGGGATTCAAAAACGCAATCCCCTTTCATGAGCTGACAAAATCCTAGTCCGCGAGCTAATCCTCTTTCATGAGCAGCAAAAATGTTGACCATGAGTCAATCCTCGTCCGAAAAAAGGGCCATCTGATCACAAAGTGACAATCAAGGATTTTGCTACCTCACGAAAGGAGATTGCTCACAGACTAGGATTTTGACAGCTCGCGGACTAGGATTTTGTCAGCTCTTGAAAGAGAATTCAAATACCCAATCCCCTTTCATGAGCTGACAAAATCCCAGTCTTCAAGCCAATCCTCTTTTGTGAGGCTCCAAAATCCTTGACCGTGAGTCAATCCTCATCAGTGAGAAGGACCATCTGGTCACAAAGTGAAGATCAAGGATTTTGCTGCCTCGCGAAAGGGGATCGGTTCAAGGACTGGGATTTTGTCAGCTCACGAAAGAGGATCGGAAGCGAATCATGAAGAAGAATTTAAAAATTTGAAAAGGCCATTTTCTTGCCAAAATGAAGCAAACCAAAGGTATAGGTTTGTAGAAGGTGTCACCCTGAACAAAACCCATGTCTTATTGCAACAAGAAGTCACCCGAGGAGGAAGCTACAATATTTTGTTTGGGGGAAAAAATGAAAACAAGACGGGGGCTCACAGACAAGGAACTTTTTCTCACAGACTAGGATTTTTTAAATCCCCTTTCGTGAGCTGACAACATCCTTGACCGTCAGCCCAGTCCTCTTTCACAAAACATGCATATAAATCTTGGAGTGAACTGAGCATGCTCAGAACCCAAACATTAAAAATTAAATAACTTTTGACTGGAGTAATATTTTTTCACAAAACCAATGCTGGATTGTTCTTTGTTCCAAACTCTTCCTACATTCCAAATTTCAGATGAAAACACCAGATGGTGTGGTTGCAGTGTGATGGGGAAAAAACATATCAAAAGTGTATATGAAGATTTTCCTTCTGAAGTAATAGTTTTTTCTTTTAGATTTTGATGGGCTTTGGGATGAATTCATAAATGGGGAACTGTTTTAAGAATTGATGGGACTTGACTAATGTTTTTTCTTAGAGTGGGAAGTAAAAGCATGGCACACAAATAAATAAATATTGACTAAAAGATGCTGATGGGCTCATGGTAAATATATTGTCTGTTTTGTTTTCTTTTTCCCCAAAAAATACATAACAAAAAATCCTTTTTATGTTTTATTAAGTTAATTTCTGTATTGAAGTATTTAATTTACTTACTGTTTCTTGTGAAGATGAAAATGTATTGTTTATTATTATTTTACTTAAGGAATAAAAAATAAAGTATAAAAAAACAAAAGTAGCCAAAAATGCATTTTTCAGTGCTTTGCTGTGCAGAAACTATAGGTCGAACCAAAACACAGCTTGGCAAAGCAAGTGATCTACCATACCAGACCGCGCATTCCAAATTTGATGCAAATCCACTGAATAGCTGCAAAGTTATTAACGTGCAAAAATTGGGGTTTAACATTAAAGTGCCTACTGAAATCTAACTATAGGGGCACAGTAATGCATCAGTTAGGGTTGTTACTAAAGTGACAAGGTATAGAAATGAGGTGTTAGGGTTTACAACCCTAACACCCAACCCTCAACCTGCAGACACTGAGAGCCATTGGAGGGTGTCTTGGGATCATCAGCTCTAACGCTCACCCCATTCTCCTATACTGTACCCATCTCAGCTTATTTAATTATGGAATAGGGTGAGCGTTAGGGCTGATGACCCCAAGACACACCCCCAATTGCTGTCAGTGTCTGCAAGGTGGGGGTGGCGCATTATCGAAGTTTTTTGTAATAAGTAAAGTGACAAAGAAAACAACCGTCGCAATGTTATCCTATGGGAACATTTCTGAACTTCAGAATGGTGTAACGATGAGCCTGTTCAATATTATCAGAATTAAACACAGCTTACGCTGTGTGTGTGTGTGTGTGTGTGTGTGTGTGTGTGTGTGTGTGTGTGATGAAACCAGCAGACACAACCTGTGATCAAACATATAAATAGAACCAGGTTAATGTTTAAAGGCATACCAAAAATATATAACATACTGTATATAAGGTATAATATGTATATTCTTTGCAAAAAAAAAACTGAGTTAATGCACCAGTTAGGGTAACATAACTCCACAAAAGTAGGGAAATGTGGCATTAGTGTTTTTCACCCTAACGCACCCCTGCAGAAAAAGAAAAAACAAAAAAGAATTAGGATTTTGGGTCTCTGGAGTCTTGGCAAAACAGTGGTGGGGTCTTCTTTGGGGTTGTCAACCCAGATGCCCACCCCATGCAGTGAGCAAACAACATCACACATGATTTCCTTTCTTTACACAGGGCTCACAGGGGGAAGGGTGAGCATTGGGTTTGGCTGACCCCATCACTGATTTGCCAAGACTCTGGAGACCCAAAACCCAAATGTTTTTCCTTTTGCTGTTGGGGGTGGGGGAGCTTCAGTGGAAACCCTAATGCTACATCTACTTTAATAGCATATTCTAACTGAATTTTTGTTCTTTATTTTACAAAGAGTTTCCTTACTTTTGAGATAGTATACTTAAATCCTCATTTGCCTGTGGGAGCATAGGGCCTTCTGGGTCCTATGCTTCCACCCCTCCCTAGATGCATACATGTATGCTGCTGTGGAAGCAAAGGACCCAGAGGGCCCTGCACTTGCATTTCAGCCACAGCATCAACCAAATTGTCAGCATAATCTTGTTATTACCCCACCTCATGAATGCCGTACTTAGAATTTTCAAATACCTGCCAAAACATCATTCTGCACCACCACAATGTCATTCCATGGCAGAGGTGTGAAACATAGAAACATAGACTTTGATGGCAGATAAGGACAGCTTGGCCCACCTAGTCTGCCCATTTCCCTACCTACAGGATAAGCTGCAGATCCTATTTAACCAACAGCCTATTTCTTCCTACCCCCCACAAAAATTGCCTTATGTCTGTCCCATGCATTCTTGAATTCTCCCACCGGTTTTTGACCTCACAACCTCCTCAGGAAGGCTGTTCCATTCGTCCACCACTCTCTCTGTGAAAAAATACTTCCTCACATTGCCCCTGAGCCGTCCCCCCTCTATCTTTAAATTGTGTCCCCTTGTTCTTGCACAGCCCTTTTTCAGAAAGATGCTACCCTCTTGGACTTTGTTGATTCCACTGAGGTACTTAAACATTTTGTAACACAGCACTGGGCAGAGTTGTGGAAGGGCGTTATCTCCCAGCATGCCTGTTCCATTTTCTCTCTGCTAGGACTACAAAGCATGGTGCACACACTACAAGCCCCAGAAGGCATTGCACCACAGCTTCAACTAGCTGAGTGCTTGATTAAGAACAGGTGCAGGATAGTGACTGCCTGCATAAAAGAGAAGGCTCAAACAATTGCTCTCTCTCAGTAACTGATTAGGAAACAGGCGTGGGGGCTGGCTGGTGAGCATTTGTAGCAAGAAGGAAAGAAAGAAAGAAAGAGAATTTTGAATCAACTGACTTCCCGGCTTTGACCTTTTGTTTGGCATGCGACTACGGATTGGATCTTGACAGCAGGGCCATTCTTGATGCCCTACAGGTGGCAGGCATTAGACAGCTAGTTTCAGAACCCACTCGTGAGAGAGCAATCTTAGACCTCATACTCTCAAATGGGGGCAGTGAGAGGATCTCAGATCTAGAAGTGGGTTGCCATCTAGGGACAAGTAACCATCAAACAGTGTGGTTCACGTTAAACTCAGCTACAGAGTCAAGCCATACAAAAGTGAGGGTACTGGACTTTAGGACAGCTGACTTTGGCAAGATGGGAAAGTGCCTCAGAAAAGCACTAGCAAACAGGCTAGAAGGAGGTGTGGAGCAACAATGGGGAATCATCAAAACTGCCATCACAGAGGCAACAAGCCTTTGTGTGAAGCAAATAAACAAATCAAAATGAAAGAAAAAGCCACTATGGTTCTCAAAAGAGATGGCTGTGAAAGTCAGGAAGAAAAAGATAGCATTCAGGAAGTATAAGGAAACACAGAAGGAGCAGGACAGAGAGCTGTACCAGTTAAGGCAGAAGGAAGCGGGAGGAAGTCAGAATAGCAAAGGCCAAACTGAGGAAAAGATAGCCAACTCAGTTAAGAAGGGATAAAACCTTTTATAGGTACATCGACGTAGAAAGACAAAGGAGGATAGTGAGGCTGAATAGAATGAATAGTGGGTGGGCAGAGGGGACAGTGAAAAGCAGGGATACTGAATGAATATTTCTGCTCAGTATTCACAAAGAGGAGGAAGTGCCTAATCCAATTAACAGAAGCACTCTTGATGGGGGTCTATCCCAGTCCTTTCACAGAAGAAAGGGTTCTGCAAGAACTCCTAAAACTGAAGGTGGACAAAGCAATGGGTCCTGATGGAATTCACCCCAGAATTCTAAAAAAATTAAGGGAGGAACTAGTGAAACCACTGGCTACTCTTTTTAATAAATCATGGGAGGATGGTGTGGTACCCGAGGACTGGAGGAAGGCGGATGTGATTCCCCTTCACAAAAGTGGGGCGAAGACAGGGCGAGGAAACTACAGACCTGTCAGTCTGACCTCTGTGTAGGGAAAGTGATGGAGTCACTTCTGAAGAAGAATAGTTGAGTACCTAGAGGCCAGTGGAGCACAGGACCCAAGGCAGCATGGATTCACAGCAGGAAGGTCATGTCAGACAGATCTAATAGATTTCTTTGACTGGGTGACCAAGTAGTAGACCAGGGAGGGCTGTGGACATGGCCTACCTAGACCTTAGCAAGGCATTTGACACAGTCCACACAAAGATTAATAGTCAAATTAACCAGCCTGGGAGTGGGTCCCAGGGTGGTAGCCTAGGTAAAACATTGGCTGCACAACAGGACACAGAAGGTAATTGTAAATGGAGTCCACTCTGAAGAAAGAGGGGTTACTAGTGGGGTACCATAAGGTTCAGTATTGGGTCCAGTCCTTTTTAATGTCTTCATCAGTGACATTGCAGAGGGACTGGAAGGAAAAGTATGCCTTTTTGCAGATGACACAAAGATCTGCAACAGGGTTGATACACAAGGAGGCGTGGAAAGGATGAAAAGGACTTGGCAAGGTTGGAGGAATGGTCAGAAGTATGGCAGCTAGGATTCAATGCAAAGAAGTGCAAAATAATGCACCTGGGAAACAAGAACCCAGGGAAGAATACACAATGGGTGGGGAGGTAGTAACAACAACAAAAAAGGAAAGGGACCTGGGGGTAATCATATCAGATGACCTTAAGGTTAGCAAGCAATGTGAGAAGGCAGTAGGGAGGGCTGGGGGTATACTGGGATGTATAGGGAGAGGCATCAGCAGCAGAAAACAGGAAGTTGTTATCCCTCTGTACAGACAGTTGGTGAGACACCATCTGGGTACTGTGTACAGTTCTGGAGACCCCATCTCCTAAGGACATAGACAGGATAGAGGTAGTCAGAGGAGGGCAACTAAAATGGTGCAGGGTCTGCAAGAGAAGCCGTATGAGGAGAGACTAAAGGAGCTTAATATGTATACCCTTGAGGAAAAAAGGGAGAGGGGGGACATGATAGAAACTTTTAAGTACCTCAGTGGAATCAACAAAGTCCAAGAGGGTAGCATCTTTCAGAAAAAGAGACTTGCAAGAACAAGGGGACACAATTTAAAGATAGAAGGAGGGCGGTTCAGGGGCAATCTGAGGAAGTATTATTTCACAGAGAGGGTAGTGGATGCATGGAACAGCCTTCCTGAGGAGGTTGTGGGGTCTAAAACTGTGGGAGAATTCAAGAATGCATGGGACAGACATAAGGCAATTCTTGTGGGGGGTAGGAAGAAATAGGCTGTTGGTTAACTAGGATCTACGGCCTATCCTGTAGGTAGGGAAATGGGCAGACTAGATGGGCCAAGCGGTCCTTATCTGCCGTCAAAGTCTATGTTTCTATGACTTTGGACTGGCTGAAAACTCGACACTGGTAAATGACTTTCATTTGAAACAAAGACCAAGAGACTCTTTTTTTCTGATTTTGTTTGTATGCCCCAGGAAATAGCTTAGCTATCTGGGCTATAGACAGGAAACTGAAAATAACTGTGTAGGTAGTGCTCAACAAAGAGCCAGGTATTATTTTCTTTTGTTTTGTTTGCATCCTGAGTTATTTTGAATGTACCTCTCTCAGTATTTTTACTAATAAACATACAGTCATAGTGCTGTATTACTCTGAATATCCTGTGTCGTGGTGCAAAGTGTGCTCATATCCCTGCCTACAAGATCCCAGTGCAACACAACCCCCCTCACTGTGTTACAGTGGTGGAGAATGTGGGCCAGGTTGTGTGGATAACAACGCTAACACACTGAAACAGCTATGGAGAACCTATTGCAGCAGCTTGTGCAAGCAAACCTGGCCCAGCAAGCTGCAAACAAGCAACAGGCAGAGACCAACAGACTGCTGCTGGAAGAGCAACGGAGGGGACAACAAATGTTGAACTTGGAGCTACAGCGGCTTGCCGCAGAGGTGGCAAAAGGGAAGGAAGCCTGACCAGCAGGTGTGTCTTCCATTGTAGCTGGACATTTCCTGCAGAAGATGACAGCCAGTGATGATGTGGAAACCTATCTGAAGACTTTTGAAAGGACTACAAACAGAGAAGAATGGCCTCAAAGCAAGTGGGCTGGCATTCTAGCCCCCTTCCTCAGTGGTGATGCACAGAAGGCGTATTATGACCTTGAATCAGAGGACGCTGATGGCTATGATAAGTTGAAAAAGGAAATCCTTGTGCACCTAGGAGTAACAACAGCAGTGAGAGCTCAGCGATTCCACTCATGGACATTTCAACCAGAGAAAGCTCCCCGCTCACAGATGTTTGATCTGATCCACTTAGCCCGAAAATGGCTGCAACCTGAAATCCTGACGTCTACTGCAGTGGTGGAAAGAGTGGTGCTGGATCACTTCACCAGAGGGCTGCCCTATGATTTGAAAAAAAAAACATCAGTCAAGGCAACCCTAGCACAGCAGAGGGCCTTGTGTAAAGGTAGCACGTTACGGCTGAGCTCTTAAAGACTACCAGACCTGAAAGGATCAGTTCTGACAAGAGAACTCACCGGGAGCAAGACAAGAGAGCCATCCACCGCACAACACAGCCAGAAGGGAGAGAAGGAGCCAGGGGACCAGATGACTACAGCACCAGCAGAGGGCGCCAGAACTTATTTGAAGCAAAAAGGAAAGTGATGGACCGAGATACCAGAACTTGTTTCACATGTGGAGAACCAGGACACATTTCTTGGAAATGTCCTAAGAAAGATGAGCCAATGCAAGTAGAAGCAACCCTGTCCAAACAGTGTAATGTCATCACTGCCCTCCTGGGGAATCATAGTCAACCTCCTCACATCAGTCCAGTCCAAATCCAGAACCAGGAAGTGGGCGCACTGTTGGACTCTGGCAGTATGGTGACACTAGTCAGCCCCTCTTTAGCACCCATCAGCCAAGTGAGTGACAACAACCCCATTTCCATCACATGCATCCATGGGGACACCAAGACATATCCCACAGCACACCTTGAAATAAAAACAAAGGAAGTTGTGTTTACTGGAACAGTGGGATTGGTGAAGCAGTTGCCTTTCCCTGTGTTGTTAGAACGAGACTGTCCATTCTTCCAAAGACTTTGGAAATGAGAAAAAGACAAAGACAAAGAGGAGGATAAAGACCATGAAGACACAGGCAAAGACAAAGACAAAGAGGAAAACAAAGACAACGAAGAAGACAAGGAGGAAGACAAAGACAATGAGGATGACAAAGTGTATACAGTGTCCGACAAACCTGAAAGAAAAAAAAAATATGTCAACACCAATGGTACAAGTCTTTGTGGGAGAAGACAATGATGAGGAAGACGGAGGAGCAGATGTCACAGAAGACACTCCAGAGGACTTAGAAGGGGGCAATTTCTTCACACCAGCATGCACACAGTACAGAGGAAGATTTGGGACAACACAACTGGAAGATCCCACACTCCAGCATGCCAGAGGAAATGTGAAAGTGATGGATGGGAGGCCTTTCAACCCTGACCAGCCCCTTCCCTACCCACACTTTGCTATGAAAAACAACTTGCTATATCAAGTACACAAAACAGCCGACATACTGACAGAGCAGCTGCTCGTGCCACAGCCCTTTCGGCGCACTGTAATGCATTTGGCTCATAGCCACCTCTTGGGAGGACACCTGGGAATGGATAAAACAAAAGAGAGTTTGCTGAATCATTTCTTTTGGCCGGGGGTCCACGCTGAGGTGGAACAATATTGTAGCTCCTGTCCAGAGTGCCAGCAGAGAGCTCCACAACCCTCTTTCTGAAATCCATTAGTTCTTCTGCCAATCATCGAAACACCCTTTGAGTGGATTGCCATGGACCTGGTAGGACCCTTGGTGAAGTCTGCGAAAGGGTTTCAGTACATCCTGGTGGTAGTAGACTATGCTACCAGATACCCTGAAGCCATTCCCCTGCGGAACCCGACAACCAAGAGCATCACCCGAGAACTAGTGCAGATGTTTTCCCGAGTCGGAATACCCAAGGAAATCCTCACTGACCAAGGAACACCCTTCATGTCCCGAATAATGAAGGATCTGTGCCGGCTCCTCCAAATCAAACAGCTGCGCACATCCGTGTATCATCCACAGACGGATGGGCTCGTTGAAAGATTCAATAAAACATTAAAGAGTATGATTAAAAAAACCATGGAGACAGATGGACGGAACTGGGACCAATTGTTGCCATATCTAATGTTTGCCATTTGTGAAGTGCCCCAAGCGTCCACAGGATTTTCCCCATTTGAACTGCTGTATGCCCATCGCCCACGAGGTCTCCTTGACATAACAAAGGAGACATGGGAGCACTAACCCTGCCCCCACCAAACCATCATTGAACACGTGGAAGGGATGAGAGAATGCATAATGCCATAATGCCTATCATGAAGGAACATATGCAAAAGGCCCAAGAAGCTCAAAGTAGAGCCTACAACCATCCTGTAGCACCCAGAGAGTTTCAGCCCAGTGACAGAGTGTTGGTACTTGTCCCCACCTCCGAGTGCAAGTTCCTGGCCACCTGGAGAGGACCCAAGGTACTTGAAAAAATAAACCAAGTCAATTACAAGGTAAAACAACTGGGTAGATGAAAGCCTGAACAAATATATCACATCAATTTGTTGAAAAAATGGGTGGACCGTGATGTCTTCTGGAGTGAAACAAACCCCTGTCCAGATGAGGAAAACCTCCAGAGATGCAGTGACGGTTGGAGACCTGACACCAAGTCAGAAACAAGACATCTTCAAATTCCTTGACAGAAATAAAGATGTGTTCTCTGATCTGCCCGACAACACTCTACTCGTCACACATGATATTGTGACCCCTCCAGGGAAACGGGTACACCTTAAGCCATATCGTGTACCAGAAGCATGCCGAGTTGAGATAAAGGAAGAGGTTAAAAAGATGTTAGATCTGGGAGTAATTGAAGAATCTCACAGTGCCTGGTCTAGCCCCATAGTGCTTGTCCCAATACCCGATGGATCAATCAGGTTCTGCAATGATTTCAGAAAACTGAATGAGATTTCAGCTTTTGATGCATACCCAATGCCGCGAGTAGATGAACTCATCGAAAGACTGGGAACAGCCCGCTTCATCAACACTCTTGACCTGACGAAAGGCTACTGGCAAGTCCCCTTGACAAAAGCTGCCAGAGAGAAGACTGCGTTTGCCACCCCTGATGGCTTGTGTCAATATACAATGCTTCCTTTTGGTTTACATGGAGCCCCAGCCACATTTCAACGCCTGATGGACCATGTGCTGCGACCCCACCAGGAGTATGCTGCTGCTTATTTAGATGATGTCATTATTCACAGTCACACCTGGGACAGCCACTTGAAGAAACTGCAAGCTGTGACGCAGTCCATCCGAGAAGCAGGGCTCACAGCCAACCCAAAAAAATGTACCTTAGAGGTGAGTGAAGCACAGTACTTGGGTTATACAATAGGAAGAGGCCTTATAAAGCCACAAGAAAAAAAAGTTGCTGCCATTCAAGATTGGCCACAACCGGTCAATAAAAAACAAGTAAGGACATTGTTGGGACTCACGGGCTATTACAGATGGTTTATTCAAAACTTTGCTACTATAGCAGCCCCCCTCAGTGACCTCACGCATAACAGCAAACCTAACATGGTGAAATGGACTCCTGAAGCAGACAAAGCTTTCCGTTGCTTGAAACTGGCACTGTGTGCCTCTCCTGTCCTGAATTCCCCTGACTTCTCCAAACCCATGATCATACAAACTGATGCATCTGACACGTGCCTCGGTGCAGTCCTGTCACAGGAGGTTAATGGTAAAGAACACCTGATCATATACTTGAGCCGCAAGCTATTGCCGCGTGAAGGTCACTTTGCCACACTAGAGAAGGAATGCCTGGCGATCAAATGGGCACATGAGTCTCTGAAGTATTACCTGCCGGGCTGTAAGTTTCTTCTTGCTACTGATCGCGCTCCCCTGACGTGGATGAGACAGGCTAAGGAAAAGAATTCGTGTGTTACCCGATGGTTTCTGAGTTTACAGCCCTTTGATTTTCAGATTGTTCACCGTGCCGGTGCCAAGCATGTGAATGCAGATGCGCTTTCCCGGATCCACTCCTTCTTTTCTGCTGCCGCTCAACCCGAGGGGGCTACGCTGAGGGGGGAGGTATGTAACACGGCACTGGGCAGAGTTGTGGAAGGGCGTTATCTCCCAGCATGCCTGTTCCATTTTCTCTCTGCTAGGACTACAAAGCATGGTGCACACACTACAAGCCCCAGAAGGCATTGCACCACAGCTCCAACTAGCTGAGTGCTTGATTAAGAACAGGTGCAGGAGAGTGACTGCCTGCATAAAAGAGAAGGCTCAAACAATTGCTCTCTCTCAGTACCTGATTAGGAAACAGGCGTGGAGGCTGGCTGGTGAGCATTTGTAGCAAGAAGGAAAGGAAGAGAATTTTGAATCAACTGACTTCCCGGCTTTGACCTTTTGTTTGGCGTGCGACTACGGATTGGATCTTGACTTTGGACTGGCTGAAAACTCAACACTGGTAAATGACTTTCATTTGAAACAAAGACCAAGAGACTCTTTTTCTGATTTTGTTTGTGTGCCCCAGGAAATAGCTTAGTTATCTTGGCTATAGACAGGGAACTGAAAATAACTGTGTAGGTAGTGCTCAACAAAGAGGCAGGTATTATTTTCTTTTGTTTTGTTTGCATCCTGAGTTATTTTGAATGTACCTCTCTCAGTATTTTTGCTAATAAACATACAGTCATAGTGCTGTATTACTCTGAATATCCTGTGTCGTGGTGCAAAGTGTGCTCATATCCCTGCCTACAAGATCCCAGTGCAACACAACCCCCCTCACTGCATTACAGTTTCTATCATGTCCCCCCCCTCCCTCTTTTTCTCAAGGGTATACATATTAAGCTTCTTCAGTCTATCATCATATAGCTTCTTTTGCAGACCCTGCACCATTTTAGTTGCCCTCCTCTGGACTGCCTCCATCCTGTCTATGTCCTTGCTGCGATGGGGTCTCCAGAACTGGACACAGTACTCCAGATGGGGTCTCACCAACTGTCTGTCCAGAGGGATAACAACTTCCTGTTTTCTGCTGGTGATGCCTCTCCCTATACATCCCAGTATCCCCCCAGCCCTCCCTACTGCCTTCTCACATTGCTTGCTAACCTTAAGGTCATCTGATATGATTACCCCAGGTTCCTTTCCATTTTGTTGTTGTTACTACCTCTCCCCCATTGTGTAATCTTCCCTGGATTTTTGTTTCCAGGTGCATTATTTGCACTCCTTGCATTGAATCTAAACTGCCATACTTCTGACCATTCCTCCAACCTTTCCAAGTCCCTTCTCATCCTTTCCACACCTCCTTGTGTATCAACCCTGTTGCAGATCTTTGTGTCATCTGCAAAGAGGCATACTTTTCTTTCCAGTCCCTCTGCAATGTCGCTTATAAAGACATTAAAAAGGACTGGACCCAGTTCTGAACCCTGCGGTACCCCACTAGTAACCACTCTTTCTTCAGAGTGGACTCCATTTACAATTACAAAGTACCTTCTGTGTCTTGTTGTCCAGCCAATGTTTTACCTAGGCTACTACCCTGAGACCCACTCTCAGGCTGGTTAATTTGACTATTAATCTTTTGTGTGTGACTGTGTCAAATGAAAACACATTTTGGTCAGGATGTGAAAAATAACAGCTGTGACAGCTCATGAGGTGATGTGAAAAAAATTACCATGTTGAAAAGTTGGGATCAAAATATTTAGAATTCCCAGAGTTACAAGTGAGCATAGCAAAAATTTGGTGTATGCATATAATTTTGCCATTTTTACATATTTTTACCCAAAATTTTCAAAATAGCCTTCTTATGACCCCACCTCATAAACAAGGGTGGTGAAAATTTTCAAATCCCTCTCAAAAGGTGATTTTGCCAAGTGATCAGGAAATCACATATCAGGCCAGATTTCCTGAATTCCACCACCATTGTTCATGAGGTGGTGCCCCCAAAAGGCCACATTGAAAGTTTTGGTGTCAAAATATGCACAAAAGGCAAAGTTATGCATTGAAGTTAAAAACCCAATTGAAATACATTGAATCGCACCTACCTTTGCTTCTCATATTGCAGTCGCTAGTTCCAAGACATGCCTTCAATCAAAGAGTGGATCTTCACCCTGGGACCTGTTCAGGTGAGTGAGGGTGTGTGAGGGGGTGTAGGGTGGGGCAGGGTGATGGGTGCTCAGTGGGAGGTTGGGGTGGGGGGGTTAGATCAGAAAGAGACCCTTTATTTTTGTACTGGCCTAAAAGTCATTGAAGGATGGTTTTCTTTATTACAAGGTACTGAACTATGGGGATATCAATTGGGGGGCCACCAGACACCAGGGAAACTGAAATGAATAGGGAAATGGCAATTGAAGGGGGTACCACTAGACACCAGGGATACTTAACAAAATACAGGGACGGCAATCAGAGGAGGGGGCCCCTAGACACCAGGGAAGCTGAAACAAATACTGGGAGGGTGATTATAGAGGGCGGTACCATTAGACACCAGGGATACTGAACAAAATATGGGGATGGCAATCTGAGGGGTCATGCTAGACACCCAGGAAACTGAAACAAATATGGGGATGGCAGCTAAAGAGAGGGGTTACCACTAGACACCAGAGATACTGAACAAAATATGGGGACAGCAATCGGGGGGGGGCACTAGACACCAGGGAAATTGAAACAAATGCTAGGATGGTGATCGGGGGGCAGGAGGTGCTAGTAGACACCAGAGATACTTAACAAAATGCAGGGATGGTGATCAGAGAAGGGTTTCTACCACTAGACACCAGGGATACTGAACAAAATATATGGAGGGTGATCGGAAGTGGATGGGTGGGTGCCACTAGACACCAAGGTTACTGAGCAAAATATGGGGACAGCAAGCGGAGAGTGGGGGTGTGCCACTAGCCACCAGGGCAGAATCACACACATAAAGGGAAAGCAATGGAGGGGGGGTGATGCCACTAGACACCAGGGAAATGGCAGTCACAGCTCACACTGCAGCCTGCAGCATGAGTTCCAGCTGTGGCTGCAGAACTCAAGAAAGTCCCACTGTTCTCATACAGAGAATGCAGGTTAATGGCTCCTCTTACTATGCTGGGTACCCCAGATTTTGGGGTGCCCAGAAAATGTATTTATGGCAACTTTCTAAACAAACACAAGAATCTTTTATTTATTTATTGAAATGTTTTACCAGGAGGGCACACTGAACAACAAGTTGCTCATCTCACGGTGTGACCTGAGTGAGTGACCCAGAAGGGCGGGTGGAGGGGGGAGAGGCAAGAGCTTAATATGAGGAGAAGGGTTAGCCATTTCCTGATTTCCCCCTTCAGGATGTTGTAAACCCTGCCGTGGGGTCATGATAGGAAGGCAGAAACTGGGGAAAGGTATTAAGGTGGGTTAAAGCAGGAACAGCTGAGGGAAAGGTAATTGTGTAGGGCAGAGGTAAGGGAGTAGTTGGAGGAGGAGTGTCATATTTCAGGGGGAAGGAATTCCAGATTTTAGGGAAACGATGGGCAAAACCAGTCTGACCGATGAGGGTGGAGTGGCGAGTGACCGTCAAGGTGCGGGCTTCATTTGATCTGAGAGTGGGTGGGCGGAGGTGGAGTGGAGAAAGAGGATGAGAGATAGGAGGGGAGCCCCCCAAACCAGAATTTGGAGGTTAGTTTGCCACAGTGAGAGATGCGTCTGTGAGATAGTAGAAGGAAGGTTAGAGAGCAATAGAGTTCTCAGTGGTAGGAGCAGGAAGGGGAGTAGATAGCAAAGAGACAGAAGGAGTTAAAGAGAGTGTCCAACTTGGTCAGGGAAGATTTGGGAGCTGCACCATAGACTACTTCACAGTAGTCAAAGATGGGGAGTATCATCTTCTGGACAATTTCGCGCCTTGCAGTCAGCAGGATGCAACTATGATTCCTGTACAGAGCACCAAACTTGGGGTGCAGTTTCTTCAGGTTAGCATCAATATGTACAGAGAAGTTGAGGTGCTGGTCCAGACAACCCCCAGATATCTAAATGAGGTGGTGTCCTCCAAGATGGTCCTATCAAGGGTCCCATTTAGCTATGTTTAGGTGTTTGTTTTTTTAAATACATAATTTAATTGTACTTTTGGTGTTTCAAACTCGAAAACAGTAAAAAGAAAACGGCAGCTATCTCGAGTGTATCCCCCCCCACAGCAAGTAAATCATGCAAATAACTGCTAGTGATGTACTTTTTTACCTTCCATTATAGGTTTTTCTCTACACAAGAACAGTAAATTACAACCTGTTAACACTTGTGAACATTCTTTTATCGATCAATGTTGAATGTTATCCCAAAAATTGTTATAATTCAAAAACTGTGTACTTTTTTTTTTTCACCAAACCATTCAAAGGCACATCTTTGGCACATGCCCCATCATCCCTGAAAATCTCATAAATTCCATAACGTTTCAGCTTTAGGTGAGAGCAAAAATACCCAATGTTAAGTACGGGGGGGAAAATACTTTTTTTCACTATTCTGACCCTCCATATCTAAAAAACCATAAAAGATGCCATCATGAAACTGTTCACGTCTTGAAACTCTGACAACCTGACAGCACATACCAATTTTTGTGTTATTTCATCAAACAATGGCAAAGTTATTAAAGTGCATAAAACTGGGTTTAACATTGAACTGCTAACTCAACCCTAACTACAGGAACGCTACCGTTCCCCTATAATAAAAATAATAATATGCGCAGGAAATGCCCATGTGATATGCCTGAGACAAGAAAAAGGCAGTTGTCAGTTTAAATTTTGTAATGAGTCATGAAACTAAGGTCCATATTCATTCCATCATTAAGTGTATTGAGAAGAAAAATAAGTATGACCTCGTAAGCACACCTTTCTTAGAAACATAGAATTTGATGGCAGATAAGGACTGCTTGGCCCACCTAGTCTATTCATTTCCCTACCTGATGGATAAGCTGCAGATTCTAGTTAACTAACAGCTTACTTCCTCCTACCCCGCACTAGAATTGCCTTATGTCTGTCCCATGCATTCTTGAATTCTCCCACCGTTCTTGACTCCACAACCTCCTCAGGAAGGCTGTTCCATGCATCCACAACCCTCTCCATGAAAAGATACTTTCTAACATTACCGCTGAGCTGTCCCCCCCTCTATCTTCAAATTGTGCCTCCTTGTTCTTGCACATCTCTTTTTTCTGAAATATGATACCCTCTTGTACTTTGCTAATTCCCTTGAGGTACTTGAAAGTTTCTATCATGTCCCCCCTTTCCCTTCTTTCCTCGAGGGTATACATATTAAGCTCCTTTAGTCTCTCTTCATATGTCTTCTGGTGCAGATCCTGCACCCTTTTGGTTGCCCTCCTCTGAACAGCCTCCACTCTGTCTATGTCTTTGCAGAGATGGGTCTCCAGAACTGCATGCAGTACTCCAGATTGGGTCTCACCAACTGTCTGTACAGAGGGATAACAACTTCCTGTTTTCTGCTGGTGATGCATCTCCCTATGTATCCCAGTATCCCCCCAGCCCTCCTTACTGTCTTCTCACATTGCTTGCCCACCTTTAGGTCATCTGATATAATTACTCCCAGGTCTCTTTAGATTTTTGTTGTTGTTAGTATCTCACCCCCCACTATGTACTCTTCCCCTGGGTTTTTCTTTCTCAGGTGCATTACCTTGTACTTCTTTGCATTGAATCTGAGCTGCCATACATTTGACCATTCCTCCAACCTTGCCAAGTCCCTTTTCATCCTTTCCACCACACTTTGTGTATCAACCCTATTGCAGATCTTTGTATCATCTGCAAAGAGACATACTTTTCCATCCTGGTGCTCTCCAATGTCACTTATAAAGACATTAAAGAGGACCGGTCCCAGTACTTAACCCTGCGGTACCCTGATAGTTACCCTCCTTTCTTCACTGTGGACTCTGTTTACTATTACCCTCTACATCCTGTTGTCCAGCCAATTTTTTATCCGGGCTACCATCTTGGGACCTACTCCAAGGCTAGCTAACTTGTATATTAATCTTTTGTGTGGGACTGTGTCAAATGCCTTGCTAAAATCTAGGTAGGCTATATCCACAGCCCCTACTTAGTCTACTACCTGGGTCACCCAGTCAAAGAAATGTATTAGATTTGTCTGACATGACCTTTCCACTGTGAATCCATCCTGCCTTGGGTCCTGTGTCCCACTGGCATCTAGGTTCTCAAAAATGCTTTCCTTCAGAATGATTCCATCATTTTCACTACCACTGAGGTCAAACTAATGGGTCTGTAGTTTCCTGCTTCTGCTCTGCTCCCACTTTTGTGAAGTGGAATCACATCCACCCTCCTCCAGTCCTCAGGTATCACCCCATCCTCCCATGAATTGTTAAAGAGTGTAGTCAGTAGTGTCACTAGTTCTACCCTTAGTTCTTTTAGAATTCTGAGGTAAGTCCCATCAGGCCCCATTGCTTTGTCCACCCTCAGTTTCAAGAGTTCTTTTAAAACCCTTTCTTCTGTGAATGGACTGGTATCAACCCCCTATCCAGAGTGTTTCTCTTGTCTGTTTTAGGTACCTCCCCTGCTCTTCCATTGTGAATACTGAGCAGAAATATTCTCGCAGTGTCCCCGCTTTTTCACTGTCACCCTCTGCCCTCTGCCCTCTGCTCTGCTTGCATATTTCTGAAGTGTACTTTGAGAACCAGTACTGAGAAGTCAGAGATGGAGTGATCAGAGTGAGAGAAATGTCCCACTGGTTTTACAGTATTTTTCATTTTAATGTTGTGTCTGTGGGATACACATGAATAATTCACCTGTGTCTTGAATTGTTTTGTTTTTTTTGTGGGGGGGTGTTGATAAAGTCTGAAGTGGAAATGTGTTCACATGTCTTACATTTAGGAATATTGCAGGGTTTAGTGCCTCCTAGTATTCTGTTGTTCTGGACAGGAATACATGTGTTCCTGACAATCAGATTGGATAAATTAAGTGGCTGTTTGAAAGACAGTAAAGGTAGTTCTTGGATGATACATTTCAAGGTGTCATCCTCACTAAATATTGGTTGTAGGTCATTAATGATTTTATATAGGGGATCCAGATCAGGGTTATATATAGCAACCAAGGGTATCCAGTTGGTGGTGGTCTTACCTTTATATTGTAGTAGTTGGTCTGTTGTCATAATTATTGCATGTTCCATGACTGTGTCAGTTTCTCTAGAGAAATGTCCCTGTTCAGTATTTTTTTTTTATCATGGCCAGGTGTTAATCTCTGCCCTCTTCACACAAACAGATTTGGTGGTACTGAAGCACTTGATTGTACATTACAGATTGTTTAGTGTGCTTAGAGTGATTGTTGTTTTTGTATAGGTATCTCTGTTTGTCTGTTGGTTTCCTATAGATACAGGTCTGCAAGGATCCATCGTTGATGATAACTGGTGTCCAGGAAATTGACGCTGATATCAGAATACTCCATGGAAAATTTAATGCATGGGTGGAGAATGTAAAATTCCTGATACAATTATTAAATTGTGTGAGTACCTTCTGCCGAAATTATTAATAAATTATCAATATATTCGAAATGAGTGAGTGGTTTGTTTGTGTGTTGTTTCAGGAAATCCTCTTCCAAATTCATCACGAAAGGATTGGCATACTGTGGAGCCATACCGTGCTTTACCATGCGGTATTTTTGCCTAAAATAAAAACATATTTTTCTAAAAGTGGAATCTCCCACTGATGCTTTACAAAAAGTGTCATCTTCCTCACAGAGTGATGTCCTGGATATAGAACCTTATTCTTACTATAGAATTGAGAACTTAAGGGTCATACTCAGCACTGTGGTCATGCTCTCACTCTAGCCCTAATGTCAGATTTGTTTCTCCACCTGAAGAGAGCAGTTACCACAAAATCAGCTTCAGGGCAATTTATTGTTTTTAAAGTGAAAGTTTTGTAATAATAATTCTCAATAACTCTTCATTAGTTAGGGTGTTATTTCTTAAAGTTTATAATTTTTGTTAGAATCTGTGATTTCTCTGGTTCTTGATCAGGTCCCACAGACTGGAGAAGGGAACTCCATTTTTTTACTCTATTTTTGGCAAATTTATGAGGAGGTTGTTTTAAAACCATTCATTCAATTGGTGGTTTGAGTCTTTAAGTCACAGTGTTCACCCAGTGGGAACTGGAGTGCTTCATTCTCTTATTTTTAAATCTGGCTTCAAAACCTCACTCCAAACTTTGCTTCTTGCATTTTTTTTTAAATTATGTGGTTCCTGGTATAGGAAACAAAAAGAAAAAATGACTCACCTTAGTAATGTTGTTTCTTCTAATGGAGTCTTGCTATATTATGACATATGCAGTGAGTCCCAACCTTCAAACTGCTCCGGAGGTGAAAGAGTTAACTTTCCATGCCAGGCATGGAATGCTGAACTCTGTCTGTTGTTCTTCAAACTCAAACCGTCAGATCTTTATGAGCTAAACTCACTGAGGTCCTGTGTGGAAGCTGTAAACCTACACTAGCCAACTGGCTACTAAACATAAGAAAACATGTTTTGGTCCCAAAACAGACTCAAGTCAGGAGACCCAAAAAATGAAAAACACAACACCAAGCACCCCAAAAAATGAGGGGTGAAACAACAAGGTGGGCACCTACTAAGTGCCAACACTGCACTGGCCACCCACATCCCAAAAAACAGAGGTTTTGAGAGGGGCAGGCAGGGGGGGAGGTCATAATATAGCAAGACTCCATTAGAAGAAACAACATTACTAAGGTGAGTAATTTTTTCTTCAAACAACATGAAGTCTTGCTATATTATGACATATGCAGACTACCAAGCAGTACCTCCATGGAGGAGGGACAGAACCTACTTAGGAAATAGGCTCTGAAGCACAGCTGTGCCAAACCGAGCATCACTCCTAGCCTGGATGCCCAGGGAGTAATGCTTGGTAAAAGTGTGAACTGTTTTCCAGGTAGCAGCTTGATATAGCTCTAAAATAGGGATGTCCCTGGCAGCAGCCAGGGAAGCAGTTGTACCTCTGGTAGAGTGAGCCCTCAGGCCTGAGGGAGGAACCTTACCCAGTTTTTCATAACAAAATTGGATACAAAAGACAATCCACCTGGCAATGGATCTTTTAGTGGCAGGTTTCCCTTTACCAACCTCACCATAAGTGAGGAACAGTTGGAAGGAGTCAAACCTGTGACCCTTGGTACGCTCTATGTAGTAACTAAGGGCTCTTCACATCTAAGCTGTGCAACCTCTTCTCACCAGAGGAGGAATGGTCAGTGAAGTACACTGGAAGAGATATGGATTGATTAAGGTGGAAATCTGAAACCACCTTAGGCAAGAACTTCCTATTAGTCCTGAGGACCACCTTATCTCTATGAAAGGAGATAAAATCAGGCTTCACTGACAAAGCTTGCAATTCACTTATGCATCTGGCAGAAGTGATGGCTACCAGAAACACAGTCTTCCAAGTCAAGTACTTAAGTTCTGCTGAAGACAAAGGTTCAAAGGGAGGTTGCATAAGCTGAGCAATGCAAACATTAAGATCCCAGGCAGGGGCAAGATCTCTGAATGGAGGGTTAGTATGAAGCAATCCCTTGAAAAACTTGGAGAAGACAGGATGAGCTGAAAGAGAAGAGGGCTTTCCTGCTGAAATAAAAGCAGACACAGCTGCCAAATGCACTTTTAGGGTAGCTGGTCTCAGCCCCAAGGTATTTAAGTGGACCATATAATCTAGGACTGTGGGTAAATCAGCAGATTCTGGGGAAATATGCTTTCCAGTGCACCAGATGGAAAACCTTTTCCATTTGGAATTATAAGTAGCCCTGGTGGAAGGTTTCCAGAAGCCTTCAGGATATCCATTACACCTTGGGAGAGGTGTAGATCAGCAAACTCTAACTCTTCAAGAGCCAGGCCTTGAGATTGAGAGATTTGAGGTTTGGGTACCAAACCCTTCCCTGAGCACAGGTTAACAGGTTGTGCTTCCTGGGAAGACACAGGGGAAGATGGACTGCTAAGGACAGTAGGAGTGGATACCAGGGTTGTCTGGCCCAATCTGGAGCAATCAGGATCATCCTGTAGGGCTGAGATCTGATTTTGACTAGCACTTTGAACAGTAGAGGGAAGGGAGGAAAAGCATATAGAGAAACTTCCCTTCCCAATTGAGGACTAAAGCATCCAGAGGGACTGAGCCCAACACTAGGGGCCTGCAGCAAAAAAGAGGAAGTTGGTGATTGTCTGGGGCTGCAAAAAGATCTATCTGCGGGGTGCCCCATCTGGCAAAGATCACTTCCAAAACCAGGGGGTCCAGTGACCATTCGTGATGGCCCTAGGAAATCCTGCTGAGAGCATTTGCCAGGACATTGTCCTTGCCTGGGAGGTGAACTGCCATAAGGGAGGTGTTCAGGGAGTAAGCCAGAGACCACAACTTCATTGCTTCGGTGCACAAGGCCGTAGACCGAGTGCCCCCTTGCTTGTTGATGTACCACATTGTGGTGGTATTGTCTGTTCTAACCTGTACAACTTTGTTCTGAATAGATTTGGAAAAAGCTTGAAGTGCTAGAAAAACTGCTCTGAGTTCCAACAGATTGATGTGGAGCAGAGATTCCTGAGGGGACCACAACCCCTGGGTAGTGAGGTCGCCCATGTGAGCTCCCCACCCCAAGAGGGATGCATCTGTAGTAAGGATTAAGGAGTGAGACTGAGTGACAAAAGGAACCCCTTGTCTCAGATTGCTCTGATCCTGCCACGACTGTAAGGCCTGGGTCAGGGTTCAAGTCGCTGGGATCAATTTGGTTAGAGGGTCTTTCCTTTGAGACCAAAAGGCTCTCAAATGGAACTGGATGTCCCTCATCTGAAATCTTGCTCCCTGCACTACTGCTGTAGAGGCAGCCGTGTGCCCCAGGAGCTGTAGAAAATGTCTTGCTGGTCGAGAGACCTGCAGGGTGAATGAGGAGGCCAGGGAGACCAGGGTCCTTGCCCTGTCCAAAGGAAGGAAGGCTCTGGCTTTCCCTGTGTTCAGCTCTGCCCCTATGAAGGTGAGGAGCTGTACAGGCTCTAGAACTGACTTTGACAGATTCAGAAGGAAACCTAGAGAGGTGAGCAGTTGCTGAGTTATTTGTAGGTGTAACCTGACCTGGTCTGGGGACTGGCCTACTATGAGTCAATCATCCAGGTAAGGGAAGATGGCAATTTTTTGCCTTCTTAGGGAAGCAACTGCTACTGCCAGGCATTTTGTGAATACCCTTGGAGCAGAGGTGAGGCCAAAGGGCATTGCTCTGAACTGGTAATGGCCTGAGGGCAGCTCGAACCTGAGGTACTTTCGATGGGAGCTTCTGATGAGAATATGGAAGTAGGCATCCTTGAGGTCCAGGGATGCTAGCCAGTCCCCTGGCCTTAGAGAGGTAGAATAATTCCCAGAGTCACCATTTTGAATTTTGGTTTTAAAAGGTGCTTGTTTAGGTATCTGAGATCCAGGATGGGCCGCCATTCTCCTGTCTTTTGGGGTGAGAAGTACCTGGAGTACAACCCTTTGCCCTGGTGTAGGGTGGAACCTTTCCACACCTCTGAGAGCCAGGAGGAAGAGACCTCTGCCTCTAGGGCAAGTGCCTCTGGTGGATTTGCAGGTGGAAAGGATCTGGTTCTCATCTTTGGAAACTTTTGAAGCTGAGAACCAGTCCCTGGCTTACTACTTCCAGGACCCACTTGTCTGATGTCAGAGACTCCCAGTCCTGGACAAAGTAAGCCAGCCTACCCCTACAGTAAGTGAGAATCGGCCTGCAACCCCACCAGGGTGCCTGCTTGGCAGGGCTTTGGGCTGAGGGTGAAGCAGGCCTGCTTGTACCCGCCTGCTCTCCTCAAAGAACCCGCTCTGGGCATAAGCAGAAAAGGAGGCCTGGGCTTGGTAAAAAGGCCTATGAAAAGGCCTGCCCCTGCCCCTGGGAAGCTGCCTTTGAGGAGTGGCCTGCCTTTCCTTAGCCTGTGCACTCATATAGGTGGTCCTATACTCATCCATTTTCTTCATGTAATTCTCTGTCTGCTCCCCAAACAGAGAATTACCCACAACAGGAAAATCCATGGCTTTAGTCTGGGTATCCTGTGACAGGCTAGTACATCTGAGCCAAGTCATTCTGTGAAGTGCCACAGATGTAGCCATGACTCTAGATGACACATCATTGGAGTCCACTGCAGCATGGAATTGCACCTTGGATGCCTCAATACCATCAGCAGCCACCTGCTCCAGCTCCTTGGCAAGCTGGCCAGGGGTCTGTTTTGCTAGAGCCAAAACAGTATCCCATCTGGATTTCTGATATTTAGCAACATAAGCCATATAATTTGCCTGTCTGAGTCCCAAGGATGTTGCCATGTACTGTTTCTTTGCCATGGCATCAATCCTCCTGGAGTCCTTGTCCGGGGGGTGTGAAGCCAAGGGAATATTTGCCTTGTCCAGGCTGCAGCCTGCACTACCCCAACATGGCTGCATTGTTGTGTAAGAAACTCCGTATCAGAGCCTGACAATGTGTACCTCTTGTCCATTCTCTTATCCACAGGAGGTATAGTGTGAGGAGTTTTTAGAATTTTAAATGTCTGTTTCCCAAAAGATTTATGCAAGGGAATGGACAGTCTCCTCGACTCTGGGATATCCATCATTTCCACATAGTCAGGCTCCTCTTGATCATCCACAGCTTCCTCCATAGGGAGCTGGAGGTTTCAGCCACTTTTTATAAAAATAAAATGAGAAGGGGACTCAGAAAGCCTAGGAGGAGACCTCCTGAAGGTCTGTCTGGGAGATGTCCGTTCAATGGGCACATCCAGACTCTCAAATCCACATTCACTCTCCTCATACTCCTCTTTCCTCCTCCGTTCATAATATTTCTAAATCATAATCTTGAACCGTGGAACTGGCCGAACCAGGCGCTTACCTGAAGGTGCCGGTTTGGTCAGAACCGGGGAAAGCGACTGGACAATTTTAATCGCTTTGGCTATTTCTTCAGCGGTTGGAGAGTAAAGTTTTGGCTCCACACCAGCTGATTTCCTAGTCCTTTTTGCTGGAACCAACTCCTAGAGTCAGTTCTCCGTTTGCCCGAGGAAGTCTCGCCCTGGTCAGAGGGCACTCCCTCTGGTTCGGTTGGAACCGAACCGGGCTGGCCATCCGGTTCAGCGGACTTTTTGGCCTCCCTTTCCCTGAGCCTACCAACTCTCTTTTCCAGGGTAGCTGCAGGAAAATTTTTTACAAATCTGGCAGTCTGCATTGAGCTGGTCAAACCCCAGACAATAAACACAGGCTTGGCAAAGACTTCCCCACACATACACACTGCAGTGTTGAAACCCAGTGGGCCCGGTTTTTCTTTTGGGTTTCTCGGACATAGTGCCAGTCCTAACCAAACTTACCCATTTATGGCAGTCCACCAGGTAAGACCCTCTTATCATTTCCCAACCGTGTCACAGGTCGTGGAAAAAAACGTAATAAAATCCATTATTTTTAGAACTGATAACCGGTAACCACACTCTAAATCACAGATTACGATATTTTAAACAACCTGATCGGTTCAAACTGAACCGACAACCGTTTACAAGTTCCACACAAAATAGAAATAATGTAAACCTATCTAGTACTCACAATACCACAGACAGAGCTTGAACTGACTGGTTGCGGTTTAAATTCGGTTGAAAACTGAGAAAAACAATACTTTAACCGACAAAATGAACCGAGCAGAAGGAGAAATCTCCAGAGCGACTGTTCAGTGAGGCGGAGTAAAGAATCTGACAGTTTGAGTTTGAAGAACAACAGACAGAGTTTCAACCTAGCTCGAGCTCAGCGTTCCATGCCTGGCATGGAAAGTTAACTCTTTCACTTCCGGAGCAGTTCGAAGGTTGGGACTCACTGCATATGTCACAATATAGCAAGACTTCATGTTGTTTGAATGACAGATGTTTTCCTGTCAGAACTGATTTAACTCATTGGTTTCTGTGGGAAGTATTCAAACAGTTTTTGGGAACCGAGATTTGCTCGCTCACAGTAAGCGCTCCAGTGTTTGGTATGACTGATAAACCTAAGTAAAAGAAAAGAGAGCCTACAGGCTTAAAAATTGTACAATTTTTTTTTTTCGGCTCCTGGGAAGGGCAGAATGCCATGAGCTCTGTTTAAGGTACCTGGGTTCAGATCACAATTTTACAAACTGTGAGCCCTGTAAAATATTTTGCCATAAAACTCAAAAGAAAAGGGCTAAAAAAGAGAAGAATTTATGACTTCTCAGTCTGCCTCTATGTCACCAAAACACAATAAAGACTCGGAGTTCCTAATGATGGTGGAAAGCACGCATCAGAGGATCCATCTCCTCACAAACAGAAGCAGTCTCTGTCAAAGGGGACAGAGAAAAAAGATCAATCTGCTTAACCATCAGATAAGCATGGTAAAGATGGTAAGGATACCAGGGTGTCTGAAAGTCCAGTGATGGCAAAAATACAAATAAAAGAGCCTCAGAGCTGATGCAGGAAACAGCGCCTGACAAGAAAAAAATAAAAATAAAAGAATGTCCTTGCCACTCCTTGTGAAAAAGGGGAGGAACAAGCATTGGACCCAAGACAAATGCCTTCAGCAGAGGATATGGCAAAGTGTGGCAATTTTTCCAGGCCTTCTATGCTATGGAATTTTATGAACATGCTTGCTCTCCCTTCTCAGGCTCAGGCTCCAGCCTACCTGCCTGTGGAGGAGGAGAAGGATATGTACTATGAATGGGAGGTTGAAGGTGAACATTTTGAACTAGATGGTTCACCTGAGCAGGAATATGGCTCCCCTCCACAGCCTATAGAAGCCTACTCATCATATTTCTCTCTCATTAGGCAAATGCTGAACACTCTCAGCATCCTCCCTCAGGAAACAGAAGAGGATGAGGAGGAAGCAGGATTTATGGATATGATTGGGCTAGCTTCTATGAGAAGGCTGCTGGGTCCCATATGCAAATCACTACAAAAATCCACTTAAAAAATCATGTCTGCACCTACTTCAGCTGTAAACATAGATAAAAATATTGAGAAAAATATCAAGTGGACAGACGGGTGGAATACCTGTACGCCCATCCTGATCATTAAGGTGTAGTCCAGGCAGTTGCTAGTGAGAGGGCTAAGGTTCCCTTCTCTACACAGTCCTGATAAAGACTCCAGAAAATTGGACACTATGGCCAAAAAGGTTTATATGGGCTTTCTTGCTCATTAGACAGGCAGCTTAATTGGCAAATGCAGTCCGATACCAGAAGGCACTGTGGAATATAGCACTGGCGCCAGCTGATACGGTGGAAGATGAGATGGTACAGGATCTGTCTGCCACAGCAAAATCAACCCTGGATACCACTAAATACCAGTTTCACATAGCTATATACACTAGTGAATCTGCTTCAAGGGTTCTAGCCTACACAGTGCTATTGAGGAGATTCTCCTGGCTCAGGGCAACAATTCTTTCCCAGGACACTTAGACCAAGGCCATGGATTTCCAATTCAAAATAAATTCACTTTCTGGTGGCAAATCAGAGGCATACATGAAGAAAGTGGATGAGAACAAAACAACTAACAAAAACAACACTGATAAAGAAAAGGCCTCCACTTCCTACAGGTCTTATGGTAGGTGAGGCAGGGGTAGCGTCTACTATCCCAGACCCTACACTCCCTATGAGTACCAACACCAAAGAGGTTACTACATGGGCAAAAACAAGAGGTGTGCCAGGCATGCTGTGACAGCACCAGCCTCCAAGCCTCAACTAAAACAAAACCCCTGACAATTCTACCCAGGTTGCCCAGCCATTGCCATTGGGGGTGGGGTGAGGGGAGCCTGGTCCACTGATTCCAGGCAGGGGTAAACATTATCACAGGCAAGTGGGTTCTGGAGGTAATATACCAGGGATTGTCCCTGCAGTTCAACAATTTCCCAAAACTGCAGAAACACAAACATTTTCCAGCCCCTTCACCCACACTAAGAATGCTGCTGAAATGTAAGTAAACATGTTGCTACAAGCAAAAGCAGCGGAAAAGGTCCCTGCCTCACAGTGGGGCAAGGGCCTCTTTTCAAGATACTTCCTGATCCACAAGTAAAATGGGAGTGGCAACCCATTTTAGACCCAAGATAGCTGAACAAACATATCAAAAAGGAAAGATTCAGGATCCATCCCTACAAATAGGGGATTAGTTACAGTCACTGTATCTGAAGGATGGCTGTCTCATTGTTCCAATCAGACTTACCCACAGAAAAATGCCTCAGGTTCAGAATATGAAACTGCCAGTACCAATTTGTAGTTCTCCCCTTTGGTTTCACCTCAACACCAAGGGTCTTCACAAAGTTCTTGGCTGTGGTGGCAGCACATCTGAGAAGGGAAGGTGCAGTAGGTTTTCTACCTGGATGACTGAGTAATCTCAGGAAAACCAGAACAAGAGGCAAAGTGCTCTATCCAGAAGGTAAAATGCACCTTGAAAAGCCTGGGGTTCCTGATAAATGTTGAGCAGTCTCAAATAAAATATGTTCAGGTACTGGACATCATAAGTGCAGAACTTGATACCCTGTAGGAGAAAGCCTTCCTCTCTCAGGGAAGAGTTTCAGATTTGGCTACCATGGCAAAATCCTTCAGAATTGGCCAGCCAAAACATGCAAGGGATTTCCTGCAGCTACTGGGCCACTTGGCCACATCCACAGCAGTTGTGCCTTGGACCAGGTTTCAAATTAGGGGCATTCAGTACCACATAAAAAGCCACTGGTTTTAAAGCCGGGACTCTCTATCCAAGTAAGTGCAAATCACAAAGACATTGGTATGGGCACAAGAGTGGTGGAAGGATGAAAGCAACCTCTGAGAGGGCATTCCCTTCCTCCAGTAATCCCAAACAAGTATCCTCACAACAGATGTTTCACTCCTAGGATGGGGTGCCCACCTGGAGGACCTCATAGTAGGTGGTATCTGGAGCCCATGGGAATCCAAAAGCTGTTGCCATAAATACTGTGGTGCAGGGTCAGTGCTGAGAAGAGGGCAGCAGCCCCAGACATAAATCAAGATCCAAAGCATCCAGCATTCAAAGCAAATGCACAAAGAAACACCACAAGTCACAGAATAATATGTTAATGCTCATTTTATTGAATCCAGTGCAAGCTCGAACTGTAGCTAAAAGCCTCAGTGCTTCAGCTTCACACAGCCTTCATCAGGGGGCATAACAGGAAAGAGCAAGTCAACTTTTAAATAGTCCCATTGTATAGCGACATGCTGTCATAGTAAAAAAGTGATAACCACAAATAGGCAATATCTAACGAAAGGATTCCAGCATGTAAATACACTTTGTACTGGACCACATTCTAATGCTATGTATTACTCTAATAATTTATAACACTGCTGAAACGGTCCCAGCTACACTACACTATACATTAATAGGCAAGGTAGAAGAGCTACTGATCATGTGAGTACCCTTAATGGCTACATTGCTCACGGTTCTGATTTTATTCCAAGGGATCCACATGCAATACAAAGAGCTGAAAGGTAGGGGAGTGACAGATAGAGGCATCGTCCTGCAAAAGAAAGAGAGACTGATGTAAACCAGTGGTGTTCCAAATAATCCAGTTATTTCTTCTTCAAGAACAGCTTCAAATCCCACTGTTCATTTAAACCTATTGATTTCACACTCTAATCTAAAAATTCATTGGCTTTCTTTTATAAGTAACAAATTAACCCTGTCTCCTCCTTATTTAGGGTGGGGTACCAATTCCAAACCCATAAAGCTCAAATTCTTTGGGTTTGAGGCATGTTGGTTATCAAAATTAAACCCAACTGCAATGTCCTGTCTCATGTTAGAAATGGACCTCACATGTTCCTGTATTCTAGTTGTTAAACTATGAACAATTCACCCTACGTGCAGCATTTTACATGGGCACCAAAGAGCATACACCGCAAAGGCTGTGTCATAGGTAATGCACTCCGGGCACCAAGATATCTCATTGGCAAGAATGCTAACCTCCCCACAGTGATGGCACAATACGATACAGGTATTGTGCCACCTCTGCTTCACTGTTTTCAGGGATCTGTGCCCCCACACCCCCATGGTAGGGGTTTGCCTCTGCACCCCCAGACTTCTAGGATTCCAACTCCAGGTCGGAGTTGGTCCGGGAGGGGCAGAACACTGGGAGAAGGCAAAACACAGAAAAAGAACCATTACAGCAAATTTTGCCGTAATGGTCTTTTTCTGCATTTCGTCATCGAGGTGTGAACTGCAAGGGGTGATACATGCAGTCCCTTATCTGAAATTTCAAATCCTGATTATCTGGGTATATGAAGGTATTACCTTGTTGGCAATATCTACATATGTTACACCTATGGCACTTGTAAAAATCAGGGGGTCTTTTGGGAAGGCAGTTCAAATCTGTTGTTGAATCAGATTCAGCAGGTAACATGCTATGTTTCAGTTTAACTCTTAAATGTAAAGCCCTGGGGAATGTAACTCTGGGTTTTCTGCCCACTGCCTCAGCTACTTTTGAATCACTTTTTAGGATAGACCAATTACAGAACACAGTGTTACCAATCTTTCCAGACCAGTTAAGTTCTATTATAAACATAACTGGTCTGTCTCTGTGTTTTTTTCTGGGTACTTTGTCTTTCAGCAATTCAGCCCTATCCATAGAAAGGGCCTTATCTATGGATTCCTTTAATAAGTCCCTGGCCTAACCACATTCCAAAAATCTGGTTTCTAACTCCCTGACCTGTTCATATAATGTTTCATAATCAGAACAATTCCTACGTAGCCTTAAAAGTTGATTACAGGGCATAGGATTTTTAAGTGCAAGGGGTGAGCACTATCAGCCATCAATACTGAATTTCTGGCCATAACCTTTTTCTAAAATATTTCATTTTCACATGCTCCTTTGTATTCACTGGTTTTGCAAAGGTCATACCACATCAAGGAAATTCACAGACTCACTACTAGCTGTGTATGTAAATCATAGATGCAAATCATTATTAGGCATTCATGGCCATGAATTCCTCAATCTCTGTGATGTCCCCCTGCCAGACACAAATGATATCATCAATAAAACAATACAATTTTTTCACTCTGGGTAAAAAGAAAAATAAATTATCATTGGGATTAAAATACACAATTCCTCCCAGATACCCAAAAAATGAATGTGAGTGTGACAGAGCCATTGAAGCCCCCATAGCAGTTCCGCATATCTGTAGAAAGTGTTTGCCATAAAATTCAAAGTTGTTATGGGTTAAAATAAATTCTAGGACAGCTAGAATAAATTATACTGAGATATCCTCTTTTTATTTATTTTATTTTTAGTTATTTATTTATTTAATATTTGATCACTGGGTAAAAACCTAAGGGAATCAAATCCTCATTTTCATGAGTGACCTAGAACAGAAACAGCAATACAATACCATGAACAAAATAAATTAATAATGACAAGAACATGTCAAAAGAGTAAGACGATGCTGCTTCAGGGATTTATTAAAAGTATACAATTTATTACATGCTAAAATATCATTGGGAATATCATTTCCCAGTTTTACAATATGAAAGATCCATGATCTTTGATAAAGAAGACCAATAGGAGGGAGGGTTCAATATGCCAGCATTTGGTGATCTACTGCAGTAAGTATGTGATCTATCTAAATTTATTTATTTTATTTATTTTTTATTTAGTTTTTGTCGACCGGGTAAGTGCACTAGACAAATCCTGCCTATTTCCAGGCACAACCCGGGGGAGAGGGATACAGATGAATGTCAACTGACTTTGAACCAGATTAAGCTGTCGGTGGTATTTTTTTAGTGAATGAGGGAAATTTGGCCAGGACACTGGGGAAATTCCCCAACTCTTGTCGGTAGGGGGCTTTGCTGCCTGCTGCAGAGTCAGTCTCTGCTCGGTCTGTCATGGAGAAGGACGTGGAGGAGTGTGGTGCGCTTGCTGCACCGGTTGTGCCTGAAGTTGCTACAATGAAGACTATTCCTGTTATTGCTACTACCTTGAAGGATGATGTTGTGATTTCTGAGCCTGTTCCAGATCGGGTTGCCGTTGCGGCAACTGAGGAGTTGGACTCGGGACCTCCTTTCTTTCCTGTGCTGGATGCTGCAAGTACAGCTTTATCTTCTACACCTATTCCTGCTTCTAGTTCTCCAGTGAAACCCTTAGTGGTGGATATTAATTCTACGGTGCTCCTGAGTGCACCAAGAGGTCTTTCAGATTCTGGCGGGAGTTGTCAGGTTACGATGACAGCCCAGAATACTCACTCACTGGGTGTGTCAGAGGAGCGCCCAGGTGCTGCATTCTTGCAAACGCCAGTAATATTCCAAACCGAACACCTCAAACAAGACGGTGTTTCAACGTTCTCTTTTGCTGCTCCACAACGTACTTTCAAGCCAACAGTCCCGCGGAAGGGATGGGTGGACTCAGTTCCGGACAAAATGGAGCAGTGGTTGGTGGATCATTCCCTCAGGGCGGTAGGATGGGTGCGTTCACCTGTCTCCCAGCAGTGGACTTCAGGATTTGCCCCAATACGTATCCCAGGTGTGCATATTACTGTGAAATCCTCGATGCCTGTTACTGTGACCCCTCAGACTGTACAGGGTTCCTCGGGTGATGTATCAGACTTGCATTTAGACACTGACTTAGAATTAACCCCTGATCCTAAATTTACTTTTCCGTTGAGGGCTGCATTGCATCCTCAAGATTCTAAGTGTGATGCTTCTCTGTCCCATAATATCTCTGTTGGTTGCCCTCCGGGTTCCCCCCCCCCTTACCTCCTGCTACCTCCTCTGCTCGTTCTTCGGGGGGGTGATAATGCTACCTCTTCTGGGGCGATAACGCTAGCTCTTCTAAAATGTATGCTTCCTTTTTAAGAAAAAGGTGCTTCCAGCAAAACGTCATAATGCTGTTCGTATTGTGTATAAGGGTGGCCTTGATGTTTTTCCTGATAGGGAATATGGGAGGGAAAATGCTACTTAAGCACAGTTTACAATTTTTAGCTACTGAATTGTATGCTCTAATACATGTCTCTGGAGAGCGTTCCTTTGACGTCGGCTTTAAACTACAGGCTGGTTTAGAGGCCTTTTGGAGCAGGTATGGGACGGTGAAGAATACTCCCTTGTGGCCCCCATTTGAGGTCTTCCCTCTTACCAGACCTGCTTAGAAATCTGTCAGAGTCCTGATTCGCAATGAGGGTGTGAGTGTGACTGACTTACTTTTTTGGCTAAAACAACGGAGTACTGTTTTGGGAACTCCTGATGCCATTTTTGATAGTGAAAATATTTGGACGGGGGGTTGGAGGATTCAGGTTATTCTACAAGAATTGAATGGTTCTTTACAACATTTACCAAATTATTTTTTCTTGGGAGGTGACCGTGGTGTTTTGTTTTATCTGGGTCAGCCCAAATCTTGTTATAAATGTGGAGCTCTGGGACACCTTAGTAGTGTCTGCGATACAATACATTGCTCCCTATGTGGTAAACTGGGTCATATGTCCATGCATTGTTCAGAGACTGTCAGTTGTAATTTGTGTGGCCTTTCTGGCCATTCTTATGGGGAATGTGAACAAACTGCTTCTTCCACATCTGGTTCTGGGGATTTGGAGGAACAGAGATTGATGGTAGCACTCACTCAGAGAGCAAATGTACGGTCTGGGGACACCTCCCTGCCATCAGATCCTCAACCTTCTTCTGATCTCTCAATGTTACCCTCACCCGAATTTCATTCTGACCCCCCCGTAGTTCAGGTGACTCGGGTGGCCCCTGTATCAGTGGAGACAGCTGTGTCATCTCCTATAGCTATGGCCCTTCCCTCATAGGGATTGAGGACTTTGCTTATCCCTTCTTCTCCTGACATGCCGCCACCACCCCCTCCCAAAGACCCGGTCGTCGACCCTGAACAACAGGTAACCCACCGTCGGAGTTGGAGGCAGCCAGCCCCCAAGGTTCATATAATCTCAGAAACTCAAACTTCCAACCACTATCGACCACTGCTTTTGGAATCTGATTTCATGGATAAAAACTCTGAAGTCTCTTTGGAGGGTTCCCACTGTGCTGACCTGTGCTCTGATTCAGAATCCAGTGAGTTGGGAGATGTACATGAGAAGGTTGCGGGCCCCCTGAAAGGGAAGCCTACTCCTAAAGGGAGGAAGAAATGGGCCTCTGATGCTGGCAAATCTAAGTCACTTAAACCCCCTTGAATCCTTTAATGAGCCTTTCCAACCAGCTGACATTTTTGACTATTAATGTCAATAGTATTAAAAACCCAAAGAAATGTGGTGGAGTCTTTTCCCATTTGATGTCCACTAATGCGGATGTTATTTTTCTGCAGGACACTAGACTGCACACGGCCCTTGAGGTTAGCCATGCTAAACGCGACTGGTATAGGGGGTCCCTCTTACTGGTCTATTGGTTTGGGTGCATGCACTGGGGTGGGGATTCTATTTAGTTTACATTTTCAGCTCTTAAAATTGGTAGATTTAGTTCCAGGGAGGGTTCTTCTTTTGGATGTTAAGGTGCGTAACACTTATTTTTGTTTCATTAATATTTATGCACCACAACTAAAAGCTGACAGAGTGGACTTTTCTTTTTTCTGTACAAGCTGTGCTTTGGGGTGGTGACTTTAATTGTGGTCTCACGCTTCAAGATCGTGGCAGTGGCACCTCTACCAATAAGATTTTTTGTGACATGTCGGCTTTACACTCTACGGTACAATTGGCTCAATTAAAGGATGTGTACAAATCATTTCATTCTAGGGGGATACCTACATTCCAGAGGAGAATGCATGCTACCCGTATAGACTTTTTTTTTCTCAGTAAAGGATTCCTGTACTAGTGGCCCAGGTAGACTCTGTGGCTTATTCTGATCACAAGACTCTTTCCGTGGTAGTCGGCGCATGGGACCCCTCTCATGGCCCGGGCCTTTGGAAATTTAATACATTACTGCTCTCTAAGGGATCACTACACCAGCAACTATTATACTTGATATGTGGGAAGAAAACATTATTTCAGTTGTTTGATAATCCTTTTCTCGGGTGGGATAGTCTTAAATCTGATTTAAGGACCTTTTTATTGTGTGAGAGCAAACACGTCTCAGATTCAGAGAAGTTGAGATACCAGAAGCTCAGGCAACAACTGCAGCAATTGATGAGTTTAACATATACAACCAAACATGATTATGGGGATCAGATTCGGATTATTAAGCAGCAAATGCAGAAATTTCATGAGAAGCAAATGGCATCTTTAACTATGCAACAGGGTTTTGGTACACAGGGGTCTTTGGCTGAGGTTTGCCCTTTTCTTAGTTGCTCCTCACGAATTAAGCATAAAACAATGTCAGCTGTATGGGATTCTGATATGTCAACTGTTACCAAACAATCGGATATTATGTCAGTGGTGTCTAAATATTTTGGGCAGCAGTTTGATCAACAACTTACTGATGCTGCTGCCTTCTCCCACTGGTTTCCTTTCTTAGATATTCCTGCTCTCTCTGGGTCTGCGGTCGTTGCCCTAACCTCAGCTATCTCTCCAGCAGAGATCTTAGAGGCAGTTGCTGCATTACCCAAACAGAAGGTACCTGGCCTGGATGGCCTTCCATCAGAATTATGAGTTTATTGTTCCTTATATTTCTCAAGAATTGGCTCAGGTTTATAATTTTATGTTACATGAGGGATATTTTCCCATTCACACAACTATGGGAGTGGTAACCTTATTATATAAGAAAGGAGCTCGGGAAAATTTAGATAATTGGAGGCCAATCTGCTTGTTAAATGTTGATTTTAAAATTCTTATGAAAATATTGGCCCATCGCTTATCTGTGGCTGCATCTTGTGTTATCTCCTGTACCCAATCCTGTGCTATCCCAGGCAAGGTGATAACGGACCAACTTATAGTACTGAGAGAAGTTTTTGAATCAAGCTCATTGGCTTCTACCACTGGCTTGGTGGTTTCTTTGGATCAGAAAAAGGCTTTTGATTCTGTGGACTATGGGTTTTTATGGGTAACACTATGCCGTTATGGTATTCTGGATTCCTTTATTGTTTGGTTGCAGGCTATTTATCATTTTATTATTATTAAGCCACTGGTGAACGGGTTTTTGGGGACTTTGGTTCTGGTAAAAAGGGGTGTCCATCAGGGGTATCCCTTAAATCCTTTGTTGTTTGTTTTTTGTATCGACCCTCTACTGTGGTTATTAAATGACATTCGGTTTTTTACTCCGGTTCTGATTTCTGGCCATCATGCCCCATGGACCGCAGCTGCTTATGCAGATGACATTTGTTTGCTTTTGAAATCAGCAGTTGATTTGGACAGAGTGCTCGAGTTTTGTACTGTTTATGGTACTGCTTCTGGTATACGTCTAAATAAAGACAAATGCATACTCAAATGTTTAGGATTGGCCCTTTCCACCACCCATTTGGCCAGTATACCAGTGACGAAGGGTCCTATCTCTATTTTAGGGATCGTCTTCGATACTGGTAGACAGGATCTCTTTAATTGGGATTTGAAGATTGCACAGGGGAAGACTTTGGTTGAAGGTTGGAATAAGTGCACTATGTAGAAACTTAAATGGGTACACTTGATCAGGACTTATTTGTTGCTTTTGTTTCTATATGTGAGCATGATTTTTCCTCCTCCTAAGGAGAGGGACGCTACTCTTTCTGGTTTATTTTTCCAAGCAATTTGACGTAGTAGATTGAACCCTATTAAACTAAACATATTGTACTTGAAGGTATCAGATGGCGGTTTGAATATGATTAATCCGGCCTTATTTCTGTTTATTCAATTTTTGTTTACTAATCTTTGCCCTATTTGTGGTGAGCAGTCCACTGGTTGGTCGCCTTTATTTAAAAATAAAATTCAGGCCTGGTATGGTGGTTGGGTTTCAAATACCTTGAAAGTTTTTAAATCAGTTCCTTTTTCTCCTGCATACTATAGACTTATTTTTGTGTGCCTCAAAAGCTGGAGTATCACATCTCAACTTCTATTGCATTATTCAAAGAAATTGCTGTACTCTGTGGTGCAGGACAAGCATTTTTGGGAATCTATTACCTTGCCTTTATGCCCCCCTTCTTCAACACCTGATCTTATGCAATTGTTTCATAACAAACGAGTGCCTTGTAAATTCTGGGATGTCCAGTGGCTTTGTTGCCATGAAAAGTTAAATATTAAAGCTAATCAAAAGCATAAAGCTTTAGACAAAAGATTTTGTAGCAGGCCTCAGTGTTTGACACAATCTGAGACTATGTATCATTAATTTTTTACATGTTCTTTTATTCACTCCATTTGGTCTTATGTGGCTGATTGTTGGAATATGTTACCTTTTCATATGGTCTCTTATGAGACATTGATTTATGGTACCTATGGCAGAGAATGGTCTCTTTGGGACTCCGGTACCTTATCAGTGTTATTCTGTATCATTAAATGGTATATTTGGAACACCCGTTGTTTGTTCACCTTACAACAAAAATTACTGACATATGACAATATTGTTGGGAGTGTTTGTAAGGAAATGCGCTGTCTGTATCATAAAGAAAAAGCTTATCAAACTGCTAGGTATATTCAAACTGTATGGCAAAATCTTCCTTGGATTACTGATTCGGATGTTCCTATTACTTGAAGATGTGACTTTTGTTTCACCTTGTTTTTGTTTGTGCTTTATGCTGTGATGATTTACAATATTTAATAAAAACAAAATTCCCCTACTCTTTTCGATAAGTGCCATGGTATCTTTAACATCCACCTGAACTACCACCAATACATGCAGATGGGACCTCAGTTTAACGTCTCATCCGAAAGACAACACCTCAGAAGTGCAGCACTCCTCTCATGCTGCACTACAGTGTCAGTATTGGGATATTAACCCAAGTGCCAGATGTGGGAACTGAACCCACAGCCCTCTGATCTCCCAGCCTCAGAGGCGAGTGTGCTACCTACTGAGCCACTGACACTGACTGTTTAAAGACATTAAAAATTAAAAGACATGAATGAAACAAGTATTTGTGTTGACAACAGCCTTTTCAAAAACAGTAAATTAAAATAATTCACTCTTTTCTCAAATGAAAACTAGCCTAAAATTATCATATAATATACAATGATAAGTTGAACAAGAAGCAGAACTGGAAAATTGGCAAACAGAATGGTACAGTGCCTTTACATGATACAAATTGATGTTCACAGCAGACGAATAAATCAGAAGTCCATAGTCAATAACTGATAACAGTAGAGACTGAGCTAGTACCTTTTTTGAATAAGAAGAAAGATAATTACTTAATCTGTAAAGCTGTCCTAATCTGGAATGCAGTCTTAATAACTTAATTGATATGGTCCTGATATGTTAGATGTTGAGCCAAAGTAAAGCTCAAATATTGAAACTGCGTAACTTATTCAATTCTAACACCACATAGATCATAAAAAATAGGCAATAATCTTAAATGAGATACTTCGTATTGGGAACCAAAAAATAAAGATTTAGATGTTTGTAATATTAAGCACCATACCATTATACTGTAGCCATTGTTGAGCATTTAACAAATATTTCTGTAAATGAGTGATTAGTTCCAAAGGATCATCTCGACTGATATAAGACAATATCATTTGTATACATTGTAATAAACATATGTTTGTCCTGTATAACTGATGGCAAAACATTAAAAAAAAAACTGAACAAGACTGGCCCCAAAATTGATCCCTGGAGAACACCCATATACAGTGAAGCCCATCAGCATGAAGCACAGTGTCACAGTTTCCTGCATGACAAGAGAGATTAACTCCCATTGAAATTGCATTGTTTTCTGCAGTAACTCTGCTGCAGAATTGAACTTCATCCTGGTGAGCTTCACTGTGTGTGTGTGTGTGTGTGTGTGTGTGTGTGTGTGTGTGTGTGTGTGTGTGTATGTATGTATGTGTGTGTGTGTGTGTGTGTGTGTGTGTGTGTGTGTGTGTGTGTGTGTGTGTGTGTGTGTGTGTGTATGTATGTATGTATATGTATATGTATATGTATATGTGTGTGTGTGTGTGTGTGTGTGTGTGTGTGTGTGTGTGTGTGTGTGTGTGTGTGTGTGTGTGTGTGTGTGTGTGTGTGTGTGTATATATATATGTGTGTATATATATATGTATATATATATGTATGTCAAAGGTGAAGTAACTGAACCTAGAACAACTGCTTGTTTTCTATTAGATAAATAATGAGAAAACCATTGTACCACATTAGCAGATAAACCAAGTTTCTCAAGGCAAACAAGTAAACACACATGATTAACCAAATCAAACACTTTTGACAAATCAAGAAATAAAGCTTCTACCATACCACCTCTGTCCAGGGTTCTGTGAAGAATATTAATAAGCTCCATAGTTGCTGTTAAAGTATTATAATGTATGGGACGGCATTGTTAAGAATGAAATTCAGTGAATTTCTACCCCTGTTATGGTATCATTGTGATGTCAAGAGGTTGTTATACCTTCTTGACTATGTCACATCGATACCATAACAACCTTGGTGCATTTGTGCATGCACATCTCCCGTAGTTTGTGGCTGCTTCTTCTGTGGACTAATGCTGATGCTGAGTGAATAATGAAGAAAATAAAGGTAGTCATATTTACAGGGGGCACAGACACAATCACAATAGTGCTTTTAAAGAGATTGGGGCTTGAACATGGGGGGTACTGAAAATAGTCAGTCATTGGATGAGAGGCAGAGTGGGATAGGTAGGATGGGAGGGCAAATGCAGTGTTGTTGAAATGCTGCCCATACACTATAAAAGGCAATGAATGTAGCACATTTAGCAACAATGCTGTGTTCCCTTCTCGAGGTTGTTATGCCAACAATAAACCTCTCAAGCTTTGCTCTTGAGGTTTACAAGGTTGCATAACAACCTCTCAAAGGGAACACAGCATTGTTATTAACCATTCCCCATTCATTATCCTCTACATAGTCTAAAACCGTCTTGATATGGTGTTAATAGTCTCTGAATCAAGAAGTTCTTTCACCTGATCAAATACGATTTGTTCAAGAACCTTGGACAGAGGGAGCTAATAATGAAATGGGACAATCCCAATCATTAGACTTAAATATCAAAACAACAATCGCCTGTTTCCAAAGCTGCAGAATTTCTGCATGAAGCAGGGATTAAACAAAATATTCACAGATGAAACCATGAGCTCTAGTACTTATCCAAGTAAGTCTAAGTCTATAATGTCATGCCCCATGCATGATTTAAGTTTAATACTCTTATGGTATTAAAGTATTTGCTCATGTGTTAAGGGTTCAAACTCAAAATTTAATAAGCTAGTTTCATTATGACATGTTTTAGAAAAAATTTTTATTAGTTAAGAAGCTAACTTAAAAACATCTGTAAATACTTGATTCAGTTCCTAAGCAATGCCCAACGTGATCAGTTATAATGCCACCTTCAGTATTAGGTAAAGGAATACTACCTTTGTTTACCCTTACCTGTAATTTATTAAGAACTGACCAGTGTTCTTGTCAATTCTTAGAGCTTGAGAATTGAATCTGCAAAAAAAAAAAAAAATCAGCTTTGGTTTTCCAATTTTTTTTATATAGATTTCTTAGTTGTTTGTATTTCACAAGAGCATCAGGATTGCAAAGTTTACGATAAAGATGTCAGGCAGCATCTCTCTCTTGCATTTTATCTATTAGATCTGTTGTTATCCACTCCAGGCATCTATTCTTAACCCTTCATTTATGCTTAGGAGCAAATACGTCACAAACCCTATTGAACTGAGTACTTATAAAATCCAGCATATGATCAGCATCAGGTATAGAATACAAGTAGGACTAATCAATAAGTGCACTGGAGTTACAAAAAGCAATCAAGTCCAAACTTCTGAGTGAACGTGATGCAATATATGCAGGTGGGACTTTTGGCTTCCAAGCATTCCAATAACAAACAACTGGACAATGATCACTTCAGCAGTCAGCTAACAGAAATGCCTGCACTACACAATCTGGTCAAGTGGCCAAAATCCAATTAATTAAAGTGTCAGTTTCCTGCTTGCAATTAAACCCTGTAGGTAGATTAATAACCTGGTGCAAATTCAAATTAGCCAATTGGTCTTTAATGTTAACACTTGCTTTCCCTAGCAAATTAATATTGGTATCTCCTAATAGTACAACTTCCCTATTTGCTGAAATGGAAGCCTTGTGCTCAGCAATTAGTGATAGAATGCCCATGAAAAGTCTTGTGGAAAATAAAAAGTAGCCAAATGTAATTATTTAATACCTCCTAAATATAAAATCAATGGTAAAAAATCAATTTCTGAATAAGAATTGGGAAAATTACAGTATATGCACCAGTAGAATAAGTCTCTTACATATAGCAGAACCCCACCCCCTCTTTTTGTCTGCCTATTACAACAATATAAATTATATCCATCCAAATAAATGGTAGTGCTACTGAAGGAAAGATTAGTGTAACGCCTTGTTGCCAATGGTCTACAGGACCCAAGGCAACATGGTTTTATGGGGGGATCATGCCAGATTAACCTCATTGAATTATTCAATTGGATGATAAGGGGGATGGATTGGGGAAGCAGTGGATGTAGCCTACCTGGACTTCAGCAAGGCCTTTGACACTGTGCCACATAGAAGGCTGATAAATAAGCTGGGGAACATGGGTGTGGGTAGACTGGTGGTGAGGAGGGTGGGGAACTGGCTGGCTAGAAGGACACAGAGGGTGGTGGTAAATGGCTGTCACTCCACAAAGGGAAAGGTAACCAGTGGAGTGCCACAGGGATCAGTGCTGGGTCCAGTCCTCTTCAACTTTTTTATCAGTGACATTGGTGGGGTAAGCCTGGGCATGGGGGCAGTGAGCAGGGCAGGGGCTGATCCCTGAAAGGGGGGGGAAGGGGACAAACAAAAAAAAGGATATTGGGATGCATAGGCATGGGTATCACAAGCAGAAATTCCACTTATTTCCATACACAAGACATTAGTGAGGCCACACCTTGAGTGCAGTGTCCAGTTCTGGAGACCTTACCTACGTAAGGACATAGACAGATGGAGACAGTTCAGAGGAGGGCAACCAAGATGGTGTAAGGATTATATCACAGAACCTACTAGGATAGGCTGAAATATGCAAATAAGTACTCCCTGGAAGAGAGGAGGGAGAGGAGAGATATGATTAAGGCATATAAGTATGTCACGGGGATGAACAAGGTGCAGGAAAACACAATTTTTCAAATAAAAAGATGCTCTGGGACTAGGGGACACGGGATGAAACTAGAGGGAGGGAGGGAGGTTCAGAGGGAACATGAGGAAATACTTCATCACAGAAAGGGTGGTGGACAAATGGAGCACTCTACCAGAGGAGGCATTGGGGGCAGAAATGATTACAGGATTTAAGAATGCATGGGCTAGGCATAAGGGGATCCAGGTAGTTGGGGAAGGGGACAACCTAAGTCTAGGGAAGCTTGAAGAAGCACAGTTACGTGCACAAATGGGCAGACTAGGTGTGCCGTAGGCCCTTATCTGCCGTCAACATCTATGTATCTATGTAGTATCGGGTATGTTGCTTGTTAACCATAATTCAGATACAGCAACCACATCAAAGTTATTACCAAAAACCCAAGTCCAAAACTCATCTATTTTAGGTAAAATATTCCTTATATTAACATGAACAAAAGAAATTGTGTACTCAAACTCAGATCTACTAACATTCAATTCCTGTTCAAAATCAAATGGGCCAGGATTGGGTTTAACATTACCTGCCAATAATAACAGTAGTAAAATGCCGAAGTGTTTCTTAGCAACAATATTCATCTTTTAAAAATCCCTTCAAGATAAAACAAAATCCCTACAGATGCGTCCACTCATAAGACTGTCTATATAGACATTCTAATATTAGGTTTGAAACTTGTACCCAAGACTGCTTACTGCGGATACTTTCCCACGGGTTTACATGTAACCTATGAGTAAAACAAGGTAGGACAGCCCCACCGAGAGCTGTCTGGTGCGATGACAAACCATAAATCAGCAAGTAAAGGTTGGATCCAGACTAAGGACTCATATTAAAGACTTATTCACAGTGCAAGTGGTCAGCGCAAAATGAAACTGGTTCACAGAACAATCATGGTAGCAGGCATGGCTACAAAACTCTTACGTTTCACCCAGCTAAATGCTAGGCTTCAGCAGAGATAACTAGCATTCATATCCATAGTAGATATCTATATCTATATCTATATCTATATCTATATCTATATCTATATCTATATCTATATACACACACATATATATTATACCGTGCCACTATAGTTTGGGTTGCGTACCCCATTTAAGGTTAAATCTGAAATTTGGCAGCTTAATAACTTTGCCACCATATGACTGATTTGCCTGAAATTTGGAATGCATGGTCTGGTACCATAGATATGTGGATCTGAAAAGTTGTGTTATGATCAGGTGTACGGTTGTGGAGCTACAGAGTGCCGGAAAACGCACAAATTTTGCATTTTTGTGCATTCTTTGCTCACGTCTACAGCCCGCATGGCTTGTACGACCAGTATGAAACCTTCAGGGAGCATGCAGCCAGGGTCCCCGATGTGCCTTTCAAAGATTTTGTGAACAAATATTAAATGGTTCAAAAGTTATTTAAAAAAACAAGTTTCCCATTATAGTCAATGGAAAAAGTTAAAATATGCAGTGTCGCAATGCACTTCTTACTTTTGCAAATGACACTTGTAGTGTCACAAATTGGCCATCTTGTTTTCAGTTGGTGATCACAGAAATGCTTGGCATTTAAATTTGGGACCCCATAGGGACACAATTCTTGTTGTGTTCACCTAGTCGAGCCCTGAAGATGCTAGCCATGTCTTTTTTGGGGGGTAAAACACCCCAGAAATAAGAGTTTTTTTAAATGTTTGTAAAAAGTAGCATTACAAAGTACTTTCACATATGCGACACTTTCGTGATTTCATTTGTGAAAGTGTTGTGATTTGTGAAAGTACTTTGCAACACAATGGCCAAAACAATAGGGAATCTTTGCCACCCTGCTGGAAAAGAATGGTTTGGTCTTTTGGGCTCAAATTTGGAGGGAAGAAAGCCAAGATCCCACAGATGTGCAGTTTGTTGGTTTAGTAACTAAATATTTGAGGACTACAAAGTTATGGCACTCTGAATTTGACGATTTTTCCCATAGGTTAACATTACGGCGTTAGCTGCGCCTTTCGGGGGCCCGTATCTCAAACGGCTTTGAGATACAGACTTTTCGTCGGAAGAATGCTTAGTCCCCCACTAGGGGGCTAAGTACAAAACTATCCTGGAAAGTCATAAATAATATGAAATTTTAAATATTTTTCTATGTCTATGTCTGAGATACAAGGAATTTAGTATTCCAAGTGCTCATTTTCTGCTCCGAGGGCCATTATTATGCATACATTCTTTGTATTCACTGTACTTTTGAAGGCACCTTTTTGGGGAAAAAAAGGGTGTGCTTTTGCGTTACTGTTACTGTTAGGATTTCTGCTTGCGTTTCCATTACCGTTAGCATTTACATTTACGTCACCATATGCGTTACCCTTTGTGTTTACATTTGCATTTGCGTAACTGTTACCGTTTGCGTTTCCATTACTGTTTTTGTTTGCGTTTACTTTTGTGTCACCATGTGCATTACCATTTGAGTTTGCATACGCACTTGCATTTACGTTTCTGTTTCCTTTGGCGTCATTGTTGGTGTTACTGTAACCGTTTGTGTTTCCAATTGCATTACCATTACCGTTTGCATGTTCGTTACCGTTTGCATTTCCATTGGCATCGACATTTGCATTTTTGGTAGTGTTTCTGTTGTCAAGTGCAATACTGTTTCCTTCTCTGTCACCACTGCCATTACCGTTTGCATTTCAGTTTGCGTTTCTGTTACCATTTGCGTTTCTGTTGCCATTAGCATTTGCGTCACCGTTTGCATTACCATCTCTCTTCATTTACATTTGCGCTTGTGTTTTTCTTACCGTTTGCATTATCATCCCCATTTGCATCACCGTGTGTGTTACCATTTGCACTTGCATTTACGTTACCATTAGCGTTACTATTTTTTTACCTCACTGTTGCCATCACCATTTACGTTAACGTTACCGTTTCTGTTTTTGTGTTTGTGCAGTGCACTGCAAAACATTATGTTCTTCCTATTTTTATGCACTGTCTTCCATGATGCATAGCGCAGCCAGTATGTGGTTGATTGATCTGAAACTTGCCACGTAGAAAGACCTTTGTTCACGGTTTTTGTTTGGTGAAAAAATGTTTATTCCCTTCCAGAGTTATTGCCATTTGAAATTGGCCCCCCTCGTGGTTACAGATTTTTGGGCCACCAGGTCTGCCATTTTAGTGCATTTTTGGCCACGATTTCTGCCATTTTGTGGTGAAAGACTTCTTAAAGGTGTAGAAATGTAAAAATTGAATATCTCTGGAATGGTTTGGTCTTTTCACATGAAATTTGGAGGGTGTTATGCTATGTGTCATGGAAGACAGTGCATAAAAATACCACTCAGTTGACCAGCTCTGGTTCTGACTCACTGGAACCTTGTCTTTTTAAACTGGTGGCTCCACTCATTGCCTCTCCGATTGCCAGAATCTACACTGTATCCCTTATCCATAGCACTGTGCCGGACTTATGGAAATCTGCAAGAGTAACATCTCTCTTTAAAAAAGGTGACCCAAAGGACATGGCCAATTACAGACCTATAGCAATTCTCTCTGTCCTTAGCAAGATCCTACAGAAAATAGTTGCATCACAGACCACTGACTACCTTACACACTACAATCTCCTCTCAGACACCCAGCATGGTTTCAGAAAATGTCAGAGCACCACCACGGCACTTCTTCTACTAACTACTGATATTCTGTCCAACATGGATTCTGAAAACTCACAGGTGCCATCTTCATTGACCTCACTAAGGCTTTCGACCTTGTAGACCATCCCCTGCTTCTCTCCACTCTCCATAAATTCCATTTCTCTACCCCTGTTGTGGACTGGTTCTGTAGCTACCTGTCAAACAGGTCGCGAGCTGTCAAATTTAACTCCTCCCTGTCCAACACGTCTACTATCAACCTTGGGGTCCCCCAGGGCTCTATCCTTGGGCCCCTTCTGTTCTCAATTTTTATCAACAATGCAGCTGAGACCCTGGAATCCTGCCCAGCTATTCTCTATGCTGATGACCTGATCATCTATGCTAGTTCTTCTAGTATTGCCTGCATAAACACATCACTTACTTCAGACTTTAATAAGGTCTTAGACTGGTTACTAGACCGTAAGCTTGTACTAAATGAAAAGAAAATGAAAGCCATGCTCCTAGGTTCCGCAACGAAGATTAAGGCCTGTTCTAGTTTGCTGGAGGTTCTTCACCCTGGAGGATTTCCACTTGAAAATGTTACTTCCTTCAAGTACCTTGGGATCCTGCTGGACCAGTCCCTGGATTTTAATCTTCACATTCAGTCCTCGTGCAAAACTGTAAACTTGAAACTGGGAGTAGCTTACAAAATGAACTACATGCTTACACCCTCGGCCAAATTAGCAATTTCCCAAGGTATTCTGCTCCCAACCCTTACTTATGGTGCCTCTGTTCTTACCTCTGCCCATAAAACCTACTTACTAAAATGGGGCATCACTTATAAGAATATATGCCGATTTGCCTCATCATCACCTCAACTCAAACATCACTGCCTTCTTTATAAGGATCTGAATTGGGTCTCACCCTCTACCTGTAGACAATACTACCTTGGATCACTAATGGACTTGATCATCCGGGAAAAAAAACATCCCAGCTGGCGGCGTTGCTGGTCCCTCAACCATCCTCCCATGGCCTGCGATCAGCTGACAAGTCCTTACTCTATGTTCCGAGATGTGGGAAGACTAAAGGCACAGGGGCCTTCCAATTCTCTGCTCCCAGGCTATGAAATGCTCTTCCACTCAACCTCTGGCTGTCTCAGTCTCACTTTGGATTTAAAAGTGAATATTGTCATTATCTATCCTTAGCTGATGTTTGTACATGCTTTGACCCAACCTGAAGCTCCTGAGACTTACCAGTAATGTCACCCCTGCTCTAATCCAGCTCCAAGACTGTCTCCTCTTCCCCTCCCCATATTTTTCCTTCTCTTTGTAAATAACTTCTTGACTACTAGCTCTCTTCCTTCTCAAACCTTGTTGCTGACCATCCACTGTTGTTTTGTCAATTACCACCCCTGACCTTCCTTCTGTCGGTCTTTCTTGTTATGTTTGAACATTCCTCACATTTCTCTCTCTCTATATAACCTTACTATCTTATTGACCCTTTCACTCCACAGGTCGGGTCCGTGGTTTCTGCACTTATTATATATCTTACTGCAATTATCTGTATAATGCTTGCCATTATTTTTTGTTGTTTCTACCCACTGTATTTTTGTAGCACTGCTGTACTGTTCCTCTGTTTGTTTGTATTATTGTACCCATGTTGCTGTTGTTCAACTGTTCTCTTTTTGTTGTACTCTCCCAGGTCATGCCTGAAAATAGTCATTTATGGCTAATGCAAAACTAAATAAATAAATGTCCTGGGGATGTGAATAATGCTGTTTACACATTGGAAAAAGTCTTTGCTGAGGAGATACTGTGTGACACAGTTAACATTTTGTGCATAGCATTCTGCATGGTGCTACTGGCTTGAAATTTATAGCGTAGGTAGTCCTAGTGGTACAGAGGTGCCTTGCAGTGGTTTGATTTGTAAAACATTAACAGGTGTGGAATTATGCCATTCCGACAAATGAAAATTTGGTTCATTACGCTTCAATAACTTCTGAACTGGAATGTACAAAGACTTATAATACATCTTTGACTGTAACAATTTTGGGGTTGCTGGCACTTACGGTTGCTGAATTGTGCATGTTACAGTATTTGCTCGTGGTGCTGTGCAATCATTGAATGGATATACACACAATTTTGGACACAAGGTGTGCTGTAGTACATGTCTTCATTTACCGATTTTCATTTCAGTTGTTCATACAGTTTTAGTGAAGTGACAAAAAATGACATGGTGGGATTGCGGGGCCCACATTCCATTCACTATTTATGGTGCACATTCTCAAAAAGAAGGGAAATTCATGGCAAACAACTCCATTTAATGCATCAATTAGGGTTGTTCTACAATGACAAAAGTGAGGAAATTCGGTATTAGGGATGCCACCCCTTGCACCCCACGCCCATACCGCCCCCACTAACAGGCATTGTGGTGTGCATTGGGGTCATCGGCCCTAACTCTCACCCCATCCCATGTGTAAATAAGCTGATGTGGTGCAGTATAGGAGAATGGGGTGAGAGTTAGGACCTATGACCCCCAATGCCACCCGATGTCTGTTGGTGGGGTGGTGGCGGCATGGGGCAACCCTAACATTGATTTCCTCACTTTGTCACTGTAGAACAACCCCAACTGATGCATTAAATGGAGTTTTTGCCATGAATATACATATATAGTGTGTGTGTATATATATATACACACACACACACACACACACACACACACACACACACACACACACACACACACACACACACACACACACACACACACACACACACACACACACACACACACACACACACACACACACACACACACACACACACACACACACACACACACACACACACATATATATATCCATACTATGTAGTTGTGCAAATAAACATGTGTATAACAATTAATACATCATTAAAACCACTTGTTTATTTATTTATTTATTTATTTATTTTTATTCAGATGTTTATACTCCCCAACCTGCTGGCAGACTTTCTGAATCCCCCAGGCCCTATATCCCCCAAATAACCCCCCGAGGTGAGGCAGAAGGGGGAAGGCTGTCCCCCCTCCCGAGCACATATCAGGAGTGGGCCTGAGAGCTCTGTGAGGCCGTGGAGCCGGAGTACCTGAGGGGCTTCCATGAAGCCAGCAGCTGATTTCCTCTTTTCTGTGGTCCCTCCCCCTCGTGGCCATGAACTAGCATGGAGGTACGCACCTGTCATGATGCCACGATATCTGTCTCCCTAGTTCTGGCACTACCCCATATCCTCCACCAGGGGGCCAGCCAAGGAGCCAGATGATATGCCCACCCTTTCCTGGGAGAGGAGAGCTGTCATCGGATGCTCGATCCTCTCCCTCCCCTGCTGACTCCTAGCGGCCCATGCTTATTCCCGAACCCGGGTCTCTGGCATTGGGCGAGATGTGGCATCCAGCACCTCAACACTCAGTGCCACCGGGCCAGCTCAAAACCACTTATTTTTAACTCAGTTCCAAGTGGAGATCCTTTAGTTTTCAGTATTTCTACTCTCTGATCGGTCAGTACATATTGCCAGTCAGTATGTACTATTAACATTGCAATCCATTCATTTGTTTACTACCTGCATTTAATTCTATTACAGATGAGTTCCTGAATCCTAATATAACTGAAATGGTGATTCTAACAATTCTAATTCATCAAAGGGCTAAATACACCTTCAATTTTAAATTATTTATAACTCCTATGGTTCCTCAATTTATTCACAATCTTAATAATGCAATTCAAGTTTTACAAAACTGAAGCTAGATCTGCCATATATAGTCATTTAAGATTATGTCTTCTCTGGGTTTTAAAATAAAAATCCAAAAGCTTTCGCTTTGCCCAATTAACTGTTTCAAGTTACCCCCTCTTGGTCCCACTGTGACTTTTTCCAAGCCTGTAAATTTGCTTTCATATTTTATGTTTAGGTTCCTACAGCTATTAACATGCTGAACTATAGCATAGGACATATCTTTTCGCTCCAATGCCCTTACATGTTCTCCTGTCCTTACACGGAACTCCCGAACTGTTCTTCCAATATAATAAAAAAACACATGAACACTGTAATAAATATACAACATCCAGTGTGTGACACAAAATCAGATCTTTGATTTTAAAAACCTGATTAGTGACTGGATTTTTGAAAGTACTGGTTACCTGTATATAGGGACATCATTTACATTTTCCACATTTTTTAGGTCCCATAGGTGGCAGCATTGACCATAATGTATCATTTTTCTTCTCTAACTGTAAATATGATCTACCTTATCCCTTACTGTAGGAGCTCTCTTATAAATCATTTTGGGACAATCACCAACACATTCTCTCAATTTCTCATCCACTTGTAGAATTCCCCAGTTTTTAGTAAGAATATTTTTCAATTCAGTGCTTTTGGCACTGTACATTGTCACAAAACCAACATCCCGGTACTTACTATATCCTATTTTTGGTTTTTGTGTCAAAGTATCTACTCTGGGCATATGATCCACTGCATTTATTGCTTTTTGACTGTGTCTTTACCACAGCCTCTCTGTTGAAACCACTTCACTGGCAAACCCCTCTGCACTACATAATCATCTCTGTTAGTGCAATTTCTTAAAGTTCCGATGAATTGCCCCTTGGGTACATTTTCTGGAAAATGTCTAGGGTGATGGGGCTTGCTAATAATAAGCTGTCCCTATCTGTGGGCTTTGTAAATAGAGAGGTCCCTATGTTGCCCCCATCTTAAAAATCCTTATGGGGGCCGGCCCAGTGGCACTGAGGGTTGAGGCACTGGATGCCACACCTCACACCACGTCGGCAATCCGGGTTCAGGAATGAGCGGGGGTCATTGGGGGTCGGCAGGGGAGGAGAAGGCTCAAACATCCATAGGACTGCTCTCCTTCTCTGGGGAAGGGGATGGGACACCTCGGTGGCCTAGTGGCCTCTAGCAGTGGCTGGGGGTGACAGCAGGCCATGGGCAGACTGGGGGACATGCTGTGGCAGATGCCAGGAAGGGGCACGTGTGGTAGCATGCGCTCTCCTGTTCCTTGGCATCACTGCACACCACAGATGTCCAAGGGGGAGAAAAATGGAAAATACGGGCACTAGTCACGGTGGCTTGATGGCCGTCTCCACAGGGGACTCACTTGGCAACGAGGGTGCACGGCTCTACTGGATCTGGTCCTGGTGTGAGCATGCGAGGGGAGCTCTCCACCTCCCCGCCACGGGAGCAAGCCATGGGGGTATGCCACGGGCCCTAATATGGAGCTGGGGTGCTTGGGACAGCAACTGGAAACCTCAGGAGGATGCCTGGAAGTCTGAGGGAAGCAGACTGGTGGCCAGGGGGAAAAAAGAACCAAGAAAAAAAAAATCTTTAGGTCCAAAAAGTTTACTTCCTGGCTACTCACATGGGCTTTGAAACGTAAATTTCCATTTGTAGTGTTTAACCATTTAACAAAGTTAGAAAACATTTCACTTGTTCCCTTCCAGACAATTATGATGCTATCAGTAAAATGGTGCCACAAATCGAAAGATGAATAATATGAATTTGTGGTGCCATTACTTGGATAGTAGGGCAAAAACTCTAGCTGATTGGCTGAAGTGCAGATAGAAGAACACACTGCTGCAGGTTGTCTTTGAACTCACAGTCCACACCATCACTCAGGTGAAACCTCTTACCCCTAGATGTACTAGTCCCTACCACAAACCAGTCCAGAGACTTTACTGGGGTGAGCAAAGTCCAAAACAGGGCAAGTTGTTTAGAGCACAAGCTATGAAAGCCAAACAGCTCAGAGTCCCAGTAGTAAAAAGCAATGCAAGCAGACCTGAGTGCAGGCTGCTGAAGCTGTCTGGCTGAAATGAAGCTGGCTGAAGTGCAGGATGCTGCTCCAAATAATATCTGCATGTTTTAATACCCAGCTCATATTTTATAGACTTGTACAGAGATTTAATATCTATACCAAGCCAAACCATATCTTCTTCCCATGCAAACCCAGAAAACTTCTTAAGTACATTAGATGCATCCTTAATATGAGATTTTAAATTCACAATGCACTTTTGTAAAAAATAATCCACAAATTTCCTAAGATGTTCAGTCAAGGAATTGACACCAGACACTATAGGCCTCCCCAGTGGATCCGTAATATCTTTATGAATTTTAGGAAGGATGTAAAAGCCAGGAGTTACAGAAAATTCTTCCCAAATAAACTCAGATTCAGTTTCAGAGATCATACCCCTGGCGGTGGCCTCCTGTAACAATTGATGCAATTCTTTTTTGTAATTATGCAAAGGGTTAGACAGCAATTCTCTGAGTTATTAACATCATGTAATATATGGATATTTAAAATAATAGCATCGGAAAGCATATGAAAAATTTCCAGTAATACACTGGAGCCATAGTGATAATGGTATCATTGACAAGCGATAATACTGTCATTCAGAGCTCATAATTTTATTATTTCAACTCTGAATGATAGTATTATCAACAAACCTGCAGAGCGCAACCTCAAGATCTTCCAACATCGTAGGCTAGTTCCTGACATCCCCAAGGCAACCTCCTTGCCATGTGTGCAGACGTCCCTAAAACCACACCTCCTGATTGGATGCGGTTCCTCTGTGGGTGGGCAGAACTGTTCAAAAAACATGGCGTCCATCTCTTGCTTAGCGAGAGAAAATTGTCCCTTCACTTTACTGTCAATGTTTTTTTATTTCCACATATTCTGCAGAACTGTCTGGTTAAAGAAGTAAGGTAAGACAGCCTATGAAACAAAATTCCTTCAAGCTAAAAGAGACACCGGACCAAGTGGGCAAGCAAACAGAGGTGGAGCGGGGGCCGGAGGTACACACGGAGTGAGTGAGTGAGTGAGCGAATCCTAACTGCGATGGGAGAATGGCCTCACAGCACCACATTCACAGAACTGCTGCAAACAAAACTCGTATCCATATATTACAAAAAATAAAAAATAGGTGAGGGTCTATCACTCGTGAGTAATACCATCTCGAGGTTCTGGGGACAAGGGAACCTCTCTAACTTCACTCTTGAGTTTCTCTTGTCCCCAGAACCTCTCGATGGTATTACTCCCTTGTAATAGACCCTAACCTATCTATTATTCTGTTTATCTTTAGATGCACAAAGTTCTGACAGTGTTTCAAGTTCTGTCCTGGTTAAATTATTACCTTGGGGTGAGGGGAGCTTTGTACATAAGTTCTTTAACCTGTTTGGTCACGACTTTGCCAAACATGGAGATAACAGGGCTGCAGATATTAGGAATAAATGTAGATTTCATCATAAAGAGTAGCTTTTGTTTCGTCCTTAATCCCATCATGCAATGCTGCACTTGTGTCCCATCTCCCAGTTTCAGCTTCACCATTCAAGGGGTTTAATAATTGATCCAAGGCCGGCTCGTCAGCGCAGTGGTTGGATTTCCGCTTGCGACGCTGGCGACCCGGGTTCGAGAATGAACTCCCAGGTCGCTGGAAGAGCTTTCAACCCGGGTGGGAGTAGGTTTGAGCCGCCCCATGACTGCCTCACCTACTCCAGGGGTGGGGAGGGTATTCAGGACCACTGCATGGTACTGGCGGAGGCCGGGGTCCAGTCGCAGCGAGCCTGGACTTGGGGGGGTGGTGAATGTCGGCTACTCTGACGCTCGTGGCACACCACGCCCCAGAGAAAAGGTGAAACCAGCCTCCGGTTCGCCGGATGATGGCTGCCCACTCGCTGACCCGAGGGTCCCAGCCCCCGATCCCACCTCAGCAGCGCCCAGGGACTGATGCCTAGTACGCTGGGGCCCACCCCACCCCGGTGTCTTTCCCCTCAGAGGAGGGGACCCACTCGGCAAAGGGATATGCCGGGCCACCCCTGGGTCGGCTGCGATGTGAGGGGAAGGGGGACAGGACGAGGGGGTCACGAGTAGCAATGTGCAGCCAGAAGGAGTGGCAAACCCGGAGGCACGACCGGAGGGAAAAAAAAAATAATTGATCCAAATCCTCTAGATTTAATTTATGCAATAGATTAGTACCTTGAAAATGTATTTATTTATTTTAGATTCAGATTAAATACCTTTGAGCTAAAGGTTTGTTTACCAAGGTTCCAAGTCAGATAATAAAATACACAGAGAAAAGGTTCCAAGTCAAGTAAACAAAATACAGAGACAAAAAATGTTTAAAAGTGTAAAAAAAGTAGGCACTGATTGAGAATACTAGAAAAAATACAAGAAACGTAAAATTCACAGTTGTTGACAAAAACAGTATGATTGGCTACAATTTCAAAGTGCAATCTGAAAGTGCAAGGGTTAGCAACAACAGCACTGCAATAGTGTGGAATTACTCTTTATGCGAACTTGGGGTCAGCGACAGATCTCAGGCTAGGACTTTATAGTAGAAGTAGAAGTAGCCTGGGAGGCATTGTCCAGTAGAGGGGAGAGGAGGTAGGTAGGGGTGGGGAATGGGGGGAGGTAAGACAAGACAGTGGGGGGAGCTGAGAAGGTAGAAGGCCCATCGGTGACAGAGTTATAGTTAACAACTGCAGGCAGACTCATGTGCCAGAAGATTGAAGAGTCCAGATTTGAACTGACTAATTTTGCTACAACCTAGGAGGTCAGTAGAGAGGTCATTAAGCCATCTAGGAACCCACTAGGAAAGGGATCATTGTGCAAGTGTGGTATGCTTAAAGGGCACTGGGAACACCTCTTTGGTCGCACGTCTGGTGTTTGTGGTCGGTTCAGTGTTTCTGAATAATCTTGGCATGGACTCGGGTATAAGGCCAAGCAATGATTTTTTTTCCAATAGACAGGCCTGGTATTTGATTCTGAGACAGAGGGGAAGCCACCCTGTCTCTGCATACAGTGCACATGTATGAGTCAGATAGTCAGCTCCAAGTACCAGGCAACAAGCCTTGTTGAGGAGGGTAATGATCCTCTTAAGAGCAGTATCCAAACCAGCACCATAAATCACTAGCCCATAATCGATGACAGATTACACAGAGCTGCAAGTGACCAGTTTTAGGGCTTCCAGAGGCTTAGAGTGTCTATGTTGGTATAGAACACCCAGTTTAGTGTTGGCTGTTATAACGACCTGTTCAATATGTGTTGAGAAGGTGAGCGTGTCATCAAGTGAACACCTAGATATTTGAATGTGCTGACCTGCTCCAGCAGCTCACCTTTTTGGCTCATTATTTGTAAGGTACCATGCTTTTTCTTGTTTTGAGGCACCATAAAGAGCATACACTTTGTTTTTTTGTAGTTGAGTAAAAGTTTATGCTGAGAAAACCATGATTCCAGCCTTTGGAAATTGGCTTGCAAATCAGTGGTGACTGCAGAAATTTCCCTACCATGTGCTGAAATGACCGTGTCATCAGCATTAAGCACCATGCATGCAAGGCAGGCAGATGGTAGGAAGTTTATAAATGGACTAAATAGGAGCGGTCCCAGTATTGAACCCTGAGGGACTCCAAGGCTGACTTCCCTAGGCTCAGAGAGTGTGTTGGAGATCTTCACACATTGTGTTCTGTGTGACAGGTAGCTTTCAAACCAGGTAACAGTGTTTATTGAAAGGCCAATGGATAAGAGACATTGTAGTAGGAGTTGGTGGTTGACAGTGTCAAATGCCTTGGTGAGGTCTATGAATATAAACCCCACCACCCTTTCAATGCTTTGGAGAGTAGCGGTAGAATGGAGATGGGTCGATGGTTTGAAAAACTTGTTCTCTTTCTGCTTTTGTGAACCAGCATGACAAGTGCTACCTTCCATTTGTCTGGGAATGTCCCCGTGCTTAAGGATGTGTTAACGATTTTGGTAAGTGGTTCCACTAATTCGTTTAATGTTAGGGCAACTAACTTCACATTGATAGTCACTCCCCATCCTGGTCTTGCCTAATACCCATTTGACATACCTTAGGGTCTCAGCCCTGGATAATTGTCTGAATTAGAAAGGTGGTGTGCCATTGGCTATAATAGGTGGTGGACTTGAGTGGGGGAGCTGTCCAGTCAGTGGGGTGGAGAGGTAGCCCTGGGAAGCACAGCACAGCACTTAGGTCTGTGAAAGTGGCATTGAATACATTCGCCATGTCCCTATGTTCCTGGAGGGTCCCTGATGAAGTAACTATAAAGTCGGATGGTGCCTTGGACATCCTGCCTGTTAGGGATTTCAGTGAGTTCCAGAATTCCTTTCCATGTCCCCAACTTCTGTTTAAAAGATCTTTATAGTAAGAGACCTTGGCCAACCTGACTAGTCTCGTGCATTTATTTCTAGCTGTCTTGTAGACAATGTGGTCAGCCATATTCCCAGATGCCTTAGCCCCATGCCACAGGTTGTCCCTGAGTCGCATGAGGTCGATTAGGGGGCCTGAGAGCCAGTAGTTACTGGTCCCTCTTACTTTTTTGGATTTGTAAGGGGTGAAGATATCGCAAGCATTTGAAAAGATAGAGCAGAAGTAATCAAGGGCTTGGTTACTATCATTGGCATTGTCGAGCGGGGACCAGTCAGTTAGCCTTCGGTGCGGTCTGAAATATTCCAGCAGCCCAGGTCTCAGTAAATGAGTTCTGGTGAGCTGGGGAGAATGCTTACAAAATTTATTAGACCAGGTGCACATAACCGAGGAATAGTCACTTAAGGAGTTAGGTAGTACTGAGACCTCATAGATATGGTCAGGGCAAGTGGAGAGGAGCCAATCAATTAGGGTGCTTGTGACTGTCCTGTAATTTAGCCTCATGGCTTGGGTGACCATCTGGGTGAGGTAGAGGCTTGATATTTTGTCTCTAACGGCCACTGCATCCTGGGATTGCCAGTTGACATTAAAATCACCGACTACAAGCTGTTCCCAGCTTTGACTGAGCTGCCCATTGTTTTTAAAGAAGTGTTCCAGTCCAGGCCCATGTTTGCCAGAGGGTATATATACTGTTGCGATCACAATAACTTTATTTTGTTGACCAGTGGTGAGTTTAATACCAAGCATTTGTCCTTCCTTGGTGTGCAGACTGCAAGGTAGTACTTGACCCCTGATATCATGTCTGAGGTAGACCATACAGCCACCACCTCTCTTGGGCTGCCTGCCCTGCCCGAATATGGTATAGCCATCAAGGGCTACTACAGCGTCGGGGATCTTAGGGGATAGTCACGTCTCGGTAAGTGCGATGACATCTGGTTTGATCAGTTCTGCCCATGCTTAGAATTGCAGGAGCTTAGGCATGAGGCTTCCTATGTTCAGAGATATAATCCTTAGTTGTCCGAGCCTCAAGGTGGCACCTGCGGAGGGATGTCCTGGACCAGGGTTGGGGTGCACATTACCAGATACTAGAAGCAGTGATAGAATCAGTTTCCTGAGGAATCATGATAAGAATAACCAAGATATGCAGACTTGATGTTGCTTGCAGTTCCTGAGGTAGTGGTTGGAAGCTGTAGTGGTCTGGCCATACAGTAATACAGCAATGGATACTGACCTAGGTACCAGCGGCAGGTAAAGGTGGGGGTGGAGTTTGAATGCTAGGGCCAGGAGACAGTCCAAGGAGGTCCCCCTTGTGCTACCCATAGCTAGCACATTTAAGAAGGTTGTGCTACTCAAGACATGTTCCAATTTCAGCCAGAGGGTGAGGATTAAGTGCAATGTCAAATATGAATGAGGCTGCATCATGTGCTTATAGAGTGCACAGCTGTTTATGAGGGTTGCGTTTGTAAGATGTGGTGGGGGAGGTGTGAGCAGCTACACAAAGGGAGTCAGGCACAAGCTTGAAGTGGTGGTTCTAGATACAGTGGTGGATCTGTTACTTACCATGGAGATTGAGGGATTCATGGCCTAGATGCATGATATGACTTGTATCTATGATTTATGTACACAGCTCGTAGTGAATCTGTGAATTTCCTTGATGTGACCTTTATAAAACCAGTGAATACAAAGGAGCATGTGAAAATGAAATGTTTTAGAAAGGTTACGACCACAAGTTCAGTACTGAGGGCTGATAGTGCTCACCCCATTGCGCTTAAAAATTCTGTTCCCTGCGGTCAATTTTTAAAGATATGTGGGAATTGTTCTGCTAATGAAACATTCTATGAACAGGCCAGGGAGTTAGAAACCAGGTTTTTGGAATGTGGGTGTACCAGGATATTATTAAAAGAATTCATAAATAAGGCCCTTTCTATGGATAGGGCTGAATTGCTGAATGACAATGTACCCAGAAAGAAAAAAACAGAGACAGTACCAGTTACTTTTGTAGCAGAATTTAATAACTGGTCTGGAAAGATTGGTAATGCGTTCCTTAATTGGCCTTTCCTGCAAAGTGACCCAAAGGTAGCTGAGTCAGTGGGCAGCAAACCCGGAGTTGCATTCAGCAGGGCTTTACATTGGACTGGTACATAGCAGGTTACTTGCTGAATCTGATTCAATAACAAATTTGAACTGGCTTCCCAAAAGACCCACTGATTCTTATAAGTGCCATAGGTGTAACATATGTAGATACTGCCAACAAGGTAATACCTTCATATACCCAGATAATCAGGATTTGAGATTTCAGATAAGGGAGTGCATTACCTGTGAAACTACCTTTGTGGTGTATGCTCTTTAGTGCCCCTGTAAAATGCTGTATGTAGGGTGAACTGTTCATAGTTTAAAAACTAGAATCTGGGAACATATAAGGTCCATTTCTAACATGAGACAGGACACTCCAGTTGGACTTAACTTTTTTTAAACAACATGCCTCAAACCCAGAGAATTTGAGCTTAATGGTTTTGGAATCAGTACCCCGACCTAAATATGGGGGTGGCGGGGCAGGGTTAATCTGTTACCTAGGAAAGAAAGCCAATGGATTTTTAGATTACAGAGTGCGAAACCAATAGGTTTGAATGAACAGTGGGATCTGAAGCTGTTTTTGAAGAAGAAATAACTGGATTACTTGGGACACCACTGATTTACATCTGTCTCTCTTTCTTCTGCAGGACGATGCACCTATCTGTTACTCCACTATCTTTCAGCTATTTGTATTGCATGTGGATCCCAGGACTAAAATTAAGACTGTGAGCAATGTATCTATTAAGGGTGATCACATGATCAGTAGCTCTTCTGCCTTGCCTATTAGAACTAATCATAGTACAGCTGGGACAGTTTCAGCAGTATTGTGTAAGCATTAAGCTACAAGAAAGGAGGCTTCTGCTAGGGAATTAATGCATGGTTGGGAGAGGGGTGGAGCATGAGGTTGCAGGTCAAGTGCCCCAACCACCCAACCGTGCATTAATTCCCTAGAGGAAGCCTCCTTTCGAGTGGCTTAATGTACTTGTAACATGGAAAGTGTAAGGAAAAGACTGTTTCAATTCAAATAACTGTGGTACATAAATGAAAACAAAGTCAAAAAATTGCTTAAGAAAACATTTTATGGTCTTGAGGAGGAGGACCATGTAAAAGCATCTATCCTAAATAGATACTTTTGCTCAGTATTTACTGAAGAGAAGGTAGGGCAGGGCCCACAGCTCAGCACCATGGACACAAGGGGGAGGGAGGTGAGCACTACTCCCTTCACAAAAGAAAGGGTCCTACAAGAGCTTGCTAAGCTCAGGGTGAATAAGACAATGGGACCTGATGGCATACATCCCAGGGTACTTAAGGAGCTAAAGGTGGAACTAGCAGAACCATTAGCAGAACTGTTTAGTGAGTCTCTGAGCACAGGAGAGGTCCCAGAAGACTGGAGAAGGGCTTATATGATCCCGCTCCACAAGAGTGGTAGCAGGAAAGAGGCAGGGAACTACAGACCAGTCAGTCTTACCTCAGTAGTGGGCAAGATTATGGAGGCACTCCTTAAGGAAAGGATAGTGCAACACCTGGAATCCATAGGGCACTGGATCCAAGACAGCATGGGTTTACAAAAGGAAGGTCCTGTCAAACTAATCTCATAGATTTCTTTGACTGGGTAACCAGAGTGGTGGACCAAGGGGAGCAGTTGATGTCACCTACCTTGACTTCAGCAAAGCTTTTGACACTGTTCCACATAGAAGATTGATAAATAAGCTGGGTAGGCTCGGGTGGGTCAGAAGTTGGTCAACTGGGTGGCAAACTGGTTGATGGGCAGAAAACAGAGTGGTGGTAAATGGTATACAGTCAGAAGAGATGCAAGTCACAAGTGGGGTACCTCAGGGATCAGTCCTGGGGCCAGTCCTCTTCAACATCTTCATTAGTGACCTTGCAGATGGACTAGAGGGTAAGGCTTGTCTGTTTGCAGATGACACCAAGATCTGCAACAGAGTAGATGATCCAGATGGGATGGGCAGAATGAGAAGAGATCTGGATAAACTAGCAAAATGGTCAGAAGAGTGGCAACTGGGATTTAATGCAAAGAAGTGCAAGATCATGCACATAGGGAAGAGAAACCCTGAAGCCACCTATAGGCTGGGAGGGGAGTTGCTATCAGTCACAAAGGAAGAAAGAGACTTGGGCATCATCATCACTGATGACCTGAAATCATCCAAGCAGACCTCTAAAGCAGTAGGTAAGGCTAGGGGGGTGTTAGGGTGTATTAGTAGGGGTATCACAAGTCGTAAGAGGGAGGTAATAATCCCTCTTTACAAGACACTGGTTAGGCCCCATCTAGAGTACTGCGCAGTATTGGAGGCCACACCTTCACAAGGACATTAACCAAATTGAGGCAGTCCAGAGAAGGGCAACCAAAATGGTGCAGGGACTGCATCAGAAGACATATGAGGACAGATTAACAGAGCTCAATATGTATACCCTTGAGCAAAGGAGGGAGAGAGGTGATATGATCGAGGCATTCAAACACCTTAAGGGCATTAACAAGATGAAAGAGTCTAACATGTTTAAATATAAGAAAAATAGTAGGACAAGAGGACACAGCATGAGATTAGAGGGGGGCCAATTAAGGGGGAATGTGAGGAAATTCTTTTTCACAGAAAGGGTGGTGGGTGCATGGAATGGCCTGCCTCAAGAAGTGGTGGCTATGAATACAGTGCAGGGCTTCAGACAGGCATGGGATAGGCATAAGGGAGCAATACAAATGAGTATGAATAGATAGGCCACTGACAGAGCAAAGGCCGATGGCACATTTATAAGATAGAAAAAGAAATGGGCAGACTGGATGGGCCTTGCAGTCCTTATCTGCCATCAACTTCTATGTTTCTATGAATGGTGCTCCTCGCAAAGCCTGCATAGAAGGGGAACTGTGTGCGTGCACATTGCACAGTGCATGTACTTTAATGCGGTGAGGGAAGTTGTAAAATATTTTGCAGCGTTAGATGACAGAGAATTCGAAAATAATAGGAAAACATCTACACCTCTACTGATACAATTTCATATTTCTTTCCTGATGGGCTCCATTCATACTTGCTGTTTAGCTATCTGCAATACTGCATTATGGGTGTAAGTTTGTTGATTTGCATATTTGCACAACTATAACAAGGATTTACAAGCATAAATATTTGAAAACATTTTAAAACATTGTCTAATATTGCACAGAAGTCAAATATATACTGCTAACTGCAGTATTATGATAACTGCTAATGAAGATGGCATCTGTGTTCTATGGTGGATACTTCATTTGAGGTGCACTATGGGTAAAGCCAAATTTGCACGCATTGCGTAAAGCTAGCCAGAAGTATACTTCTGATCATGGACATATGGGGATATGTGCACTTCACTTTAGCATGGTACAGTAACGCTTCTGACCCCGAACCTACTCAAGGGTTTGCTGTGATTGCTACATACGTCTGAGTACCACAGTGAGTATACTGAGCGCTTGAGTCCCCGAGGTCCACAGGGTGGATGGGAAGAATGCTGTGCAGACCACAGCAAAAAAACAAAGATAACTTCTGTTAACTTTCTGTCTTTTAAAACAAAACGCACAGCACTTCTGCAAACTTTCTGTGTCTGCACCCTCTGTGTCAATCAGCAGAGAGAACAAACAAAAGTGACACCACTTCTGCAACATTTGTGTTGACGCGCTGTGCGACAGAGACAGTGCCTGTTTTATGTGTCTGTGTATCTCTCTCCCCATCTAGCTCTCACTAAGCCTGCTCCCGATGGCAAATTTAGTTTTATACTTTTCACTGGCAATTTTAATGTGGTTCTAATATGTATTACAACAGTGGGCATTACTTGAAAATTAATGCATGGTTCATTTCTGGTCACATGTTGCTATTAAACCAATGGGTACAACATATTTTCTCTAACATTTATTGCCATGTTACAAAAGGTATTGCAATAATACATAGAATTAAATTGTGGTCCAGTGCAAAGTGTATTTCCATGCTGTAATCCTTTTGTTAGATATTGTATATTTGTGCTTTGCACTTTTTTACTATGATGTCATGTCACTATACAGTGGGGTTATTTAAATGTTGATGTGATCATCGTTGTCATGCTCCCTGATGAAGGCTGTGTGAAGCCGAAGCGCTGAGTCTTTTGACTACAGCTTGAGGTTGTACTGGATTCAATAAAATCAACATTAACACATTATTCTGTGACACATGATGAATCTGTGTGCATTTGCCTTTGAGTGCTGGACACTTTGGATCTTGTTTGGAGACCGCAGGAGACTCACGAGACCAACAGTCTCCTGGAACTCAGGGCAGTAATCCTGGCAATGCAATCCTTCTCCTTCCAGCTGCAAGGTCAGTTTCCTCAGATCCACACAGACAACAACACAACCATGTCTTACATAAAAAAGCAGGCAGGACCAAGATCCTCAAGACAGTACACAGAGAAAATAAGGATCTGGGCTCTGGAGTACTCTCTAGATGCAAAGAACTCTGCAGTACACTTGCCAGGTAAGGACAATGTCCTGGCAGGCTCCTTGAGCAGAATCAGCCAGGGAAACCACAAATGGACTATGAACCAGCAGGTGCTGGACACAGTTTTCAGAAGATGGGGCACCCCAGAAATGCATGTTTCTCTCTTGGGAGAACAATCAACTCCCACATTTTTTGTTGCATGCCACCAGCAAAGGGCACAGTTTGAGAGGAAGCCCTAGCTCTGGATTGGACAGAGAGGTTCCTGTATGCCTTCCCACCATTCCTGCTCATACTAAAAATGCTCATGAAGCTCAGGAGGGAGCCAGCAACTGTGATCATACTACCCCCAGACTGGGCCAAGCAGGCCTGCTACTCAGTGCTCCTGACTCTGTCCAGCAGGAATCCTATCAGCCTGCTACTGAGATACAACCTACTGCCTCTTTCTCAGGGGAGGACAACATTCCCAGATCTCAGAATATTACATCTGAGGGCATGGTTCTTGAAGAGCCAGAGTTTTCCATTTCAAATCTGTCAGAGGAGGTCTTAAGTTTACTCCTGTAAGTGGAAAATATTCATTCTTGTACCGGTGTGCCTCCAGGACAATCATACCAATGCATGCAGGGTAGCCTACTGTCCTAGACTAACTGGTATTCTAACAGTTCTTAGGCCTGTGGACATAAAATCTGAAGGTACACCTACCAGGAATGTCAGCCTACACATCAGCAGGCAAGGGCAAGTCTTTGGCCTCACAATCTGTATTTAAAAGGTTTATTAAAGGCCTCAACCACTTACACCTCCCTGTGATGGAACCAGTCCCACCATAGGACCTGAACGTTTGCCTTGCCCAGCTGATGGAGGCCCCCTGTGATCCCATGGCTGCAGTTAATTTAAAACATGTCACATGGAAAACCATTTTTCCGATTGTCATGGTATCTTCTAGGAAGGTAAGCAAACTACAAGCCCTCTGCACAGAGCCAAACTATGTAATATTCCACATGGACAAGGCAGTTCTTAGGACTAACAGGAAGTTTCTACCTTAGGTGGTGCTGGAATATTACCTAAACCAATCAGTTACCCTTCCTGTGTTCTACCCTAGGGATTCTGGTCCAGGAGAACAGAAGCTGCACTGCCAAGGTGTGAAATGAGCACCTGGCCTTCACCTAGACTGTACAAAGGATGTCAGCTACTAGGATACAGAGCTTTTGTTACCTATCATGAAGTAGTCAAACGTAAACCAGAAACCAAGAGGACTGTCTCTCATTGGATAGTCTCCTATATACAATTCTGCTATGAAAAAAAGCTGAAACAATACCTCACAGAGGCCGAAGAGCACATTCCACAAGGGGTACCTCTGCCTCTGTTATAACCACAAGAGGCATCCCACTACTGAACATTTGTAAAACAGCTACCTGGAAAACAGAGCACACCTTCACAAAGCACTATTGGCTGGACTGCACTATTGCCTGGACATACAGTCCAGGAGGGATGTTAGCTTTGGAACTGGTGTCTTGCAAAACCTTTTTCCTGTGTAGGTTCTGGACCCAGTCTTCCAAGGCACTGCTTAACAGTCTGCTTGTTGCAAAGCATCAGTGATGCATTCCTGGTGTTAGAAGAAAAAGTACACACTGTTGTAATGCTGTTTCTTATCAGGGATCCCTCACTGTGATTTATAAACTCTGACCTTACCTCTTCTTCCAGAACCTGAAAATAGGCTAACCCAAGAATCAGTTTTTACATTGAGGTTGATTGAGCATTTCTATTGCAGTTATTTAACAGTTTGAAAATGTGGTCAGTTAAATATTTTCTACAAGTTGTCTGCCTTAAATTTGTTTGATGTTTTTCAAAACGTTTAAATAACATTTTCTAAAAATTATCTAGTAGCCAGTTAGGTAATTTAGTAGTCACAAGTCCCTCTAGCTATAGAAACAAATTTGACATTTGGGGTTAGAGTGGGAGCATAACCACAGTGGAGAGTTTGAATCTTAAGTTCCAAATTCTATAATTTGCATAAGGTTCTGTCTCTGGGGCATCACTCTGTCAAAAAGATTATGCTTGTTGTAAATCAGTGAGGTATACCTGAGAAGAAACAATGCTACTACAGTAATAATAATAATAATAATATAATAATAATAAACTTTATTTTTAATGCGCCTTTCAAATATCAAGAAGCAGTACACAATTAAAATAACTTAAAACTAATATTACAGCATTATAAAAACATACAACACCAATTAAAGTCTGTCATCCTCAACACCATCACCATATGCCTTATTCCATGAATACATTTTCAGCGCTTGTTTAAAGCCCCCCACAGTCATGCACTCCCTGATCCAATGGGGTAGAGAACTCCAGAGGGTTGGTGCCATGAACATAAATGCCTGGGCTCCAGAAGATTTTAAAAACACCCCAGGATCTCTAGCAACCCCTTGTTGGCTGAGCGGAGCGGTCGCTCGGGGAGGTAAGGAACCAGAAGCTCTTTCAGGTAAGTACTTTTTTTCTTCCTGGTAATAAGAACACCACACTACTAATATGAACAACATTGTGAATGAATGTGTGAAAGTTATTCTTTTATAAAATTTAAGACTAATGGACTTTAAATCATTACTCTTATGTAGACGAAGACAATCTTTAAAAAGTTCATCAGTACTGTTATACATGAGTTATTATGAAGAAAAAATATGAGTAGTTTGGGCTGTATGTTGATTGATTTTACATGGATTTTCACTGCTTTGAATGAAGTTATTTTATAAGAACATATTTGTTACAAGGTATATTAGCTTGCATTTAGGGTGCTGTTACAACAGGATTCCACTGTATAGTGTTCAGTTCTGGTCCCCATTTCTGAGAAAAACAGCTGCATGATCAAAAAAGTCTAGAGAAAAGAGGCCAAGGTGCCTGGGGTCTTGAACATGAGCTATGAGGACCATCTGATGGAACTGGTGTTTTTTTTGTTGGAAAAGAGAAGATTCAGGGAGATGATGTCGTGGCAGTTCAATACCTGAAACTCAGAAAGAGGTGCACTCTAAAGTGCATACACCTGGGGAAAAAACACATTACACTGAGGTTCAAATGCAATAGAAAATCCTTTACTAATAATTAGGTTTCACCCTGCACCATTCTTGCACACAGTGGGGCAATTTAAAGTGCAATAAGGCAAAAGTGCTGTATAGCCAAGTATTCCTTCAATAAGGCATGCAGTTTAAGGCTGGAGCTAAAACAACTGCCATCTCCCAATGCGCCAGCTCCTGCCATAAATTTTTTGCCTTATTGAAAGAATGTTTGGCAAAACAGCACTTCTGACTTACTGCACTTTAAATCACCGTGTAGTTTGCAATAACAGGATGGAACCTGCTTATTAGTAAGAGATTGTTATTGCATGTGCACCTCAGTGTGCTGTGTTTTTTTTTCTCCAGGCATATGCACTTTCAAGTTCACCTTTCTCTGAGTTTGAGTTTGTTATTGGGGTTAGCCTCCCCTGAGGTGTACCCAATCTTCATACAGCTGGCGTGATCTCATTTCTGTACGTACTCTGATACCTGAAAAGGATGATGCCAAATGCAACACTTATAAAGCGCGAGAAACAACCTGCAAATTTATTTAATTGCACTCATCTCTGCTGTACACAAATTAAGCAATGAGGCATGACCAGGGGTTAGATTAACCATCTATTAATCACCCTCAAGGGAATAATGTGACACGAGACACAGCCTCTTTCTTTCCTAAAATCAGATGTGCCTATGTTCTTATGTTTGTGTATGTATTTATTTGCTTATCAGCTTCAAATAGGTAACCAGGACAATGAGCCAGAATTGTTTTCCAGGTGAGACCTGGAGGAAGGGTACAGGATGAAAAATACAGAGAACAGAACAAACACAGACAAAATAGTGCAATTAAATACACTATACTGGAAGTGTACAGTAGGAGACTCAGAAAAAATATGAGTACAGTGTATCCTTGAATAAATATAGGGGAAACTGTAAGAGAATACAACATACAGTAGGAAGGGAGATTAAAACAAAAAACACATTTATTTAGATTTCCAGTTAAAGGAAAGGCTGATGGAGTATCTTGAATCAAATGGACTGCAAGACCAAAGACAGCATATATTCATGGACAAGGTCATGCCAGACTAACCTGATTAATTTATTTGACCAGTGAAATAGATCAAGAGGAAAGACTGAGGGATCTCAACATATATACCCTGAAAGAGAGGAGAGCGAAAAGGGACATGAAAGAGACATACAAGTTCCTCACAGGAGTCAACAGAGTTCAGGAGGGGAATCTCTTTCAAAGGAGAAAGAGAACCAGGACTGTAGGGCCTGTGATGAACCTGGGGAGTTAAAGAGGGATGTGAGGAGTACTACTTCACTGAAAGAGTAGTAGATGCCTGGAATAGACTACCGACTGAAGTGGAGGAGGCAAAAACAGTAGGCAGATTCAAGCATACATGAGATAGATGAAGGGGAATATTAGTGAATAGGCAGGGAGGAGGGAGGGTCACCAGAGACCAGTTAGGATCTGTGGAAGCAGACTAAGCTGGGACCATCTGGCAGACTAGATGGGCCAAGTGGTCCTTTTCTGCGAAAAAATTCTATGTTTCTGTGCTTCCTAAAACACACACACACACACACACACACACACACAACACACACACACACACACACACACACACACACACACACACACACAGACACACACACCTGGAAATGTCACTTTTTATTACTAAAAATAGGTATCCACTTCAGTATATCATTTCACGAACACACTGTATTAGACTATTGCAATATATCAGAGAACACCTTTTCAGTTTCATTTGCCTTTCCCAAGTCTTGAAATAGGTTTTTGCCAGTCTATATGAAAAATCTGCATAACAAGCTTGCATAATTATTTTCTGATTTCATAGTGCACTTACCATGACATCACAGTACTTTTATTTTATTTATTTATATATTAATTATGTATTAAAAATTGGTAACTGGGAGAGGCACACTGAGCTGAGGCTCATTTCCAGGTGTGACCCTCGGGAAGGAGAAGGGGAAAATCGCAATTGCAAACAAAATACAGCCAATCAGGTGATATGTTTACAATGAGGATGACATAAAATAGCATAAATTGAGTGCAGTACAGACAAAATGACAAAAACATCGCATATGGGTGCAAATGAAGGACAAATGAATTAGCATACAAATCATCTGTGCAGACTGGACAAACTCAAAGTGCATAGTGCAAGAGTGAAGGGAGGCTGAGCTGGTGCTGAAAGTAGGAAACAGAACAGGTTGATAAACTTCAAATAGTTTGCCAGAATTATGAGGTTAAGAGAAAAGAGGAGGTAAGGGGTGGTCAAAAGACAGGGAAGGGTAAGGAAGGGTTCAGGAAGGAGGTTGGCAGGGACAGGGGGAGAGGAGTTCAGCTGGTGTCTAATGGAAGGAAGGGAGAGAGACTGATGGAAGAGGGTAGCTGGTGCCAGAGGGAGGGGAGGTGATATGAGAAAGCAGATTTCCTAGCTGAGGAGTGTGGGTGGGAAAGGGAGAAAGTGTGTGGGTATCTTGAGCGCAGGGAGTAGGAGGAGGAGGGATGGGGGAGAGGAGATGGGATAGGTATGAGGCTAAGGACCCAAACCAGTATTTAGAAATGAGGGAAGCAGAGTGGAACTGGCGAGATGAGGAGAGAGAGGGAGGATGGATTGGGAGGAGTAAAGGGAGCAGTGGTGAGTATAAGAGGATGAGTTGGTAGCAACGTGACAGAAGGCATTGCAGAGAGTGTCCCATCTGACAAGGGAGATGGAGGGAGCAGTGCCATAAACCACATCTACATGGTTCTAAATTGGGAGAACTATTTTGGTGACCAGCTCCCAGTGGACTTGGGGAGAAAGGCAGTCCTTATTGCAGTACAGGGCACCAAGTTTGGGGTGGATTTTGGCATGGATGGCATCAATGTGGGCAGAGAAGTTAAGCCTGTGATGTAGCCACACATCAAGGTACTTCAAACGGTGTGCCATCCAGCAACAAGAAGATGCAGAGAGGGGGTGAGCTGGGTCAGATTCTGGCTGGTACCAAAGGTCATAGATACTGTGTTTTTTTTTTTTTTTTTTTTTTTTGGGAGTTGACCTGAAGTTGGTTGGACTGGAATCAGTGCAGAACATTGAGAAAGTCTTGCTAAAGCAAGTCTCCCAGAGATGTGGTCGAGGAACCAGAGGGACTGGAGGTGTAGAGAACGGTGACATTTGCATACATGTGAATATGCGAGTTGGCACAGGTAAAGGGGAGGTAATTTAGGAAGATGGAGAAGATGATTGGTCCCAGAATGGAGTCCTGAGGGACTCTTACCTGAATAGGAGGGGTGGGGAGATGACGCCTCCTACCTGTACCAACTGTTGATGGTCCAAGAGATAGGAATGGAACCAGTCAACAGCAGAGGCTGAGAGGCCGGCAGTGCTCAGCTTATCCTGGAGGAGTGAGGGGGACACTGATTCAAAGGCTTTGGCCAGATCACTGAAAATAGTGGCAGTGATGTTCCTCTGATCCATTGCTGAGAGGATGGAGTCAGTGACCCCAAGCAGGAAGGAGATGGTAGAATAATCCTTCTTAAAGCTAGACTGGAAGGGGAATTGGAAGTTGGAGGAGTAGGAGTCTGCAAGTTGTGAATAGACTAGTTTCTCCTACAGCTTTTCAAGAGAAGGGAGGAGGGAGATAGGGTGGACATTGCCAGGTGTGGAGAGATCACCTCCTCTGTGGCAGGGGAGAACCTTGGCAATCTTCCAAGACTGAGGGACAGTGCAAAGGGTGAAGTAGAGATTTAGGAGGTGAGTAAGGGGGGAGGCAACAGCAGGAGCTGACAGATGGAGAAGTTTAGGGTCCAAGCCATTTGGGATGAATTTGGAAAGGTTGACTGAGGAAGGGGTGAACAGGGTGTCCTAGGGTGTGACAGAGGGGAAATCAAACCCCAGAAGGAGGTGAGGTGAGGACAGAAGAAAGCGAGGAAAGGAGTGGAGCCATGAGGTAGGAGGGAAGGGAGTGCACAGGTAGTAAAAATTGAAGTGAGCAGCAACAGAGGGAGGGTCAGGCACTGGTCAACTACAGTATTAACCATGAGAACAGGGCTTGTGCCATCCCTGCGACCAGAAATGGGCTGTGACAAGGCACTAGAGGGCATAAGGCAGACACAAGCTGCCACAGCCCCAGAACTGCAATTCTCAGACCTCTCCCAGAGGGAGAAATTCTAAGTACCCTTTGACCAGCCTGGGCTGGTTTAAGTGGACTTAGAAAATTCTCCCCTGGGAGAGCTGCTGGTTGCATTAGTGGCACAGGTCTCCCCCTCCCCAATCCCCGATGTGCCCCATACATATAAAACATATTAGAAACACCCGTCTGATCCCAGTGTACACCACAATAATATTATATATGAGACCCTCACCCCCAGATCCTGATGCCCCATCAGGTTGTCAAATAAACAACCCTTACATTGATGGTTCAGTGCCCCCCACCCCACCCCAGCAGGTAGTGTCAACCCCCTCATCCTCAGACAGAGCTGGGGACCAGAGCCCTCCTCATACCTCCATGGCTGGTCCCTGGCTGATTGTCAATGGCGCCTAATGTACTGTGTATATGCTTTTGTGCACACATTACAGTAGGTGCTCATTGACAGTTCAGTTGGGGACCACCCGAGGAGGTGTGAGGAGGGCTTTGCCAGTCTCTGTTTCTGTCTGGGGATGAGGGTGGGCACTACCTGCTGGTGTGGGGGGTACTGGATCACCAATGTAAGGGGCTGTTTATTTGACAACCTCATAGGGACATTGGGGATCTGGGTGGGGGGTTTCTCATGTATTATATTATCGTGGGGCACATCGGGGATCGGCAGGGGAGGTTCCCATGTATTATATTATTGTGGGACAAATCAGGGATCAGGTGGGGGTTCCTACTATATTATGTACATATGGGGCACAATGTGGATCTGGGCAGGGGAACAGGTTGCCATTGCCGAAAGGGGCTTGTGGCAACCCCTTCTGTGCTCCATGTGCTTGCCACATGGAAGGGGCTGTTGCAAGTGTAGGGACATAGGCACCGGGACCCCTCCTGTACCTGAATTGGGTGCAGGATCCCTGGCACACAAGGCTTTGGTGCAAGCTGGTGTTTGCCGCAGCTTGCGCCGGATGCAGCCCCCTTTGAGAATCAGGCCTATAGAGAGCAAAAAAGTTGCATCCTCTCTGAGGGCTTTGAGTTCATGACCGGGGCAAGTTTCCCAACTGTTGTGTGGGAGACAGTGTGTCAGCTAGTGGGTTTGTGGCTACTCTTAGGATTATTAGGAAGGATAGGACAAAACTGAGCAAAATGCTCATTTATATTGTCCTCCGCACCATGCGGGCATCATCAAACCAAAATACCATCAGTATAATACTGTCTGTCTAAGAGATGTTTAAAATGAATAAACCCATCTACTTCTACTACGGTTTGTGGGAGCCTATCCCAGGCCATTTAACTCCTGATTGTAAAGAAATTCTCTCTTTTCTTAGTATTAGCCCTATGTATGACCAATTTACTTCCATGTGATCTGGGATTATATCGAGTATTACTAATCCCCAGACCACACTGATTAATTAAATTCGATGACTGTAATATTTTATATAAGAGATCCCCTCTCTGTCTTTTTTGTTCAAGGGAAAACAGTCCAGTTTTTTTTTTTAGTCTAAGATCATAGGGTAATCCTTTTAAATAAGGAATTAATTTGGTTTGGTGACTGAACGTTGCACCCCTTCAATCATTTTAATATTCTTCATATGATAAGGAGACCAAAATGGTGACCCAAAATCAAGTAAGGGCCTAACATAAGCCTTATACAAGGGTATAATACACTGCTCTGACTTATGAATAAGAGATCTTTTAATCCTTTTTATAAGACCTATTACTTTAAAGGACACCTGAAGACAGTGTTCTGTAAAAGTAAATGAACTGTTTATTGTGACCTCTAGGTCTCATTCCGATGTTACCATGCATAATATCTCATTTCCTAGGATATATTTATAATTTTGATTTTTCAATCCAAAATGAAGGACAACACATTTCTCAGCATTAAACTGCATCCCATTTATTATAGCCCATTCCATGATATGATAGCCTCAATACTGAAGTTACTCAAAGTGCTTCTGCTCATCCTGGATTGCCCTATTTTATTTGAGTGTTAGAACTGTGCAAAATTTTCAAATGTCATGTCTGCCTGCATTCTGTGGAATCTCAGCAGTTCCACAGAATTCTGAATTCCACAGAACTGGGATGTAAGCATAATTCCAAAATTCGGAAAGAGGGACTTTTAAAAGATAAACCTCGGAATGGTATTCAGTGGTTTAATAAACTGTGGATTAATTTCTGCAGACCATGGAATAATATGCAGTGGATTACACAATGAATATTATTCCATGGTTGAGAGACAGATGCTTCTTGAAATTCTGCAGAACTAGAAATGAAATTCCAAAATGCCTTTTGGAAGCAGAATTGTGATTCCAGAAGAATACCGTTGTAATTCCACATTTTTCACAGCTCACCTGATGGATAATAATGCTGCAGAAGGCTGCAGGCTGTTAAAATGTATACTCACAAACTAAAGTGCGGACTCAGATGGCAGTGCACCAAGGCTGTGAAAGTTGGCTGCACAGAATTTGCAGTATTTGTCCTTTTTAGCAAGACTTTTCAGTTTAACACTTACTACGAGAAAAGTTCCTGATCGATGGAAAATTGGCTTATCTGGTTCCTGACTACCAAAGTGGCAGCCTTAAAAATGTAAATAATTACCACCCCATTGCCATTCTGCCAGTGTAAAACAAAGCCCTGTTGAAAGTGGTGCCCGCCCAGTTAACTGACTTCCTACATATGTATAATCTTCTCTCTCTCTCTTCAGCACAACATGGCTTCAGACTGGGTCATAGCACTACTACTGCAATAATGAAGCTCATTTATGACATTTCCCGTGCCATGGACAATGAAATGCTAAGGGGAGTGGGGGGGAGCTGTGTTTGTTGTTTTAATTAAGGCATTTGACCTTGTGAACTGTTGTTTACTTTGTGACAAGCTGTAGGAATTTGGAGTCTCCACCACTGCATTAAGCTGTTTTAGTAATTACCTCACCCATAGAAGGCAATTTGTAAAATATGAACAGGTATCTTCAGAGGTTGATGTCTTGCAGGGGTCAATGCTTGGGCCCTTGTTATTCTTGCTTTATGTTAACAGTCCGCCCCTTACCGCATCTCACTCCACCTCCCTTCTGTATGCAGATGGTGTGGTCCTCATGAACAATTCAGATCATATCGATGAACTCAACAGACAGGTAAATCAGGATTTCAAATCACTTGAAACTTGGCTTATAAAAAATAAATTGGTTTTACCATACCTATGACCTAGTCTTTTTGTCAAGTTCAGATTGTTCTCTGTACCTAAAGCTATGCATTCTGAGTGTAAAAATATTTTATTGTTGCCTTTCTAATACTTATTTAAATCTGTATGTAATGATTGCTCTTATGTATTTGTTTTTTTTTATAGCTTTTTAATCACTTCGACACTTCTCCACTTGTAAACCTGCTTGTTTATATGCGGTATATACTTTAACTCATCCACTCCTTCTACTACATTGTAACCTCCCAAGTTGTGCCTGAAAATAGGCAGTTTCATGTCTACTGCACTTGCCTGGTCCCCAGAGTCTACATCATTAAATACACAGAGCATTGAATTCTGTAATGGCATCACAGGTTTGAGTCCCATCTCCCACCACAGTCTCCAGCTCACTACATAACATGGAGCAAGTTACACAACCTCATCTGCCATGCAGACCTCCACAGCTACAAAATGGAGCAAAGTAACCCCACCCCCCCACACACACACACACATATACACACACATACACCACAAAATGAGACATTGCTTCTCAAGTTGAGCACTCCTACCCTGAGACACCTTATGGTAAAACAATACAAAAATAAACTGAAACACACTGCTTTTGCCAGCCAGGATCCACAGGTGGAGGTGCCTCTTTATTTGCACTGACATTATTTAGAAACACTCATACATTGGTACTGTAAGTGGGCGCTTTATGGAATGGAAGCTGACTAGTGGCCCATCACGTCCATTTCTGTGCTCTCCTATCACATGGCTCTTGCATCCTGGAACCATCTACCCCAGAATCTTAATACCTACTGAGTGAAGTCAGTCTTCTTTAATTCTGTTCTAAACCCAACCGCTTTAGCCCATGAGCTGTTTTCTCTTTCCCTTGCTTGCAACAATAAGTCAAATATCACTGGTGACCTTGGACATGTCACTTAACCTCCCAGTGCTCTAGTGCACCCAGCTGTGGAAATGGTTGAAGCAGGACCCCATTAGAAATTAGATTTTTTAATCTCATCTGAACTATCCTGGGTAAATAAATTAGAAACAAAACAGCCTTTCTGGGTCTTCCTTCTTAATGCCTTTATTATTTAATTATTAATCCCAGCAATACTTGAACCCATTGATGGTTTTTGCAGCCATCACTTCTGTCAGTAGGCTGGGCTGCTCCATGGCTCAACCACTCTCTCCATAAAGTAAAATGTTCTCACATGCCTCCTGAATCTCTTCCTCCTCCACCAACTTCCATTCATGCTTCTTTGTTTTTGATCCCCCATTCCTGCTAAATAGTTTCTCACAGTTTACCTCGCTTACTCATATCAGGGAGCTGAAGGTCTTTATCGTGCTGCTGCTCCTTTCCCTTCTGGCCTCCAGTGAGTATGTGTTCAGTGCCATGAGCTGATCGTAATAGGATCTGACCTGCTGACCCTGAATCATTGTTGTCACTCTATGCTGCACTGTCTCCAGCATGTCTCTTTCTTCAGAAGACTGGGCACAGTATTCCAGATGGGGTCTCACCTGCAAGCTATAGAAAGGTAGTATGACCTCTTTCACAGAAACATAGAAACATAGAAGTTGATGGCAGATAAGGACCGCAAGGCCCATCCTGTCTGCCCATTTCTTTTTCTACCTTATAAATGTGCCATCGGCCTTTGCTCTGTCAATGGCCTATCTATTCATACTCGTCTGTATTGCTCCCTTATGCCTATCCCATGCCTGTTTGAAACCCTGCACTGTATTCATATCCACCACTTCCTGAGGTAGGCTGTTCCATGCATCCACCACCCTTTCTGTGAAAAAGAACTTCCTCACATTACCTCTTAATTGGCCTCCCTCTAATCTCATGCCGTGTCTTCTTGTCCTGCTATTTTTCTTATATTGAAACATGTTAGACTCTTTCACCTTGTTAATGCCCATAAGGTGTTTGAATGTTTTGATCATATCAGCTCTCTCCCTCCTTTGCTCTAGGGTATACATATTGAGCTCGAACCCAAACATTACGATTGGGGAACGTCCCATACCACTGGGCTGGCTCTCCTTATCGCAGAATGCCACTGTTGCTGATTGTTACTCTCAATCTTCCCTCCTAACATCTTTGGAGCTGCCTACAAATTTGTGTCCTTTTTCCTGGCACTAGCCCTTGAGCCACATGTTTAGCTCCCCTATCTCCCCATCTCTGACCTTCCGTCCATCTGCCCCCCTCTCTCAGACTGGCAGGATCTCAGAGAAGGAGATGCCAGATGAAATGGATGATAGTTTATCACCCAGCCTGGTCAGGTGTTCCTTGGTCTCCATAACTGACCGGCTGGTGAGATCATTAGTCCCTATGTGTACCAGGACATCAATGTTTTCTTCTGCTTCCTGAACAATTTTAGCAATGCTGTCAGTTTCTCTCCATGCTAATGTACCTGGGAGACATCTGACTATTACCTCGGCTGGAGATAGGTATCAACTCCCTGAATCATGGAGTCTCCTATGATCAGAAGTTTTTTGGATTTCCTTTTTGCTTTTTTTTTGCTTTGGTTCCTGTTTTGGGCAAGTTTTGTTGAGCTAGCTCCTGTGCTGCAGTGTTCTGCTCTGCAGTGTCCTCTGCCCCTTTGTTTCCGCCTACTATTCAAACCCCTTCCAATACACCCCATCATTCTGGTTGCTTGCCATAGGCTTTGTAACATTGGCTAGTTTGCTTTAGGGAGTTGCTTATGATGATCTTCGGTCACATTCCTCGGAAGAAGTGGCCAGTTTAACCCTTCTGTCCAGTATTCTATCCTGGAGTGCTTGTTCTATATGTGCATCACTTTGCATTTTTGGTACCAAATTTCAACTACCAGATCTTGAACCACCTCTCTAACCTCTGAAGGTGCCTCTGCAACTCTCTTACCTCTTCCTCACTGTCTGTCCTGCCACATAGCTTAGTGTCATCTGTGAAGAGACATTCTTTCCCTGTATTCCTCCTCCTGTGTTGCTGATTAAAATGGACAATTGAAAAGGACTGGTCCCAGGACTGACCCCAGTGGTACCCCTCTCGTGACCTACCTTCCCCGGATTTGACCCAGTTTATCACCACCCAGCCATCTGTCCCTAACTATCTTCCCATCCATCTAACATAGGTCTTTTAATGCTGCTAGATCCTCTAATTTCTTCAATAACCTTCTATGTGGCATTGAGTCCAATGCCTTTCTGACGTTGAAATAAAGTAAATCTGTTGCTTGTCCTTTATCCACCTCCCATGTCACTCAATCAAAGAATATTATCAGGTTGGTCTGACATGACCTTCCTGCCACAGACCCATGCCGCGTACTGTCCTGGAGCCTATTTCTCTCCAGGTAGTCTGCTGTGTCCTCTTTGGCTAATGCCTCTATCAGTTTCCCTACAATGGAGTTAAGACTGATGGGCCTGTAATTTCCCTGTTCCTTTCTGTTGGTACACCAGTCCTTCCATTCTTCGAATCATCCATGTCAGTGTCCTTCTAGTATTGTGCATGGTCCAGAACAGGGTATTGTACACAGTGGCAGTATCCCTCCCCTTGATTTGCTTTTAATTTCCTACTTTAGGTACCCCAGCATTCTACGGCCACATCTTGTTTCTCTCAAAAGATGCAATGGTGCCACAAGGAGACGCTCCTCTAGGCAGATAGACCACAATTCAGAATCTATAATGCTGACTGTCTGAATTCCATCCAGACCAGCAGAGGTCCACCACTCACCACGGTATCCAATTTGACCACTCTAGCTCCCTATACTAATTTCTGAGCAGATTGCTGAAGTAATATACTTCTAAAAGCGACTGGCATAGCTTCTAAAACAATCACAGGCTAAGTTAAGGAAAAAAATCTGATTATTGCAGCCATGATTGTTCACTTAGCTAGGCAGATTGCTCTGACTTTTGAAAATAAAGGTCTGAGTGACTTTCTAATGGGTTTTTATTGTATGACAATAGAAATGTAAATTATACTGTGACATGATTCACACCAACAAAAAAAACAATATTACCAAGAAGGTTGCCTTTAATATGAAGTACAGTATAATATTGAATTAGACATAAAGAAAAACATAAAATAATGAGAAGTGAAGCTCAGTTTTACAGCTTTTCTATAAACTCCATGTGGACTTTTTGTGACAACTATCAGCTATCTATAAACTCTGCAGTGCAGGATGTGTTGTGTTTCAGTGTCACAGACATGTAAATATTCTTAGTGTTGAAATCTGTCTGCTGGGCCTGCTCAGTGCTTTGGAAAAATGTGTTCCAGCATGGAACAGGGTATCCTACAAGTTGCAGTACAGTGCTCAGCAGACAGCCTCAGAGGTATTATACAAAGGTCGGAATTGGGAACTACTTGTTAATGCAGTCTATTGTTTCACCTCAGGTAGCCACAGGTTGTAGCAACTAAGTCAAGATGGCATTTGTTGATTTTGAATATCAAGGGTAACAATAAGATATGCCTCAATCCGAAAAGAACAGTTAGAATCTAGTAGTTATACAGTAGCAGGGACTGAAATTGGGTTTTGCAGCCACTAGCCAGCAGGGCTAATGACTAGGAAAATTTACAGGCCTCACACTTTTTCTGTTGCCACAACTAGTGTACCTCATGAAATGTTATCTTCTTTAGTACAAGCCAGCAGGGCTAGTTAAAGGAACATTGTAGTAACTCACTACAAAATCACCAGCATTTGGCTAGTGGACAGACACCAATTTTGACACCTGAGTTACAGTCATAGTATTATATACTGTAGGTGTTCTAGGGCGGCAGCACTAAAGTGACATCATTAATGCAATGACAAATGCACACAATAACAAATCCACTAACAATAATAATAGGACAAGTGTTTAGCATAACTGTACAGCTCAGCAAGAAGAATAAGCAGCAACAGAGCTGGCAGCTGTGCTGTTTTTACAATAGTGTTTACGAAGAAGTGCATAGGGCTGCATAGTGGATGTGTTGTGAGTGACAGTTGTGTCTGTGTCCAACAAATTGGGTTTGCAAGTACTGAGTCTGCAGTTTGTGATTTAGATGCTATACTGGAAGACTGCTGTTTGTGAGTAAAATCCTGTTTGTGCCTACTCACAAAGTTAGGGCCAAAGTGAATGCAAATGAGACTACCTGCCTGTGCTCTGTGTAATAAGGAGTGCTGAAAGCATATTTTTATTACTCACAAATGCCTGCAGAGCCACTGAAAGCACAATCTGCTCTATAAAAGTAATACGCAACTGCTGCATTCATATATCATGACCTACCATGGCAATCTGCAGAGGGGTTGTGAACTAGTGGGAATCATGATCACAGGGTTATTCCCCACTATAGCCAAATGCTCACTGTGTGACCTTGAAACCATGTTACAACTGTGTTCTAAAACTGTGCTAAAACCCTGCTAGGAAAGTAGTCATTAACATGGTTTCAGACAAACACAGTTGCCATAATCCTCATTAACAGCAGTGTGGACATGATCCGTGCTATAAGAGGGGTTAAGGTAGTGTTGGGTAAGTTACTTTTTCTATTACTTTCTATTACTTTTGGAAACTTGTTCCAGAAAGCTCTGTGCAGTCATTAGCAAGGATGGAGAAGTACTAGAAAAAGTAATACACCTTAGAGTTACAATTACTTATGTCTTTTTATACAAAAGAAATACTTAATTGTAACTGATGCTGGCCTGGTGGCGCTGAGGGTTGAGTTGCTGAATGCCACACCTCGCTCCATACTGGTGACCCGGGTTCACGAATGGACTCGGGTCACTGGGGGTTGGCAGCGGCCGAGAGGGATTGAGCATCTGAGGGACTGCTCTCCCTCACCAGGGAAGGGGGATACCAACTGTTGGCTCACTTGCAACCTCTGGCAGAAGCTTGGGGCAGTGAACTGGCACTGCACTGTAGGGGGTGACATTGGGGCATGACGCCGGAGGGAGTGCATGTGGACACATGCACGCTCTCCTTCTTGGCATCCTTGCACTCCCCAGTCATGCTGGCCAAGGGAGAAACAGGGGAAACATGGTGCTTCAGTCACGGCAGCGTGATGGCCATCTTGGGGACGCCTGGCCTTGGGGGGCACCACTGCCGTTACTGAATCCGGGTTCGGTGTGGAGTGAGGGGGTTCTCCACCACCCCGCCGTGGGGGGCAAGCTGCAGGAGTAATTGGGCAGTGGGGGCTTCCTTGAGGGGGCTGAGACAGAACCAGATGGCGGCTGGAGAAAGGACGGATGGCAGGATGTGGATGCAGACTGGAGGCGCCAGACAAGGTAAAAAGGATTAACTAAAAAAAAACAAACAAAAAAAAAAACTAACTGATTACATTTATGTGAAAGTAACTAGTAACTAACCTATTACTTTGAAAAAAAGTAATCCGTTATAGTTATTTGTTATTTTTGTATTATTTTTGTATAAAAAGAAATAACTATAATTGTAAGGTGTATTACTTTTTCTAGTACATCTCCATCCTTGCTAGTGACTGCACAGAGCTTCCTGGAACAAGTTTCCAAATGTAAGAGAAAAGTTACAGAAAAAGTAACTTACCCAACACTGGGTTAAGTCAACCGTGTTTAAGCAAAATGAAAGAGTTTTGCCTTCATATAGTAAAAAAAAAAATACATTACCCACAGGGCTGTGCTCCCAATACACTCCCAACTCTAACGTTATAATTTCCACTCTGCTCTATTAAGGTGTCTGACTGCAAGTATCCCATCAGACATTGCAGCACTCATAAAGCTGCAATCATGCCTTGGAACTCTCGGGCAAGCACAGTTGTTAAAGTGCAATGTGAACACTCCAACAACCATGCTGAGGACTGATTAAAAACCATTTTTCTAAATGTTTCTAAGCTCAATGTGTAGTATTTACACACCCTAAAACCATGCTAAAGACTACCTCACCAGCAGGGTTTTAGCACAGTTTTATAACACAGTTGTAGAACAGTTTTAATCATACTACAGTGTGGACGCAAACCATGTTTGAAGGGCTTGAAATGGTTTAAGGCAGTTAAACCTTAGGTTCACTAGTGCACACAGGGCCTGTGATGCCCGGTGTTTAGTTAAGCAACGCCAGGCACTTGCTTCAATCCTGTCATGGTTTGTTGCTGCAGTGCTTTTTCTGCATGGAGATATCCCTTTAAATGCATAACTCCTACATTGTGAGAAGCAGACTGTATTGTTACTAAGAAGGGTTTCTCTGTAAAGCCAAAACAGTTTCTTTCTTGGAATATAAATGCATAAAAAAGTTGCTTTGCTTCATGTTGAACAAGGTGATAGAAGTTAAAACTCTTACACAAAGGATTCCCTTTGAGTTGATAGGAAAACCGAATCAGTTTCAAATGCCCCTTCCCACCCACTCCCCAAGTGCTCGCTGTTGATTGTTTTACATGAGCAGAAAAGGTTTTTATTGCGCAATTACTTCTTTTGATTACATTTAGTGAACTGCTCAGTAGCTTCACAAACACAGCACTGCCTGTCACAATCTCATGAATGTACAGTGTGCTTTCACCAGACAATCTATGCAAAAGTGCGCTGCTGACCAATTGTAGTCCAAATAATGCACATTTGCCTATAGTGAGTGCTGGAATCCCTCTGTAAATTTACATAGTGTGTTGGGCAGTGCTGGATCTCTGAAGTTATGGAACGCTTGTTTATCAAATTAAAAGTAATAGTAAAAGTAGTACTAGTAGTAGTAGTACTACTGAAAGAAGGTATCAGGCAGTGTTGTGTCTGAAGTTATGGAGCATTGGCTTATCTAACTTAAAAGTAGCAGTTAAGGAATGAAAACTTTTTTGTGAATGCAAAACAACTAATTGGCAGGGGAACTTTCAGCGGGAACTTTTGAAATTGGTGCAATTGTCTTTTAAAACTTGTTTTTCATGCAGAAACTATAGCTCTGCAAATATCATCCCAGTTAAACTGGGAGCTACAGGAGGTCGGGGAGCGGCCGTTGCTAACAAGGCTGATTGTTTTTCAGTGTGGAGGCAAGCACTGTGGGACTGGAGGTCGGAGTCGCAACAGAAATTTGGGAGGGGCATCAGAGCTGTGCCTGATGGAGAGAACGGCACACACAAGAGGGACTAAAGGGCTGCAGGAGCTGAATCTGTAAACAACTAGGCTGCATGAGTGTAAGCAGGGGAAACAACTGACATACGTGGAAAAGAGAAACAACCTTGGATACAGGTGTTGGGTTTTTCATACCTTTGCTTGTTTTCTTGTGATTTGTATCCTATAGGTGCTGACGCCATTTGGTGGAATCCATTACAGTTTACTGGTCTTGAATTTCACACTTGCAGGTGCTGGCACCGATTTGATAAGGGGTGTACTGTGTTTTGGGGTAGCCATCCATAACAATAGCAGGGCTGTGATAGCATTGCTGGGCTGTGCAAGTGGATGATGTTGATGCAACCTGTGGTGCTTATTTTAATTCATGGCACTGACTGATGAAACAGTAGCTTATTTTATTGTGTATTGATTGTATTTTTGTAGCCTTGAGGTTCACGACCCAGTTTTCTACTTCCAGGTCATGTGGTATCAAGAACTCGCCCTTCTGTGAGCACTGAAATTTGTGCTGAATATTATTTATGGCTCCCAGTGCTATGAGACACTTGTACGTAGGTGTGTGTCATAGTAAAGGAGTCAGTGATGTCGTGCAATAATGCTCATTCTCTTTCTTTTATATTTGGTACCTGTATTCTCCATAGGAGACCAACCAGGAAGCAGTTAGCATGGCCTGTAGTTTCCAAACTATTGCAGAGAAATTACAACATCGCTCCTGCGAAGCAGTTTTTTACTGCTGATGCAACCTGTGGTGCTTATTTTAGTTTGTGGCACTAACTGATGAAACATTAGCTTATTTTATTGTGTATTGATTGCATTTTTGTAGCCTTGGGGTTCTTCACCTGGTTTTCTACTTCCGAGTCATGTGGTATAAAGAACTCACCCCTCTGCGAGTGGGGTGAGCACGCATTCCCGCATGCGGAGATGCGTGCAGAGATGTGCACAGAGACATGTGCATCTGCATGTGTCTAGAGTGTCCAGAGGGTCGAGACGGTTAGATGGCCCCACCAGATACATGAGTGCAAGTCTTAGTATCTTGCCTCCAGTCTATAATATAGGCCTGTATATTCCTGTTGTCATTTATCCAGCACAACAGAAATAGCTGTGCACATTAGTTTGGTCTTCTCAGTATTGGGTTTTTATTTAAAACTCAATAAAAATGGCTGCCTCTCCTTTTTCTAACCTCAATCATGTAACCATTTCTACTTTAACTGGGTTAAAAGGTCTGCAATGTTCTGTATGTGAAATCTACATAATATTAACAGGGGATCTCCCAAAACAGCCCTACCAGTGCAGTAAATATATAGAGATTAACAAACTACAGCACAAGAGTAGTACGTTTAATTCTCATCTAGCTATTTTAGAAACTATCCAGCATGAAATACACAAAAGATTTAAGGCCATTAACAACCTACCCTCAGTAGATGGTTCAAATCCCACCATGGTATCTTGAAGTGATACTACAGTACACCTGTTACCCTACACAGGTCTGTAGGTAGCCTGTATAAACCCCTGAACACACAACTGCAAACATTATTTCCTGCACTATTAGGTACAACAAAGAAAAGAGCTAGGGAACATGGTACTTCATTCGATGATGGTACAAATAATGATAAATGGTATGATGTACAATGCACAAGAGTATGCAAAAATGGAAGAAAGGTACAGCAATATAATATTCAGTTGCACAACAGTTCTGACCCTCTTTCCCTTGACACACCTGATACTGGAATAGATAACTGTATCCCAGGTACTTCCTCTGGTATGGTTCCTACTGATTACCTATCATGTACACCTATTACTACTACATCAGGTCCCACTCTCACCCACTTTGACCAGTATAACTTACCGATATTTGATGCACCTTTGATAGATCTTTCAGCAGATCTACCACATCCACCCCCATCTAGTGGTACCACACCCTTGGTTAAACCAAGCCCGCAACAAATTTTTGTTTTAGGTGACTCCACCACTAAACACCTGGACAGGTCAGTTTGTAACCCTGACAAAGCTAACAGGAACTGTTCCAGCTTTAGTGGTGCCAGAATTTCAGACCTTATAGAATATTGAATAACATAATGGATGATAGTGATGTAAACCATGTCATAGTTATAGATGTGGGAGCAAATAATATCTATTGGGACTCTGTTCAAGACATTACAAAATCTTTTGTAGCAATGACTAACAAATTAGTTGAAATTGGGTGTGACATTTGTTTTCTGAAATCCTCCCAATCCCCTGCTTTTCTCCATCTCTTAACCAAAAAAATCAAGACTATAAACGAATGGCTGCATAAATGGTGTTTGTAACAAAACATTACTTGTGTTACCCACTGGGAAAAATTCAATAACAAGAATGAATTATTTAATATTGATGGGTTACATCTGAGCAGACGTGGTAATGCTCTCCTGAGGAAACAGCTTTTCTCAGTCATTAGTAATCATTTAAACTAAGTACTGGGGGGGAGGATGAGGGGAAAGCCATCACCTCTAAAACCTTCGACTGATAACAGTAAACTTTTGAGTCATCAATTACAACGTGTAAGTTTTAATGCTAGATGTTTGACCCACAAATTTGATTGATTAAAATTTTGAGCCCACCAAGACAGAATAGATATTATATCTGTTTGTGAAACCTGGGGAGATGAAAAAGCCTCTTGGGAATCTGTTGTCCCTGGCTTCAGCACCTACAAATTAAATAGGGAGAATAGGAAAGGCTGTGGGGTTGCTCTATTTATTAATAATCAAATAAATTCAGTTGATATCACTAGTTGCATAAAAAGCCACGATAAACAAACAAACTATTTGAGTCAAAATCTTCTTTTCTCTCATTGATTTTCTCATACTAGGGTCTTGTTATCATCCCCCCCAAATACAACTGTGGATACATTAGAGGCTATACTTTATGAAACAGAACAAGCCAGCACACTAGGGAATATTGTAGTCACTGGTGATTTTAACCTTGGAGAAATCAATTGGCACAACCTCACTGCCATTAGCAGCAAAGGAAACAAACTTTTGACCACTTAATTTCAGTTAAATCCCAAGCAGTGTGTATTGACCCCCACTAGGGGAGATAATATATTGGACCTTGTCATCTGTCATGATAAGCTGGTTATTAATAATGTTAAAATGAGTGACCCGATCGGTAACAGTAATCACAACACCATTACATTCACCATTCTTAAAGATTATGTATATAATTCCAACTCCACTATCATATACTTATATGACAGAGCTGATCTAACTGCAATAAAAATTACTATAAGTAAAATCAATTGGGACACTACCGTATCAAATTAAACCCCAGAACAAAATTGGGCTAGTTTTAAACATATCATTTGCTGCGTAAGGGATTCATTCATTCCATCAAAATGCAAAACCTCAAATCATAAACGAGCACTACAATGGATGAACCACTCCATAAGAAAACGTACTAGGTTAAAGGGTAAAAAATATAACATCTACCTTAAAAACAAAACTATGTCAAATTAGGATCCTTATAAAAAGGTTCAAATAAAATGCAAATCCATGATTTAAAAAGGCAAAAACAGAATGGGAATATAATCTGGACAGAAATGCTAAAAAATCAACAGTAAACACTTTTATTCATATATTAATTCCTTGAAAAAAACTGTATGTCAAGTTGGCCCCCTACTTGAAAATAATAAGCTCATTCATGACTCTAAAACCATGGCAGATTTATTTAATAAAGTATTCTGTAATATTTTTCACATAATATCTAAAATACACCATGTCCTACTATACAAAATAATGACTCACATATTTGCTTCCCCATAGAAAATATTAAAAATATAGTTGTTGACTTTAAAGGGTAAATACTGTCCAGGTCCAGATAGCATAGCAGGTCATCTTTTATTCTTATTGGCACACATTTTGCCTATCCCTTAAAAATAATTTTTGATCAGTTTTTAGTTTAAAAGTACGTCCCAAATGAATGGAAAGAGGCAAATGTAGTACTAATTCACAAAAAGGCCCCGAAAAATAACTGGGAGAACTACTGGCCCATAAGCTTGCCCTCTTCTGTATGTAAGGTCCTTGAGAGCTTCATCAAGGATATTATTACTCCTACCCTCAATAACCATGACCCAGAGCAACATGGCTTTAAAGGTGGTAGAAGCTGCCTTACTCATTTATTGTCTTTCTACGAACACATCAGTACCTTCCTTGCCAGCAGAATGCCTTGTGACATCATATTTATTGATTTCAGCAAGGCATTCAATGTTATGCCGCATTGGGCTTTGATCAGTAAACTATGTAAACTTAACATCAATAGTTGTATTATCAATCGGATAAATAACTGGCTGCAAGATTGGTCCCAGCAGGTAGTTATCAGAGGGTCTAAGTCTAATAAGGGGAGAGTATCCAGTGGGGTGCACCAGGGCTCAGTCTTGGGCTTCTGCCTCTTTTAAGCTTTTATAACTGACTTAACAATTGATTGTCTCTTCATCACCACAAAATATGCAGATGATGTCAAAATTGAGGACTCCTATGAAAACCCATCACAAGCTATAAATATACAACATGACCTGGACATCGTCACTTCCTGGATAAATACATGGGGAATGAAATTAAACACTTCAAAATATAAGGTAATGCATTTAGGATCAAAAAATCCAAACTATGCATACACACTGGCTGGTTCATTACTCAATAAAACCTCTAATGAAAAGGACTTGGGTATCACAAGCTCAGACGACATGTCCCACAATAAACATCTGCAAGGTGTTATTAATAAAACTAACAGAGTTGTCTGGTCTATTTTATGGAACATTAGAGCTAGGGATCCTGAGGTGTTAATACCCCTGTTTAGGGCATATGCAAGGCCACACTTGGAATCTGCTTCCCAGCGTTGGTGCCTATATAAAAAATCAGATGGCTACAACCTTGAAAAAATTCAAAGAACATTCACAAAACATATTTCAGGCCTTAAAACAGTGTCCTATAAAAATAGATTGAAAACTCTAAATCTGATATGCCTCTCCACTCATTGCCTTAGAGGTGACCTTATGTTTCTTTACGACATAATCCAGGACCCTTAATTTATGTGTGAATTAGGGCTGGACTTTAAAAATTATTCTCATGACATCAGAGGTCACCCATTACAATTAGTAGGTAATTTAACCACATTTAACCACATTAGCCGTAAATACTTTTTCACCCTTCGAACTATTGGACCTTGGAATAGACTACCCCTAAATGTTGTTATAAGTGTGACTAAATGCATTATTAAGTATCGACTAGATAATTTAATAAATACAGGTTATGATCTTTCCTACTATTCTTTGGCTTAATATAAGAGCGATATGGGCTCCAGCCTCCTTGCTCTTTAATTCACTGTAGTAGTATGAACCATAGTAGTACGTTCCTAGTTTTGCTGGGCTGTAAATATTGTGCTATTCTAGTAGGGCTGTGCATGGTCCGAATAGTATTTTCTGAATACCACGTATAGTGGGCTTGCCAAATATTCGGATGGATGTCCCGAATAGTCCACAATTCGGCTGCTATTCGGGATGTACTATTCAGTGGGTGAGATTTCAAAATCTCACAGAGCTTCGCTGGCCAATCAGAGGCTGTTTTTGGAGCTCATAGCCAGGAACACCATGTGATCTCTTCACTCTGAGTGTGTAGATGAGAGGAGACAGTCGTTTTTGAGAAAGCTAGCTCTGTTTAGTTTACCACTTGTGACTTTTATAACTGTTTAAAACACTTTTTGTTTGTGATCCAGTTTTGACATCTGATCACCTTGGCTGCATCTGACTGCAGTTTTGTTTTTCATCCTTGAAACTGGGCTCAGTTTCAAGGAAAAGGAAATTCTGTGTGTGAGTGAATCTGTGTGTGCTGCTGCATGCTTACTCCCCTCCCCTACTGCTTACAGTTTCATAGCTCAGCTGAAGCAGTGTGATTTGAATTGTTGCTTAAGAACCTTTCTGTTACATTATTAGTTCTTATCAGAATTTTTTTTTGTCAACAAAGTGCAGCTTGGCTTTTGCATGTAGTGAGTAACTGTTACAGGGCCCAGTAACAGTGAGTGGTTCAAGTTTTTGCTGACTGCCCCATCCCCACTGCTGTGCTTGCTTAGCTTTTTCTTCCAAATCCACTCACAGACCCTGTGGTATTTTCTATTTCTTTTGTGAAGCAAATTGGTATTTTGCTGTCATCAGGTTCTGGGCTCGGCTTCCTGAATAAGTGAGGTGTGATTGTCATCTGACTCCCTTTTGTCTGTGTCACAGCTCACTGTGGCACATACATTGTCTGTGCGTGTGTTGTATTATTGTTCTTGTAATCTGTGTCCTGCAACTGCACACACAGTTGTCTGCATGCTTTTTTTTTATGATTTATAAAGCACTGTATTTTTTATGTTGGCTCGCTCATGCGTGCCAGCCAACATATTGCATTAGTAGCAGATTTGGAGGTGTGGTCACTGAGGGTGAATGCAGGGCACGCATAAGAAGGTGTGTCCCTCATTCCCCAATAAGGCCGCTGCAGGCGCTGACACCAGGCATGTGTCAGGTGGCCACCAGATCTAACAAAAGCTCTGCTGCAATCATGCAGCAGCACAATAACACGCCATCCCGATGTGCCTGTCCAGCACCTGCAGACTGCCCCAACCCACTTCACTTGCCAACGGGAGAGCCCACTCCCTGTCGGCATAATGCCCCCCATTTAAAATGTATGCTGAGGGGGTTCCCAGTTCCCCTTGGCATCATGCGCTCCCCCAAACAGTCTTTCTTTACCAATGGGGGCCCAATCCCTGTCTGCGTAAGTCTCTCTTCCCCATTTATTTTGCAGACGGGGACCACTCCCATTGGCATAATGTTCCCCCACTTTTGTTGTGTGAAAATGCAATCTAACTCGGGTTCTAGTTCCCCTTGGTATGTGTCGACGCGGTTGTGCCTAATCCCCATTGGCTACAGCTCCCCACACAAAACAGTCCGCAGGCATGCTGAAGCCCACCCCAGTATGACAAATGCCCTGAAATACAAAACCATCCTGCAATTTTTTTTTTTTTTTTTTTTAAACCTGTGAAAGAAAACAGTCCTAAGTGGTCTCCCTGCCCCTCCCCAACCCCGCACCACCCTTTGCATACCCCGCCTCTCCACCCCCACCCCATACTTACCTCTGGAGCCGTGCACGACGATCTTCAGTGGACCGGGAACACATCCGCACTCTTCAAAGAAATGCTGGTAAGCTGTAAAATGGCACAGATAGGGTTTTTCCAACTTTGGTGCATATCTCAGCCATTTTGGGGAATTTTGGCACCAAATTTTCAACATGGGGTTATTGGGACCCCCTCCTCATGAATTCAGTTACTGTCATGGCGTTATACAGTCCTGAAAGGTGATTTCATTGTCACTGGATGGAATTACCTTTCGGGACTGATTAACGAAATGACAGTGCCACTAGGGGAGCTCTCAAAAAGCCTATGTTGCAAATTTGGTGAATAAATACAAAAAATGGCTTTTTTACGAGCGTGTATTACTCAGTTTCCATGCACGCTCATAACTTCATGAATTTGTAATATTTTCACTCCAGACTTTCAACATTGGCATTTTCCCACACCTCCTTATGAACAGTACAGCTGTCATTTTACATATCCTGGCCAAAATTTACAATAGCGCAGTTGCTGTGCAAAATCAATTTTTGTGACAGTCTGAGGAAATGACGGTGACACTGTTCATGAGTAGAGGCCCTAAAATGCCTATGTTGAAAATTTGGTGACGAACGTCCATAAAATGACTGTGTTACAAGCGTGCATTGCACAGTTTCCACGCACCCTTGTAACTTTGCAAATTTGCAATATTTTCATGCCAGGTTTTCAACACTGCCATTTTTTCACACCTCCTTATGAACAGTACAGCTGTCATTTTTCATATCCTGCCCAAAATGTGTTTTCGCACCTGTGGCGCACAATGGTATGGTCACTGTGGGGCATCGACTTTTGGGACAAATTAACAAAATCACAGTGCCACTGTTCATGAGGGGAGGTCCCAAAATGCCTATGTTGAAAATGTGGTTAAAAGAAATCCAGAAAATAATTGGGTTACGGACGTGTGTTGTGTAGTTTCTATGCATGCTCATGATGTTACCAATTTTTCATATTTTCACTCCAGATTCTCAACGTTGCAATTTTTACACCTCCTCATGAACAATATGGTTGTCATTTTTCACATCTTGCCCAAAATGTGTTTTCATCCCTGTGTCGCCAAATGGCATAGCCGCTGTGCAAACCTACCTTTCAGCTAACAAACTGATAGTGCCGCTCTTCATGAGGTGGGGTCACAAAAAGCCTATGTCGAACATTTGGAGTGAAAATACCAACAAACACCTATGGCATTAGGGTTTCCAACTGTAACTCCCCACCCTGTAGAGACTGACAGGCGTCAGGGGTGTGACTTGGGATCATTGGCTGTAATGCTCATGCCATTCCACCCCCACCCCCAGGCTGTAGCCAGTGACAGGCAACGAGATCTGCCTTGGAGTGTTCGCTCCTAAGGTTCACCTCATTCTCCTATACTGCACCCACCTCAGCATATTTCCTTATGGAATGGCATAAGTATAATGCCCAAAGACTCCAAAGCACACCACGACACTTGTCAGTGTCTGCAGGGTAGGGTGAGGTAGAATGGCATGAGCATTATAGGTGATGACCCAAAGGCACACCCCAACGCCTGCCACTCTCTGCAGGGTGGGGCTGGCGTTGGCTTCAGTTCAATACTTCACTGCCATTCCTATTATGCATCTCTAACTCCTGCACTACTGATGCTAATGCCAGCGAGACAACATTTGGCATTGACAAATGCTTGTTTCTCATTGAGCCAGGCTTGGCCTATTGAATTGTTGCTGTACTGTGGTCAGGTTCTTGGCTCAGTTCCCTGTACAACTGAGTGAGGAGGGTGTCACAAGTGACTCCTCCCTCCACAGCTCACTGCACTTGAGTGGCCTCCTGTGCATGTGAGGTTTTTCTTTTTTGCTTGTCTTCTTCACCCCCTGTGCACTGCTGTGAGTGTGTACACGTAAATTTTCTGTGTGTGTCAGGCGTGTCTCACTGGATTCTGCGTGTTGTAAGTGTGTGGTGCACCTTGAAAGCTTGAATTACTGTACTGTATGACTGCACAGCTGACACCATATGAGTAAGAAGTTGTTTGCTGACTCCATCTCTCTCTAGTATCAGCCTGTCTTTATTAGCTGCTACTTGAGCGGTGTGGGTGGGTATTGTTTTCTGCAAGAAGCACCAACATAAACAAAAACTAATCACAAATAAAATACACAGTAAGTTACAGACCATGTCTCATCAATCCCGTAAATGTGCATGGTCCAGCCCAAGCAAGGCATCTTCACCACTAGTTGTAAGTGGTGAGGAACAGGGTGAGAGAAGGTCTGTTCATATTCGCCGCTCTAAAATAGTTTTCTCCCCTGATAAACCTTCAGATTCTGGTGTCAATAGGATTGCGGGTAGCACTAGTACTACTATAACTACAACTGCTACCACTACTACTACTAGTACTGCATTTGCAGCACCATTATTTTATAAAAGTAGGAGGGCTTTGCAGCTGACAGCTCCAGTCATACAAGAACAAGAACCCACCAGTGGTAGTGATATTCACACAACCGCCCCCATAGAGGCAACATCGCCTATCAGTGTGCTCCTCCCCACCACCACCACCAGTGCAGTTATTTCAGCAACCAGAGCAGATCCTTTGTGTACAGTTGACATCACCACTGCCATAACAGTGTGCACTGTTATTTGTGCTTCTTGCACAGCCACTGTCACCACAACGTTTGCCTCCATTAGTAGTCCTGAGTGTTCTGCTGTCACCATGACTACTGCTGCCAGTATTACAACTAGCCGTCATATGATGCCAATTTCTTTGACTGTAACTCCTGATAGTAATTCTGGCACCAGGACTACTGTCGACAGTGCTACTGTCTTGTCAACTGTGCCCAGGACCATAGGTACTGTGACTAGTACTGACCATGAAACTTACAATGACCACACCAATTGTGTTGCCAAAATGTACTGTTGCTCAGCCTCATAAGTTTCCTCTCACCACATTTCCTTTAGCGGATGTGGAGGGTTCTGAAAAAGAGCACTTATCTGCTTCTGAGAGCCACAAGACTTGCTCAATACATCTTCTGATAGTGATACACAGCTAAGTGAATTTGGCGATGAGGCCGAATATGCGTCATATCTGTGTGAGAAAGGTGAACGTGCAGCTGCCCAAAAATGCAGTGCTGCTTGTCATGGCAAGCAGGTCGGTCAGGGTCACCCTCCTCCTCCTCCTCCTAAAAAAAACATACAGTCCACCCTATCCTTTCAAAGAGTTGTGTCAAGTTCAACTCCATCTGATACACAAGGTAGTTCTATAAGTACATCTGTTGCGGAGAAAGAAAGGGGCAGAACAACTGCATCCACTGCACCAAGGTCTGATAAGGGGAAATGGGCAAAACATGGCCATTGTCACCCTATTGGGGCCAGTACTTCCACTGTCAGTGGCGGGGGGGAGTGTGGTGTGGCTGTACTTTAGTGTTGTGAAAGATGATGCAACAAAGACAGTATGTTCTGTGTGCGACTGTACTATAAGTCATGGTAAAAACCTTTCAAATCTCACAATAACATCAATGATGAACCATTTCCAAATGAAACATCCTCATATGCTTCAAAGATCCACAGCGGTTCCTCCCTCTCCACAACATGTACCTGTCAGACCCTCTTCTGGTGCTGGTCCAGTAGATGCACAAAGTATTGGAAGTGAGTCTATTACTGAGACAGACAGTGTGCCCTCAACTCCCCCTACACCACTTGTAGCACATACTCGTACAGCAGCATCACCCAATCTATTATTGTAACACCCTCCACCATGGGTTCAAAGTCAAAATCAATGCAATGTGGCACCGCTTTGACTACACCCATCATGAAAGCCTTCCATGCTCACACCAAATACCGGGCATCACACTCAACAGCACACCAGATCACCAATTTAATTGGTGAGATGATGGCCTTGGATCTGCAGCCATTTTCCATTGTGGAAAACACAGGTTTCCATAGGCTGCTGCAGCATTTGCACCCCAGGTATAATATACCATCATGAACCACATTTTCATGTACTGTGGTACCCAACATTTACCATGATTTAAGAAAATGAGTTGCCAGACTACCAACACAGGCTGTTGGTGGAGTTTTCCACTGCACAACTGACATATCGACCACCATGAATTCAAACCATGCATACATGTCACTGACAGCACACTGGTGTGTTGCAGATGTGGTAGTCACTGGTGGTGATGGTGGTACTGGCCCTGGTTCTGTCTCTTCCCCTTCTTCCTCCAGGTCTGCTTTGCTAAATGTCAGTGTTATGGAAAAGGATCACCAGGCTGTAAACATACTGTCATTCCTGTAAGAGATGTTGAGCTCATGGACTGATGGCAAAAATTTGCAGGTAGGGTTTGTGGTCACAGACAATGCCACAAATATGATAAAAGCACTTGGAGAAGGCAGTTTTGAGGGGATACGCTGCTTTGCTCATATACAACATTTGGCAGTGACAAAGGCTTTGGCAAACACAGTGGAGGCAGATCACACAGTCAAAGTAGCCAGAAGCATATGTAGCCATTTTCCTCACTCTGTGAAAGCCACAAACTGTCTGCATCAGCTACAAGAGCATCTTCAAATACCGCAGCACCATCTCATTCAGGATGTACAGACCTGGTGGAATTCTACCTACTACATGCTGCAAAGGCTTCTGGAGCAGAAGCGGGCCCTTCATGAGATGAGCATGGAAACTGACATGGGGCAGTCCTCTGACATCAGGACTGGGCTGTGAATAAGGGCTTGGTAAAGGTTTTAGCCCCATTTCAAAGGAGCACTCATGACCTTAGCTCTGATTCTGCATTGCTAAGTCAGGTAATTCCTGCTGTACAGATTCTAAAAAAAAGCCATGAGGAGAGTCAGTGAAAATGCTGCGAAAGATCCAAAACCAGACACCAGGAACAGTGATATCCCTTGTGGAAAATCTCACCACAGAACTAGAAGTTAGATTTTCTGATCTCTATTCCAATAAAAAGCACATATTTGCCACTATGTTGGATCCACATTTCAAGTGTGAGGTACTACACCTTATAATGCTGCCTCACAGGGTTACAGAGTTTCAGAAGCAGATGTGCTCAGAACTTAGTTTCTGCATGCTTGGGTTGATGAGATCAGCAGGTAACCCTATCAATGAGCCAGTGTCAGACTCACAAACTGAAAGCAGTATGGAAAACCTTGAGAAGGAAGGTAATTGTTGGGCTAAACTCAGCTCATCACTACAGGCTGAGCAGTGGAAGAGAACATAACAGCAGCCACAGTCAGCACCCAAAATGCTGAACAGTTATTTCAATGAGTCTCTGGAGTCATTCTCCATAAATCCAGTGGAGTACTGGATCAAAAGGATGAAAATATCTCTGCACTTGGCACAGTTAGCCCTTAAATATATCTGTTGCCCCCACCAGCGTACCATCTGAATGAATGTTCAGCACTTCTTGGGATGTGGTGGAACCTCACCGATCCTCACTTGACCCAGCACATGTGGAACAACTTGTGCTTATTAAACTAAATCTACCTTACCTTGGGTACACGTATGGCCACTAAAAATGCATTAAAAAATCATCTCGTACTGGTTACAACATTTGTGTGTTGTAGCACTGACCCATACACAATCCATTCTGTGTTAACCATCATTGTTCTGTTAACAAATAAGCACGACATGTTAATATTTAGTCAAATATGTTCATCATATTCATGGTCATACTAACACAACTCTATGACCAGCACCCTTTTTCTTTATTACTTCCACTGTGATGGTGCATTCTTTTGAAAGTGCAAGCCCTGCAGTTCACAGTGCCTAAAACTGCCACCCACCTATTGACTGCTGTTCCTAATATAAGATCCTCCACTGGTGTTGCTACATCTCTCACCCCCTGTGTTGCTGGTGCCCATATTCCATCCATCCCTTTAACAGCTTTCCAGATGCCAGTTACCAGTGTGGTATCACCAGTCTCAAGTACTTCACGTGCATAAAATATGGCAGTTAACTGTGTAGTATCTCCAGTCTCAAGTATTTCACATGACTGAATTATTCAGGTTATCAGTATGGCATCACCCATCTCAAATATTTCACATGCCTGAAATATTCCATTTACCAGTGTTGCATCACCAGTCTGAAGTATTTCCCATGCCTGAAATATTCCAGTTGCCTGACTACCACCAGTTTGTACCATTGTTTCAAGTGCACTCCTGCAATACGTTGTTGATGCTGCTGCTGCTGCTGATGATGACAATAATGATTCCAAAGAAATCTGGAATATATTACTGATGACCAATGACTGCCAAAGCCAGAGTCTGATGCTTCTCATCTTCAATGAGCACATTGTGTACTACCAGCAAAAGTAAGTGAAATATGCAATCTTTTAATGGTTTTATTTCTGTATGTGTTTTGGGGAGAGGGAGGTAAACTGTGATTGAACAGTGTATCTCTAATCATGTTTTTCTCCTGTTTTTTTCTTTTTGGTATACAGGCATTTTCCCACCTAGGTGATGAACTCTCGGTAGCATATCAGGTACAAACAACAAAGGTAAGTAAAGTATTTAATCTGTTAATTGTTTTCTTTCTGTTTTGGGGTCTGGGGTGAGGGCTTATTAAAATAGAACAGGGAGACTGCCTGGATGTGTGTAGGCCATTTTGGAAAAGCACTGCATTTCATTATGTCTCCCTGACAGGTAGCATCCAATCAAAAGACCTTTTTGGAGCAGCACATCATAGGCCGAATGGACATCATGCTTGAGTGCTGTCCTTACAGCTGTACCTCTCAGCTCTTTAGATAAGATATTAGTTTGTATGTTGGCCTGTTGAAGTTACAGTGTTATTATAGAGAGTAAGAAAGAAGGAAAGAAAGAAAATACTTAGCTCCAAATATTGCCAGAATTATGGCCTGTTGAAGTTACAGTGTTATCCTATGGGCTTAACTATGTCTTATTGCTTGTGTTTCTTAATGGCCATAATTATTGCAGGCTCTGGCATATGGTATTCTTGTAGTGGTCACTGAGACCTTTCAGACCATATATAGGTTGTTACTTAGCTCCAAATATTGCCAGAATTATGGCCTGTTGAAATTACAGTGTTATCCTATAGGCTTAATTACAGTATGTCTTATTACTTGCTTTACTTCATAGTCACAATTATTTGAGGCTCTTGCATATGACATTCTAGTAGTAGCCGATGAGACCTTTCTGCCCATCTATAGATTGTTACTTAACTCCAAATATTGACAGAGTTATGGCATCTTATACTTCCAGTGTTATCTCATGGGGAACTTCATGCCCATGATGAACTCTTTTCCTCTGCATCCTCCTCCTGAGGCACCAGTGTCAGAAGACATCCTCTGGCACCACTGTATATTGCAAAGTGCTGTGACCTCTACATTCTCCTCCTGAAGTACCAGCTGCACAAGACAGCCTCAAGCACCCGTGTACAAGCCAAAGTGCCATGACCTCTTCATCCTACTCCTGAAGCACCAGCGGCAGAAGACAGCCTTTGGCACCACTGTACAAGGCAAAGTGCTGTGACCTGTGAATCCTCCTCCTTAAGCACCAGAAGCACAAGATAGCCTCTGGCACAAATGGGCAAGCCAAAATGTCATGACCACTGCATCCCACTCCTGAAGCACCAGCAGCACAAGACAGCCTCTGGCACCAGTGTACAAGTCAAAGATCCATGACCTCTGCATCCTTCTCCTGAAGCACCAGCGGCAGAAGACAACCTCTGGCACCAGTGTACAGGTTAAAGTGCCGTGACCTCTTTATCCTCCTTGTGAAGTACCAGTGGCAGAAGACAGCCTCTGGCACCAGTGTACAAGCCAAAGTGCCATTACCTCTCATCTGCCCTCTTCTGAAGCCATTTTAAGGAGTTCTATTGCAATTCTCCATTAAGGCAACTTATATACCTGAATAACGAATACCTGGGACCCGAATACCGAATATTTGGCTGAATATTCAGGAAATGGTATTCGCACAGCTCTATATTCTAGTTCTATTCTAGTTACAAATAGTACTTGCATACAGTAGGATCGGTCCATGACTGTTACAGCCAGACAATAGAGATACGGCCGGGGGCAAACTGACTCTCTGTGATGTAAGCGCAACTGTCGGCGAATCAGAAGAGCATATACTGAAAGTGCCAGGAATTAATTTTGGTGCTAAAGGGCTTAAAAGATGACACAGGGAAGCAGCATAGCAAAATGCCATTAGAACAGGAAAGTGGAGGGCTAAACAGCCGACACATGCGTGCTGCATTCCCTTTGTATCAGGGTCTCAGTGTCTCGGATGAAAGCAGGCAAAGGGAGCCAGGGGAAGTCGAGAAGAGGCTGTTACTAACAAATCTGATTGTTTTTCAGTGTGGAGGCAAGCACTATATACACCCACCTACCCCAGGCACATCTATAGATATAGGCCAGGGGTATCACGTGACAGTCACTTTCTGTCTGCCTTACATGGGATCAGATAAATGAAAACCCTACCATATCATACACTACATACTAACCCAATCAAAAAGAGGGGAATGAGAGAGAGAGAGAGAAAACAGAGGTAAAAGGATAAAAGGGTTCGGACAAATAGGACAGGTTAAATGCCGGCTTAAGTTAAACATAAGAGGAAGGCAAAATGATGGTAGTGGTGCAGTGCAGTAGATGTGGAGCAGCAGTGTTCAGGAGAACCTTCTGGACATTGTGTTGCTGCCCCATAGGTATGCATCTCTATGGGTTGAGCATGGATGTGGAATGTCTCCAGGCCAAGCTGGCTAGGATGCAGGAGGCCTGCACCTCCACCTGGAGGCTAGCCAGTCAACCTCCACTTGCTCCAAGGATGCCTAGAAGAGAGAATGGATGGACTACGGTGGGCTCAGGGAGGGTGAGGGAGGGGGTTCGCAGGCACATCCTCCATCTGGTGAAGCTACATAACCCTTATGCCATCTTGGTGGAACAGGAAGGTCCCACTGAGCCTCCAAATGTAGCCACCAAGGAGGATGAGAGGGTCCTCCAGGATGGAGACCCAAGGGGGGGACCAGGAGACCCCAGAGGAAGAGGAAACAAATTCTGTTTCAGGACTCCATTGTGAGAGGAATAGTGATGGGGAAGGGTAGTATGGGGGGGCCAGGGAGGAGAAGTGCCTACCTGGTGGCATGGCTTAGAGGGATGGAAGGTGGATCCTTGGGATTGGCAGGGCAGTGGTGAGGATGGAGGAGCTGGATGTCATGGTCCATATGGGAACAAATGACCTAGCTGGGAAAGGGATAGACACAGAAGCAGTGCAGAGGGACTTCAGGGACTTGGGAAGGGGCCTAAAGTGGGTAGCACACTCCATAGCATTCTCGGAGGTTCTACCTGTCTATGGGAAATGGGTGGATAGGGACACTTGCACCAGGAAATTCAACAACTGGTTAAAAGACTGGTGCAGACAGGAGGTATTCAGTTTTTTCTGGGGACTGGGGCCCCACTCGGATGGACAAAGGTCTGTACAAGTTGGATGCCCTGCATCCATCCGGTGGGGGCACTGAGATCCTCAGTGTAAAGTTTGAAGGCTTCCTCAGCAAGCTTTTAAACTAGCCAAGGGTGGAGGCAAAAGGAAGCAGGAAATATTACATTTCCTTCCCCCACAGGATCAGGCAGTCATAACACAGGAAGAGAGGAAATCATGTAGAGGAAGTAATTTGGAAAGGAGAAAAGGCGGGATGAGAGACAAGAAGGGGGCACAAGAAACACAGGGGACAAAAGGGGGGGCATACATGGAGAGCACTGTGTACAAATGCCCGCAGTCTGGGAAGCAAAATCCCAGACCTGGTACCATTAATGGTAAAAGCAGACCTGGACATAGTGGCTGTTACAGAAACATGGTACACAAGATGGGACATACTGCAGTCATACCAGGCCATGCACTTTTCAGGAAAGATAGAGAAGGAAGAAAAGGGGGAGGAGTGGCTATGTACGTGAGGGATGATATCAAAGCAACAGAGGTCCAGAGGTTACAGAAGGGTGTGGAGGCACTGTAGGTCACCCTGGAGACTGGATATGGAACAGCCATATGCAAAGAAGTGATATATAGGCCTCCAACACAGGGGGAGAAGGTGGGTGAAATTCTGGTGGAAGCCATCCACAAAATGGCAGCCAAAGGCAAACTACTGATTCTAGGAGATTTCAAATTTGTCAGATATAGATTGGATCACCCAGACTGCAAGCACAGCCAAAAGCAAGAACATCCTGACTGCCCTTCAGGGGGCATGCCTCAAGCAGCTTGTGCTGAGTCAACCCGAGAGAGGGGGATATACTGGACCTGGTGCTCACAAATGGAGACAGGGTCACTGATGTTAAGCTGGGTAGCCACATAGGATACAGTGACCATAAAACAGTCTGGTTTAATGTGATCACAGTGGAAGAGGCAAACCACACAAAAATAAAGGTCTTGGATTTCAGAAGGGTCAATTTCCTCAAAATGAAGGAATATCTTAAGGGATCACTGGCAAGGGAGGGCAAAGTGGAGGTCGTGGAACAGCAGTGGGCTTTTCTCAATGGCGCCATAACAGAAGCAACTAACAGATGCGTCCAATTACAAAATAAGAGCAAGAGAAAGAAGAGATCACTGTGGTTCTTGAGGGAAATTGTGGGGAAAGTTAACACTAAACAAACAGCATTCAGGAAATGTAAAGAAACACAAAAGAGGGAGGAAAGGAAAAGTACCTAGAGAAGCAGAAGGAGGTGGGGAAGGCAGTCGGGTGTGCCAAAGCACAAATGGAGAAAAAAATAGCCCAGGATATAAAGAAAGGTGACAAGACCTTCTTCAGGTATATTAGGGAGAGAAGAAAGACTATAACAGGATTGTTAGAATAAAGAAGGAGGAAGGAGGGTGTGCTGAGGAAGATACAGAAAAAGTAGACATACTTATCAAATACTTCTGCTCCGTATTCACCAAAGAAGGGAAGGTGAAATTCTACAACTCAGCAATAAGTGCATCAAAGGAAGAGTGGGGGACACCAGTCCTTTCACGGTAGAGAGAGTGTGAGAGGAACTCGGAAACTGAAAATTGACAAAGCAATGGGGCCAGATGGCATTCACCCCAGAATACTAAGGGAGCTCAGGGAGGTACTGGAGGAACCACTAACTCACAGTCAGCATTGAGGAGAGAGTGAGGGTATGGCGTGCAACTACTGTACCACCTGTGGTCAGGTCAGAAGGGGGTGGGAGTGCAGCGAGCCAGCTGGGGACAGTGGCAGAATAGTGCTGTAAGCCATGCAGGGTGAGCACATCTCAAGGGAAAGTGCCAGAGTACCTTAACTTTTTTGTTTATTTATTTTTTCTTTTCCTGAATTGAGCTATCAGGGGAGCAGCGAGACACTGAGAGCTGAGGAGGAAGAGCGAGAAGGAGGAACAAACAGGAGCATGGCCGAGGATGCCAGGGGCACCACTCTAGGAAAGTGCCTGATTTGTTGATATTTATCTGCTCTTGTGCCTAAGTTTAGGAAAGCCAGTAGCAGAGGGATTGAATAGTAGGAGATTTTCATAGCGGGCATAGGGCTTAAAAAAAAAGCCAAACAAGGGATGACTACTACCTCGGGGAGGGGTTGATTGTCTCGTGAGGGAGTGGGCCTAAACCCACCCTCCCCCATCCCTCCTACCCCAAGCTAATCTCCATTGGTGGGCTGCAGCCTCCTGATTTGAGGGGGTGACCTAGGGTTGACATGGGACAGGACTGGATGTAAGCTTGTTGGCACATTATTTGTAGTAGCCAGTCCAACACTGCACTGACTCAATTGGACAGGTGCTATCAATCTCATTAACTCTTTCATGAAGGAGGGACATTTCTAGTCAAGGGACTAGATTTTGGATGGACACTGCTGATATAGACTGCTCTGTAGGAAGCAGTGCAGAATAGGAAAGGAGGGATAAGGCTTGTTTAGATACAGCTAATAGGGCATAGACTGCACTGAGGAATGCAATGCAAGAAGTGTGAAACCATTGGGGTATCCTGAGGAGTAGAACATCGTGGGGAAGATGGATGGAGTGGGGCAGGGATGGACACACCAGAGGGTGGGAGGATTCTGGTGGGGGCAGTTGGGGCCAGAGTGGGGCGTGGTATAAAGGGAGGCAGGATGCAAGGGGAGGTAACACAGGTACAATTGTGGAATGCATTGGATGTGGGGCGGAAGTTTGGAGGAACATATTGTGGCGGCTAGGAGGGTGCCCAATCTATACCAGGTTGAGGAGGCTGGAGAAGGGATGTGCTATGTCTTAGGAGAGTGTTGGAAAGGATGAGGGAAGGGGGTCTTGAGGCAGGAGGGTCTCATTGGGGAAATAACATGAGGATACCACATGGGAGGAACGGGGGCTCAAGGGAATGGATGGGCAGGGAGGGCAATTATGGACCAAACAGGTGGTCTAGCATTAGTGGGAAAGATTAGAAGTGGGGGAGGGAGCAAAGCACAGCCAGCTGGGGGGCAGGAAATAGGTTTGCTGTGCTGGCAACACTGGTGGACGAGGATGTGGTGCATGATCTCCCAGGAGAACAGGAGGGGCAGGGAGGGAAATCTGCAAGGGACAAGAGTTTGTTAGAGTGGGGAAACAGGGATGAGGGGGGAAGGAACACTGCTGTTGGGGTGGATGACAGAGGCAGAGCAGAGGGGGTGAGAGGCAGGGCAGAGGGGAGGGATGTGGAGGGTAGGGAGGGAGCAGTAAAGGGGGCAGTTGATAAGATGGGGAGAAGGGGGAGCAGAAGAGGGGAAGAGGGGAGATAGTGAGGTGGCATGCTCTGGTGATGGAGACCTTGGGAAAAGGGTAAGGGTGGGGACAAGGAAATATGAAGGGGGTGTGCTAGTGCTGTGGGATTCCATACTTAAAGGGATCATATGGGGAGGCAGGGGGAAAAGCATAGTAGAATATGGGTGGAGGCTATACCTGGACTAATCATAGACAGGGTGGGGCAACCTGTCCTTAAGTGCACAAGAAGGGGCAGGAAGAAACCGCATACAGTGGTGCATGTGGGCACTGATGACCTGGTGGGGGAAATGGTGGAAATAGTGAGGAGGAAGTTTGAGGAAATGAGAGGGCTAAGTGAGGAAGTGGGGGAATCAGTGGCCTTCTTGGAGGTGCTTCCAGTACTCTGCATGAGTACAGGATGGAAAGGGAGGATTAGGGAGTTCAATACTTGGCTGGGGGAATGGTGTTGGTCTAGGGGGTACAGGGTAGTGAGGGACTGGGGCAGAACCTGGGACAATAAGGATCTATATGCAAGGGATAGGCTGCACCTGAGTGGGGAGGGGAAAGGGGTAGTAAAGCAGAGGTTTGAGGGGTACATAGCATCAAAGATAGATTTAAACTAAGTGAGGGGACTGGCATGAGGACAGCTAGTAGGCAGAGAATCCAGACGGGGAGCCGAGCATGCCCACCCCCCAAACTAGCAGAGAGGTATTTCGGATAGGGACACAAGGAGAGGTTAGGAGGGGGGAACCAGGGTGGGGATGAAGATGCATGTTGGAGGGTGGTGTCGCTGAATGCAGGACGTGTAGGTAATAAATCAGCTGATCTAAAGGCCTTCATGGCAGTGGGGAGGGTGGACATTGCGGCCATCACAGAAACATAGGCCACCCAGACCCAGGACTGGGATATGATGATCCCAGGGTACAGGATATTCAGAAAGGACAGAGCAATGGGGAAATGGTGTGTGTGTGTGGCAATCTACGTGAAGGAAGGAGGGGAGGAGGTGTATAAGGGAGAAGGTGGAGGAGGACGGCAGGACAGAGGCCCTATGGGTGCAGCTTCAGGACTCCAGAAGAAAGACACAAAGACACTGAGGATGAGGGTAGTGTACAGGCCACCAGCTAGGGGGATGACCTGGATAGGGAGCTGCCCGAGCAGATTAGGAAGGTCTGTAGGAGGGGGAATATGGTAGTGGTGGGGGACCTCAACCTTCCATGGGTGGGCTGGAACACCCCAACCACAACGTCTGCAAAGGAGCAGGTACTGCTAGATGCATTTAAGGACTACTTCTTAGTGCAACTGGTTGACAAGCCAACTAGGGTGGGTAGTACTCTGGACCTAATATTAACAAACGGTGATGCTATAAGGGATCTGGAAGTGGAGGACCCTCTGGCTGGGAGTGACCATCACACAGTGTGATTCACACTCAACATGGGTAGGGAAAGAGGAGGGACATGTTCCTGGGTGATCAATTTTAAGGGAGCAGACTTTAAAAGGATGGGGGAGATTGTAGTTGGGCATCTGGTAGGAATCCAAGCGAGCATGAGTGCCAGCCAAAAATGGGATATTGTTAATAGAGGGCGAGCAGAGACAACTGAGACTTGTACCAGGAGAAGCAGCAAGAAGGGTAGTGCAAAGAAGCCAAGCTGGCTGACTTTGGAGGTCTTGAAAGGGGTAATGGCCAAGGGAAAGGCATTCCAGAGGCTTAGGACATTGGGAGGGCAAGGGAAGAAAGATGAGTACACGAAGAAGTCCTGGGAAGTTACCAGGTTTGTCAGAGTGGCCAACGCTTCCAGAGGGCTGAGACTGGCACAGGGAATCCAGGACAGGGAAAAGGACTTCTTCAGATATATTGGAGAGAGAAAAAAGAACAAAGTCCAAATTGTGAGGATTAAGAAGGATGGAGGATGGGTGGAGAAGGGGGAAGACCAGGCAGAGGCACTGAATGAATACTTCTGCTCTGTGTTCACAAAGAAATAGGGAGGCAGATACCCCAAGGGAAGGGTGGAGTGGGCAGGAGGGGCAGAGGTGACTGACATCAGGATTACAAAGGACAGGGTACTGGAAGGACTAAGGGCGCTGAGGGTAGACAAGGCACTGGGACCAGACAGCATTCACTCTAGGGTGCTTAATGAGATGGCAGAGATCCTGGCAGGACCGCTGGCAAACCTGTTCAATACAGCACTGGGCACAGGATGCATGCCACAGGACTGGAGGATGGCCCATGTGGTGCCCATTCAAAAAAGCGGCCCGAAGGATGACCCAGGCAACTATAGACTGGTGAGCCTCACTTCAATTGTGGGGAAGCTCATGGAGTTGATCCTAAAAGAGAGGCTAGTGACCTTTTTGGAGGACAATGGTCTCCAGGACGGGCATCAACACGGCTTTTTCTGAGGCAGATCCTGCCAAAGAAACCTAATCGAGTACTACAACTGGGTTTCTAGGGAGCTGGACAGGGGCCATGCAGTGGACATCCTGTATTTGGACTTCAGCAAGGCCTTTGACTCAGTGCCACACGGGAGATGGGAGGCTGGGAGGTAAACTGGAATATACAGGGGTGGGAGCAAAAATGGTCAATTGGATCACCAACTGGCTGAGGGGTAGGCAGCAAAGGGTGGTGGTGGTGGTGGGGACTCTCATCACCGAGGGATGTTACAAGTGAGGTGCCCTAGGGGCCGGTACTGGCATCAGTGCTTTTTGGGATATTCATAGCTGATATCTCAAATGGGATCCAGAGTAGGATCAGTCTGTTCGCTGATGATACTAAGATAGGTGCAGTGGTAGATGACATAGAAGGGTGGAGGGGGCTGCAGGAGAATCTGACCAAACTACAGGAGTGGTTGGAGACATGGCAGCTGGGGTTCAATGCCAAAAAGTGCAAGGTTCTGCACCTTGGAGCAAGAAATCAGGGGAGGAAATATCAGTTGGGAGGGTTACAGTTGGAAAGCACCATGGAGGAAAGGGATCTAGGGGTACTAATAACTGGGAATATGAACCACTCAGCTCAGTGCAGGAAGGTGGCAGCAAAAGCAAAAAAAAAGATGGTGGGGTGCATAGCAAGGAGAATCTCCTATAGGCACAGAGAGGTGATCCTTCCCCTGTACAGGTCACTGGTCAGGCCGCACCTGGAATACTACATACAGTATTGGCATCTATTCCTGAAGAAGGACATCAGATTTGCTGGAGGGGGTGCAGTGAAGGGCAACGAAGATGATCTAGGGACTGGAGGGCAAATCTTATGAGGAAAGTCTGGGAGAGCTGAACATGTATTCTCTGGAAGAGAGGAGGGTTGGGGGGATATGATCGAAACCTTTAGATACTTAAAGGGACTAAAGAGGACTAATACAGAAGGGGTTCTGTAGATCAGAAGGGGAGGGACATGCGGGGACATCAGCTGACATTGAGGGGGGGAGATTCAGGAGGGAGATCAGGAGGCACTTCATCACAGAGAGGGCGGTGGACAAGTGGAATACTCTGCCTGAGAAAGTGGTATCATGGAAGACAGTGGGAGGATTCAAGAAGGGGTGAGACAGAGTTGGGGGGTTGTTATGAGGAAGGGAGGGGAGGGTGGGTAGCTATAAGTTCAGGAGCTAGCTGCACAATGGAGCAGATGCGCTAGACCATAAGGCCTGTTTCTACTGGCATTTTGTATGTTCATAGCCACCCTATTCAACAGATTATTGGAGATGGGCAGATTCCAGAGGATTGGAGAAGGGCAAATGTGATCCCTCTCCACAAAAGGGGAAGCAGGGAGGAGGCAGGCAACTACAGGCCAGTCAGCCTGACCTCAGTGGTGGGAAAAGTAATGGAGTCACTCCTTAAAGAAAGAATTATGTTATTTCTTGAATCTAGCTGAGCACATGATCCAAGACAGCATGAGTTTACAACAAGAAGGGCTTGTCAAACAACTCTAATCGATTTCTTTGACTGGGTCACCAGGGAGGTACAGCAGGGTGGGGCGGTGGATGTGGCATACTTGGATTTCAGCAAGGCCTTCAACACCATCCCACACAGAATGTTGTTACATAAGCTGGACAGTCTGGGACTGGGTACAAAAGTGGTAAACTGGATTAGAAATTGGTTGAGTGGCAAGAATCAGAGAGTGATCATAAATGGTGCGAAATCTAGGGAGAGGGAGGTGACCAGTGGGGTGCCACAGGGGTTGGTACTGGGGCTAACTGTCATTAATATCTTCATAAGCGACATCGCAGAGGGGTTGGAAGGAAAGGTGTTCCTGTTTGCAGATGATACAAAGATCTGAAACAGGGTAGACACTCCAGAGGGAGTGGACAAAAAGAGAAAGGACATTAGCACATCAGATGAGTAGTCATGGGTATGTCAGTTTGGATTCATCTCAAACAAGTGTAAAATCATGCACTTGGGGTACAAAAATCAAGGGAAGGAGTACAGGACATAAAGAGGGGTTACTGGCAACCACAAAGCAGGAATGGGACTTAGGGGTTGTCATATCGGATGACCTAAAGGTGACCAAGCTATGTGAAAAGGCTGTGGGGAAGGCCAGTGGGATGCTGGGGTGCATAGGGAGAGGTATCACCAGCAGAAAAGGAGGTGGTTATACCACTGTACAGGTCACTGGTGAGACCACAGCTGGAGCACTGTGTCTAGTTCTGGAGACCACATCTCCAGAAGGACATAGACAGGATGGAGACAGTCCAGAGGAGGGTTACAAAGATGGTACAGGGGCTGCATGAGAAACCCTATGAGGAGAGGATGAGGGAACTAAATATGTACTCCGGAGAGGAGAGGAGAGGAGAGAGATGATTGAAACATTCAAGTACCTCAAGGGTATAAACAAGATAAGTGAGGGTAGCATCTTTCAAAAAATTAGATGTACAGAAACAAGGAACAATGACATGAAACTGGAGGGGGGTAGGCTTAGGTGCAATGTGAGAAAGTATTTTTTCACAGAGAGAGTTGTGGACGCTTGGAACTGCCTCCCAGTGGAGGTTGTGGGAGCAAAATCAGTTATGGAATTCAAAAATGTATAGAATAGACATAAAGGTACCCTAGCAACAGGAAGGAAAGGATAAAACAAGGGTCATTTAGGGTTCTTGGTTTCAAAGAGAGGGAAATTGGCAGACTGGATGGACTAAACAGTCCTTATCTCCCATCAGCTTCTATGTTTCTATGTCAAATGAGCATGCAATGAAATAACGCTGTACTATAAAATACATAAAGCACACCAGGTAAAATCACTGACCTCACAAGGGTTCTGGCCCCCCCTCATTCTAGTACCTTAATTGACTGGGCTCTTATGAATTGTCCTGATAGTATAGTCTCTTCTGGTACCCTGCCCAATGCAATAACCAATCACACCCCAATATACTGCATCTGGCGCTCGGCTAGACCACTATCTCCTCCACCGAAACTGATTACCTTCCGTAATCTGGCTAAGCTCAATCAGGCACTTTTTTTGCTTGACCTTTCCATGATAGACTGGTCTCCTATCTTTGCTGCCTCAGATTCTCAATCAGCCCTCGACTACTTCCTGGTTAGGTTTGGATGCCTACTGGACATCCATGCCCCCAAAGTCACTCGCTGCATATGTGGAACACAAACCAAGTGGCTCACTAAAGATCCCCGCACTCAATTTAGGGCTAGGGATAAAAGCTGGTCGCTTTTTAAGGCCTCAGGACTCCAAGCAGATTTTAACAACTATAGGACCCAGAGAAACTTCTGCAAATGAAACATTCGACTAGCGAAAAGCTCTTTCTGTAAGGATCTACTAATGAAATCTGCTGGTGACCGTAAGATGTTCTGGTCCGTTATAAAAAGCCCTTCTTGGTACCAATAAATCATCCACTACAAATGATATGCTGATAAATAACATGCATTGTAATAATCCCGAGACTATAGCCAATGCTCTAAACTGTCATTTTTCCAATCTATCAAGCTACTCAGCCTCCTTCCCCCCAGTCCCCCCACAAACAGCTTCTTGGACACACAACCTCCACCCCCTCACCCACCATTCCGGTTTCGGATCATCACCATAAAAGAAGTTCTAAAACTGTTACTTTCCATCTCCGAAAGCACCAGCCCTGGTGCTGATGGGCTGGAACCTAAGCTTCTGAAAATTGCTGCCCCCCCTCATCGCCTCCCCCATAACAAAAATCTTTAATCTATCGATATGTCATGGCACGGCTCCTAACGTCTGGAAGATAGGCAGAATTACTCCCATCCTTAAGAAAGGTGATCCTAAAGAAATGTCAAACTATCGACCTATTGCCATTCTTCCTGTCCTCGGCAAAATCCTTGTAAAACTAGTGGCAATCCCAAACTTCAGCTTATTTACAGAAGTATAACCTCCTGTCAATCTCCCAGCATGGTTTCTGTAAAGGCCACAGCACTACCACAGCTATACTAAAACTTACAAATGACATTTATGGTGCAATGGAATCTGGCTTACTGACAGGGGCCATATTCATTGACCTTACAAAGGCATTTGACCTGGTCAATCACTCCCTTCTCCATACCAAACTTTCTTTGCTTGGTTCCTCTGTCAACACAGTTGCCTGGTTCAACAACTACCTAATCAACCGAATGCAGGCGGTAGCTTTTAACTCAGCCATATCTCATCTTTCTCCCATACTGTTGGGAGTTCCTCAAGGCTCTGTACTCGGCCCGTTACTTTTCTCTATTTTTATAAATCACCTCCCATCTGCTGCTCCTGACTGCTCATCCCTGCTGTACGCGGATGATCTTGTCATCTACCATAGTGGAAGTAATGTCATGGATATAAATCACTCCCTAACTGAAGGCTCCCACAGTATTCAAACCTGCCTAAGTGAAAACTATCTGGTACTTAATGAGAGTAAAACACACTCCATGCTTTTTGGCTATCCAGCCAGACTCAAATCAGCTCGTAATTCCTTTCAAATTTCATGTGCAAATGGCTCCACTGTAGGTAGTATCAACTCTTTCAAATACTTGGGCATCCTCCTTGATGAATCCCTGGACTTTGACCTCCACATCACCTCCATCTGTAAATCGATTAATGCAAAAATCGGAGGAGCCTATCGTACAAGTTATGCCCTCACGCCATCCGCCAGGCTTGCTGTGGCACAAGGTTTTCTACTTCCAGCTCTGGCCTATGGCTCAGTCACATACTTAGGAGCTTCTAAGACCTCGCTCATCAGATGGAGCACCACCTACAATAGCATCTGCCGCGATGCCTCTGGGTCACCACATTTCAAACATCACTGTCAGCTTTATGCTGACCTAAAATGACCTAGTTCCTCTGCCCACCAGCTACTAGCCTTTGGCTCTCTACTACACAGTATAACTAGCTCAGGTCTACCCAGCTCTCTTTCCTCACTGTTATACTCCCAAACCCCCACCTATGGTCTCCGATCAAATGACTATACCCCTCTTTTCATCCCCAGATGCAAAACTTCCATGGGTTCATGTGCTTTCTCTTACTTGACACGTAAGTACTGGAATGCTATCCCGCAAACTATTCTCCGAGCCCCCACCCATGCTCACTTCAAGAAACTCCACCGTGGATATCTACTGGCTTCAAACCCCTGTACATGCTTCCAGCCACCATAGCCCACTATGCTCATTTCCACCTTCTACCCTGCTCTCTCCTACACTTGCCTTTTTCCTCTATTACCCCCTCTCTCCCTGTCTCCCACTCCATCTTTCCTCTCTCATAACCTTGCATCATATGATGGCACTTACTGTTGGTCTGGACCCTCCTGATAGTTCTAACATAGACCTATTTTATACGTGTTTTGTATAGCTTTACTTTTCTAGCTGCACTGGCTATATTTGTTGAACGCTGTAAAACAATCTACTTGTCAAATACTGTTTGTATTGCTATTATCCTATTGTCTACCTCTACCTTGTGCTGTGTCACATTGTACTGCTCATGTATTTCCATTTGTATACTCCCGGGTCGTGCCTGAAAATAGGCATCTCTATGTCTAGTGCACCCACTGAGTTACCAAAAGCAAATAAATAAAATAGTTGAGGCAGAATCATAATGTTAGTCTACAAACAGGTGCACTAATAATCATCACGGTGAGTTGTTCACATGTTGCATATTTCTGTATTGTATTTTTATCACATTAGGCCACAAAATAAATGAGAAGAAAAGTTTACAATTCAAAATTATTCCGGTCTCCCAATGTCATTAGTTACTTCCGTTGCTGTTCTCTAGAAGAGCTGATAGAAATGTCAGAAATACATGGCATTCATTAAATACTAACTGGGTGGCCAGATTTCATTCTGCTCAACAGTGCTGTTGCCAGCAATTAGAGCCACTGCTTCTTATCAGAAGTGAGCAATGTGCAGGCCCTCTTTTTGCACACAAAAAAGCATCGCTATTCCCTTTGGTAGAAATTCCATTTCCTTACTGTATTTCCCTCCTGTCTGGCACCAGTGCCATTACTGTATTACAAAAGGGTAGAAACACAAACAGTATACAGTAACTAGTTTATTGCTGAATACTATGGCATTTGACAGGGCTGATTTCCTGTCAATACTGGAAACTGAAACCCCAGAAACCTCAAAATGTGGCAGCTGCTGATTTCCATTCGACACAGGGTAATGAGACTTCAAACAGAACACGATGACTGCAAGCAGGCAAGAGTCCTGATTTGGACAAACTGGAGTTACTGCCTCCAAACTATTTGTCCTGAGACGGTCAATAAATGAAAGACCAGTGGCACCCAGAGGGGAAACAGTAAACTGCATAAAAAAATGTCCTATTACAGTACATTCTTATCCAAACTCTGCCCTTTTCTTTTCTTCTTTTGCTCTCTCTGTCTCCAAGGTGGACATGTGCTACATCTTTATCAAGGATGTTAGCCTTGATGCCTGTGTAGCTACTTAAAGAGCAACTCTGCAACTTCAGCACATACTTTCATAAACATAATGATTCAGCTGTAGAAAATACATTGCTTTCATTTTCAGTCTGCCTTTCCAGGCTTTGTAACACGCTTTGCTATCCTAAGAAGGGGGTATACAAAGCATTGGACTGTTCCCAACTGACCTCATAGTGTCTTAGTTAATGACATCATAATGCTTCCCATGAAAAGAGAATGATGCAATAAAACAGTAGTTGTGAAGCTATTTGGAAACAGTTTTTTTTTCTTTTAATAATCAAGGTTTTATTGATAATCAGTGTGTATTAATTATTATATTACATATATCCATTGCAGTCACCAAGTATTACATTGCATTTATGACAATTTATTCTGTTGACAATATCTTTTGTTACACCTTTACTGGTTCTCCCATTGCTATGATAGCAATTTAATAACAAACCCACTGTTCCATGAGATCTACTGCTAACAGTTGCAGCATTTAATAATTAACAGTCACATACCTGTTTAATACAGCTGGCAGGGTGCACAGGCAGCTCCTAGACAGTGGAGGGAGCTCCACAGTAAAGCATTATGATTCGGACCAGATACAAGAGTCACGGGAACCATGGTCTATGGAAAAAAAAATATCTTATCATGTTGCATTGTATCATGTATCCATCAAGGCTATTTTAAGCTAAACTAGATACTGTACCTGTCCTGAACAGGGAAGGAACTCTTCTCATGCCTTTATATCAGAGTTATTGATCTCCATAATGTTAAAGTGGGTTGTTGGACAGGAAGCCAGTGTTTGGTAATGCTTTTCTTTGCAGCAGCTATTAAGATACCCAGAAGGTATATGGAGCTGTTATCATTGACTTTTGGTGGGTATTGCAATAACTGGAATAGGGCTGGGGTAATGTATATCGAGACTGTAAGCACAGACTGTATCATTAATTCTACCTCAGTCATGAAGGGTGAATCATTTCATGGCAGGACAAACAAATGTAAGTGTGATCTGCTGCTACTCCGTACATCTCAAGCATTTAGAGTCTTTTTATGTTTGCTTGCACACATGTGCAAGAAACATAGTGCCACCATACAAGTTTTTGTTGGTGTGCCTCCCCCACTTCCAATGCCCTGCTCCCTTTTGCAGGCACAGCTGCACCCCGCCAATGAATGTCCGAGCTGTTTATGAATAGCTGTTCCGATGCAGTGGTGTACAGTTGTAAGGAAAACGCCGCTGCAGGCAATTTGCATACTGCCATCAGCAGTATGCAAATTGCCTACATCAGCACTGCATCTGAGCTGTCATAGACAGTTCTTTCTCCCCCACGAACACATACGTGCATGCTGGGAGCCCACCCCAGCATGCTCATGCGCTCCTCCTTCTTACACCGTATGGCCGACGGGGGTGTCCAATCCCCTGTCAGCTCTGCTGCCTCCCCCTCACACACTTCCAGTTGCCATGCTGGGAGCCCACCCCAGCATGGCAAACGTCCATCTGCTGTCCCCCCAAAGACACTTCCAGGTGCCATGCTGGGAGCTCACCCCAGTGTGGTGAATGTCCATTTGCTGCCCCCCAAACACACTTATTCCAGGTGCCATGCTGGGAGCCCACCCCAGCATGGCAAATGTCTGTCTGCTGCTCCCCAAAGACACTTCCAGCTGCCATGCTGGGAGCCCACCCCAGCGTGGCAAAAGTCTCCCGTCATCTTGTTCAAAAAAAAAAAAACCTATAAACAAAAAAAGCTCCCTCGTTGACTAACTTGCCTTCCCCAACCGCACCATCCTCTGCACCCACCTCCCACCCCACCTCACCCCCATACTTACCTCTGAGCCCAACACGATGATCTTCGGTGGACCGAGAACACGTCTACACTCTTCAAAGCCGACCGCGAACTGGAGAAATGCCGGTAATCTGTATGATGGCATAAATTGATTTTTTTTTTATTTTGGTGCATATCTCGGCCATTTTGGGGAATTTTTTCACCAAATTTTCAACATGGGGTATTTGGAGCCCCACCTCATGAACCCAGTCACTGTCATTTTGTTATTCTGTCCAGAAAGGTGATTTTGTGGTCACTGTGTGGAACCATCTTTCGGGACCGAGTAAAGAAATAACAGTGTCACAGTTCATGAGGAAGACCCAAAATCCTGTTGGTGGTGCTTTGAAAATCAAATACTGTTTTTCGGCGTCGTTGCTCAGTTCCCTCGCACACTCATAACTTCCCATATTTTACCATTTTCATTCCAGATTTTCAACATTGCCATTTTACCACACCTCCAGCTGTCATTTTTCACCTCTCCCAAAATGTGTTTTCACGCATGTAGCGCACAATGGCGCAGTCGCTGTGCAAAATCAATGTTAGGGACAGATTAAGAAAATCACAGTGACACTGTTCATGAGCAGAGGTCTTAAAATGGCTATGTTAAAAATTTGGTGACAAAAGTCCATTAAATGACTGTGTTACGAGCATGCATTGTGCAGTTTCCACGCACCCACGTAAGTTCACGAATTTGTAATATTTTCAGTCCAGATTTTCAACACTGGCATTTTTCCACACCTCCTTATGAACAGTACAGCTGTTATTTTTCATACCCTGTCTGAAATGTGTTTTCGCACTTCCGGTGCAGAAATACATGGTCACTGTGGGAAATCAGCGTTCAAGACAGATTAAGAAAATCACAGTGACACTGTTCATGAGTGGAGGTCCCAAAATGCCTGTGTTACAATCTGCTGTAAAAAAATCCCCAAACTAATTACATTACGGGTGTGCGTTGCACAGTTTCTATGTACGCTCGTGACTTCACCAGTTTTTTTGTATTTTCACTCCAGTTTTTCAACATTGCCATTTTTTTACACCTCCCCATGAACAGTACAGCTGTCATTTTTCACATCCTGTTTGAAATGCATTTTTGCACCAGTGGCGCCAAATGTTGTAGTTGCTGTGCAAAATCAGCTTTCTGCTAACGAACTGATATTGCCACTGTTCATGAGGTGGGGGGTCACAAAAAAAACATGTTTAAAATTTGGAGTGAAAATACCAATAAACGCCTGGGACATTAGGGTTTCCGACCATAACGCCCCACCCTGTATAGGCTGACAGGCAGCAGGGGTGTGACTTGGGACTGTTGCCTGTAATACTCCTTCCATTTCACCCCCACCCACACCCTGCAGCCAGTGACAGGCATCGAGGTGTGCCTTGGACTTTTTTTGGCCCCAAAGTTCACCCCATTCTCCTATACTGCACCTATCTCACCATATTTCTTATGGAATGGAGTGATCATAAGGCCCAAAGACTCCAAGGCACACTGTGACACTTGTCGGTGTCTGCAAGGTAGGGTGTGATGCAATGGCATAGCCGTTATGCCTGACAACACAAAGGCACACCCCAATGCCTGTCAGTCTCTGCAGGGAGCTGGTGGGGTTGGCTTCAGTTCAATACTTCACTGCCATTCCTATTATGCATCTCTTTAACTTCTACACTACCAATGCCAATGCCAGCAAGCAAACATTCAACATTGACAAATGCTTGTTTTTAAAGACACAGTGAAGTAAGTTCTTCACTATCTGAACTATTTATCAGACCAGTAACAGGAGAAAGTAACAAAACTTAGTCAACATGAAAGTTTAACATAATTGGTGAAAATGACATAAATGTTAACGTTTTATTTTAGTAGCTAGTTGTTCCTCAACAACAACAGACAATTTTCGTTTTTCATTTAACAATTTATTTACCCAGGACAGCATAACTGTGATGTATAATATTTCATTTTCGATGGGGTCCTGCTGTTCACCCAATTATATAGCAGGGTTGAATGAAGCACTGAGAGGTTAGAGAGATTTCCTAGTTTCTAGAAAAAAAATCACAGTTGTTATCAGCAGACCTCAGTTACACAAAAATGCCACTACAATTAACAGCTCTGGACCTTCCTGTTTGTTATTATTTTTCTATAGAGCTCGTTCTTTCCTCAACCATGTTTGTCACAGTGATATACCCTAATACCAGGGATGCACCCTGATCAGGTCTATTGTCCTTGAGTCATCTTAATCCCCTGCTCGGTACCTCCTTCCCCCATGGCTATACCCTCCATGGAGGGGGCTCTGAAGGAGGGATGGCCTCCCCCAAAGCAGTCCATCTCTGGGCTTGGATCCAGTGCTGGCCTGGTGGTGGGATTTGGAAGGGTTTAGGACCCAGGCTGTGATGTAGATGGTATATGGGTTTTTCTCTCCTGTTTGTCTTCCTTGTTGCCTCCTCCTCTCCTGGCATGGGCAGAGCCTTCCATTGCAATCTCCTGTGGAGGGCACAAGCTCCCTTGGCCCCCTGCAGGGATCACTGTGGCACTGCAGCGTGATGTTAAAGAGACAGTCTGGTCACATGTACTACATTATAGACTAAGGAGCAGCATATCCCCAATAAACATCATACCTCAAATGAGATCCCTCAGTTACCTTGTTTAAAAGTACAAGCTGCTCTGTAACCCTGCTTTCACTGCTGGTCAAAAACAGTTGGTTTCAGTGAAGAGCTGCTAATATGTCACCTCCAGATCTCAAAGCCTAGTACTCCCTGTCAGCAACCTTACAAGAACTTATTTGATTTCTCTAATGTTTAAGAAACTGTAGTTGTAGTAATCATTTGAAGAAAAAAACTGACACTGGGATAGGTGTAGTGAATGCGTTTCCAGAATGTTCGGTGGAACGTATTTAAGAATGTACTGGAGGAGGTGGTTTTGGAATGCAGAGGCTTTGAAATGTCATGGCTGCATGCAATTTCAAAATACTGAAGTGATGAAATTTCAACAAGTGGCATGTAAACATTTTGCAGTGCAACACAAACAAAATTTCAGAATGCAGCGTGGACATATGATTTTGGAATGTGGCAAGGACAATTTATGAATGTGGGTTAGCACAGTTTCAGAATGAGGTACATGTAATCTTGAAATGTGGCAAAGAAAAGGAGTCTTGGAATTTGGCAAGAAAAAATGTAGGGCCATGTAATCTCAGAATGAGTGGAGGTACATCTCTTTGGGAAGAGGGACATGCAGTCTCAGTGTCTGATAAGGACATACAATTGCAGAAGGTGCCGGGCACACAAAATCTCCAAATGTGGTGGAGTCATGCAATCTTGAAATGTGGCAGGGATGGGACATCTCAGAATGTGGTAAAAAACACAGAGGGCCCCATATTCAAAAGTGGCAGGGTGCACCACTCAAGTGATTGTGCTGCGCAATTAAACGCACCAGAACAAAATAATGGGATATTCAGAAATTGCGCCAGCAAATGTGATCGGCCAAACTCTACTGAATATACTGAGAATGCATGATCATGCAGTCAAACATTTGTAGTGCAGCAGACCAAGTTTGAATATGGGGGAACCGCGCACAAAGGGCAGGGGACAGATGTGCAAATAGCGGCTATTGCGCACTGCATGTGTGCATGTGAGAATGTGGCTGGTGCAACAGCACAGGGGACAGGGCAGGCTCTGTGGCATACCACAGGTGCCGAAAGGGCCTGAAAGGACTGCAAGGAAACAGCCCTGTGTACCATACAAACATGCCCAGGCATGTGCACACCTATGCACATCGCCCACAGTACACACACACACACACACACACACACACACACACACACACACACACACACATGGATAGGGGAACACAAAATGTGGCCATGAAAAATGGCTAGCAGTGATGTGGGAGGATGATGGACACTGCAGCAGATATGCCAGTGTGACAGAAGGCCCACAGGCGCACAGTGCAATCTGTGGTAAGTGAACGCAGGGACACACACAGACACACACGCACAGTGGAGGTTCCCAGACAGGTTGCGGTGGGGAAAGCGATGGCCAAAAATCACCCCTGCACATGTGGATATATGGATGGGGGGGGGGGCACATGAGTAGCAATCTGTCAAATATCCCTAGAAAATAACATACCGCAGATTGCCATGTGAAATATAAAATATATATATATTTATATATATATGTAAAAACCAACAAAATATAATATAACAAGGATAGTGAACAATAATAAAAACACAACAACAACATCAATATTACAATCATGAAAAAGCTAAAAACAATAACAGGAAGGTACTGGGGTGGGAAATACAGAGGACAAGGGTGGCAGTAGTGAATTTATTTACAAAGCAGAGATGGGGTGGGGTGGGAGTGTGGGGTGGGATATGGGTAAAACTAGCTAACAAGGGAATGCAGTCCACCTCATGGCCCAACAGGGGTTGGTGGCACCTGCAGGTGACACGACGAGAACATCTCATTTCGTAGGGCCGCTAATGTCCTGGCTATTTCCTGCACAGATCTTAATAGGGCTCACTGGTGGAGCAGTATCACCCTTAGAAGATTCACAGTCCCTCAGGCCACCTGTCTCTCTTGTGTCCTTGCAGGTCTTTGGCCAACACTGTTCGCACCAGCTGGTGCCTGAACATGACATATGGGAAGAAAACAACAACTCAATCCAGCAGTAGTAGTAAAATCTATATTTTTCCAACAGGAAAGGGTGACATACACCAATGGGATGAGCCCCATTTACAAGGTAATCCTGGGTATCAGATTAATAAAAGTTTCAGCAGCAATGCCAAAGGGTCGACATGTATGCATAGATAGTCTGTGCCTCCCCCCCAACAATAGTGGTGATGTGCAGCTGTGCATGTGTAGTGTGCCAGCAAAGGCTATGTCACAGTGTTGCATGCAACAGTGGCCACAGATGTGCAGTGGACATATGTGTCAAGAAGCACAACACAAAAAAGGGACTACAGAACATGCAGCCCAAATGGCACAGGGCAATGTTGTGGAGATGCACATGGCTGTGTGTAAGATGAGCAGTAGCTGCACCAATGGTACAATTTCCAATGACAGAAGTATGTGTGGGACAGCCACAAGTGTCAGACCCATGGGACAGGGATGGTGACAGCTCCCCACAGTAGTCCCTGATTGTTCACAGTGGCCCTCCAGTGCAACACCACCCCCACAACCCAAGAATACACCCATAGTTTGGTGTCCCTGGGGAAAGCCCTGCAGAGGAACATGCAGGTGCTGGCACTGGCACTGGCATGCCAGCCAAATACTGGTTAATGTCATACAGTCATGGGAGAACATCCCTGAACAAGTCCTTTGGACCTGGAGTGGACAGGGACACAACTCAGTAGGTACAGTAGCTGGGCTATTGAAATAGTCCATGGACTGGTGTATAATCCCAATCACCAGCCCTGTTGGGCAATGGAGGCATGCTTAAATGACATCCCCCCCAATGGAAACATGTGTGTTGCACCACAGGGCCACACCTACACTTAGACCACATGGTGCAGAAGGTACCCCATGCGACCAAAGCACATACCCATGTCCCCTCCACAGAGAGGGCACCATGGGGCTGACACCTGTCACTGGGTACAGTTGGCACATCAATGTAACACAACAGGCCTACACACACTGTGTATGGTGGAGGACAATGCAAAGGCCAAACACAATGTCAGAATGCATGCTTGCATGGCACAACTACCACCTGCACAATGGTTGGTGTCATGTATTCAGATGGTCATGTGTGTGGGTGTGTAGCAGAGGAACAGGAGATGGACTCAACCTCCGATGTGCGTTACATTCAGGCCGCACAGTGTCATAGTGATGCAGACCATTTGTAGGGGCTGTCAGGCAACAGCCAATGGTGACCTCTGGTCAACATCAAGATACAGCCATGGCCACAAGCACACGTGACACATGACCATAGGTGAGTGCTGGGGCAACACATCCCACATTGGCTGATGCAAGAATGCCATGGCAGTCCACTACTGCCAAGTGTGTATCAGATGCTGCACTGGGCATGGTTGCACAATGCGGCACTCACAGGAGGTGGCTATGGCCATACCATTGTCCAGGGGTAACATATCTGGGCACAACACAGTAACATACCATGAAACTCGAATAGCACACTAGCAAAGTATAAGGACACAGCAACAGAACAATGCGATACAATACAATGTGAAGGTGATATGGGGGGGTGTCCACTGGATGACAGCACATGCCGTGTACATATGGTGGACACCAAAGGGAGCTTGGATAGCTGTACAGGGGCACACACATTAATGTGACAACACAACTGGAGGACACGTAGAACAGGGTGCAACAAGTGCATGAGTGTGGGTTGAAAACAGTGCAATTGGTGGTCTGTTCAGGGGTTGTGACACACTGGACTATGCAGAGACCCCAGAAGCTATAAGTGGTGCAAACCCGAGCAACAGCATAGCACCACTGTCCCAAGGGTCAGATGGGAGGGTCACCTAGATGTGTACATGCTGCATGACACCGACCACAATGGCCTGTGCAGGGGCCACATGACTACATCACCAAGAAAACTACAGGCAGGTGCATAGATGGTCCCAGTGCTGAACACAAGTAGCATGAAAGGGGCACATAGGGTGCTACATGTTCTACATAATGTGCTTGCATACACCATGTGCAGTGTTGCCCTGCAGGGGATGTGAGTTCAACACAGAAATGAGCTAAACAGCTGCTTTGGTCATGCCATGTGACACAGAACAGGACTATCATGTGCACAGTGCCCAAAGCATGGAAGTAGACATGGGCCTCCAGGGTAGACAACAGGGTGGGGAAGGTCACGATGTACAGGGTGGATGCACCACATGTGCGACAGCATGATGCAAACCCACATGCAGTGAATGAAAGGCCACAGTGGATGAATCAAGGTGAATGTGCAGCACAGAATGGAATTTGTTCTTGGTGACTATTATAAAATACATTGATCGGGCAGTATGCAACCCTGACAAAGAACACTGAGCTTGTTTCACTTACAGAGGGGCAAAAATTGCAGACATAACTTCAATGATTAAACCTGTTTTATCATCAGCCGGTGAAAACCCTTTAGTGATTATCCATGTAGGAACCAATGATGTTGGGAGATCTCATCTCCAGCAAATTAAACAGGACTATGTCGCCCTATGCAATGTCTTAACAGAACGTGGCTGTAGCTTATGTATCTTTGAAATTTTACCCGTCCCAAGAGCCACCAGGTAAATCACCACCAAAATAAAAGCCCTGAATGAGTGGCTCCGTAAATGGTGCTATCGGCAGGGAATAACTTGTCTGACACACTGGGAGGAATTTGAAGACGGACCATCTTTTTATAGCTGGAATGGTCTGCATCTCAGCAGAAGGGAAAGTACTGTTCTAGGGCATAAGATAACCTCCCTCACAAACATTTAAACTGATAAATAAGGGGGAGACAGGGGTACCCCCCCCAATCTCTTATTACTAATTTCTGTCTACAACACAGCACCAACTTAAATATTCTATGTTTGAATGCACGATCAATGACTATTTCCAAGCATGCTGAGCTTGTAATATTGGCTCAGTCTTTAGAGCTAGCTTTAATATCTATTACTGAAACTTGGGGTAACACAGACAAAAAATGGACTGTAGAAATTCCTGGGTTTAAGCACTACTATAGAAACAGAGAGGACTCAAGAAATGGGTGAGGGGTCAGTTTATATGTAAGGGAAGACATCCCCTCTCACGAATCAACAATTAAAGTACATCCTGAAAGTTTCTGGGTTTATATTATACCCACGAGTAAACCCCAGCTACTTATCGGGACTTGTTACCGACCACCTTCCTCTGATTTAAACCAGACTAGACAGCTAGCAGATGAGATCACCCAGATAGTGCATAAAGACTCAGTCATCATATTGGGGGATTTAAATCTTCCTACTATTGACTGGAACACCTTATCTGGTATCAAGCCATCATGATGAACATATTCGTTTGGCTATTATTAATCTAGGTCTCAAGCAAATAGTCACAAAGCCAACAAGGGGAACAAACATACTAGATCTTGTTATAACAAATCTAAAGACTCACATCTTATATTAGGATCTTAAACCCATTAGGTAATAGTGATCACATGATTATATTCTTTTCTATACAACTTCCTCTACAACCTAAAACTAATAAATTAAAAATAAAACAATACCATAAGGCAGACTTTCACAATATTAATGGTTCTTTAAAGTCTTTTAACTGGGAACAGCTACTCTCTCCACTAGAAACTGAAGAAGCTTGGGAAATTTTCAAGACAAAAATCCTTCAACTTGAATATCAATATGTTCCAGAAAAATATAAGTATAATAGCAAAGGCAAGATACCGCCTTGGTGTAATGGAACTATTAAAAGGCTAATATCACATAAAAGTAAACTCTTTTCAAATTTAAAGAAATTCCCATTAGATCAGAAAAATATAGCCTTAACAAAATATAGGGAAACAGGTAAGAACTAAAAAAACCAAATCATTTTAGCTAAATGCAACCTGGAATTTAAAATAGCACATACAAAAGACTGCCACAAGGCACTATACTCTTATCTAAATGGGAAAAAAGGTAATAACAATCTGATAGGTCCATTGGTCACCAACAACAAAACTATAACATCTGATAGTGAGATGGCTACAGAACTAAATACATTCTTTTCATCAGTTTTTGTCCTGGAAACAACTATCAATCCACCTAAAGAAATAGTATCAAAGATAAAAGTACATAAAATCTCCTTATAGGACACACAGGGAGTACTTGATTCACTAAAACAACATATGAGCCCAGGCCCGGATAATATCAATTGCTAGCTTCTTATAGGGACAAAAGATTAAATTATCCTACCTTTAACAATTATCTGTAATAAATTCCTTCAAGAGTCCTCAATCCCTGTTGACTGGCGTACAGCCACTGTTTCACCTATTTTTCAACAGGGTTCCCAGTCAAAAGTTGAAAACTATAGGACTATTAGCCTCACTTCAATCCCATGTAAATTAATGGAAAAAAACTATAAAACAACAACTTGAAAGTGAAATGGCTACTTTAAACATCAATGATGATTACCAACATGGGTTTAAATCACGTTTTTCCTGTACTATGAACTTGCTGTCCTTCTATAACCATATTAGTTATAATCTTGATTGTAATATACCAGTGGATGTCATTCTTTTGGACTATAGTAAGGCATTCGATAAGGTATCACATGTTATCTTGATTAATAAATGAATCCATCTAGGTTTCTCATCATTGATTATTTCATGGATAGATAGCTGGTTGGGAAATAGGACTCAGAGGGTAAGCGTTAATGGTGCAATGTCTGACTTAGGAGAGGTGACTAGCGGGGTTCCTCCGGGACTGGTCCTGAGTCCCACTTTGTTCAACTTGTTTATTAGTGATATGGGTATCTCAGCCAACAATTTTATGGTTAAATTTGCTGATGACATCAAACTTGGGGGTAAGGTTAATAACCAGAATAATAGTCATAACCTAAAACTTGATCTAGCCTCAGTTGAGAACTGGGCATTTAATAATAGAATGTACTTCAATGTTTCTAAATGTGTCGTACTCCACCTGGGAAAAAAACAACCCCAGACAAACTTATTTCCTAAATAATACCGTTATTAGGACCTCTAATGTAGAAAAAGATCTAGGAATATTAGTAAATGATAAATTATCTTCCACTTCTCACTGTTCCAGAGTTGCAAACCAAACCAACTCTCTACTTCGTAGGATTAATAAAACATTTATTTCCAAAACAGAACAATGCCTCATGACTTTGTATAGGTCACATGTTAGGCCCAATCTGGACTATGGATCCCCATTTTGGAGTCCTTATTTGAAGACCGAGATAAATAGAATCGAACAAGTTCAACGAAGAGCTAGTAAACTTGTCCCCCACCTTGCTCATCTTGATTATGATACCAGACTTCAAAAAACAGGTCTCCATTCACTTAAGTGGAGACGGATCAGAGGTGGCCTATTGCAGTTGTTTAGGATTCTCGAATCTCCTGCTCAAATGACGATATGTGGTATTGCTTACTCATCAAGGAAAATTGTGGCCAGACTCCACAACAAACAATTAGAAGTAAAAAAAAGCAGATAATAACAAGAGGCTAAATTATTTTTCCATTAGAACACCTAGAATATGGAACACATTATCACAGGACATAGTTGATTCACCAACTATTACAATATTAAGAATAAACTTGATAAATGGATGGAAGCTCAGAATTTGGGCTAAGTGTTCCATGTATATGGAGGACAATCTCGATAGGCAAATCGCCTCCTTTTATCCTATAAACCAAGTAATATTCAATGTGAAACACACGTGCATACTCGCATGAGTGTCCTCATGGCTACAACTTTTCCACGCTGCACTGTTTAGCTCCCCCCATATCCTCAGGGGGCCTCCTCTGTGCCCATCTTGCCAGACCCATCTCCTGGCTTCTCTGTCTGCAATGTGAACACAATGACAAAGGGACAATCAGAGCCATGCATTACCACACATGTCCCCCACAGTCCACCCAAATATGATGCAGCATGGATTTCTACTGTATACACAGGAGAGAACATATGAACCCCCAACAGTGGATGGCATAAAGTGTACCTCTGCATAGGCACAATGTAGGGTTGTACACTGCCCCCCAATACCACCACAATACACAGTACAGTGAAAGTAAATGGTACATGTAGTCAGAGGGTGTACCATGTAATGTATGTGACACCCTACCTCAGTCTCCTGACTGTGTGCCGTGCATGTACAATACATAGGCAGTATCCTGTGGACCATGCCCCATGATGATTGGTGACATAGCAGTCAGCTATGTTGAGGGAACACCACTATTTTGCAGCACATGTAACCAATGCACAGGACGTACAATGGTCCCAGTGGGTGTTGCCATGTGGCCTGCAATGGATACATGGGTCAGCACATTGACAATCCCATACGTGTCACACATCAGAATGTGTGGAACAGATGTACATGGACATGTGACACCAATGGTAGCCCACGATGGCAAGACAACACTGGATGGGGGTCACTGTCATGGCCATGTGCCTGCAGAGGCAGTGTACAGTCAATCATTAGCATGCCATGGACAGACACAGGACTGCACTGCTGTGGCAAAAGGGTTGGCCAGACATCCCAAGGCACCTAATGGTCACTATGTCCATGACAGGCACCTACATGTGTATAGCTACCCTTGTCCACTGTATCATGTCAGGGCAGGACACACAACAGTGGTGCTGTGTCTGTCACCAGTGTGACCCCTGGCCTACAACACATTCTATGGGACATATACATGGATGCATTGTCAACACCACTGTGAAGGTACTAGGAATGAGTGCAGAACACACAATGGACACCTGTTGGATAAATACGTCAACGTGCCAGCTGCATACTCTTTTGCTGTGACATGTCAACCACCACACTGTATCACGAGGATGCACAACGGGTACCCAGTATGACACACTGTGCTGTGCACTGATACATGCCTACATACCCCAACATGGAAGGCCACGATGAGGACTGTGATGCAGAGGGATATGTGGGGTTCTGCAGGGGGACTGCTGTTCATGGTAATGCTGAGACATACTGTGACTATTTACCTGGTCCTGGAGTGTGGCCTGTGGCACATGAGCAGATACATGCATGCACACATACAGACAACAGAGGCATGGTAGTGGTATGTGATGTCATAATGCCCAATGGCCATGCCGTACATCACCATGAGTGCACATTGGGACATGACCGTGCTGATCAGCAGAGCCAGCATGCAGCAGAAATGTTCCATCTGTGTCTCCGACCAAGGGTGTGCCTGCGCTGGAACGCAACAACTGCAGTGACATACCCCACATGAAACATGCAGCACCAGGATGCCATGTATACATACGAGGCACACTGTGCCATGCAAGTGGCCATACCTGCATACTATAACTATAAACATTGGTCAGATAATCACGTCTATAGCACAGCTACTGTGCATGGTGGTGGGATTGTAAAACACTCATAATGATGTGCGTGTACACTATGAGGGCAGGGTGGTTCATCAGAACCTGTGCATGTCTGGTCATGCATTGGTCATGTGTGCAAGCCACGCCAGAGGGACATGTACAATGGGTCAACACCCAGGCATATGGTACGGATAACCAGCACCACACTCCCACAATGTAAACATTGTGTGTGTATGACTGCCATACCATCACGGGGGATGTGATACACCCATGTTACTTTGCATAGCACTGTACAAATAGTCTGAGTGTCATCTCTAATTAGAGATACTCTTGCAGGGGAATTTAAGGACACCCATTTTCAGTAAGGAAGAGACAGAGGGAAGAAGAAGGGAAAATTAAATTTCAGGAAAGTTTAACTAGCAAACAAGGAGGGGCACAGATGGACCAGAAGAGAAGGATGCAGGGAGTGGTGCTGTGCAATGGGTGTGGGGCAGCAGTCTTCAGGAGAATGTTCTGGGAACTGCAGTGCTGCCCCATATGCAGGTACCTCTCTTGGCTGAGGGCAGAGATAGCCAGTCTTCAGGACGAGTTGGCTGGAAGACTGGAAACTTTTGCCCCCAACCAGAAACCACCTCATCCCCAGTCACTACCACAACGGTTCCCTAGGCAGGAGGCTGGATGGACTATGATGGATGGGCTCAGGGAAGGTGAGGGAGGTGAGGCAGAAACACATCCCCCAACCAGTCCAACTTAGTAACTCCTCTGCTGTCCTAGTGGAGCAGTAGAACCCCATAAAAGGAAGCCATGGTTGTGCCAGGGAGGATGAGTGGGTCCTCCAGGAGGGAGACCCAGGGGTGGGAGGCAGAGGACCCCAAAAGAGCAGGAGGAAGGTACTACTGGTGGGGGACTCAATTGTCTGGGAAATGGTTTTGAATACAGGAAGTGGAGTGGAGAGGGAGATGAAGTGCCTTCCAGGAGGCACAACTCAGAGGGAGGGAGAGTTGATCAAAAAGATCGCTAAGGCAGTAGCAATGGGGGGGTTCTGGACATCGTTGTCCACCTTGGAACAAATTATCTAGCTGGGGACAAGGTTGGCATTAAGCAGGTGCAGGAGAACTTCAGGAAGCTAGGAAGGAGTCATGGGAAAGTAGCGAGCTCCATGACATTCTCAGAGATGCTACCGGTCCATGGCAAGGGGAGGCTAGGGAATCGCCACATCAGAAACTTTAACACCTGGTTGAAGGGCTGGTGCGGGGATAAGGATTTTGAGTTCATTGGGGGCTGAGGTCCCACCTGGAGGGATGCAGGCCTAAGACTGACAGCCTTTATCTATCCAGGAAGGGGATGGCGGTCCTGAATGAAAAGTTTGAATGCTTCCTCAGCAGGCATTTAAACTTGCCAAAGGGAGGGGGGCAGATTTTAGCATGTAGACCCAAACAGTCCACCCCCACAGGATAGAACTGCCAGAAAGAAAGATCAGAAAGCCAAGCTGTTGTCAAATACATATACAAGGGGGTTTTCAGGGAATGAGGTGCAACAGAGGAAAGACACCAGGGAAAAGGGAAGGAAAACCGAGGGCACAAACAGGAATAACAGAGGGTTGAGCAGCATTACTTAGAAGGTCATGTATACAGAAACCCACAACCTTGGAAATAAAATTCCAGACCTGGTGGCCCTGATGAACGAGGTGGACCTTGATATGGACGCAATCACAGAAACATGGTACACAGCAAACCACGACTAGGAGATTAGTGTACCAGGATATGCCCTATTCAAGAGGGATGGAGGGTAAAAACGGGGGGAGGGGTGGCCCTGTACATCAAGGACAGGATAAAGGCTACAGCAGTACAAGGTAGGCAGGGAGAGGCCAAGGCACTGTGGGTCACCCTTGAACCTGGCAATAATATAGCCATTTGCACAGGGGTGATTTACAGGCCTCCAGCTCAGGGGGAGGAAATAGGAAGTTAGAAGAGGTAATACATGAAATGGCACCAAAAGGGGAGGTGCAGCTGATGGGTGATTCTAACATGTTAGACGTAGATTGAACCATCCCAGCAGCTGCATCAGCCAGGAGCCGAGACATCCTAGGCTGTAGGGCAGGCCTCAGGCGCCTAGTATCGGAACCCACCAGAGACAAAGCGATTCTAGACCTAATACTGACCAGAGGGGATAGGATCACAGAAATCTGGGTGTATGGTTACCTGGGGACCAGCGATCACCACACAGTATGTTTCAACATGCATACAGGTTCATAGTACAGTCACACCAGAGCAAGAGTCTTGGATTTTAGGAGGGCAGATTTTGTGGGGATGGGGAGATATATCAAAGGAACCCTGGAAAAAGGAGGATGATGGGGAGGGGGTTGAGGAGCACTGGGCACACCTAAAAGGAGCCACAGTGAAGGTGACACACCAGTGCATAAGAAGCAAAGGCAAGAGAAGGAAGAAGCCACTGTAGTTCTCAAAAAAGGTAGCAGAGAAGGTAAGGGCCAAAAGGAGGGCTTTCAAAATATATAAGGGGTGAGAAGGATGAGGATAGGGAGGAGTACCTAAAGAATCTGAGGGAAGCAGGGAAAGCTGTCAGGAGTGCAAAAGCACAAACAGAGGTAAGACTGGCACAGACAGTAAAGAGAGGGGATAAGACATTCTATAGGTACATCAGTGAAAGAAGGAAAGCCAGCGGAGGGATTGTATGGCTCAGAGGGGAGGAAGGGGAGTGTTTCAAGAGGGACTTGGATAAGGCGACGATACCGAATAAATACTTCTGCTCAGTTTTTGCAGAAGAAGGTGAGGGACAGGGACCACAACTAGGCAACAGATACCAAGGGGGGAGGTAGGTGCACAACAGCCCATTTACAGATGAAAAAGTCCTAGAGGAGCTCACAAAGCTGAAGGTGGACAAGGCAACGGGCCCAGATGGAATACACCGTAGAATTTTAAAGGAGCTTTGGATGGAGCTAGCAGCACCACTGGCAGCCCTTTTCAGTGAGTCACTCAGAACAGGAGTGGTTCCAGAGAACTGGAAGGGAGCACATGTGGTCCCACTGCACAAGAGTGGAAGCAGAGAGGAGGCAGGAAACTATAGGCTGGTCAGCCTCACATCAGTAGTGGGGAATATTATGGAGGCACTGCTCAAAGAAAAGGATTGTGGACCACTTGGAATCCATTGGAGTGCAAGATCTGAGGCAGCATGGATTCACAGCAGGAAGATCATGTCAAACAAATCTGACTGATTTTTTTGGCTGGGTGATGAAGGAGGTGGATCAGGAGAGCAGTAGATGTCGCTTACCTTGATTTCAGCAAGACCTTCAACACCGTTCTACATAGTAGGCTAGTAAATAAGTTGGGTGGCCTGGGAGTGGGTCACAGCGTGGTAAACTGGGTTGGAAACTGACTGAGGGATAGGAAGCAGAGGGTGGTGGTAAATGGAATCCAATCCAAGGAAAGGGGTGGTGACCAGCAGTGTACCTCATGGGTTGGTTCTGGAGCCAGTCCTTTTTAATGTTTACATTAGTGACACTGTGAAGGGACTGGAAGGGAAGGTATGGCCCTTTGGAGATGACAATAAGGTCTGCAACAGGGTGGATACTCCTGATGGGGTGTAGAGGATGAGGAGGGACTTGGGGAGGCTGCAAGAATGGTCAGAAGTGTGGCAGCTGCAGTTCAATGTGAAGAAGTGCAAAATCATGCACTTAGGGTGCAGAAACACTGCAGAGAGCTACAGAATGGGGTGGGGGGAATTGCTGGCAGTCACCAGGGAGGAAAGAGATTTGGGGATTATCATCTCAGATGACCTAAAGGTGGCCAAACTGCACACAGGTGGTAGGGGGCCAGTAACATGTTGGGGTGCATAGGGAGGAGTATCACTAGCAGAAGATGGGAGGTGGTGATTCCACTATACCAAGCGCTTGTGAGGCCGCACCAGGAGTACTGTGCACAGTTTTGGAGGTCACATCTACGTAGGGACGTAGACAGGGTGGAGGTGGTTCAGAGAAGGACAACAAGGATGGTGTAGGACCTGCAACAGAAGACAAATGAGGAAAGAATGAAGGACCTCAATTCGTATACACTGGAAGAGAGGAGGGAGCATGGGGATATGATAAAGACTTTCAAGTATCTGAAGGGCATAAACAAGGTGCAGCATGAAGACATCTTTCATTAAAGGAGAGGTACAAGAACAAGGGGTCATGATATAAGATTGGAGGGGGGGCTGGTTAAGGAGCAATGTGAGGAAGTTCTTTTTCATGGAAAGAGTGGTGGATGCATGGAACAGTCTACCCCAGGAGATGGTGAGAGCAGACACAGTGGAGGGGTTCAAGAAGGCATGGGGTAGGCATAAGGGAAATCTAGAGTTGGAAAGGAGGGGCTAAAGCCAATGACCATGTAGGGTCAGAGGGCACTGACATAGGTAGGGCATACAGGCAGACTGGATGGCTCAGGTGGTCCTTATCTGCCATCAATTTTCTATGTTTCTACATTTCTGAGCATATATGTGTCACTGTGCAACAGTTACAATGATGGGGAATGGTGCAGTCCATTGCCCACATGAAGATGTGTCATGAGATCCATGGGTGGGAGGCAGGATGGATATGTGCGTACAGGACACAGACTGTTGAAAGCTATGTAGTACATGGGGTAAGCTCCGGTGGCATGGCAGGCTGTGTGTGGGTGATGATGTGCGATATGGGCGCCACTACACATTCAGTCACTTCACTACCAGTCTAGCATTGCTTGTAAAGCACTTTGGGATACACTGTGTATGAAATGCACTATATAAATGCTGATTCTTCTTCTACATAGTGGAACATCTACAACTGGCAACTGCAACACACTGTACTGTACATCCACATCCGATGGTGTCTGTACCTACATACACATATCAGGAAAGGTGCCCATAGTGTGCGTGTGCCAGCACACTTGCACGGTGCATGTGGGGCCTACATAGCATATTGGTCACTGATGTTATTGTTTGTTATGTATGTGGCAGTGACCACATTGTGCAATGTCCAGGAGAGACACAGGTGCAATGCACAGGTCCTGTGGCCTGTACACCATCGCCCACTGTGTGCCCGGCATTTGATGGCACCATTCCCTGCTCAGCAGAATGTCAAATGGTACCGCTTGGCATCTTGTCAGCTTCTGTAGGCAGGTGTTGCCCTCAGTAGAACAGACATGGATGGACATTGTACATCTGCACTATAAAGAGGGTGAGGCATATCTGTGCCAAACACAATGGGCCAGTATGCAGCATAGTGGTCCTCAACTGTGGATCAATAGAGATAGCATGCCACATTCCACTATGGTCAGTGTCAGACACAAAGAAACCCCTAACAGATAACAACCAACATGTCACACATTCTCATGGTGTACTTACCTACGTGTGGCACTGTGTCTCCTCCACCATGGCATGGTAACGGTCAAGGCGGGCCCTGTTCCTTCTCAATAAGGCACTGAACCGGTGGTGACACTGTTTGGCCAGCCGTCGTACCCCTGTATGTCTTCTGAGGCTGGTTGCTATTTCGGCCCACATTGCAGACCTGGACCTCTCTAGCTTCTTCTGGCCGAACAGCTGGCCTTCTCTGGGGATGACAAGGTCCACCAGGTTAGCCAGCTCTACATCTGCCCACCTCTGGGCACACTGACGTGGTTCCATCCTGCGTGTAGCTCTTGCCATTGTGCTGGTGCTGCTGATGGTGTACAATACTAGCCACATTCTGGCAGGTCTCACATCTGCTTATGTAGGGCGATAGTGCATGCTTAGTTTGCCACATGCCACTGGTGTTAGTGGCGCGTGACTTTGTGAGATAAGGTATCACAGCCATGATGCTGTACATGTGTGATAGGGTTGTGCCACGTGGCAAACTAAGGCTACACCCCATGTTACCGCACATGCGCTGCTGCCACACTGTGCCATATTGTGAAGAGTGCTCACTGCCGTGACTCCAGTCATCAATCCCACGCACTGCAAGTGGCATACATGGCAGGCTAGTGTTGCGCATGACCAACCCCCACTTGCATCAGCATGATACAACACTGATGTTGTCACTGAATGGTGCTGTGCATGTCCTGCATAGTGCAGTGACGTATGGCGTCCATTGTGCAGATGCCTGTGTATGTGCGCCCTGGTGTTCGGTGGAGGAAATAGAAATGTGGAATTACAAGCCAATTGCGCGATGCACATCTGTGCAATATTCAGCCAGGACAGCCTCATTGCACAGTCTGTGCCCAGTCGGCACATTTGCAACTCATTACTGGAATGCTTGCATATTACCATAAAAGCAGGCCAACACCACCACTACACGCAGGTGATCGAAAGGTATTGCAGCCTTGAAGGTAGGTGTGTCATGTCTCTGCATGGCATTCATTGTTCTGCGCAAGTTTTTTTTTTTTTCCATTTTCATGTCATTGTAACTAGGCCTGTTCCTAAATGTTTGTTCCACAAGCACCAGGTAGCAGCATACAGATGCAGATGTCCAAACTTTACTAAAGATGAGCTCAAGATTCTCACCAAGGCCTATGTGCTCCGAGAGAATCTCCTCTCTAGGAAATGTGGGTCGCTGCAGGAGCAGGAACAGGGCTGGAGGGAGGTGGCAGAGGCTGAGTGCAAGAAATGGGTCAGTGGCATGCAGGTGCGCTGCAAAAGCCTACTGGCTGAGGCCCATGCTTCCTTTTAGGCAACTGGTGGTGGACCCTCCAGGGCTAGTGTGATGACACCGCCGGAAGCACTCATAGCCGTAACCTTCAAGCAGGTGTCCGTGCATGGTGTTCCCAGTGGGGGCTTTGAAGCAGGTGGTCAGACATCCATCCCAGTATTCAGGTTGCAGTTCATGTCTGATCTTGCATGTGCCTCCTATGTCTGTGTGTATCATGATATCCATTATGTGTAGCACTGTGTGGGCCACCCAGCAATGTCCACTGTATGGTTGCACGTTCCACAGCATATGTGTGCATCCTAGCATGTCTGGCATGTGCCCTGCTCACTATGTCTTGCCTGTGCGTGGTGTCACATGCTATCCTGGTAAATGCATGAGCACCCACCTGTGTACATACAGTAATGTAAACATGGACATGCATCCCTAACTGTGGTCTATCCTTTTATTTCCACAACATTATCACATCTTAGTAGAGGTGGTGGTCCACAGGCACTGCACCCTGCACAGCATGGCCCCAAACTTCTGGCCACAGCTACAGCCAGTATGGGGCCCACTGACGTGGCTCTGCACAGATGGGGGGGGATCGGACAGTGATGATGATGAGACCATCTCCCTGTCAGCCAAGGCCCTCCTCACTGCTGCGACAGTGCTTGCCACCAACACTGATGACAGCATGATGATAGACAGTGTCATTCCTGATACTGCCTCCCATGTGCTCCAGAATGATTCCCCACATGCTGCACATGCCACCAACAGCCATCCAGGGCCAGGCCCTGTGCAGCAGGTGGGCCACCACTTGTGGTCGGCCAAGGCACAGGTAGAGGGCAACGTGTTGAGGCCTGCAGACGCACAGCAGATGGGCATTATTGCCCAGTAACAGGGAACTGGTGATCAGCCACAGCCTGACCAGCTGCAGGATCAGTCAGCCATGGCACACTTAATAGATGCATGTGCCTCATCCCCACAACCCAAGTGACATGGTGTGGGGTCATCACATGCTGTGATGGTCGCACGCCAGGCCCCCCCCCCGATCGGCAGCCTCCAACACATTGCCCCAGATGAGCTGTCTGAAAACATGAGGCTACTGAGGACCTCCGTGGAGAGCCAGGATGCACTCCATGATACTGTGCAGGGGTTGTGGGTGCAGATGCACCTCCATGAGGAGTGGGCCTCTGTCCATCATGTGGAACTCATGGGGGCTAGCTATTTGCGTGTTCCACGAGGACATTAATGCAGGCTTATCCACTATAATGGCAGCTATATGGGAAAACACTGCAGCACTGGCTGCCCATGGTGGGCATACCACCCACCACACACCTTGCAGCAAGCCCAGCACCCCCAGAACACAACACAGCATCCACTTTTCCCCTAACACCTCATCTCCTAATGTTGTACATCCCCCCACCACTGACTATGGTGTTTGGTTCTCCACACCCATGCCAACATGTAGTCATTCACGGACATGTGTGTCTACCCCCTCAGAGGTGGAGGCTTTGCCCCAGGTGGCCTAGGAGTCCCCATTGGTGTTGTCTGTGTCAGCAAGAAAAGGCCATGTTCATGTCTATGGTGGCCACACGCGCAACTCCTGAAGGGTCTGGGGCCTTTATGGACTGCCTGTGATGCCTCCAGGCTGTGGGTGGGGTTACCTCTGCCCTGTATTGCCTATAGTTGTGCAATATCCACACCCTGTGAACCACACTGCCCCACCTCACAACTCCTGTGGCATTGTCATGTTGTATGGATGGCATCTGGGACATAGATGTGGTCCCTGGTGTCGTGGGACTGGCATGGGCATAATGAGTGCACCTGTGGCTTATCACTCTGGGTAAATGCCAATGATCTGTCTCTGACCCATTCCAATCTGCTACCTGTACCTCTGTGTATCCTTACCAATGTCATTGCACCTGTGGACATGTGTGCATGCCACTTCCACACAACTGTGTGCCAACACTCTGGACTGACCAGCACATACTTAACATCACCTAGGGGCCCAATGTGCACTCACATACACAGTGCCTGTGTGCATAACAGTAATGTTTCACCTGCAGGCTATGCTCACCTTCGGGGGTTTAAAATGTTCGCGTATGATGGTGTCTCTATGCTGCTGTCCCCTCAGGACCCAACTTGGATCCCTCCTGTCATGCTGTACATGCTCACTCTTGTCTGGCGGGCTCCTTGTCCTCCTCGCTGTCACCCTCCAGGACCTGGACAACTATTCCACAGTCTATGGCCATGTTGTATAGCATAAAACAGGCCAGGAATATGCCAAAGGCCTTGTCTGAGCTATACTGTAAGGCACCCTTGGACCTATCCAGGCATCTGAAGCGCATCTTCAGCATGCTGAACACATGCTCTATGATGTTTCTAGTAGCTGAGTGTCCCTCATTGTACCTCTCTTCTGCTACAGATGTCGGACGCAATATTGGGGTGAGCATCCATGGCCAAAGGGGGTATGTGCTGTCCCCTGTGTAGAGGAAGGTGATATGTTAGTATATCATCTACTATAATGACATTAAGCTCTCCACACAGACCTGTTACATATGGTCAGCCTCATCTGCATATTTCCCCACCCACAGTGTCACTGTTGCACATTCCTGCCCTCCCCTTCTGGCCCTTTTCCCTGCTGTTGTATTTCCAGTGTCACTTTCACTGCAACCTGCATGCCATTCAGTCTGTGAGTAACAGCACATCTTCAGCCTGTTTGTTCCACACAGCAATGGCACCTTCCAATGTGTCACCTTGCACTTCCCTTCCCATACTGTCACAGGCCCCGACTGGCTGGCACCACCCCTGTAACTTGTGCCTATTGCCCACCATCACATTTTATCCCTCCCATGCCAGCTTTACATGTCAGTCCTTTCAGGTCACATCCCTCCCTCCTCCCTCCCATATGTCACATGGCTGTCTGCCATTGAACACCTCTTCTTACTGTGCCAACACCTGTACTGCCACCATTACTGCACTGTGATACCATGTGGACACCTTCTTTGTGGCTGTGTTTGCACTCACACACAAGATGGCCACTAGGTATCTCCCCAGACTCAAACCAATGGCACTGGGGCAACTGATGCTAGATAAATGCATTGTGTGCACTCCCAGAGTACTGGGCACAGACATGTGTGATGCACCCTGTGGCATCGCACATCACCTGGCAGTTGATGGAGTGGTATCCCTTCCTGTTTATGTAAACATCCTTGTCACCACCAGGTGGTTCTCTGATGGCCACATGGGTGCAGTCAATGGTCCCTAGCACGGCCGGGTAGGCGTGCAACCCTGTAGAAGTGCTGTATTGTTGCTGTCTGCTCTGCCAGTGTGTTAGGGAATCAAATGAACTCACTAGCATTGGATAGCAGAGTGTTTAGGAACTGTGAGGAGATGAGAGGTGGCCAACTGGGTGATGCCTGTGGTGTCACCCACCGATATCTGGAAGTTACCCATGGTGAGCGGGCACAGTGCTGCTGTCACCTTGGTCTCCACCGGTCATAGCATGACTTCTGTGTGTGGGTACCTGGAGCTCATCATGGAGCAGCTCACAGAGCTGTCTCAGAACAGCCCTGTTGAGCCGGTACCGGACCATGATGTCTGTGTCATTGAGCTGTTTGTATGTGACATGGGGCCAGTACCATCTCTGTAGGGCATACCGCCAATGGACCTGTCCTTGGCCACCTTGATGTTCCCTCAGTGATTATTTTATCCGATTTACTTGAATTCTGTATTACAAGCATTTTTATGGACTGTTTGCTGTTTTTATGCATTTTAATTATGTACAGGGCCTTGGTTTTTAGAACTGTGCTATACAAATAAAGTATTATTATTATTTTTATTATTATTGTTCAGTCTGCTCACATCAGCCATTACTGCAGTCATGTGGAATGCACTTCCATCCATTCTGCCTGCAGTTCAGCAGCCTACCTCTAGGTGTCTGGCTGATTTAGGGCTGCCCCTTTTATACCTAATTTTGAGTGGTTCAAATCTGGGTTGCGTGGTACATGTGCTATGCATTTCCACTGAATATACACATGCATAGCATATGCAAGTGACCACTCCTTTTTTCTGCGAGGCATAGATTACTGTATATCTTCACATCTCCATTTTGTGCCACGCAACTCTTTTGAAATGGGGGCCAGAATCTAGGAATGTAGTGGGGATGCACACTATTGGAATGTGGCAGGTAGCACAATTTTATTTTGAAACTGGTTGCCCCGCCACATTCCAAAAATGTTCTCACCCACCAGTTTCAAAATTTGTATATCATCACCACATTCTGACATTATGCTTCCCCAGGATGCATCTGGAAATGAGTTGTTTTCAACTCAGTATGTCTTTCCTGGTGAAACTTTTTGAAATAATGAAATAAAATAAAATCCCCACCAAATTTTTGCTTTGCACATCACAACACATTCTGACATTGCATGGCCCAGCCACAATCAAAAATTGTGCTTCCCTGCCACATTCCAATATTGTCACCATCAAATTCCAGGACTGCACGTCCCCATCATATTCCAAAAAGGCATGTCTCTGTCATGCTCCCAAACTGTGTGCTACCAGCAAATTACAAAGAAATTGTGCCCCCCAACCCCATTCAGGAATCCTCTGTCACCACTACACTCCTCAGCTGTGTTACTGCCACATTCCAAAATTATGCATCCCTACCACATTTTGAAGTTGTGTATTCCTGCCACATTCTGAAATGATTCATCCCACCACATTGCAACATTTCAAAATTCTGCATGCCCACCTTATGCCGAAACTGCATATCCCCACTGCATTCTATGATTGTGCCCTAGCCACATTCCTAAATTGTGCATCCCTGCCATGCTCCAAAAATGTGTGTCCCTGTCACATTCCAAAACTGTCTTTGTAAATTCTGAAATTGCATGTCACCAATTGTACATCCTGGACACATTCTAAAATTCCATTCCCATGCCACATTCTGAAATTGCATGTTGCTACCATAGTCCAAAATTATGTATCACTACTACATTCCCAAAATTGTGCATACCTGACACATTATGAAATGTTGCATCCTTGCCACATTCTACAACTGCGTCCTGACATTCAGAAACTGCATATCTCTGCCACAGAAACATTCTAAAATTTTGTAACACTGCTGCATTCCAAATTTCAGTGTCTGAGACACATTCCAAAATTATGTGTCCCAGCTACTTTCTGAGATTGTGTCTTCCTGCATTCCAAAGTTGCAGTGTGGTGCCATTCTGAAATCTTGTCCCTGCAGTATTTTGAAATTGTAAACAACCATGGCATTCCAAAGCGATGTTTGCTGCTGCATTCCAAAACCACTTCCCCAACCACATTCTTAAGTACCTTGTAGTGTCCCTGCACATTCTGAAAACACATGCCCCACATCCACCGAGTGTCAATATTTTATATATATATATATATATATATATATATATATATATATATATATATATATATATTATAGTGTCGCGGTCGCGCCACTATAGTTCGGGTTGAGCGGCCACTTACATACTAAAGTCAAAAGTTTGGACATTAATAACTTTGGACCAATTCAATGAATTTGCCTGAAATTTGGTACATGCAATGGGGCACATAAGATCTCTTGATCTGCCAAATTGCATTTGTATCAATGTGCTGGTCTTCGTGTACGAAAGCATTGAAAAATGCAAAATTATCCATTTTTGAAGGCACCTTTTGGCATTCTTAATGTGGTCCTGCACAGCTGTTGTGTAGTGTACTGCTCTGCAAGATGGCTTGTTTGAACAAGCTTTGGTGGCTGAACATGCCACTTTTTCTTTGGTGAAAAAATATTAAGGCATTCAAAAGTTATGGCACTTTTAAGTTCCCATTATAAGTCAATGGGAAAATTTATATGTATATCTTGCGATCAAATAATGGGGATTCTGGCCATCTGGTCTTGCCTGGCGATCAAAGAATTTGTAGCCTCGTGGTTCAAGAATCTTTGTTCCTGAGGAATTTTCGAAATTCTTTGACCGTGAGGTCCGACATCTTGTTTTCAGTTTTCCAATCACACAAACACAAATATCTCGGCTCAGGAGTCACTTCTGAAGTAAAACTTCGATGGGTTTTACTCAGGGGACCCTGATCTATCAAACCATGACTTTGGTTCCATCCAAATTGGTCAAAAATAGAGTTATAAGCCTTTAAAATCTTAATTTGTGGCTCGCTAACCATCTTTGATCACGAGCCTGCAAATTCTTCGATCGTGAGATTCTTTGATCGTGATCTTGCATCTTGACCTAAAACACTAATATCTCAACTCAGGGGTGGGCTAGGGACACAAATGAGGGCTTGTTTTGCTCAGGAGGGTCTGTTCTGTCGAACCATGCCATTGGTTTGGTTCAAATTGGTGAATAAATTGCGTTTCACCCTTTATTTTATTCTTTGATCATGAGCCTGCAAATTCTTTGATCGTGAGGCTGCAAATTCTTTGATCGTGAGATTCTTTGATCGCGATCTTGCATCGTGAGTGAAGGACGAGATGGCCGAATTTAAAAATAATTTTTCTTAGCCCATGGGTGCCCTAGGAAGTCAGATGAGGGTGGGTTTTACTCGGGGGGGCTTCATTCTGTCAAACCATGGTGGTGGTTTACTGCAATTCCTCCAATTTTTTGATTTATTACATTTTTTATTCTTTGTTCATGAGCTTGCAAATTCTTTGATTGAGAGGCTGCAAATTCTTTGATCGTGAGATTCTTTGACTGCGATCTTGCATCATGCGTGAGGGATAAGATGGCCCAATTTAAAATTCAGTTTTCTTAGCCCAGGGGTGCCCTAGGAAGTCAAATGAGGATGGTTTTTACTCAGGGGGCTTCATTCTGTTGAACCATGGTGGTGGTTTACTGCAATTGCTTCTATTTTTTGAATTATTAAATTTTTTATTCTTTGTTCATGAGCCTGAAAATTCTTTGATCATGAGGCTGCAAATTCTTTGATCATGAGATTCTTTGATCGTGATCTTTGATCGCAAAATAGGGACAAGATGGCCAGATTTCTTATAATGGAATAGATAGGGAAATTTTGCCAATCTTTGACATTGAATATCTCAGAAATGGTTTGATCTTTTTACTTGAAATTTGGAAGGAAGAAAGGCAACATCCTACAGATGTGCCTTTTAGTGGATTGGTCAAGAAATATTACAGGGTGACAAAGTTATGGCACTATGAAGTTGGCATGTTTTTCTATAGGATAACATTACGGCGTCCGCCATATTACAGGAATTCTTTGCCGCTCTGCTGGAAAATAATGGTTTGGGCTTTGGGGCTGGAATTTGGAGGGAAGAAAGCCAACATCCTACAAATGTGCTTTTTGGTGGTTTGGAGAAAAAATATTACAGGGTGGCAAAGTGACAGCACTCTGAAGTTTATGATTTGCCCCATAGGATAACATTATGGCATCCATCGCGTCCTTCAGGGCCCGTATCTCAGAAACGGTGCGAGATACAGACTTTTTGTCAAAAAAATGCTTAGCCCCCCCAACTGAGGGGGCTAAGCAAAAAAATAGCCAGGAAAGTAATAATTCATACAAAATTTTAATTATTTTCCTACGTCTTACGGTTCCTGAGATATAAGCAATTTAGTATTCCAAGTTGTACTTTTCTGCTCTGAAGTCAATTATAATGCATACATTCTTTGTTTTCAATTAGTTTTTTCAATGCAGTTTTTAGGGAAAAGAAGGGTGTGCCTTTTGTTACTGTGACAGCTAGCGTTTCCAGTTGTGCTTCTGTTACCATTCCAATCACCGTTCCCATCTATGCCACCATGTGCGTAACGGTTTGTGTTTTCATATGCGCTTGCATTTCTGTTTCTGTTGTCTTTACTGTTGCTGTTACTGTTACCATTTACATTTACTATTGCGGTACCATGACATGTGTAACAGTCTGTGTTTTCGTATGCGCTTGCGTTTCTGTTTTTATTGGCTTTATTGTTGCTGCTACCATAACCATTTGCATTTACAACTGTGGTTCCGTGAGCATGTGCATTACAGTTTATGTTTTCATACGTGCTTGCTTTTCTGTTTACTTGAGTGTTATTGTTGGTGTTACTGTTACCATTTGTGTTTACAATTGTGGTACCATGAATGTGTGTGTTACCAGTTGCATTCTGTATGCACTTCTGTTTGATGTCTCCATTTACGTAACTGTTTGGTTAGGCGTCACTTTACGCTTGTGTTTCTAGTAACGTTTGCTTTGCCATTTACGTTTGCTTTGCCATGTGCATTACTGTTGCCACTTGCATTTGCTTTGCAGTTCCTGTTACTGTGTAACAAGACATCACGTGGCGGGAGCGTGGGGCCCAAAGCGCTCTGCACTGCCACCACTGCATTCCTTTCATTATTTATCATCCTCATTCTCAAAAAAAAGGAAAATTAGAGGCAAAAAACTCTGTTTAATGCATCAGTTAGGGTTGTTCCACAGCAAAAAAAAGCTAGGAAATCGGGGTTAGGGTTGAAAGCCCCCCTTGGACCCCCCAGCCCACCCCCCAACTGGCATTGGGGTGTGTGATGGGGTCATCGATCCTAACTCTCACTTCATTCTCCTATACCTCAGTTTCTTTACACATGTGATGGGGTGAGAGTTAGGGCCGATGACCCCAAGGCACACCTGATGGCGGTTGGGGGTGAGGGTCAAGGGGGGCAAACAATCCCTAACCCCAAATTACTAGCTTTTTTGCTGTGGAACAACCCTAACTTGATGCATTAAATGGAGTTTTGTTTCTATATATATATATATATATATATATTTATACAATGGGGTGAGATGATATGCCATTCTTTAGCTAATCATAAAACCATGAGATATCACACTCTGCTGACATTACCAGAGTGTGATAACTGGAGTTCTGTCTACTTATCACACCTCTATTGTATAAAACAGATACATGATGTGCACTCGTGTAATATGGAAAATATTTTCACTCCTGCACAGTGACCTCTGGATACTCACTCGTGGCTTTGCCACTCATGAATATCCAAAGGTCAATTTAAAGGAGTGAAAATATTTTCCATATCATTGCCAGGATCAAGCACCTTGTTTCGTCCAGTGATCTCCCTGTACTGGTCCATGCCTTTGTGACCTTGTGCCTTGTCTACTGCAACTCCCTTTACATAGGGCTTCCTAGGGTTTAAATCCATCGCTTGCAGCTACAGTAGTAGTGCCAAATTACTCAAGGGATTTTTAAGGATTTTTAAAAATCCCTATTGAGAATTGTGAAACTGTTTGTTAGGGATTTTGTTGTGATTGTTACTGTGTTCACTGTTAACCCGGACAGGGTGCTCTCATCAGATAGTGTAGTTGAAAATTTACCAGATGACACTTAAGTACTGTAATAGGACTTTGCCTGTTTCTGTAGGTGTAACAAAAATAATTTTAGAGGATTTTTTCCCTAAATTTTGTGAAGGATAAGTAGGGAATCTCACAAAATTGCTTGACAAAATCAGTGCTACTACTGTAGTGCAGAACGCTGCAGCGCGATTGACTGAGGTATCTAGGAGATCGTATATTACCCCAGTGCTGTGCGATCTGCACTGGCTGCCGATTCAGTGGCAGATCACCTTTAAGGTAGGTTTATTAACCTACAAAGCCCTACATGGACTTGGTCCCGAATACTTGAAAGAGCTTCTGATTCCTTACATCCTGGTGTGACAGCTTCACTCAGCAGATGAGGGGTTGCTGGAGATTCCTAGGGTTACTTTGAAATCTTCTGGGGCCCATGCTTTTATGTTTGTGGCCCCAACCCTCTGGAATTCAATGCCCCATCAGCTTTGGGAGTGCAGGACCATGGGTAGCTTTAAGCAGGCACTAAAAACGTTTCTGTGGAATAAGGCTTTTTCCTGATTTGTTATGACTTTGAAATTGTTGTTTGAATGAATTCTGTTTTAAATTTTGTAAAATGCCTTGATAATTGATAATTGAAACATGATATTAATAACATGATACTTCTGGGTCTGGGCCTGACCCATAGGTAGGGCAAATTTCCATAGACTGCACCTATATTGCATTCCTTAATAGGCTCATAGTCTTAGTTGCCATCACCAACCTAGTGTGTCGCACTAAAGGGTCCACACACAATGAGTTGTACAATGCAGTGGGAAACTGCATGATACAGAGATCAAATGTGTACTTCTGTTGAGAATAGGGTACAAGGCATTAGCCAAGTGCCTCTGCACCTTGGAGTGTCCTTCTGATACTTGGGAGTGCATTATCCTCTGCAGTGCACAGCCTGTTGTCTGCTAACACTATTGAAATAATGCTTTGTTGCCATACAGATAGAGAGAATGCAGTAAAACACATTTTTTATGCTATGGTGTGCTTATTTAATAGGATCACTAGTGAAGATAAAAAAGTTCATTTACTGTATGTGATATACAGTGGTGCCAGCCAGGATGCACTGCAGCATCTTACAGTATTACTGCAAAATGCTGCAGTATGCTGCAGGGAACAGTGTAATTCAATGGCAATTAAGCCCTTTGGCCATTCAGTGTTCTGTGACATGACATTTACTGCAAAGTACTGCACTGCATCCCGGCTGGCACCACTGTATCTGCATAGTTAGTGGTCCTTGGTGCTCAAGTTTCTTTTTCTTTCAGTGTGTGCTGTAGCAGCAGCTGTTTCTAGGATTTGTTCCGTGTCCTGGAGGTTTGACTCTATGGCTGTGACTAAAGCAAGGTTTGACTGTGGTTTAAATTTTTTAATGCATATAGTTTCACTGGTATTTTTAGAGCAAAAGATGGTGCATTGACTTTTTTAACTCGGCTTTATTGAATAGCATTTGATACAATATACAATAAGACAGTTCAAAACAACTTTTTATATCCTGTATACAGTACCAAAGCTAAGATCTGATACTATTGACACTTCAGGAATTCCCCGCTTCTGTTATACAGTAGTGCATTGAGCCAAAGTCTGTATTACAAACTCTGAATTACAATGAAATAAAGAGCAGAAACATTTATTTATACTTGGGGTTCAGAACTGGTCCCATAACAGAAAGAGCCGAACATTCCCAGCAATGGTAAATGTTGCAATGATCAGATAACACCATGTCTGATGGGTGAGTGAGTGAGTGATAAAAAATAATCTTTATTGTTCGGTTATAGACCTTTGCAAGAAAAAGAAATTCCGTACAACAGACATATATATGTCAAAAGTAGAGATGTTGCAAAATTTAATTTCACAGTTGAAATCTCGGCGAAATCACCAATTTTGCTCAGTGAAATAGTTCAAGTAATTACATGCGTATGGCGAAATTTTGCCAATTGCTATGGCAAAATTTTGCCGTATATTTTGCCTTGTGTTACTATTAGGCGAAATTAGGTAAAATTGGGCTTGTCACATGATTTACTCTTTTCAGGTCACATGGGTGACTGTAAACAAGCAGGAAGTGGCAGATTTAGTGCCTACATGGCTGGAGATTTTGGAGAAGCAGGCAGCAGCAAAGAGATTGTTCTATGTGGTACACAGTCTTTAGTTTAAAAAAATAATAGAGTTGTTCTCTTTTCTTTAGTCTATCTGGTGTGTGTGTTTATTATTTCCTTTCTGTGACTAAGATTTTGTGTGTGTGTGTGTGTAAGTAAAACCCCCTCACTTTCTCCCTTTTTTTTTTTTTTTGTAGTAAGGAGTTAGGTGAGGTGAAGGAGAATGGATAGGAAAGGTAGGGACAAGGTGGAGACTGGGAAGAAGGCAGCTGGACCTCCCCCACACAGTGTTCGCATTGACAGGTGGGCCTTTAGGTCTGTGCCCCCCCCAACAGCAGGAGCATGTGTCCCCCCCAGTAGGAGAATGCATCTCCCACTCCCCAGGCAGCAGCATGAGCCCCTCGCCCCCTCCCACCAGCAGCAGTAGTGTGATACCCAGCAGGATGAGGATCCTCCTGTTGTCCAGCAGCAGCATGTGGCCCCCACCCCCAGGTGGCAGCACCAGGCACCTCCAGATACCATCCCCCCAGCTGGAGCATGTGCCCCCAGCAGGACAATGCAGCCCCCACTCCCCAGGAGCAGCATGAGCACCTCACCCCCTCCCAGCAGCAGCAGCATGATACCCAGCAGGATGAGGATCCTCCTGTTATCCAGCAGCAGCATGTGGCCCCCACCCCAGGAGCAGCATGAGCCCTCGCCCCTCCCAGCAGCAGCAGCATGATACCCAGCAGGATGAGGATCCTCCTGTTATCCAGCAGCAGCATGTGGCCCCACCCCAGGAGCAGCATGAGCTCCTCAGCCCTCCCAGCAGCAGCAGCAGCATGATATCCAGCAGGATGAGGATCCTCCTGTTATCCAGCAGCAGCATGTGGCCCCCAACCCCAGGAGCAGCATGAGCTCCTCAGCCCCTCCCAGCAGCAGCAGCATGATACCCAGCAGGATGAGGATCCTCCTGTTGTCCAGCAGCAGCATGTGGCCCCCACCCCCAGGAGCAGCATGAGCTCCTCAGCCCCTCCCACCAGCAGCAGTAGTGTGATACCCAGCAGGATGAGGATCCTCCTGTTGTTCAGCAGCAGCATGTGGCCCCCACCCCCAGAAAGCAGCATGAGCCCCTCGCCCCCTTCCACCAGCAGCAGTAGTAGGTGATACCCAGCAGGATGAGGATCCACCTGTTGTCCAGCAGCAGCATGTGGCCCCGCCCCAAGCAGCAGCAGGCACCTCCAGATACCATCCCCCAGCTGGAGCATGCGCCCCCACCTCCCTCAAGCAGGAGAATGATGTGGCCACTGGCCCTGGGACATCAGCTGTTGCCCCCCCCCCACAGAAAGTGTCATCAGCTGTGTGGTGTTTTTTCACAAAAAGCACCAAAGACAACACAGTGGTGATCTGCAACTTGTGTGGCAGATCTGTTTGAAGGGGCAAGATCGGAGGTCATTTTGGCACTGGTGGCCAAAGGAGCCATCTGCAGCACCACCACCCTGCAGCAGCAGCAGCAGGTAGAGGAGCCCAGGGTGCTGAGCAGTTAGAAGGGGAAGGGAGCCAGCAGGAGGAAGGGGCCAGTGGTCAGCAGAGATGCCGCATGAGTAGGCAGCAGTGGCAGCAGCAGCAGAAGGCAGCTGCAGAGCCCCCATCACCCTCACCCCACAGACACAGGTGTCACCTGGTTCATGGTGGCGACCCAGCACAGCCTGCAGCTGCCCCAGCCGCTCATGTTCCAGCACCAGCAGCAGTGAGCCAAGAAGTCCTGACAGCAGTGCACAGAGAGGTGGGAGCTCTGCGCAGTGAGTTTAATGATTTCTGCCAGGAGGTCAGGGGGAACCTCAGGAAACTCCTTGAGGAGTAACATAAAATGTTTGAACTCCTGGCAGAGATGCGTGGTGGTGGTGGTGGCAGGGCAGAATTGGTACCTGGCACTGATGCAGTGTAACGGTCCAGACCAGAAAAGATAATGTCAGTGCAGTACTGGAAGCAACATTTATTTTCCTTTTCTTTCTCCTGTTCTTGCTTTCTTACTGTCACTCTCCCCTCATCTGCGGCAACTAAAAATAACAAAAGCAAAAAATATATATATATATATATTTTTTTCTGTCCTCTTCTTCTTCTATATCCTTTTGCTTCTTTTAGTCAATTTTTTTGTGTGTTATGCAATGTTTGTGCTCCCTCCCTTTCCTCTTTCATATGTATACCCTGTCCCTGACCTGACCCTGCATGTGCCCCCTGTCATGTGTTACTGTCTGTCAGTCACTTTTAGTCTTTACCCATAATCACTGTACCTTTCTACTTGGTTTATGTTAGTCCTTCTGTATTTATTTCCTCCTCCTCTCCACGAATGTCAAGTATTGTAATTTGTAAATTGTTCCGATGAACAACATTTTTTCCCAAAGCTATGTGTGATGTTGTGGGCTGGCAGTTGTTTTGGCTATGTGCAGGATCAGTCTGAATGAATATGTACACAACAATCATAGAAACATAAGCACTTTTATTGCGAAGTTAAAGATAATGTACATTTTTTGTGCTTAACACGCGTGTCCCCGTGGCTTGCCACAATGTTAACTTGGTGTTATAGTTCCCAACCACACCCCCACCACCTGGACAAAATGTGCTGTAGTAGGGCCACAGTTTAGCACAGCTTCTTGAAGCCATGCTGTGCAGAGTAGGCATGATAAGATGAGAAATACCGTATGACCGGAAAAAATTAGGATGTCATTGAGAATACAGAGTGAGACAGAGTGTCGCCACTGCCTAACATGGCCCATAAGTCCAGAAATGTTTCCCAAAAAAATGTTACAGTAAATCAAGACTAAAATCAGGTCTCAGCCATAATGCTTTATGGTGCCCCCCCACCACCACCCCAGACATCAAATAGCTGTTTTAGGCCTGTTTGCCAAATATTTCTGCCTGAAACTCACTGCTGCTGGTGCCAAACAGGGCCTACAAGTCCAGAAATGTTTAACAAAAAATGTTACATCAAATTAAGCCTTAAATGCGCTGTCAGTCCTGATGTTTTATGGTGTCCCACTAGTAACCAGACATTAAAATGCTGTTTTGGCCACTGTTTACAATTGTTTTAGGCTACATCTTGTTTCTGAAAGTTCAGCACAGGCAGTAAATGTCAAGAAACATTGCAGGAAAAATGGTACAGTAAATTCAGACAGAAATCTGGTCTCAGCCATGATGTTTTATGGCACCCAAACCCTCACCCGGACCAAACGATGGTCTTTGGTCCACTGTTTACAATTGTTTTTAGGCCACATCTTGTTTCTGTGAGTGCAGCACAGGCAGTAAATGTCCAGAAGTGTTACAGGGAAAATGGTACATCAAATTAAGACTGAAATGTGGTGTCAGTCCTGATGTTTTACTGTGCCCCAGCACCCAGACATTAAAATGCTGTTCTGGACACTGTTTACTATTGGTTTTAGGCTACATCTTGTTTCTGCGAGTGCAGTAAAGTCAGTGCATGTCTAGAAATGTTTCCCAAAAAATTGCACAGTACATTCAGACAGAAATCAGGTGTCGGACATGCAGTTGCATGGTTCACATCCACCATGAGCACCCAAATCTGTGGTTTTCTGCACTGTTTAAATACTTTTCAGGCCTAACCGTGGTGCTGCCACTGCCTAACATGCCACACAAGACCAGAAATGATTCCCAAAAAATTGCATAGTACATTCAGACAGAAATCAGGTATCAGACATGCTGTTTTATGTTGCACGCCTTCCACCCGGACCAAAACATGTTGTTTGGCCCACTGTTTACCAATGGTTTAAGGCCTAGTAATGGTGTTGAAACTGTCTAACATGGACTAGAAGTCCAGAAATGTTTCCAAAAAATACGTTACAGTAACTTCAGACTGAAATCAGGTCTCAGCCATGATGTTTTATGGAGCACAAACCCCCCAACCGGGCCAAACGATGGTCTTTGGTCCACTGTTGAAGTTTGTTTACAATTGATTTTAGGTCACATCTTGTTTCTTCAAGTGCAACACAGGCAGTACATGTCCAGAAATGTTTCCTAAAAATGATATATTAAATTCAGACTGCAATTTGGTGTCACACATGCACTTACATGGTTCACATCCACAACGGACCCAAATCTGCTGTTTTCTGCACCATTTAATATATTTTTTTTAGGCCAAACTGTGGTGCTGCCACTGCCTGACATGCAACATAACATAAGCTAGTTTGCCACACTGAGAAAAATAAATCCTCATAAAAAATAGCCCTGCTACGTGAAGTTGCACTTGCTTCCTCCTCTGCTGCTGGTTTCTCAATTGATTGAGAACTGTGGAATTATCATTTTGCAGTGATGCTACCCTGGTTTGCTCTGTTGGCTCTGTGGTTTTAAGTCAGTGTGGATTGAATAACATTTTGTGTGCTGCTGCTGTTGCCTGTAGCTGCTGCCTGCTGCTCTGACTAGTTGCCACAAAAAGTAATGCTTTGTCTGCTTTATGGGGATCCTCGTCACATAGTTGATCGATGCTGCTGCTACTGCTTCGCGCGTAAGTATCTGTCTGTATTTATTTTTTCAGGTGCAAGAGAAGGGGGATGGTGGGTTGCTGTTTGGACATTTTGAGTTCGTATATGTTTGTACTGATTTTATATTATCTAGCGTGCTGAGGAGTACATCATCATGATATGCATGCCAGGATTTGGATACAGGATGCTGGGATGCATCACATTTCACATTGCACAAGGACAAAGTAAGTACTGAATTTTTCATTACTGGGAGGGATAGGTGACTACAGCTTGTATATCCTAATCGGATTGTAATTGTATTATTTTTGCTTTTGTCAACATGCAGGAATTCAGGTGCTGTTAACTCCAGGTGCACTGCTGCTGCTGCTGAATGTGTGTGCAATTCGTTAACTTGCGGTAAGTATTTCTTAATTTGTGATGGTCTTTGGTGGGCGGGTGGTGGAAGAGGTGGTTTAGGGTTGGTGTAGGGTTGGTGGATATGTTTAAGTATTAAGTTTGTGGTTGCTGCAATACAGAGATGTCAGACTTTGACAGTAACTATGTTCTATATGGGTCTGTCAGTATTCAGGAATTCTGATGCTGGGGTGTGTCTGTTATCTCCCAATCTGGCTGCTGGCTATGCTCATCAGACACAGTCTGTTCATGTCAAGGGTTCCAGAGTTTAACAGCCATTCCCTGATGTAAGCATTTCTTCATGTAATGATGGTGGTTCGGGGCGTGGTGAGCACCTATTTGTAACAATGCTCAAAATGTCTTCTGTTTTTCTTATTGTCAGGCACTAAGTACTTCAATTGGAATTTTTGTTTAGTTTTCTGCTGGGCATTTGCTGATGCATCCCATCTCTGTATGGCATTGGTGACAAAATACCAGTCTTCCATCCGGGTGTATGGACACTGGATTGAGGTACTGGACAAGTCAAGTGGTCAATGTACACAAATACTTTCAATAAAAAAATAAATCCAATAAGTGATTAAGCAAAGGGAATCAGGAACAGAACTACTCAGTCAGAATGTAGTAACTGCTCAGATAAAGTTACCCAAAAAAGGGTCAAAATGTAAGAAAAATATAACAAATAAGTAGCACACAAACAAAAAATATTCAGACTTAAAAGAAATTACAGAAACTCGCTCACAACTTGTGAGAAATCTGTCAAATATTAGGAACTAGCCTGCTCTACTTTCACATACACACACACACATACCCCTCCCACACGGTTGACCCTCCCCCACTCAACTCCCTCACAGACACAAAGAAAACTGAAAACACTACCTAACTTTAACTAAGTATTATCCAAAGATACAAAACCAAAAAAATATTCACTAGCAGCATTAGAAATTAAATTGAGATTTTGGGAGCAATTAACTCTCAAAAATCACAAATAAAGAGGTTTATGAAGGGTTAATTGGCTGTGATGCACCACACTGCACTGCTGTCTGACTCAACAGACAATATACTGTGCAGAAAACAGCCTGCATGTGATATTTCAGCTATCTACCCACAATGCATTGCAATTTCACTGACAAAATTGAAAAACTTTGGCGAAATTCAGGATAATGGCGAAATTTCACCTTACGCAAAAGCAAAATTGGCAAAATTTGGTGAAATTTCTCAATACTCAAAAGCAGAATCGGAGATGAAATTACGTTTTGCCTAGGTGAAAAATTTTGCGTAATGTGGGAATTACGCGAAATATTTTACTGGGCGAAATTTTCCAATTTCGCACATCTCTAATCAAAAAGTGCTTAGGCAGTTAAAACTCACAATACAATAGTACATAAATATACAAACATTGTTTTGAGTATCCCTAATGTTGAGCTATGTTCTTCTTTTAAAGGGACAGTTCTTATATAATGTTAGACTAATTCATATGTGCTCAAATATTTTCTATATTCATTTAGAGGTGTCTATCATCTTTTTTATCAGTATATCCTTCTCACACAACCATTAAGGGAGGTTGCCTGCTTAACTAATTTGTGATCCAACATCACCCCACACATTTGTTCACATATATTTACATTATAAATTGACAGTATCTTGGGGTTATATTAATGAGGTCCTCAACTAGTTATTGCCTTCATCCACTACTACATCCCAGACTAACATTTAACACTTTAATATTTTTCTCTAGTCTCCTTCCCACTCGACCCCACCTTTATCTAACTTTTAAATTCCCTTTTCTTTAACCATGGTATACCAACTTCTTGTACTGTTTTATTTATCTATCACTTAGTCTTCAGTTTTACCCTTCAATTAGGCTTGCAGGCTGTTTTCAAGATGTTTCATCTTTATTATTTTACTCAATGTGCTGCAATCAATAATAGCACAGTCTGACTCGAAGTCCTTATGATATATCTTTCAAAGCCTTCTTATAGCTGAGCTCCCTTGACCCTCTCCAGGTCTTGAAATCTCACTATGTTAAAGCAACTCCTTCGCTAGGGATGATTTTTGGGTCTTTGCTACTATTAAATACCTAGTAACATAGAAACATAGAAACATAGAAACATAGAAGTTGATGGCAGATAAGGACCGCAAGGCCCATCCAGTCTGCCCATTTCTTTTTCTACCTTATAAATGTGCCATCGGCCTTTGCTCTGTCAGTGACCTATCTATTCATAGTCATTTGTATTGCTCCCTTATGCCTATCCCATGCCTGTTTGAAGCCCTGCACTGTATTCATAGCCACAACTTCTTGTGGTAAGCCATTCCATGCATCCACCACCCTTTCTGTGAAAAGAATTCCTCACATTCCCCTTAATCGCCTCCCTCTAATCTCATGCTGTGTCCTCTTGTCCTGCTATTTTCTTATATTTAAACATGTTAGACTCTTTCACCTTGTTTATGCCCTTAAGGTGTTTGAATGCCTCGATCATATCACCTCTCTCCCTCCTTTGCTCAAGGGTATACATATTGAGCTCCGTTAATCTGTCCTCTATGTCTTCTGATGCAGTCCCTGCACCATTTTGGTTGCCCTTCTCTGGACTGCCTCAATTTGGTTAATGTCCTTGTGAAGGTGTGGCCTCCAATACTGCACGCAGTACTCCAGATGGGGCCTAACTCATGTCTTGTACAGAGGGATTATTACCTCCCTCTTACGACTTGTGATAACTTCTACTAATACACCCTAACACCCCCTAGCCTTACCTACTGTTTAGAGGTCTGCTTGGATGATTTTAGGTCATCAGTGATGATGATGCCCAAGTCTCTTTCTTTCCTTTGTGACTGCTAGCAACTCCCCTCCCAGCCTATAAGTGGCTTCAGGGTTTCTCTTCCCTATGTGCATGAATTTGCACTTCTTTGCATTAAATCCCAGTTGCCACTCTTCTGACCATTCTGCTAGTTTATCCAGATCTCTTCTCATTCTGCCCACCCCATCTGGCTCATCTACTCTGTTGCAGATCTTGGTGTCATCTGCAAACAGACAAGCCTTACCCTCTAGTCCATCTGCAAGGTCACTAATGAAGATGTTGAATAGGACTGGCCCCAGGACTGATCCCTGAGGTACCCCACTTGTGACTTGCATCTCTTCTGACTGTATACCATTTACCACCACTCTCTGTTTTCTGCCAGTCAACCAGTTTGCCACCCAGTTGACCAACTTCTGACCCACCCGAGCCTACCCAGCTTATTTATCAATCTTCTATGTGGAACAGTGTCAAAAGCTTTGCTGAAGTCAAGGTAGGCGACATCAACTGCTCCCCCTTGGTCCACCACTCTGGTTACCCAGTCAAAGAAATCTATGAGATTAGTTTGACAGGACCTTCCTTTTTGTAAACCCATGCTGTCTTGGATCCTGTGCCCCTATGGATTCCAGGTGTTGCACTATCCTTTCCTTAAGGAGTGCCTCCATAATCTTGCCCACTACTGAGGTAAGACTGACCGGTCTGTAGTTCCCCGCCTCCTCCCTGCTACCACTCTTGTCAATGATATATGCAGTACCTCGAAGCTTGAACAAACTCAACTTTTAATAATGTCATATTGCCAGAATGACTGCGTATTCCTGTTCAATACAAGACTTTCACCAGATACTCCCCCTATATAATTTGGATCTTGTAATGCCTCGACACCCCCATAAATCCTTATACTATTTGGACCCTACTTGCTCCGTTTTACCTGAACACTCCTACATAAACACTTCTGTGTCTAAGCATTATGATTATGTGAGTAAGTACATAGTAGATGGCACAAGTACAGCTGTTCTTATAATTTTAGGACTTAGCCAACCATGATGGCATACTGTTTGTATTGCCATAATAGTGTTTCAGCTCAGTTCTTTTTTCCAGTTTAACTTAGGTTCAAGATGTATTACTATGTCTGGGATTGCATATACTTTCTGTAATCCCCTTTTCATATATGGTAAAATGTTCATGGTCCCCCCCCCCCCGGGAATTATTATGTTCACTTTAGTTCTAGTCAGAGTAATAACTTGATAGTAATAATTGTTTATGGTTTGTATCTTGGGTTTAAGATCATTTTGTCCCAAGATTTACTTACTATTTACATGCTCTGTAGTATAGCGAGAGAGTCTTGGCGATTCCACCAACTCATATCTTGCTATATTACCTAAAGACTTCATAGTGTGTTAGTATAACATGCATAGGTTTTGTTTAGTAACTATATATATATGTCTTCTATATTCTTTTTAGTACCTCTCTTCCTTGTTAGACCCAATGGAAACATTGACCCAGGACTTAAGTATTTCCACAAACTAAATATCCTGCATGCATTTGACTGTGCTAGCCCTCTCCCTTCTGAGTCTGTAACATCCTCTTGCCCTTTCAATATGAGTCCCTTACTTCCTATTTGTGTTTTCATATTCTTCTCCCCATTAACATGAGTGATCTAATTCTACATTCATGGAATGTTAAGGGACTCAACTCACCTTGTAAATGAAAGCAAATACTTTCTTACCTCAAAAAGCATAAAACTCATATCGCTTTCTTAAAAGAAACAAAACTTTAATAGATGATGTCGACAGACTCAGAAGGGATTGGGTTGGGCAAGTATATGCGTCCTCCTCTACTTCTAAAAAATGTGGGGTTGCTATTCTATTACATAAATCCCTTAACTGGACCCTTATCAAATCCATCTCCAATTCAGATGGCAGATGGATAATAGCCCACTTAAATACCACTGCAGGCCCCCTTATGTTAGTCAACGTTTATGCCCCAATTCTGATTCACCTGAATTCTTTCATAATATAGCCCAACAAATTATGAACAGTAACTTTAACAATTCGCCTATACTTGTAGGTGGGGATTTCAATTTAGCATTGGAAGCACATTTAGACAGAAGTAACTCTTCATGTGACTCCCACCCCAGTAGTATTTCTGCACTCTCAATGCTAATGAAAGACTTTGGTCTCACCGACATTTGGAGACTACACCATCCTAGACAGCGTGACTATACTTTTTACTCACCACTTCATAAATCTTATAGAAGAATTGACTACCGGTTTTCTTTCCCTTCATCACTGAAAAAATTATCGACACAACTATCCTCCTGATTACTATATCAGACCATTCTCCTATAAAATTACATCTTATTTAGGGCCTGCCCCCATCTAAATCCCCTTCCTGGTGTCTAGACCCACTCTTACTGAAAGACCCTGATTTCTTACCTTGGATTAGAGCCCAAATCCAAGAATTTCTTTTCTTTAACAACACTCCTGATGTATCTCAAGGTACCATCTGGGAAGCACTTAAAGCAACAGTTAGAGGGAAAATTATAAGCTATGCAGCACACAAGAAAAAACGAAAGGAACAGCAATTGGTTGATTTAGAGAAATCTCTTAAAGAAAAAGAAACCCAATATTATAAAACAAAAAATCCAGATAACTCACAACTTCACACTGAAATTCTTCATCTTAGAATTAAAATCAACGAATTAATATCCAGGAAAGCTGAACTCGCCCTCCTTAGACTTAAACACCGTTATTGGGAACAAGGGGATAAATGTGGGAAGCTGCTTGCTTATCAACTCAAGAATCAACAGATGGAGAGACATATTGCTGGTTTGAAAGATCCTTCAGACAAAATCCATACAGATAATCCCTCAATTAACCATATTATGCAATCCTTTTACCAACAATTATACTCTCACCGCACTTCCCCACAACCTGAATATATATATAACAATTTCTGGACAATTTACAGTTATCACACCTCTCCCAACAAGATATGGCTTTGCTAGATGAACCCTTTTCCCTAATAGAGATACAAGCAGTGCTAAATTTCCTTAAATCTGGTAAAGCTCTTGGGAGTGACAGTTTTTCTGTAGACTTTTATAAACCCCCTAGCTGACATCTTATGCCTCATACTGTTTAAGGTCTTCAAAGAGGTATCTTTACAAGGTAAACTTCCCTATTCTATGACAGAAGCCATTATAACCATCCTACCAAAAAAAGATAAATACCCTTCTCTTCCATCCAGTTACTGACCGAGATCATTACTTAATATGGATGGGAAAATTTTTGCCAAAATATTAAATACTCGTTTAGAATCAATAATTTTGAAACTTGTCCACACCTCCCAAGCTGGATTTATCAAAAACAGAACTGGTTCTGATCATCTCAGCTCATTATTTAATTTAATATACAAAGCTAAATCTCTTAAATCACCTGCCGCAGCTATAGCCATCGACTTTAAAAAGGCATTCGATGCTCTTAACTGGACTTATTTGTATTATGTTCTATCCCACTTTGGTGTCACTAATAAATTTTTTACATGGATTCAATTACTATACACCCTCCCCTCTGCCCGGGTTCTTACTAACTCTACTCTGTTCTCATCCTTTCATCTGGCAAGAGGTACCAGGCAAGGGTGTCCCTTATCCCCCACTCTTTTTATTCTAGCTATGGAGCCCCTATCAGCTGCTCTTCATCTATCCTCCATGATTCAAGGTATTACTATCAGTAATTCCCACTATACTTCACTATCCTACGCTGATGGCCTCCTCATTCTGCTCAAAAATCTTGAAATTTTGGGACCACCCTTAATTAAACTACTTAGCAACTTTACTTCACTTTCTGGGCTCACTCTGAATCTAAACAAATCAGAAACAATGTCATTGAACAATTTTTATAACCCTTCTATGAATACAATTTTAGGTTTTCATTGGGCCCCTCAAGGTATCTCTTACCTTGGAATACAGATCACCTCTAAATTAGACAAGATATGGGATGCCAATCTTTCCCTGTTATTAGCAAATATTAAAAACACTCTCAACAGATGGAAACTGCTTAACCTCTCTTTTAATGGGAAAATCTCTGCTAACAAGATGTCAATAGCTCCCAAAATACTGTATCTATTTTCTAATATCTCTTTAATCCTCCCTACTTTATTTTGTCAGAATTAATTATATAATTGGCAATTTTTTATGGGAAGGCAAAATTTCTAGATTTAGTCGTAACAAACTGCGTTCCCACTGGTCCAAAGGGGGCTTCAGGCTCCCCTGGTTCTAAGTCTATTTTTGGGCCTTCCACACTGCCCAAACTGTCAAATGATTTAATAAACCCAGCAATAAATCACCGTGGTGGGTCAATATGGAAACATCTCTATGTCCAGTCAATGTCACCACTTCCTTCATTTATAACCCTCTCCCCCCCCCAATTTAAAATCTCAACCTACTATAGCATCATCCATATACTACTGGAAAATAATTCAGAAATGCCTAAAATCCAACCCAATCCCTCTCATATATGGCCCCGTTTGGGGGAACCGCAACATCACTCTTGATAATCACCCAATTTTTTGTTGTAATTGGAAAAACAGGGGCATTTTTTTCTTAGAGGATATACTTATACCTCAGCAAACAATGGAATCTTCCCAGGACAATTTCTGGAAATATTTACAGTTACGCACGGCATGGAACCTCTATCTTCCTACTATTCCTCATAAATCTAAATAGATTAAAGCAAACTCAAAATTAAATAGCATCATTTATAAACATATCAGAAATACAATTCCAGATCAATCAATCATTGCAAAAAATAAATGGAGTACCCTTTTAAATTATAACATAACCAATTCACAATGGCATAACTACTGGTTATCCTGCCATAAATCTTTCAAGAATAATTGCAGTTCACTCATACAAACCAAAATTCTATATCTATGGTACAGAACTCCTGAGATTTTGCAAAAAAATGGGCTTAATGAACAACAATAAATGTTGGTGCTGTAACTCCCCCAATGGCAATTTGCTACATATTTTATGGCATTGTCCTCCCATACACAATCTTTGGCATCATATTCATTTCTTTGCAATGAAAGTGATTGGGCTATCTTTTGCATTAAATCCAAAACATTGCTTACTTGGTATTTTCAATGCTCATTCATATAAAATATCCCATTCTCAGAATAGGTGGTTATCCCTACTATTCCTTCAAGTTAAATGCCTTATACTAATGCATTGGAGATCCAACATCATTCCCACCCTCCCAGATATTCTCAAACAACTATCTCAATATGCCATCCTTGATCGTATGTCACACTTTGCCTCTGACCAACTTAATTTATATAATAATTGTTGGCAGGACTATTTTAAATATTTAAACACGTCTACACATATCGTCACTTAATCCATGGGTTGTTATATGTTCACATTGGTATCTCACTTCTAGCTCTTTCATTCCTTTTTCATCTCCTCTCTTTCTATTTTTTTATCTCCTTTTCTTCTTCCCTTTCCCTCTTCATTCTTGTTTACTTTCTTAGATATTTTTCTCTTTTTTATGTTCTTCCTTTATGCAGTTTTACACATACTTGTATTAAATTATAGCATAATAGAAGTACAATCACGACTACTCATATTTCTCGTTTGTATCTACTCCTTTTACCCCTTGAACCATAAATTGTTATATTTTCTCTCTATCATACAAATTGTACTGCTATATATTGTTTTCTCAACATTTGTTTTCCCCTTTAATATCATTGTATAATACTTCAGACAACATGTTTTTTCCTTCTCTCATTAAGAATTTATGTAAGTGTATATTGGAGAATGTAGTGTATTTGTATGTATAATCACAATAATTACAATGAAAAGATTAACTGCAAAAAAAAAATATACAAACATTTATCTTCTTATGTTAGTCATGCATAAGTATTGAGCTATCAGTTTCAAACTTAGTAATCTAACATTTAGTTAAAAATAAATCAGTTAAACCTCCTACGTATAACTGATATGGCTCTGGGAAACCCTGCTACTTTTAATATAAGTTCATCTTCTGTGGTAAACATTATGTTTAACACGACATCTTGCTCCCTAGTTCTAATGCCTCCTCAGACAGGTTCTAACTGAAAGGCTCGAGGTTGATTGTACCAATGACTTGAGAAGACAACATGGGCTAAATTTTCTTTTTCTTTCTTTGCACAGTTACATCAGATGGCCTTTGGGTCTGATAGCTTCTTATACCAAGCTATAAGTATGTTGTTTTGGAATTGTTCCCAGCGGTATCTAGTATAAATCTTTTTAAGATCAGGATCAATAATTACATCCAAATAGTATCTATAATTAAATAAGTTGTCATTTTTAGCAAGCCAGGGAGCAAATCTTGCATTTTGCAGTGGTTTCACAGTCTTTTGTTTTGCTACAGTCAATAATTTTCTTGATAAAGTAGGATTTATACTTTTGACTAATGGTAATACCTTTTTCAACATAACTTTGTAAATATTGAAGCCCATGTTTTTGTAGGACTGACACAAGGTTCTTATACTAAGTTGGACTTTTGCAACCTATGGTAACCCATTTCTTTTTTCCTTAAGTCACTCCTGTGGGAGCCTAGAAGAGTTCATTCTTGTTATATTTATCCAGTAGCCTATTATTTATTTATTTGTTTTTGTTAACTGGGTAGGGCACACTAGACAGCCAGGTGCCTATTTTCAGGTGCGACCCGGGAGAGTTACATAGGTAGTAGCATACAGGAGTCAGTTACATACAGTTGAGTAAAAAACAGGATTAACAGGAAATGGATAGGCTGCTAACAGTAAAGTACAAATTTAACAAACAAGAAAACAACAGACATTACCTGAAAGAATTAACCTTGCTGTAGCCTGTGCTTCTAGGCATGGAAAGCCCAGTTCAGCTCTTACCAGTGAGGCAGAAGTCGAGCCCCCGTCACCAAGTGCCGTACAAAATAATTTGTTTAAGAGAGATTCTAAAATATTAATTTTACTGGTCCCCAAAATTTCACTCGGGTACAGAGCCTGGGGGACAAATTCAGCTTGGGCAGCCCTAATCAATAGAAGGACTGAATTACCCCCATACTTACTGTTAAATTTTAATAATGCACCAGCTGTTTGTTTTAATTTTATAAGTTGGGTTTTAATGTGTTGAGTCCAGCAGACATTTTTAGAGACTGCTAGGCCCAAGTAGACATAGGAGCTAATTGATTTTATCTTATGCTTTTCTACCTTCCAAATTCTACTTAAATTGTATGAACCAAAAGCTATAACTTGACTTTTATTTTCATTTATTTGTAGATTATGTGCTGATGCAAAATTATTCAAAATATTTAACTTTTTGTGAAGGCCTGATTCTGAGAGTGCTAGCAATGCCAAGTCATCGGTGTATGCAAGAGCCAGACAAGGCCTCAGACCTAAGAGTGGGGAATCTGTAGATGAAGACAGCAGTTCCACTAATAGTTAGTCTATACAGATGCAAAATAAGACAGGGGCCAGGGCACACCCTTGTCCGACTCCTTTATTTGTGATTATTTCAGAGGAAGGTTGACCTGATATGCCTTTTCTAACCTGTGCTCAAGTATTCGAACAAAGACCTTTTATGATGTCAATTAGCTCTAACTGAATTCCTTTTTTGGCCATGACTTGCCATAAACAGTTTCTAGAAACATTATTGAAGGCTGCACTAAAATCAATGAAAGCCACAAACACTTTTTGCTTTCTTAATATTGTGTATTTTTCAATTAAATACAGCAAAGCAAAACAGTTATCTGAAGTACTGTAGCCAGAGCGGAAGCCTGTCTGGAACTCAGAGAGGTTTCTTTCTTTATCAAGCTGTTCCAGGAGTCTATTCAGAATAATTTTAGAAAAAATGTTCCCATTTATGTCAAGTAGGGATATAGGTCTATACATCTTAAGATCTGCTTTATTGCCCTTTTTAAAAACTGAAACAATAATTGCACCATTCCAAGAAATTGGTACCATGCCCTTCAAAATATTTAAGTTAAACAAGCATTTGTCAATGCCGAATGTTGTCTTGCTGACATTGGCATTGGTAGTGCACGGGTTAGACAGATGCATAAAAGGAATGGCAGTGAATTACGGAAGTGACACCAACCCCACACCACCCTGAAGAGACTGACAGGCACTGAGGTATGCCTTTAGGTGTCGGCCACAACACTCATGCTATTTCACCTCACCCTACCCTGCAGAGTCCGACAAGTATTGCGTTCTGCCTTGGAGCCCTCAGGCCTTACGCTCACCCCATTCCATATGGAAATACGTTGAGATGGGTGCAGTATAGGAGAATAGGGTGAACTTTGGGGCTGAAGAGTGCAAGGCACAGTTCGATGCCTGTCAGTGGCTGCAGGGTGAGGGTCGGGGTAGAATGGCGCGAGCATTAGAACCGACAATCTAAAGTCACAACCCTGATGTTGGTTAGTCTCTACAGGGTGGGACGTTATGGTAGAAACCCTAATGCCTCAGGCATTTGTTGGTATTTGCACTCCAAATTTTCAACATGGGCTTTTTCTCATCCCACCTCATGAAAGCATTTGGAACCTCTGCTCATGAACAGTGGCACTGTGTTTTTATTAATCTGTCCTGAACGTTGATGTCCCACAGTGATTGCACCATTCTGCTCCGGTAGCTTGAAACCACATTTTGGGCAGGATGTGAGAAATGACAACTGTACTGTTCTTAAGGAAGTGTGCAAAAATGGCAATGTGGAAAATCTGGAGTGAAAATATTAAAAATTCTCCAAGTTATGAGTATGCATGGAAACTGTGCAATGCATGCTCGTAACACAGTGATTCTGTGGAATTTTCTCACCACGTTTTCAACATACTGTAGTCATTTTGGGACCTCCACGCATGAACACTATCACAGTAATTTTCTTAATCTGTCCCGAATATTGATTTCCTACAGCGATCGCGCCATTGTGCGCTGCTTGTGCAAACCCACATTTCATGCAGCATGTGAAAAATAATAACTGTTCTTTTCTTAAGGAGGTGCGCAAAAATGGCAATGTTGAAAATCTGAAGTAAAAATATTAACAATTCTTGAACTTACAAGTGTGTGTGGAAACTGCGCAACGTACGCTCATAAAATATGCATTTTGTGGAATTTTGTCACCAAATTTTCAACATATGCATTTTGAGACCTCCACTCATGGACAGTGTCACTATGATTTTCTTAATCTGTCCAAAACATTGATTTTGCACACCAACAAACACATTTTGGGCGAGATGTGAAAAATAACAGCTATGCTGTTCATAAGGAGGTGTGGTAAAATGTCAATGTTGAAAATCTGGAGTGAAAATATTAAAAATTCTCGAAGTTACGAGTGTGCGTAGGAACTGCACAATACAAGCTTGTAACACAGTCATTTTTGGGAATTTTTCCACCAGATTTGCAACATCAGGTTTTTGGGAGCCTAACTGATGAACTGTGACACTGTCATTTGATCAATCGGTCCTGAAAGGCAGTTCCGCACAGTGGCCATGACATCACCTTTTGGGACCGAATAACAAAATGACAGTGACTGAGTTCATGAGGTGGGATCCCAAGAACCCCATGTTGAAAGTTTGGTGAAAAAATTCCCAAAAATGGCCAAGATATCCACCAAAGTTGAAAAAACCCTATTTATGCCATTATACAGCTTACCAGCATTTCTTCAGTTCGTGGTCGGCTTTGAAGAGTGTAGATGTGTTCCCGGTCCAACGAAGATCATCATGCTGGCCTCTGGAGGTAAGTATGGGTTGGGGGTGTGTGGGGAGGTGGGTGCACAGAGGGTGGGTGCTGGTTGGGGGCACGAGAGATTGCAAGGGACAGTTTTCTGTTTTTACATGGGGGAAAAAAACATCAATGTGGGACACTTTGGGCATGCTAGGGTGGGCTCCCAGCATGTTGGCATACCTGGGTGTTTCTTTGAGGGGGCTGGAGCTGATGGGGATTGGGCACCCCTGTCAGCTGTATGGTGTGCTTTTGGGGGGGAGCATGAGCTGAGGGGGATTGGGCACCCCCTCGGCTCACAACAAATTATTTTGGGGGAGCCATTATGCTGACGGGGATTGGGCTACCCCTTTGGCAAATGAACTGGCAAGGGCAAATGCTAACAGGGAGGATTGGGCACCCCCGACATCAGCTGTTATGGGGACTGTGAAAGGTGGAGGTCTCCACCATGTTTATTGAAATGTTACACCATGGAAGGCATGCCCTGCAATGAGGGTCACTCCCTCAATGCAGCCGCTAAATCCTTTCAAGGTGGTGGCATGCTTTTGCACTGCTGTCATAGACAGCATGTATTCTAATTAGTGCCACAGAGCCCAGCCCAAAAAAGCAGTGGTGCCACTGGTCACTACAGAACGGCACCTCCAAAACCTGCTATTCCAAGTTATGGCAATATGTTTCTTGCTCATGCGCAAGACAACATAAAAAGGGATTAGTAGTTTGGTCCATAAAGATGGAGCCAGAAGATAAACTTCTGCCGTGGTTTGGTCCAGGGTAGGGGCTTTTTTCCTTTTCAGACTGGCTGTAGAGCAATATGTTTCTTGATATGTGTTGATTCTAAATTGAACTCTGTTCAGCTGTCTGTCTCACTTAGGTGTGGACTCAGAAATATCTGGATAATAGAAAAGAAGTTTATAATGTGTGGCCCATTGGTCCAGAGTAATCTAAGAGTCATTCTGGTATTTACTATTATTAGTACCTTTGCTGTAAGAAGCCAAAATGACTGACATTCATTATTATGTATTACAGTGAGCATATGTTCCCATTGTTTAAGTTGATAAGCCCTGCATTTACTAATCAGGAAATCCTTATAAGCTGCTCTCTCACAGTTTAAATGTTGATATGCTCTCCTGGTTCCCAGGGATTTTGTGAACCTAATAAGTTTTGTTATTTTTTTTTTTATATTTAAAGCAATCCTTATCAAACTAGGAACCGGTGACATTCTGACCTGTTTGTTTCCTTAGATTTAAGGTAGACAATTTTCTAATATTTTCTAAGCATTCTGCAGTTAGTTTAGACAGAAATTCAAAGGTTGGGGCAGTGTCCAGGGTGTTTTCAAGAAAACATATGGATTCATGAATTATTGAAAGTACAGAATCAATATTGCCTGGATCCCATCTAATTTTAGCTTGGCCTCTAATTTCTAGGCAATTTAAAGTATTACAATTTTCTGAGGGCATACAACCCCATATTAGGGTCAATGGGAAATGGTCACTTTCCCTTCTTGTCATAATTGTCAGAGTGGACCAGAGATACATTGAACCATTCCAACAAATGGTATCCAGGGTTGAAGAACCCATAGAGTTGAAATATGAGAAGTTTCTTCTTAAATCTACTAGTATTCTGCCATTTATGGGAGCAAGGTTATAAGTTTGCAATAAATCCATAAACTTTTTGCATCTTTCACGTCCACTGCATTTCTTTTATATTTGCAAACATTATCATGAAGGAGGGTCAGGAGAGAGGAAAGGGGAATACTGAGGGATGGTAGTCAGTCAGAGGAGGTGGCAGGGGGTGAGGAGGGGCACAGCTGGAGGGATGGTCGAAGGGAGTAGGATACAGGGAGGAGCAAGGCAGATAGAAGAATGCAAGGGCATGCAGAGGATGGGGCAAGGGTTGAGTGAAGCATGTGGTGGATAATGAGAGAATGGTGAGGAGGAAGGGACAGGTCAGGTGTGGGGGAGCTACAGGGGAAGGTGGAGCTATGAATGTGGTGGACTCAAGGATAAGTACCTAGGTATTAGGGTGGGGATGGGGATGAGGAATGAAGAGGGGGGTGTACTGGTGCTGGGGGATTCCATACTAAAAGTGATCAAATGGGGCAGGAAGGATGAAAGGCATAGTCACATACGGGTTAAGTCCATACCTGGGTTAACAGCAGACAGGGTGGGACAGTCAATTCTTAAGTGTGTAAATATGGGTAGGAAGAAACTGCATCTCATGGTGCACATGGGTACAAACAACCTGGTGGGGGAGATGGTGGAAGTAGTAAGGGATAGGTTCAAGGAACTAAGAAGGCTATGTGAGGAGCTGGGGGAATCGGTGGCATTATCAGAGGTGCTCCCAGTGCCCTGCGCAAGTACATTGAGGAAAGGGAGGATTGGGAAGTTCAAAACGTGGCTGGGGAATGGTGTTGATCCATGGGGTATGGGTTGCTGGGTTGCTGGGGCAGAACCTGGGACAATAATGATCTTTATGCAGGGAACAGGCTACACTTGAGCAGGGAGGGTGGGGAGGGAAGGGGGTTATTAAAGCAGAAGATAGGAGGTACATAACAGCAAGGTGGATTTAAACTAGGTGGGGGTGGTGGTGGACAGCTGGTGGGCAGAGAACACATGGAGGAGAGCCAAATGAGCTTACCCCGAGCTAAAGGAGAAGGATCAGGTAGTGGCACTGAGGGGATTAGTAGTGAAAAAAGCACGGATGGGTAGGGAAAACAGGGTGGAGGGTGGTCTCACTGAATGCAGAAGCCTAGGCAAGCAGCAGAGTTGCAAGACCCTTTTGGCGTCTGGAAAACTTCATATTGCAGCCATCATGAATGTGGGCCACCCAGTACCAGGACTGGGATATGGTGATACCAGGGTATAAGATGTTCAGAAAGGCTAGGGATAAGGGGAAAGGTGGGGGCATGGCAATCTATGTATGGAAGGAGATAAGGTGTATAAGGGAGGAGGGGGAAGAAGGCAGAACAGAGGCTCTATGGATGCAGTTTCAAGGCCCGAAAGGTAGGACACTGAGGATGGGGGTAGTATACAGACCACCAGCTCAAGGGGATGACCTGGATAAAGAGCTAGCTGAGCAAATTAGAAGGGTCTGTAGGAAGAGGAACACAGTGCTGGTTGGGGACTTCAACTTACCTGGGGTGGAGTGGAGCACCCCAACTACCACGAGTGCGAAGGAGCAGGTCATATTAGAAGCATTTCAGGACTGCTTCCTGGTGCAGTTGGTCCATGAGCCAACTAGATTGGAAAACACTCTGGACCTGGTACTATCAAATGGGGAAGCTGTAAGGGATCTGCAGGTAAAGGACCCTCTGGCTGGGAGTGACCACCACTCAGTGTGGTTCATGCTCAGTATGGGTAGGGAAAACAGGGGGTACGGGAACCAGGGTGATTGAATTTAAGGGGACGGACTTTAAAAGGATGGGGGTCATTTTGGGTAGGCATCTGGTGGGAATTCAACCAAGCATGGATGCTTGTCAAAAGTTGGATATTATTAAAAAGGGCTGGAGGAGGCAACTGGGGCATGTACAAAAACATGAAGTAAGAAGGGAAGGGAAGGGCAAAGAAGCCCAGTTGGTTGACTCAAGAGATCATGGAGGGGGTGAGGGCCAAGAGATAAGCATTTAGGAGACTCAAAAAATCGGGAGGGGAAGATGACAAGGATGAGTATACTAAGATGTCCAGGGAGGTTACCAGGCTAGTCAGAGTGGCCAAGACTTCAAGACACCTGAGACTGGCACAGGGTATTAAGGATGGAGACTAGGACTTCTTCAGATACATAAGAAGGAAGAACAAAGAACAAATTGTGAGGATTAGGAAGGATGGCGGGTGGGTGGAGAAGGGAGTGGATCAGGCAGAGGCACTAAATGAATACTTCTGTTCTGTGTTCATGGAGGAGAAAGGGGAGCAGATACCACAAGGGGGAGGTGGAGTGGGCTGTGGGGGGTGACTAATATAGGGATTACAGAGGACAGGGTCCTAGAAGGATTAAGGGTGGACAAGGCAGTGGAACCAGACAGCATTCACCCTAGGGTACTTAAGGAACTAGCGAAGATCCTAGTAGGACCACTGGCTGACCTGTTCAGTACCTCCCTGGATACAGGATGTGTACCACAGGACTGGAGGATGGCCCATGTGGTGCCCATTCACAAAAGTGGCCCTAAGGATGAACTGGGCAACTACAGACCAATAAGCCTCAAGTCAGTTGTGGGTAAGCTCATGGAGACGATCCTAAAAGAAAGGCTGGTGACCTTCTTTGAGGATAATGTATGCCAGGACAGTCAATAGCATGGGTTTATCTCAGGCAGATCCTACCAAACAAACCTAATTGAGTACTATGGCTGGGTGACCAGGGAGCTGGACAAGGGGCATGCAGTGGATGTCCTGTATTTAGACTTCAGGAAGGACTTTCATTCTGTGCCACATGGGAGGCTGGGGGGAAGCTGGAGTATATAGGGGTGGGAACAAGGATGGTCAAATGGATCAATAATTGGCTCAGTAGAAGGCAGCAAAGGGTGGTAGTGGGGAAGGCTCTCATCACTGAGGGCGGTGATGAGCGGGGTACCATAGGGATCAGTATTGGGACCGGTACTGTTTGAGATATTCATAGCTGATATCTCACTCGGGATCTGGAGTAAGATCAGTCTGTTTGCAGACAATACGTAGATGGGTGCTGTGGTAGATGACATTAAGGGTTGGAGGGGAGCTGCAGCAAGACCTTTTCAAACTACAGGAATGGTCAGAAACATGGCAGTTGGGGTTCAGCGCCACAAAGTGCAAGGTACTGCACTTCAGGGCTAGGAACCAGGGGAGGAGCTATCAATTGGGAGGGGTACAGTTGGAAAGCACCGAGGAGTAAAGAGATCTATGGGTGCTTATAACGTGGCGTATGAACAACTCAGCTCAGTGCAGGAAGCTGGCAGCAAAAGCCAACAAGAGGCTGGGGTGTATAGCGAGGGGAATCTCCTCCAGAAATAGGGAGGTGATCCTTCCCCTGTACAAGTCACTGGTCAGGCCGCACCTGGAGTACCGCATGCAGTACTGCTGCCCGTTCCCGAGGAAGGATGTCAGATTGTTGGAGGGGGTGCAGTGTACGGTGATGAAGATGATCCAGGGATTGGAGGGAATGTCCTACAAGGATAGGCTGGGTGAGCTGAACATGTACTCCCTGGAGGAGAGGAGAGGAGAGATGAGGGGTTATGATCAAAACCTTTAAAGGGGATAAATAAGACTGATACAGAAGGGATTTTCCAGATTAGAAAAGGGAGGCAAATGAGAGAGCACCAGCTGAGATCGGAGGGTGGGGTGGGGGGTTCAGGAAGGAAATCAGGAGACATTTTTTCACAGAACAGGTGGTAGACAAATGGAATGCTCTGTCTGAGGAGGTAGTATCCTGTAGAATGGTAGGTGATTTTAAGAGGGATGAGACAGAGTGGGGATAAGGATGAAGAAGGGTGGAGGGTGGGTAGCTGCTAGTTGAGGGGCTAGCTTCACAATCGGGCAAACTCGATAGACCTTAAGGCCTGTTTCTGTTGGCATTTTCGTATGTTCGTATGAACCCAACTGTGAATGTCGCTATCAGAGTAACCATCAAAAGTGCCTAAACGGGTGTTAAATTCACCACATAGCAAAATATTATCACATCCTGCAGTTGCCCAGCTGTATTGTACCAGAAAGTCCAAATCCTCCCACTGAGTGTGAGAGAAATATTTTGAATAAGTAGGTGGGATGTATGTGTTTAATAAAAAGCATGTGAACTCTTCTGTTTGTAAAAAGAATGCTTGTGCAAATGAATTATTGGCAACCAGGGAAACATTAAAGTTTGTGTCAGTTTTAACCCAAGTTACAAGTCCACCTGACATTCTACCTAAGTTTGCTTGCTTATTACCAGGCACTTGAAAACAACTATAGCCATTCAGGGAAACATCTGCAGTTTCCATGTGCCATGTTTCCTGTAAACAAATTAAATGATAATTTTGTATAAAACCCTTCCAATCTGCATCCACAAATGTAGTCATCAAGCTAGAGATAGTCCAGGAAAGTAGTGCCCATTCAGTATTGAACAACTTGTTTTCTTTATTCACTGGTACATATTCCAGTCAGGACTCATGTACAGACAAGGTTGAAAATATATTTCTAGTTGGCACATTAAACACAAATTGTGGGTCCAGGGTGTTAGGGTGGCCAGTCTGATTCGGGTCATTATTGACCGATATATTGCTACTACAATCTTCCCCTTTATTGGCCTGGCTATTGCCTTGATTGTCCCACTCCACAATATGGATGCCCAACTTATCAAGGATTGTTGTATGATCTATAAGGCTGTTATAGGCTTCCCAGGAGGTAAGTAAGCAATAATACCCAACGGAGGGGGCTGTATTGGGTAATACCGGACCGCCGACGGAGGGCCTTATAGCTCCTGGAAGGTCCTGGCATTACCCATCACTTCACCCTGGAGGGTATTATTGCACTTAGAAAATGGACACTGTAAAAACACAAGTTTAATAAAAAAGTTAAGGAAACACTGATTTTAAAGCAGCTTTTGTTATAAAATAGTTCCTTCGCCTGCATTAGAATTTTTTTATACTGTCTGTATACTGCTATTACTGACACTAGAAGGCACTGTATCCATTTGTTTTGAGAAGCCTTCACAGCAGTCATTTTTATTTATTAGCAGATAAAGTTGTGGTTTTATTTGTTTCTTTTGTACCAGATTGACATCAGTGAGCTGTACCCCCATGAGGAAACGCACTGACAACTCACTGGTGTGCAATGGTGAAGCATATCAGAAGAAGATGTCTGCAGCAAAGAATGTGTTAATGTACCGGTTGTGTACATTAAACAAAAAATTGCACTTGTGGTGTTTTTGTTGGTTGAGCTGAGTTGAGGCGAGGTGAACTGGGAGAACCCATACCAGCCAGGCACGCGATGTAATAAAGCGACTGATTTTTAAGCAAGTAAAAAAATTATTTCTGGTGGCACAAAATATTTTTTCTGTCAAAGGAATGCTGCGTGTGGGCGGGCGCAGGAGCCGAGGGCACGAGCGGGATTGTCGGCGAGAAGCGGGCTGCAGAGATAACTTTAGGTAGGCTGCCGACCTTGCATGCTCACTTTATGCTGAGCTGTCACAAGTTCGTTATTTGTTTTGCTTTCCTGAGGATACAACGAGCATGTCCGTGGTGTTCCAATGCTCCTTCGGTCAGTACCAACTTTACAAGGGCTATAGGCGGATCGCGATCATCACAGCCCTTCCGTTTCACTTTCCATGCCGAGCTGATCACCACACTCACCCTCGTAACAGCTTGTTTTCCTTTACTGGTTTGTAGGTACGTAGGTCAGTTAGTAAGTTGGAATTACTAGATGGTGGGACATGGAAGCAGGATCCCAAAACATCAATACTACTGCTGCTGGAGTTAAAGAAATTTACCAATACACTAGCTGTTACATGTTTAAAAAGTCCAGCTTTTTTTTTGCGACCAGGAAGCGCCAGGGTATGAGGAGGGGGAGGCGGCAAATAAGAAGAAAAAAGTGTCAGTGGCTTGCAGCAGTACACTAAATGAGTGGGCAGACAGTTGGAGAATGGGGGTTGAGTGTCAGCTCTCGCTAAGCAAGAGAAAAAAACATGGTGGCTATTTAAAATTGAACATTCCATTGGCACAATGCTATTGGTAAACAGGTTTGGGCTGGGACTTATTATTTGGTGGGCATCTATTGTCTGATAGATGCCCACCTTGCCAGGGCTATCAGCCAATCAGAACTCGGAGATTTCTTAGCCCATTTTCTAATATTTATTAATATCTGGTCACTCTCAAACTCCCTGCCTATTCGTCTTAATGTATATGAATCAGAAGCCACTTTGGAATATTAAGTACATATTCAAACAAATCGTTTAGTATGAATTTAATCTTCTGTTCAGTTTCATCATAAGTTGCATTTATGCCAAATATGGCCAATGTTTTGCCATGCCACTTATTCTTATTAATATGCTCAGAGGGATTGAGCTTGGTGGTGGAAAGGAACTCACTTCCCACTATGTTTATGCCAGTTTTGTCCAAGAGGACAGTTTTTTGTAGGATCAAATTCACCATGTTAGTAGACTGTGACAGTACATCAGTTTGTGCATAGGCACTCTAATAAGATTGTCTAACCACCTTAAGAATTTTAATTTTGTCCGAACTAATTTGTAGGAAATGAGTAAGTGAAATTTGAAGAGCATTTCTTAATTTGCCTTCATTTGCATAGGGTAGAAGCTTAAAGCCAAAAATAGAAATTTGAGGAAGAGTGAGTGAGTGAGTGAGTGAGTGAGTGAGTGAACAGGGAAGAATGGGGCATGTAGGGATGTGCCCTTCTGGAATGAAAGATTATGTCATTTCCACCAGCCCTCAGTCAGAGTAAGCATCTCAGTCCCCTTCCTGAGTCAAAAAGCTCTATTTATAATAATTCCAGCTTCACCAGAGGTCTGTATGCTTCTCCATCATCAAGCGTAGAGTGGCTGTGATTCTTTCCATGTTACAGAGTTTGTCTATTCTTGTTTCCCAGTCCCCCGAGGTGGGTGTGTGCTTTTGTAACCAGAGGTTTGTGATGCCTTTGAGTGCAACTGTACAGAAAGCGCAAAGTAAGCTTTGCTGTGCTCTGTTGCCCACTTTCAGGATTGGCATGCTCAACACTAGGTGTTGAAATGAGAAAGAAATCTCCCTTCCCCAGAGGTGGGAGAGAACACTGTGTACCTGTGTCCAGTGTGTGTAGACAGTCCTAAAAAATATGAACATGTGAACCTAACTGTCCACATACCCTTTAACACTGGTCGGAGACCCGCCCCAAAATGCTGTGTAATGGTGGGTGTGTGGAAAAGATTAATAAAATATTTCCTCCAGATTTCACACCACTACCATGGAGAAGTTGTGACCTTCTGGCCCAGATCCAACATACGTGATCAGTTCTCCTCTGTGATTCTTTGTTTGGATTCCTTTTCCCACTATAATCAGAGCTTGCCTAATTCAGGGTGATCTTGTCCCAGGAGGACCTAGTAAGCTTTGGCTATCATCCTCTCCCGGTAACTGTAGACCCATATCTCTCCACATGTGTGCATGCCATTGCAGCATGTGTCTGTGTGTGCATGCCCGTGTGTTCATGGCCCTGCTCTGTCTAATGTACACCCCTGTCCCAGCATGCCTACTACTACTGTGCCCATCCCATCCCCTATGGTGTGTGCTGGGCTGTGTGGGCCATGCCTGTGTGTCTGTGTACTCACCTTTGTTGTCTGTAATGCTCCCTTGTGATCATGTCACAGTGATGTCATGCCTCCTGCGCCATTCTGGGATCCCTCCTGCCAAGGGGCACCTGACCACCACCCCATGGCCCAGCACCACCATCCTTCCCGATACTGTCGCCCTCATCAGCCTCGACTACTATTCCACGGTCAATGGCCATGTTGTGCAGGATGCAGCAGGCCAGGAATATGCCACAGGCTTTCGAGGGGCTGTATTGTAGGGCACCACCTGATCTGTCTAGGCAATGGAAATGCATCTTCAGCATTCCAAAGACACGCTCGATGATGTTACATGTGTTGGAGTGTGCCTCATTATAGTGTTCCTCTGCGGGGTATGATTTTCGCCAGTAGGGGGTGAGCAGCCATGGCCTTAGTGGGTATGCACTTTCACCTATGTGGGTGACATCATGGTTATCCCTGTGCTGTGCTGTGCTGGCACCCACTCCCTCCCAGCCACCACACACACCTCACCCACTGCCCCATCCTCCCTCACCCACCCCTGGGGTCATACCTCTCGGCCACCCTGGCGCATGTCCTGCTCACCTACAAGGTGGCCCAAGGGGATGTCTCCCCACTCGAACCTATGGCACAGTGCAGAACTGTGCCATATGAAGACACCGTGTTCACTCCCAGGGTGAGTGGCACAGATGCTGATGATGAGCCCCATGGCATCACACACCACCTGGCAGTTGATGGATGGGTATCTCTTCAGTTAAGGTGCACCATGCCCTCTGGGCTGGGTGGTTTGTGGATGCTGACATGGGTGCAGTCTAATGCCCCAATTACGCCTGGCATGCCTGCCATCCGGTGGAACTCCTGCATGTTTGCTGTGCGCTCTGCCTGTGTGCTGGGGAAATGGATATACTCCTCAGCATGTTGCAGCAGAGTGGTGAGCAACTAGGTGAGGAGGTGGGATGTGGCCAACTGGGTGATGCTCATAGTATCACATGTTGGTCTTTGGAAGGTGCCCGTGGTGAGCAGGCACATCACAGCAGTCACCTTCGTCTCCACTGTCATGGCATGGCTATGTCTGGTGGGTGCCTGCATCTCATCACTGCACAGCTCACAGAACTGCCTCAGAACTGCCCAGTTCAGGCGATACCAGCCCACGATCTCTGTGTCGCTATAGTTCTCATACGTGATCCTGGCACAGTACCACCTGTGTCGGGCATACTGCCACCAGGCTCTTTATCAGCCATGCCGCTGCTCCTCCTGTCTGCCCATACCCCTCATGATGGTGTCCATCAGAAAAGGGCCACTGTCCATTGTTCAGCCACTGGGTGTCTCCCTGGGTGCTACTCATGCTCTGTCTGTCCGTCAGTCTGTGTCACACTCCCTCCCTCTCTGACTGTCTCTCTTCCTCTCTGTCTTTCTCTCTCTCTCTGTCACTCCCTCTCATTCTCTCTCTCTCTCTCTCTCTCTCTCTCTCTCTCTCTCTCTCTCTCTCTCACTCCTGCTCAGTGTTGCACATCTGTTGTCTGTGTGTTTGAGCCTCTATTTATTGGCTCAAGTCTGCCTGGCGCAACCTGAGGGTTTACTCCACACTTGCTCCATGCTCTGCAGTTGAATATGCCATTGCGTCACTTATGCATGGGTACGCCCCCTTGCACTTGCGCTGCATACATTTTGGTTGCGCATTGGTGTAATGGGATTTGCACTGTGCCACAGCTCCCTTTGAATATCGCTCGGTGGCGCATCTTTGGACTTGTGCCGGCGCATCTCGGTTGTGCCATGTGCAAGTGCTCTGAATAACTATAGACTACATCTTCTCAAACCTTCACCCCAAACTGGACGCCCTTTACCAACACAAAGAATGCCTCCCTCTGACATCCCGGCATGACCTAGTCATGAAAACCATTCTCCCTGTATTTGACTATGCTGACATTGTCTGCTGCTCAGCCCCGGCAACCTCTCTTGCCAGATTAGACACCCTGCTAAATTCTTTCTGCCACTTTGCTTCCTCCTCTCCCCCTCTCACTCATCACTGCACCCTCTACTCCTCACTCTCCCTTATGCCCCTTCCCACAAGGTGCCAGCTACACAGCCTCATCTTTACTGGTAAATTCTGGTTTTGGTCTCTTCCCTCTTATCTCAGCTCCTGCCTTTCTCCTGTCAGCTCCTCTGAGTACTCTACATTCCAGGAATGCCCGCATGTTCTCTTTTTCTTCCCCTTGCATATGCACAGGCCTAGCGGCCTTCTCCTACTGCCTCCCTCACCTCTGAAATCAACTCCCTTGGGCCACCTGCCATGCCCCCTCGCTCCACACCCTTAAATCCCTTCTTTGTTACCTTTCCTCTGCCCCCTGCAACTGTCCCCACTCCCGCTGTGCCTCTTTCTACCCCTCCCTTACTATCCTCCCCCCTCTTCTAAATGCTGTAGCCCCCTGAGGACCATACAGTATTTTCATGGATTTTACTGTCCTTTCTCATTGCTTCCTGCTCTCTGTATTGTATGAATTTTGCTCATTGCTGTAATTCCCACAGCCTTGTTTGTACATATCAGAGCATTATATTATATTGTATTTTATTTTGTTGTACTGTATTGTATTTCTTGTATTGTGTTGTACATGTTTGCATGTATTTTTTTATCATGCTAAAGCCTGTACCTCCTTTTGTGTACCCTCCCCCGGGTCGCACCTGGAAACGAGCCTAGGCTCAGCGTGCCTTTCCCTGTTACCAAATTTTAAATAAATAAACAAACAAAAAAGCACTTAGCCTTGAGCAGCAGTTTTAGGGTATGCTTGGTCTAGGGGTTTGAAATCCCTGACCAGATACTCTGGGAGAGGCGGATGTGTAAGGAGGCAAACAATGGGGCTGGTAGGGCCTTAAAGAGGGACTCCCACCAAAAGTGCTGCATAGCAGAATTAGTATAAGCATACCACCAATAAATCTCATACCAAAAATTAGGTTTCTATGTTACTTCGTTTTTAAGTTATCTATTTTGTAATCCTGATTTCACTACCTATTCAAAAAAATCAGTTTCAGTGAAGAGCTACTGATGATGTCATCTCCTGAACTCACACTCTTGTCCTCCCTGTTAGCAACCTTCTAGGATCTGCTTCTCCAAAGTTTAAGAAACTATAGCAATCCTTTAAAAAGAAAATGACATAGGTTGGCTACAATGATTGCATTTCCAGAATGTTCAGATGCAAGGCATTGTACTTTAGAACATGTCAGAGGGTGGTTTTGGAATGCAGTACTGAACAAAGGCACAGAATGCCAAAGTGTTGCACAATTTTAAAATGTTGTGGGGGGAGGGACATACAATCTCAGAGTGTGACAGGGATCTGCCACTTCAAAATGCGGTGGGACAATCAATCTCGGAATACGATAGGGACACACATAGAGGAATTTGGTGGGGATTGGCAATTTCAGAATATAGTGGGGATGCATGCTGTCAGAATCTGACAAGACACACCATTTATTCTGAAATTGCTTGCCCTGCCACTTTCTAGAATTGTATGCACCCACCATATTTCAAAATTGTGCATTACCTCCCTATCACATTCCAACATTATGCATCCCAGTCACATTCTAAAATTATGCATCTCCGCTACATTCTGAAATTGCATATCCCTTCCCCATTCCCAAATTGCGCATCCCTGCTACATTCTGAAATGGTGCATCCCTGCTAAATTCCATAATTGCACATCCCCGAAAAGTTGTGTTTCAATGCCACATTTCAAAATTGTCACCGCCACATTCTGAAATTTTGTATTACAACCACATTCCAAAATTGACCATCACTGCCACATTCTGAAATTGAGTGTCACCACCATAGCCCGAAAATATGAGTCACATTTCGAAATTGTACATCACCACCACCTTCCAAAATTTTATGTCACCGCCACATTCCAAAATTGTGCGTCACTGCCACATTCTGAAATTATGTGTTCCAGCTACTTTCTGAGACTGTCATTGCTGCATTCCACAGTTGCAACCTGGTGACATTTCAAAATCTCATACCTGCAGTATTTTAAAAATTGCACACAACTTTGTCAGTCTAAAGCCATGTTTGCCACTGCATTCCATCACCACATCACATTCTGAAGTACTGTACCTTGCATCTACACATTATTGAAGTGCATGTGCTGACCCCCCCATGTCAGTTTTCCTTTTTCAGATGTTTACTACACCTGCAGTTTTAAGTAACGTAGGAGAAATAAGTCATATAAGGTAGCCTGCAAGGAGGGCTATTGTAACCCCCTACAATTTGGGGGTTTACCTTAATGTCTTCCTGGGCTCCTCAATGCCCACTGCCAGGCTGGTGTCCCATCCCAGTGCGATCCTGCTTATTTACATGAGAGTGTCATGCTGAGCCTCCATACCTGTCCCTTTAAGAGACCAGCTAATCTGTGTGTAGTGAATGGTCTGCGCTGGGTCCAAGTGATTTAGGACTTACGACCGGCCAGACACCACTCTAATCTGCTCCATTATGCAGTCAATACTTGTGCAGAGGGAGCCTGTATGGGAACTGTGCTTATTTACTGTTTATATGCTGTTACATTTAATATACAGGAGTTTGTCTAACCTGCTTTCCTTGTAGCTTATCTATCTGAATGGAAGCCACCATGTTAGGTTCAGGACTTCCAGTAATTGGACCAATCAGACTCTGGGGACCTAAAATGGATACTGCCTCAGAGGTCTTGTGGGAAAGAAAACTAGTTTTTGTAGTTTTACTGTTGGCTCCAAAACTGGCCTGGAGGGGGAGCCCAAACTGTGGCTGACAGCTTCCTCAGCCAACCTGAATGCTGGATTACAAGAGAAATCTCCACTGCAATATGAGACAGGGATCAGTTAGAGTTGGAGGCAGAAGAGTGAACAGCTCGAGCACTTGAGCAGCTGCTTACTGATCGGAGTCCAGGGAATTAGTGGGAAGCGGCCTAACTTGCCTCTCTGCCACCATTGTTTATCCTTTGAACTGCCTGATAGCAGAAATCAGACTTGTCCGATTCCAGCCTAGAACTGTGGCAGACAGAAGAAGAGGCGTTTATCAGAACTATTTGCAGTTTGGACCGAGGGTTTGCTCCTGTGAAGTGATCGGCCCAGCTTGTGTGCTTAATGGAGAGTCGATCGTGAGGTTTGCTTAGTGAAACTGCTGAATTAACGACTGGACTGCATGCAAATTCTACAAAGTTAGTGCTACTTATTTTAAATGTGCTGAATGTGTTTCATGGGTTGAGACCTGTTTGCTTGCAACCCAATCTGTTATACCAGCTGGAGGCTTCACCAGCAAGAAGACAAACGATCTTTGCCATTTGGCTCACCCTGCCTGGTCTTTTGCCAATCCAGCCCAGACCAACTACCCTGTACCAGAAACTGGTTCAGCAAGAGACCGGTTGGGAATCCAGACCCTGCACAATAACAACTCACAGGTTGTGGCCACCAGGAGGAAAGGTCATGAAGAGGAGGTGTGTCGTGTCAGCCCTGCTTCCCCATGCTCATCAGTGTACACCGCGAGGTCTTCATTTCACGCATGAGTACAATCAGAATAGCTCTCTGCAACAAGTGTTTAAATCATATGTGGTACTGTCTGGTTTCATTTTCTTTCTTGTTTTTCCAAAGACTGAGCTGGCTGACTCGGATTACAAATAATCATCTGATTGTTTTGCATGCTAACTGTTTTTCTGCCATCAAGGGCCCCAACATCAGTTGCAATGCTTCAGGCTAGCCTGCATAACATTCTGGGTACCCAGTGCTGTGTGATTGTCATTTGGGACCAGAAAAGTGCATGCTAAACCCGAATCAAATCAGACTGCCAATCATTTGCCTAGATTCACGCCCCTTTCCTTGTTCATGACCCCTAAATAAACCCGATAGTCTGCTTTCATGTTTAACCTGGCTAGTGTGCCTATTATTAGTGAGGTTACAGTGTTGACTGTGTACATCTGTATTGCTAACCTTATTTTACAGGGGGTCTCCAGGGAAATTGCTGCAAGTCCAACCCTGGTGGTAAGTGTGAAGGGTGTGTGCATATTATTACTGTTTTGTACTGACTTTGAATTAACTGTTGTACCAGACACCGGGCCACTAGGAGGGTTAGTGGGTGGTTATAGCTTCCCAGAGAGCAATAGCAAAATAGGTAGACACCCCCGATACCATTACTTTGGGTGGAGGCACCTTATTACCGAATCCAGGCCCCTCAACCTGTGTCCAGACATACAGGCAGGGGTAGTAGCCCTTGGAATAACGCTGCCTAGGGGTTACATCTAGGAGGCACTGCTGGGATTAGCCCCCCACCTTGTGGCAAAAATACAAAATTGCAACCAATTGTTATGTTAGCACCCCCTCTAGTGGCCAAAACACAACATTTCTGATTGGTTGTGAATTTTTGCAAAGGTTGAGATGGAGGGGTTCACTACACCCAAGTGGAAGATCTCTCCCCACAAGCTGGTCATGCACCGTATGATGGAGTGGAATGAGGCAGAAGGGATTGACCCCTACCATGCATTATTGCTACTAGACATTCCCATGGGGACTACTAATGATATTATAGAAGAAACCGTGGGAAGAGTGAAGTGTTTGGGGAAGGTTTCAGTGTGAGGGCAGGACTCAGACCTGTTTGAACAAACCCTAGTGGCCCTCATTTCATGCAGCCTCCCTATAGACCCTGAGGCAGTACCCCCTGTTATGATGCCTGAGGGGTCCCAGACAGGGTGGAGGGTCATTCATGTACATAGTAACCTGTCTTCTCCTGGGGGGTTTCCAAAGGTGGAAGGATTTAGAGGTAAGTTATTGAGGCTTTTAGCTGCAGAAGGGCAAACAGTTAAGGACTTGCGGAAGGCTTTGGAGGATTCTGAGGAGACCACTCTCATACATTCTCCTCCGTCCTCTTCATCTACACCCAAGGCATCTCCCATCATAGCATCCCCTATTATGATACCCTCAGTGTACCTGGACTCTTGCTGTAGGCTCAGGCTGTTCTTGGGTGCTGTTCCTGTTCCAGTGGAGGGAAGATGACCTGGAAACCTAGATGGACTATGCCACCCCCCCCCCCGGTCCAAGAGTGGCAGTGTTCTGAAGAAGAGAAATGTAAGAGACTTATGAAGAGTTTAAGGGGCCCTGCATTGGAGGCCATCCGGTTCCTTCGGTTCAGCAACCAAGAGGCCTCTGCTGTTGAGTACTTATCTGCTTTAGAAGGGGTATTTGGTAGCACTGAATCAGGAGAGGACCTAATGTGGAAGTTCAAGTCTACTAAGCAGTGGAAAAATGAGCGACTGTCTGCTTTCATGACCTATGTAGAGCGCACCTTGCAAAAGGTGCACCAAAAAGAGGGGGCATTTTGGCTAGTGAACTAAATTATGTCTGATTGAACATATCCTTAAGTCTGCCCACTACTCAAGTGTGCTAATGCTGAAGTTAAAATTTCAACACCTCAAAGCAAACCCTCCTGAATACTGTTGGTTAATGAAATAAATTCAGGAGGCAGAGACTGACGACAATGGTTGGGACCCCTATGCTGTTGTTGCATGAACTGCTCCGATTCCAGATAGTATTATGGAAAAAGAGGACAACTCTGAGGCACAAGTCTGTGAATTGTTGAAAGAGTTGAAAGAATTGAAAGCTAGCCAGCAAGCTGCGGCTGAGCATGCTAAAACTCCTCACCCTTGTCCCACCAAGACCGAGCCTGGCTGCGAGGCTCTACCTGTTTGTACTGGGACCAATGCCCTCGTTACTGAGTCTGATCCTGATACTGAGCTGATCCTAACCTGGTAGAAGAAATGCCAGAGTTGCGAACTATGGTGAGGGACCATATTTATGCCACCCAATCATCTGCCCCTTGGCGGGACTACAGGGGAACTGAACCCAAACCTAAACCCAAAGGAGAGAGTAGGGCTCCACCTCCTGATCTGTACAAACCTCGTGAAGACATGACCCTTACTGCTGACTCCAGAGCCAAGGTGTTTTGCTACTGGTGCAGAGAAGATGGACACACCCAACGAGTGTGCAATGCTCCCGAAGACCTACAGCGAGTCACCACCAAGTTACTAAATCAGGTTTGACAAAGCAATATAAAGCCACAACCAGGTCCATCATGGAAATCCTTCTCTTCTAAAACTGCTGTGGGCCAGTCTACTAAGCCTATGCCTCTGGATTGTTTCGAGATGGTGGATCCCTCCATGGAGACAACAGTGACTGTTAACGGTATTTCAACCCGAGCTGTGCTAGATAGTGGCTCACAGGTCACTATTGTGTTTAAGGATTGGTACGACCGACACTTGTCTGATCTCCCGCTACTACCCCTTGAAGGACTTCATGTGTGTGTGGGTTGAGCGACGAGTCCTATCCGTACTTGGATTATGTGAGACTGTGGTTATCTTTCCCTACTGCTGTTGCTGGCGTGGATGAACCAGTAGAGACCCTGGCCCTGGTATGCCCACCAACTGGGATGTATGATGGTATTCTTTTGATAGTCAGCACTAATGCCCACATGTTTGGCTGGTTAGCTAAATTTTGCCAGGAGAAGCAAGTGAGGAAAACTGGATGGGCATTACACATACCTGCCCTGGTGTGCAGGGCATATGAGTTACAGATGTAAGACAAAGAGACTAATAAGGGCAAAGCAGTAGGTATTGTGTGGAAAAAAGATCCAGCCCCACTTGCATTGCCACCCAACACTCAGTGCACTGTTAGTGGCGAAGTGCGGATCAAGAAAGATATCAAGAACAAGATCCTCATACTGAATGCCCCAGTGGAGGGGAAACTGCCCAAGCGACTACTTGTAAAGCTTAGCATCCTGCCTGCCCGAGCTCACACCTATGTTCAGCATGTATACCCTTGAGGAAAGGAGGGAGAGGGGGGACATTATAGAAACTTTTAAGTACCTCAAGGGAATCAACAAAGTCCAAAAGGGTAGCATCTTTCAGAAAAAGAGATGTGCAAGAACAAGGGGACACCATTTGAAGATAGAATGGGGACGGCTCAGGAGCAATGTGAGGAAGTTTTTTTTTCACAGAGAGGGTGGTGGATGCATGGAGCGGCCCACCTGAGGAGGTCATGGGGTCAAAAACAGTGGGGGAATTCAAGAATGCATGGGACAGACATAAGGCAATTCTTGTGGGATAGGAAGAAATAGGCTGTTGGTTAACTAGGATCTGCAGCTTATACAGTAGGTAGGGAAATGGGCAGACTAGGTGGGACAAGCGGTCCTTATCTGCCATCAAAGTCTATGTTTCTATGTTTCTAGTGGTGCAAATCCAAAACCTATCTGATCGGGATATTAGAGTCAATCGAGGCTGCACCCTGGCTATTGTGTACTGTGCAGATACTGCTGTGTTGCCTAGCAAGTGACGCACTGAAGAAAAATGAGGAAGTAACTCCTGACCTATTTGACTTTATGGGAATCTCCCATTCCTGAAGAATAGAGAGAGAGAGAGTAAGCCGGAAACTGGCCCAGCGGAGCAAGGCATTTTCTTTGAGAGAATGGGATGTCAGATGCATCACTGGTGTAGAGTACTACATCAGTCTTCACGACGAGAGGCCATTCCATGAGAGATCCCACCAACTCGCATCAGCTGACATTGATGATGTTTGACATCACCTCCAGGAGATGCTAGCAGCCAGAATTACACAAGAATCTCCAGCCTGTATGACTCCTCTATTGTGGTGGTCCGAAAGAAGAATGGCTCAGTGAGGATGTGTGTGGACTACCAGACACTGAATCGAAGAACTATATCTCACCAATATACCATGCCACAGAGCCAGGATGCCCTCAATTGCCTTGATGGAAGCCAGTGTTTCTCTGTGCTCGACTTCAGAAGCTGATATTACCAGATCCCGATGGCACCCAAGGACAGAGAAAAAAATATTGTTCATCTGTCCTTTGGGTTTTTATGAATTCATACACATGCCCCAGGGCATATCGGGAGCACCTGCCACTTTTCAGAGGTTGATGGAGCGAGCTGTGGGAGACATGAATCTTTTAGAATATTTTGTTCACCTGGATGATGTCATTGTGTTTGGCAGGACCCTCGAAGAGCATGAGACCTGTCTGTTCAAGGTTTTAGACTGGTTAGAAGATTTTGGTTTAAAGCTGTCTATCAACAAATGTAAATTTTTTCAGCAGTCTGTGAAATATGTCAGTCACATTGTGTCTTCCAAGGGAATTCAAACTGATCCAAGCAAAGCTGAGGCATTTAACACCTGGCCACAACCAAACAATCTTAAAGAATTGCAAAGATTCTTTGGGTTCTGTGGCTACTCTCGTCAATTTGTCATAGATTATACCAAAGTCATTCGCCCTCTGCTCAGTCTAACTCAAGGGTACCCACCAACAAACTGAAAGTACAAAAAGGGTGCTGTAAAAGAGGAGGAAGAAGTTTATTTCAAGACAAATTAACCATTTGAGGCTCGGTGGGCACAAGAATGTGATGCGGTTTTCTAGAACATCATTCATCAACTTACCCATACCCCTGTACTTGCTTATGCAGATCCAACCAGCCTTACATGTTCCATACTGATGCCAGCTTGAAGGGACTTGGAGCTGTACTTTACCAGGAGTATGAGGAAGGGCTACACCCAGTGGTGTTTGCCAGCAGGAGCCTAACCCCATCTGAAAGGAACTATCCAGTACACAAACTTGAATTTCTTGCTCTGAAATGGACCATAGTAGATCAGTTTCATGAATATCTTTATGGTGCAAAGATTGTGGTAAAAATTGATAACAACCCCCTCACGTATGCTCAGACCTCGGCCAAGTTAGATGCCACTGGGCACCAATGGTTATCAGCACTTTCAACCTATGACTGTTCAGTAGAGTACCACCCAAGCCTGAATCACATTGATGCTGATGCCCTCTCTACAAGACCCAAATCCAATTCTGAGTAGTGAGAATGTCCAAACAATCTGTTAAAGCTCTTTGTCAAAAGTTTGACAAAGATGACCACCCGTCCTCTGAAACAGTTGATTGCTTGGTCAATTGTTTGGGCCCTCCTGATATCTGGGTTCCTGCAGCTTCTTGTAATCTTGCAGCCTTGGATCTCAGTATTCTGCCCCAACTTACTCCTGACAATATTCAGTGGGCTCAATCCCAAGATCCTATGATTAAGCCTGTATTGGATGCCATTCATGCTGGAAAAACATGTCCAAACTTTGCTCTCAAGATCAAAGAATTGCTTTGCTGTTTAGACAGGGGCCCAGGTTAAAGTTGCACAATAAACTGCTCTACAGACAGACTACAAATAGATGTGGTCAAGTTGTCAAACAGTTAGTATTACCTATTGCCTTCAAACGTGTGGTTTTGCGAGCCCTCCATGACCAAATAGGACATCTGGGTTGTGACCGAACTCTAAACCTAGTCCATGCTTGCTTCTACTGGCCTAAAATGGCTGCTGACATCGAAATCCACATAAATAATTGTAGCCACTGCCTGCAGAGGAAAGCTCAGCCTTAGAGGGTTGCACCCCTGGTTAACATCTCCACCAGTGGGCCCGTGGAACTTGTGTGCATTGACTTTCTGTGTTTAGAACCAGATCAAAAGAACATTAGTAATGTGTTGGTAGTGACTGATCATTTTACTCGCTATGTGCAGGCCTATGTGACCAAGGACCAGAAAGCATCCACCGTAGCCAAAGTACTGATAAAGAAATTCTTTGTCCATTACAGTGCCCCCCCCCCCCCAGAGGATACATTCGGATCAGTGGAGAGACTTTGAAAGTCATCTGATTAAGGAACTGCTCTCACTCTGGGGGGTGTGCAAATCCAGGACCACCTCTTATCATCATCAAGGAGATCTGCAGCCAGAGAGGTTTAATAAAACATTGCTGGACATGCAGGGCACACTTCCTCCCAAAGATAAGCTGAGGTGGGGTCAGCAAATAAGAACTTTGGTACATGCGTACAATTGTACTCGTAATGACACAACTGGTTTTTCCCTATACCAGCTGCTGTTTGGTCGGTAAGCAAGGTTGCCAGTGGATATCTGTTTTGGAGTATCCCCTGATGGAGTCAAGGCAGACAACTATCTCCAGTATGTACAAAAACTAAAAGCTCATCGTAACCATGCTTATCAGCACACACCATGGCTGCCTAGAAACATTTAACAAACAAAGAAAGGCACAACAAACATGTTAAGGCCCAAGAGCTGCAACCTGGAGATCGAGTCTTGTTGAGAAATTTGGGATTCCATGAAAAACACAAGATAGCCAACAGGTGGCACCACACCCCATACTCTGTTGTCAGCAAGCTAGAAGACTTATCAGTATATAAAGTGTGACCAGAAATTAACCCACGAGCTGTAAAGACAATGCACAGAAATCATCTGTTACCTATTGGGCAAATAATCATTGATTCTACACCCCAAGAAAATGCCTCGAATGGACCTGTGACCTGATCTGCAGTCAAAAAGAGACAGTTGAACTCTTCCGCTGTTGTTCAGAATTCAAAGCCTTCCACCAGCCCTGCTCTCATGGAAACTGACTGCAAGTCCAAATCTGATGATAGTGAGTGTGGGGCTACCTATTACCCATCTTACGAACTGAGCCAGTTGTTTCAAGGAAACCCCCTGTGCAATGTGGGAGATGAGGCTGGACCTTCAAACTGCCTAATCCTCCAGCCCTCTCCAATATTCCAGTGCTCCCTGAAAGTGAGGTGCAAAGTGTGACTTCTGACATAGCTGACTCTTTGTGTCTTGTGGAACTAACCAAGCCTCAAGAAGCAAATCCTGACCCTGAAAGTACGTCTGGTGACATCATGGATAAAACTGAAATACTTGAGAATAATGGTTTGAATAGTATAATGGACAATGACATTAATGAAGATGATGATATTGACAGTATTAGTAATGTGTTACAAGATTTAAATTCCATGAAAGAGAGATCACGTGATGTCTGCAGCACGATAGCAGCTCGACTTGAGAGCTCCTGCCTTTCTACTCACCCATCCATTATATTTCAGCTGTAACTCTGCAGTCGCTCAAAAATAACTGAATAACTAAACAAGTGCCTGCCTGCTGTCTTCAGCTGATCATATTTTGCAATCGACATTGGTGTTATCTGCCAGGATGGAGACAGATATGTGACAGGCCCCACTCTACTGAACACCCCAGAGAAAGTCACTAAAAAATCTAAAGCACAGGGTGCTCAGTCTATTAAGCAATCAGCAACCCCTGCAACAGCTATTCCACTGACCAAAGACCAATTTCTGCAGGAACTAATGCCCTTCAAAGAAACTCTAGGCGATATATCAGCAGAATTGAAGTCGCTGAGATCTGACATGGGAGAACTAGGCCATAGGATTGGGGACACGGAGGCCCGCACTGTATCCTTAGAGGGCTGGTGGGACAGAATGGACCCTGAACTTACCAAGCTCTGAAAACAAATCACAAAGCTTCAGCTCAAAACTGAGGGTCTGGAAGGTCGCAGTCACAGAAATAATGTCTTGATCTCTGGGCTGCCTGAATCAGAGGAAGGCCCCTCCATCATTATCTTCTTTCAGAAGCTACTAAATAAAGTGGTCGGCCCTCACCACAGAATACCTCGTACCAGATTGAGAGGGCACACAGATCTCTCCAGCCCAGACCTCCTGAGTCTGCTCCTTCCAGGCCCATTATTCTCAAGTTCTTAAGTTATTTGGAGAAGCAGCATGTATTGTCTAAAGCGAGAGACCTACAGTCTATCCCCTGGGAAGGAAAACCCCTCAGAATCAGACAAGACTTACAGCTAGAAACCCACCAGAAGAGAGCCGCCTTCCATTTGATCATTACCAAGCTGATAGCGGCTGGTATTAAATTTTGCATGGCGTACCCCGCACGCCTAGAAGCCCTGGTTGCTGGTTCCTGTATTTCCTTTGATACCCCCAAACAAACTCTGAAAGAACTGTCTAAGTTCTAAGGACCTCTTTAAGAATACCTGAAATGTATTACATAGTTATTCTTGGTTGCCTTAATATGGTTCAAAGCACATACCTTGCTGTTTCTTTTCCTGTTTTGTCTCTTTTACAGGTGGACTGGTACCTGTTCCTCTCTAGGACCTATGCCTTCCTTCAGTACTGCGGGCCTATAGTGCTTCCATGGATGGACTCCTTCCGGATTGTTGGACTCAGGGGGCCATAAAGGGGAGAACAGCCACAGGACTTTAGGGACCATACTGTGGGGTTTTGTCTGGTGTTCTTAATCTGAGAACCTTCTACAGGGAATGGGTTTCCAGTGGGACTAGTGTTAAGTTACTCCAGTACTGCGTTGTTTACCTTCCCATGGAACCAATCGAGATGCCACCATTTACTTATGCCCTGCAGGGTTTCACAGGTTTACTCTACTCTTTCCTAATTATGCTAGCAGGGTTAATATCATGGAGTATATACCCCTTGTATTGTTATAGGTCTGGGTGTTTGTGTTTTGTTGGACCCCTATGATGCCCACCCCAAGACTAAGATAGGGCGATATGATTGGTCCATTTTGGACTGCCTCTTTGCTTTACTCCACCCCCTCACACACAGGACAGGTTGTGTGCTCCAATTTGTCATATTCTGCGTGGGACTTTTGCCCTCCTTCACCTCACTAACAGTGTTAATTTCCCCTGCCCTTCAGGATCCCCTTCATTTCCCCCTTCTATTTCCCTTTTAATTTTCATTTTTCTTCACTATCCCCTCTTGCCTTGCTGTACGTGCAGGTGATTGTACAGGGCGAGTATTGAGAGGTACACAAGATGGTCCTGCTGCAGGCATGCTTCTCTTCAGGTAGGCCTACTCTCTGATGTTCCCAATGCTATGGGCAGTTGTATTTAAAATGCTGCAGGCGTTATACTCGAGATGGGTGGGTAGGGAAGGGGGGGGGGTTTGAAGAGAGCCGAGACTCCTGTGGGCTGACATTCGTCACGTACTGGACGTTAGGGGGGTTAGACCTGAGTCTCCTCCATTTCGGTTTTGGTTGGTTTCAAATTATGTGGTTAAAACTATGGCCTGTGAAACTAGGAAGGAAGAGCTCTCTCGGAGAGCACTTTGGTTTCCAATGCTTTCTCCTTGCTCCCTACTGGTCTTCTCTCACAAACTTTCTTCCAGTGAAGGCTCAGATGGGAGAAGGCTTTATTAGGCCTAGTGAGTCATGGTTCCTCCTGATCTTTCCTATTGCTAAAATGTTAAACCACAGGTCATCTGGGAGGGCCTTTTTATGTAGTTGCTAGGGTTGATATTTTGGGTTGGGGGGAGAACATCCTGGTTTCGGTTACTTGTCCTGGCTTCCTTTAATTTATGAGCTGGTTAGGAGAATTCAAGGTCGGGCTAGTCAGATTTCATGGGGTCTAGTCCCTCTGGGGGGGTGAGCTATTCAATAAGTGGATGGGGGAAGGGTACTGAGATGTACCAAAGGTTTTTCTTTCCTGGTATAGTACTCATTCCATTGAGGGTGGTGGGGGGTGGGGGTCATAATTGGAGGTGCTCCATCAACACCATTTTGTCAAATGTTTATCTCATAGATATTGCAATACTTCGTTATGGCAATTGTTCCTGCACTGGTTGTTTCAAGTGTTATGGTTCTTACTGACAGTGTTAATTGTTGGGTTGGTGGCAGGAGGAGTGGGGTGTGGGAGGAGAGGGTGGATGGAGTGTGTCTTATTGTTGTTATATACTGCACTATTTCTACCGCTTACTATGACTATGGCTAATTAAATTCCTAACTTGGAATGTCCGGGGAATCCGAGAACAGCTCAAAAGGTACTAGATGCTCAAGCACCTTTCTCTACTTCAAACTTGTGTTATGTTTCTTCAAGAAACACATCTTCTCCCTCAAGAGGGTAATTGGCTTTGCAGACAAGGTGTCAGCCAGGTGTTCGCCTCCGGCAACTCAACTTCAAGTAAAGGGACAGCCATTCTCATAAACCATAATGTCCCCTTTCAGATGGACCAAGTCACCTCAGATCCATTGGGAAGGTATGTTTTTGTTAAGGGACTTCTAGATCGCAGAGAGGTGACCCTGGGTAGCGTATATGGCCCAGTGGGCAGAGACCCTGTTTTCTTCATGGAGCTGGCAGACAAGCTTGCCCCCTTCCTTTCATATCCCTTAATTATGGGGGGGGTGACTGGAATATTCCACCCACACAGGATCTCGATTGATCCACTCAAACTACTAAACCTCTTTTATCAGTGCAACAGGCCCTAGGTGACTTCATGGAGTCACTGGGTCTCTGTGACCCCTGATGGGTTCTTAATCCATCCAGCCATACCTATTCCTTCCATTCCATAGTGCACCATACCTCATCTAGGTTAGACTACATCCTTACTAGCATTTCTCTTTTACCTGGACTGTGTAATGCAGGCCTTGAGTTCAGTGTGCTTTCAGTCCATGCTGCGGCCCGGCTATTACTCACCCCTTCTATGGATTCACAGCGCAAAACTACTTGGAAACTAAACACCCAACTTCTCAAAGACAACTTTGTCATTTCAAGAATAAAGTCCCTTATTCAGTCCTATACCAAATCCAGTCAGAATTCAGTTCCGGGAGGAGACCATGAATGGTGTGCCTTGAAATGCTTCTTACAGGGTGAATTTATTCATCTTGCTTCTAAGCGGAAGAGACGACAGGAGCCCTCTCTTTGTTAACTCAGATATGATCCCTTGAACAGTCTCTAGCTCCCTCCTATTCCCCAGACTTTTTAACAGCCCTACTGTCCCTCTGGGACAAATACTTTGATCTTTTACAGGAAAAGGCAGATTATGTCATTTTAAAGACCAAGTCTAAATATATTGAACAAGGCAAAAATGCAGGTCGGCTGCTTGCACTTCGCTTAAGGAAGCTAGAAATCTAGAGAATTATTACCTCCATCTCAGCCTCAGATGTTTCTATTAAAATGTTTCCCAGGGATACTGTTTCAGTATTTGAACATTTTTACAGCAGGGTTTACAGCCAACATTCCTCTCCTCTAGGTACCAAAGAGACGACGGCATACCTGGATACCATTCTACTTCCCTGGCTCTTGGACCACCACCAGGCCTCCTTTTCTCTCCTATTTCTCTAGCAGAGGTGGAATCTGCCATCACCAGTTTAGCACTAGACAAAGTGCCTGGACCGGATGGCTTCCCCTCAAATTTCTACAAACTGTTTCTTAAGGAAATGTCTCCTCTCTTACTTTGTCTTTACCAATTTATGTTTTCAGCTGACTCCCTGGATCCTTTGCTATTAGAGGCCAGTATAGTTCTTCTTCTTAAACCGGATAAGCCTCCTTCTCAACCAGCTAGCTACCATCCTATTTCTTTACTAAACTGTGACATCAAAATCCTTACTAAAATTCTTGCTACAAGAATTAGGAAAGTTTGGTCTTGCTTGTCTAGTTCAGAGCAAGCTGAATTTGTTCTGGGTAGATCTTCTGCAGATCATCTCTGTAAGTTAAGTCACAACTTTCAAGTAGCTAATTCTTCACCTCTTCCTATAGCCCTAATTTCTCTTGATGCCAAGAAGGCCTTTGATAGGGTCGACTGGGCATTCCTTTGGTTAACCCTGCAGAAAATGGGTTTTTCCTCCACATTCTTGCAATGGCTTTAAGTCATTTACTCTTCCCTGTCTGCCAGAATATACTGTAATGGAGTCTTCTCTTCCTCCTTTCCCCTACACATGGGTACCCACCAAGGCTGCCCTCTCTCTCCTTTCCTCTTCAATTTATACCTTGAACCTCTCATTAGACAGCTCAAAACCTCTTCCAACATACACAGCATCTGGTCGGGGATTTGGTTCTATCTCTTTCAGTATATGCTGACGACATCCTCCTGCATCTCTCTCACCCTGCCACTTCACTCACTGAAACCTTGAAAGTGATTGACCAGTTTAGCTGTTATTGGAACTACAAACTGAATTGCAACAAAACCGAGATTTTTCCTCTTAATCACTTGGTTTACAAGCACGATCTCACCGGTTTCGGCATGCGATGGGCCCCTAGATCTACAGTATCAAATACCTGGGAGTATCTTTAACTACTGACCCCTCTCTCATGAAGAAACTGAATCTCAATGACCTAATTGTTGTCATACAATAAGATTTATTAAGATGGAAGGCATTTCCTATTTCACTCTTAGGCAGAATCAACATTATTAAAATGACTATTCTCCCTAGACTCTCCTATCCTTTAAACATGCTTAACATCTGGCTTCCTCTCTCCTTTTTCAAACACATTTACACATTAGTCACAACTTTTATCTGCCTAGATAAGTCCTCCAGATGCTTGTATCTCAAGTTAGGTCTCCTTAAAGAGTCGGGAGGGCTTCGATTGCTCAACTTTCTATTTTATTATTGGGCCAGTCATCTTCACAAATGTGGCAAATGGTTTTCTACTTCTCAAGCTCTGATTGAAGATGACTATATCCCTATCTGGTTGCAGATAGAATCCAATTTACTTTCGGCCCATAGTGGGTTCTCATCCACTCCACTATTCTCTTTTCTCCTTGGAAATCTCTGCCGGTGTCCCTTCGTTCCTCCCCAGTCGGTGCGCCTATTAAAGTTTTCTCACAAATATGTGCTTCCCTAAAGGTTCTTCCTTCTAAAGACTTCTCCCAACCTATCTTTTCTAATCTAAATATTAGGATCGGGGACAGTATGCTCCCTCCCAGTTGGCTTCCCCCAAATTCATGAGGCTAGGGTATCTGATTTCTACTCCTAGACCTCGCTTTTCTCCTCTCTGGAGATACCAGAGAACTTTTAGTTGGGCCCAGCTTGTATTTTTAAAATCTATCAGTTACGCCATCTGTTATTATAGCAGTTCAGTCCCATTCCCAAAGCTTCTGCCTTCCGCAACCTACTGAGTCAGATACAACATCTTGCCACCAGACCCCATGGGACTTCTCTTATATATTCATTTTTACTCACCACCCTTCCCCACCAGTTGGCTCCAAGATCTGGGAGACCTTAATGCCAGATTCTACACTTAATTGGTCCCATATCTGGAAAGACTTATATAGATATCTAACTCAGGACCGGATATGGCTTACCCAATATCATATTTTAAACAACATGTACTACATCCCTGTCAAGCTAGTCAAAATGGGTCATCTCCCCTCATCCACCTGTACCAGATGTGGCAAGGCAGAAGATACACTCTTGCATGTTCTGTGGTCCTGTGAAAAGGTTTAATCTCTATGGGAGCTAATTGAGAAAACGGGCTGATCCCTTATTGAGGTTGGATGACCTTTTCACTCCAGAAATTTGAGTTATTGGGGACTACACTCAGATTATGGTCAAAGAAAGGAGATATTACATGGCTCTCATTTCCCTAGCTGTCAGAAAATTGGTCCTTAAACATTGGGTAAAACAATATTTTATTTCATACCGTGAATGGCTACACGAGCTCTCCTTCGGTCTCTGGACTGAGGGCCCGATTGCCAGTACTTGTCATCAAATGCCTATTTTCAACAAGAAATGGGTCAAGCTTTATGCCCTTTATCTGCATTAGGGCTCCCATCTGGGTCCCTTCTGATTCCCCTCTGCATATATATGCTTACCTGATGCCATTGTTATTCTCTTAGTCCTTTCTTCTGGGCTGTATAACACACTCCAGGGGTGGGGAGGGGTAGTGTTAGGGGTGGGGGAGGGGGATATTAGATGGTCATGCTCAACGTCCTGTACAATTACATTGTTGGTGGTTTGTTCTTTTTTATTAAAACTCAATAAACGTGACTTAATTAAAAAAAAAATTCCATGGAATTCCCTCCTGATGAAGAAGAAAAAGAAGAATCAGCATTTATATAACGCTTTTCATGCACAGTATCCCAAAGTGCTTTGCAAGCAATGCTAGACTGGTAGTGAAGTGACTGAATGTGTGGTAGTGGCCATATCGCACATCATCACCCACACAGCCTGGATAATTGCATAAACCAGTTTATGGGAAGGGGAATGTTGGCCAGGACACCAGAAATGTTCCCTGCTCTTTTGCGAAGAGTGCCCTGGGTTCGTTTACTTCCACCTGGACACCCACCAGGACAACACCAGGATGGGCAGAAGGGACCTCGGTTTAACTTCTCATCCAAAGGACGGCACACCCCAGCAGTACAGTACCTCCCAATATTGCACTCAGATGCCAGCAATTTTTGGGTGCAAGTCCAGTCCCGGTGTGGGATGAGAACCCACGACCTTCTGGTCTAGAGGCGGATGTGCTACCAACTGAGCCATGCTGACACCTGATGGCAAACCTGGAATTTCAGAACAAGTTAATGTAAGTGTTTCTGCTGAGTCAGAACTCACAGAACAAGCAAATGAAAGTGTTCCTTCTATTTTTGAACAGACAGCCAGTGCAGAGGTACCCCTTTCATCAGAAGCTGACTTACTGATGGACAATGAGCCGGGACTGATAAACCCAAATGCAAATGTTGAAAGGACTGAGCCTGTGCCTGCCCCTCCCAGAAAGTCTGGAAGAGCCACAAAGCCTGTAGTGCTCCTTAGCTGTGCTTCCCCAGGAAGACCTGTAGATCTTCCCATGAATGTAGTTCATAAAGGAGTTTACATTTCTGAAACATCTCTTCCAAAACCAGTTTACTCTGAGACTTCTAAGCCAGGGGTGTCGGCAGGCATACGCACTGTACTCAGCAGAGTACAGTAAAAAAATCAGGCAGGGGCAACAAATCAGGCAAGGGCAACAAAAAGAGGAAAACAAGGACATTGTGAGTCACATTGTGTCTGTGTCATGCTAAGCACTTTTGCCTTTGTTGTTCGCCATGGGGCACTGATGCCTCCAACTAAATATACAAACAAGAACAACTTACCAGGAAGGCAGAAAAACAAAGGAAGGAGAAATACAGGAAAAATCTGATTACTTGAAATCAGAAATGGCAACTGAGAGCTATTGTTACTGTGGCATGGCAGTGCAATGAGCGCATATTTTGGTATATGTTTACAAACGGGGGGGCAACAGTGCATCAGTTTTGAGTACACGTTTAGAATTCCTGGCTACACCCCTGTTCTAAGCTGATAGTAAAGCCCTCCAATCAGTATGCTAATACCCTTTTCCCATGTAGCCCAAGCTTGGCTGATAGGATCAGACTCCAAGCTGTGTGGGTTAGTGTACAGGAGGTAGTACAAACTAGAGTGGTACAAACAATGTGTTTAACTACTTGAACAGGTTTTCATGAAATTAGTATGTTCTTGTACTTTTTTCATTGTAAAAGCAAGAAGTATAGTAATGTTGTTATGGTTAACTTATTCTCACTGATGCATCAGAATTTATTTTGTAATATGCAAATGAAACAGTTTATGGTTGCAACCTGTATCTATCTACATACATGTATTTATGTATAGTGTTTCAATAGAGAAATGTGTTTTTTATCTGAGACTTGACGCAGATGCCAAGTTTTTCCAGGCAGGGAACAGTGTAACCCCCCTCCCCACAATTTGGGGGTTTACCTTAATGTCTTCCTGGGCTCCTCAGTGCTCACTGCCAGGCTGGTGTCCCATTCCAGTGTGATCCTGCTTAATCACGTGAGAGTGCAATGCTGAGCCTCTGTGCCTGTCCTTTTAAGAGACCAGCTAATCTGTGTTTAGTGAATGGTCTGTGCTGGGTACGAGTGATTTAGGACTTGCAACTGTCCAGCCACCACTCTAATCTGCTCCATTCTGCAGTCGATACTTGTGTAGAGGGAGTCTGTATGGGAACTGTGCTTATTTACTGTTTATATACTGTTACAGTTGATATATAGGGGTTTATCTAACCTGCTTTCCTTGCAGCATATCTATCCGAATGGAAGCCACCACGTTAGGTTCAGAACTTCCAGTAATTGGACCAGTCAGACTCTGGGGGCCTAAAATAGATCCTGCCTCAGCTTACCTCAGGGGTCTTGTGAGAAGGAAAACTGTAGTTTTTGTAGTTTTGCTGTTGGCACTAAAACTGGCCTGGAGGAGGAGCCCAAACTGTGACTGACAGCTTCCTCAGCCAACCCAAATGTTGGATTACAAGGGAAATCCCCAGTGCTACATGAGACAGGGATCATTTAGAGTTGGAGGTTGAAGAGTGAACAGCTCGAGCATTTGAGCACCTGCTCACTGAAAGGAGTCCAGGGAATCAATGGAAAGAGACCTAACTTGCCTCCCTGCCACTGTTGTTTATGCTTTGAACTGCCTGATAGCAGAAGTCTGACTTATCTGATTCCAGCCTAGAACTGCGGCAGAGAGAAGAAGAGAAGTTTATTAGTCATTTGCAGTTTGGACCGAGGATTTGCTCCTGTGAAGCGGTCGGTCCAGCTTGTGTGCTCGATGGAGTGTGGATCGTGAGGTTTGCTCAGTGAAACTGCTGAATTAGTGACCGGACTGCATCTGAACTCTACAATGTTAGTGCTACTTATTTTGAATGTGCTGAATGTGTTTCATGGGTTGAGACCTGTTTGCCTGCGGCCCAATCTATTATGCCAGCTGGATGCTTCACCAGCAAGAAGACAAACGAGCTTTCCCATTTGGCTCACCCTGCCTGGCCCTTTGCAAATCCAGCCCAGGCCAACTACTCTGTACCAGAAACTGGTTCAGCAAGAGACCGGTTGGGTTCTAGCCTCTGTGCAATAACAACTCGCAGGTTGCGGCCACCTGGAGGAAAGGTCATGAAGAGGAGGTGTGTCATGTCAGCCCTGCTTCCCCATGCTCATTAGTGTACAGTATACACCACAAGGTCTTCATTTCACCTGCCTTTCAGCAGAAACCTGGTAGCATGAGTACAATCAAGGTAGCTCCCTGCAACAAGTGTTTAACTCATCTGAGGTACCATCTGATTTCATTTACTTTCTTATTTTTCAAAAGACTGAGCTGACCGGCTTGGATTACAAATAATCATCTGATTGTTTTGCATGCTAACTGTTTTTTTTTCCATCAAGGATCCCAACATCAGCTGCAATGCCGACTACCCCCTGGAATGCTTCAGGCTAGCCTGTATAACATTCTGGGTACCCAGTATTGTGTGATTGTCATTTGTGACTAGAAAAGTGCATGCCAAACCTGGATCAAATAGATTGTCTATCATTTGCCTAGATTCACGCCCCTTTCCTTGTTCACGACCCCTAAATAAACCCGATTGTCTGTCTTCATGTTTAACCTGGCTAGTGCGCATATTATTAGTGAGGTTACAGTGTTGACAGTGTACATCTGTATTACTAATCTTATTTTACAGGGGTCTCCAGGGAAATTGTTGCAAGTCCAACCCTGGTGATAAGTATGAAGGGTGTGTGCATATTATTATTGTTTTGTACTGATTCTGAATTAACTGTTGTACCAGGTCCTGGGCTACTAGGAGGATTAGTGGGTGGTTATAGCTTCCCAGAGAGCTATAGCTAAATAGGTAGACACCCCTGATACCATTACTCTGGGTAGAGGCACCTTATTACCGAATACAGGCCCCTCAATCTGCGTCCAGACATACAGGCAGGGGTAGTAGTCCTTGGAATAGCGCCACCTTGGGGTTACACTAGGTTGTGAGTTCAGAAGCTAACATCAGCAGCAGCTCTTCACTGAAACTCTGAAACTGGCTTTTTTGAACAGGCAGTGAGTTAAGGGTTACAAAATGACTTGTAACTTTTAAACAAAGTAACTTACAGATCTGATTTTTGGCATAAGGCTGATTGAGGATATGCTGAACCAAATTCTGAATTTATCAATGCCAAAAATGTTGGCCTCAGTCCCTCTTTAATCTCCAACCAGCCCATGTTATCCCTTTACTTGTTCCAGGTAACCAGTGGTGCAGTCTGGGCTGCCGGATAGTACAACCTGAAGTCTGGCATTGCCAATCCACCTCTGTCCCTGGGAAGGGTGAGGAGTATTTTATTAGTTCTGTGCCTACTGGAGCGTCAAACAAAAGATAGCAGCAGGCAGTGTATCCTTCATAACTCTTTTGGGACGTAGACTGGAAGGGCCTAGTAAAAAAATAGAAATCAAGATGCATTAACTTTATTAATGAACAGTTTCAGTAATAAGTTTTATTGTAAGATAAGCAATGGTCATGGGGTTACAACAGGACCAATGCAGTAGTTGGATTTCAGCAATCCATTCTGAACCATTTTACAATAGCAGTCGTACTCACATACAGTCACAGCACTTGCCAGCTCACTAGCAGCTGCTGTGTGCAGTAGCTGTCACATCACAAAACAGGCTGTTAGCAATTTTAAGCTATTATGTACTCATGACTAGTTGAAATTAATTTTAGTTTCACTTTTGCAGTTGCAGTAGTGGCAGCTGTACAATTAAGATGTGAATGTGTACTCTCTGGAGGTCAGAAGAGAGAGAGAGAGAGAGAGAGAGAGGTGACATGACAGAGACCTACAAGTTCCTAAGCATAATAAATAGAGTGAAGAGTGTGAACTATTCAGCAGCTCTCGGGTGGCAGTGATGAGGGGGCATGAACGGAAGCTGGGAGGAGGAAGTTCAGGAGGGATGTGAGGAAGGTCTGCTTCATTGAGAGAGTGGTTGAGTTGTGGACGAATCTGCCAACAGAGATGGAGGTGCAAGAACATCAATATAATGGGTTCAGTGAAGGTTGAGGCAGGGTGTGGGGACTGATTGTTCCACCAAGGGGAACTCGGGAGGTAGGGAACTCAATTGGAGGGGCAGGAATAGAAACCCCAGCAGAATATTAGGTCATGGGAGTAAAGTAGGGACAACTATTTGGACAGATTAGATGGGCTGCTGGTCTTTTATTTTGCCAACAGTGTTCCTAAATCCTCAGGTGAATAAATGGCAAAGCTGCCACCACTTCAACAAGTAGGAGCATGCCTTACTGGTAAAGGGTGGCAGGTAGCAGAGGCTGTTTGGAGTGGGTGTTATGCTTTTGTTAGGTGAGGACTGCATTGCAGAAATAGTATCCGTGAGCTGACAGCTGCTGCAGGCCACAAGCATGCTGCATACTAGGGAACGCACAGATCAGAGAATGTTTTTCTGGCATGAAGCAGTATGCTTGCACACAGCAGTAGCTGTGGGCACAGATGCAACTGCTAGGTGGCATCTGGAATTGACTGGTGTGTACATGTGTGCACATGTTCAGACACATGCAGTATGGTACCTCAACAGGGTTGGCAGGGGTGTTATGTAGAAACACAAAAAATGTTAGCAAAAAAAGATCAGTGAGAAGTGAGCATGAACAGGAGAAAAAATAGACCACTATGGTTCTCAAAGGAATTGGCTGCAAAGGTAAAGGTTAAAAGGGTAGCATTTGGGAGGTACAAGGAGAGGCAGAGGGAAGAGGATAGGGAGGTGTACCAGGAAAGGGAGAGAGAAGCAGGGAAGGTGGTGAGGGGTGCAAAGGCACAAACTGAGGAAAGGATAGTCAAAGGGACAACTAAAGGGAACAAGACCTTTTTTAGATCAATAAGTGAAAAAAGGAAGACAAAGGGAGGGATTGTGTGTTCAACCAGCAGTGCAAAGAAACTGGGCAAAAAATTTGACCCTATCTTTTTTAACACAGAAACATAGACCATGACGGCAGAAAAAGACCAGTGAACCATCCAGTCTGCCCATATTCCCCATAATCCCTGAAACTTTCCTTGGAACCTATTGTTCCTCCAGGGTACTAACCCTCTCCATCCTATCTACATTCTCCTTCCTGGTCTTGTTGCCTTGGGCGACAAGTATTCCCTTCATTCTATTCTATGCCTGCTTGAATCCCCTGACTGTATTTACATCCACTACCTTAGCCAACAGAATGTTACAAGGTTCCACCACCTTTCTGTAAAGAAGGACTTCCTCATGTCCCTCCTTAACCTACCTCCTGTTAATTTCCACTCATGATCATGTGACCTCGACACTGACGGGAGCAGGCATACACAGTGTACTCAGCTGCATATGCTTTTCTCAGGTGGGGGTAGCATTTTAGCAGTAAATATTCTCCCTTCACAGTCCATGTCTTTTCTTTCATTCACACACCTTCTACATTGGCCCAAACACTAATGACCTTTTTCCGGCCTGAAACAGGAGGGGGCAGGGGGTGGGGGTGGTCGAGTGATGTCACTTGCTTTGTTGGGGGGGGGGGATTACCTTGTGAGCCAGGCCAAGGAAACGATCCATGGGTGCGGTAGCATATCAATGCTACAAGCTGATAGGCTATTCCGACATTGTGACGAGAGTAGCCCACGCCCACAGTACTGCAACTAGCTGAGGGGCAGGGTCGCAGCAGTTGGCTTTTCAAAATAGGGCAATAAAAGCCCCAGTTTTTCTATATGGTTTCTCTATCTTTTTTCTTTTGAGAGAAGGATGACCCTTTTGCTCAAGTCGGTGGGCAATTAGCAGGCAGCAGCAGCAGCAGCAGTAGTAGTGGCGAGCAACGATGAGGAGGCAGCTTGAAGGTTTCAGGTTCAGCTGGGAGTACATCGAGGAGGAGTCATGGCACTTGACCCAACCCTGAAGTCTCTGATCTGTAGCAGGCAGTGAGCATGGTGGAGGATCAGTGTTTGCGGTTTGCGGCGGCTTCGGCTTGAGACTATTCCTGGCTCCCTGCTCATTGTCCTGGACCTAGAGGAGCGCAGCAGCTAGCAACAGATTAGTGTAGAAGTGACTTTGTGAACTGCAGCATGGGACAGTGAGCCAGAGCAGAGAATTCTACAGAGACTGGAGGAGTCTACTAGTGAAGGCGTTCTGAACTGAAGCAGTACAGATTCTGCACCGCTACCACCAGCACCATCAACAGCATAAGGTAAGCCACTAAGCCCCTCTTTTCTGTCCTCTGTTCAGAGCACACCAGCATTTGTTATGCATTACAAGCCTCCAGGTCTCCTGCCAAGTTGTTCTTGAAGCCTGTGTCAGCAATCCAACATGGCGTCTCATTTCAGGCAGTCTTACACCACCACCAACCCAGCACTTTGAATTCTGCTGAGGTCGGGTGTCCAATGGTTGGCTGGCTGCACTCTCCTCCTTGTCTGCCTGCCAGTCCATCAAATGCCCCACCTGTGCATCCATCAGATACCCCACCTATCTGCTTGCACAGTTCCCCATGGCTCTAAAGGAAAAGATTACTATCTGTGTTTTAAAAACGTATTGCTGCTGCTGCTGCTTACTGAAGGCCCAATGCGTGTTACTGTGACAGCAGGCATAGCTGTAGCATTTAACTACCTGCTGTTTGTTTTTCTAACTTGCACTCATGAAGAAAACTATGCAGTGCTGCTCAGTAGAAGCACTCCAGGAGTCAGGGACACCATGGTTCTATATAAACAAATGGCATACATTCAGGTGCTTGCTTGTTCTCCTGTACCCATGAAAAGAAAACCATGCAGCATCACCCTGTGAAAAGCACTTCAGGATAATACAGTTGTATATAAAGAGAAGGCATAAACTAATAAATCGATGAAGGCATATTAATGCCCACCTAATAATTTAGCAACACTAGAAACAGCTAAATAACTACAACACTTAGTCGTAATTCTGATTATTTAGAGAAAACAAGTCTTTTGCATTAGTTGAGATTACATATTGTCCTGCGAAAAATCATGTTTCAGTAAGAAATGTCCCACTTTGGGCTTCTTAAAAGGTGGTAACCCTAACTGAATGATTTCAAATAATAAATACAGCAGTGATGAAAGTGAACAGGAACACACAGGAGCTCAGTTCCTGTACCTTTTTTGCAGCAGGAACAGAGTTCCTGTACTTCTTCCCACTGACACTGGAAATTAAATTTTTAAACCAGCAACATAATTACAGTTTCTGGCCCTAGGACCTGAAATAAGGGTTTCCATAACAACATTTGACTTGTACAACAGTGCTATTTTGCTAGAAATACTTCAATATCGCTAACTGGATCTACTAGTGTCGAAACAGATAAACGTGTCTTCACACAGATATCCTTCAGATTGAAGATCTTCATTCTGCATTTCATATTTGCCAGCACCTGAGTTCCTGTACTTCTTGTCTACCACTTGCACCACTGAAATACAGTATTAATCTGGACTGCTTACAACAGTGCCACATAGTGGCAAACAAAACACAACAGGGACTATTTTTTAATTGAACACTATAAAATGTATCTTTTGTCTGTTTTTTTGTTTTGTTTCTTTGAGAAATCAGATGTTGCTCCAGGGATAAGACAGGCATAGCAAAACAGTGGACACACACAAAATGAGCTGGTCCCCTGCTTACTGTAGTTTAAACAGAGCAAGAAAGTGTGTTTTTTAATGACATTATTTGACTGTGACCTTACGGTGGTGGTGGTCTTCTGTTAATGGTCTGTGCTCAACCACACTTGCTCTCTTTTAGCAGTAATTTCATGATTAATGATGTAAAGATAACTATGAAGCATGCACGACCTCTGTTTTTGTGTGTTCGCTGTTTCTACTTAGCCCCCCCCCCCAACAAATGGAACTGATTTACTCACTTAGGATTTTACAAATTTTTATTGCTTAACAAATAAAATGAAATAAAGAAATCAATAAAATGTTTCTGTTTTGTCAGATGTAAATCAATGTATTCCACTGCGATGTCTACTTGAGCTGTGTGATTAACAATCTCGTCTGTAAGCTATACTGCTTTTGTTTAGGGGCTTAAATGTGACAGTCTAATTCTCCTGCTGCTCTGTGTGGGATGCAGAAAGTTTTCCTCTTTGCATTCATAAGGGGGCTGCTAGTTCAGGAAATTGGAAAGTGGTTTATCTGTGGCATACGCAGTATAAGTATTGGCTGTGAGCAGAAATGGGTAACATTCTATGGGGGGCTTACACAGAAACATAGAATTTAACGGTAGATAAGGACCGCTTGGCCCACCTAATCTGCCCAGTTCCCTACCTGATGGATAAACTGCAGATTCTAGTTAATCAACAGCCTACTTCCTCCTTCTCCCCATTAGAATTACCTTATACCTGTCCCATGCATTCTTGAATTCTCCCACTGTTCCTGACTCCACAACCTACACAGGAAGGCTTAATTAAAGACCAACTTTTCTTTTCTTTTTTTTTTTTTTTGCTTTCCATTGTTGGTTTACTAAATACTGCAGAGCAAGAAAGTGTGTTTTTAATAACTGATATTACTTGACTGTGATCTTACAGTGCTGGTGGTGGTAGCCTTCTAGTTAATGGTCTGTCCTCAACCACACTTGTGACAGTGAAGTGCAATCTTCAATTGTGTTTCATTTGCTATTAAGCTTTTTAGTGTCCAGCAGAATTCAAGCATGTTCAATTGGTAACAAATGGTGTTTTACATTTTTTTTTCTCTTGGAAGTGTGGAGTGGGGAAAAGGGTATTATCACCTCAAAACAGTACTGCAGTCATCCAGAAACTAATATAAATACACCTTAGGAAACCATTCTGTTTTATAATATCATCGTAGATTATTTACAGCATGCCCCTCATCAGGCCCCCCAGATCATGTCTGTAACATTGAAACTTAGAATTATAACTCAAGATTCTACTTGATCTGCAGCCTACTTCTGCCTTCCTGCCCCTGGTGTCCTTCTGCATGTCCCATGCATTCTGATTTAATTCGCCTACTGTTGTTGCCCCCACAACATCCTCAGGGAGGCTGTTCCTTATATACACCATCCTTTCTGTTAAACAGTACATCCTTATGTTGCCCCTGGGTCTCCCACAGATTCATATTGTGACCCTTTGTTTGTGCACATCTTTTCTGAGAGATGCTGCCCTCTTCGGAGTCGAAACTGGCACCGACCCACGAGCCAAATGCTGATAGACTTTATAATGGGCTAGTAAGATTTTAATTTAACTAGCCCTTCAGCCTTGTAGTGCAGAAGGCAACACTGTCCTTTTGGAGAGGCAGTCTCTAGAACTGCATGCAGTACTCCAGATGAGGCCTCACCAACTGCCTGTACAGCATCATCAACACCTTCTGCTTTCTACTTGTGATACCTGTCACTGTGCACCCTCCTCCCCATTTCCTCACTGGCTGCTCTGATTGGCAACTTTTAGATAATCGATTCTGTTTTACCTACCCCCCCCCCGGTCTCTTTCCAGTTAATACAGTACTGAACCCTGTGGCACACCTCTGGGAATTCTTCTTTCTTCAAATTGAACTCCTCTTACCACCACCCTCTGTACTGTTGAGCCAATTTCTGACCTAGTTTACCACCTTGTGTCCCATCCAAGAAAAGTAAGGGGAGCGCTGGTGAAAAGCAATGCCAGTACGTCAAAGACCTCCCCTGTAGGAACTGTTTTGAAATAAAGCAAAGGGTAAGGCAGTCATTTCAGACTTGGTGGGGGTATCTGTGTGCTGAAAGCTTGTGGAAGCCATGCGCTTGCAGGTGTCGCAATATAAACAGAAACCTAGACTTTGACAGCAGATAAGGAAGGACTGCTTGGCCCACCTAGTCTGCCCATTTCCTTACCTATTGGATAAGCTGCAGATCCTAGTTAACCAACAGCCTACTTCTTCCTACCCCCACAAGAATTGTCTTATGTCTGTCCCATGCATTTTTTGAATTCCCCCACTGTTTTTGACCCCATGACCTCCTCAGGCAGGCCATTCCATGTGTCCACCAACCTCTCTGTGGAAAAATACTTCCTCACATTGTCCCTGAGCCGTTCCCCCCCCCCCATCTTCAGACTGTGACCACTTGTTCTTGCACATCTTTTTTTGAAAGGTGCTACCCTCTTGGACTTTGTTGGTTGCCTTGAGGTACTTATCATATCCCTCCCTCCTTTCCTCCTGTCCTTGCTGAGACGGGGTCTTCAGAGCCACATGCAGTACTCCAGTTGAGGTCTCACCAACTGTCTGTACAGAGGGATAACAACTTCCAGTTTTCTACTGGTGATGCCTCTCCCTATACATCCCAGTATTCCTCCAGCCCTCCTTACTGCCTTCTCACATGCTTGCTTGCTTGCTTGCTTACCTTTTAGGTCATCTGATATGACTATTCCCAGGTCCCTTTCCATTTTTTGTTTCCCAGGTGCATTACTTTGCACTTCTTTACATTGAATCTCAGCTGACATACTTTTGACCATTCCTCTAACCTTGCCAAGTCCCTTCTTATCCTTTCCACTGCCTTCCCCTTGTGCATCAACTCTGTTGCAGATCTCTGTGTCATCTGCAAAGAGGCATACGTTTCCTTCCAGTCCCTCTGCAATGTCACTTTTATAAAGACATTAAAAAGGACCAGACCCAGTACTGAACCCTGCAGTACTCCACTAGTAACCCCCCTTTCTTCACTGTGGACTCAGTTTACTATTACCCTGTGTCTTGCTGTCCAGCCAATGTTTTACTCAGACTACCACACTGGGACCCATTCCTAGGCTGCAAGGGGGTGGTGTCTGTGCTGGAGTTGGGGGCAGTCATTACAGGTAAACATGAGACAGATTTCATAGTACAATGCAGAACCTTTTCTCAATGTTTGAATGTGCTGTGCAGAAAGCTGATAACTTGTTACTAGCTATGTAATGTGTGTAGGCAAAGTTGCTCGAATAGGTGTCGCTTTGATGCCAGAAAGTGCTAACTGGCACTGCCTCGCTGCAAATGTACTGTTTTGATAGTCACTTGACTGGAATGTCATACTTTTTATATGGTTCTACTTCTACTCCTCATGTTTAAACTGCCATTCTGTGGTGCAATGTCTTGCATCAACCTTGTTGGCCTGTTTCCAAACGAGTGTGGTGCACTTTGTTTGGCCCCAAAAAATGTAAGTTGGAATTGAAATAATTTTTTTCCCATTAATTTTCAGTTTTCAGCCTTCAGTATAGTATCGCTAATTATTTTTGTCCTTCTTGCACAGCATGGAGTTCTCTGTGAAGAGAAAGCAAGTGTCTGGGGCTCAGCAGAGGAAAGCAAAATGTGCTAGATGGGAAGAGACACAGCAACTGTCCAGAGTTATGGCTTCTTTCCTAAGTCGGTATACGTAAAAAATATCTTGAGGCATACTTAAAGTATAAAGATCTTTTTCATGATGCTTAAAGTATGTCTAGTTGCTGTTCTGCAACTTTTTTTTTCCTTTTTACTGCAGGAATTGTATGCCTGATTTTACACTCTGAATTCTGTTTTTGACCAAGTGGTAAATTTGTGTAATAACTTGCAAAATTGTTACTGACCAATGGCAAAATGTAAATGGCCAATTGAATTTGCGACTCTAACTGGTGAATACTCTAACCTGTTAATGTTTTGTCTTCTTGATAAATGTTTATTTCTAATAGTACACTTGTCATTTTTTAGGCCTGTTGCTGAGAAACCTGCTCCTGTTGTGGTGCAAGATCTACCAAAAGAACTATCTGTGATTCAGTAAGCATACTCCTTTGTTTTTGTAAATGTATATATTGACCTTTTGCTAACTGGGACACTCTGTGGGACAGCAACAATACATGTCCTTTGTACAGTGGTAGTTACTGAAAGGTTTCCTACCTTGAGGTACCACCGAGGTACCACTGAGGTAATTTGCATTGACTGTAATGTGATTCTGCCTCTATGACTACCAAAGTATATCTTATTGGGCATGCTTATGGGGGCAGGGGATTATGGGAATGAAGGGGGATAGGTCTGAAATGGGGAAGAGTGTTAGTAGATCCCCATTTTATTGTGTAGTAGGATGTACTGTGCTATATTGTGATGTATGTATGTGTGTGTATAGCCTTATCATACCTGTGGCAACCTTCCTGAGCTGTGTCATGTATCTGAGCACATACATCTGTATGTCCAGTTTGTCATGGTGTGCTTAAGATAAAAGCTAATAAAGTATATTAAATTTAAAAACCAAAAAAAAATACAGCTTATTCCAGCCTCAACTGGGGGAAGGGGAGCTGGTAGGGGAGGCAGATAAGCTTAAACAAGATTTGGCTGTAGGTGGTATTTCTTAAACATTTCCAACTGCATGTCTCACTACATGCTTCTAATGCAAACATGTTTACGATGGTAATTCAAGCTTAGTAACAGTGTTTTGTTTTATTATAGGAACTCTGATGCCAAAGTTATACTAGGACCATGTTCTTATTGCTACTGGTATTGGTATATTTGTAAAATATGAATTTTAATAGGCTATAATCCATATGTTGCTTAATTCATGACATTGTTAATCTAACAAGGTATTTTTCTCTCCCTTTCACTTTTTTGGTTTTTCCGTCTCCTTTTAGGAATATGACAACCTCGGATGTATCAGTGTTGCTATGTGAAGAACCGGATACTATGCCATGCAGCAGCCATACTGTTTTGGATGCATCTGAGTCATGTCATGAAGAACCGGCTAGTATTCCTTGCACCAACTACAGAGTGTGAAGAGCTGGCTACTCCTGAAAGCAGCAGAACAAATGAGGACCATGACACCCCACAGCAGAATGACGGCAACATCGGTTTGTATACACGCATGAACCTGACTGAGGGAGAGAAGAAGAAAATCCTAACAACCCAATGGCAACCATCTCCAGATTTCCAGTTCCTGAAATGACTGATGGAATACACTGGCAGCCAAAAGTACAGAAGATTTAATCCACATCTTCTCCTCAGATTTAAGTTTGCACAGTACTCTCAGAAATTAGATGCTGTCTTCTGTGGCCCCCTGCTTCATGTTCAACACAGATAAAGAAGCTGTTTTGGTCTCTACGCCCCTGACTGACAGGTCCAATGGAAAGAAGATATTGAAATGACACAGCAAGTCGAAGGAACATAGGAATGCAACTGCAAAGGCTGAAGCATTTTTTGAAGTCTGTGGTGGCAGAATGAAAACTGCGTATCAGTCTATTGTGCAACAGGAAAAAAAATTCACTGAACGCAACAGGCATGCCCTGAGACAGATTGTGAAAATAATCATTCTTTATGGAAGATGAAATTTTGCATTCATGGAAGAGATTACAGTACAGGAAATTTCAAGGCTTTGCTGGACTATAGAAACATAGAAACATAGATTTTGATGGCAGATAAGGACCGATTGGCCCACCCAGTCTGCCCATTTCCCTACCTAATGGATAATACTATGGACTATACTGCAGAACTGGACACAGCATTTGAAGAACATTTGAAGGAAGCGCCACAAAATGCACAGTACATTCCGGCACAAATCTAGAATGAACTGACTCAGCTTATCGGTTTACAGATTCAATGGAAAATTCTCAACAGAGTCAAAAATGCAAAATTCTTCAGTTTAATAGCAGATGGAACTGATATTTCATACAAGGAGCAGATCACCACAGCTTTGCATTATGTACACAGAAGTGAAGATGGGAATGTGAACCTCCGAGAAGACTTTAATGAATTTGTGGAAGCCTTTGACACTACTGGAAAAGACCTTGCAGATCTTTTTCTACAGTGAATGAGAGCCTGGAGTGTTGAAACTGAATACCTGAGAGGAAAAGGTTATGACAGAGGAAGTAATATGGATGGTCATTTCAATGGGGTGCAGGCAAGAATTCAGGCAATACTTCCAGAAGCAATGTATAGTGCCTCCAAGGCACATAACCTCAACACAGCCATTGTTCATTCTTGTGCAACGTGTCAAGTGTCCAACATGTTTGACACATGCAGAAAAGTTATTTCTTCATTAAAGGCTTCAGCAAAACGTCACAATGTGTATTTGTCAGAACTGAAGGAATTTGCAAGCTTGCCAAATGAATATGAAGATGTGGAGGAGGATAGAAGTACTTCCTTAAGAGCACCTGGAAACACACTTTGGATGAGTCAAGCTGATTCACGTCACAGTTTCAAAAATAAGTATGTTGTGTTAGCCATCACCTTGGAGAAGATTGCAAGGTTTGATGAAAATGATGCAGAAAGATTTTTATTCTCCATTAGGAAGTTTGATTTTAGTGTTACTTTGGTGTGTGTGGAATCTGTGCTTGCAACAACAAAGCTGCTTCATTTGTACCTTCAGCATGAACAAATTGATCTAATTCAGGCATCGGAAGAAGCAAATGTCATCATCGAGACACTGAAAAGCATGAGGGATGATGCCGCAATCAGTTTTGCAAGCCTGTATGAAGAGGTGAAGCAGCTAGCAGACTGTGCCCTAGTCGAAGAATCAGTTCCCAGAATCTGTGGAAGGCACACTCAAAGGAGCAACATCACTGCGGCAGTTCCAGAGGAGTACTACCACCAGAACACCTTCATACCATTCTTGGATCATGTTATATCTGAACTAAGGGAGCAACTAATTGAATGCCACCCATGTTTCCTGGCACAATATTTGGTGCCCAGTGCCCAGCATGTTCTTCAGGATGACAGTAAGGTAACTGCACTCTGTGAACTTACAAAACTGATCTTTCTAGTCTACAAACCTGAAACGGACTCTGCAGAGATGGACAGCAAAATGGAAAATGGTCTGCAGGGAAGAGTGGCCAACTACGATCCTTGATACTCTACAGAAATTAAACCCTGCATTCTGTCCGGAAATCAACATTACTTTATGCATTTTGGCTACCATGCCAGTCAGTGTTGCATCGGCAGAGAGGTCGTTCAGTACACTGAGAAGATTGAAGACCTGGCTAAGGAACACCATGAGTGAAATGCGATTAACTGGTTTGGCTCTGCTATACAGCCATCAAGACATCAAAGTTGGTATTGTTCAAGTGTTAAAAGATTTTGATCCATGTAACAATCACTGCATAAACTTTATTTCAAGGTGATGTATTACAGAATTACAGTGAATCTTGTTTCCATTATGGTGTTTTCAGTTGTTTCATAATTGTTAAATTGTGGTGAACTGTTGGCATACTGTACATTGGATGGTTTGTGGCTATTTGGTGCAGAGTGGTTTTAAGTACTTATGTTGACCAGATCCAAACCGGAGCACCATGTCGCCCACCCCAGCCCTTTGTTGTTGCTGTTGTTCTAGTCATTTCAAAGTTCATTTTGTTGCCACTGTCTGTCATCATACTGTTTAATTTGGGTTCCTGTGTGCTGTTGGTTTCTTATATAGTTACTGTAAATTTAAGGCAATTAATCAGTAATTGTACACTGTGGGGTACTGTACATTACAATTTTATTCTGTTCACGGGGTGATTTCGGGTCCTATGTGTATGGGTGACTATGTGAATGATCTCTACGTGTATGGGTGACTATGTGAATGATTGCCAGCTGGGGATGATCAACTTTCCTGAGATAGTAAACAGTGTATGAGCATGAGTACTGCTGTAATGTGCTTAAATGTGTATATCACAGTATTACTTTTTTGGTTCGCATTAATTGGTATTCTAAATTGTAAACTGGCGCCATACACCGCTGTGATTGTTATTTTATTGAGTGGATGATTTGGGCTGCTTTGGGTAGGAGTGCAGTACATGTAATGTCTTTATTTTTTTGCATCTAATGTGAGTTGTAATAACTTTTTTAATTGTATAACAGGTAATATAATAAAGTTTGGTTGGAATGGAGCTTTTTGGTGCAAACGGTTTTAAGCGGTTCAAGTGAGTAAATCAAAACCAGAGCACCATCTAGCTTACCCCAGCCCTCCTGTACTGTAAATAATTACTGTAATTTTAAGGTAATTAGTAAAACACTGCTCTGGGTAGTTGGGTATATTACCATTTTGTTGAATGGGTGATTTGAGGTACTTTGGGTTTGAGTGGGCTGCTCATGTGCACATTTTTGGTTGGTCATAGCTCCGCTGTTGTCTGTGGTTTTTATTTTTTTGTTTGTTTGTTTTTCCTTTTATCTTGGTATTTGATATTGTAGTCAGTGCTTAACTGGTAAGGTTTCAATGCTTGGGTGGCATGGAGCTGTTTGGTGCGAATGGTTTAGGAGTTAACGGATCCAAAACCAGAACACCAGGTAGCTCACCCCAGCACTTGTACAGTCAGTAAAAATAGGTATTATAACAATGTAATTGGCAATATTATACCACTGTTACTATGTTACGAGACTGCATGATCTGGTTTGGGTATGCGGAAGTATATGAGAGATTTGTGGCTGGTTTAGTTTGGGTATGCGGAAGTATACGAGAGATTTTTGGCTGGTGTGAGTGGACCTCTGTGGGACTGGCTACCTTGATGTGGTACAGAGGCTTGTCACAATGTATGCTAAACATTGTAACTAAATGCCAGTCTGTTAGTTTGACATTGGCGGTGAGTGAAAGGCTTTCTTACAGTATGGGAATGTGAGTATGCGCACTACACCTTTACGTTTGTATTTACAGTATTCAACACAGACTTCATAACATTTGAGTTGGGAGGGAGGGGTTGAACAGTGGGGGGGTTGAACAATGGGGGGTAGCAGTGTGACAGCTCTGTGTACAAATCTGAAATCCCTGGCTACACCCCTGGACCTCGAATTGGTGTGAAGGATAAATAATTCCCCACAGTTTCACTATAAAAGATTATAGGTATCTTCCAGTTTTATTTGGTGGTAACATCTTCTAGTTTCACCAAAATGTGGGAAATTTCTAAATATTTTAATAAATTTTTTTCTCAAGAAGAAAAGATGACTGCTACATTTGGAATAGAAATACCACTGTAGACATGAAGGGTTAGGATCGAGAGAATAACACAAACTCATGGTGTGCCACATAGGATGTATCTAGCAAAGTAGATTTGACAGGTATGCTAATATGCTTATGAACTGTAGCTAAAACTAGCTTTTTAGAAAAAAACATTTTTGTTGCACTGCTACTTTAAGAAGGGCAGAAGAAGACTGTGCAGAGGCGCATCAGGAAAATCAGATATCCTGAGCAGATCCTTCTGTTCAGTCTTCCCAGTGAAAGGGGAGGGGATGGGCTACAAAAAAGCAACAGGAACACCGGGAGCAGGGAGGTAGACATAAGTCCATTCTAAGGCTCAGTGAAGTTCTGACCCTTATTAAATAAGAACTGGAACATGGTGACGTTCTGATTCATTTTAATTAGTTCTGATTTATTGAAAAATATTTGAAAAAATTCAAAGAAAATGCATAAAAGTGGCCAAAGTCAGTTATATTTAACACAGAAGCCCAAAGGAAATAATTCAATGCATGATTTGGATAACAATTACAGTAAAACTGTTAAAAGCAATAACTGCTAGTTGCTTCATGGCTGGGCTGTACTGGTTGCATACAGAGCTCAGGCCCGTGACGTTGAGTGTGCCGGGCAGGAGAGAGAGAGAGAGAGAGAGATTGAGACAGACAAACAGATGCAAGCACTATTTTGCTTGCCTGCCTGTCTGCCCTGTACAGTGTACACACTCTGCACAGTCACACGGAGGGCAAGATTAATTTCTTCATTTGTGATTTCTGTGACTGTAAAATTTGTCTTTGGCCCCCCAGTAATCTAGTCTCTCTCTCTCTCTGTCTCCTCTTCTGGATGGCACAAGTCAACATTTATTTTGCCAGCATGCCCATGCCCTGGGCCCGTACACAGCCACAATGAAATCAAGAATACATTTTATTTGTGATTTCTGTGACTATAACATTTCTCTTTGGCCTCCAGTAGTCTTGTCTCTCTCTCTCTCTCTCTCTCTCTCTCTCTCTCTCTCTCTCTCTCTCTCTCTCTCTTTTTGTCCTCTGGATGGCACACATCAACATTAGTGTCAGTGGCTCAGTAGGTAGCACACTCACCTCTGAGACCGGGAGACATAGGGCTGTGGGTTCAGTTCCCACACTTGGCACTTGGGTTAATATCTGAGTACTGACACTGTAGTGCAGCATGAGAGGGGTGCTGCACTTCTGAGGTGCCATCTTTTGGATAAGATGTTAAACTGAGGTCCCATCTGCCTGGATTGGTGGTAGTTCAGGTGGATGTTAAAGATCCCATGGCACTTATCGAAAAGAGTAGGAGAATTTTTATTGAAATCATAACAAACCAAAAAAAAACAAATCATATACAAGTCAGTATTACATCATACAAATTCATACAAAAGAAAGGAACAAAACCAAAAAATAAGTATTAATTCATACATCAATTATTAGTTATTTGTATTACATCCTACATAATCTAAAAAATACAAAGAAAGAAATGAGAAAAGAAAACCTTAAATATAAATTAGTATTAATTCATACCATATAACCAGAACATAAACAAGGGGGGAAAGTCTCTTAACCCCTTTAAAGAAAATTTCTAAATGTCAACCAAATTCTTTCAATATGCATTCCAAGTTATCTTATCATATAATAAGCATTCCTCTTGTTTCCATTTAGATAAATCCTAATTTTATAAAAAAATTCTCAAGATGAAATAAATTGCTGCTGTAATGCCAAACGACATCTCCCAATCCATAACCAATATAAAAAATGTACATAAATCACATGCAATGTGCCATGATGCACAGGTACTGGTAAATGTGGTACACCCAGATCTCCTCCTTGGGTTTCATAGAGGATATATAGATATTAAATAAGCTTGGCCCCAGAACGGAACCCTGTGGGACCCCACTAGTAACTTCTGACCAGTCTGAATAAGTACCTCTAATGCACACTCTTTGCTTCCTATCAGTCAACCAAGAAGCAATCCACTTGCTGATTGCTTCTTGGTTGACTGATAGGTCCACCAGCTAAACAGGGCCTAGGCTGTGTAGGGCCTTAAAGGTGAGCAAGCCCACCTTAAAGAGGACTCTCCACCTGATCGGCAGCCAGTGCAGTTCATGCAGCACTGGAGTGATGTGGCAGTACTAAGTCTGCCCTATCAGCAGCCTGGCAGCTGCGATCTGCACCAGCTGCAGATGGCAGAGGGTACTACCAGAGACCCCAAGGTAGAGCATATTACAGTAATCAAGCCTCGACATAACAAAGGCATGTACCAAGGTGGAGAGGTCCTGGGGCAGAACTAGGGGATTTATCCTGGTGATATTCCTCAGGTGGTAAAAACTGGTACAGACAACGGATGACACCTGAGATTCATGCGTCAGTCTGCTGTCTAGAATAACACTAAGATCACGCACCTTAGAGGAGGCCTTCAATGGTACAGATTCAAGAAAGAGTCCTGTCTCTGCACCAGGGGCCATCCTATCATGCCCTCTGTTTGACTCTACCACCAGTACCTCTGTCTTGTCAGGGTTCAGTTGAAACCAGATGGAGACCATCCAGTCATTGATCTCAGCAAGGCAAGTATTTAGCACATCCAGTGCATTGGATATCCCAGGGGCAAAGGAGAGGTACAGCATGTACATGGCGAACAACATTGTTGACAAGACTGAACCCTGAGGTACATTGCATGACAGGAGGCTAGCGAGGGAGGAGGAGGAGAAATTCCCTATCACTATCCTTTGCCTCCTGTTGGTGAGAAAAGACTGAAATCAGCAGATGACAGTGCCAGCAAGTCCATAGAATTTTCTCAGGTGGTCAAGTAACACACAATGGTCCACCATGTCAAATTCTGAGGAGAGATTGAGGAGAATGAGAATTGTCCCTTCTTGATCTCTTGCCCTAAGGCGGTCATTATGCACCTGAACTAATGCGGTTTCTGTGCTATGCCTCTCATGAAACCCAGAATGAAGAGGCTCATTTAGATCATGGGCCATGAGGTGCTCCTCAAGTCAAGCTGAAGTGCCACAACCTTCTCTACAACCTTGCCCAGAAATGGAAGGTTGGAAATGGGATGGTAATTTGCCTTGACGTCAGGGTCTAGAGATGGTTTCTTCAGAAGGGGTCTCAAAAATGCCTCCTTCAAGGCATCAAGGAAGAGACGCTCTGACAAAGAACACCAGACAATCAAGGCAAACACCAGGCCAACGTAGTCAACATATCCCATTAAGAAATGTGTTGGCACCGGGTATAGTACACAATATGTGTGCCTCAGCTTGGAAGCAACCTCAATGACCTCAGCCACCTCCACCAGTCTAAACTAGTCCCAACCAGGTGGAGTACTCTCTGGATGCCCATGGCGACCACTGTCGGCCACACTGTGACTCACTGGTGAAATTCTTTGCCGAATAGCAGACACCCTGTCCAAGAAGAATCTAGCAAACTCTTCACATAAAACATCAGAAAATGCCTTTTTTGGCTGCAGACAGGCTGGATGAAGGAGCCTGTCTACAGACTAAAAAAGCACAGTTGGTCAATTCTTCCCAGCAGCAATCTCCCTGAACAGGAACTCTGCCTTCTTATGGTTGATTGCCCCCTGGTACACACCATAATGTGTACGCAGGTGTAGTTTGTTCACCTCCAGCCTGGTCTTCTGCCAGCAGCACTCTAACCTCTGACCCATAATCTTCATCGCCTTGAGCTCCCTGTCAAACCATGGGGATCTCAAGTGAGAAGATGTGGGTCGTACACGGACCAGTGCAAGGGAGTTGGGTGCATCAGACATTGCCTTATTATAGGCAGCAACTGCCACGCACGTACCCCCAGCACATGCATTGCCCACACTAGATAGATCAGCCACTGCCAGAAGAACCTCGGGGGTCAAACCCCTCAAAGGGTGGTAGCTTACCATCTCAGCAGGGTGAGGGCTGTAAGAGGGGGGCCAGAACACAAACTCCACCGTGCAATGATTGGACCAAACGACCTGATCAGTCTTGAGATTATTTATCTCAAGCCCCAGAGAGAAGACCAGGTCCAACGTGTGGCCTCCCTGTGGGTCGTGAAGAAAACTTCTTGAGACAGACCCAGTGGTTACATCATCTGAAGGAAGTTGTAACCAAGCCGAGAAGATCTGTCGTTGGCTCAAACATTAAAGTCCCACAGCACTAAACATCTGGGGGCCTCCAATGTTTCACCAATGATGAAGTTGGCTATCTCCTGCAGGAATTCTCCTGTGGGACGGTAAATCAGAAGAATCCTACAACCTGCGATCGGAACCCCATGGACAGCCACACATTTAAATGAACCCAGTGCTCTCACTGGGTGCAGGGTGAAGTCTAGTTCAGATCTAAATCAGATGGCTACCCCCCCAACCCTGCATTCTGCTCTAGGGCAGTGCACTCTAGAGTACCCAGGTGTGATGGTGGCCTATAGAACCGGGCCAGCATCATCACCCACCCAAGTCTCCATGATGCAAGCCAGATGGACCAAAGATATCAAGTTCGCTGTAACTGCGGTCTTGTTTCTGATCGATCTGGCATTGCAAAGCACTGCCCTCAGGGGACTGGTGGACAGTGCAGCTCCTCTGGCAACCTGCCCACTCGGTCTGGTGGGAACCCTGGTGATGGGTACCAAACATGTCTGGCCCCTCCCTTGGACCTGTTGAAACCCAGGATGCCTTCTGCACCTAACTTCCTCAATCCTTCCCCCTACAACTGTGCACGAGGTGCCCTTCTACAATTGATCAATGCAGCTCCTCCAAATCCCAACTTCCCAACAGTACTTTGCTGTAGTGGTGGAAACTGGTAGGTCACAAAATGGCTGCAGATCAAGCAGCTGGGATGCCTCAGACAGGCCCTCATACTTTCCCAGACACTTCCTGCCCGTTTGAAAAGTTCCAAGCACACTAAGTCCTGTTCTAGAGGCCACCATCACACCTGGGTACTCTAGAGTGCACTGCCCTAGAGCAGAACACAGGGGTGGTGGGGTAGCTATTTAATTTAGATCTGAACTAGACTTCACCCTGCACCCAGTGAAAGCACTGGGTTCATTTAAAGGTGCAGCTGTTCATGGGGTTCCGAGCAAAGGTTGCAGGATTCTTCTGATTTACTGCCCCACAGGAGAATTCTTGTAGGAGGTAGCCAACTTCATCATTGGTGAAAGATTGGAGGCCCCCAGATGTTTAGTGCTGTGGGACTTTAATGCTTGAGCCAAAGACAGATCTTCTTGGCTTTGGCTGGCAGTATAGCCTAGAGGTTAATGGAATGAGGTGTGAATAAGCTTGGTACATCCAGCAGACCAGACCTGAGTTTGATTCTCACAACCTCCACTTGCATACTGTGTGAGCAAGTCACTTAACTGCCCAGTGCTCCCAGGTCACCCCTGAAAACAGGCACTTGTGTGTCTAGTGGGCCTTACCCGGTTACCAAAGACTAAATAAAATAAATAAATAAAATAAAATAAGTCCTAATTATACAACCACACACAGCACAAACATACACTAAAGCAACAAGTGCCCTAAACCACTCACACAACACACTGACATTAACAGAAATTAAAACCCTCACCCACCACCCATACAGCGCCCACTCACAACCAGAAGAAGCAGGAAGTCTGCAGATAAGTTATCAAGTTCAGGAGAGCAGTCCACAGCTAATGATCAGGACCATAAGTAATACAGATCAAAATGTAATATTAATATTATGAATGGGGGCTATGCCCCTCAAACCACCCTATCACCCCAGCCAACAATCACACAATACCTTCCCAGAAGGGAGGGGCATTTGAGAGGCATAGCCCCCCCATCCATGAAAACATAGAACTAATTATAATACATTTATAATGGGTGCTCCACCCCCAACCCCCTTATTTCCACTCATATCCCAAAACCCACTAACCCACAAATTTATAAAAATTTAAATATGACTCAGCAGTAAGAAATCAGCGGAGTGGTCAGAGTGGGGATGAGAGTGTGCTTCACAGTTGAAGGAGTGTGAAAGCATGGAGGAAGTGTGTGTAAAAGTGTGGAGGGAGCGTCAATGTGGCACAGAGAATAGCATATTTATGAAAAGAGCATAAGTGGGTCTGGAGTCCTCCACTAATGCCAAAACAGGAGTGGTTCTAGAGGACTGAAGGAGGGCAGATGTAGCCCCACTTCAGAAAAGTGGCAGCAGGAAGGGGGCTGGTAACTATAGACCAGTTCGCCTGACATCAGCGGTGGGGAACTTAATGGAGAATCTTCTAAAGGAAAGGCTAGTAGAGCATCTTAAATCCAACGGGTTACAAGAAAAGAGCACTGACTGCAAGTGGAGAAGGGTCATATCAGATGAACCTGATCGATTTCTTCAACTGGGTGACCAGGGAAATAGATCAGGGTGGGTTACTGGGGGGGCATACTTAGATTTCAGCAAGGCCTACGACGGTGTACTACATAGGAGGCCCTTAAGGATATTGGGCAGTTCGGGGGTTGGTCCTAAGATGGTAAACTGGGTATACAATTGCTTGATGGATAGGCAATAACGGGTGATGGTAAATGGCACTCACTCTGGGGAAGGGAGAGTGACCAGTGGGGTACCTCAAGGTTCAGTACTGGAATCAGTCCTTTTTAATATCTTTGTATGTGGCATTGCTGAAGAGCTGAAAGGGAAGTTATGCCTCTTTGTAGATAATATCAAAATCTGCAACTGGGTAGACACTCTGGAGGGGGCAGATAAAATGTGTAGAGACCTGAGAAAACCTGAGAAGTAGTCAAGGGTATGGCAGCTGGGTTTCAATGTAGAAATGTGCACAATCATGCACCTAGAGCACAGAAACTCAAAGGCAGAGTAGAGAAAGATATTGACAGTCACTAAACAGGAAAGGGACCTTGGGGTAATCATATTTGATGACCTTGATGTGGCAAGGCAATGCGACAAGGTAGTAGGTAGGGCCTAGGAAGGTGCATCACCAGCAGAAGGAGAGAGGTGGTGTTACCAATGTAGAGATCACTGGTGAGATCCCCCCCTCCTGGGGGTACTGTGTCCATTTCTGGTGACTGCATATCAGGAAGCACATAGGGTAGAAGCTGTCTGAAGGAGAACAACTAAAATGGTGCAGGGGCTACATCAAAAACCCTATGAGGAGAAGCAGGGGGATCTCAATATGTACACCCCAGAAATGGGGGGGGGACATGACAGAGACCTATAAATATCTCACAGGGGTGCATAAGATACACTAGAGGAGTATTTTTTAGAGAAGAAGGTGCACGAGAACAAGAGGGCATCCAATGAAGCTGACAGGAGGAAAATGTAGAAGGGATGTGAGGAAGAACTTCACAGAAAGAGTGGTGTATGCCAGGAACAGTCTTCCAGTGCATGTGGTAGGAACAAAAACAGTGGTGGGCTTCAAGCATCCATGAGATAGGCACAAAGTAATCTTGGTAGGAAAGTGTGGGGGGGGGGTAGCCAGAGATTAAGTAGGGTCTGCAGTGACAGTATAGGTGGGGAAAAATGGCAGAGTAGCTGGGACAAGTGGTTCTTATTTGCCAACAAATTCTAAGTCTCTAACCATTGTGTAACTCCCCTACAAATGGGGGTTCCTAAAATGTCTTCCTGGGCTTGCCTAATACCCACTGCCAGGCTGACGTTCTGTGTCTTTACGGGTTTAAAAATGCTTGCATGCCACTGCCTTATTAACCTCCATGCCTGTCTCTTTAAGAGACATTATTTGTGTAGTGTACAATTAATCTGGGTAGGGGCTGAGTGTTTCCAGGCTCGAGTCCCGCCCGAGCTGCAGTAATATTGTTCCATTCTGCCATCGCTAATTGTGCAAAGGGAGCTCTGTTAGAACTTGTAATTATTAGATGATTAGCTGCTCTAATAATAATAATATTATAGTTTGTCTAACCTGCCTTTCTTTGCAGCATGGACATTTCTGTATTGCACCAATCAGTACCTTTTGGGGACCTAAAATGGAGTATGTCCCCAGAGGTCTTGTGGGAGTGAATTTTTGTAGGAATTGTAGTCTTTTCACTTTGGCGCCTAAATGGACCTGGAGGGGGAGCCCTTGCTTTGACAGACAGATGAATCCACCAACCGAACCCTTTTTGGATCAGAAGGAAATCCCGGTGCTGTCTGCAGCAGAAGTCAGTTTGAGTGTGGAGTTGAGAGAGTAAACAGCTCGAGACATTTGAGCAGCTGCCCCTGCGTAGTCGCACGGGAAACTGGTGGAAAGGCTGAGTTTGGCCTGTCTGTCTGCTTGTCCCTTGATAGGGATCCTTTGAAGTGCTTGATTACCAGACTTTATCCAAACCATTTGTGACAAGAAGTACCGAATTGTGACTGTACCATCACCTGAAGAAGACCGAAGATGTGCTGTTATCGATCGGCCTGTCAGGACATCTGAATCACCACAGAGATCACGGTTTTGCCCAGGAAAACTGAAATTGCAACTGGACTGTCATCTGATCTGTGGTATTGTGTTTTGCTTTACTATAAATGTGCTGTAAGCTGTCAGTGGGTCACAATTTGGTTCCCCACTACTTAAGTGTGTCACGTTTGCTGGAAGCTGTCTCCAGCACCTATCAGACTGAATCCAAACTGTTCACCCGGCCTGGGCCCTGCCACCTTGGCCCGCTCAGTTACTTCAAATGCAGAGATCACATCGATGAGAGACTCGCCCGGGGAGCAGTCCCCTGCTCAACATCTCGAACAGGAATGACACCTCGGTGAATCATGTGGGCCCTGCTTCTCTTGGCATACCAGCTTGTCAACCTGCAGTCTCCATTTCGTCCCTCTTGTGTCTCATATTGGGTAGTGTGAGTAAACACCAGGGCAGCTCCCTGCAACATCAGCTAAATCAAAAGTGTTGTCATCTGATTCAGTTGTTGTTTTCTTGTCACGAACTGAGCCTCCATGCACCGGATTACAAATTGTGTGTGGTTGTGCATGCTCCTTCTTTCCATCACAGGGTCCCAACCAGCTGCAACGCCGGCCTACCCCGGGCAACGTGTCAGGCTAACCCACCTTTTTTCCAACTGGGTACCCAGAGTGTGTGACTGTGAAGGGACTCTAAAGTGCATGCATGATTGCCTGATTGAATCAGTTACAGAACTAATCAGCCAAATTATGCCCCTCCCTTGTTCATTCCCCCTGAATAAATCAGATCTAATTCTTTTTGCATTTAACTTGACTGTGGTTCTATTTTGTACAAGAAGCACTGTACTGTTGTTACTTGCTGTGTCTAACTTTATTTTGCAGGGGGTGTCCAGGGTCCAACTGGTGGAATCAGCCCTGGTGGTAAGTGCAAACAGAGTGGGGATTTGTATGCTGATTAGGGGTTATTGTAACTGTATCTGTTGTTCATTGCTTAGGCCACTAGAGGGGAAAGAGGGGGGTTACAGTGTCCCGGAGGGCTGTGCCCAGGTCAGCTACACTACCAATAATCCTGTCCTTCACGTGGAGGCACCCTTTTTCAGTACCCAGGCCCCTTAACCTGCACCTAGTCACGTAGACAGGGGAAGTAACCCTTGGGATAGCGCCACCTAGGGGTTACATCTTGGAGGCACCTCTGGGATTAGTGCCCCCTAGTGGCCAAAATCAAGAATTATTGTTAAAGATTAATGGCTACCCCAGTAGAAATGGTTGTACACCAATTGGTGGGGTGGTGTACGGGGGCAGGAAATTGACCCCTAAATGCCTTGCTTATACTGGATATCCCCTTGGGCACTAGTAAGGACATGGTTGAAGGGGCACTTTCTAAAGTCAAATGTTTGGAAAACGCCATAGTGGTGGGGCAACAGGCTGACTTAACTGCCCAAACTTTCATGGCCCTGGTGGAGTGTAGTGACCCCGTGGGCAGCACTAAAGTGCCACAGACTATTGCCTCAGAAGGGGTCCCAGCCACCTGAAGGGTAATAACTAAGGACAGTAAAGACCCCAGGGAGGATGAGCCCCCAGCCTTATCTGAGGCTTTTGAGGCGAAGTTAGCCAAGTTGTTACTGGAGGGGGGGATCGTAGAGGACTTCAAGAAGTTATTCCTGCCACCTGGGGGTGTTCCTTCCCCAATACCCCTGCCAGTTCCCATACCTGTCCCTTCACCAGCTCCTGTGCTCACCTCCGTGCCTGCAGTTAGTTACGACTCGTATTGCCGGCTGAGGATGTTTTCAGGTACCCTCCCCACACCCCAGGGGAAGGACAGTTGGGAGATTTGGATAGACTATGTTGCTCCTCAAATCCAAGAATGGCAATGCCCCAAGGCAGAGAAGAGGAAAAGGGTGGTTGAAAGCCTCAGAGGCCCTGCCCAGCTTACTATCCACGCCACACAGGCTAGTAACCCAGAAGCAACTTCCCAAGGTTATCTGAATGCATTGGAAAATGTGTATGGGATTCCCGATTCGGATGAGGACTTGCGGTGTAGGGTTAAAAACACTCAGCAATACCCAGGGGAGCCCTTATCAGTGTATGTGCCTCATCTTGAAGCAATGCTATAGGAATGTCTAAAGAAATGTGGCATGGCCCCAGCTAAGTTAGATTGGACTAGGCTGGATCAACTTCTCAGGTCTGCCCCATTCTCTGAATTAGTGCTGCTCCAACTACAACTGGCAGCCCGGTTGGATGCGCCTCCTACCTATGATGGACTGATGAAGGAAATTCGGAGGATTGAGAGGAGGCAGCTACATGTGGGGCCCCCTCACATATCTGCTGCTGCTGCCCAGGTGACCAAGGTTGCCCATGTCAGTGATGTTCAGAGGTGAAATACAGTGTTAGTTGAACACTCGGAGGCTATCAAGGACACTCCGCCATGGGGAGAGCTACTGCGAGAGGTCCGAGAAATGAAGGCTACCATTTCCTACAAGCCCGTTCCAAAGATACAGGCCCCAATCCTTATCCAAGTGCATCTGCTGTGGGGGCTCACATCCAGGCATCTCCTGCTGACAGCAGCTCAAAAAATGATGACTTGACTATGGAAGTGAGGGAATTGTTGAGATGTCTCCCAATGCTCGCCACACCGCAGACAGAGGTGGATCCAAGATTTTCTGTTGGTAGTACCCCTGCCTTAGCTCCCAATGTGATGTCTCGGCCATGCCAGACCCTGGAAAGCATATTTTGTCATAATTGTGGGAAGGACGGACATACGAAGAAAGAATGACGGTCCCCAAAAGACCTAGATAAAGTTGTATACAGACTTCAAGGGGAGCTTCAGAAAGTGAGACCAAGGCAGAGAGGTGCCGGCAATGACCGCAGTGAAGGATTGAGAAATCCTAACTCAAACTTCTTTGTTGCTAAATCGTCTGTCCAGGCCTCTGCTACTGCATCTCCAGACTGGTTAAAGATAGTAGGCCCTTTGATGGAGACTTCTGTGACTGTCAATAGTATCCATGCTCGGGCTGTGCTCGATAGTGGGTTGCAAGTGACCATTGTATTTCAGGACTGATATGACAAACACTTATCTGATGTGCCATTACAATCTCTAGAAGGCCTATATGTGTGGGGCCTGAGTGACAAGTCTTAGCCCTACCTAGGATATGTCAGGCTCTGGCTGTCTTTTCCTGCAGCTCTAACTGGTGTAGATGAACAAGTAGAGATGCTGGCCCTTGTGTGTTCTCCTACAGGGATGTATGATGGGATCCCCTTACTCATTTTAACCAACGCCCACATGTTTGGGAAGTTAGCGCAGTTGTGCCAAGAGAAATGAGACCGACAGACTGGTCAGGTAATGAGAATTCCAGCTCTGATCAAGGGAGGTAGAAGACTTGGTTTGCTAGCCAAGGCACCTAGCTTTACCTGAGCTCTTTCCTTCTAAGACTGCTTGAAAGGCAGAGTAGAGAAACTTACCAGAGCAAGGGAGAAGGATTAAGACTTAGTTTGGCTAAGCAGATTTACTGTGTGGTGGTGTTTTTATTTTTACTCACAGGGATTGCTACTGTTTGTTGCTAACATTTCATTGCTTTATTTTTCTCTGATTCAAATTGTTGTTGCTGGTATACCTTCTTCTGCATTATTACAATGGTGTGCCTACAGGTGTGCTAACAGATTACTGCTGTAATCTTCTGATTCAAATTGTCTTTTGCAAGGTATATCTTCTGTTACTGCTTTATTTTCTCTGTAGCAAAGTGTTTCTTACAGGGTATATCTTCTCTGAAATTACTATATGGAGAGGTGGAGCTTACATTTTGTGACTTTTTATCATTGGGCTAAACAAAATTAGTGTTTGACACTGTGTTTTATTTTATTCTTGTTTGTTGAAAAGGTTTGTTGTCTCAGAGGTGTTTCAGTCTCCTTCTCACATTGAAGGAGCTAATTGCTTTTCCTCCCACAGCTCTTCCAAAGGATTAGGTGTGTATGTGGGGTGGAGCTGGAAAACTGTCAGTAATTTCCAACAGAAAGAAGGGTTAAAAAGTCAGGTTAGTTGATATCTTGGAGGTAGAAGACTTGGTTTGCTGGCCAAGGCACCTAGCTTCACCTGAGCTCTTTCCTTCTAAGACTGCTTGAAAGGCAGAGTAGAAACTTACCAGAGCAAGGGAGAAGGATTAAGACTTAGTTTGGCTAAGCAGATTTACTGTGTGGTGGTGTTTTTATTTTTTACTCACAGGGATTGCTACTGTTTGTTGCTAACATTTCATTGCTTTATTTTTCTCTGATTCAAATTGTTGTTGCTGGTATACCTTCTGCATTATTACGAGGTGTGCCTACAGGTGTGTGCTAACAGATTACTGCTGTAATCTTCTGATTCAAATTGTCTTTTGCAAGGTATATCTTCTGTTACTGCTTTATTTTCTCTGTAGCAAAGTGTTTCTTACAGGGTATATCTTCTGAAATTACTATATGGAGAGGTGGAGCTTACATTTTTGTGACTTTTTTATCATTGGCTAAGCAAAATTATTGTTTGACACTGTGTTTTATTTTATTCTTGTTTGTTGAAAAGATTTGTTGTCTCAGAGGTGTTTCAGTCTCCTTCTCACATTGAAGGAGCTAATTGCTTTTCCTCCCACAGCTCTTCCAAAGGATTAGGTGTGTATGTGGGGGGTGGAGCTGGCAAACTGTCAGTAATTTCCAACAGAAAGAAGGGTTAAAAAGTCAGGTTAGTTGATATCTTGGAGGTAGAAGACTTGGTTTGCTGGCCAAGGCACCTAGCTTCACCTGAGCTCTTTCCTTCTAAGACTGCTTGAAAGGCAGAGTAGAGAAACTTACCAGAGCAAGGGAGAAGGATTAAGACTTAGTTTGGCTAAGCAGATTTACTGTGTGGTGGTGTTTTTATTTTTACTCACAGGGATTGCTACTGTTTGTTGCTAACATTTCATTGCTTTATTTTTCTCTGATTCAAATTGTTGCTGCTGGTATACCTTCTTCTGCATTATTACGAGGTGTGCCTACAGGTGTGTGCTAACAGATTACTGCTGTAATCTTCTGATTCAAATTGTCTTTTGCAAGGTATACCTTCTGTTACTGCTTTATTTTTCTCTGGAGCAAAGTGTTTCTTACAGGGTATATCTTCTCTGAAATTATTACAGGTGGTGCTTTACAGATTTTACAGTTTTATCTAACATTAGGATAAGCTTTCAGGGTTACTGCATTTGTTGTTGACTGATTGTTTCTGCTCTTACCTCCTTGTTCTTTCGTCCGTGGTTCTTCTATTTAGGCAGGGGAAGGGCCCAGCCACCCACCCCCATCCCCAACCACCCCACGCTACACTCCTTTTATAGGGTACCACAGTTGTGACATTTCCTATGGCAGAGCAGGAAGGGGCGGATCAGTGGGGCCTCCACAAGGCGATCTCATTTACAGGGCACTAGTAATTTAACTTGTTATAACAAGTTAAACAAAGCACAATTAAACCATTACTTGCATTTTTCCTTTTTTTCCTTCTAATTACTCTGACTAGGTTACAAACCCAGCAACTTATTTGGAATGGATTTCATTAACTGCAGGTACTGTGGAACAATTTTCAGAAGGACAGTCTTGCAGGATTTAGGACACTGTCCTACATGCTGGGCCTTTGGAGATCTTAGGTCTCAGCTCCGGGCAGCATGGGCAGAGATTGCACTCCTCAAATTTCATATTGAAGAGGAAATACATTATAAGAACCACCATGCATTTCCCAGCATCCAACAGAAAACCTCGCCCAGAGGGTAGTTGGTCCAGGAGGTTGGCAGGTGGTTAGGAGGAGGAGCAAATCAGGTGCCCCATCACTCTCTGCTCCAACACATTACCTCCAAAACCATATAAACACTACAAACAGGTATCTGCCTCTATCTCTGAAATCAAATAAAGAGGCAGAATACACTGCAGAACAGGACACTGTGGCACAGGAGCTAGCACAACAATACTCACCCAAATCAGGAACCAAAACTAAACAAGCACAAAGGAAATCCAAAAACTTCTGATCATAGGAGACTCCATGATTCGGGAGTTGATACCCATCTCCAGCCAGGGTGATGGTCAGATGTCTCCAGGTACATCAGCATGGAGAGACACTGACCGCATTGCTAAAATTGTTCACAAAGCAGGAGAAAACATTGATGTCCTAGTACACATAGGGACTAATGATCTCGCCAGCCGGTCAGTTGTGGAGACCAAGGAACACCTGACCAGGCTGGGTGACAAACTATCATTTATTTCATCTGGCATCTCCTTCTGAGATCCTGCCAGTCTGGGAGAAGGAGCAGATGGACGGAAGGTCAGAGAAGGGGAGATAGGGAGCTAAACACGTGGCTCAAGGACTGGTGCCAGGAAAAAGGACACAGATTTGTAGGGAACTGGCAACAGTTCTGGGAGCGAAGTTCTTTAAATTTGATGGACTGCATCTGACTAAAGAGAGTCAGTGCATTGGGGCAGAAGTTTGATGTCTTTGCAGAATATTTAAACTAGCAAATGGGAGAGAGGGTGCACCCCATCGTCGAATGGAAGAACAATCCTCCCCTCAGCTAGTGGTCAAACAGGAATTCAGCGTGTTTGCCGCTCATTTGCATCACCAGGTAAGAAAAAGGTTTGTCTCCCATACGATGCACAGGGTAATGCCAAACTTCACCCAACAACTAACACACCAAAATCTGGCCAATGGAAAATCATGTACACAATGCTCACAGCCTGGAAATAAGATCCCAGACCTGCAGGCAATAATGTCAGAGGCTAAACTGGACATAGTAGCAATTAGTGAGACGTGGTTTACCAGTAACCACACTTGGGAGACTTCAGTACCTGGCTATGTATTGTTCAGAAGAGACCGAGGTGCAAAAGGGGGGAGGAGTGGCCCTGTATGTTAATGAAAATATCAAAGCTACAGAAATTCAGAATACACATAAGGAGCCAGAAGAACTGTGGGTCACCCTGGAAACAGGAAATGGGACAGCCATAAGAACTGGGTTGTCTACAGGCCCCAGACCAGAGGGAGGACATAGACACATTACTGTTAGAAGATATACAAAACATGACAGCTAAAGGAGGTTCTGATAATGGGAGACTTCAACATGCCAGATACAGATTGGTCAATACCAGCAGGAACATCTGCCAGAACTAGACTCATAGTGGATTCCCTGCAGGGGGAGGGCCTCAAACAACTGGTACAGCAACCCACAAGAGACAGGGCTATCCTAGATCTAGTACTGACTAACAAAGAAGGGATCACAGATCTCCAGGTAGAAGGTCACCTGGGGGCCAGTGACCATCACATGGTATGGTTCAATTTGGCTACTACATCTAAATCATCCCATTCCAAGGCAAAAATATGGGACTTCAGAGGAGCTGACTTTGATAAGATGCCAACAGAGTTAAGCTAGCCCTGGCAAAAGAAACACAGGTGAGGAGGTACAGGCAAAGTGGGCAAGCATTAAGGATACAATACTTGAAGCAACATCCCATTGTGTTAGACAGAAAAGGAAGTGCAAAGAAGAAGGAAACCACTTTGGTTCTCAAATACAGTAGCAGAAAGGTCAGAGCCAAAAGGCTGGCCTCGGAAATATAAGGGAACACAGTGGGATGAAGATAGGAGGGCATACCAAACTGCCCTAAGGGAAGCAGGTAAGGCAAGCGAGGCAGGCAAAGTCCCAAACTGAGGAAACACTAGCACTAACAGTAAAAGAAGGTGACAAGACTTTCTATAGATACATTAGTGAAAGGAGAAAGTCCAGAGGGTTTGCTAAGCTTAATGGAGAAAAGGAGCATGTGAGGAGGAGGACCTGTAAAGGCTCTATCCTAAATAGATACTTTTGCTCAGTATTTACTGAAGAGAAGGTAGGCAGGGCCCACAGCTCAGCATCATGGACACAGGGGAGGAGGTGAGCACTACTCCCTTCACAAAGAAAGGGTCCTACAAGAGCTTGCTAAGCTCAGGGTGGATAAGGCAATGGGACCTGATGGCATACATCCCAGGGTACTTAAGGAGCTAAAGGAGGAACTAGTAGAGCCATTAGCAGAATTGTTTAGTGAGTCTCTGAGCACAGGAGAGGTCCCAGAAGACTGGAGAAGGCTCATGTGATCCGCTCCACAAGAGTGGTAGCAGGAGGAGGCGGGGGAACTACAGACCGGTCAGTCTCTTACCTCAGTAGTGGGCAAGATTATGGAGGCACTCCTTAAGGAAAGGATAGTGCAACACCTGGAATCCATAGGGGCAGAGGATCCAAGACAGCATGGGTTTACAAAGGAAGGTCCTGTCAAACTAATCTCATAGATTTCTTTGACTGGGTAACCAGAGTGGTGGACCAAGGGGGAGCAGTTGATGTCGCCTACCTTGACTTCAGCAAAGCTTTTGACACTGTTCCACATAGAAGATTGATAAATAAGCTAGGTAGGCTCGGGGTGGGTCAGAAGTTGGTCAACTGGGTGGCAAACTGGTTGACTGGCAGAAAACAGAGAGTGGTGGTAAATGGTATACAGTCAGAAGATGCAAGTCACAAGTGGGGTACCTCAGGGATCAGTCCTGGGCCAGTCCTATTCAACATCTTCATTAGTGACCTGCAGATGGACTAGAGGGTAAGGCTTGTCTGTTTGCAGATGACACCAAGATCTGCAACAGAGTAGATGATCCAGATGGGGTGGGCAGAATGAGAAGAGATCTGGATAAACTAGCAAAATGGTCAGAAGAGTGGCAACTGGGATTTAATGCAAAGAAGTGCAAAATCATGCACATAGGGAAGAGAAACCCTGAAGCCACTTATAGGCTGGGAGGGGAGTTGCTAGCAGTCACAAAGGAAGAAAGAGACTTGGGCATCATCATCACTGATGACCTAAAATCATTCAAGCAGACCTCTAAAGCAGTAGGTAAGGCTAGGGGGTGTTAGGGTGTATTATTAGGGTATCACAAGTTGTAAGAGGGAGTAATAATTCCTCTGTACAAGACATTGGTTAGGCCCCATCTGGAGTACTGCGTGCAGTATTGGAGGCCACACCTTCACAAGAACATTAACCAAATTGAGGCAGTCCAGAGAGGGCAACCAAAATGGTGCAGGGACTGCATCAGAAGACATATGAGGACAGATTAGCGAGCTCAATATGTATACCCTTGAGCAAAGGAGGAGAGAGGTGATATGATCGAGACATTTAAACACCTTAAGGGCATAAACAAGGTGAAAGAGTCTAACATGTTTAAATATAAGAAAAATAGCAGGACAAGAGGACACAGCATGAGAATAGAGGAGGCCGATTAAGGGGAATGTGAGGAAATTCTTTTCACAGAAGGGTGGTAGATGCATGGAATAGCTTACCACAAGAAGTGGTGGCTATGAATACAGTGCAGGGCTTCAAACAGGCATGGGATAGGCATAAGGGAGCAATACAAATGACTATGAATAGATAGGTCACTGACAGAGCAAAGGCCGATGGCACATTTATAAGGTAGAAAAAGAAATGGGCAGACTGGATGGGCCTTGCGGTCCTTATCTGCCGTCAACTTCTATGTTTCTATGTTTCTAAAGCTTATGATCTGCAGAGGCAGTCTGTGGCAGAAGACCAGGATAAGCCTGTTGGAATTTTCTGGAAGAAGGACCCTGATTCCTTGATATTGCCACCCAGTACTCAGTATACTGTTCATGGAGAAGTCCATCTTAGAAGAGATGTGAAAAACAAAATATTAATGCTAGACACACCAGGTGAAGGAAAGTTGCCAGAGGGGCTATTGGTTAAACCCAGTATCCTACCTGCCCATGCCTATGCCTATGCATGATGAGTGATGGTCCAGATTCTAAATGTGTCAGATCGAGAAGTCCGAGTGAACAGAGGGTGTACACTAGGTACAGCACACTGCACAGACACTGTAGTATTACCCAGCAACAAACATTCTGGCAAAAAGGAGGGGGTGACCCCAGACCTATTTGACTTTGGTGATTCCCCCTTGTCTGCTGAATGGAAGACTCAGATCAATAGGAAACTTGTCCAGGGAGATCAAGTGTTTTCACTGAAAGAATGGGATGTGGGATGTGTCCATGGTGCTGAGCATAACATTCGGCTGCACGATGACAGACCTTTCTGAGAGTGGTCCTGCCGCCTTGCCCCAGCTGATATAGATGATATTCGGAGGCACATACAGGAGATGCTAGCTGCTGGCATTATTCAAGAGTCAAGGAGTCCCTCTGCACCCCCCATCATAACTGTGTGCAGAAGAATGGGTCCATGAAGATGTGTGTGGATTATCGGACCCTAAACCGGCGGACCATCCCAGATCAATACACCATGCCACGCATACAGGATGCCCCAGACTGCCTGAATGGGAGTCAATGGTTCTCAGTACTGGATCTCCAGAGTGGATATTATTAGATTCCGATGACCCCGGAGGGCCAAGAGAAAACAGCCTTCATCTGTCCTTTGGGGTTCTACGAATTCCTGAGGATTCCACAGGGGATTTTGGGTGCCCCTGCCACCTTCCAGAGATTGATGGAACGTGCGGTGGGAGACATGAACCTGCTGGAATGCTTAGTGTACTTGGATGATGTCATCATTTTCAGACGCACACTAGAGGAACATGAGACCAGACTGTTCAAAGTCCTCAGTCGTTTGAAAGAATTTGGCCTCAAGTTATCCATAGACAAGTGCCAGTTTTTTCAAGCATCTGTAAAATATGTGGGACACATCGTGTCAACTGAGGGGATACAGATGGACCCCAGTAAAGTGGAGTCTCTGACCAACTGGCCCCAGCCTACCAACCTAAAAGAGCTGCAGCATTTTCTGGGGTTTTGCAGCTACTATTGCTGATTAAGGACTATTCGAAAGTAATCCAGCCGCTCCTTAATCTTACCCAAGGCTATCCTCCAACTGACTGCAGATACAAGAAGGGGTCCTTCAAAGAAGAAGACAAGGTATATTTTCGAATAGGGGAATCTTTTGGAACCTATTGTACCCCTGAGTGTGAGGCGTCATTCTTCGAAGTCATCTATCAGCTTACCCATGCCCCAGTCCTTGCATATGCTGATCCCACCAAACCATATGTCCTGCACATGGATGCCAGTCTGAAGGGGCTTGGGGCAGTACTCTATCAAGAATATGAAGATGGTCTGAGACCTGTGGCCTTCGCTAGCTGCATCTTGACACCCTCCAAACGGAATTATCTTGTGCACAAGTTGGAGTTCCTCGCTCTTAAAGTGGGCCATAGTCGATCAGTTTCATGAGTACCTCTATGGGGCCAAGATATTAGTAAAGACTGATAACAACCCTCAAACATGTGTACAGATGTCAGCGAAGTTGGATGCCACTGGACACCGGTGGCTTTCTGCCTTGTCAATTTATGATTATGCGGTTGAATACCGACCTGGACTGAACCATATTGATGCTGACACTTTCACGGTGGCCAAGTTCCAAAGACAATTGGGTGAAGCTTTCTGAACCTTCTATTAAAGTGTTGTGCCAAAAGTTTGACAAAGAAGAGCAATTGTCTGCTGACACAGTGGACTGCCTGGTGTACTGTTTAGGCCCCCCCCCCCCCGATATCTGCATACCTGCAGCTTATTGCCATTTCTCTGCATTAAATATCAGTGCTTTACCCCAGTTTGATAATGACAGCATTCGGTGGGCTCAATCCCAAGACCCCGTGATTCAGCCTGCAGTTGATGCACTCTAGGCCAGGAAAGATGTGTCCAAGTTACATTCCAATGATTTATGAACTGCATTACTGTTTAAAGAAGGCCCCCGACTGAAGCTACGAGACCAGTTACTCTATCGAGAGACAGTGGCTTGGCGGGGTCAGGGTTAGACAAACAGCAATTGGTATTACACACAGCCTTCAAGCAGCTGGTGCTGAGGTCCCTACACAACCATATGAGACACCTTGGCATTGACCGGACCCTTGACTTAGTGTGGTCTAGATTTTATTGGCCGAAAATGGGGGTAGATGTCAAGCATCACATCAAAACTTACAGTCGCTGCCTTCAATGGAAAGCTTTGCCCCAGAAAGCTACCCCACTTGTCAACATTGCTACCAGTGCCCACATGGAGCTGATTTGCATAGACCTCCTGTGTCTGGAGCCTGATCAAAAGAACATTGGCAGTGTACTGGTGGTAACTGATCACTTTACCAGATACACACAAGCTTTCCTGACCAAGGATCAAAAGGCCTCTATGGTGGCCAAGGTGCTAGTAGAAAAGTTCTTTGTCCACTATGGTGCACCCTAATGTATCCATTCTGACCAAGGAAGAGACTTTGAAAGTAGATTAATCAAAAAAATGCTCTCTCTATGGGGGGGGGTGCGGAAGTCTAGAACCACTCCCTATCACCTCAAGGGGACCCCCAGCCAGAGCACTTTAACAGAACCCTCCTGGACATGTTGGGAACTCTCCATCTTAAAGACAAATCTAAGTGGAGTCAGCAGATTAGCACCTTGGTACATGCTTACAATTGCACCAAAAGTGACGCTACTGGATCTTCTCCCTATCGTCTCATGTTCGGGAGGGAAGCACGGTTGCCTGTAGATGTTTGCTTTGGGGTCTCCCTGGATGGGGTCCGAGCTGAGAACTATTTACAGTATGTACAGAAACTGAAAGCTCAATTGAACCATGCATATCAACTGGCTCAAACAATGGCCATCAAGAGAAACCTTGCCAACAAAGAGAGGCACGACAAGAAAGTGAAGTCTCAAGAGCAACTGCCCAGAGACCGTGTATTGTTGCACAATTTTGGACTGCATGGAAAGCATAAAATTGGTGACAGGTGGCACCATCTTCCTCATGTAGTAGTTGGCAAATTGGATGACCTGCTGGTGTACTAAGTGTGCCCTGAAAGTCCTGGAGAGGGTCCAGAGGAGGGCAACCAAAATGATTTGGGGCTTGGGGGACAGGACCTATGAGGAGAGGCTCAAAGAGCTAAATATGTACACGTTGGAAGAGAGAAGGGACGGGGGGACATGATAGAGGTCTTCAGGTACATGAAGAGGGTAAATAGGGGAGGAACAGTCAGGGTGCTTCGAAGGAAGGAGGAGGGGGCCACTAGAGGGCATGGGTGGAAGCTGGAGGGGGGAAGATTCAGGGGAAAAAGGAGGAGGTGCTACTTCACTGAGAGGGTGGTGGAGCCATGGAATGCACTGCCTAGGGGGCTGGTGGAGGCAGAGACAGTGGAGGGTTCAAGAGGGGTTGGACAGGTACAGGGGAAGGGTTCTGGAAGCAAAATCCAATGCAGCAAGAATATCCGGAACTGGGAAGGGAGAAGCCAGAGAAGGTGAGGGGGACAGCAAGGTCAGCACCCAGGGTGGGTGCTGACCAAACGAGCAGACACGAAAGACCGTTAGGCCTATTCTGCTGGCATTTTAGTATGTTAGTATGAAAATGACTCTAAAGCTGCCAAGACCATGCACAGAAACCACCTACTGCCCATTGGCCAAGTGATCATTGATCCTGAACCGACAAGTGAGGCTTCCCCCGGGCCGGTGACTCGTGCTGCTGCCAAAAAGAGGCAGAGTCAACCTGCCCCTGTTGTTCCAGACCTAAGGCCTTCCCCCCAGTAGGCCCTGAATGATGATGACTGTCAGTCCATTTCTGATGCAAGTGATGTGACAATGCCTACTATCCTTCTTATGAGCTGAGCAAGTAGTTTCGTGACAATCCTCTGAAGAATTGTGGGGATGAAGGTGGGCCTTCAGAGCTGCCTGTCCCCCCAGCTTCTTCTCTGGAACCAATGCCCCCTGAAAGTGAGGTGCAGAGTATTATGTTTTTGAAATAGCAGATTCCTTGTGTCTAGTGGAACTGTTTGAATTACCCGAGGAGGAATCTGCTGTGGAAAATCCCATTGGTGACACACCAGAACCTGCAGAACAATATGACAGTGTTGACAGCACCCCTTCAGTGCCACAAAATTCAATGATCCAAGAGTTCCTTCAGGCTAAGCAACCTGGGCCCTCTTCAGGAGAGAATAGTAAGCAAAGTAGTGTAGAAGCAGAATCTGCTATGCAAGGAGCCGATAATGTTCCCCTACTAGAGACTTCACCCAGTGCAGAGGTGCCCCTTTCTACTGAAGAAGAGACTGATGCAAATGCTGGTACTCCAGAGACTGTACCTGTTTCCCCAAGGAAGTCTGGGAGAACAGTTAAACCCGTAATACGTCTGAGCTATAACTGCCCTGGAAGACCAGTAGATCTTCCTTTAAATGTTGTCCACAAGGGTATCTTTGTTTCAAAGAGCTCACTGCCCAAACTGAGCCTTTCTGCTACTTCCAAGTTGATTGTCCTTCAGGACATGGTGCCCCTGCCCTGTCTAGCCCCATCTAGCCCCAAGTTAGCTGATAGGGATGGGACCCCATCTATGTTGTTTAGAATGCAAGAAACTATAACATGAATGAGTACAGTAATATTATTGTGTGAATCATAGTGAAATCATTATTGAATGTATGAAAAATGCATAACTGTTGCCATAACATATATATATATATATATATATATATATATATATATATATATATATATATATATATATATATATACATATATATTAGCTATTTTGGATATGTATAGTAATGGTAATAAAGCATATATTTTGTATAGGTACAATGTCTTCAAATAACGTTATTGTGGTATAGACTTGACACAGACACCAAGTTCTTTCCAGGCAGGGAAGGGTGTAACCCCCCTACAGATGGGGGTTCCTAAAATGTCTTCCTGGGCTTGCCTAATGAGCACTGCCAGGCTGACGTTCTGTGTCTTTATGGGTTTAAAAGTGCTTGCATGTGAGTGCCCTATTAACCTCCATGCCTGTCTCTTTAAGAGACATCATTTTTGCAGTGTGTAATTCATCTGGGTAGGGGCTGAGTGTTTCCAGGCTCAAGTCCCATCTGAGCTGCAGTAATATTGCTCCATTCTGCCATCGCTAATTGTGCAAAGGGAGCTCTGTTAGAACTTGTAATTGTTAGATGATTAGCTGCTCTAATAATAATAATATTATAGTTTGTCTAACCTGCCTTTCTTTGCAGCATGGACATTTCTGTATTGCACCAATCAGTACCTTTTGGGGACCCTAAAATGGATTATGTCCCCAGAGATCTTGTGGGAGTGAATTTCTGTAGGAATTGTAGTTTTTTCACTTTGGTGCCTAAATGGACCTGGAGGGGGAGCCCTTGCTTTGACAGACAGATGAATCCACCAACCGAATCCTTTTTGGATCAGAAGGAAATCCCGGTGCTGTCTGCAGCAGAGGTCAGTCTGAGTGTGGAGTTGAGAGAGTAAACAGTTCGAGACATTTGAGCAGCTGCCCCTGCGTAGTCGCACGGGAAACTGGTGGAAAGGCTGAGTTTGGCCTGTCTGTCTGCTTGTCCCTTGATAGGGATCCTTTGAAGTGCTTGATTACCAGACTTTATCCAAACCATTTGTGACAAGAAGTACCGAATTGTGACTGTACCATCACCTGAAGAAGACCAAAGATTTGCTGTAAGCGATCAGCCTGTCAGATGTCTGAATCACCACAGAGATCACAGTTTTGCTCAGGAAAACTGAAATTGCAACTGGATTGTCATCCGACCTGTGGTATTGTGTTTTGCTTTATTATAAATGTGCTGTAAGCTGTCAGTGGGTTGTGATTTGGTTCCCCACTACTTAAGTGTGTCACGCTTGCTGGAAGCTGTCTCCAGCACCTATCGGACTGAATCCGAACTGTTCACCCAGCCTGGGCCCTGCCACCTTGGCCTGTTCAGCTACTTCAGATGCAGAGATCACCATCGATGAGAGACTCACCCGGGGATCAGCCCCCTGCTCAACATCTCGAACCAGAATGACACCATGGTGAATCGTGTGGGCCCTGCTTCTCTTGGCATACCAGCTTGTCAACCTGCAGTCTCCATTTCATCCTTCTTGTGTCTCGTATTGGGTAGTGTGAGTAAGCACCAGGGTAGCTTCCTGCAACATCAGCTAAATCAAAAGTGTTGTCATCTGATTCAGTTGTTGTTTTCTTGTCACGAACTGAGCCTCCAGGCTCCGGATTACAAATTGTGTGTGGTTGTGCATGCTCCTTCTTTCCATCACAGGGCCCCGACCAGCTGAAACGCCGGCCTACCTCGGGCAACGTATCAGGCTAGCCCACCTTTTTTCCAACTGGGTACCCAGCGTGTGTGACTGTGAAGGGACTCTAAAGTGCATGCATGATTGCCTGATTGAATCAGTTACAGAACTAATCAGCCAAATTATGCCCTTCCCTTGTTCATTCCCCCTGAATAAATCAGATCTAATTCTTTTTGCATTTAACTTGACTGTGGTTCCATTTTGCACAAGAAGCACTATACTGTTACCAGCTGTGTCTAACTTTATTTTGCAGGGGGTCTCGAGGGTCCAACTGGTGGAATCAGCCCCGGTGGTAAGTGCAAACAGAGTGGAGATTTGTATGCTGATTAGGGGTTATTGTAACTGTGTCTGTTGTTCATTGCTTAGGCCACTAGAGGGGAAAGAGGGGGGGTTACAGTGTCACGGAGGGCTATACCCAGGTCAGCTACGCTACCAATAACCCTTTTCTCCAGATGGAGGCACCTGTTTTCAGTACCCAGGCCCCTTAACCTGCACCTAATCATGCAGGCAGGGGGAGTAGCCCTTGGGATAGCGCCACCTAGTGGTTACAATTGGTCCACTGAGGCTGCACTGTGTTACCCTATCCTACCCTGGGACCTAATGTCTAGTTGGGTTTGTTGCCCTCATCTCTTTCCCCTGTGAAACTATTAAGCCATTTTCTGGGTCCCAGACATATTTGAAACCATTAACGGTTCTTGCACCCACCAGCTTTGCTGGTAGGCTGTTCCATGGCTCAACCACTCTCTCTGTAAAATAAAAAATTGTCACATCTTTCATGAATCTCTCTCTGCCAGCGTCCACTCATGTACCCATGTTTTTGATTTGCCAGTCCTGTTGACTGTTTCCCTGCAATCTACCTTGTTCATGACTTTTAGGCACTTAAAGTTCTCTATTGTATCTCCCTTCTCCCTTCAGGTCTCCAGTGGGTGCATGTTCAGGGCCTTAAGCCAGTCCTCATAGCATCTGCCCTGCTAGTCCTGGATCATTTTGTCTACCCTATTCTGTACCATCTCTAGCCTTTTTTTTCCAGTATGGCAGCAGGGTTTCAATGTGAAAAAGTACAAAACCATACACTTACGCACATTCCTAAGGTAGAAAAAAATGGGCAGACTAGATGGGCCTTGTGGTTCTTATCTGCCATCAGCTTCTATGTTTCTATGTTTCTATTGTACTCCAGTACAATAGCAGCTGATGGCAGATAAAGACCGCAAGGCCCATCTAGTCTGCTCATTTTTTTCTACCTTATGAATGTGAAATAGGCCTTTTCTCTGCCAATGGCCTATCTAGTCATACTCATCTGTATTGCTCCCTTATGCCTATCCCATGCCTGTTTGAAGCCCTGTACTGTATACATATCCAGCACTTCCTGAGGTAGACTGTTCCATGCATCCACCACCCCTTCTGTGAAAAAAGATTTCTTCACATTACCCCTTAATCGGCCTCCCTCTAATCTCATGCTGTGTCCTCTTGTTCTGATATTTTTCTTATATTGAAACATGTTAGACTCTTTCACCTTGTTAATGCCCTTAAGGTGTTTGAATGTTTTGATCATATCACCTCTCTCCCTCCTTTGCTCTAGGGTATACATATTGAGCTCCGTTAATCTGTCCTCATATGTTTTCTGATGCAACCCCTGCACCATTTTAGTTGCCCTTCTCTGGATTGCCTCCATTTGGTTAATGTCCTTGTGTAGGTGCGGCCTCCAGTACTGCACGCACTACTCCAGATGGGGCCTAACCAGTGTCTTGTAAAGTGGGATTATTATCTCCCTCTTCTGACTTGTGATACCCCTACTAATACACCTAAACATCCCTCTAGCCTTACCCACTGCTTTAGTGGCCTGCTTGGATGATTTCAGGTCATCAGTGAAGATGATGCCCAAGTCTCTTTCTTTCCTTGTGATTGCCAGAAATTCACAAAATGGGTGAAGCGGTAGTGATGACCACCAAACAGGAAAGAGACTTGTGGGGGATCATAGCTGATGACCTAAAGGTGGCCAGGCAGTGCATCAAGGCAGTGAGTCAAGGCAGTTGGGAGGGCTAGTGGGATGCTGAGGTACCTAGGGAGGGGTATCAGTAAATGGAGGGAGGTGGTGTTGCCTCTGTATAAATTGCTGGTGAAACCACCTAACATATTGTGACCAGTTCTGGAGACCATGGGCATGATTCTCAAAAGCCTAATTTTGACACAAGGTGCCTGCATCACATAGCAGAGGCGCAAGGGACACATTGTGTCAAAACTTGCAGCTGTCCTGATTCTCAAAGGCCCTCTGTGCCAAACAGTGACCCAGTGCACCAGACTGGCGCTGTGCCAGGTCTACACCAAGCTTCTGGGTGCACCAGGGCACTAGGGAGCTTGTGGCAGGCACAGGCTGACATGTCCCCTAAATCAGGATTCTGTAAATTCCCCCAGAGGGCACATTTCCAGGTACCATTAAACAAGCAAGGGCTGGTCTAATAGTCCTTGTGCCACTCCTGACCAAGGGTTGTAACATACAATGACAACACACTGTAGACTGACTAAATCTTGCATCACCAATAGGGACCCTAGGACATGGTGCTACAGCCTAATAATGGATTATATTTCCAGTATCCACAGTACCTACTTTGGAATACTTGTATACTAGTTGGTACAACTTGGCAAAATGTTGGACCCATCTAAAAATACTGGCATTGTCCTCCTGATGATTAGTTATAGTAGTGTTGTGCTGATGGGTACATTGTATATAGTCACGTACTGTTCAGGTTGTGTTGCATTACCTACCCATTATATCTAACATTCCTAGAGTGCCAGTGGACCACCCTGCAGTTTGTGGCAAACCTCCCAGCTGCGCCATCCTTTTGGCGTATGGCTGCTTGTGCCGCAAGCTGCATGACTTTGGCACTGGGACCCTACCCAATACTGAATCGGGCACAGGATCCCTGGAGCACCAGTGATCGGTGCAAGCTGCCATTGGCACGGCTTGCACCGAGTTTTGAGACTCGAGCCCCACATCTGCAGAAGCCAAGAACATAGTATGGAGACTGTCCAGAGGAGGGCAACTAAAATGGTGCTGGATCTGCAGCAGAAGCCCTTTGAGGAGAGACTGAAGGACCTCGATATGTATACCTTGGAAGACAGGAGGGAGAAGGGAATATGACAGAAACCTTTAAATACATCGCAGGTGTAAATACGGTACAGGATGGGAGTAGTTTTCAGAAAAAAGATGTTCAAGAACAAGGGGACATGCAATGAAACTGTAGGGAAGTAAATTCAGGAAAAATGTGAGGATGTAATTCTTCACAAAAAGAGTGGTGGATGCCTGGAACTATCATTTAGTGAAGATGGTGGGGAGAAAACAGTGGTGGGGTTCAAGAATGCATGGGATCGGCATAAAGGAATCTTTTTTTTTTTTACATAATATTTTTATTAGTTTTCGTAAGGAAAACCTTAAGAAACCAGAGTCACACAGGTATTGCCATACATATATATATCTATATATATATATATATATATATACACACAGCAAATTATGACCAAATCCATAAGAACAATGGCAAACCCCAAGCAGTACAACATAAGGGGAATTAGCCATATTGCATTATCAAAACTGATCCCAACAGCATACAGGCCAAGTAAGAACCCCAGAGAGAGTACTTATACCCATAATTACCCTTAAGGTCCAAGACTGACATACTGGCCTGCCGATATGTAGCTCCCCCACAGATAATCATAATAATAAACCCCATAAAAGCATTCAAAAATAATATATAAAAGAATACATAAGTAGAGACCCCCATACAAAAACTGTAGAAACATGCCATAATAGTCATAATAGAAACACTAACCTTACAATTAATATGCCTACTGCTGGAATACAAGGCGGTGGGTCTTACTAGACATGGAGGAAAGTCCAAAGGAGTTAAACTCCAAGAAAGCATAGTCCAACCTGGAGTGGCTACAGTCCAAATCCTTTGCTAAGATATATATCCACTGTGGAAACATCTACAAAGGAAAATAAACATGCAGTCTGCAGTCCACAAAATCCAGAAACATGATGCTCCCAAAACAACCCCAAATAGAGAATGATATTATAATACCACCCAACTGCCCAAACCCATAGTAAACATGCCAACAATCACCATAAGGGAATCTTGGAGGAAAGGAAGGTGGGGGAGAGAAAGTCCCAGAGATCAAGTAGGATCTGTGGTGACATGGTAGGTAGGGAAAAATGGTTAGATGGGGTATGCAAAGTGGTCCTTACCTGCCATCAAATTCTTGAAATGTAATCAACTTTATTAACTTTAAGCAAAAAGTAACATACACAGCTAGCAACTGTACAATAAGTCAACTAGAAATCCCAAAAAAACAAGATCAAATAAAAACAAACCAACCCCCCACCCCGAGTGTGCCTGGCAACCTAACAAAAAACTAAACCTGAGATATACCATTAAACAAAAAAGAAATTAATGGGCTCTGGGTAGGAAGTTCATGGAGCTCTCAAGAAGTCAGGTTAAATAAAGGGCATGAAGTTTACCCCATATTCTGTTGAACATGGGCAAACAGTGATGGAGGCTGGCAATCATATGTTCAGTTCGAAGAAAGAAGGAGAGTTCCTATAACCATTCAGTGTATGAGATGTAGGATTGATCCGACCAATGTCTGAGAATTGTCTTCTTGACCGTCAAGGAGATGAGGGCCATGTGGTATCTTCTCTCCTTAACGGATCAGTGAGAAGTTACCCAGAACACAAATTTCAGGGGAGAAGAGGCCAGCTAGACCCAAACTTGGGTTGCTTCAGTTTTCAATTTGCTCCCACAAGGAAGATACCTTCTCACAGGCCCAAAAGATGTGTAAAAGGGTGCCATCTGCTTTACCACATCTTGTGCAGGTGGGGGAGGGGAGGCGATCCATTTTAGCTAGCCTGACTGGAGTGTAATGCATGTTATTTAGCATATGGTACTGTGAGAGTCTTAGCTGATCCTGAGAATGATTTAGTGTGGAGATCTTTCTGTAGATTTAACCAGTTAATGTTGATCCCTGGGAGCAAGGTTTCCCACACCTTGAAGCCCTCCAGGGAAAGGGAGGGATGAGTAGTAAGCAAACACAAATATAATGTGAAAGTGCCATGAGATTTATATGCCCAATCCAGGAACTGCATGCGAAGGTCTCCGAAACTGGAGGGTTGTGGAATGGATCCAAACTGCTGCAATATCAGGTGACAAAGCTGATAAATTTTGAAGATACTGGCTGGGCCAAGTTGGAATTTTTCCAGCAGCTCCAAAGATGTTAGGAGGGAAGACTGAGAGTAACAATAAGCAACAGTGGCATTCTGCGGTAAGGGGAGCCAGCCCAGTGATATGGGACGTTCCCCAATCTTAATGTTTGGGTTAGAGTTCAATATGTATACCCTAGAGCAAAGGAGGGAAAGAGGTGATATGATCAAAACATTCAAACACCTTATGGGCATTAACAAGGTGAAAGAGTCTAACATGTTTCAATATAAGAAAAATAGCAGGACAAGAAGACACAGCATGAGATTAGAGGGAGGCCAATTAAGGGGTAATGTGAGGGAGTTCTTTTTCACAGAAAGGGTGGTGGATGCATGGAATGGCCTACCTCATGAAGTGGTGGATATGAATACAGTGCAGGGCTTCAAACAGACATGGGATATGCATAAGGGAGCAATACAGATGAGTATGAATAGATAGGCCATTGACAGAGCAAAGGCCTTTAGCACATTTATAAGGTAGAAAAAGAAATGAGAAGACTGGATGGGCCTTGTGGTCCTTATCTGTCGTCAACTTCTATGGTTTTATGATTCTATGTTTTTAGAGAAGATTGGTTGTGTGTGATCGTTTGCTAAGGGAATTTTCAAATAGGCTCCTATTTGAGAGAGAGAGAGCTTTGAGAGAAACATCAATTGGGGAAGTAGAAATCTGAGCCAGAAGAACTTTCCATGGAGTGTGGAATATAGAGGAGGGTGAGAGATTATGTAGGGCGAGAAGACAAACTTCTATTTGTAGCCAGATAGGACCATCGTCAGATTCGGGAGCTATGTGGAGATTGGATAACCACTTCCCACATTTATAAAGGTGGCTGGCCCAGTAATAAAGCAAAAAGTTAGGAAGATGAAGACCCCCAAGATCCTTGGGGGAGCCCCAATTTGAGATAGGAATGTCCAGGTGACTTATCCCGCCAGATGAAGGAGGTGATCAGAGAGTGAATACGTTTGAAGAAAGAAAGGGGGAGCATGATATTAAGCATACTTAAGGGGTAGAAAAATCTGGGAAGAATATTCATTTTGACTATATTGATCCTACCCCAAAAGGAGATAGGAAGGTCTTTCCATCTGGTTAAGTCTTGCCGGATCACTACCAGGAGATCTTCAAGAGTCAGCTTCATTAGCAAAGAAGAATCAGAGGTAAGAAAGATACCCAGGTATTTAAGAGAATGAGGAGATCACCTAATCCCAAACGGGGCTACGTCTGAGCTAGAAGTAAAGTGATCGAGAGGATACATTTCAGTTTTACTAAGACTGAGTTTATAGTTAGAATATCAGCTAAATTGTTCTATCACAGTTAAGGCCTCAGTAAGAGAGTGGATTGGATCAGTCAGATGAAGAAGAACGTCATCGGCATAAACAAAATAGAAGGGGTTAGGTCCTCGATAGGAATGCCTTTAATGTTGGGAGAGGACTTAAGCCATCTGATAAGCAGTTTGAGGTATAGGTTGAAGAGGAAAGGAGATAGAGGACAACCCTGGAGTGTGCCAGAATGTAAAGGAAAGGCAGAGGAAAAGACACCATTACAGTGGATCTTACACACAGATACACAGAAATGTGACGGCAGAGAAAGGCCCCACAGAACATCTAGTCTGCCCAACATCCTACCTCCCCTCTTCTGTTATGCTTGGTGGATGGGAAGGAGTAGATCATTTGAAGCCACTGAAGAAATGAATCTGGGAATCCCATCTTTTGGAGGGTAAGCCATAGAAAGGACCAATCCACCCTATCAAAGGCTTCCTCTGCATCGTGAGAAATTAAGGCCATTGAAAGGGGGGAGTCCTGGGCTATTTGGAACAAGTGATTGAGCTTACATAAGTGGTCTGCAGAGGATCTCCCAGGGACAAACCCCACCTGTTCTGGGCTTAGAAGTCCAGACCATACTTTCCTAATCCATATGGCTAGAAGTTTAGCCAGGGTTTTAATATCACAATTTAATAGGGAAATAGGTCGGTAGCTCGAGGGGCTAAGAGGGGGTTTGTCTGGCTTGAGAAGAAGGACTATAGTAGCCTCGAGAAGTGAAGGGTCTAGTTCCTTAGCGGAGAACAAGTATTGGTAGAGTCAGAGTAAAATGGGGGATAATTCCTTAATAAAGGTTTTATATTTATAGTTAGAGGGAAATCCATCTGGGCCAGGTGCTTTATCTAGGGTGTGGATATTTATAGCTGCTTTTACTTCTGCAATAGAGGTAGGGGCAGAAAAGAAAGTGCAATGAGGCTCTATGAGGTGGGGGTAAGGAAGCAGAGTCTAGATAGGATGATATCTCTGAAAGAGATAGTGGAGAAGTGCATTTGCTGTACAGAGTGGAATAGAAGTTTTCAAAAACTGCGGCCACTTCTCTGGGATTGGATTTTATGGAGCCGTCTGGGGCAGAGATTGAGGGGATAAGCCTAGAGGCCACTAGCTGCTGAAGGTGGAGGGCAAGCAACTGCCCCGCCTTTTCAACTTGCTCAACATATTGGGATCTAGTTTTGAGACTAGAATATTCTGCTTTCTCTTGGAGGAGAGTATCGTATTTATCTTGAAGGGACAATAGTTTAGTTGAGGTTTCAGTGGAATCTGTAGAAGAGAGAGCGTTCTCTAGAGAACAAATTTGGGCCAGGGTTGATAAGGCCTCTGCTTCCCTATGACGTTTCCGGGTTGAAGCCAGCTGGATAAATTCACCTCTTAAAAAGCATTTCAGAGCACACCACTCATGGTCTTGCCTTTTGATGGTGTTCTGGTTAGCAGTGACGAAGGATTGGATAAGATTCAAAACCCTGGAGACCACGTCGTCCTCCTTGAGAAATTGGGTATTAAGCTTCCAGGAGGTGTCACGTTACTGGTTAGGACAAGGAGTGAGAAGCAGCCAAGCCACTGCCTGGTTGGAAAGGATGATAGGTTCAAGACCGGCATTACAGAGACCCAAGAGTAAGGTGAGACTAATAAGTACATAGTCAATTCTAGAGGACGTATGAAGATCCATGGAGTAGAAGGAGTAGCTGCGAGACAGAGGGTTAAGAACTCTCCATGGGTCACATAGCCCTATCAATTCCATGAATTCTCTCAAAGCTAGTTGAGCTGCAGACAGAGGCCTAAGGGGAGAGGAAGACCAATCAAGGTCCTGAGTAGGGGGGATGTTCCAATCTCCTGCTAGTACGAAGGGAAGGTTAAGGAAGGGTGACAGCTTGTTTGCTAATTCCATAAAGAAACCTGGGTCACCTCCCACAGGCCCATATATACTACCCAAAACCAACTCTTGATGGTCAAGGGTGCCAGTGATGAATATATAGTGACCCTGGGGGTCTGAGATAGTGTGGGCAACTTGAAAGGCCACTGTATGAAAAATTAGGATTGCTACTCCTTTGCTGGGGGTTGACTCTCCAGTAGCAAATACTTGGTCGATACCTTGTCTATGAAGTTTGATCACTTCTTGAGCGAGGAGATGGATTTCCTGAAGGAAACCAATTTGAGAGTGGAGAATAGAGAGATAGTTTAAAACATGATATCTCTTGAGTAGGTCCCTGAGCCCCCGAACATTCCAGGACACAAATTTAATAAGTTATTAGTCATAGTCATCATAAACAAGCAAAACATTACTGTAATTAAACAAGTGAAGGCACACTCCATGCCACCCTCCCCTCTCAGTCCTCACCCCCATCTTACCAAAAAGCCAAACAAGTGAGTCATCAATCCCGTACAGAAGGAATGTAATACCTTAACAGAGTCATCCCACCCTCCTCCCCATCGCCCAGGCCCCCCACCTCCCATTGAATGAGTGACAAAATTAACCAGACCCCTAAATCCTCGAGCAAACAGTACAGTAGAAGAGCCAACATGAAAATGTAACCAGTTAATATACACTTGTAACCAAACAAACACTGTGAGTGAGGCCAACCACCTCCCAACCCACCCGCCCCTTCTCGAATCTTTCAGTAAGCCAGGTATTAAGTAACCAAATTATATAGGACCAAATACCTCTTGTGGATCCTTTTCCCTCCCCTCCATACCATCCCAAACCACAATCCACCCAATTGTCTTCCCCATAACAAGAACTATGTACAAAGCCCCCCATGTAACCAGATGTCATTAAACATAAACCAATATAAGACTGAGGGGAGTGGGATTTCCAAGGTCCTAGAACCACTGTTAGGTAAAGGATAAGGCTGGCTAAAGCCTGCTCCTGTGAGGGTAATATGGGTAAGAAAACAAAAACAAACCATCCATCTCAGAGTCATAGGGAAAGAATTCCCATACTCCATCACAGGGCATGTAGAGATATATTTAATTACAACCAGGGAGAGCAGAACTAAAGCGTTGTACACAGGACTCCCCCCCCCCCCCATAATCCAGGGCACGATGAATAGCAACCCACATCAGAAACACACACTGGTCCTCCCCCCATCCACCCACCCATCCATCCTACACAACCTTGCCACCTAATAGTATGATTAAAATGATGTACCTTATAATTATATAGGGTTAAGTACTCCTACCTGAGTGCAGTATCTTAGGAGGGGCCTGGGTACCTGTCCCAGCTGATGTGTCCCGGTACAGTGTTCTCATCCAGAGATAGTGGGAAAGCAAGAGTACCAAGTAAAGAAAAGTTGAAAGGTAAAAAGCACATTAGAAACTTAGAAAAATAGAGCAGAGGGAAAGGAATATATAATGGCGTGAAAGCATTAGTAGTTTCCTTAAGACCACTCGAGCATTGAAGAGGTATCATGAGAATAGCTGGGAATGAAGAGCAGACCACTGTCGCACGAGAAGAACTACACCAGATGGATCAGGCCAAAAAAGAACTTTTAAACATACCAGTGAAACTGGCCTACTAACAGGCAGCAGGTAGAATAAAAGAAGACCTCTGATACAAAGACTGGGCGCGTAAGGTGAACCGTATCACACCCCAAATTGAACTGCAAGTTCCCTGATAAACATCCTGGTTGGTACAGTCCACTGGGGTTAGTAGGAACCAAAACAATAGCGGACCCAGTCCCACATAAATTCATTCCATCAGGAAACCTGAACCTGAGTCCATAGTTCCATGCTAAGCCTAATAAATGAAGAAGCTGAAGAGATTATTCCTAGACAGGTTCACATCAAGTCCAGGTAGCTCCCGGTTACATTGTGCTGCCAGGAACAACCACCACACGGAACTTCACACCAGAGGTGACTGCACGAGATACATGCACTGGATCGTAGGTCAGATCTTCAGGACTTTAACAAAAACACCATCTACCAAGTAAGGTCCATTAAGGAGCAAATGCTGCATCCATAATATAGCCAGGTAGGGATCAAGGATCCTTAAATAGGTCTGGTAGGCAAGAAGATAATTCTTTCAGTGCTTGAGCAGGGGTATCAAAAGATAGCCAGGAGCCTCCAATGCAGGGTTGAAGATGGGCAGGATAGGCTATCTTAAATTTGAGACCTGCTGCTATAAGCTTACTGACGATTGGATGGAAGGCAGCTTTTTTTTGCCTAATTTCCAGCGGCAGGTCTTATGTCACACATAGTTGTTTCCCTTCCCATAAGATTGCCTGGAGCTCTTTGGTTTTGGCCAGAATGTGCTGTTCTTTGAGGTAATTCAGAAACTTGGCAATTATAGGTCTGGGAGGGGCAGAATCAGCAGGGTGGGGGTGTAAGGAGTGGTGGGCCCATTCAAGCTGGTAGGTCGGGTTGTGAGGAGAAAGGCCTGCTGACTTAATCAGTAATTTCTGCAGGAATGTAATTATAGAGGAGCCTTCCTCTCCCTCTGGTATCCCAAAGATTAGAATGTTGTTTCGATGTGAGAGGCCTTCTAAATCTTCGGTCTTGAGTTGGAGCCTCTAAACCAGTTGCCGCAGTTTAACTATCTCAGGCTCCGTGTGCTTCTTCCAACCCTCCAGGGATGTAACACGAGCTTCAGTGTCCCTGACTCTTCTCCCCAGGTCTCCCAAGTCATCACAGGGAGATCTTAATTTGGTGGTTATTTCTGCCAGTGTATCTCTAAAGGGTGCCAGTTCCTGCAAGAATCTGTCTTCCGTTAAAGATATTGGAGTTGTTGAGGAAGCAGATGCTTTGTTGTGCTGCACAGATTGACCTTTATTCTTCTTTGGGGCCTTCTCTGGAGTGGTCGGCAGTGTATGCTTCAGCGGGGCTTGCCTGGTATCCATCTCCATCACGGCGGATGATGCCAATTACGATGCAAGGTTGGCTTGTAGATGGCTTCAGCAGGTACTCAAGTAGAAGATTAAATCAGTTTGTAGTGTCTTAAGCTCTAATAATTAGTGAATTTGATCTATGAATGAGCAGTGAGGAGGGAGCTCCAAGAGTGAGCTGCTATCAGGTTGCAAACATCACGTGATCTCCGAGGAGTGACCTGCCATCAAATTCTATGTTTCTGTGTTTGTGTTTCTTAAGTGGGGGCTCCAGAACTGGGCATAGTGTTCCAGATAAGGCCTCACCAGTGATCTATAGAGAGGCAGTATCTCCATCTTCCTCCTGTTGTCAGACTCCCTCCCGATACATCCTAACATCCTGGTTGACTTTGCTTAGTGTTTGCTGTCAGTATTACCTTTCCATACAGTGCTTCGCATGGGCCACATTCCTCATTCCTGCAGCATATGTGGTTGCCAATAGAAAGCATATTCTGAGAGTGTACTGTAGGTCTTGGTGAATGTTAAAACTTAACTGAGGAACTAACTGTAAAACAGCAAGTTTGTCTAGTGGAAAGTTTGCAAACATTGTGAGTTTTGGTAGACATGTTTGCGAGGGCTCCCGGTGTCCATTGGAACAGCCTCCCCTACCCATTCTTCCCCTTCCCTAACCTTATTATTTTCAGGGGAACACTAATGTGTTCCTTCATCTCTCTGTGTCCCTGTGAGAGATATCTTGGGCAAGTCAGGCCTTTGGTTTCCCATGCTGCCATGGTACAACCCAATCTTACTCTATAAGTAGCCCTCACAACCCCTAGCTTCTAAAAGGCACTCCTGCACTTCTCCCTAGTTACTTCAAAAATTATTCAGTTCTCCCTCAATATTTAGAGACACACCAATCCATTCTACTACCATCCATGCTCAATAATCTGGAGGTGGATGGCTGTGCATGAAGTGGAGTTGTCTTGGGGCAGACTTTTGTCACTAAGCTCTGCCCACCAGGAGGCAAATCAGTTGTGTATTAGTGGTTGGGAATGGTTTGTAGAAATGCATTCGAGTCACAGAGTATGCCCTTACACAAACCCAGCCCAACAACCAACAACTAATATATCACAACTCCACCTCCTGTTGGGTAGAGCTCAGTGAAGTGTAGCACAAGAATGGGAGGAGCACCAGGAATAATACAGTGGTGCTATCACAGCACAGAGACAGGCAAAAAACAGGTTATAAGGAGACACAGAGGGAGGAGGATAGGGAGGTATATCACGAAAAGCATAGAGAGGCAGGGAAAGCAGTCAGGAGTGCAAAGTCACAAATGGAGAAAAAAATAGCTCAGGCAGCAAAGAAAGAGAACAAGACATTTTTCAGGAATGTAAGCGAAAGGAGAAATACTTGGGAAGGGACTGCAAGGCTAAGGAGGGAAGGGGGAGTGTGTGGCAGGTGACAAGGAAAAAGCAGGCATCTTGAATGAATACTTTTGTTCAGTGTTCATGGAGGAAAGGGAAGAAGAGGGACCACAGATAAATATCAGGGGCTTTGAAGGACAGGAGATGGACACTAGTCCATTTACAGAGGAGACAGTCCTGAAAGCACTCAAAAATCTGAAAGTGGACAAGGCAATGGGGCCAGATGGGATACACCAAAGGATATTGAGAGACCTCAGGGAGATGTTGGCTGCACCTCTGTCAGTCCTATTCAACCGCTCACTGGAGACGGGAGTGGTACTGGAGGTGGGCATATGTAGTCTCACTTTACAAAAGTGGTAGCAGGAAGGAGGCTTACAATTACAGGCTGGTCAGCCTGACTTTGGTGGTGGGGAAGTTTTACTGAAGGAAAGGATTGTGGAATATCTTGAATCCAGTGGCTTACAAGATCTGAGGCAGCATGGATTCACTGGGAGGAGGTCATGTCAAACAAATCTGATTAGCTGGGCAGCCTAGGAGTGGGTCCGAAGAGGGTAAACTGGATAAGAAATTAGTTGGGGGATGGGTGACAGAGGGTGGTGGTAAATGGAGCTCACTCCGAGGGCAGAAGGGTGACCAATGGGGTGACTAAGGATCAGTACTAGGACAGGTCCTCTTTAATGTCTTTATTAGCAACACTGCAGAGGGACTAGAGGGGAAGGTATGTCTTTTTGCAGATGACACTAAGATCTGCAATAGGGTGGGCACTCCAGAGGGGGTGGAAAAAATGAAAAGGGATCTAAAAGAGCTTGAGGAGTGGTTAAGGATGTGGTAACTCAGTTGGCCATCTTTCCAAGCTCACCTCAGGTACCCGGTACTCTGCCTGGCAAATAAGCTAATTAGCTCCACGCCTCCCCCGAGTCTTGGACTCCTAACTGTTAAGCGAAATCTGCATAACCTACGGACCTCAGGCCAAACTCTCCTAGAGGTCCCTAAGGTCAGGACCAAGGCAGGATATATGTCCTTTTCTCATGCTGCCCCTTCCCTTTGGAACAACCTCTCATTGGAGGTGCGGGAAGCCACATCTGTAATGTGTTTCCACACGAGACTCAAGACTCATATGCTGGCAACGAGTAAATGCCAATGCTATGGTACCTGACACTCCCACCCTACCCCCTGGTCTGTGCACTTACTACATGTACATCACCTGAACCCGAACTGGCAGCACTAATTCTTCAGTGGCCTCTCCCCCCCCCTGTGAACTTCCAAGGAGGGTTTTTAGAGACACAGTCATATGTTGCACTGAAATAATGTAATGTAATCACTAGGAAAGACTTCACTGCTATATATACATGTAAGAATGTTGCATGCCAATAACTTGTATATGTACTCCTGCTTACCAAGTTTTGTACTGTAACTCCCGTGTCGCCCCTGAAAAAGGACCTCCGGGGCCCAGTGGACCTACCCGGTCATCAAAATTCAATAAATAAATAAATATGAAGAAGTGCAAAATCTTGCTCTTTGGGCACAGAAACCCAGGGCTGAGCACAAGATGGGCGAGTGGTACTGGTGACCACCAAACAGGAAAGATACCTGTGGGTAATCATATCTGATGACCTAAAGGTGGCCAAACAGCTTGACAAGGCAGTGGGGAGAGACAGTGGGATGCTAGAGTGCATAGGGAGGGGTATCACCAGCAGAAAGAGGGAGGTGATGTTACAGCTGTATTAAATCGCTGGTGAGACCTCACCTAGAGTACTATACTGTGTCCGGTTCTGGAACCACATCTATGAAATGACATAGACAGAGTAGAGCCGGTCAAGGGGAGGGCAACTAAAATGGTGCAGGGTGCTTCAAATGCCCTGGGAGGAGAGAATAAAGGACCTCAATATGTACACCCTGGAGGAATGGAGGGAGAAGTGGGATATGTTAGTGACTCAAATATTTCACGGGTACCCTTACAGAAATGTAAGTGTGCTACGTACATGCACAATGCATGCCACATGCTTAATTGTGCAATGTTTGAATGTGGTTAGCATAGACAAAGTGAACCTAAGTGAACCATATCTAAAAAGAACATCAGGTTCGCATGCTGCAAGCTTGACATGTGTGCAGCAGGTAAGCTGGTGCAACATCTTCTAAAAATCACATCAGGTTCGTATGTTGCATGCTTGACATGAGTGCAACAGCTAAGCTGGTGTGAACATCATTTAAAAAATCACATCAGGTTCACATGTTGCACACTTGCCATGCATGCAGCAGCTAAGCTGGTGCAAATCACATCTACAAAAAACATCAATTTCCATTTCTCATACTACTTTTAACAATTAGGGCCATTAAAATGCCATTTCCATTGATTTCCCATTAAACGTAGGCAAACTCATTAATTCTCACCATTAAATCGTTTTGCAAATTATTTAATGGCTTTTGATTTTTGTCATGACATTGACATTAATTTGTAAAGTATTGTTTGCTTACTGCATTAAATGCCTAAGATATAGTGAGCCAACACCCCCCCCATTCCAGATGTGCGAAGGGGGCCTCTGTGGTGTGAAGCCTGACCTTTTTGTTTTGGGCTATGCAAATCCCCTTATCCATATTTAGTGCTACAAATTTTTTTCTCCATGACTGTTATGGCTCGTTTACTTTCCATTTGTCATTCTGTATGGAGCATTACACCATGGTCAGCACTCTTTGTGCCGAATAGGGTCTTGGATGCCTGCACCATGCCTTACTTTTTGTCACTGAAATGAGGGACATGAACACTCAAAATGAGGGACAATGAGAGACACTAACCCTAACAACGGTAGGGGCACATCTTGAAACATGGAGATACAGTACCTCAGAACACAGTGGAAACCATTATATGTACTTGTACAGATATTAGCACCTGAGAATGAATCTGTACTATAAATCAGGGGTGCCATTTAGGTAGGACAGAAGAGGGCACTTGCCCCCCCACCACATTTGTGCCTAGGTTGTTTTTAGGTGAATTTAATCTTTTGCACAATAAGTGCCCCTCTGGCAGGTGTGCACTCATGCTGCGGGAGCGCTCCTGACTGGACTGTGTCTGTACTGTGTTGTCCACTCTCTTCACCTATTAGTGGCAGTGCCATCACATGTGATGTGGAGGAGCTGCAACCAAGCAAGAGTGCGTGAGTTGCATGAGTGTGACACTGTCTTTCCTACCACAGAGTTGACACGCTACACACTACAGTTAGGAGGAGTGGGTGAGCACTGAGCTTGCGATAGCAGCATTGTGGCAGCATATTTGTGTTGGTATACTCTTAGTGAGACTCTGTCTCCCTTGGTGGCTGAAGAAGCAGGGGTGAGCTAGAAGCTACCTTGCTGACTAGGCTACCTACCTAGACCACTAGGCTTACCTTACAATTAAAAACAGTATGGGCCCCCCACAGCAGCAAGCTAGGTTTAGCAGCAGTGGTGACAGCAGTGTGGGTGGCCTTCTCAGGCCTTGATCAGTGCAGTGCGGCAGCAGCCAAGCAAGAAGCAAGCAATGCAGGTTGGGTGGGTTCGGTCGTTGAGCTAACTTGTTCGTGGACCACGGTGGGGAGCTGGTATGATTGGTTCCAGCATCCAGCTTCTGGCAGGAGGATGGAAGAGGAACGGACTGAAAACTGGGCTGGTGGCACACTGGGCCAGGCTGTGGGTTCCAGCCAGATGGCCGGGTAAGTAAACATTGTATAGAGGGACTGGAGAAGGAGGAAGGACTGAAATATTGATGTGCTTTTCACATTTCTGTGCCTTTGGGTGACTTCATGACCCATATGGGATGGGTATTGAATGGAATGGAGTCAGGGAGAGAGACTGGGGCAAAGTTTTTTTTGGGAGGGGTGTTAGAACTTCAACCAGGAAAAAAATGGTTAGTAACTGAGTGGGATTAAGCCCAAATCTGATGCACTGATCCAGGGTATAGGCAGATGAATCTTATACATTTTCATTTTTCCTGATTTGCATATCACTTTTCAAGCACATCAAATGAGTTTTACCTTTTAGAGATGTTCCAGATATTCCAGAGCTTGCATTCTAGGGGCTAACTGGCACCTGGCCTCCACTGGTTTTGGCTACCCCGCCATTGAAATCTGAAATGGCGCCCCTGCCATAAAGTCAAAAATTACAGGACATCCTCTGTGTGAGCAGCATGTTTTCCATGAGGGACAGATTAAGGACAGAGCAGTTTTCAGCAGTAAAATGAGGGCTGTCCTTTGCAATCAGGGACCGTTAAGCAGTATGGTATGCACAAACTATTGGAGCCCAACTATAGTCAGACTTATGCCCCCCCCCAGTAGCGGATCTCCACATCCCCACACTCAGGCACATTATGACGTAGGGCAAGGGAGAGTTCAGGGGTGCCCCCCATTGAAATGAAAGGGGGTAATTTTTTATTACTATTTTATACATTGTGATGGTGAGTTGTAGATTAGCAAAGGCTACCGCTCAACTAACAAGGGCCTTATTAGTAGAACAGTAGTATTCATTAATCTCCAACTCACTATCATAATGTATAAAATAGTAACAAAAAATAACTCCATTAATTTCAAGGGGCATGCCCCAGCACTCTGTACCATTGACATCATCACTTAAAGACTCCTGCCTCTGGCTCCCTAGTACTCGGGTAAGAGACTCTCGACTTACACCTATACTTGGTGGGTTGTCTGTAGCAGTGTGGCTACATCCATTACAGTGTGTGTGTATATGTGGGGGGGGTCTGGCCATGTGGGTGGGTGCCGAGTTATTGCTACTTTTGTGTTTGCCTCTTAATGCCTGTTTGTGTGGAAGCATTCAAAACTATGGTGAGAAAACAGTAGTAGAAAATAATAACAGGCCAGACAGAAGTGAGTAAGTAGTTCTATGGGTAAGTGTGTGTGTTGGGGGGGTTTGAAGAACCACATGTGTTTCGCATGGTATGTGTGCTACAGTTCAATTGTGCAGCTGAGATGAGAGGGGCAAGAAAACTAAAAAGTATATAAATGTTTATAAGCATGCCATATGCATGTAGATGTGTGCAGATTTGTACTGAAGTACAAGTGATCTGTATGTATGCAAGCAGTATAGTGTAGTGGTTAAGGACACGGAACTGCAATCCTGGAGACCTGGGTTTGAATCTCATCAACCCCCACTTGTATACTGTGTGATCCTGAGCATGTCATTTAACTTTTATGTGTGCAGTTATCAGTGACCACTTGCTTTTTGCAAGCATGCCGCATGCATGCCTTCTGTTAAGATTTAACATAAAAAGCATGCTTGCCACCCTTGCTTGCTGCACGCATGCCATATGTATGCATTCGGTTCCAATTTAACATAAGAATCATACTTGCAGCACGCATGTCACATGGGTAGTTTTATTTACTTTTTAAATTTTATTTTATTTATACTTTGTTAACCAGGGAAAGGCACACTGAGCCAAGGCACGTTTCCAGGTGCGAGCTGGGAGAGTTAAGGTAGGTAGGAAGCATTACAGAGAAGTATGACTTTAGACAGAACACAGTTTCCAACATTACAGAGAAATATTATGACATTTGATAGCAAAAAACAGTTTACAGCAATTATAATCTAACAGTGCAGGAAATAACAAACATCAACAAGCATTTGTCAATGCTGAACGTTGGTTGCTTGTTTAATGCTGGCACTTCCCTGAGCTCCCTTTATACCATGCAGTGTACCTCATCTGGTCCCATAGCCTTATGTACTTTCAACGCAGCAACTTCATTCAGTAACACCTGTTTAAACCCCACCCTCTTACGTACCAAGCACCCACAATTTTTTTTCTGCTGAAAATGTTTTTTTAATTGGGACCAGCAGAACCCGCCCGCCTCCATGGCCAGCCCCATCTTATAAACTAATTTAAGTGAGTGACAGAGGTGCCAATAATGCAGAGTAATCCCCCAAATTTAAGTGAGAGGCAGTAGCATCAAGAATACACAGCAATCCCCAAAATGTAAGTGAGAGGCAGTAGCATCAAGAATACACAATAATCCCCCAAATGTAGGTGAGGGTCAGCAGTGCCAAGAATACAGAGGACCCCCCCATCCCAGCAACAGCAAGCCGTGATCTGACCACCCTCCGCACCCGGCAGCTAGTTCTCCTTATTAGTAGAAAGCAATTGCCACCACCCACAGGTCCAGCGCAGCACAACTCCCTCTCCTCCACCGCCGAGCCCTGGCTTCTAATGAATGAAACCGCACTGCTTGTTGCTATAGTACAGCCAGCAGATCCCATTGCAAAAAAGTACATTAATGCATCAATTAGGGTTTTTATTAGATTTTGAAAAGCTGGGAAATTCGATGTTAGTTTTCCCACCCCTAACACCCCACCCCACACTCCACACACTAACAGTCATCAGGGTGTGCCATGGGGTCATCAGGTCTAACTCTCACCCCATTCCCTGTGTAAACAAGCTGACATGGTACAGCATAGGAGAATGAGGTGAGAGCCTAATGACCCCATAACCTGTCTGTTGGTGTGTGGAGGAGTAGAGACAATGAGGGGTGGGAACCCTAACATTGAATTTCCCTGCTGATGATTTAATAAAAACCCAAACTGATACATTAATGTAGTATTTTGTAATGAATTTCCCTTCTTTTTGAGATAGCATAATAGTATCCTTATTTTATTTTACAGAGCCCAAATCCCGCAAAGTTATGTGCATGTGTAGAATACATTTAATGGACGTACATAACATGGGCATTTTCAGGACTTTGTTCACCAAATTTTCAACATGGTCATTTGGGTACCCCACATCATGAACACTGGCAATGTTATTTCGTAAATATGTCCCAAAAGCTGATTTCACAAAGAGGATGTGCTATACTGAGCAACAAGTGCTAAAACATGTTTCAGTCAGGAGGTGAAAAATGACAGCTGTATACTGTTCATAAGGAGTTGTAAAAAATGGCTATGTTGAAAATCTGGAGTAAAAATATGAAAAACTGTTGAAGTAATGTGAGTGCGTAGAACCTGCGCAATGCACACTAGTAACACAGTAATTTTTTTGAATTATTTCACCACATTTTCAACATGGGCTTTTTGAGACCTCCCCTCATGAACACTGGCATTGTGATTTTGTTAATCTGTCCCAAAAGTTGATTTCGCACAGTGACCGCACCATTCTGCGCCATAGGTGCGAAAACACATTTTGGGCAAGATGTTAAAATTACAGCTGTACTGTTCATGAGGAGCTGTGAAAAAATGGCAATGTTGAAAATCTGAAGTGAAAATATTAAACATTAGTGAAGTTATGAGCGTGCATATAAACTGTGCCATGCACGCTTGTAACAGTCATTTTTGGGACTTTTTTTGCACCAGATTTTCATCATAGGGTTCTTGGGACCCCACCTCATGAACACAATCACTGTTATTTCATTAATCAGTCCCAAAATGTGATTATGCTCAGTTACAGCGAAATCACCTTTTGGGACCAATTAACAAAATGACAGTGTCAGTTTTTATGAGGTGGCATTTCAAGAACACCATGTTGAAAATTTGGAGTCAAAATTCCTATAAATGGCTGAGATATCAACTTAAGTTGAAAGCCCCATTGACTGCCATTATATGGCACTTATCTTTGATTCTTCAGTTCCTGGTTCGGCTTTGATGAGTGCAGACATGTCCTGGTCCAGAGAAGATCACAGCCGCTGACTTCGGACGTAAGCATGGGGTAAGGGTGGGTGTGGGGAGGTGGGTGAGCAGAGGAGGGTGGGGATGGGGAGGGGGCATGGGAGATGACGATGGACTGTTTTCTTTTCCAGGTTTAAAAACAAAATAGGACGTCGGAGGACTGTTTTCTTTTAACAGGTATATAATACATTTAGGGACACTGGGAGTGGGCTACCCAGTGTCCCACACTGTTGGGGAGAGGCTACTGCCAATGCAGGGATTGGACTCCCCGCTGTCAGCAAACATAAGGGGGGAAACGCAGCAACACTGCTGGGGAGGGACATACTGAGAACAATGTGGAGTGGGCTCCCCAGTGTTCCACAACAATAATATGGGGATTTAGTACACAACTGGGGACACTGGGAGTGAGCTACCTGGTGTCCCACACTGTCGAGGGGAAGGAGAGCTACTGCTGACACAGGGATTGTGCACCCTGCTGTCAGCAAACCTTAGAAGAAGAAGGGCACGCTGCTTGGGGGGAGGGGAAACCATATTGGGCTGAAGAACAACTGGGGACACTGGGAGTGGGCTACCCAGTGTCCCACACTGAGGAGGATGGGGCTTGTTGGTCTGGGAAGATTTGTTTTGTTTTTTTGGTTTTTGTCTGGAAGCCATTGTTGCAAGACTTTCACTGTTTACTGATGTGGGCATCATGCAAATCAAAGGACCGAAGCCCTCTCTGACTAGAGCGGCTTCAGCCCTTTGAAGTGCATGATCATTCAGCCCACCTAGCAGAGAGTTACATCAGGACCATACTGCGTGGGCAAAGGTGCCAACTGCCAAGCCTATAACAAGCCCCTGGTTTTGTGTACTGCAATGGGCTTGGCAGCGACACACCCCCAAAATCCAGTATTTCAACAATACGTTGGTTTACTCATGCACACAACCAACGTAAAGATTATAAACATTTGTATAAACAATTAGAGTAGCAAAAATGTCAGAGCTCAAATTGTCAGAAACAGATTATGGGGCAGCTAAGGGCAGAAGCAAGGAGGGGTAGGAGTAACTTTTTGCATGCATTTGAAAATGGAGTGAAATGGCTTCTTGGCAGCTGGGTGAGAGTTCGTTCCAGTGGGATGGTAGATGGAAGGAAAAAGCAGACTGATAACATATTGTGTGGGGATGGGGAGTGAGAAGGATTGGGACACCCTTGTGTGGAGAGGATATGAGGAGGAACTGGCTGGGGATATGAGTGAGGTTAGGTAGGAGGGAAGAAGTCCAAACCAGAACTTAGCAATAAAAGCCATGGAGTAGGCCTGTCAGCAGTGCAAAAGGAGAAGGATGGACAGGGAGGAGTAGAAGGAGTAGTGGTGGATCCAGAAGGGGGAGTTTGTGCAAAATGGCAGAATGCATTTTGGAGGAAGTCTAGCTTGGTGAGTGATATGGCTGGTGCAGTGCCATAAACAATGTCCACATAGTCGAGCACAGGAAGGATAGTTTTGGTAACCAATTCTCGACGCATGTTGGGAGAGAGGCAGTCTTTGTTGCAGTGCATGACTCCAAGTTTTGGATTGAGTTTTAAGTGCAAGGAATCAATATGGGTAGAAAAATCTAGCTTGTTATCTAGACATACCCCCAGGTATTTATAGGCGATGACAATTTCAAAGGGGGAGCAGTCAGGAGTTGTAAAAACAGGTGGGGATGAGATTGTAGAGAGCTTTTGTCTTGAGCCAAAGGTAATAGAGATGATTTTCTATGTGTTTACTCACAGTTGGTTTGTCTGGAACTACAGTAGTTTGGTACGTTGTTAAAGTTCCGCTGATGAGGGGCCTCAGCATCAGGGGTAGAGGGGCCAGAGGAGTAGATGATCATGTTGTCGGCATACATGTGGATATGTGCATGCAGGCAGACTGAAGGGAGGTCATTGATGAATAGGGTGAATAGTATGGGGCCCAGGATGGAAACCTGTGGGACTCCAGCGAGGATAAGGAGTAGAGCTTATTGGGCGGAGCCCACCTGAACTGACTTGACACCTGTTCATGACGTAGGAGGTGAACCAGTTTACTGTTGGTGCTGCAAGGCCGACAGAGTGGAGCTTGTTTTAACAGGAGGGAGTGGGACACCAAATCAAATGCTTTTGCTAGATCAGTGAAGATTGCAGCAGTAATGTGACCCAGGTCCATGCCTGAGAGAATGGAGTCTGTGACACACAGTAGGGAGGAGGTGGTGGTTTATGTGCACAGCATGCAAATATTTCATATAATTATTTCTGTAAGGATATAAATAAGGTTCAAGAGGGAAGCCTTTTTCAGAAAAAAGATGCTCAAGAACAAGGGATTATACTATGAAGCTGGAAAGGGGTAAGCTCAAGGGAGATGTAAGGAAGTACTTCTTCACGGAAAGGGTGGTGGATGCCTGGAACATCCTTCTAGAGGAGGTGGTGGGGGCAAAAACTGTAGTGGGATTCAAGAGGGCATGGGGTAGGCATAAGGAAACCTTTATGGCAAAGAAAAGGGGGAAGCTGAAGATTCTAGTAGAGTCTGAGGTGTTACAGTAGGTGGGGAAAATAGGCAGACTAGGTAAGCCAAGCAGTCCTTATCTGTCTGCAAACTCTATGTAATTTATGTAAACAATTATTTATTTTGATCACCACTGCTACGATCTACAGCAAGTTGGTAGTAACAGCATTACATTTGTGTTCCTCATATCATTCCCTGCAAATGTCACATCGGCAGAAAGTAGGGGCTAATTCTTCTCTAAGCTGTCTGAAATTTGCAGCTATATGATCTGGCACTATACCGGTTTATGGAAATTTAAAATATGAAAAACTGACTGTGTTAAACTAAATGCAACACATAACTGCTACATGCATACAAGGCCTTGTAAACTAAGAACATAACTGAACTACATTGTCAAAACAGTTAACTGCCTAATGTTACAGTTCATGGAAATTACTGTGAGTTGAAAGATATAATGAAATGTCATAAACCTGTCAGAATCCATACTCTGCCCTGATGGACTGTGAATTGTGCATCACCAGGAAATCACCACTGATTCTTTTAGTTCTGCTTCACCACTGTGCACACATGAGAGTAAAAAACTAAAACCGCACCTAGCTTTACAGCAAACAGTAAGCTGCTTTTTAATAACAAATCCTTCTCAAATAATCAGTTACTTATGCTTATTACCAGTTTATAAAAATCCAGTAAACATTCTTCAATTACTAGGCCTCAGGGGATGGGGAGACAACTCCCCATAGGTACAAAGCTAGATCAGCCAGGGTTGTTAATGCTGATTCCCTGGCTGAAATAAGCAGAGAACTCAGGAGTCAAGGGACCCTGTAAAGATGTTTTACCAGCTAGACAATTCCACAATATTACAACATGTTCCCCAGAGGATGTAAGGTGCATAAACAGTTCAAAACTCACCTGTGCTCCATGGCCACCAAGGCTGTTGTGATTTCTAGACAGAATATTGCTGACACATAGTTGGGATTAAATATGAAACAGCAGTGGTGTGCTTTCATTGCAGTGCCATGGTGCTTTTAGGTCTAAATGGAGGAACAAACATTTTATTTATTGAAAAGTTTTCACCAGGAAAGGCGTACTGAGTAGTGTTGCTCATTTCCGGATGCGTCCTGGGGGAGAGGGGGAAGGGGGAGCAGCAAAAATACAATCCACAAGAAATTACAGTAATAGCAATTGTAAACAAGCGTGAAACATACCGGGAATATTACAACTGATAACAGACAGTTACAAACTGGTTAGAGTGCGTGAGTATGGATAGATAAGTGTCACATATGTATGAGAACAGGTACAAAAATACCGTTGGAGCAGTCATATGCAAGTCGAGGATTGGGATGAGCGTCATAGACAGCACTGAGTAGTTTGAGGCAAGGAAGGCCAGAGAACTAGGCCCGGCGACATTCTTTTGTTCATGCTCTGGATAGGACTTATACGTTAGGTATGAAACACTAATCACAACAGGAATAAAGTCCAGAAATTAACAATTCATTTTGAAAGGGGACATCTTGGTTCAGTAGAGAACCTGCAGTTCGTCTCCCCCCAAAAGGTACTGTCCTGGTATGAACACCCCTAATGTATTTAGCAAGCAAAGTGACCAAATGGCAGCCTCAAGTTCCTTTCCAGTATCTATCAAAGTCATAGACAGATGGGGGCACAAGTCCAGGCAAGCCCCTTTTCCTCTGGATCCAACAAGGGCAGCAGGTGGTCTTTTCATATTAAATTCATGTCTCAATTCAGGAGTCATTTCGGAGCAGTGACTCTGAGTCCCCACTGCTGGGCTCCTGCTGGAGTCCCAGTGTAGTTCTTAGTTACCTTGGACATATAGCACTACCAGCTGTGGATAGTCAATCTTCTCTCAGGGACCGGTCAACCAATGAGCGCATACTCTCACTGTACACGCTCATTGACAGTTCAGTTGATGGCTGGATGTGGCGGTGTGAGGAGGGCTGTGCTAGTCGCTGGCATGGGTTGGGTTGGGGAGGGGGTGGTAGATCACTACCTGCCAGGGTGGGAGAGCAGGGGGCCACTAGACTACCATGGTATTGTGGATGTCATTGGGATGGCGATCTGGGAACAGGGAAGGGGGGAAGGACCACTGGACCATCAATTATACGATTTTTCTATATGGGAACAGGGATCTGGGCTGGGGAAGGGCACTGGACCAGAAGGGATGATGAAGATTTGTACAGGAATGGGGATTAGGGCAGGGGAGGGACACTAAACCACCAATGTTTTTTTTTTATCTATGGGGATAGGAATTGGGGCAGGGGAGAGGCATTGGACCACCAGAGTCAATTTATATTATGTGAAGGGGGCTCAGGACTGGCAGTCCTTGACAGTGCATAGACGGGGTGCGGAGCACCTCCTCATGCGCATTGTTAAGGGTTGGGTTTCAGAAGCATTAAAATGCTCCAGCACTGGTGGCTGTTTAGCGCTTCTGAAACCTTTCAATATTGTGCTATGCCACATATGCATGAGGGATCCCTCATTTGCATAGGCGCAGCACAATACTGTGCAAGACAGTGCTTTTGGGGGTGCAAGGTGCATATGTGCCCTTTGAATATGGTCATGCTCCCAACAGCTGGCGCTGTTCTGGTTTGTGCCTTGCTAACCATTTGAAAATGGGTGCTTATGAATTCAAACTGTAATGATAAATTTACCTACTGTTATCATGGTGGTTTGCTTGCTGTTATTCCCATGGCAGGGAGCTGTGGTTTCGCAGCGGGGCATCATGGTTTCAGGTAGCCAAAGGAGCTAGCTATTATGTAAGTTGTATGATAATGCACTATACTGGAAATTCAAATTTCCCATTCATTGGCTAAATCTTTTCTCACTAATATTAGCTTGCCTGAAACTAAACCTTACTACAGCCTTCATGGAGTGAATATAATATGTAACTTTATGACTTTTAGCTTTGCTCCTTAGACGTTGAACTGCAGGCATTCTCTATAATTAGAGTATTTGAATGGCCTGTCTTTGCAAATGAAGTTCATGGGTTCCAAATCTAAATGTTTACATATTCGTGCTAACCTCACTAGTTCTGGGATGGTATTCAAGGTTCTGTGTAACAACTTGCTGCATTTCACAAATATTGAAACAGTACATATTTAAATATTATTGTAAAGCTGATGAATTTTAACTGTAACAAAAATTTGATTTCATTATATTTTGGCATTCCTTAATGGAACTGGTTGACATACATTCCCTGGAGTTTACGGGAATTGCTGATTGCTCTGTTTCTCAGATCCACATGGGGGTCTGATGATTGCTTAGACTAACCTACAGTATGTGGAGGTTTGGTCTTCTCTGTGCTTGATTAAATGTGTGCTTGACCTACGTGAGGGTCCACAATGCTTCATAGCTGAATTCACACTCTCCTCCTAAATTGGAGACATGTCAACCATGGCCATTAATTACCATGACTCAGGGCCTTCCCTGAGACTGATGGTCTCACTCTGCACCCACAAAGTCCGCATTTTGAGCATGCGAAACTCAGGGCATGGTCCTTCTCATATGGCCCATAGTGGGAATGTCCTCACTCTGGGTGGAGCTTTAGCCATGCAGACATATCAGTGGCACCTCTTAATGTAGAATTTAAGACTTTAGCTGTGAGGGTGGGGTCCTTAAGCCCAAGGACGCTGCTTTAGCTAGCAGAGTAGGTTTGGCGGCACCTTATAGGCTATTCCCTCTATGATCACCTCTGGTTCAAGTGGTCTGATCTTAGATCGGTAGGCCGGCTGAGTGTCTTAATGGTCATTGCTGTCCTTCTCCCATCCTGGGGGACAGCACTTCCTTGTGGGAGTACCCCATTGTTGCAGAGTATGCTCACAGTCCTTCATGGCATACCCATTGAAGGGACAGAGTGAGATCCTTCCTCCAAATTGGAACATTTTCCACCCCCTCAGTTGGTTTCTAAAATGCAGCAGCAGGGCTGTTACTAATCAAATATCCCAAAGTCTGGAGGGAAGGTGAACTCAGCCTTGGATCCCCAGAGGTTTCCTCCTCAAAGGGGATTTTTCCCTGTCCTCCATGCCAAAGGTCATAATACCTAGTTAGGTAGCATATTCCCTAAGTTGCTTAGGTAGGTTTCCGCTGTTGGATGGAGATGGCTGGTGGCCCTCCTTTGTCGTTCTCTCTCCCCTTAGGAAGTTATGCCCTCTTGCTAGCTAATCATTTTGTCCTATGTGAAGGTTGTTATATGTTACCATTGTCTCCTGCTGACCTACATCAAGGTCCTAAATACACAACTCCTACTTGATCTATGTGAAGGTCTTCAATACAGATACTTACTCATTCACTTTCTGCAATGCTTTCTGCTTTACACTCTTTTGGGGGCTTCTTCCTAAGGTAGCTTTAGCCTAAGGGATTTCTTCCCATAGCACCTCTAAGGGTGAAACCCTTTTCCAGGGTTCCTTGTCTTTGTCTTTCCCGCAGGGTGGTATTCCCCCAAGGAATGAGAGGCGAATGGCCACAAAGGTTTATTCAGCAAGTTGCACAAGCACAATATTACACCAAGTTGCGTAAGCACATTGAAATGAAAAGCTTTGCATGTGGTTCAGTGGGCTGAGCAACCAGACACCCCCCCCCGCCATAGCTATTTAAACTTCATTCTCTCTCTGCTTCTCTCAGAAGCATTTTTTCTTCGCCCCACCATCCTCCCCTCCTCCTCCAGCAGCTCGCCTCTCTGCTCGGGGCTTCTTCCTAAGGTACCTGTAGTCTAAGGGAATCCTTCCCATGGCACCTCTAGGGATGGAACCCTTCTCCAAAGTTCCTTGCCTTTGGATTCCCTACAGGATGGTATTCACCAGGGGAATGAGAGGCAAACAGCCACAAAGGTTTATTCAACAAGTTGCGCAAGTGCAACATTACAAGTTGTGTGAGCACATTGAACTATGTATTACAGGCCATTGGGAAAAGGTATCCAGGGCAGTATTTGATGCTGGGATGGGAAAAAACTGCATGAAGCCCATCTGTGCTGGTAGAAACATTCCGGGTACTTGCCAGAATGCCATACTGGCAGTGAGGAGTGTAACAGGCTCTTACATGGGCCAAAACATTTTTGAGGCACTCCTGACTGAAATTGTGGAGTGGCTGCACCCACTTTCCCTGAAACCAGGTTTTAGAGCAAGCAATAATGGCTTGAATGTGGTGAAACACATCAGCAATGGTGAGTTTTTCCAGGTTCCCTGCATGGCATACTGTCTTAATCTATTAGTGCAGGAGTTTCTGTCATAGCCTGAAATCAGGTCAATGTTAACTGTGGCCTGCCACATCTGTGCCCACATTTTTTTTTTTATTTCTATATTTTCTGCTCCTCTGGTTGGCAGCCCCATTCCAACCAACCCCTCCCCAGCCCTGTCCCCCGGAATATCTGGCGCTTACCTTAAGCCCGGCATGGGAGTGGAGCCTGTGGGGAGTCGGTCATCATCCTGCTGCCGCCAACATTTTCTGCCTCCAATTTTCACCCAGGAGCCCCAGGAGTAGGAGCGCATGTGCGTGGAGGCATGTATACACCCTACGGCCCCGGCTACGGGTCCTTTCCCCCACCCCCATGGCCTAGTGCCTGGCCTCCTCTGAGCCTGTGCCACTCCTAGCCTCCACTAGGGGTCACCATTGGCCGAGGGGTACCGCATCCCCTCCCCGGAGAGGAGAGCCTGCCTGCCGGCTGCTCAATCCAGCTCCACCCTCCCCCCCCGCTGCCGACCTCCAACGACCCAGGCTCGTTCCCGAACCTGGGTCGCTGGCGTGCTGCGAGGTAAGGCATCCAGCGCCTCAACCCTCAGCGCCACCAGGCCAGCATCTGTGCCCACTTTGCTCATTCAGGAAAGGCCTGTGACCATCTTGGGCAACTGCAGATCTAGAACAAGGTGCCTCAGCACCATCTGGAGCTGGAAGTTGTCATAAGATGGAACTCGACACTATACATGATTGAGCACTTCTACGAGCAGTATAAAGCCATCTTGGAATACCTGCTGCTGCACACAAGCCATGACAATTCAGGAGCATCAGTGTGTCCCACAACCAAGCACTGGCAAATAATGGACGGCCTGATCATGATTCTGAAGCCACTTGAACATACCACACAGGCAGTGAGTGGGGACACTACCTCTATTAGTCAAGCCATCCCACGTCTAAGGGTGCTGAAGCAGACATTGGTAAATGTGCAGCAGGTGCTAGAGACAGGCAAAGATAGGGGAAGCTGTGCTTTAACAGAACACATGCTGCACATGTTAGACTGCAATACCCATGTTTCCAGCATTCTGCAGTCTCCCAATTTTGGAACTGCCACCATGCTGGACCTATGACATTAAAGGGGCCTGTTAACAATACTTGAAGGTGGATGTGATCAGGTGGAAAATCTAACTGATCAGCTAGGATGGGTTAATGGGGCACAGATGTCATTGTCACAGTTAAGGCTGGGTGGACGGTTCCGTGGGAGATCCAGACCCCCTGATCGAACCCGCAATCCACGGACCAGGATAAATACGGACTTTGCCATAGAAGTCCGGTTCCCAGTACATGGAGATGCCATTTCCTGGATTTTGTTGTCTGTTGCCATGGGGATGCCATTGGCACGTACAAGCAGCCAGCAGCATCCAATCAGGCAATAGAAGGTCACGTGATGCACTCGTGGTATATAACCATGCTGAGTGTGCCACACGGCCCAGAAGAGTGAGGAGGTTTGGAGAAAAGCAGGAGCAGAGAGCAACAGAAGTGCTAAAAGCCAAAAAACAGTTAAAACCACCACCAGAAAGAAAAGAAATCAGTTGGGGAGTGGAGGGAACAGTAACACAAAGGGAGGGGAAGAGAAACCGATCATTAGGGGGTAGGTGAAGGCGGGTTTGGGACTCGGGGAGTTGGGAATGGGGAGATAGTAGTAGCCAGGGGGAGATGCAAAAGTACTGTACTGTGTGTGAGACTGACTGTGAGTAAGGGCAGGCTGGCAAAATCTTTGACTTATGCCATTCCATCCAGATCCAAAGGAGAGAAGGAGAGACTACTGGGGGCCCAAGAGAGATTGCAGTTACAGAAAATCCCAAATGAAAGTTTTTTTTCTTTTCTTGGCCTCAGACAGTGTAGCTGTGTGTACAAAAAGGACAGGCTGGCAAAATCTTTGACTTGTGCCATTCCAGATACAGGGGAGCGAGGGAGAGACTACTGGGGGTCCAAGAGAGATTACAGTTACAGGAAATCCCAAATGAAAGTTTTTTTTCTTTTCTTAGCTTCAGACAATGTAGCTGTGTGTACATGAGAAAGGGCAGGCTGGCAAAATCTTTGACTTTGTGCCATTCCAGATCCAGAGGTGAGACGGGGAGGCTACTGGGGGACCAAGAGAGATTTTAGTTAGATAAAATCCCAAATGAAAGGTTTTTTTTTTGCTTTTCTTGGCCTCAGTGTAGTGGTAGCTAACTGTGTATATGAGAAAAGGCAGGCTGGCAAAATCTTTGACCTTTTCTGATACAGAGGAGAGAGGGAGGGAGAGACTACTGGGGGTCCCAGAGAAATTTTAGTTATATAGAATCCACAATTTTTTTCCTGGCTTCAGTCTGGCTGTGTGTACAGGGCAAGGGCAGCAGGGCGGCAAAATACATCTTTGACTGTGATGCCTGGGGGGGGAGAGAAAATGAGATAGAGACTGACTGCAGGGTGGCCTACAATAAATGTAACAGTCCCAGAAATCCCAAATAATTTTGTTTTCCTGGCCTCAGTGTAGCTGTGTATGCAGGGCAAAGGCAGCAGGGTGGCAAAATAATCCTTTGACTTGTTGTGACACCAGAGGGGAGATACAGCGAGACAGCAGGTTGGCCCATGATAAATGTAACAGTCCCAGAAATCCCAACTACATTTTTATTTTCCTGGCTTCAGTGTGGCAGCGTGTACAGAGCAAGGGCAGCAGGGTGGCAAAATAAATCTTTGACTGTGACATCCACAGAGGAGCGAGAGAGAGACAGAGACTTCAAGGTGGCCCACGATAAATGTAACAGTCCCAGAAATCCCAAATAAAATGTTTTTTCCTGTTTTCAGTGAGACTATGTGTACAGGGCAAGGGCAGCAGGATGGCAAAATAAATCTTTGACTTGTAATGTCCAGAGGGGAGAGAGAGAGAGAGACTGTGGGGGGGGGGGGCTGATGGTAAAGATAAGAGTCCCAGAAATCCCAAATTAAATTTCTTTTCCTGGCTTCAGTGTTGCTGTGTGTACAGGGCAAGGCCAGCAGGGTGGCAAAATAAATCTTTGACTTGTGCCATCTATTTGCATCTGTCTGTCTGTCTCTCCCTCTCTCTCTTTCTGTCTCTCCCAGCACACTCAAGTCACGGACCTGAGCAGGATATGCCACCATTACAGGCCAGCCATGAAGGGGCTTGTAGTGACTGATTGCTTTTTTGTTTAGCACTTTAACTTTAATTTTTTAATACAAAAAATCCATTTAATTATTTCCTTTGGGCCTCTTTGTCAAATGTGAGCGACTTTGGCCAGTTTTATGCATTTCTTCACATTTTTTCAAATACTGGTCAATAAATCAGAACTAATCAAAATAAATCAGAACTTCACCGTGTTCCAATTCTTATTTAATAAGGGTCAGAACTTCACCGAGCTGTCTCAGCCCTAGTCACAGTTATGTAAGGCACAGCATGACAGGAATGACAAACCAGGTGTTGCTACCACCTCAGTTAAGAAGACTAAAAAAATAGGGCTGTTAACAGGAAAAATTGCAAACAAATCCACTTTGGGATGCAAAGGCGGAGCAGGTTGATGAATCAGCAGGATTGCGTGCAGTGCAATGCATGGTGGATGCATATTTGGCAGACACCAAGCACCTGAACATATTGGAAGAGCCTTTGCTGCACTGGAGGAGCAAGGTGAGTGAGTGGCCAGCACTGACCTCCATAGCAGTGGGATATCTGAGCTGTCCACTCTCTAGTGTCAGCATGGAGATGGTATTCAATTTGGTGGGGGCCATTGTGAGAGACATACATTAAAAATCTATTGCTTAGAAATGCTGGCATGCTTACATTTATTAAAATGAATGAAGGGCACATTCCACTTAAGACAAGTATGACTGTATTCATACCACTGGATGGTGGTGGTGATGAACAGGAATGAGAACAGTATGGTGGTATCGGCAAACTGCCTTCCAGTGAGGTGGATGAGTCACTTATGGAGGAGGAATTCCCAAATGGGGACAACTCCAATCTGGAAGATTGTGAGGGCTGCTTCCTTGATGAAAACGGTAGAAGTGCATAAACCAAAACTAGTTTTACATCCCTCCTTTCCTCATAATGGGTCCTATGCACAAACTGCATGCAGTAGATGCATAGCTAGACCGTGCAGTGGTGCACCCACAGACAGACATGTGCAGGCTGGCATTCACTAATGCCAGCCATCAGTCCACACTCCATCCCCCGATGTGCAGCTGCTCAACTGAGAAATGTGGCTGTGCAGGGGTAGAGCGTGGGACGCTGGTGGGCATCCAATGGTATGCCCATCTTGGGTCCCATAATGGATCCTCTCCATGCATGGCAGAAGATCCTGGGAAGGCATGAACCCACTACTGAATAAAACTACAGGCGAGTGCCCAAATGGCCACCCCTGGCCCTCCCTGGCAGCCTAGTGGTCTGGGGCAACATAGCGGCAGGGGTCCCGTTGCCACTGCCACTGGCAGATGTCCAATGGGGGTCACATAGACACACTGGAAAGTTACAGCAGGGTCCCCTTTTATATAGCTCTGACTGGCACTCTACATCATAGTGCACAGCACGCAGCACAAGGCATGCCCACTGGCACACTCCCGGCCTGCCACTGGTGTAGTGCCACACAGCAGGCTGGGTGATTCAGAATGCATGGCGCTAGTGCACCCTTGGTCAATGCTACTGGTGGTGCATAGATCCCTGCTACATAACATTCTGACATAGGTATGCCTATGCACTGCCCATACCAAGTGCATAGGTGTCTGTGCATAGGGCCCTATTTTTCCCCTTTTATATTTTTCTCAAGTTGTGCTGCGCTTCTATAAATTTATTTAAATCCATATGGCTAACACCATGATCACCATCTGCCCTCTCGTATGTAATGCCTTGTCCACAGACACAGTATAAAATGTTTGACAACTGCATCAGTGAGCCAGCATACCACACATCCTGCCAGCCTGCACGCCAGCTGTCCTGCAAGCATCCACTAACCAGCATTTTAGCCATCCCACCAGAAATACCACCAGCCAGCCTGTTAGCCATCCCACCAGCAATCCCACCAGCCTGCCTGTCAGCCATTCTAGCAGCCAGCCCACCAACAGCCAGCAAGCTGAAGCCAGACCTCAAACCCAACCTCCTACCACACAGCGAGCCCATCAAGGCAGCAACACCAGAAATACAGCAAAGGCCAAGACTGCTGTAATGGCAAGTTATTTTCATTGTTTTTCATAGTACTGGTCCTCACAGTTGGCACTGGTGATTCTCGCACAGGAGAAGGCGTGGCCTCCAACTTGCTTCCAAGACATTGAAATGTGTTTTCCTTTTTTATTTGTGTCTCTGTGATGATAAAGCCGACCACATTAATTAATTCCTGTTTTTCTGTTAGTTTCAATATTCTTCTTTTATAAGTTCTGTTTGGGATGGACACACAGAATGGCTTCCAGGTCAGATGTTCAGGCAGCCCTCATGAATGCTGCTTGCCTACTGTGAGGATAGAAACATAGAAACATAGACTTTGACGGCAGATAAGGACCGCTTGGCCCATCTAGTCTGCCCATTTCCCTACCTACAGGATAGGCCGCAGATCCTAGTTAACCAACAGCCTATTTCTTCCTACCCCCCACAAGAATTGCCTTATGTCTGTCCTGTGCATTCTTGAATTCTCTCGCAGTTTTAGACCCCACAACCTCCTCAGGAAGGCTGTTCCATGCATCCACTACCCTCTCTGTGAAATACTTCCTCACATTGCCCCTGAACCGCCCTCCTTCTATCTTTAAATTGTGTCCCCTTGTTCTTGCATGTCTCTTTTTCTGAAAGATGCTACCCTCTTGGACTTTGTTGATTCCACTGAGGTACTTAAAAGTTTCTATCATGTCCCCCCTCTCCCTTCTTTCCTCAAGGGTACACATATAAGCTCCTTTAGTCTCTCCTCATACGGCTTCTCTTGCAGATCCTGCACCATTTTAGTTGCCCTCCTCTGGACTACCTCTAACCTGTCTATGTCCTTGCGGAGATAGGGTCTCCAGAACTGGACACAGCACTCCAGATTGGGTCTCACCAACTGTCTGTACAGAGGGATAACAACTTCCTGTTTTCTGCTGCTGATGCCTCTCCCTATACATCCCAGTATACCCCCAGCCCTCCCTACTGCCTTCTCACATTGCTTGCTAACCTTAAGGTCATCTGATATGATTACCCCCAGGTCCCTTTCCTTTTTAGTTGTTGTTACTACCTCCCCACCCATTGTGTATTCTTCCCCTGGGTTCTTGTTTCCCAGGTGCATTATTTTGCACTTCTTTGCATTGAATCCCAGCTGCCATAGTTCTGACCATTTCTCCAACCTTGCCAAGTCCCTTTTCATCCTTTCCACGCCTCCTTGTGTATTAAACCTGTTGCAGATCTTTGTGTCATCTGCAAAAAGGCATACTTTTCCTTCCATTCCCTCTGCAATGTCACTGATGAAGACATTAAAAAGACTGGAACCAATACTGAACCCTGCGGTACTCCACTAGTAACCTCTCTTTCTTCAGAGTGGACTCCATTTACAATTACCTTCTGTGTCCTGTTGTGCAGCCAATGTTTTACCCAGGCTACCACCCTGGGACCCACTCCCAGGCTGGTTAATTTGACTATTAATCTTTTGTGTGGGACTGCATCAAATGCCTTGCTAAAGTCTAGGTAGGCCATGTCCACAGCCCCTTCCTGGTGTACTACTTTGGTCACCCAGTCAAAGAAACCTATTAGATTCGTCTGACATGACCTTCCCGCTGTGAACCCATGCTGCCTTGGGTCCTGTGCTCCACTGGCCTCTAGGTACTCAACTATTCTTTCCTTCAGAAGTGACTCCATCACTTTCCCTACCACAGAGGTCAGACTGACAGGTCTGTAGTTTCCTGCCTCTGTCTTGGTCCCACTTTTGTGAAGGGAATCACATCCGCCTTCCTCCAGTCCTCGGTACCACACTATCCTCCCATGATTTATTAAAAAGAGTAGCCAGTGATTTCACTAGTTCCTCCTTTAATTCTTTTAGAATTCTGGGGTGAATTCCATCAGGACCAATTGCTTTGTCCACCTTCAGTTTTAGGAGTTCATGCAGAACCCTTTCTTCTGTGAAAGGACTGGGATCGACCCCCCTATCAAGAGTGCTTCTGTTAATTGGATTAGGCACTTCCCCCTCCTCTTTTGTGAATACTGAGCAGAAATATTTGTTCAGCATCCCTGCTTTTTCACTGTCCCCCTCTGCCCACCCACCGTTCATTCTATTCAGCCTCACTATCCCTTCCTTTGTCTTTCTACGCTCGCTGATGTACCTATAAAAGGTTTTATCCCCCTTCTTAACTGAGTTGGCTATCTTTTCCTCAGTTTGGGCCTTTGCTATTCTGACTTCCCTTCCTGCTTCCTTCTGCCTTAACTGGTACAGCTCTTTGTCCTGCTCCTTCTGTGTTTCCTTATACTTCAGAATGCAATCTTTTCACAGCCACCTCTTTTGAGAACCATAGTGGCTTTTTCTTTCATTTTGATTTGTTTATTTGCTTCACACAAAGGCTTGTTGCCTCTGTGATGGCAGTTTGATGATTCCCCATTGTTGCTCCACACCTCCTTCTAGCCTGTTTGCTAGTGCTTTTCTGAGGCACTCTCCCATCTTGCCAAAGTCAGCCTCCTAAAGTCCAGTACCTCACTTTTGTATAGCTTGACTCTGTGAGCTGAGTTTAACATGAACCACACTGTTTGATGGTCACTTGTCCCCAGATGGCAGCCCACTTCTAGATCTGAGATCCTCTCACTGCCCCGTTTGAGATGAGGTCTAAGATTGCTCCCTCATGGTGGGTTCCAAAATTAGCTGTCTGAGGCCTGCCACCTGTAGAGCATCAAGAATGGCCCTGCTCTTGGATGTGGCTGCAGCAATGTGCTCCAGTTAACATCTGGCATATTCAGGTCTCCCATCAACAGTATCTCCCCTTTCTCTGCCATTCTAAGAATGTCTTCTATCATATCCTTGTCCATTCCCTCCCCCTGACATGGGGATCTGTACACAACCCCTGTGCGGATTCTGGTGCCCTTTCCAGTCTCCAATGTGACCCATAATGCCTCCTCTCCTCCCTGTTTACTCTTGTTCAGTTGCTTTTATCCCTTCCTTTACATAGAGAGCTACTCCTCCCCCTCTTCTCCCCTGCCGGTCTCTCCTGTGGGTTATGTACCCTGGTATGTTAACATCCCAGTCATGGTTCTCTGTGTACCATGTTTCTGTGACTGCTATGATATCCAGGCATCCCTCTTCCATCAAGGCCACCAGCTCAGGGAGCTTGTTGCCCAGACTACGGGCATTGGTACTCATTACCCTCCATTTCCTGATGGCCCTACTCCTATTTGCCTCATCCCTGTCCTTCTTGCCTTTGTCACTTTCTCCATTTACCCCTGCCCTTCTCCCTATTGATACCTCTATGTTGGTGTTTGCCACACTTACTACCGTGATTATTTTGGGAGGGCTAGGATTTCCCTGCTCCTTTCCAGTGCCTCCCCCCTTGGCTAGTTTAAATGCTTGACAATGAAGTATTTAAACCTATCACCTAGGATCCTGGTTCCCCTCCCGGACAGATGAAGCCCATCATGCCAGTATAGGCTTGCATCACTCAGGTGGACCCCAGTCCCCAATGAAGCCAAATCCTGAGCTCCACACCAGTTTTCAACCACTGATTGAATCCCATGGTGCAGAACACCCTAGCCTCTCCTATGCCATAGATGGGCAGCACCTCCGAAGGTTACCGTGCATGCTACTTGACTAAAGACCCTCCCCAATTCCACAAACTCTTCCTGCACTTCTCTAATCCCTTTCTTAGCCAGATCATTTGTCCCTAGGTGGACAATGACATCCAGCTCCCTCTCCTGTGCAGCTGCTCCAGCAATCCTAAGGATTTGCTCCCTGTCCCTCCAAGCCATGGCGCCAGGCAGGCACCTTACCTCCCTCAGTTCTACCTTCCTAATAATTGAGTCCCCCACCAGGAGTTGTTTTCTTCCCCTGCAGGATCCCCTGCCATCCTCCTGTGGGTCTTCTTTGTGGAGGTTCCCAGCATCCTCCTTGGTCTCCACTGTGGGTGCCTCCATAGAGGAACCACACTTTGTCAGAATGGCATAGGAATTGTGGAAAGGTACAACTGGAGGGATGCACCTCTGTTCCACCACCTCACCTCCCTGGAGCCCACTGTGGTCCAACCGCCTTTTCTTGGCAACTTCTGAGGCAACAGCAGTGGCACTGGTGGTCCCTGGATGGAAGAGGAGGTCCCACAAATCCTGGCCAACTCAGCCTGGAGATGAGCAACCTCCTCCCTCAGCCCAGAGAGGTGCCTGCAGATGGGACAACACCGCATCCTCCAGAATGTCTCCCGGAAGACTGCTGCTCCACAGCCACTGCACTGCACCACTCAATCATGTCTTATTTCTGGCCCCTTAACTGTTTGCAATCCTTACTCTTTCCTCTGTTTTTCTCTCTCTCCTACTTTCTGCCTGTGTGCCCTTTAAGCTCCTGATTGTCCTGTTCTGAGACAAGAATATCCTATATTTCTCAGTAGACCACCTACTTGCTCAGAGGCAGACCTCCAGTAGCTAGAGGGGGCCAGAGAGCTACTCTTGCCCTTCTAGGATGGTGGATCTTTGGTGGTTCTGTGATCACTCACTTCCTGCTCCCAGACAGGAAGTTCCTGTTGTCACTCAAATCCTGTGCCTATAAAAATAGAACTAGCTTTGGGTGCGGGGGTGGAGGGGAGGGAAGGAGGGCAATATAGTCCTAGGATGTGAACTTTCCCATCGGATTGTTCAGCAGCAGATCCTAGCAGCTGTGAAACTGCTAGTTTTGACACAAGGCATATCCTGCTAAATGAGGTCATAAAGCTGTGAGTAACAATGTGTCATCAAGGCACAGGCCAGGAAGCATTGGAAACCAGGGGCAATTTCGAAATTCGAAAATAGCATTTTATTATCAATAAAAGTAAAATAAAAAATACAATTTGTTCAGTATAACTATTTACAAAGGCAGTACAAACAGAGAAAGTCCTTCATCTGAGGGTATCTCTAATTCCAAGTTTCAGTCTCTCACTCTTTCTCTCTCTAGCAAAAATATTGCTACTCTTTTGTACAAGTCTTTGCCTGGGAACTTGTTAAGGAGAGATAATGTTTTTCACAAAATGTTCTTGTCAGTTTCTTTGCAGAGCAGGCTAGCAAATAGAACAGGTCCCAAGCTGGCCTCCTGGTAACAGCTCTGCAAAAGAGTTTGCAAACAAGCCTGAGAGGAGCTCAAACTGCATCTCATGTTAACCTCCTAAATTCCAAATAGATTTTTGCAATCATTTCAATAATATAACTATATGCATTTCAAACCAAGGGATCCCAGTTTCACAAACAGATTCACATATATTTGTATAATCACTGATATGCGAGGGGGACGAAAAGACAGAAACGGCAAGTTAAGGTACAGAGCAAGAGGCGGAGAATCGCAAGACTGTCAGTGTGATCAGTTCCTAGGTCTCACAAGAACATTTGGGTTGCACAACCAGACAGACAATAGATAGAAAAGGAAAAGCTAGAACAGATCCTTGCATTTAAAGAGGGATCCCAACCAAAAGTGCTACTTTGCAGAATTAGAATAAGCATACCCCCAATAAAACTCATACCAAAAATTAGGTTTCTACATTACTTCATTTTAGAGCTATGAGCTATTTTTTAACCCTGGTTTCACTACCTGTTCAAAAAAAGCCAGTTTCAGTGAAAAGCTGCTGCTGATGTCATCATCTGTAGTTTTGAACTCACAGTCTAGTCCTCCCTGTCAGCAAGCTTATAGGACCTGTTTCTCCAAAGTTCAAAGATCATGTACAATAGTTTTCACAAGTAAAACATGTAGCATTGTTCAATAAACATTGCTATAACAACTCTGTGTGTTTCAGGTTTTGTAACAAAGTTGACAAATTCATGTTTTTTTTTAATGCCTTTTTGGTGTGGTCTACTTCTCCAGGGTTGCTGAATGCTGAGTCAGCATACCTTCAGGCTGCTGATACCATTTGGGGTGCTACACTCCTGTGCCTGTTAGAAGTTGTATTGCTGCTAGTGTTGTAATGTTGGTAACTTCACTGCTGTTTGTCAGTGTCTGCTTTACAATAAGTTTTAATAGGGGCCTTATAAGTGTTAATTCCTACTAGGGGTAGAAGTACTAGCCCTGGTAAAATGGTCACTTTAATGTGGAGTACAACACAGATAAGCCTAAATGTAGGTCAAGTAACAGCCTGACAGGGAGAAAACAGTTCACTGGCTACTGCATAGAAACTTGTAGTAAGGTTTCAAAAGAGCATTACTTCTCCCACCTCCATTTACAGGGAAGCGGAGGTGGGATAATTGTGTTAAAGTTCCAGGACTCAGCATCCAGCAACCCTGGAGAAATGGACCACAATAAACAGGTACCAAAAAATATACAAATGTGTCAACTTTGTTACAAAACCTGAAACACACATAGTTTTCAAAGCAATGTTTATTGAATGATGCTGCCTGCTTTACTTGTGAAAACAATTGCACGTGATCTTTAAACTTTGGAGAAACGGGTCCTATAAGCTTGCTGACGGGGAGGACTAGACAGTGAGTTCAGGAGATGACATCATCAGCACCTCTTCACTGAAACTGGCTTTTTGAACAGACAGTGAATTTAGGGTTGTAAAATGACTTGTAACTTTTAAACAAAGTAACTTAGAGATCTCATTTTGGCATGAGGCTGACTGGAGCTATTCTGATCCAAAATCTAAATGTATTGATGCCAGAAATGTTGACTGGAGTCCCTCTTTAACTCTTTCTACACAACAAATGGGACTGGGCCTTCTTCAACCCTGTCACATACCCTCCTCTTTAAGAGGGAACCTGTTTTAAATAAACAGGTTTCCCAAACTTTCTATTTATTCTCTTCTAACATTAGCTTATAACCTTTACAGTTTAGTGCTTATGCAGTATAGCAGACAAGTTTAAACTCACACATTTTTGTCAACTTTTGGAATGCTGTCATGCAACTTCCTACTGATATACAGAATGGGTGTTCCTTCCCATTTATATGCAGACTCAAGACAGCACCTAGGCCTACCTCTGATGCATCTGTCTGTAATAAAAACTGTTTCATAAAATTTGGGCTTCTTAAAACAGGGGCTGAACATAATGCAGCCTTGATGGCCTGAAAAGCTTCATCACACTCTGGGGACCATTTCACATTATTTGAGGACCATTTTTTCATGAGTTCAAAAGAGGGAATTAGCTAACTGGGCAAAGTTGGGAACAAAAGTTGCCAACTGCAAGGCAGGGATAATCTCTGGAACCAAGCTGAATCACCTGCAAACCTGCAAAGATATAAAAAAGCCCACAACAAGTGCATCTGGGATGTAAGAAAAGCCAAAGCAGACTTCTACAAGGAACAACAGAATAAAAACTAGAACAATGAGAGGAAATTTTGGGACAACCTAGAAGACCTCCTTGGGAGCAATATTAAAACATCCCCAACAATGCTTAAAACAAGTGGGAAGATCTTGATGGCGCCAACTGAAATAGCAAATTCATTCAATGAAGCATTCGCTGACCTGAGCGCAATCTTCCCCCTTGACAAGTCACCTGAGAACAAAGGGAATGACTCCATTGGATAAAGCAGCCAACCCTACCCTGATGTGGATCTCCCCAAATTCTACTTTAAATGTGTTACCATAAAGCATACTATCAATTATGTAAAAAGAGTATTGGGGAAAAAAGAATGGGAGGGGAACTGGTTGACATGAAGCTACTGGCCCTAGCACTTGAGGAGCTAGCAGTTCCCCTGATTAAGATCTACAACATATTCCTTCAATATTCAGAGTTCCCTGAACTATGGAAAGCCGCTATAGTTACCCTAGTGCTTAAAAGTGGGGACCTCACTAACATGGCCAACTATAGGCCAATCTCCATCCTCTCCCCATCTAAAGCTTTGGAAAAATAGTCTCTGACCAATTAGTAACCTACCTAGACAAATATAACCTTATGTGTAAACAGCAACATGGCTTTAGGAAACTTCACAGCACTGGTACAGCAATTATTTAGTATAGCAACCATCTACATGTAGCCCTTGACAAAGGGCATCTGGTTGGAGCCACCTATATAGACCTGACAAAAGCATTCAATCTCATAAGCTACCCTCTTCTGCTGGACAAGCTCTCCACCCTGGGTCTCTCTTCAGAAACTATTGCATGATTCAGGTGCTACCTCTCAGGGCTATTGCAGAGGGTTAGGGTTGACAGAGTGCTGTTGAACACTAGGAGTGTTACAGTTGGGGTCCTTCAGGGGTTTATACTCGGCCCACTTCTATTTGGGCTATTCATTAACAGACTCCCTGATGCCTGTCCATTTTCAAAGATGCTACTCTATGCTGATGATGCAGTGATCTTCAACACCATGGAAGCCATCCATAATATGGCAGCCAAAGTGGAAGTACTACTAATGGGTGACTTCAACATGCCAGATGCAGATTGGAATACCCAGACTGCAAGTACATCAAGGAGCCAGGTCCTCATGTCTGCCATGTAGGGGGCAAACCTAAGGCAGCTGGTGATTGAGCCCACCAGGAAGGGGGCTGTACTGGACTTAATGCTGACAAATAGGGACAGAATCATGGATGTTGAGGTGAGCAGTCCCCTTGGTACCAGTGACCACAGAACTATGTGGTTTAGAGTCAACATGTTGGTAGAAGAAAGCCAAAGATTAAGATCCTAGATTTCTGGAAGGCTAACTTCATGGAGATGGGGGAACATCTCAAAACTGCCCTGGCAGCAGAAGATATGGAGGGAGAGGGGAAGAAAAACAGTGGCTTAGGCTCAAGCAGGAGTGACAAGTCAATGTGTCAGACTGCCTAGGAAAAGCAAAAGAAAGAAGCGGCCACTGTGCTTCTCTAAGTCAGTAACCGAGAAAGTATGAGAAAAAGGTAAGGTATTCAAGAAATACAAAGAGACACAAAAAGAAGAAGACAGACTGAAATATCTGGAGAAGCAGAGAGATGCTGGGAAATCTGGCAGAGGGGCTAAGGCAAGAACAGATGAAAGAATAGCACAGGCTATTAAGAAGAGGGACAAGACCTACTTCCGTTATATTAGCAAGAGGAAGAAGACCAGAAATATTATTGTTAGGCTAAAGAATGGAGAGGGAGGGTAGGTGGGTGGAGGACAACCTTGAAAAAGCTGAGATACTGAACAAATATTTTTGCTCAGTATTTACCAAGGGAGAGGCAGGGGAGGGGCCAAGACTCACGAAGAAAGATGTACGGTGGGGAGAGATGAACACCAGCCCATTTACAGTGGATAGAGTCTTGGAAGAACTAGGAAAAGTAAAGACAGACAAGGCAGTGGGGCCAGTAGGATTCACCCTAGAGTGTTGAAGGAACTCAGGGAAGTCCTAGCAGGTACACTGACAACCCTCTTCAACCAATCACTAGAGATGGGGAAGGTACCTGGGGAGTGGAGGAGGGCAGAGTTGGTCCCCCTGCACAAGACTGGATGTAGGGAAGAGGCAGGCAATTACAGACCTGTAAGCCTGACCCCAGTGGTGGGGAAGCTGATGGAGTCCCTACTTAAGGAGCGGGTAGTGAAGTTCCTGGAGTCAAATGGTGCAAAATACCCAAGGCAGCATGGATTCACTGAATCTTATCGATTACTTTGACTGGGTAACCAGGGTGGTGGATCAGGGAGGGGTGGTGGATGTGGCCTACCTGAATTTCAATAAGGCCTTTCGACACCGTTCCTCATAGAAGGTTGCTTAACAAATTGGGGAATCTGGGTGTGGGCTCTAAAGTGGTAAAATGGGTTGGAAACTGGCTAAAAGTCAGGACCCAGAGGGTGGTAGTAAATGGCATAAAATCAGAATGGGGGAGGTGACCAGCGGGGTTCCACAAGGATCGGTGTTGGGTCCAGTTCTATTCAATGTCTTCATACGTGACATTGCAGAGGGACTGGAGGGGAAAGTATGCCTGTTCACAGATTACACCAAGATCTGTAACAGAGTCGACACACAGGAGGGGCTAGATAAAATGAGAAATGACCTAAGACTACTTTAGGAATGATCAAGGGTTTGGCAGTTGCGTTTCAATGCTAAGAAGTGCAAGATAATGCACCTGGGCCACAGAAACCCAAGAGAAGAATACATGATTGGAGGGGGGAGCAGGTTCTAGCCACCACAAGTCAGGAGAGAGACCCAGGGGTTATCATATTCAATGACCTGAAGTCAGCCAAACAATGCAAAAAAGCAGTGGCAAAGGCAAACAGAATGCTGGGGTGCATAGGAAGAGGCATAACCGGTAGGAGGAGTGAAGTGGTGATGCCACTGTACAGATCACCGGTGAGGCCTCATCTGGAATATTGTGTCCAATTCTGGAGACCGAATCTCAGGAAGGACATAGACAGAATGGAAGCAGTCCAGAGAAGAGAAACAAAAATGATACATGGACTGCACCACAAGCCTTACGAGGAAAGACTCAAGGAACTACATCTATTCCCCAGAAGAGAGAAGGGAGAGGGGGATATGATAGAGACTTTCAAATACCATAGAGGAATAAATAGGGTACAAGAGGGGAACATATTTCAGAGAAGAAAGTGCACAAGCACAATGGGACATAACATGAGGCTGGAGGGAGGGAGGGAGGCTTAGGGGGAATGCTAAGAAGTATTTTTTTCACAGAGAGGGTGGCGGATCCATGGAACAGCCTACCAGTAGAGGTGATGGAAGCAAAAATAGTACAGAGATTCAAAAATGCATGGGATAAGCATAAAGGCACCCTGCAGAGCAGGGGAAAGGCAGTCTAGATAAGAGTAGGGATTGCCAAACCAAGTAGAGAAATGGGCAGACTAGGTGGGCTGTGTGGTCCTTATCTGCCAACAGATTCTATGTTTCTATGTTTCTAACTGTGGTCCTCAGTTTGGAGATCTCTCACATGATCTGCAAAGTAGCTTCAAGACACTGGAGGATTGGTTTGAAAGCAGTAAACTTGCCCTTAATTACAAAAAGACCATGTTATTTGCTTGGCCTCACCATAAGAAAAAGATTGCTCCCCTAGTTATCAAAAATGCACATGGAGCTACTCTTGAACAGGTTGAATTTTTTAAATACCTGGGTGTCACCCTGGATGAAACCCTATCTTAAGCTGAACACATGGACAACCTTGCAAATAGGGCCAACAGAAAACTAGGAGCTCTCTTCAGACAAAGGCTAAACCTTACAGCTGAGGCTAGACGCTTGGCAGTCTCCAGCTAGATCCTCCTGCTCATTGACTATGATCTCCCAATATGTGGAGCTGCATGTGAATCAGTCCTCTGTAGAGTCAGAATGGTCCTCAACAAAGTCTGTTGTTTTGCAAGTGGAGTGAATAGACTCGCTCGTACCTGCTCCCTGTATGCATTCACCAACTGGCTTCAGCTACAGGATAGGCTAAAATATCAGTCGTGTTTGATGGCAAAAAAAGCCCTACTGGGCCTCACCTCTGATGCTATCAGTGACCTCTTCTGCTTGGTCAACTGCAACTACTCCACCAGGAATATGTCCAGACACTTGTCCCATTTCACAAAACTAGCCTGGGCAGGTGCTCAGTTGCAGTACAAGTACAAGTATGCCTCTTTGCAGATGACACAAAGATCTGCAACAGGGTTGATACACAAGGAGGCATGGAAAGGATGAGAAGGGACCTGGCAAGGTTGGAGGAATGGTCAGAAGTATGGCAGTTTGGATTCAATGCAAAGAAGTGCAAAGTAATGCATCTGGGAAACAAAAACCCAGGGGAAGATTACACAATGGGGGAGGAGGTAGTAACAACAAAAATGGAAAGGGACCTGGGGGTAATCATATCAGATGACCTTAAGGTTGGCAAGCAATGTGAGAAGGTGGTAGGGAGGGCTGGGGGGTACTGGGATGTATAGGGAGAGGCATCAGCAGCAGAAAACAGGAAGTTGTTATCCCCCTGTACAGACAGTTGCTGAGACCCCATCTGGAGTACTGCGTCCAGTTCTGGAGACCCTATCTCTGCAAGGACATAGACAGGATGGAGGCAGTTCAGAGGAGGGCAACTAAAATGGTGCAGGGTCAGCAAGAGAAGCCATATGAGGAGAGACTAAAGGAGCTTAATATAAATACCCTTGAGGAAAGGAGGGAGAGGGGGGACAGATAGAAATGTTTAAGTACCTCAGTGGAATCAACAAAGTCCAAGAGGGTTGCATCTTTCAGAAAAAGAGACATGCAAAAACAAGGGGACACAATTTGAAGATAGAGGGGGATGGCTCAGGGACAATGTGAGGAAGTATTTTTTCACAGAGAGGGTGGTGGACGCATGGAACAGCCTTCCTGAGGAGGTTGTGGAGTCTAAAACTGTGGAAGAATTCAAGAATGCACGGGACAAACATAAGGCAATTTTTGTTGGGGTAGGAAGAAATAGGCTGTTGGTTAAAAATTATCTGCAGCTTATCCTCTAGGTAGGGAAATGGGCAGACTAGGTGGGCCAAGCAGTCCTTATCTGCCATCAAAGTCTATGTTTCTATGTAAGCTGCCCAATGGATGAATGAACTTCCAGAGTTCCTGGTGGGACTCCCCAAAATTAACTAATTTAAGAATTCCCTGAAAAATGAACTCTCTATGAAATTTGCCTGTTGTTGTTTTAAATGATTATATTCCCTCCTGTACAATGTTACCACATGACTGGCAATCTGTCTGATTTTCCTTGGTTGTACTATCATAGTTTGCACCCAACCAGGCTCCCCTTGAGCTGTATATGTTCGTTTTTTTTTCCTTACTATTTTTACGCCCCCTTCTCGCTCCATGTCTGTACCTTCCCTCGGGGTCCTCAGTTGCACCATCAGAGGCTGTACTGGTAGGACAGCAGGAGCTAAGACCCCATAGAGTGCTTCACTTCCTGGAATCCTTCTAGAGCCCCCAGATTATCCCCTGGGTGGGGTGGCTGGTACTCCTCTATCCCCATCGAACCTCAGTGGGGAGCAGACACCCAGAGCCACTCCACGGATCCCCCACAGTCATTGGTGCTGAGGCCCATCTCCTGGCTCAGATGTGGGGCATTTTCCTGTTTTCTTGACCCCTGCCCCATGAGCACTGGCACGAGAGGAGAGCCAATGAGGCAAAGTCACACAGAAATGAGCCTTCGCTCCAGGCTCTCAGCTGACGCCCACTCCTCCATATGTTGCTACATTCTCGACTGCACCTCCACCTGTGGTCACCCAGGTGGCAGTACAGTAGTGAGGACTGCAACTCACCCTCCCCATAGAAGAACAGCAGCCCTGAGGGCGCTCGATCCTTCTCCCCCCGGCCAGCCCTCCAACAACCCAGGCTCACACCAAACCCCGGATCACTGGTGCTGCAAGTGGTAGCGCTACCGCTACACCAGCGGGCTGGCTATCTGGTGAATGTTTGATGTGTCATCTTGTCCTTGTCCTATATTGACATGGAATCTTTGGAAAAGAGCACCTGTGCTCAAAGGTGTTTTCTGAATTATAATAAATAAATCAATCAAAACATAAATAAAACAAAACTCCGATAATAACCAGCCAGCCTTAAAAATGATCTGACATGTTTCTTTGTTTTAGGAACAGAGCTGTTAGCTACAGCTTCTATCTTAGAAATCTCTGGCTTGACTTCTCCATTTCCCAAAACATAGTACAAATATCTGGTTTCCTGCATGCTCAGTGCACATTTGGTAGGATTATTGTCAGACCTGCCATTTTGATAGATTGGATAACTGCCCGTAGGTGTTCCAGGTGGCTTTTCCTGTCTGGACTGTGCACCATGACATCACGCAGGTATGCAGCACAATAATCAGCGTGAGGGGATACAGTTACATCCATGTACTTGCTGGAATGAAGCGGGTGTGCCATGTAAACCAAAAGGCATGGTGGTGAACTGATAGAATCCAACAGGAGTGGCAAATACAGTTTTGTTCCTGGATTCTTTAGCTAGGGGGATTTTCCAGTAACCCTTGGTGAGATCAAGGGTACTGATATACTTGGCACGCTACAATCTGTCTACCAAATCATCTATTCTGGGCATAGGATAACTGTCAAATTCTGACACTTGATTAAGTTTCCTAAAATCAAGGCAGATTCTTACACCCCCTTCTTTTTTATTTATAATCACCACTGGTGATGACCAAGCACTTCTCGACTCTTCTATGATACCCAATTCTTCCATTTTTTGTATTTCCTTAACCACATCTGCTCTTAACTACTCTGGTAATCTGTATGTCTTTTGTCTGATAGGGAATGCATTCCCTGTCACTATTACATGATCAACCCCTTTTGCTCGACCTGGTACTGTGGTGAAAGTACTGTTAAATGTCTTTAGCAAGTTATAGATTTCTGCGGTTTGTTCTGAGGAAACATTCACTTTTACAGCATCAGCAGTTGCAGTTTGTTCCAGTCTGTCATAAGCTGTATCATGATCTTCATCAGTTTCTGGTAAAACTAGCAGCAAAGTAGCCTTTGGTATCTTTTGAATCCATTTCTTCAGGAGGTTAGAGTTGTATATCTTGATAGGATTTTTCCTATCAGGGGTCTCAGTTTCATAGTTAACTGTGCCAGTACATCTAAGCACTTTATAAGGCCCTTGCCACTTCATTAACAGTTCGTTTTCTGTAATGGGTAATAGTAGCAAGACCTTTTCACCTGGCTCAAAAACATTTTCTTTACTCCATGGTCATAATGCGCCTTCTGCTGGTTTTGGGCCTTCTTCTGATTACCATGGGCAATTTCAACATATTTTTCCATCTTTTTTCTCAGGGTACACATGTAAGATGTAATACTTTTTTTCTGAGTGGGGTTTTCTTCCCATGTTTCTTTCACTACATCTAGTGGCCCTCTAGGTTCTCTACCATACAGCGTTTCAAATGGTAAAAAACCTGTTGATGTATATGGCACTTTTCTGTAAGTAAAAAGCAAGTAAGGTAAGTATTGGTCCTAGTCTTTCCCTTCCCCTTTAACAAACCTTTTTAACATGCATTTTAGAATTTGATTAAAATGCTCAACAAGACAATTTGTCTGAGGGTGATTAGGGGAGGTTCTTATGGCAGAACTGTGTGAGAGGCCTTTCGGCACCATGCAATTCTGCTTAAAGTTGAACCAGCATAACATTCTGTGGTGATTTGCATACGCAGCCCATGATGCTTTGCATTGTGTGGGCATGTGTGATTTTGTATTTTCTTGAAACTTGGCTTCCCAGCCAAATGCCCTTTGGGGTAACCCTTGCCTCGGTGTTTGCGCACAAAGGTGCTTTGTCTTTTAAATAGTTTCATATGGCAGCGATACCTAACAATCAGTACTGTACATCTCCTTCAGTAATGCAGCACCAAAATTACTACCCTGATCAGTAACAATCTCTTTAGGTACGGCCACCCTGCTGAATATTTTGGAAAGCTCTGCTGCTACTTTTGGGACTGTGACAGTACACATAGGAACTGCCTCTGGATATCGAGTAGCATAGTCACATGCTACCAAAATGAATCAATTACCTTTTTTACTTTTGTCTATTGGCCAACCACCTCCATTGCAATTCTCCCAAAAGGCACATCTATCAAGGGTAGGGTCAAAAAGAGCACCTTGTTGTTTTTAGTCACTGGGGTGACTTTTGGACACTCAGCGCAGGAACTGCAATAGGTAGTAACATCTTTATGAATTCCAGGCCAGTAAAATCTGTACAGTAATCTGGCATGGGTACATTCACTCCTTGAGTGACCAGAACTATCATGTGCTATCTGTAACAACTCAGATCTATACTTTTGTGGTTTAACCAACTGTTCTATCTGTTCCTGTGTCTGAGGTTTAACCCAAACTCTGTACAGTAACCCAATACATACGTTAAACAGTGGTTCACCCTGTTTTGGTTTCACCCCCAGCTGCTTAATATAACCCTGGAGAGAAACATTGTTAGCTTGCTCTGAAATAAAATCACAATCAGTTATCAGTTTACTTTCAGCATTTTCATATATTAACCCCTTACGTCCAACAGTCTTATTGACACTGTTTTTTTAGGCATCTTCTTTCTTTTCTGAACTTCCAGATCTTTGAGCTATGCTCAAACAAGTCTGAATCAAAATCAGCAAAAGGAAAAGAGTCTCCACCATCTGAGATTTTCTTTGATTGTGCTCTTGTCATCATAGCTGCTGAAACTGTAGGTTTTGCTTCCTCTGTGATTAACTCACTAAATCCTGGATAGTCATTTCCAATAATTACAGGTACACGTAACTTAGGTACTACCCTCATTTTCATTTGGTGCAACAACTAATTAATATTCAGAGTCACTTGGGTGGTGGGGTAGTATCGAGTGTCCCATGGATGCAGATGACACCAGTACCTGGTCCTTTTGCACAGTGTTTTCCCAGCACTTCAACATGCACTAGGGTTGGTTGGTCTGTTTGCTGTCTGAATCAATAAGTCCCTTCACAGTCTTATCTCCTATAGTCACATCTTGTAAATACTTGCCCCCATCTAAAATCCCGACAAGCTGCAAGGAACATAGCTGGCCTTAAAGATCGGGGGGAACACTGCACACGACACAACCAGCAATTAACAGCTTAATGACAAAGTTTTATGAGCAGCTATATGTATCCCCCTCCCCACCTTCCTGGGATGCAATTAGAGCACATCTATCATCACTGCCCATCCTGACAGTAAGCCCCAGATAACAAAGGAGCTGGAGACCCCTATTACCACACAAGAACTCCATAAAGTGATCATGGCATTAAATACCCACAAATCACCAGGGGGAGATGGATATCCAGAAGATTTTTATTAAGCAATAGGAGAAGGCGTAGAACTCTACCTATTGTGGACATTTCAGGATGCATTTAAAAGAGGTGAACTCCCTCCCCATCCATGCAAGAATCGGTAATCATGGTTCTGCTAAAAAAAGGTAAAGATCCAACAGCCCCTGGGAGCTACAGGCCATTCTCCCTCATCAATGCTGATGCCAAAATACTAGCGAAAATTCTGACCACACCATTGGAAGGAGCCCTAATAGGCCTCATCCATGCATCTCAGGTAGGGTTCTTCAAAGTACGGCACAGCTCAGACCACCTCCATACATTGACATCCCTCAGTCATCATGTCCGGGGAACATCCTCACTGGTGGCAAGTTTAGCAGTGGACTTCAAGAAGGCCTTCAACTCAGTTGACTGGCCGTATCTTATGACCATGCTGACAAGAATGAGGATGGGAGACAATTTCTGTTGGTGGACCAAACTCCTGTACATTCACCTTAAAGCCACGGTTCTTACTAATGGGATGAAATTCCTGCCCCCCCCCAATTTGGCCTCCAGAAGGAGATGAGACAAGGTTGTCCCTTATCCCCACTGCTATTTGTACTAGCCATAGAACCCCTGGACATTGCTCTCCTGGAAACAACAGCCCTCCCAGGTATTCAGATAGGCACAGAGAGCTTTAAGACTCTCTTATATGCGGATGACTTGCTCATCCTCATGACAGACGCCCATCAAGTGATACAAGTGCTTCACATCTTATCAAAATTTTACCAAATCTCAGGCCTTTAGATCAATCAGTCTAAAATGGAGATTCTTTCCCTCAATAAGGCATGCCTAGCCATGCCATTTCAGAGCCTATGCCTCAAGTGGTCCCCAGAAGGAATCACATATCTGAGCATTAAGCTACATAGAGATCTCAATAAGTTAACTCACCTTAGCTTGGGAGAACTTATACAGTCTACTAGGCAGGACTTAGATAGATGGAAAGCCCTGAACTTAACTTTGGCAGTGAAAATAGATCCGTTGAAACTCATGGTAGCCCCCAAATTCCTACACATGCTGGCCCACCTTCCAATCCAGGTACCATCTAAATGGTTTCATAAGATAGATGTGCTAATGGGCCACTTTTTGTGAGAAGATAAACCACCACGGTACAGCAAGCAAAAGTTGAGGCAACACTGACGCAGGGAAAGCTGGGGATTTCCATGGTATCAAAGCTATCACAAAGCTTTTGTTGTGGCTCAAACTACAAGATGACTCTCATCTCCACAAGTGCTAACCTCTCTATCGCTCAGGCTGGAACATGCTCTAGTGCACCCTACACCATTAGCAGTCCTGCTGTACTCCACAAAGGCTCGCTCTGCACCCTTACCACCTCCAATGCTGCTGTCCATGACATACTGGAAAGGGGTACACAAGATCCTTTCCATCACACCTACTCCCTGGGTCTCTACACTCCTATGGCATAACCCCACTTTGAAAATAGGAAGGGGCATGACCTCCTGGCCCCTATGGCAAGCTCAAGGGATCCATATTGTTAAGGACCTACTTTTAACAGGCTCCCCCTAGATAGATACCTTCACTGCCCTTAAAGAAAGGTATGGGATCCCACAGACACACTTTTGGAGGTATCTACAAATAAGAGATGCAGTGCTACAGCTAGGGAGAAGTAGCCTGCAACACTCAGGATATAAGGCCGAAGATCTCCCAGGGATCAGGTGGGCTAAGCTGACCAGAGGGAAGGCCAGAAAGATATATGGGTCTCTCAAGGATAGCCTACCAGACCCTACTATAAGGGCAAAAGCATAGTGGGAAAAGGAAATGGCCACCAGTATTTTGGATATCCAATGGTCTCATTGCTGGTACAGAATACATCAAGCCTGTAGGAACAGTACGTCCAGTCTTATTAAGAATAAAACCTCATTGCACTAGTACTGTACCCTGAGAAACTGCACCAATGTGGACTTCTACCCCAGATATATGCTGGAGATGTAGCCAACCAGGGGGAAATTTATACCACATTCTATGGAAATGCCCTAGTATACAGCCATTCTGACAAAAAGTCATTACATTGTGCCATAATGTTCAGGGGCCCTCTCCATTAATAGATGCTCCCTTCCTACTGCTAGAAAGTTTCCCTGCTAGGACTCACAAATCAGACCCTTCAGCTCAATGGGTGACAGCAGTAGGGGCAATAGTAAAAAGGTTAATATTACAAAGATGGAGATCTTCTCAGGTCCTGATGGTCCCAGAACTTATCTTGGCAGTAGGGCAATTGTCAACTTTTGAGAGAATGTCCCACTACACCAATGGTACCCTGACAAAGTATGAGAGATGCTGGTGACCCTTCCTAGATTCAAACCTGTGTCATAATATACAGAATGGCACATCTCTGACTGTATAGGTACCTTAAGGATGGCCACTGACTAGATACCGCTAGCAGCTGTGTTTATATAGTCTGTGTACACTCTGAATCAGGGCATTCGGTACCATTCTGGATATGTAAATATGGATATGATATCACTATGTTGGTTATGGGTCTCGTAATAAAGATAGAAACTGGTGTAACATCTAGACAACAAAAAGTAACCGAGTAATTATATCCTAAGACTCCGGTGGATGCCTTGCAATGCAGACATCTAGTCTATGTACTCTTCCACATAAATGCACTGAATGATAAAAGTTTATAAAACTGTATGAAATGTACGACGTGTATCGGATATGTGATTAAGACATTAGCAAGTAATGTCTTTGGGTACAGATTTGTTATCCCCACTAGAACCAGGGAACTACAGACCAGTAAGCTTCACATCTATCATGGGAAAGCTGATGGAGACAATCCTGAAGAAGAGGCTGGTTTCCCCTCCTAGGGACTAATGGGCGACAGGACAGCAGGCAACATGGGTTTGTCTCAGGCAGATCTTATCAGACCAACCTGGTGGAGTACTATGATTGGGTAACCAGGCAATTAGACAGGGGCCATGCAGTGGATGTCCTGTACCTGGACTTCAGTAAGGCATTAGATTTGGTGCCACATAAGAGGCTAGGTAGTAAGCTGGAAGGCACAGAAGCCGGGGTGAAAATGATGGGATGGGTAGTGAACTGGCTGCAAGGGAGACAGCAGAGAGTAGTGGTGAGAGGGGAGCTCTCATCACCCAGGGCAGTGACAAGTGGGGGTGCCACAGGGCTCTGTACTGGGGCTGGTGTTGTTTGGGATCTTCATAGCAGACATCTCAATAGGCATCAAGAGCAAGATCACTCTGTTTGCAGATGACACTAAAATGGGAGCAGTACTGGATGACTTAGAGGGGTGGCAGCGGTTGGAGGATGATCTGGCAAAATTGGAGGCTTAGTTAGACTCTTGGCAGCTGGGCTTCAATGTTAAGAAATGCAAGGTGTTACATTTCGGAGCAAAAAAACCAAGAAGGAGCTACCAGCGGGGGTGGAGGGTTCAGTTAGTCAAGATGGAGGAGGAGAAGGATCTGGGGGTGATCATAATGGGAGCAATGAACAACTCTGCACAGTGTAGAAAGGTAGCTGCAAAGGCTAACATGGGTTGTATTGCCAGAGGCATAGCCTCCAGGAGGGGGAAGGTGATCCTACCGCCATATAGGTCACTGGTTAGACCACACCTTGAGTACCGTGTGCAGTTCTGGTGGCCGTACCTGAAAAAGGACATTAGGTTACTGGAGGTGGTGCAGCACAGGGCAACAAAAATGATCCAGGGGATAGTGGACTTGCCCTATGATAGTAGGCTGAGGGAGTTGAACATGTACTCCCTGGAGGAGAGGAAGGAAAGGGGAGGTATTATTGAAACCTTCAAGTACATGAAGGGAATAAATAAGACAGACACAGAGGGCCTTTCCAGTTAAAGAGAGGGAGGGACACCAGAGGGCACAAGCTGAGATTGGAAGGGGAAAGGTTCAGGAGGGAAATGAGGAGACACTTTTTTACAGAGAGGGTGGTGTTAGGGTGGAACACATTACCAAAGGAAGTGGTAGCCTGTATTACAATGGTCTGCTTCAAAAGGGGATGGAACAGAGTAAGAGGAGGGTCACTGGAAGGGGGGAGAGGAGGGAGGGGCAGCTGCAGTATAAGGGCTGCTAGCTGCACAATTGAGCAGACTCGATAGACTGAAAGGCCTTTATCTGCTGGCAAGTTAGTATGTTCATATGTTCATATGATTATTGCATGAATGTAATAACTGGAGGCATCAATCTCATAGTACTGTACATCTGTGATATCCTGTTTTCTTTGTTTGTATGTTGGAAAAAATGTAATAAAAAGTTTAACTTTTAAAGTACTTGCCCCAATTTGCCAAGGCCAAATCTGCTCCAGTGTTACCCTCCTTATTTTTATGGCAGTTTCTTTTGATATGGCCTGGCTTGTTATAGTTATAGAAAATAATGTCTTTGGGTGCAGATTTGTTACCCCACCAGAGTTCTTATCGGACTTGGAGTTAAATCAGGAAAAAGAGGATCTTACCGGTGCTTGACTGTTACCTTGCTGCTGTGGCATCTGGCTGGCCATTTGGTAGTCTTCAGCCAAAGAAATGGCCATTTCCTCATTTTCTGGTCAGTGTTCTTTTACCCAGAGCTGCGTGTCTTTAGACAGGATGTTGATGGACTGCCCCATTGCAAGTGTCTCGATGATCTGTGGGATTGTTTTGTTCTCTAGTTGGAGCCAATAAATAAGGGGTTCTCTGAGTAGCGTGAAGGCTTCTCGAGGACTGTGGACTGAGTTGTACTTCAGAGACTGGAATCTTTGCCTGTAGGTCTCTTCAGAAATGTCATAGCTTTTCAGAATTTATTTTTTCGTAAGGTCATAGTTTTCTGACTGTACAGTGTCCATATTGCTGTAGGCAAGTTGGGCGTTACCTGTCAGGTAAGGTACGAGCCTGATGGCCCATTGCTGCTTTGGCCACTGGCAGACAGCGGCAACCCTTTCAAACGTTGTCAGGTATGCTTCAGTATCATTCGAGGGACACAACTTTGTAAGTTTAATGTCTTTAAAGTTGTTTGTGTGTTGTTGCTCTGCTGGATCTGTGCCAGATCCTCCAGCTTTTATAGCTTGCAATGCATCGAGCCACCACTGCTCTTGTCGCTGCATCTCTTTGCTTCTCAGTCACTTTTTGTTGTATAGTCCACCATTTCAGAAAGGCAGTCAGGCTTCCAGGTTCTGTCATTGCCTGTTCTTCTTTTTCCATAACTCCTAGTCTTGCTGCTCCAGAATCCATACCTTTTTTCTATGCTTCCCTGGTACCAGGTCTAATACTTAAGCACAAAACTCCTGGCATAGAGTATGCATGATGTAAATCCCACTTAGGCTGACACCATCTGCCATTGAGGCACAAGTTAGGAAGCATAGGAAAACCAGGAGCAGTTTCAAAATTCACAAGTAGTGTTTTAAAATTATAAATAACAGTAAAATAAAAAATAGAATATGTTCTGTATAACTATTTACAAAGGCAGTACAAAAGAGAAAATCATTCATCTGAGGGTATCTCTAATTCCAAGTTTCAGTCTCTCACTCTCTCTCTCTCTCTCTAGCAAAAATATTGCTTCTCTTTTTATAAGTCTTTGCCTGGGGACTCATTAAGGAGACATCCTGTTTTTCACAAAACATTCTTGTCAGTTTTTTTGCAGATCAGGCTTGCAAATAGACCAGGTCCCAAGATGATCTCCTGCTGACAGCTCTGCAAGAGAGTTTGCAAACAAGCCTGAGAGGACCTCAATCTGCTTCTCAGGTCAACCCCCTAAATTCAAAATAGCATATTGCAATCATTTCAACAGTATAACTACATATATTTTAAACAAAGGGATCCCAGTTTCACATACAGATTCACTTATATTTGTATAACCACAGATATGCAAGGGGGAAGAAAAGACAGAAACTGCAAGTGAAGGTATAGAGATAGCGAAAGGTGGAGAATCGTGAGACCATCAGAGTGATCAGTTCCTAGGTCTCACAAGAACATTTGGTTGTGCAACCAGACAGAAAAGAGACAGAAAAGGAGAGGAGAGGATATAACAGATCCTTGCATTAACTCTTTCTGTATAAAAATGGGACAGGGTCTTATTCAACCCTGTCACATATCCCCCTCTTTAAGAGGGAACCTGTTTTAAATAAAGGTTTCTCAAACTTTCTATTAATTCTCTTTTAACATTAGCTTATAATCTTTACAGTTCAGTGCATATGCAGTACAGATGAAGCCGCTTAAATGGGACAGCCCTGTGGTGGGCATTTCGTCCCGATTAAGCAACCATCCCAATTAACAGAAGTACAGATTTGGAGCTGTGTAATGGGCTTATGTGCACAAATAAAGCTTGATGCCTGTCTTTAAATTAATGCTGGATCTGGGATGGGCTGAAAATGCCTGCGGCTGCAGAGCTGAAATGCTGGATCGGGGATGGGCTAAAAGGCCAGCAGATGTAATACTGGTTTGGAGGGGTGAGCTGTACCGGAGGTGGATTGCTGTAAGTTCTATCTAGTCAGTACATGTCACTGTCAAAGTAGCAGGATGTCCCTCACCAGTGATCAGCTCACAGCACTTATTATGGCGTTCAGGTAGAAGGAAAATAAGTAGCGGGCAACTGAAAAAATAAATACAGCAATTTCTTTCTTTCTGCCAGCATGTCCTCTAGTGATCAGCTCACCATGGCATTCAGGTGTGTATGTGTAAAGCAAATCGGTAGCAGCAACTGAAAAAAAAATGCCAGCACAGAACCCAGTTCTTTCTTTTCAACAAGCAGTAACTATGTCTGTGAAGCCTCATAAGTGTAGCATTCAGGGATTGGGCAAAAACAAAGCAAAAAAGAGAAGGTAGACCATAGCACAGTTCTCTGTTGGGCAGGAAGTCAGCGAGGAGAGAAGGGAAGAGCTGTGAACATCCACGATTCACACATAATTAGGTGTGAGAAATGGTGCCAGTAGGGGATTACTACATCTGTGTCTGATACCATGCTACCATGGTCAGCCCAGAACATCCCAATTAGGCAGTGGGGACATCCTGTTTAAGCATTGAGTGCCTCCATAAGAAAATACAGCCACTTAATTGGTGCCCAGAGGGATGTCTCAATAAAGTGGATGTCCCGATTATCTGCATCCCAATTAAGTGGCTTCATCTGTATAACAAACAGAGAAGTTTAAACTCACACATTTTTGTCAACCTTCCACATCTTGACAGAAAATTATCATTAACATTCTCTTTCTCATATTTTTGCATCACTTTAAATTTAAATAGCTGTAAGGCTAGGTACCACCTTGTGATTCTGGAACTTTTATCCTTCATTTGGTTATGCCAACAGAGAATATTGTGATCAGTTATAAGTACAAAGTCAGCTCCTAGCAAATAAAACCTAAGGGACTCCATGGCCCACTTTGCCACAAGGTATTCCTTTTCAATGGTGGAGTACCTGTTCTCTCTGTCATGCAACTTCTTACTAATATTCAGACTGGGATGTTCCTTCCCATCTATATGCAGACTCAAGACAGCATCTAGACCTACCTGTGATGCATCTGTATCTAACAAAAATTGTTTCTCACAATCTAGGCTTCTTAAAACAGGGGCTGAACATAATACAGCCTTGATGGCCCAAAAAGCTTCATCATACTCTGGGAACCATTTCACATTATTCATGTACCATTTTTTCATGAGCTCAGTGAGGGGAGTAGCTAATTGGGCAAAGTTGGAAACAAATCTCCAATAGTAACCAGCCAGCCCTAAAAATGACCTGACCTTTTTTTTTGTGTTTTAGGGACAGGGCTGATAGCTACATCTTCGATCTTACAAATCTCTGGCTTGACTTCTCCATTTTCCAAAATGTAGCCCAAGCCCAAATATTTGATTTCCTGCATGCTCAGTGCATATTTGGTAGGATTAATTATCAGACCTGCCATTTTGATAGATTGGATAACTGCCCGTAGGTATTCCAGGTGGCTTTTCCTGTCTGGACTGTACGCCACAACATCACGCAGGTACACAGCACAATAACCAGTGTGAGGGGATAAAATTACACCCATGTATCACTGGAATGTTGCAGGTGCACAATGTAAACCAAACAGCATGGTGGTAAACTGATAGAATCGAATAGAAGTGGCAAATGCAGTTTTGTGCCTGGATTCTTTAGCTAGGGGGATTTGTCAGTACCCCTTGGTGAGATTAAGGGTACTGATATACTCAATACTCCCCAGTCTGTCCACCAAATCATCTATCCTGGGCATGGTATAACTGTGAAATTCTGACACTTGATTAAGCTTCCTAAAATCAAGGCAAATTCCTACACCCCCTTCTTTTTTATTTTCAATCACCATTGGTGATAGCAAAGCATTTCTCTACTCTTCCTTGATAGCCAATTCTTTCATTTTTTGTATTTCCTTAACCACCTTTGCTCTTAACCACTCTGGTAATCTGTATGTCTTTTGTCTGATAGGGTGTGCATTCCCTGTCACTATTACATACTCAACCCCTTTTGCTCGGCCTGCACAGTGGTAAAAGTACTGTTAAATGTCTTTAGCAAGTTGTGAATTTCTGCAGCTTGTTCAGAGGTTAAGGAAACATTCACCTTTACAGCATCAGCAATTACAGTTTGTGCCAGTCTATCATAAGCTTTATTAATATTGTCTTTATCAGTTTCTGGTAAAACTAGCAAAGCAGTGTTTGGTGTCTTTTGAATCTATTTCTTGAAGAGGTTAATGTGGTATATCTTGGTAGGCTTTTTCCTATCAGGGGTCTCATTTCATAGTTAACTGTGCCAGTATGTCTAAACACTTTATAAGGCCCTTGCCACTTCATTAACAGTTGATTTTCTGTAGTGGGTAATAATAGCAAAACCTTTTCACCTGAGTCAAAAACTTTTTCTTTTGCTACATGGTCATAATATGCCTTCTGCTGGTTTTGGGCATCCTTCTGATTACTATTGTCAATTTCAAAATATTTTGCCAGCTTCTTTCTTAGGGCACACATATAAGATGTAATACATTTTTTTCTGAGTGGGGTTATTTCCCCATATTTCTTTTATTACATCTAGTGGCCCTCTAGATTCTCTATGATACAACATTTCAAATGTTGAAAAACATGTTGATGTCTGTGGCACTTCTCTGTAAGCAAAAAAACAGGTAAGGTAAGTATTAGTGCCAATCTTTTCCTTCCACTTTAACAAATCTTTTTAACATGCATTTTAGGGTTTGATTAAAATGCTCAACAAGACCATTTGTCTGAGAGTGATAAGTAGAGATTCTTATGGCACTGATAGCTAGCAATTGGTATAGCTCCTTCAGTAATGTAGCACCTAAATTACTACCCTGAGCAATAATAATCTCTTTAGGTATGCTCACACTGCTGAATATTTTGGAAAGTGCTGCTTCTACTTTTGGAACTGTGACAGAACGCACAGGACCTGCCTCTGGGTATTGAGCAGTGTAGTCACATACTACCAAAATGGATTGATTACGTTTTTTACTTTTGTTTAAGGGGCCAACCACATCCATTGCAATTCTCTCAAAAAGCACCTCTATCAAGGGTAGGGACACCAGGGGCACCTTGTGTTTTTAGTCACCGGGGTTACTTTCTGACACTCAGCGCAGGAACTGCAATCGGTAGCAACATCTTCATGAATTCCGGGCCAGTAAAATCTGTACGGCAATCTGGCAAGGGTGCGATCCCTCCCCGAGTGACCAGCCATAGGACTAGCATGTGTCATCTATAACAACTCAGATCTGTACTTTTGTGGTATAACCAACTATTCTATCTGTTCCTGTTTCTGAGGTTTAACCCAGACTCGGTATAGTAACCCATTATATTTTTTAAACACTGGTTCATCCTGTTTTTGTTTTGCCGCAGCTACTTAAAATTACCCTGGAGAGAAACATTGTTAGCTTGCTCTGAAACAAAATCACAATCAGTTATCAGTTTACTTTCATCATTTTCATACATTAACCCCTTACGTCCATTAGTCTTTTACTGCTGTTTCTTCAGGTGCCTTCTTTCTTTCCTTATTTAGTGTTAGCCGTATTGTTCCTTGTACGCTTCTGGCAAAGGACTTGTTCGTCCGAAAGCGAGAGCACTTTGTTCTTGTTGTTACATCTATGTTGGTCCATTAAAAGGTATCAAATCATTTGCTTCTGGATCTGTTCTTTCTATCCTGAACTTCCAGATATTGGAGCTATGCTCAAACAAGTCCAAATCAAACTCAGCAAAAGGAAAAGAGTCCTCACCATCTGAAATTTTCTTTCATTGTGCTCTGGTCATCACTGCTGCTGAAACTGCAGGTTTTGCTTCCTCTGTGATTAACTCACTAAATACTGAAAAGTTATTTCCAATAATCACAGGTACAGGTAATTTAGGAACTACCCCCACTTTCATTTGGTGCAACACCCCATTAATACTCAGAGTCATCTGGGTGGTGGGATAGTATCTAGTGGCCCCGTAGATGCAGATGACACCAGTACCTGGTCCTTTTGCACAGTGTTTTCCCAGCACTTCATCATGCACTAGGGTCTGTCTGCTTCCTGAATCAATAAGTCCCTTCACAGTCTTATCTCCTGAGTTGATATCTGTTAAGTACTTGCCTCAATTTGCTAAGGCCAAATCTGCTCCAGTTTTACCCTCCTTATTTTTATGGTAGTTTCTTGCGATACAGCCTGGCTTATCATAATTAAAGCAAGTAAAGTCTTTGAGTGCAGAATTGTTACCCCCACCAGAGGTCTTATCAGTCTTGGAGTCTAATCAGGAAAAAGTGAGTCTTACCAGTGCTTGGCTGTTACCTCGCTGCTGTGGTGTCTGTCTGGCAACCTGGTAGTCTTCAGCCAAAAAATGGCTTTTTCCTCAATTCTTGGTCAATGTTGTTTTACCCAAAGCTGCATGTCTGTAGGCAGGATGTTGATGAACTGCTCAACTGCAAGTGTGTCGATGATCTGTGGGACTGTCGTACCCTCTTGTTGGAGACATTTAATAGGGAGTTCTCTGAGTCGGGTAAAGGCTTCTCGAGGATTGTTGACTTAGTTGTACTTCAGAGACTGGAAACTTTGCCTGTTGGTCTCTCCTACGATGTCATATCTTTTAAGAATTTCTTTTTTCACAAGCTCATAATTTTCTGACTGTGCAGTGTTCATATTTCTGTAGGCAAGTTGGGCTTTATCTGTCAGGTATGGTATGAGCCTGATGTCCCATTTCTTTGGCCACTAGCAGGCTGTGGCAACCCTTTCAAAAGTTGTCAGGTATGCTTCAGTATCATCCGAGGAACACAACTTTGTAAGTTTAATGTCTTTTAAATTGTTTGTGTCTTGTTGCACTGCTGGACCTGTGCCAGATCCTCCGCCTTTGATAGCTTGCAAGGCATTGAGCCATTGCTCCTCTTGTCGCTGCATCTCTTCTCTGCTTCTCGGACTTTTTTTGTTGTATAGCCCACCATTTCAAAAAGGCATTCAGGCTTCTAGGTTCTGTCACTGCCTGTTCTTCTTTTTCCATCACTTCTAGTCTCACAGCTCCAGAATCCATACCTTTTTTCTATGCTTCCTTGGTACCAGATCTAGTACCCACGCACAAAACTCCTGGCATAGATTATGCATGGTGTAAATCCCACTTAGGCTGATACCATCTGTCATCGAGGCACAAGTCAGGAAGCATAGGAAAACCAGGAGCAGTTTCAAAATTCTCAAGTAGCATTTTATTATCAATAACAGTAAAATAAAAATTGTTTAGTATAACTATTTGCAAAGGCACTACAAACCAAGAAAGTTCTTCATCTGAGGGTATGTCTAATTCCAAGTTTCAGTGTCTTACTCTCTCTCGCTCTCTAGCAAAAATATTGCTGCTCTATTTGTAAGTCTTTGTCTGGGAATGCGTTAAGGAGACATCCTGTTTTTCACAAAATGTTCTTGTCAGTTTCTTTGTAGAGCATGCTTGCAAATAGAACAGGTCCCAAGCTAACCTCCTGCTGACAGCTCTGTAAAAGAGTTTGGAAAGAAGCCTGAAAAGAGCTCAAACTACATTTCATTTTAACCCCCAAATTCCAAATAGCTTTTTGCAATCATTTCAAGAGTATAACTACATACATTTTAAACCAGTTTCATATAGAGTACAGATTCACATATATTTGTATAACTGCAGATATGCAAGGGGAAGAAAAGACAGAAACTGCAAGTGAAGATAAAGAGATAGAGAGAGGCGGAGAGTTATCAGTTCCTAGATCTCACAAGAACATTTGGTTGTACAACCAGACAGATGAGACAGAAAAGGAGAGGAACGAACAGATCCTTACATTTAACTCTTTCTGTGTAACAAATGGAACAGGGTCTTATTCAACTCTGTCACAGGATGTCTTAGTTGTGAAGGATGCTAGCTGGCCTTGATGATGTCACACACACACACACACACACACTCACACACATATACATGCATGCATACACATGGGTGAGGAACACTGTGCAGAACTTTCACTGCAGGGAGTGGTCACTCCCCCACAGCCCTGAGCACATAAAACTGGCAAGCTGGATACTCTCTCTCTCCCCCTCTCTTTCTCTCAGACCTTTTACATCAGTAACCTGCTAAGATAGCTAATTTATCTGTGTGAGGAATGCACAGTCTAGGTGAGTGCCCTTTCAGGTTAGCTGGCAGGTAAAGACAGACTCTAGGAGAGACTAAACATTAAGATTCTTCTAACAATCATCTGTCTGTGTAGTTGAAATTATTATCCTTTCCCAGTAAACATGTAAACCTTTTTGTCTTACTGTATACAGTATATCCTGTTTATTTGTTGATACCTGTAGTAATTACTAGTAAATAATCTATTTTGATATAATCAGTGGCTGTGTCTCATTATTGAGAAGGTAATTTTTGTATTCCTGTTGGCACAAAGAATTCCCTGTTTACAGCCCATTGTCTGAAGTGCACTGTACCAGATATTATTGTGTTTGACCTCCATAGCCCTGAGCGCAGGATGAGAGTTTCCTAATACAATTAGGTGGTAGTGGCTAAGTAACCAGTATACCCAGAAAACTGCCTATAAGCTGGTACAGCCCAAGGGGAAGATTGTCACAGTCTCCCTCTGACTTTAAGCAGCACACCAGAAGTTGCAGAGTAAGCAATGATGTGTTCATTATGCACCACCACTTGCTGCGCACCGTTGTGCCAGTACACAGCATGGTCATCATTGATTTGATGGTAAGTATCTTGCCATACAGCCAGCAGCCATTATACAACAGCAATGAGTGACAAGCTTGAGTTCCAAAGGGCTCCCCTGCACCATTTTCCAGTCGCCAGCCCTGTTAGCAACTGGAGCTGCTAAATCTTCCCCTGCCAATCCTCGGCAGCAGCACTTGTGTGGGGGCAGGTCAACAGCCATTCCTGTGGACTGAAATTGGGACTTGAGCTCAGTTGGAGCCCACTTGCCATGCAGCCAGCAGCCATTATAGGACAGTGCAGGGGTCATAAGCCCAAGTTTCAAGGGGCTCCTGCACCATTTTCCAGTTGCCAGCCCTGTCAGCAGCTGGAGCTGCTAAATTATCCCTGCCAATCCTCAACGGCATCGCTTGTGTCAGGGTGGGTCAGCAGCTGCTCCTGTGGGACTGAAATTGGGACTTGAGCTCAGTTGGAATGTACTTGCCATGTAGCCAGCAGGCATTATAGGACAACACAGGGATCAGAGGGTAGCCCATCAAGATAGCAATTCCCAAACAGCAAGGAGTGATAATGGCACAAAATCACAGCCCATGCCATATTGGCAACTGATGGTTCCACTCCCTTCCCAAGGTCCACCCCTCAGAGTTGGTATATTAAGTAAGGGGGGTGCGGGGAACAAAGCCCCTGCAAACAGAAAGTTCACCGATATGGCATGTGCTTTGATTTCATGCCATTTTCACTCCTCACTATTTGGGAGTTGCTATCTTGATGTGGAACCAGTCATGAGACTGAGTTCCAAGGGGCTCCCCTGCACCATTTTCCAGTCACCAGCCCTGTTAGCAGCTGGAGCTGCTAAATCCTCACCACCAATCCTTGGCAGCAGCACTTGTGTGTGAGCGGGTCAACAGTCATTCCTGTGGGACTCTTTATGCCCTCTCCTCAAACAGTCGTGCGTGAGCGGTCCCAGCATGAGTGGCACAGCAGGAGTGGGAGTCCTCTGGGGAGTCACCAGAGGGTAGACACGAGGATGCCAGGAGACTCTGCTCATGCTCCATCCTGCAGCACTTGTAAGTGTTCTGTTCATTCTATGCCTAATTTACCTATCATACTCTGCTAAAACTGACCTCATTTAATCGAGTAGCTGCATTGTCATTCCTGTATCTGCTTGCCTCATAGACAACGTGCTCTGTACTGTACTATCTGGTTCAACTTCTGTGAATTGCTCTACGTCTAGTGAGTTAGTATATGCCTCTAAGCACATTGGGGCCTATGCACAAAGGTGTGGAGTACCTACGTGGTGTGTATGTGAGGTGTGTAGCCACTTTGCACCCATTGCACCCCCTGCATAGGATACAAGAAATGGGGCATGCAGCCCCTATGCACCTGCTCCCCTGGCTGAGCAGACAGCAATGTGCTGGGGGTGGGTGAGGGGCGTGCCAGCACTATGCACCATGCACAATGATGCGTAGTGCTTCCCACAGGTAACAGTGTACAGGCTATGTCAGGGTGAACCCTGCCACAACTGATGTGCATGCCAGCTCAAACCCAGACCCCCTGCTTAGTCCAGGCTTCCAGTGACAGACCCCATGCTCCATCAGCAACCCCACCCCTGTAATGGATGCCAGCACCCCCCACACTCACACACACAGTGGTGCCCTGTCCCCCTCCAGACAGCTGAGGCATACCCCCCACTGCACATTGCCACCCTGAACCCATTATACTGTGAGCAAAGACCCCCTCCTCACATGTCTGCACTGCCCTGATGTACATTGGGCATCCCCCATGGGCATATTCCCCAGCCCTGAGGTATGGGAGGCAACCCCCCCTTCCCAACACAGTACAGCCCTGTCCCTGGAGTAGTACCTGACTGCCCCCCCACATGCACACACAGGAACAGAGGTGCACTGGCCACACATCACGCCACCAACCTGGTACCCCTGCTGCTCCCACCCACCCACAGCACCAACAACCACCCCTCCCACCCCCACAAGCACATACCATCCAGACGGTGCTGTGGCCATGGATAATGAGCAGCAGAGCCCACCTCACACCTCCTCAGCTGCTGGCCATCCAAATGATGCTGGGAGCACATCGCCTGTTAATAGTGGTGCACTCCCAGCATCTCTTGGATGGCTGTTGGCCAAGGAGGTATGTGGAGGGCTGTGCCACTGGCTGTCCTGAGTGGCACTGACAGGACAGTATGGGGACGGGGTGTACGGTGCCATGGAGATGGGGTGGGGGGGCAAAGGCCACCAATGGTCCTTATGTGTTGTTGAGTTCGGACAGCCCTTGTCAGGGGCAACACAGTGTGTGTTGGGGGGAGGTACTACACATGAGTCGGGGAGTCTGGTGCTTTGGTCTCACCTCTGGACATAACAGTACCTCTTGTTCCGGGTGGGGATAGGTGTACTTCACTGTGTTCGGGGCCCCTGCTGCATCGGTGGTACAACATACCATGCCACTTCGTACAGTACCTGGTGGGGGGTGTTTGTGTTGTCCTATCGAGGTCAGACTGGCATGTGATGGGGGTGCCCTGGATGTTCCGAGGCTGGGACGGTCATGTGGGGGGTGGCATCCTGCAATGGGGCCATGATCCAGTGGGGGTGGGGACATCTGTGCGTGGTTGCGGATGCAGACATTGGGGCATGTTTTGGGCAGGGGGTCCACTCCTCTACAGTGCATAGCAGCACAGGTCCAGGTGCTGGCAAGTGCTATTCACACACCCATACCCACGCTGTGCCGCACATGGGATCCACTTTGGAACCCATGCCGGGCATCCAATTGGATGCCTGGCTGGGTCCACAACTCTGCCCCCACCACCCTACGGGGTCCTGCATGCCAGGGGAGTGGTTCTGTGGACAGGTGGCAGCCATTGGTGAATACGACCTGTGCACACCTGTTCACTGGTGCAAAGCTACTTGGGCGGGATACGTACCTCCGGTGTGTAATTCCCAATCGATCATGCATAGGGCCCAAATGAATGACATTACAGCTATTTATATCTTTGTTACATAACCTGAAGTGGTAATATTTCTGATATTAGCCAGTGTTGCAGTACAGTTTTGCTGTATAACTTGTAGTTGCAGTATCCTTCCACTACAACATTTCTTTTGTTTGGTCACCCTGCTGCTTAAATTTAAAATGTATTGAGCTGGCCCAGTGGCTCTGAGGGTTGAGGCACTGGACGTCACACCTCATGCCATGCCGGTGACCTGAGTTTGGGAGTGACCTCGGGTTGCTGGGGATTGGCAAGTGAGGGAGAGGATCAAGTATCGGAAGGACTGCTCTCCTCTCCCAGGGAGGGGAAGGGTTGTCATCCCGCTTCTTGGCTACCCCCTAGTGGAGGTCAGAGGGCAGCGCCAGGTCATGGGAGACAAAGAAGCGCACTTATGTGACGTACGCATGCCTCCACACATGCACGTTCGAGCCATGAGGGGGAGGGGGGTGTACAGGGAGAAAACGGAAAAACAAAGAAAAAAGCAATATAAAAAAATAATTTATTTATTTATTGTACTCCTTTTATATTGCACCCTAATTGTTCACTTCTTGCACCATCCTTCTCATAGATCCTTCCTGCCTCAGCTCTACCTCTACATCTCTTTTCTGCATAGTTGGCTTCCTTCCTCCCTCACCCCTTTTGTGATGTGTTCACTCTCCCTTTTTCACCTCCTTAGTCTTTGAAATTGTCAGTACTCCACATCCAGAATCCCCTTATCTCTTCCCTTGCTATAATCCCTCCTCTCAGCTCCCTTTCTTTCTGATCTTATCCTTCCTCACCTCTCCTCTCTCTCTTTTTTCACCCTGGTCTTCTTCTTCCCTCCATTTCTCTCAGTCTAGAGCTCCTCCACAGGCTCCACCTCTTCTCCACTCCACCACTCACTCTCAGACCTACTCGCTTTCGAAAGACCCATATGACTATTTTTTACCTCTTCATCTTGTTCCTCCTTTTCCTCCTCGTAGGCGACATACAACCAAACCCTGGCTTCTCCTCCCCCTCCCCTTCTCCTACCAAAAGGTCTAAGACTCTGTCACCTAAATTCTAGGAGTCTACTTCCAAAGTTAGGCACTCTTTTTTTTTTTTTCAAATAAATGTACTTTATTGAGTCTATTTTAGATACAAACACCAGTCACAACAATACAACATTACAGCATACAAATACGGCAATTAAGCAGTACAAAAACTCATAATCACTGTTGTTGCTCCCCTCTATTCAGTTAATCCAGATACATCCACTGAACCAGTAGGGAGACCACAGTCCATGAAGATGTAGGCCATGTAGCTGAACAGATATACAGACAATACCCCCAGCCTGATTGAGAAATAACAACATTAATTACCCTACTTAGTAAAACTATACTACCCAATCCCTAACCCCCCCCACCCTGGAGCCTCACTGTGTGCACCATTTGGACAGGTTATGAGGGTATCCATAGGCTTCCCTCCTGAAGTTAGGCACTCTTACAGTCTGGGTCACCCAATACTCCCCGTGCCTTCTCTATGTTTCTGAAACCTGGCTCTCATCTAGAGTTCCAAATTTCCAATTGTCCCTCACTGATTTCCACCTTTTTCACCAAGACCATGGCAAACAAGGCAGCAGCATAGCTATCTATGCCCACCAGAGCCTATCCTGCTCTTTCTCTTTACATGAATCTATCCCCCCCTTGCACAAGCTCCTTCTGTATAATAGAAAGTTCCCCTCCTCTCTCCCCATCTTTGCAGCTGTGCTATGTGCCTCTCCAAAAATCTCCCCCTCCTGGTTTGTTGAGATCATCTCATCCATTGTATCCCTAGTCTCTTCCGGTGAGCTTACCATTCTCCGAGACTTCAATCTAAACTGGTCCTCCCCCACCCTTAAACCCATCTCTGAACAGATTGAATTCCTAAACCTTCACCAGCTAATCATGGAGCCCACCAGGCCTAATTCACTGTCCCAAAATCAGTCTCTCCTGGACTGTGTGCTCTCCTTCCACCTCACCGCATTGCTGCTGGGGGAGTCTCTCCCAGATTCTTTTAGTGATCTCTACATGACCTACTGTGTTCGTAAGCTACGCATGCCCCACCCCCTCCAAACTACCATTGGTTTAGGTCATTCACAATGCTAAACGCCAAGGCCCTCCTCCATGACCTTTCCTCCTCTGATTGGTTCCTGGTATAGTCCGCTCATGACATTGACTCTGCTTTCTCCCTCTTCTGCTACTTTCTAAATAGGGCATGGAACACTCACGCCCCACCCAGAAGGTGCAGAGTCAGAGGCTTCCACCTCCCTGGATCTCTGATGACATAATTCAGCTCTGTGAATCTTGTGATCTTCCCAGGGTGATATACAACTCTTCCTCCCCTCCTCTAACCACCACCTCTATAGGGCCCTCAGAAATGCCTGTACTAAGGCAATACAAACTGCAAAAGCCTAATACTTTAAATCATTCCTACAACAGAACCTCAACTCCCCCTCTGAATTTTGGTAGGCCCTTCACTCCCTCTTCAACCCACCTTCCAAGCTCCCACCTACCCTGATGGCTGATGACTCACCTGTCTTTGACCCTTACCTGTTGCCTAATTTCTCAGTTCCTTTTCACTACCTGTGCCCTCCCCACTAGCCTGGTAACTGTCCCTCTGGCTTCCCCTGCTTCCTCATCTGAAGGCTTTAGTTTCTCTCCTACTTTTGTGCGTTAAGTCCTCCTTGCCCTCATCTCTCTCAGCCCTCGCAAATCTAGCCTGAATTGTCAAGTTCCCCACATTCTCCAGATCTCTGTCCCTGCTATAGCTCTTCCTGTCTCCCGTCTGCTGAACCTCCCCTTCATAGAACATAGAAAAAGGGTTTGATGGCAGATAAGGACTGCTAGGCCCATACAGTCTGCTCATTTTCCCTACCTGTATCAGCGGCCTCTGACCCTAATTGGTCCACGGCGTTAGCCTCTCTTACCACTAAGTCCCTTGTGTCTATGCCATGCATCCTTGAATCCCCCCACTGTGTTTGCTCCCATCACCTCTTGGGAAGGCTATTCCATGCATCCACCTCCCCTTCCATGAAGAAAAACTTTCTCACAGTCCCCTTTATTCTTCCCCCCCTTCAACCTTATATTGTGCCCCCTTGTTCTTGTCCATCTCCTATACTGAAAGGTTTCCCACACTTGTACCTTGTTAATGCCCTTAAGATACTTGTATGTATGTATCATATCTCCCCACTCTCTCCCCTTTTCCAGTGTCTACATATTGAGGTCCCTTAATCTCTCCTCATATGCCTTTTGGTGCAAGCTCTCCACCATTTTAGTTGCCCTTCTCTGAACCACCTCCACCCTGTCAGTGTCCTTGCAAAGATGTGACCTCTAGAACTGTACACAGTACTCCAGATGAGGATTACCAGTGTTCTGTACAGTAGCATTACCCCCTCCCTTCTAGTGATACCCCTCCCTATACACTTTAGCATCCCACAGGCCGTCCCCACAGCCTTCGTACATTGTTTGGCCACCCTAAGGTTGTCTGAGATGATTATTCCCAAATCCCTTTCTTCCTTGGTAACTGTTAGTACCTCCCCCCCAATCCTGTAGCTTTCCCCAGAGTTTCTGCACCCCAGGTGCATGACTTTGCATTTCTGTGCGTTGAAGCATAGTTGCCACACTTCAGAGCATTTCTCCAATTTACCTAGGTCCCTCTTCATTTTCTCCACCCCAGCTGGAGTGTCTACCCTGTTGCAGATCTTTGTGTCGTCTGCAAATAGACTAACCTTTCCTTCCAGCCCTTCTATAATGTCACTGATGAAGACATTAAAATGGACTGGGCTCAGGACTGATCCCTGTGGTTCCTCACTGGTCACCCCCCCTCTCCTCAGATTGGACCCCATTAACTACCACCCTCTGCTTCCTCCCTGCCAACTAATTTCTAACCCAGTTTACCACCTTGTTTCCCACTCCCTGGTTCCCCAGCTTGTTTGCCAGTCTTTTATGAGGAACGGTGTCGAAGGCCTTGCTGAAGTCTAGGTAAGCAATATGCACTGCTCCTCCATGATCCACCTCCTTTGTCACCCAGTCAAAGAAATCTATCAGATTCGTTTGACAAGCCCTTCCTGTTATGAACCCATGCTGCCTCAGGTCCTTTACTTCACTGGATTCCAAGTGTTCTTCATTCTTAGTACCATACCTCAGGCATGGAAAGTTGCCAGGGAGTTACCCCTTCATAAAGGAGATGATCCCTCTACTCCTGGCAATTACAGGCCTATATCTGTTCTCCCCTTCCTGGTTAAACTGCAGGAGTCCCTTTACTTCTATAGACTCTCCGACTTTTTCAACTCCTCTGGCTTCCTCTCCACGTTTCAGTCAGGTTAAAAGGAGTCTACCAAGACAAGGAGAAGGCTTCATTGAAACGTACTGAACTAGAAGCCTGAATTGCTTTCATGACCCCAAAGATAGAGCAGCACAATCTTGTTTGAGGGCAGAGGGAAGTCTGCCTTCATTTTCTTCTAGTTTTGGCTGTGGACTAAAGGAGTGGAGGGTTTGTTACTGCTTTTTATGTTGGCTTGTGCACATGCGAAAGCAGCATCTTGTGGTAGTAGCACATTTCAGAGGTGTGTCAGTGTTGTGGCCAATGCAGGGGACACTTTAGTGGGTGCATCCCTCAGCCACCAATCAATGAGCATGCTAGCGATGGCAGAAAACTTCAAAGAGAGCCAAAAACTTGAAAGAAATATGCTGCTGCAATCACAAACTTTTTCTCATTGCAGTGGCACCTCCCCCCTTGCAACCTTGTCAGCTCCTGCAGATGAGCAGTCTGTCCCTAGACCTTACTCCAGGAGTAAGCGGTCGGCTCCTGCCACTGAGTACTTGGTGCTGAGCTTTGCTTCAGGAGTAAGGTGTTTGTTTAGTGTGCCTTTCCTGGTGAAATATTTCAGTAAATATGGTGGCTCCTACTTCCCACCACACACTCCCCAGAAAGCTGACATCTAGGTGCCCAATCCCCATGTTGGAACATATCTCCCTCCCCCCATTATTGTGGCACACTGGAAGCCAACCCCAGTGTGCCAAAATCATGGTTTAATGTTTCCAACACAGAGATGCCCACTCCTGGCAACAGATGCTTTCCCCCCAGCCCAAACTCATCTGTTTTATTTCCCAACATCGTGGTGCCCAATCCCCGTGTCAATATACACTCCCCCCACACTGTTGTGGCACATGGGAGCCACCCCAGTGTGCCTAAATCCCGCGCCTCCCAGCCCAAACTCACCTGTGTTATTGACGTTATATGGGTGCCCAATCCCTGTTCAGCATGCATCTTCCCCACACTGTTGTGGCACACTCAGAGCTCACCCCAGTGTGCCTAAATGCCTTTAATTTTCCCCGTGAAATAAAGAAAATGGTCTCCTGAAGTTTTTATTTTTTTACCTGTAAATAGAAAAGATCCATCGTTGTGTCTATCGTCCCTCCCCATCCCAGCCTCCTTGGAGCACCCACCTCCCCACACGCCCCTCACCTCATACTTACCTCCGGAGGTCAGGAGCAGCGAAGTTCTCTGGACCGGGACGTGTCTACACTCTTCAAAACCAAACAGCGAAGTGAGGAATCCAGTAAGCGCTGTATAATGGGAGTCAATAGGGGGTTTCAGCTTAGGTTGATATCGCATCCATTTTTTGGAATTTTGGCCCCAAATTTTCAACATGGTGTTCTTGGGCCCCACCTCGTGAACATGTCACTGTCATTTTGTTTCTCGGTCCCAAAGGTAATTTCACTGTCACTGCATGGAAAGACCTTTCAGGACTGATTCACAAAATGACGGTACCTGTTCATGAGGTGGGAATCTCCATGTTGAAAATTTGATGAACTAAGTCCAAAATGATCATCGATATGGGTGTCGTTGTGCATTATGTATGCAGCTTGTAACTTTGTCAGTTTTTATTATTTTCACTCCATATTTTCAACATTACTATTTTTTCACACCTCCTTATGAACAGTTCAGCTGTCATTTTTCACATCCTGCCCAAAACATGTTTTTGCACCTGTGGCGCAGAATGGCATGGTCACTGTGGGAAACCAACTTTTGGGACAGATTAACACAATCACAGTGTCACTGTTCATGAGGGGAGGTCCCAGAATGCCCATGTTAAAAATATGGTAGAGAGATTCCAAAAAATATTGTGTTATGGGTGTGCGTTGCACAGTTTTTATGCACTATCTTAACTTTGCCAATTTTTCATATTTTCACTCCAGATTTTCAACATTGCCACTTTGTCACACCTTCTCATGAGCACTACAGCTGTCACTTTTCACATCCTGCCAGAAATGTGTTTTCACACCTGTGGTGCCAAATGGCCCAGTCGCTGTGCGAAATCACCTTTCAAGACTGAGTAATGAAATGATAGTGCCACTGTTCATGAGATGGGGTCCCAAAAAGCCCATGTTGAAAATTTGGCATTAAAAATACCAACAAATGCTTGGGGCATTAGGGTTTCCAACCGTAATGCCCCACCCTGTAGAGACTGACAGGTGCTGGGGGTGTGACTTGGATTCTTTGGCCATAATGCTCACGGCATTCCCCCCACCCTGCAGCCATTGACAGGTATCAAGGTGTGCCTTAGGGTCTTTGGCCCTAACATTCACCCCATTCTTCTATAGTGCACCCATCTCAGCTTATTTCCTTATGGAATGGGGTGAGCGTAAGGGCCGAAGACCCCAAAGCACTCCACAACACCTGTCAGTGTCTGCAGGGTGGGATGAGTTGGAATGGAATAAGCATTATGGCTGATGACCTAAAGGCACATCCCAATGCCTTACAGTCTCTGTAGGGTGGGGGTGGGGTTGGCATTACTTCAATACTTCACTGCCATTGCTATTATGCATCTATCTAACTCCTGCACTACCAATGCCAGCAAGGCAACATTCGGCATTGACTAATGCTTGTTTGAACAGTTCTGCTGCAAAATTATGGGGTGCTGAAATACTAAACTCCTTTGTGCTGGTCTACTGTGGAGCAGGGGCTGGGTTTACTGATTTTCATTTGCTTTTTTGAATTCATAAGGGGTTGAGATACTGCTTTTTTACTTGTTAGTTTGCTAGTTGAATTTCTAAATTGCCTTTGTTTTTTGGTGACATTTTGCATCAGACTATTTTGGTACAGCTAAAAATTCAGTATTAGCTGAGTTGCTATTTTTATCTTGTTTGTTTCATTTCAGACTTGCTGTTCAGTGGGGTGTGTTGTGTACTGGGCCCAGACAGATGGGGCTAGCTGCTTAGGGCTGGTGTGCACAGATTGGTTCTACAACACAGAACCAGCTGGGTTATACCACCCTCCCTCCTCCCGTCCCATCCACCCCAGCTCAACTACCTTTATTGGTATTAAGCCAGAAGGTGTGGCAACTTCCTGCTCAGAAATAGGACAGGGCAGGGAAAACAACAGTAGGCAGTCAGACAGCACTGCACAATCTGGGTGGATATCTTCTTGAGATTGCTACTGTATCGAAGTAAACAAAAAAAATATTATTTTTGCATAGTGCATTAGGGGTTCCTAGTAAATAGTCACTGGGAAAAGGGTTACAGTACTAAGGAGAAGGGAGGTTCCCTAACAACAGTCAGGGCAGACAGAAGCAGAGCTGAAAGGGATCATGTTCGGAGTGGTGCAGTGCAATGGCTGTGGAGCAGCAGTCTTCAGAAGGACTTTCTGGGAACTGCGGTGCTGCTCCATCTTCAGGCACCTCTCTGGGCTGAGGGCAGAGATTGCCAGCCTCCAGGCTGAGTTGGCTAGGTTTCAGGGAATCTCCTCCTCCACCAAGGGGCCACGAAGTCTATACCCACTACCTCAAAGGTGGACCAGCAAAAGGAGTGGATGGACTACTGTGGGCTAAGGGAGGATGAGGTGGGTGGATCAAAAGCGCATCCCCCACCCGGTGCAACTGAAGGACTCCTACACCCGGTGCACCCGAAACTGCAACCAAGGGGGATGAGAGGGTTCTCCACAAGAGAGCCCCACAGGTGGGTGGTAGAGGATCCCAAAGAAAGAGGAAGCTTCCCCTAATGGGGGACTCCATAGTCCAGGGAGTGGATTTGAGGATATGTACAGGGGAGTAAAGGGAGATAAAATGTCTACCAGGAGGCACAACTTGGAGGGATGGGGAGAGGATCCAGAGAATCACTATGGCAGTAGCAAAGAGGGGGGAGCTTGACATCATTGTCCATCTGGGGACTAATAACCTGGCTAGGGATGAGGCAGGGATAGAAAGGGTGCAGGAGGAGTTATGGTAGTTGGGAAGGGGCCTTGGGCTGGTAGCAAGCTTGGTGACCTTCTTGGAGGTGCTGCCTGTCCATGGCAAGGGGGAGGCTAAGAACCTCTGCACTAGGGACTTCAAAGCTTGGCTGGAGAACTGGTGCAGTGAGAAGGGTTTTGGCTTCATTGGGATCAGAGGATTCACCTAGAGGAATGTGTGACCTGTACAAGGGTAATGGCTTACATTCATCAGGGAATAGGACTGTTGTCCTCAGTGAATGGTTTAAATGCTTCATTGGCAAGCCTTTAAACTAGCCAGGGGTGGAAGGATGCAGGGAGAATCAAACTGTCCACCACCACAGGATAGTGCAGTCAACATGGAGGACCATAAAGTTATGATATCACCAGGGGTACCTAAACTCATAAAAGGGGAACAGTGGAGGACTGGAGAAAGGGGATTAAAAGCAGGAAGGACAAATGGAGAAGGCAACGGGGGGGTGATAATATGAGAAATGGCAAAACATGGAAGGCCATGTATACTAATGCCCACATCCTAGGAAATAAAATAACAGACCTGGAGGCCTTGATGATGGAGGCTGACCTGGCCACTGTAGCTATTACCGAGACATAGTATGCTGGAAACCATGACTGGGATGTAGTAATACCAGGTTATACTCTGTTTAGGAGAGACAGGAAGGGCAAAAAGGGAGGGGGTGACTCTTTACATCAAGGAGGGTATTAGAGTGACTGAGATACAAGGAATGCGGAGAAGCAGAGGTCCTGTGGGTCACCCTTAGAACATAAGAACATGTCGGCAGAAGGGGTCCATATAATCCATCTAGTCTGTCCAGACTGCCTATCCCCTATTCTGTTCTCCTTCTGAGATTACCACAGTACTTGTCCCATGCTATCTTAAAAGCAGTGACTGTTTTGGCCTCTACAACCTTTGGTGGTAAGCTATTCCAAGGGTCCACAACCCTGTCTGTGAAGTAGAACTTATGAATGTTGGTTTTAATTGTACCCCCTGTTAGTCTCAAACTGTGTCCCTTCATTCGTGTGGTCTCATTTTTGTGAAAGAGGTTTTCTGCTTGTATATTATTTATACCATTTATGTATTTGAAAGCTTCTATCATATCCCTCCTGTTTCTCTTTTGCTCGAGGGAGTACATTTGCAGTTGCTGTAGTCTAGATTCATAGAATTGGCAGGGGTATTACAAGTAGGAAGTGAAAGGTCATACTCCCTCTCTACAGGACCTTGGTGAGGCCATATCTTGAGTACTGCATACAGTTCTGGAGGCCACACAATAGAAGGCTGGTTAGCAAACTGGCCCACACAGGTGTAGGTTCTAAAAGCATCAGCTGGGTAAGAAATTGGCTATGGGACAGGACACAGAGGGTTCTGGTCAGTGGGACGATGTCTACAGAGAGCAAGGTGATCAGTGGGGTGCCACAAGGATCGGTCTTGGGGATGATCATCTGCAATATATTCATCAGCAGGATCGCTGAAGGGCTGGAGGGGAAGGTATACCTGTTTGCAGATGTCACAAAGATCTGTAGCACGGTGAACACACAGGACGGCACCATGAAAATGGTGTCTGACCTAAAAAAAATGGAAGAATGGTCTAGAAACTGGCAGTTGAAATTCAATCCAAAAAAATGTAAAGTTCTAACAAATGAATGACTTTTAAGATGTGCCGGGTCAAATGGCTTTAGGTTTATAAGGCACTGGGGGGCTTTTAAAAACCAAAAAGAGTTGTATGGAAAGGATGGATTACACCTGAATCACGGGGTAGTAGGATTTTGGGAATGAGAATAAAGAATGAGATTGAGTACTGTTTAAAACTGAAGGAAAGGGGGTTGAAAACTGGGAAAATAAATAAAAAAGTACCAAAAAAATAGGGTTCAAAAAGTAACATCAATGAAAGTAATGTTCTGCAATGCGAGAAGTTTAAACCAGACATGTATGTCAGAATTGGAGGTTTTGATAAGGAAAAATAAATTAGATTTGGCGGGGTAGTGGAGACTTGGTGGAATAATCAAAATGAATGGTCATATAATATACAGGGATATAGAGTAGTAAGTAAGAATAGGGAAAGGAGAAGGGGTGGGGGTGGCTTTTTTTTGTTAGGGAAGAATTGGAAATTAGAATAATTGAAGAAGTGGTGGAATTAGGAAAAGTAGAAATCTTAACAGTGGATTTATTAGGAATTAAAGGCAAGAAATGCAGTATTTAAGTTTTCTATAGTGCTCTGGATGCTGAGCTAAAGGATACTGATTCCTTTTTGGAGCATATAGTACGCTTTGCAGAAGACTCAGATGTAGTATTAATGGGAGATCTGAATGTGCAAGGGATTAAATGGGGGAAGAAACAGTTAGGGAACAATACTGAATGTAGATTCCAGGAAGAAATAATGGCAGTAGGATTACAACAATATATTCCAGAACCAACAAGGGGAGAAAATATCCTAGATGTGATTATTACTAATATAAAGGAAAATATTAAGAATGTTACTATTCAACCACAAGTAGGAACAAGTGATCACAGCTCCTTATTGTTTGACTTGGATTGGTCAATAGAGATAGTTAAGGGTAGTACTTCTCAATTGCTGTATAAAAAAGGGGATTATGGAGAAATAAGAAATTTGTTAAATAAAATTAATTGGAAAGGGTTGATGAATAACAAAGGTGTAGAAGAGCCGTGGAAACTGGTTTCTCAGATAATAACTGATGTAACAGCTGTATATATCCCTCAAAAGAAAGTATATAACAGTAAGGGTAAAAAACCTCCGTGGTTAAATAGGGGTATAATAAGAGTATGTAGGAGGAAGAAGGTTCTGTTTCATAGAATGAAGAAACAAATGACAACTGAACATATAAATAAATATAAAAAGTGTCAAAAGAGACTTAAAAGAGAACTAAAACAAGCTAAATAACGACTGGAGAGGAGACTAGCAATGAGCAAAAACAATAAAAGCTTTTTTGCCTGTGTAAATAGGCAGAGAGGAGGAAGTTGTATGGCAGGCCCACTAACCATTGAGGGGGAGTCGACATCAGAACCTCTAAAAATGGCAAATGAGTTTAGTAGGTGTTTTTCTGCAGTATTTAGAGACATAAAGCAAAATGTGGAAATTAGGGATGGGGGATATGGAAATATAGACCTAGAATCACTAATAACGGAGGAGAAGGTAATGAAGAGAGTTATGGATTTAAAAAATGACAAGGTGGCAGGGACAGATGGGATTCATCCATATATGGTAAAGGAGCTGAATATAAGAGTTGGTACCGGTGATTACCATGCTGGGACAAAAGTCTGTGGCAGAGGGGTGGTGCCAGAGGATTGGAAGAGGGCATTTATTGGGTCAATATTCAAAAAGGGAAGAAGGGATCAGGCGGAAAACTATCGACCAGTGAGCCTGACATCGGTGGTGGGAAAGATCATTGAAGGAATACTTAGTGAGGCTATTAAGGATATTATAAATGGGAAAGTTCAGGTTGATAAAAGACAGCATGGTTTTGTTAGCGAAAGATCATGTGAGACAAATTTACAAACTTTCTACGAGCATATTAATAGATGGGTGGATGAGGGGAATAGTGTGGACATAGTAATGCTGGACTTTAGATGGGCTTTTGACATGGTCCCACATGATAAAATAATTGAAAAGATGATCAATTTGGGGATTGATTATTGTATAGTAAATTGGGTGTCCCAGTGGTTGAGAAATAAGAAACAATAGGTCAGGATCAGGGGATATCTGTCAGAACCAAAAAAGGCAGGGAGTGGAGTTCCCCAGGGGTCAGTGTTGGGACCTCTGTTATTTGGAATATTTATAGGCGATTTGATTATTGATAGTCAGAATAAAATGGTTAAATTTGCAGATGATCTTAAGATGGGGGGGGTTGTGAATACTTTTGATGATAGATTGCTGTTTGGCAGAGATCTGATAAAAATTATGGAATGGGCGGAAAATAACAGTATGGAATTTAACAGTGAAACGTGTGTTATAATACATCTGGGAAAGCAAAATGTATGTCAGGGTCATTACTTAAAGAGTTTACAATTAAAGACATCAGTATTAGAAAAAAGATTTGGGGGATTACATCCAGAGTGATCTAAAAAGTAGTTCACATTGTAGAAACATGTCAAATAGAGCCATGTTCTTGGTGAACAGTGTTAGAAGGAGTTTTCATTCAAGAGAAAGTGAGGTGCTGATGCCGTTGTATAAGACATTGATCAGGCCCATGCTGGATTACTGTTCTACTGTATGGAGTCCATTCTTAGTAAAGGATGTAAAGTTATTAGATAGACCACAGAGGTCATACACCAAACTGATATAAAGTTGTAGGGATTTGAGTTATGAGGAAAGGTTGGCGAAATTGAGTTTGTGGTCCTTGAAAGATAGGAGAGTTAGAGGGGACTTAGTTTATATAACATAATAAAAAACAATAGCATGTTTAAGGAAATGAAACTGGAATTCAGAGACAATCCATATCAGTTGAGGGGGCATGACAGACAGTTGAAGGAAACCAAAAGCAGGACAGAAATAAGAAGAAATAGTTTTATATGCAGAACAATAAAACTGTGGAATGGACTGCCTCAGGATGTGGTGGAGGCGGATAGTGCTGGAAAATTTAAAGAAAGATTAGATAGTTATCTTACTGAAGTTGGCAACTTCAGTTATCACCACTGAATAGTGGGGAAGTCTGTATGGGCTATGCCTTTTTGACATCCTAGTTTTCCAGTATGAAATCCAGTATGAAATGTACCTTGGAAAACAAAACCCAAAGGTGACATATGCCCTTGGTGGGGGGGTGGGGACAGATTACAAAGACTGAAATGGAACTAGACCTTGGGGTTATAATTTCGGATGATTTAAGAATAGGAAGGCAGTGCAAAAAAACAACTTACAAAGCCAGCAGCATCCTCAGAGGTATAGGCAGGGGCATTACAAGTAGAAAATGCAAAGTAATAATCCCACTATACAGGTCCCTGGTGAGGCCACATCTGGAGTACTGTGTCCAGTTTTGGAGACCTCACTTAAAAAAAAGACATGAACGCCTAGAAACAGTACAAAGGAGTGCTACAAAGATGGTACAGGATCTACATCATGAGTCATACGAAAACAGACTAAAATAACTTGTTATACTCACGGGAACATAGGAGGGACAGAGGAGATATGACAGAAACCTTTAAATACGTTAAGGGAATAAACTCAGTGCACAAGGAGGACCTCTTCCACTCATATGAGACTACTCACACTAGAGGGCACTGCATGTGGCTAAAGGGAGGTAGATTCAAAAGCAACAATAGAAAGTTCTTCTTCATGAACCGGGTTGTGGACCTCTAGAATAGTCTGCTGCAAGAAGTGGTGGAGTCTAAGACAGTCAGGGAGTTCAAGTTAGCATGGGATAGGTGTTATGGAAACCTGACAAGAAAGAATTAGCTGGGTGGGGGGTAGCAAGTAAAAAGGGCAGACTAGATGGACCAAAAGGTCCCCTTCTGCCGTCACTTTTCTTATGCTCTTATGTTCTTATATTGCACCTGGTGCAGTTCCTGTACCATTTTAGTAGCTCTCCTCTGCACAGCCTCTGAGCGGTCTATATCCTGTTTTAGGTGTGGCTTCCAGAACTGTACGCATGTACTTGAGATGTGGCCTCACCATTGACCTGTACAGAGGGAGTATGACCTCTCGCTTCCTACTTGTAATGCCCCTGTCAATACATCCGAGGATGCTACTAGCTTTCTGCCCCACTTTTTCACTTTGTCTGCCCACTTTTAAATCATTGGAAATAAGCACTCCGAGGTCCCGTTCGAGTTTTGTTTCCGTTAATTGTTCACCATCGAGTGTGTAGGTTTTCCTTGAGTTTCCTTTACCTAGGTGCATGACCTTGCACTTTTTGGCATTGAATTTCAACTGCAAGTCCCTAGACCATGATTCTAGGCTCTTTAGATCTGCTTCCATTGCTGCTGTTCCTTCAATTGTATCTACCCTGCTGCAGAGCTTTGTATCATCTGTGAACAGGCATACCTTACCCTGCAGGCCATCAGCAATGTCGCTGATGAATATATTGAAGAGGACTGGGCCAAGGACAGATTCTTGAGGCACACCACTGATCACCCTTCCCTCGCTAGTCAGTGTTCCATAGACTATGGCCCTCTGCATTCTATTGTGGAGCCAGTTTTGAACCCACTTTACTATTTTGTGCCCTAACCTGGAGTTCTCTATCTTATTGACCAATCTTCTATAGGGGACAGAGTCAAAAGCCTTGCTAAAATCCTAGATAGACTGTCTGCTGCTCCTCCCTGGTCCACTATTTTGGAGACCCAGTCAAATAATTCACTCATATTTGTTTGACATGTCTGTCCTGCTGTAAATCCATGCTGGTTAGTATCTAGCTGCCCTGTTTCCATAAGGAACTTCACTATTCTTTCCTTAATATTAGACCTGGTACTCTCAAATGGAGAGAGGATCACAAACTTAGAAGTCAGTAGACACCTGGGAATAAGCGACCACTGCACAGTGTGCTTCACAATAAACACAACCATGGAGACAAGCCATACAAATACAAGGATACTGGACTTTAGAAGGGCTGACTTTGGCATAATGGGTAAATACCTGAGGAATGCATTAGCAAATGGCCAGAAAGGAGGGGTGGAAGAACAATGGAGAAAAATCAAAACTGCCATCATGGAGGCAACAAGCCTTTGTGTGAAACAAATAAAGAAAACAAAGTGGAATAAAAAACCACTATGGCTCTCAAAAGAAGTGTCAGGGAAGGTTAAGGAGAAAAAGGCTGCATTCAAGAAAGTATAAGGAATCACAGACGGAACACGACAGGGAACTGTATCAATTAAAGCAGAAAGAAGTGGGGAAGGCAGTCAGAAAAGCAAAGGCCCAAACCGAGGAAAGGATCGCCAACTCAGTTAAGAAGGGAGATAAAACCTTTTATAGGTACATTAGGGAACATAGAAAGGTTAAGGGAGGGATAGGGAAGATTAATAAAGGAGAGGGGAGGTGGGCAGAGGCAGACAGTGAAAAGGCAGAGATAATGAATGAATACTTTGCTCAGTATTCACAAAAGAAGAAGAGGAAGAGTTACCTAAACCAAACAGTAGAAGCACTCTGGATAGTGAGGTTGATACCAGTCCATTTAAAGAAGAAAGAGTACTGAAAGAACTTCTGAAACTCAAGGTGGACAAAGCATGAGTTTCCATGGGATTCCACCCAGAATCCTAAAAAAGAGCTAAGGAGAGCCTAGTGACACCCACTAACCACACTTTTTAACAAATCATGGGAAGATGGGGTGGTACCTGAGGACTGGAGGAGGGCAGATGTGATTCCCCTTCACAAAAGTGGGACCAAGGCAGAAGCAGGAAACTATAGACCTGTTAGTTTGACCTCAGTGGTGGGGAAAATGATGGAATCACTTTGAAAGAAAGAATTGTTGAGTACCTAGAGTACAGCGGGCACTGGACCCAAAGCAGCATGGATTCACAGCAGGAAGGTCATGTCAGACAAATCTAATCGATTTCTTTGACTGGGTGACCAAAATAATAGACCAGGGAGGGGCTGTGGATATGGCCTACCTAGACTTTAGCAAGGCATTTGACACAGTCTCGCACAAAAGATTAATTATCAAGTTAGCCAGCCTGGGAGTGGGTCCCAGGGTGGTAGCCTAGGTAGAAAACTGGCTCCACAACAGGACACAGAAGGTAATAGTGAATGGAACACATTCTGAAGAAAGGGGGATTACTGGTGAAGTACCTCAGGGCTCAGTACTGGGTCCAGTCCTCTTTAACGTCTTTATAGGTGACATTGCAGAGGGTCTGGAAGGAAAAGTATGCCTCTTTGCTGATGACACAAAGATCTGTAACAGAGTTGATACACAAGGGGGGTAGAAAGGATGAGAAGGGACTTGGCAAGGTTGGAGGAATGGTCAGACATATGGCAACTTAGATTCAATGCAAAGAAGTGTAAAGAATGCACCTGGGAAATAAAAATCCAGGAGAAGAGTACACAATAGCAGTGGAGGTACTAACAACAACAATAATGGAAAGGGATCTGGGTGTAGATAAGATGACCTAAATTGGGTATGCAATGTGAGAAGTCAGTAGGGAAAGCTAGGGGATACTGGGATGCATAGGAGGGGCATCACAAGTAGAAAAGGGAAGGGTTATCCCTCTATACAGACAGTTGGTGAGACCCCATCTGAGTATGCAAGGCAGTTTTGGAGACCCCATCTACGCAAGGGACAATAGACAGGATGGAAGCAGTCCAGAGGAGGGTAACTAAAATGGTGCAGGGTCTACATCAGAAACCATATGAAGAGAGACTGAGAGAGCTTAATATGTATACCCTTGATGAAAGGAGGGACAGGGGGACATGGATAGAAACTTTCTATGCCTCAAGGGAATCAACAAAGTCCAGGAGGGTAGCATCTTTCAGAAAAAGAGATGTGTAAGAACAAGGGGGCACAATTTAAAGTTAGAGGGGGGATGGCTCAGGGGTAATGTGAGGAAATTATTTTTCACAGAGAGAGTGGTGGACGCATGGAACCGCCTTGGAGAGGTTGTGGGGTCTAAAACAGTGGAGGAATTCAAACATGCATGGGACAGACATAAGGCAATTATAGCGGGGGGTTGCAGGAAATAGGCTGTTGGTTAACTAGAATCTGCAGCTTATCCAGTAGGTAGGGAAATGGGCAGACTGGGTGGGCCAAGTGGTCCTTATCTGCCGTCAAAGTCTATGTTTCTATGTTTCTATGTTTCTTAAGTAGGGACTTCATAAGCTTCCTCACTACCGAGGTCAAGCTTACTGGCCAGTAGTTTCCAGCCTCCTCCCTGCTTCCACTTTTGTGCAAGGGTACCACTGTGGCTATTCTCCAGTCCTTAGGTATTTCCCCACTCTCTAGAGGCTGTGTGAATAATTCTGCCAGTGGGCCTGCAATTTACTGTGCCACCTGCTTCAGAATTCTAGGGTGGATTTCATCTGGGTCCATTGCTTTATTTGTTTTTTAAATTGAAAAGCTCTTTTACGACACTGTCTTTTGTAACTGGTCCAGCATCTCCTTCTATGGTGAGTCCGCCTCGGCCCTTGAGATGGGTAATGGCACAGCTATTCACATTGGCATGATATACAGACCTCCAGCAGGGGGGGGGAGGAGGTGGACAGAGTTCTTGTAGAATCCATCCACAGATGGCAGCAAAAAGGGAGATGCTGCTGGTAGGTGATTTCAGTCTGCCAAATGTGGATTGGTGCATCCCAGCAGCTGCCTCAGCCAGGAGAAAAGACATCTTGTACACCATGCATGGGGTAGGCCTCAGGCAATAGTGCTAGAGCCCACCTGTAAGGGTGCAGTTTTGGACCTGATACCAATGGGGACAGATTTGCGGAAGTCAGGGTGGACGGAAACCTGGTGTCCAGTGATCATCGCATGGTGTGGTTCAGTATGAGCACAGTGACAGAGTCAAGCCATACAAAGGCAAGGGTCCTGGATTTCAGGAGGCGGACTTTATTATGATGGGGATATTTCTCTCAAGAATGCCTTGGCAGGGAGGGATGAATGAGGGAAGGGGGAGTTGAGGAGCAGTGGGCCCATCTAAAAGGAGCCATTGTGGAGGTGACAAACCTTTGCATTAGGCAAGTAAACAAGGGCAAGAGAAAGAGAAAACCACTATGGTTCTCAAAAGAAGTGGTCGGGAAGGTAAGGATACAAAAAGATGGCTTTCAGGAAGTTCAGGGAAACACAGAAGGAGGAGGACAGGATAGTGTATCTGGATAAACAGGCAGAGGCAGGGAAAGCAGTAAGGAGCACAAAGGCACAAACGGAGGAAAAAATAGCACAGGAGGTAAAAAAAGGGGACATTACTTTTTATAAGTACATTAGTGAAAAGAGAAAAATCAGGGGTGGGATTATAAGGCTTAAAGGGAAAGAAGGGGAGTGTGTGGAAGGAGACCCGGAAAAAGCATTAATACCGAACAAATATTTTTGTTCAGTATTCACAGAAAAAGGAGAGGTGAGGGAACATGAGCACATATGGGAGGGAGGTGGACACCAGTCCATTTACAGAAGAGAGTCCTAAAAGAACTCACAAAACTGAAAGTGGAAAGTGGACAAGGCAATGAGATCAGATGGGATACATCCTAGAATATTAAGAGAAATATGGGAGCTGCTGGTGGCACCACTGGCAGCATTGTTCAATGAATCACTTGATACAGGAGTGGTTCCAGAGGATTAGAGAAGGGCAGATGTAGTCTCTCTTTACAAAAGTGGGAGTAGGGAGGAGGTTAGAAACTATAGACCAGTCAACCTCACCTTAATAGTGGGGAAAATGATGGAATCACTACTTAAAGAAAGGATTGAGGAACACCTGGAATCCAGCAAGGCACAGGATCCGAGACAGTATGGATTCACAGTGGGAAGGTCATGTCAAACAAAACTAATTGATTTCTTTGACTGAGTGACTAGAGAAGTGGATCGGGGGAGCAGTGGATGTGGTCTACCTGGATTTCAGTAAGGCTTTCGATACCGTTCCACATACAAGACATCTGAACAAGCTGAGCAGCCAAAATTATGCATTTGGGGGGCAAGAACCCAAGGGAGGATTACATGATGGTGGGGGGGGGGATACTGATGGTCAGTGAGCAGCAAAGGGATTTGGAGGTAATCATATCTGATGACCTAAAGGTGGCCAAACAATGTGCCAAGGCTGTGGGGAGGGCCAGAGGGATGTTGGGGTGCACAGGGAGAGGTATCATCAGCAGAGGAAGAGGTGGTGATGCCACTGTACAGATCATTGGTGAGGCCTCATTTGGAGTACTGTGTCCAGTTCTTGAGTCTGCATCTCCATAAGGGCATAGACAGGGTGGAGGCAGTTCAAAGAAGGGCAACAAAGATGGTGCAGGGCCTGCACTAAAAGTCATGTGAGGAGAGACTGGGAGATCTCAATATATATACCCTGGAAGAGAGGAGAGACAGGGGAGATATGATAGAAATCTACAAATATCTAAAGGGCATAAATAGGGTACCAGAGGGAAGCATCTTTCAGGAAAAGAGATGTTCAGAACGAGGGGGCATGACATGGGGTTGCAAGGAGGTTGACTAAGGGGTAATGTGGGGAAGTATTTCTTCACAGAAAGGGTGGTGGATGCATGGAATAGACTACCAGTGGAGGTGGTAGGGGCAAACATGAGGGGGAATTCAAAAATGCATGTGTAACCCCCTGCCAATTGGGGACTTACTTGCCACTTTGCAGCTCTGGCTCTTGCTCTCCCAAGCACCTCCAGGAAGTGCCTGCAATTTTTTTTTTCTGTCCCCTGGTCCGCCCAATCTTCTATGCCTTTTCTGGTGCCCCTTTCCAGCCCATGATATATATCTGGAATGGCAATAAGTTCAAACCTGGTCTACCGAGCATGCCCTCGGGCAGCAGGGGATTGTGCAGGCACAAGCTGCACCTTTGATGTTCTGGACCCCCTTGAGCTTACGGTAGAACCAAAAGTGTTCCATCAGTCCCGGAATCCCCAATAGCTAAGTGGGACCTGGTGACCATGGACAGGAACCTGAGCAGCAGCTACTGTTAAAATTTAAGGAGAGTCGGATGGCCTGCCGGTGCAGCGGTTGGATTTCCGCTTGCGGCATTGGTGACCCTGGTTCGGGAATGGACTTGAGTCGTCAGAGGGCCAGCTGTGGGGAGAAGGATGGAGCATCCCTTGGACAGCTATCCTTCTCCGGGGGGGTAGGTGGGGAGGATGCCTGGTGCACGACGGACCCCTGGCAGAGGCTGGGGGTGCCACAGCAACCGGCGTCAAGCATGATCAGGGGGCAGAACAGATGCAAGGTGTCATTGCACGTATCCGCCCCCCAGAAAAATCAGCAAAATCACCTCAGCCAGCGCCTTGATGACGCTCGCCTCGCCATCCCAGACCCATCTTCCTGGCTGACTCCCCCGACCTATCCCGACATTTGCAGCATTTGGGCCAGTGCCACAACCCCGCCCTGGGGGGGTAAGCCAGGGGATATCAGGGGGAGAGTAGCAGCTCATGTGGGAGTGAAGGAGGCGGCAGAGACTGTGACCAGGCTGATGATACCAGAGTTGGCACAGCAGGACAAACAGTGTACTAAATTAAAAAAAAAAAATTTAAGGAGATCCACAAGCTGTGTTTGATCGGGGATCATGAATATTAATGAGCCAGGGCCCCGATCGTATGAATATTCATGAGGGTCTGTGTCTGCCCTGGGGGCAGCTTGTTCTCGGCTGTGGCTGCAAAAGAAAAAGATGTCAAAATTATTGTAACTGCTGCAATGTATGTTTGGGGGAAAGTGTTTTGCAGGGGGAAAAAAGTGCTTGAAATAAATAATGCTTTACTCCTGGCTGCGCCAGTTCTATTTGGAACTCAGATAATAACAGTCTGTCTGCTGCTGCTGTCAGGGAGCTAAAATATCAGCAGCAGCAACAGGAAAACGAACTGAGCAAATTAAAAGATCTGTGCAGCGACAGCAAGTACCCACCCAGGGCTAATGGACTGTGGGGCATTGGAGCAAATATTTAATTATTTCTGGCTACACCAGGACATTGATTGAGACTCTACCTATTCTGCTTTAGAGACAGTGGGTTTAGCAGCCATTGCAAAAGCAGCCACAGCCAATCGGAAAGTCAGGATAATAAAGCCAGGACTTCTGGGACATTAACCACAGCTTATGGGTAAATACCAACTGCTCATGGGAACTGCAGGGACCTAATTCTAGGCACCAAAACAACAAACCATCTGTGCATTGAGTCAGGTTTATGCATAATTCATTTTTGTGACTGACAGGCCTTCCACCCAATGAGAGGCTGTGCAACCAAAAGCTTTAGCCAATCAGGAGCCTCAGGAAAGCCCTATAAGAGACTGTGTTTTCCAACATTTTGTCAGATTCAAGAGAGGCAGATTGAGAGAGATTCAAGCTGGAGCCCCCCAGAGGGTGGGAACTCAGGCCCCAGCAGAGAAAATGGCCCTGGCAATCCAGCTAAACCTTTCCACCCAGGAAGGGGTTTTCTTGTTTTCCTGCTTTCTTGCAGTTTAAGTTAAAGTAATTTAGTTAAGGTTGAACCTGCTAGCCTGAGGGTTGCCAGAATGTTCTCCAGGTGCTAGCCCTTCCTTCCATGTCAGGGAAAGATGTGGGCCTGAACCAGATGACATCAAGCAGCTGTGAGAGAGCCGATGAATCCTCAGTTGTGAGAGAACTGAAGCACCTGGGAGTCTTCATAATGGAAGACCTACCTTTAGGAGCCTGAGTGAGTACTCTTGTACCCCCCCGGTGCAAGAAAGAAAGTAATCTTGCCAAATTGGGGCAGCCTTGCCCAAGTAACTGTTCTTGGTGATAGTGTTCATGGATCAGCACCCTACTGCTGCGTAAAACAGCCCAGCGAGGGTGGACCATTTAGTGGAACTGTTCCTGAGCACGTCTGTTCTGGGGGTACCCATAGTGAGCCCAGGACAGAGTAGTACCTTTGCTGACCATAACTGTTCAGAGGGATCCAGGTGAGCCCAAGCATTGTAACTATTCGGGGGACCCAAGAGAGCCCAAGCAGCGTTCAACTATTTGGGGGACCCATGTGAGCCCAAAAGTATCATATAAATGTACTGAAATGTACCTGTGCTATCTATATGGTCAAGATGTCCCGTGGAGCAGCCAGTCATAGCTGCAATGCCACATTAACAGACTGAGACCCCGAAAGTAAAATTCGGATTCTGCTTTGTAACCCACAAATGACAGTTTTCTACCTTACATAATGTGTCAAGCATATAAATGTACTGAGTGGGCTAACCATTTAAATGTGCTGAATATTCAGGATGTCCAACTCAAGCTACACACTTTGTAACCTGTGGGTTATCTCCTCCTGAATTGTTCAGTCTGCTACATTCAGGGCTATCCCAGGGCAACCCCTGCACTTTCTACAGAGACTGTAAATAATTTAAATGTTGGTTGTTTAAAGTCAAATTCCAAGATTTAATTTTCATGAAAATTAAAGCTGGCCAACTCCAAAACTGCAACATCCACCAGGCCTGCAACCATCCAGGGCTTTGGTAACTGTGTACCCAGGGTAACATGTGAGATTGCGGGGTATCATGCAAGTCTAGGAACTGGTACCAGTGGTGGGGTAATGAAAGGTGTAACATCTGATTTAATGCAGCTTAGATAGCCAGGGTTCTGTGTGTCATTCTAGTTGGTAAAATGTAATTTCTTTTTCTGCTTAATCTGGTACTCACCAAGCTGGAGGGTTTCATCAGCACAAACCAAATCAATTTTACATTTTGTAAATAATATAATCAGTGCATAACCTCTGTTCCTCCTGTTCCCCATTCCTAACTCCTATGTCCCCTAAATAAATATTGTTACTGTTTTTGCAAATGGTTGTCATGACTTTTGCAGTACGTAGGGAAAATGGGCAGACTGGATGGGCCTAGCAGTCCTTATCTGCTGTCAGTTTCTATGTAGGTTTCAGGAAAAATCACTCCAACGTCACCTCTCCCCTTCGTGTCACTGACACAGTTCTCAATGGCGTAGAGTGTGTCCACATCACTGCTGCTATATTCATCGACCTAGCCAAGGCTTTTGATTTTGTGTCCCATCTTCTTCTTATATCCAAACTCTTCTCAGCCAGTCTCACCTCCCATGCTGTAGACTGGTTGAAGTCCTATCTTACAGGCTGAATTCAGTGTCCCAGCAGGCGACGCCCCCTGCCCCCCCTTCCCATTCAAGCAAGTGTTCCTCAAAGCTTCATTCTGGTCCCAGTCCTTTTTGCCATTTCCCTTAACAACCTGCCATCTGCCTGTGGTTCTTCCCACATTCATATGTACGCCGACGATACAGTACTCTATGCCTCCAGTCCCTCAACTCCTGAAGTGGAGTCCCGGCTGCAGAGTGACTTCTAGAGGGTGTTATGCTGGTTCCAGATCAATCATCTTACAGTTAATGCCAAGAAAACAATATTCAAGACTTTTGGAACTGCTCAAAAATTAGCCAAACTCTCACCCCTTCCCTCCTTTTCTACCCTCGATGGCATCTCCCTTGACAGTCCTCACATTCAAGTATCTTGGCATCTGGCTGGACAGTCACCTCAACTTCTCTTCGCACATCAACTATATCCACGCTAAATCCCACCCTAACCTAGGAGCCATGTTTAAAAATAAAGATTCTCTCTCTCCCCCGTGGTTCAGCTAACCAAAATGATCTTTCCTGTTTTTGATTACAGCAACATGCTCTTTGGGGTCCACCCCTGCCTCATCTCTCTCCAGACTAGGCACTGTTTTTAATGCCTGTTACAACTTTGCTATCCATGCCCCCTTCCCCCATGTACCACACTACTCCCTCTACTCTTCCCTTTTCTTTCCCTTCCTTCACTTGCTGTACACTGCCAGCACCATGCCACCACCCTCATTTCCAAATTCTGGTTTTGGTATCTCCCCTCATCTATCCTCATTATTCCCTTCCTCTTATCAGCTATGCTCCAGAGACCCCGCACCTTCTCTCTCTCTCTCCCCTATCCCCATTCCAATTTGGGGCAGACAGTCTTCTCTTACTGACTCCCCTTCCTCTGGAGCTCTCTTCCAAGCTTCCTTCATCTATCTCCTTCACTGCACTCTCTAAAAAGCGACATTTTCCAATCCCTCCTCTCCTCTAGCTCCTGTCCTCCCTCATTCCCAGCAACTGGGGTGAGGCTCTCTCTGTCCACACATTCTAAACTTGCCTCCTTCTGCACACCATTTTACCTAACCCATCTGTATCCTAATCAACTGTAACTGTCATCTCATCCCCCTATGATCTTTCCCTCCTTCCCTGCCTCCTTTAGTTTCTCCCTCTACAGCTGGCCTCCTATGCTAACTTTGGGCTAAAAATGTCTAGATGTATTTGCTAATGTATCATTGTTATTTCATTACCTTTTTTTTAATAATTGTACACCATATTTGTATTGTAGCCTGACTGTTCACTTGCTTCCACCCTCCTTTTCCCTTTCCCCAGGGTCGCACCTGGAAATGAGCTTTGGCTCAGTGTGCCTCTCCTAGTTATCAACATTTTAAATAAATACATTTTTTTTCTGTTCTTAAGTTTTAATGTTATCTTTTTCTTTTCACGGGTAAACAGCGATACAGTGGCCATGCCAAGTCAGGCTAAATAATGTCTCTCTCTTTCTTCACAGGATGACAGGTACAGATTTAGAATGCTTAACATGAGACAATGGATCTTTCATACAGCCACAACAGTGGTAAATTTCAGGCGAACTGATTTTGTTTTGTCTTCACAGGTGACAGCTTCCAATTCAGAATGAGTGACATGAGACAATGGATCTCTTGTGCAGCCACAAAGGTGGCAAACTCAGGCTAACTGATTTTATTTTGTCTTCACAGGTGACACACAAAGGAAGACTTGGAGACAGTGGACAACGTATATACTGTCATTGTGGTTAGCCACCCATGGTGGCCACATTAGTAAGGTCTATAAAATTTTCCCTTGTCTTCACAGGTCTCCTCCTCCTCTACTGGTGTGGTATGTTCTCATCCAGGAAGCAAGACGTTTCATCCTCTGTTTCTTGTGTCTGAGGAACCTTTGTCCCATGTCAAGGCCAGGCCATCACCTACTGTATATGATGGTAAGGTATCCTTTTATAAATTTATTTTCCCTTCTAATTTTCAGATTTTGTTTTTCTTTCACAGGTGTACTGTAACCCAGTATGGAACGTACTACAGTGTCTAAATAATTTGTATTTTGTCTTCCCATCAGGTCTGATCGACACATCATGCCACCAGGATGAATACCACCTCATCCTTGTACAGCAAGCAAGCCATTACCATCTGGTGATTTCTGCTGGCTCACTGATGTGTACAGCCTTGACAAGTAATGCTGCTTAGACCTTGTTGTCCTCCAGCACTGTACATGGCGTCCTTTGCTGTGTATCATCAAGCAAAACAGTCCTCCAGCTGATGGTTGGCTGCCTCATTGTGCAATTTGCAGTTGTGACGCATTTTGGAAATAAATGAAACAAGAGAAGACAACAGTTATCATGATTCCATCCTGTCATACAGCTATGGTCCTATGATTTTAGAAAAAAAAAGAGAAAAATACTTACCTTCCCATGGTACAAAAGAGTACGAAGTTATATAACCATGGGAAACACACATGCAGCAGCAGCACTGAATTACCACAGGGATAAGTACCTGCAAAGAGAGAAACAGTGACAAAGGATGTTTAAAAATGCAGTGATTTCAAATACCCTCTCACACCCACAAAACCCCAGAAAATAAAAATACTTATGTAACCCCTATGCAGTGCTATACCAAGGGCTACTACCCCACCTGTATCCTTAATAACAGGTTGGGGGGCCTGGGTTCATAACCACCTAGTATGGGGGAGCCCTACCAGTAGTACAGTAGTGCTATAATTATGGTGCCTCCACCCAGAGAAATTATGTGGGTAATTATCACAGCAGGTACAGCCCTCTGGGAAGCTAATACCACCCACAGTCCTGCCTAGTAACCTTTTATGAAAACCTGGACAGTTGCAGTGTTCAACAATTAGACTACCAAACCGTTTGACTATTAATGATATGCTCACGGTTAGTTCACTTACCAACAGGGTCTGGATCTCTGGTTCGTGCCCTGTAACCCCCTGTAAAAGACAGTTTCAACAATATAAGCATGCACTTTCGATATACTTTGCAGTACTTAAATTACTTTAGACCAGGTAATAATATGCTCACAAGCCTCGTTAACATCAAAACAGTAAATCTGGTTTATTAAGGGGGATGTGAACAAGGGAGGGGTGGAAATTTAGGTAAAAGATTACCTTACTGTATTTAAAACCAGGCTAGATTACTTTTCATTACTTTAGTCCCTGAGTTTATCAGTCTAGCAACTACTAGGTACCCAGAGTGGAAAATCTGGCTAGCAAAAGGCGTTGCCCGGCATTGCAGCTGATGTTGGGGCCCTTGATGGAAAGAAAATGCAGTTAACATGAAAAACAACCAGACGATTATTTGTAATCCGAGCTGGCTGGCACATTCTCTTGCAAACCCAGAAAACAGAAGCAATTAGATGGTACTACAGATGATCTAAATATTTGTGGCAGGGAGCTGCCCTGATTATACTCACACTACCAGGTTTCTGCTGGAATGTAGGTGATGCGGAGACCTCGTGGTGTTCACTGATGAGCATGGGGAAGCAGGGCTGACACGACACACCTCCTCTTCATGGCCTTTCCTCCAGGTGGCCATAACCTGCATGTTGTTGTTGCGCAGGAGCTGGATCTCCGAAACCAGTCTCTCACTGAAGCAGTCTCTGGTGCAGGAGGTGCAGTCTGGGCTGGATTGGCAAGGCCCAGACAGGAGGAGTAGATTGGTAAAGTTCATAATCTTCTGCTGGTGAAGCCTCCAGATGACATAACAGGTTTGATCATGGGCCAGCAGGTCTCGACCCACATAACACATTCAGCACATTTAAAATAAACAGCTATTTCTCTAAACAGTTTGGATGCAGTCCGGTTGCAATTAAGCAGCTTAACTGTGCGAACCTTTTGATCCGAGCTTGTCTCACACACAAGCTAGGCCGATCGCTTCACAGGAGCAAATCTTTGGTCTAAATCACAAGTAACACTTCTTTCTGTCTTCTGCCACAGTTCTAACTTTAATCGTAAAGTTCCGACTTCTGTGATAGGCAGTCCCAAGGCATGAGAAATGTGGCAGGGAGGCAAGGTAGGCCTCTTCCCACTGATTCCCCTATGCTCCTTCTGGGAGCAGCTGCTCGAAGGCTCGAGCTGTTCACACTTCAACCTCCAACTCTAACTGATCCACGGTTTCATGGCACACTGGGGATTCCCCTGTCAATCCAGCATGCAGGTTGGCAGAAGAAGATGTCAATTACAGTCTTAGTCTTTTAATTGGTTGGATCTTTGGCACCAGGAATAAACCCCTGTTTCTCTCCCACAGGTCACTTGTCTTGTCCCATGAGTCTCTGGCTGAAATCCTGGCTCGTGATTGGCTGTTGCACTCCCCAAATGGTGGCTGCTGAAAAATATGCTGTCCCCATTATGCAGTCCCCCATGTTTCTCAGTCTGGTGTAGCCAGGAAATAGAGTATCTATTTATATTTCCCCTCCACACTTGTAGCCCTGGCTGTGCCCTTTCAAATGAGTGTACACATGTTAACTTATCCCCTGTGGTTTTGCTGTTGCTGCCTCCATAACTCTGACTCCCCAGGTGGCAGGCAGCACTTTATGAATATTTATGCAGGGCTCATGCATATTAATGAACCCAGCTAGTAGCCTCCAAAACAAACTCCTTTATTTAGCCCCAAGTGGCTTTTAAGCCACAATATTCTGGTCACCGGCCCTCATGTAGCTGAGGAGAGGCACCGGGACCAGAAAACTCCTTTCTTGCCAATGGCAAAATCGCAGTCGGCACTTCAAAGGCTCCACTTGTGCCTGCGAGATCCCTGAGTGCACCGAGTAAAGTTTAAGCACGAACTGGGCTAAATTGAAGGGTGGGCTGTATCAGGAGGAATTACTGGGCACCAGGAGAAATCGGGACTCGAGCTGGTGGCAGGAGGAAACAGGAGAGCAAAGGACCTGGGGCAAAATGTAAGCCCCCAAGGGGGGTTACAGTTACCTTTGCTAGTGTGGCAGTACAGCTGCACCATCTATCATTATAGACATAAAAAGGGGAAGTTCTAAGGACATGTTCAGACTAAAGGGCAGGAGCAATACAAGAGTGTGTAGTCTGAAAGTAGAGGGGGGGTAGATTCAAGAGGGAAATGAGGAGGCACTATTTCACAGAAAGGGTGGTGGCAAAGTGAAACCAACTGCCAGAGGAGGTGATTTCACTGGCAACTGTGGGCAGTTTTAAGAGGGGGTGGGACAAGGTCAGAGGTAAGGTCATAACTTAGGGGAACAGGGGGCGGAGGCAGTCTGGGGGGATAACACAGCTATTTGGGGGGGGCAACTCCAGTAGATTAGACTGGGAGCTGCACACTCGAGTAGACTCGATTGACCAGGATGGCCTGTATCTGCTGGTATTTTTGTATGTTCTTATTAACAGCAAAGCATTTAAGATTTCTGGGAGCACATCTCAGTTTTGGGCATCAGGAGCATTTTCCAAGACAAGACAATTCACTTTTATCTTTCCCGGGCACTACTGTGCATCTTCTTCACAGCTGTTGACAGTCACATGGCACAGCAATAGCATGTCATTTAGTTAGTTAGTTATTTATTTAAAATTTTGGTAACTGGGAGAGGTACACTGAGCCGGAGCTTGTTTCCAGGTGCGACCCAAGGGAAAGGGGGACAAGAGAACATTCAGGATACTATATAAATATGGCATACAATTAATAATAATAATAATAATGGTTTTGTTTACCTGGTCGGTTGGTCTGGGTTATTTCTGCTCTGTAATTGTACTACACTATTTTGTTTTAGTAATTGTATTTGTACTACTCTGTTAATGCTGTTTGCCTGTTCTCCCACTTTTGTACCCCCACCCACCCAGGACGCTTCTGAAATGAGCTGTTTACAGCTCACATTGTCTTTCCTGATGAAACATTTTCCAAATAAACAAATAAATAAATAACTGTAATGAAATAACAATGATAAATCTGCAAATAGTGTTAGACATTTATAACCTACTGCTGGCACTGGAATCCACCTGTAAAAGAAGAAACTAAAGGAGGCAGGGATGGAGGGGAGGAAGGAGAGATCATAGGGGGATAAGCTGAGGATTTTTGTTGACATTAGGAGTCAGATGGGTTAGGTAAAGTGGGGCGCAGAAAGAGGAGGTTAAGAGTAAGCGGAGCGAGACAGCCTCACCCCAGTTGCTGGGATAGGAGGGATAGGAGCAAGAGAAAGGGATGGACTGGGAAAGGGTAGGTTTTAGAAAGTGCAGGGAAGGAGATAAACAAAGGGAGGCTTGGAAGAGAGTTCCAGAGAGTGGGGAGTCGGTAGGAGAAGGCTGCCTTCCCCAACTTAGAACAGGGACATTTGTGTGGTGGGCATCAGTGACATTCACAGTAGCGATGAATTTGGCACCTTGGCTACTTACAAATAAAGATTAAGTAATAAAATACTGTTGAATAACTAAAGTAGAGTAAAGAAAAAGCAAAAAGATTAAGAAATAGCTGATCACTGTGTAGCATCTGAAATTTATTTTATTTATTTAGTTATTTATTTAAACAGCAGTTTGGAAAACCTTTGAGCCATAGGCTCATTTACAAAGGTACCTTGTCACAGTAAGACAAATGAAAATACACAGTATAACAGTACAACACAGTATAACAGTAACTTAAGACATAGATACAAACAAGCTGGTACAGGTAGGATTGATGCAAACAATACCAGAGTTATGTTGTCCTTAGCAGCTTAGTAGTAAGCTTGTCATAAGTATTGAGTACGGCTTTGACTAGTGGCAATTACAGCTTCGGTGTTAATAAGGTGGTTACGAAGGAAGTTTTGGAAGCACGATATAGTTGGAGCTCGGAGATGGAGGGGGCAGTGTGTTGAACCAGGAGGGGCCCTAAAGCTGAAGGCTCTTTGGCCGGAGAGGTCCTAGCTCTAGGGATAACAAGAGAGGTTTTCCCAGAGGTCTGAGTATGAACTAGTGGGACAGAGCGCGATATGGTAGTGGTCAATCCTGGTGGGGATAGCCAAGGAGGGTCTTTTTGTAAGGGTACAGGTCAGATATTTGAGGCCATCAAGATCAAGTACCAGCGCTAGCGTATAGTAGACAGGTGGGTGTGTTAGCCTAGGTGCCCTGTGCATTAACCTGCAGGCCTTATTCAGAGTAGTGCGAATTTTATGGAGTGCGGTCTGATCAGCAGCACCATACACCGGCAGTCCATAGTCCACTAGGGACAGGATAGAGGAGGTGACTGCAAGTCGAAGTGCCTCCTGGGGGAGGCAGTGTTTATACCAAAGTAAGATGCCCAATCGGATATTAGTGACAGTGGCTAGGGCAGTGATGTGTCCACTGAAGGAGAGGGAGGGGTCAAAATGGATCCCTAGGTATTTATAGGAGCAAACTTGTTTGAGTGGGAAAGAGGACCCAGAGTGAATGAGGAGTTTGAAGTTGCAGGACTTGTTTTGAGGATGAGTGAAGAACATGGTTTTTGTTTTTTTAAGATTTATCACCAATCTATAGCCTTGAACCAGCCCTCGGTTTCAGCGAGGACTCTGCAGCGAGTCCTGAGGGCAATAGGGTTACACTTGAGGCAAAGATGACTGCATCATCAGCGCATAATAGAATGTTCCCCAAGCAAGAGCGTGAAGGGTGTTAAGGTAAAGGGAGAATAGTAAGGGCCAGAATGGGCTCTGGGAACCCCAGAAAAGATGGGACAGATGTCTGAGTAGGTCCCATTAATTTTTACATGCTGTGAGTGGTCAGACAGATAACTGGTGCACCAGGAGATAGGTCCAGCAGCAAAACCAGAGAGACTAAGGGCATCAGGAAGGAGAGGGTGTGAGACAGTGTCGAAATCTTTAGAGAGGTCAATGAAGACTGCACCAGCCAGAGAACCAGTGTCTAAGGAGGAGTGGAGAAAGTTGGAGAACTCTAGGAGGGCTGTGTTGGTACTGTGGCCCGCTCGGAAGCCATGCTGCTTAGGACATAGGACATTGTAGGTGGAGCGGCAGTCAGAGATTTGAGAGGCCACCACTTTTTCCAAGGCCTTGGAGAGAGGAGAGAGAGAATGGAGATTGGCCGATAGTTTCCAGCCACAGTCCTATCACCACCTTTAAAGATAGGGGTGACAGTGGCGACTTTCCAGGCAGTTGGAACCTTCCCAGGCAAAGAGAGTGGTTGATGAGGCACGTGATTGGGGTAAGGACTGTGTCTAAGACCAGCCGATGGGATACGGATCCAGGGTGTCTGCCTGTACTATTACTCTTGAGGGCAGTGACAAAGGCGCCTAAGTTCTTGGCAGAAACATGGCGGAGGAGAAAATAAGGCGGAAAGATTTATGGCAGGTGCTGGGGAGGAGGTCAAAAAATTGTAGAGAGGATAGGGCTAAGGTCAGTGAATGAGGTGTTGAGGTGGTTGGCTATGAGGGCTGGGTCTGAGGAGATCACGCCATTAATGTTGATCTGGTGGTGGGGGGAGTGCACTCTACTTAACTGTTTAATGTTATCCCAGAAGGTTCTGGGGTTCCCCCATGAGGCAGTGAGTGAGGACTGATAGTGCTCAGACTTGGCCTTTCTGATGGCCCAAGTGCACTTGTTTCTGTGCTTGTTTTCTGGATCAGCACAGCATAGGCTCCTTCCACTATTCTCCCTGACTACAGATGACCACCAGGGGGCAGTGTTTTGCCATGTATTTAAGCCCTGGTCCCCCAGGGGCGGGAAGAGAAATGAGGAGTCGGCTGTTGTAGTAAGGACAGTGTTCTGTGGGGGGCTACCCCCTTGGCCAGGAGTCAGCAAAAGGCAGCATCAGTGCGACACAGAGTGGGTGGTCACTGAGGAAGAATTGTAGAGCTTTGCGGCCATGTGGGTCCGGGGTAAAATTTGTGTCATCAGCTGCAGAAGGACATGAGGCAAAATGTCAGAAAGAAGAAGGACTGAATGGCACCGGAACCCCTCTGCGGCACAGGGGTCCCAGTACCCTGTTTAAGGTAAGCGGTAGCCTGGCAGTGGGGCTGCTGTAGTGGTGGCAGGGCTGCAGCAGGGTCTCTGGAGGTGGCAGATCTGGCAGACTGTTCCCATGTGTCATGTTTTCAGGGAGCAACTTTGGAGGTAAGGGGAGTGTGACCTGGGATTCACTATAGGGCATGCCATGCCCATGTCTGGGGCTGGCCCTGGAACCTATCGTACCCATGTCTGGGGTAGCTCTGTCAGACACGTAAGGGCAGTAACTCATCTTTGGAAAACAGGAACTGGTTAAAAAGGGAGCTGCTGCTATGCTTTGGGCAGCCTAATTATTGAGTCAGAGAACAAAGGAAACTGTGGGCACAGTGTTGTGGCTCAGGATAACGTGTGGGTAGCTTCTAGGGAGCAGCCGTGGGAGGCTTAGACTGCAATCACCCTGAGGCCCTGTTTGGCTCGGATGGTGCTGGGAGGAGTAAGGCACTCCCCAATCTGGGTGTTGAAGGTGATAAAAGGGAAAGTTCACGAAGGAAAAAGGCTGTTTTTCCTGGTTATTCGAGATCTCTGTCCATGGGAAGACAAACTTTTAAGTGGAGTCAGATTGGTCTAAGTGCTAGGCCTAGAGACAAAATCTTGCTGCTGTGCTGATTTGTGTGCCTAAAAGAGCAACTTGTACTCTGGAGTTCACCTCACAGCCCCATGGAGCTGGTCCAAGTTAATTAAATGAAAGCTTCCTGGGAGCAATCATTTTAAACGTCCAAGAATGACGTTTTACATGTTCTAGTGAAGACAGTTGTGGCGACTGGTCATTTGATTAATGAATTAAGACCCAACAAATTTTTGCTTAACCACCCTCAGTATTTATTCCTGTTTCAGAGAAACTGATTCCCCTTCCCCCGTGAGAGAGTAGCAGAGCAGTCACCTGTTCACAAGATGCCTACTGTCAGTCCATTTGCCATCTGTAGCTGTAAGAAGCTGTTTGGGTAGAGGAAGGCCTTGCTGGAAAATAGAAGATGTCTTCAGGTAAGGCCATCTCATTTTCCATCCTTTGTCGTGAGGAATTCCAGGGAATGTTTCTGGTCTGTGTGCCCCCCTCATCCCCTCATCATAACATCGAGACCCCTAAATATAAACTGAGGCCCAGGGGTGGGTTGCATTTATTTTTAAACTTTTTTGGTGTTTTTCTTTTTGGGGGGAAACAAAGGCGCAGGACACTTGGAAGTAAAGAACAGAAAGAGGATAGAAAATAGTTAAAGTGGAACAGGTAGAAGATTTAATAGGTGAATGAAGACAATAGCTCACTGCATGCCAGCCCACCACTACCACCCACACTACCATGGCGGAGCTCTACCATACCTGCCAGCAGCTTCTCCTGATTAGCAATCATTATTTTACGTCTTTCTCAACCTCAGTGAGCCACCGACAGGTCACTTCACTTCCTCCCTTAGGGTGGCGAGCTCAGCAGCTGTTGCTGCTGGTGGTGGTGCAGGTGCTGCTGATGCTACTGGTTCAGCAGGAGCAGCATAAACTGCAACCAAGGGCGCTACCACTTCCACAGGTTGTGGTTGTGTGGTTGTGCCTGCCACGGCACAGGAACGTCCCTTACGCCATCCACAGCCACAAACCTCTGCTGGCACAGCTGGGCCACCATCTCCACCACCTCCTCTAGATACTTCCCTCAGTTGTGCGTCCCACTCAGCCCAGAGATTACACATTGGGTGGGTCCTCTGTTCCCCAAAGCCACGTGGATCCCCTGCTTGCCCCTGTGGACATGTTCTCTGCATATGTTCCAAGTGACCACGAGTAAAAAATATTCCACACCAGATAGGACTTGGGGTATGGGCAGCATGGGTGTGTGGGTGCTGCTTCTGGACAGGGCTCCTCTGCGGGGGGGGGGAGAATATAGTGACAGTGGTGGTGGTGAAACCACAATGGAGGGATATGGGGTTCTTGCATCTCCAGTTCTTCCTGCTCCTGACAGTCCAGGACCAGGGTAACACTACTGTCCTCCTGCTGCTGTGGGCATGGCCCAGCTCAAGGGTCATGTGTTGGGGCTGCCACTGCTACTGTTGCAGTGGGAGGTGGAGTCAGATTTCTGTTTGGCTTGTGCCTTCAGTGGCTTTCTAGGTTAGTATTTTGTCTTTCTGCCTTCTGTGGCTGTAGCATTGTGCTTCTTTCTTTTCTCTTTGTCAGCTACTCATATTGTACTCATGTACTCATTTAACTCCTATGTTTATTTATGTGGTTTGGTTTTCAGTGTATTTACTGGTTTCTATGTCATCCTGCTTTAGTTAACTTGCATTTTCTTATTTTTTTCTACCTGTGGTCCGTACCAAGCCACTTGCAAACGTTCTTCTCAGTTTCACTGTATTCCTCCTCATGTATTAAACCTGGCTTCTAGCCAGACAGCTGCTCACATATTGCTAAAATTCACAGTTCTGTCCCATCTTGCCAGTTGATGCCATGACTGGACTGGACAGAGGGATCTGGACAGCAACTAATAAAGAGTTTAGTAGTTTCAAGCTGCTTGAGAGATTGGTATGACGCAGAGAGTTTTGAGGGAAGAGTCTATAGGTAATAAGGGAGTGGTCAGTGAAGATAAAATTAATATCCGTGAGGGACCAGTGATGGGAGATTGCTGATAATAAGAGCTAGTGAGTGACCTGAACAGTGGGTAAGGGCGAGGTCTTGAAGGCCAAGCAAGGAAAGAAAATTTCTGTTGCGGGGGGGGGGGAGGAATTTTGGGGTTCATCAATATAAGTATTAAAATCACCAGTGAGAGTAATGTTGGAAGATGAGAGACTATGAAGAGAAAATCTGAGAACTTACAGCATTCTGGAAAGGAGGAGTCAGATTCTGAAAGGCAACAGATGCAAGGGCATTAGATGCCACTAATGGATTTTTACATGAAATTTTCTCGTAACAAGCACCAACACAACAAATCTAGTTAATAGAGTGAGTGCAATACAGGGCCACCATAATGATCAGGGGTATGGAGGAGAAGCTGGAGGCCAGTAACATATTCACCTTAGTGCAAACAAGGCAAAGGCGGACATGATCTCAGTCTGATGTGCTCCAGTAGGATGTGAGGACACACCCTGAAGCTTAAAGAGCTAGAGTCCAGTGTCCTGATTTGAATGCTATGAGTACTGGAGTCACTTGTTATTCTTGTTTTAGAAACCGCATACCTTTTTCTCTTTCAAAAGTCTGTTCCAGTAGGGTTTCAGTGTTGAAGGGATAGCAAGCTGGTGGCTACTTAACCGGCAGTATGCCTCTCTTTGCACTTGTATATTACTCTCATTTTTTCTGACCTGTATGTTTTTCTAATGCATTCTTTTTAGATATCGAAGACAGACAGAGACAGAGAGAGAACAGAGCTGTGGATCCATGAAGCTGTGAGGCAATATTAGTTCAATGGCCTACACGGCCAGTATAATGTTATGCTTGTGCAACTGTGTAACTTGGGTTTTGGCCGTTCACACTCTATTCCAAAGGAATTACCACCCTGCAGAGGTACCAAAGGCAAGGAACCCTCAAAGATGGTTCCACCCCTAGAGGTGCCGCAGGACAATTCTCTTGGCTAAAGGTACCTTAGAAAGGAGAGAGGCACTGCTGCTGGAGGAGGAGGAGAGGATGGAGGGGCAAAGAAAAAGGGCTTCAGAAGGAGGCTGAGAGGAACTGCTTATATACATCTGGAAGTGGGAGTGGCTGGCTGCTTGTCCATTGAACTAAAGGCAGAGCCTTCCAATTCAATGGCCTATGCGGCCAGTATAATGTTATGCTTGTGCAACTGTGTAATTTAGGTTTTGTCCGTTCACACTCTATTCTAAAGGGATTACCACTATGTAGGGGTTCCAAAAGCAAAGAACCCTCAAAGAGGATTCCACCCCTATAGGTGCCGTGGGACGATTCCCATGGCTAAAGGTACCTTAGGAAGATCACCCAAAAGAAAGGAGGAGTAGCATCAAAGACAAAAGCAATCAAGCTAAGGGGCACATGAGCATAATGACACAGTGTAGCTTCATAATGTAACCCCCCTACAAATGGGGGTTCCTAAAAGCTTCCCCAGAGCTCGTTTAAATGCTCCATGCCTGGCTGGTGTTCGGCGTTTAAGCCGTTTCGAATTGGTAGCCAGTGAGCGCTTTTGAGGTCTCCATATGCTGTCCCTTTAAGGGCTGCCTGTTGCAGTCATTATTGGTTGAACTGGGGGGGCTGTGTGGTTGTATGCCCAAGTCCCACCCGGGCTGCTGAGTAAGCGCTCCATTCTGCCATCGCTACTGGTGCCGAGGGAGCCCTGTTAAAAGAGTTAATTACTTGCCAGCAATCCTTTTGAATAGTGATGATAATGTAAGTTGTTCTAACCTGCTTCATTTGCAGCCAGGGACTGTTTTGATTATCCCCTCCATTTTGGTCCAGAGCTACCGAATTGGACAAATCAGTACCTCGGGACTCCTTTGAGCCGGCTGACCAATGGGGGAACTGCTTGCCATTTGAGAAAGGCATTATGGGCTATGACGCTTTTTCGCACCACTGAGAGCAGGACTGAATGACTGGCAGGTGACGCCAGCCAATCGAATCTGGTAGCACCCGAACTGGAAGGAGTGCCCCGTGCTCCTGGGGGCAGATGCGTTGTGGCTGAGGAGAAGAAAGGAGCTCTGTGCTTCTGCACTGGTGGAGTGTTCGCGCGGGAAGCACGGGAATGCCTGAGGTGGCCATTTTTGCCCTTTTGAGTGATTCGGACTGAATCCGCCGGCGTGCGGTCGGAGGAGGCTGGTGCCAGCCCAGCTACCTACCAGGCTCAACCTGAGAGGACTGGAGAATCTGCTGAATAGCACTCGGTCCACCCGTGATATTGAAGCTGCCGGTTACTGCCCGAGTTTGCTGCAAGTTTGTGTGAGGCCTAGAAGCAGCTGCCTGGTATGGGACCCCTCTGTTGTTTGCCATATAAATGTGTGAAGAGGCTGGTGAAATTCAGGCTTAGCCCTGCTGGTGGTGACAGGAATGGTATTTGATGGAGCCGTGAGTGCTGAATCAGGGTAGCTCCCTGCTAAGTTTGCAGACAGTGGCCTCAAGTTGTTTTGTTATACTGCTGATTGCCTAATTGAACTTTCTTCCCATTCTGACCTGCTCAGGATAGTAAAGGCTGTCTGTGTCAGGGCCCCAACCAGCTGCCATGTTGGACTAGCTGTTAGGGCTTGGGTACCCAGGGACAGCAAATATTAGGTTTAGGCCTGTGCACAGAGCCCTAGGTAGATAGGTATAGTGATAAGCCAATCACCTTGATCCCACCCTACCATTGTTATTTGCCCCCCCCGAATAAATCAGATTGCTTGTTCTACAGCCATACCCTGGCTACTGTGTGCCTTACTGGTGAACTGCTGCATAGTGACTGTGATATGACTGTACCTTACTTTACAGGGGGTCCCCGGAGTGAGCTGAGAGATACTAGCCGGGGGTTAAGTGTACTGGGGAAAAGTATTGTTGGTACCCCGTATGAGCCACTAGGGGAATGAAAGGGGGGTTGCAGTAACCCAGAATTCTGTGACTGAGGCAATCTCGATAATATTAACCCCGACTTCTGGGTGGAGGCACCCATCAACGGATCTGAGCCCCTCACCCTGTCTCAGTGGAGGCAGGCAGGGGTAGTAGCCCTAAGGGTAGCGCCCCCTGGGTGTTACAAAGTGGAGGCACCGCTGGGATTAGCATCCCCTAGTGGCCAAGTGAGGAAGTGCATAAGAACTGGAAAAGCTGGAAGGGGATATGTTGGGGAAAAATTAAGTTGGGGCCTATTAAGATACTGGTACACAGACTGATGGGGTGCAGTGAAGCCGAAGAGCTGGACTCCCAAAAAATTGTGTTACTGTTAGATGTGCCCCTGGGAACCCCAACAGCAGACATTATTTCCACAGCCAAGCATATTAAATGTTTGGGCAAAGTGGAGGTAAAAGGGCGCATGGCTGACCTGCTCCACCAGATGCTGCAGGTACTACTTTAGTGCAGTGTGGCCATTGACCCTGAGAGGGTACCTCCAGTGATTTACCCGGAGGGTGCTTTACAGGTATGGAGGCTAGTTCATATTCGGAGTGGATCAGTCACTCCTGGAGGGTCTCCCCAGACTAATAGTTTTAAAGATAAGCTGCTTAAATTGCTGGTTGTGGAGGGGAGAACTACCCAGGAATTGCTGCAAGCATTGGATTTGTCTAGTGACGCTACCCCCCAGGTCTCCCCCGGTAACTCCCCCGGTCCCCCCAAGAGTTCTATTTTGGCTCCACTGCCCTTAGTGGTCCCTCCTATTCAGCTTGATTCCTATCACAGGCTGAAGCTTTTTTCTGGCACAGTATCAGTGCCTCCAGGGGAGGATGACCTGGAAGCTTGGATGGACTATGCCACCCCCTTAGTTCAGGAATGGCAATGCTCTGAGGGGGAGAAAAGGAAGAGACTGATGGAGAGCCTGTGGGGTCCCACTTTAGAAGCCATTAGGTTCTTGCGGGCCACCAGGCCGGAAGCCACCGCCACAGAGTACCTCTCTGCTTTAGAAGGGGTGTTTGGGAGTACAGAGACTGGAGAAGATTTGTTATGGAATTTCAGGTCTGCCAAGCAGTGGAGAAATGAAAAGCTAACCGCCTTTGTCACTAGGGTGGAGCGGGCTTTGCAGAAGGCCTATAGAAAGAGGGGAATCACTGCCACGGCCTTGAATCAGGTCAGGTTGGAACATGTTTTAAAGTCTGCTAGATTCTCTAGTGTAATGCTATTAAAACTTAAGTTACATGATCGACGGGCTACCCCACCTGAATATTGTCAATTGATGAGGGGAAATTAGAGAGGTGGAGACAGATGAAGAGGGGTGGGAGCCCTGTGTGGGGGCGGTGAACCCTAGTGGGACCCCTGAGCCTAGCACCCCCGAGGAGATCAGCCTGTCTGGAGGGTCTGAGGGATCCCCAGATTTTCCAGGTGCTGTGGGAATGCGAGTTATTTCCTCTGACCTCCACATAGAGAGTGAGTTGAGGGCCGAGGTCAGAAATTTACAGGAACTGGTGAGGGACTTGAAGCAATCCATTATGTACACTGCTAGGTCCGTGGCCCCTGAGTCATGCAGAAACCAGAACCCCGGCCCAAGGGAGCCCCCTCACCCCTCTCAGGGCCCCCCACAGATAAGGTGCCCACTGCAAAATAGTGACCCCCAGGACCCCAAGTTCTGTTACCATTGTGGGGAAGATGGGCACTTTCAACTTGAGTGCCAGAGGCCGGAGAATTTAAGGAAAGTCAACAGCAGACTGATCACTTGGCATCACCGGGCCCAGTCTCGACCCCGCGGGAAAAGTTTTGTGACTCGGGCCCATGCTCAGCCGACTATCAATGCCGTGGCCCCCGACTGGTCTGATGTGGTCGGGCCTTCAGTGGAGACCCCGGTGCGAGTAAATGGGATTCCCACCTGAGCTGTATTAGTCAGTGGCTCTCAGGTAACCATCATGTTTCAGGACTGGTATCAGACGCACTTACCTGAGGTGCCCCTGCAACCCTTGAATGGTCTACATGTGTCGGGGTTGAGCGACAAGGCATATCCGATTTGGGGTATATCCAAGTCTGGTTATCATTCTTTGCATCTGTGGCTGGAATGGATGAGCAGGTGGAAACCTTAGCTTTAGTTTGCCCACCCACTGGACTGCATGATGGGGTGCCCTTGTTGATTGGGACGAATGCTCATATGTTTGGATGATTGGCCCAATTGTGTTCAGAAAAACAAGCATTTCAGACCGGGCGAGCTTTAAGCATACCCACTGTGATTTGAAAGGCAGTTGCAACTCAGGAGAAGGATAGTCGGGAGGAACCTGAGGGTCCAGTGGGAGTAGTGTGGAAAAAGGACCCGGCTCCCGTGATACTTGCCCCAAATGCCCAATGTGTCCTGCATGGAGAAGTACGACTCAGAACAGATGTTAAGAATAGGTTGTTGGTGTTGGATGCGCCTGTGGAGGGAGGATTACTGGAGATCCTGTTGGTCAAGCCCAGTATATTGCCGGCTAGGGCTCATGCTTATGTCAAGAGGGTGATGGTTCAAGTGCATAATGTGTCTGACAAGGAGCTTCGAATAAGAAGAGGGTGCACGTTGGCAAGTGTGCATTGTGCAGATACTGCAGTGCTGCCAAACAGTAAAGGTTCCAGGGCCACTGACAGAGTTACTCCTGACTTGTTTGACTTTGGTGACTCCCCGCTGCCAGCTGAATGGAAACAGAGGATCAGTGAAAGGCTTGCCAAGAGGGACCAGGTTTTCTCCCTGAAAGAGTGGGATGTGGGATGTGTGCAAGGGGCTGAGCATCACATTCGGCTGCATGATGAAACGCTCTTCCGAGAGAGATCCCGGCGCCTGGCCCTGGCTGATATAGATGATGTAAGGCGGCATTTGCAAGAGATGTTGGCTGCTGGTGTAATACAAGAGTCCAGGAGCCTCTATATGCCTCCCCCATTGTAGTAGTAAGGAAAAAGAATGGGGCGGTTTGGATGTGTGTAGACTATCGCACTTTGAATCGGTGGACCATTCCGGACCAGTATACCATGCCACGCATACAGGACGCATTGGATTGTTTGAATGGTAGTAAGTGGTTCTCTGTGTTGGATCTTCGCAGTGGGTACTGCCAGATCCTGATGGCCCCCGACAACCACGAGAAAACTGCATTTATTTGCCCCCTAGGTTTCTATGAATTCATTCGGATGCCTCAGGGGATTTCAGGTGCCCCAGCCACCTTTCAGCGCCTGATGGAGTGGGCCACGGGGGACATGAATTTGCTCGGAGTGTCTAGTCTATCTAGGTGACGTCATAGTGTTTGGCCGTTCATTGGAAGAGCATGAGCAATGATTATTCAAGGTCTTGGATCGGTTGGAGGAGTTCAGCCTCAAGCTGTCTATAGACAAGTGTCAATTCTTCCAGACTTCTGTGAAATATGTGGGCCACATAGTGTCCACTGAGGGCATAGAGACTGACCCTAGCAAAGTGGAGGCTTTGACTACTTGGCCTCAGCCCAGGAACTTGAAAGAGCTGCAACGGTTTCGGGGTTTTGCGGATATTATAGGTGGTTTGTCAAAGACTATTCTCGAGTGATTCGCCCCCTCCTCAACCTCACTCAGGGGTACCCTCCTACACACAAAAAGTATAAGAGGGTTGTGCGCTCCGAGACGGAGAAGAAGTATTTCCAGCTGAATGAATTGTTTCGGGATCGTTGGACTGTTGAGTGTGAGGACGCTTTCTATGACATCATATATCAACTTACACATGCTCCCGTGTTGGCCTATGCTGACCCGGCCAAGTCCTACGTTCTCCATACCGATGCCAGTCTTCAAGGATTGGGGGCTGTGTTATATCAGGAGAACTCGAATGGTTTGAGACCTGTAGCTTTTGCCAGCAGAAGTCTGACTCCTTCAGAAAAAAACTATCCCGTGCATAAGCTAGAGTTCCTGGCTCTGAAATGGGCCATTGTTGATCTGTTTCATGACTACTTGTATGGTGCCAAGATATTGGTGAAGACTGATAACAATCCTCTGACCTATGCACAAACCTCAGCCAAGTTGGACGCCACTGGCCACTGGTGGCTCTCTGCCTTGGCCACCTATGACTATGCTGTCGAATACAGAGCAGGCCTAAACCATATAGATGCGGATGCCCTCTCTCTCGGCGGCCTATGTCACAAACTGATTGGATCAGGTTGCCAGAAATTCGACAAGGAGGAACAGGTGTTCCCGGATGCTGTGAACTGTATGGTGGATTGCTTGGGGCCATCTGAGAACTGTATACCTGCTGCCTACTGCCATTTTTCCGCACTGGATACCAGTTCACTGCCCCAGTTTGACAATACTAGCCTTCAACGGGCTCAATCCCCGAGATTCTATGATAAAACCGGTTGTGGAAGCTTTGCAGGCTGGGCGGGACGTGTCCAAATTGCGCTCCACTGACTTAAAAGCTACCTTGTTATACAAAGAAGGGCCCAAATTAAGGCTGATTAACCAACTACTATACAGAGCGACTGTGAATAAGGAGGACCAGGTCATCAAACAACAACTGGTGCTGCCCTCAGAATTTAAGGAACTGGTCTTAAGGTCCTTGCATAATCAGACGGGGCATCTTGGCATAGACCGAACACTTGATCTGGTACGGACTCGATTTTACTGGCCAAAAATGAGTATGGATGTAGAGCAATATGTCAAGACCTGTAGCCGTTGTTTGCAAAGGAAAGTCCTACTCCAGAGAGCTGCTCCCATGGTCAACATTACCACTAGTGCCCCTATGGAACTGGTCTTCATTGATTTCTTGAGTCTAGAACCAGATCTGAAAAATATCAGTAACATATTGGTGGTCACTGATCGTTTTACCCAGTATGCACAGGCTTTCCCTACTAAGGATCAGAAAGCAACCACGGTGGCTAAGATACTTGTTGAAAACTTTTTTGTCCACTATGGGGCCCACCAGCAGATCCATTCCGACCAGGGAAGGGACTTTGAGAGCCGCTTGATTAAAGAGATGCTGTCTTCGTGGGGGGTGCGAAAGTCAAGAACCACCCCCTACCATCCACAGGGAGATCCCCAGCCTGAAAGGTTTAACCGCACCTTGCTTGACATGTTGGGCACACTGCAACCTAACGACAAACTGAGATGGAGCCAGCAGATTAGCACCATGGTCTACGCTTATAACTGCACCAAAAGTGATGCCACGGGATTTTCCCCGTACAGACTGATGTTTGGGAGAGAGGCTAGATTGCCCGTGGATGTGTGTTTTGGAGTTTCCCCCTGATGGTGTGCAAGCAGAAAATCATCTACAATACGTACAGAAGCTGAAGGCCCAGTTGAACCATGCTCATCAGTTGGCCCAGACCATGGCTGCTAAACGAAACTTGGCCAATAAGGAGAGGTATGACAAGAAAGTGAAGACATTGGAACTTAGAGAAGGGGATAGAGTGTTACTGAGAAGTCTGGGACTGCATGGGAAACATAAAATTGCTGACCAATGGCATCATCTCCCTCACATTGTTGTGGGACAACTGGCAGATTTGCCTGTATATAAAGTGCGACCCGAAAACAATTCCAAAAATGTGAAAACTATACACTGAAATCATCAACTGCCAATTGGGCAAATCCTGATTGAAGCTGAACCTCCAAATGCCTCCCCCTCCCGCCTGTGACTAGATCTGCTGCCAGGGAAAGAACCAAACCCATTGATTCTTCAGCAAGCCAACCAAGAGGGCCTTGTCTAAATCCTGCAGAAGGAGATGATCAACAATCGGTGTCGGAAGACAATGAAGATGATATTGAATACTATCCCTCTTACGAACTGAGCCAATTGTTTCGGGGCAATCCCCTTGTTAATTCTGGAGCTGAGGTTGGGCCTTCTGGACTGTTTGAGCCCCCTACTTTGTCTCCGGAACCAATGCTTCCAGAGGATGAGCTGGGTAGCAGTAGGGCCTAAGGGGTGGGGTCCTTGAGCCTGGCTGAACTGTCTGGCCTTGCTGAATTATCTGACTTTTCAGAAGAAGAGAGTGAGATGGGGGAACAAGCCTGTGATATGCCAGAACCGGAAGAATATTTTGAATGCCCTGATGGTTCCTCACTAGTATCTAAACAGCCCTCTGCTGAACCCAGTGGGGTGGGTCCTGGGGTAGAGGGTCAAGCCCCCAATAGTACTATGAGTGCTGGGCCCTTTTCCCCTGTGGAGATGCCTGTTACTAATGTCAATGAGGCTGAATTGGAATCAGGGCCTGTTGCAGGGTTTCCCGAGACCCCTAGATGCTCCAGCCGAGAAGTACGGCCTGTAATAAAGTTGAGTTATGAGTCTCTGGGTCAGCTGGTGGACCTGCCCTTAAATGTGGTCCACAAAGTGGTGTATGTGTCCCGAGCTCCTTGCCTAAGCTAGCCTTGGGGGATAACTCTAGTTTGTTAGTATTACCCTTTGAGTGTGGTGCCCCTGCTTTAGGTAACCCGCCTGTAACTGGAAGGGAGGGGTTCCCCCAGTCCCGGGGTCATGAGCAGGAACTAATGACCTGAGTTAACAGGGGAATAAAAGGTTATGTGTGTGTAACGTTGTATAAACCATAGTACACTGTGAATATAATATTCATGTCTGTAATGCAAAGTGTGATATAGTGTTAATTAAGCTGTTTGCCTTAAAGTGATTTAAGGGTAACTACTTAACGTGGACGCCAAGTTCTTTTAACCCCCCTACAAATGGGGGTTCCTAAAAGCTTCCCCAGAGCTCGTTTAAATGCTCCATGCCTGGCTGGTGTTCGGCGTTTAAGCCGTTTCGAATGGGTAGCCAGTGAGCGCTTTTGAGGCCTCCGTATGCTGTCCCTTTAAGGGCTGCCTGTTGAAGTCATGATTGGTTGAACTGGGGGGGGGGCTGTGTGGTTGTATGCCTGAGTCCCGCCCGGGCTGCTGAGTAAGCGCTCCATTCTGCCATCGCTACTGGTGCGGAGGGAGCCCTGTTAAAAGAGGTAATTACTTGCCAGCAATCCTTTTGAATAGTGATGATAATGTAAGTTGTTCTAACCTGCTTCATTTGCAGCCAGGGACTGTTTTGATTATCCCCTCCATTTTGGTCCAGAGCTACCGAATTGGACCAATCAGTACCTCTGGACTCCTTTGAGCCAGCTGACCAATGGGGGAACTGCTTGCCATTTGAGAAAGGCATTATGGGCTATGGCGCTTTTTCGCACCGCTGAGAGCAGGACTGAATGACTGGCAGGTGACGCCAGCCAATCGAATCTGGTAGCACCCGAACTGGAAGGAGTGCCCCGTGCTCTTGGGGGCAGATGCGTTGTGGCTGAGGAGAAGAAAGTAGCTCTGTGCTTCTGCGCTGGTGGAGCGTTCGTACGGGAAGCCCGGGAAGGCCTGAGGTGGCCATTTTTGCCCTTTTGAGTGATTCGGACTGAATCCGCTGGCGTGCGGTCGGAGGAGGCTGGTGCCAGCCCAGCTACCTACCAGGCTCAACCTGAGAGGACTGGAGAATCTGCTGAATCGTGCTCGGTCCACCCGTGATATTGAAGCTGTCGTTTACTGCCCGAGTTTGCTGCAAGTTTGTGTGGGGCCTAGAAGCAGCTGCCTGGTATGGTACCCCTCTGTTGTTTGCCATATAAATGTGTGAAGAGGCTGGTGAAATTCAGGCTCAGCCCTGCTGGTGGTGACGGGAACGGTATTTGATGGAGCCATGAGTGCTGAATCAGGGTAGCTCCCTGCTAAGTTTGCAGACAGTGGCCTCAAGTTGTTTTGTTATACTGCTGACTGCCTAATTGAACTTTCTTCCCATTCTGACCTGCTCAGGATAGTAAAGGCTATCTGCGTCAGAGCCCCAACCAGCTGCCATGTTGGATTAGCCGTTAGGGCTTGTGTACCCATGGACAGCAAATATTAGGTTTAGGCCTGTGCACAGAGCCCTAGGTAGATAGGTATAGTGATAAGCCAATCACCTTGATCCCCCCTACCATTGTTATTTGCCTCCCCTGAATAAATCAGATTGTTTGTTCTACAACTATACCCTGGCTACTGTGTGCCTTACTGGTGAACTGCTGCATAGTGACTGTGATATAACTGCAGCTTACTTTACATGGGGTCCCCGGAGTGAGCTGAGAGATACTAGCCGGGGGGTAAGTATACTGGGGAAAAGTGTTGTTGGTACCCAGTGTGAGCCACTAGGGGAACGAAAGGGGGGTTGCAGTAACCCAGAGGGCTGTGACCGAGGCAATCTCGACAGTATTAACCCCGACCTCTGGGTGGAGGCACCCGTCAATGGATCTGGGCCCCTCACCCTGTCTCAGTGGAGGCAGGCAGGGGTAGTAGTCCTAAGGGTAGCGCCCCCTGGGGGTTACAATAATACAAGGAAACAGATGAACAAGGTATAGATAAGTGCTTTGGATACATAATGAAAAGGGGGCCTCCTAAGGAGAGAGGAACGACAAGCGAGACACCATCCACCTCCATTCAACAGCAGAACCTATCTAAGGAAACTAGAGGATACTAACTAGATATTATGACCTTCAGCACAGAGGAGGGAGAAAAAACCCATTGAGGAGGAAATCTCTGGGGGATCAAAGGCCTAGGTCGCCTTCCCTCCAGGCGTGGGATAATTTCATTAGTGATGGCTCTGCTACTGCAATTTAGAAGCCCAATTAATAAGAGATGGAAAATATTCCAATATGGAGGGAAACTCTTACGCTATCTTTCTAACAGAAATGCCATGGAGGGTTGCGAGATATTGCTCTGCAACCGCCGCTTCAAGGCGGGAGGAGGAGAGTAATGACCACCGAGGCACTCACCCAGCCTACCAATCTAAAAACCAAAAAGGTGAACCAGAGGTGGTTGTAGGGAGAATACAGTGAAGGTGGCTTGCTAGGGAACCACTAGAGCCAATGGACAACCATTGTAGTGGAAACCACTAGAGCTAAAGGAAATCGCTGTAACCTCCCTTCACAGCTTAGTCTTAAATTCTACAACTTGAGGTGCCATCGGTACGGTTGACGACTGAAGGTCCACCCTGAGTGAGGACATTCCCAGCTGTGGGCCAGGTGAGAAGGACCCCGCCCCAAGCTTCACATGCTCAAGCTGTGGACTAGTGGTGCAGAGCGAGACCATAGGTGCAAAAGGGGGACTTTGCACCAATACTAGAATGAGGTCAGCATGCCTGATACATTCGCATAGGTATTTCTGAGATGGGGCAGTATGTTAGGTACTTCCTTATTCATGGTGATACACTTATTTAGCATATGGGAATTCATGCATTTGCTTAGCATACTAAAGGTTTAGTTAGTTGCTGATATTATGCAGCTTGCAGAAGCTATTCCAAACATAGGATAAGCAGAGGCGAGCCAACCACATCTAGAAGGAGTCAATTAGAAGGTGACATAATACTCGGAGGCTTTTAGCAGTGGAGACAAGATCAAACATGAGGCAATCTGCCACATGGGGCAATGACTACTCACCAAGACCACCCAGTCCCCTGCTGTAGGAGAAACAAGGAAGCAATGGTGAAGCGCCGTAACCCACATGCAGCATTTAAAACTAGTTTACAGCACTGGCATTAGCCAAAGCTGACTTCCAGGGTATAATAAAGCAGCATGGAAGTAAAAGCAATGTCCATTAATAAGCAACATATGCAGCAATGAAGTTCAACTTGGAAGGGGAGTAATAATCAGAATGAACAGGGAAGGATGGAGAGAAGCAATATGCTGACTCAACAACAATGGCTTTCTTAGTATTAGTGTAGGAAGCACAGTTTAGTTCCAAGGGTAATACACAGAAAACAGCACCAATACTACTAGCAGCAATATATTCATGTATTAGTTCAGGATTGAGTTCTATGGACTTGATTACAGAGAAGGCCTGAAGCAGGTGAAAACAATTAAGTGGAATACAGAGCTCCAGGATAGCAATGCACAAGGAGTTTAGGCAAAAGCCCCCCAAAGAGAAGGCAAGGCAAGACAAGAAAACAAAGAGAAACAAGAAACAGGAAACAAACACAGAGAGAAGCACACAGCTGGAAACAAAAATACAAACCAGCAGAAAGACAAAGGGCCAGATATTCAGACTGCACTGGGCAGTGGCGCAAGCCTGAGCACAGCACAACTGGGCTGCGCTGGGGCCAGTACCAGGCAATATTCAACGGTGATGCGCCATGGCTCAGCACTGTTGCATATGACAGGGAGGGCACACACACTGCACATGGCACAGTGGCAGAGTGCCAGCGCAAGATGCAGAAAGGGAACAGGTGGATGTGCCAGCGCAAGTGCAGTTGCGCTAGGTGCATCACCCACGATATTCAGCCAGGGGCATGCAAATGAGGCCATAATGTATGCAAGGTGCAGATGGGGCCATTTGTATGTCATTATGGCCCCATTTGCATGCGATGCGCTGGCTCCACTTGAACTGCGCCTGGTGCTCTGCCAGGCTGCCCCCCCATGGGCTATTGCAGCCCACTCCAGTACGCCTGAACGCAGGCTGTAACAACTGTTAGAATCCCTGGTGATCTAGCGGTAACCCACCCCCATATGCCCGATCGCGAGCTGTGATAACTGTTAGAATCCCTGATGGTCTAGCGGTAACCCCCCCTCCCCGATATGCCCGATCACAGGCTGTAATAAATGTTAAAATTCCTGGTGATCTAGTGGTAACTCCCCCCCCCTTACGCCTGATCGCGGGCCGTTGTGGAAATTAATTATACCCTGGTGGTCCAGTGGTACCCCCCACACCACCCACCCACAGGGTCCCCTGGTCACCCAGCACCCCCCTCCCCTGTCATCGGCGGTTTGCAGCATCCCGCCCGCATTCCACCCAGCCACCCGCCGAATGACAGCATACAGTATGATCTGTAAGCCTATTGGTCCACAATGTGGACCAATGAGCTAGCAAACCATACTGTACTACCTGAGACAATGTGAATGACGTTCATTCACATTTCTGGTCTAACTCATACTAATTACAAGCCATTGTTCCACACTGTGGACCAATAGGCATACAAGATCACACTATACTGTCATTCAGTGGGCGGCCAGGTGTAATGCGGGCGGGTGCTGCCACCTGCCGATGATGGGGGGTGCTGGGTGGCCTAGGGACCTCTGTGGGTGGGTGGGGAAGGAGGTACCACTGGACCACCAGGTTATACTTCATTTCCACAATGGCCCGCGATCAGGCATATGGGGGGAGTTACCGCTAGACCACCAAGGATTTTAACAGTTATTACAGCCCACGATCGGGCATACGGGGTGGGTGGGAGGTCCACTGGACCACCAGGAGGGGTATGTGTGCCTTGTAACGGTGGTCTGGGTGGGCGGGTGGTCACCCATGGCTAGCGGCTGCTGTGTTGTGCCTTGCAATACAGCAGCCTGCCTGTGGGTGGCCGGGACTTGCTCCTGCTTTTTGGGGCTCAACTTTGAGCCCCCCTGTGTGGCGCAATGCAGGGTTGTGCCGGCATATGCGCTGCCCATCCCTGGCTGAATATCGAGATGTGCCATCTATGCATGGGCATACCCCCTGCATCTGCGCTGTATAGAATTACATTGGCCCCTGTGCATCTGGACATGCGGTGTGCCTGGCAGCCTTTTGAATATCCTGCCGGGGCGCAATGCGAGGTTGTGCTCAGTTGCACAAGGCGCAAGCCCTTTGCATATCCTGGCCAAGAAGTCTGGGGAAAAAAACACTCAGAATCCAAACCAGTGGGGGGGAAGAACCCCAGCAGGCCCCAGCCAGCAACAAAGGACAGACAGACAGACAAAGCCTCCAGCTGCAAAGAAAAAGTGCTTCAGAAGGAGGCTGAGAGGAACTGATTATATAGGTCTGGAAGTGGGAGTGGCTAGCTGCTTGTCCACTGAACTAAAGGCAGAGTCTTCCAATTAGTGTCTCAGTTGCTGCATGCGTTAGTGAAAGATGGGGAAGGCTATATAATGCTATGTAAATTTTTCTCTGGAACTGTCATTATATCAGGAAGGATGTTAATAATTATGTTGGTCAGTGACAGTTTATGGGCATGTGGTGACTGTCCTTCTGTGATAGGCATCACTGTAAAACTGACACTGCAGCATTGATGTTTTTTATGATACCTGTATGTTAGATGAAGGCATGCAGTCAGACACCGCCACAGCAGGAGCTGTCAATATCTGAGTCTCCATGCAGGTGAACAGCCCCCTCTCTCAGGGACAATATTCTTTCTCTTGCTATCTTCAGGTGCGTGTCATCCCCCCCCAACATTACTTCTCATGGCTGGCCTCATGTACTGCATCAGCGATGCAGCTGAACCAGTTACCACCAGAGGCTTTGGACAGTTGGCTAGGGGGGTGAGCAGTGGGCATGTGAGCTCCATCCACCAGCTTTGCAATAGGGAGTTGACTGGAATCTTGGTCCCTCTTCTTTGGGCTAACAGTATGGCTTGCAGGCATCTGGGGGCTCCATGGGTAAACCTGATTCCCCTCTTTTTTGTCCTGGGGTTGCAGCTCTCACACAGGCTGTGTGCTTCAGATATTTTTTTTTTTTAAGGCTTCTGAGGATCTCTCTTCCTACATGTCTCTTCACTGTGACCTGTTGTTCCCCAGTGGTCTGTTTCGACCTCCTGTTTCCCTGCATAGGGATGCATCAGTTATCAGTTGTTGGGAGGGGGCCCCACCATGCAAGGAGTATGCCACTGGCATGTGGGGTCAGACTTCCAGTTACTTAGCAATGTCTTACTCAGCACATGCCACATGGATGGAGATTGACAATACTGTACCACTAGAGAACTGTTCACCGAGGAGGGGAGTCACACAAAACTTCTCCATTTACATGCATGTAAAGAGGACCATGCAATGGGGGAGTACATTATGTGTAGGATCAGGTCTCAGCTACCACACTGGGTGTATCTTCTTGCTTCCTTTCTTGATGGCTAACAAAGTGGTGAACAGGGAGCAGGGACTGGCAATTTGATTCCGAGTTCCAGCATACTGTACATCCTGGACCCGTAGCAGCCGTTGTGCTTGGTCTCATTTTGCCTTTGTGACAGTACATATGCTTGGATCCACCATGGCTCATGACAGGGTGGCATCCTAAATGACATCCTGGGAACAGAGCTAAGGCTCATAGCTCAGTGTCCAGTTTTGCCCCCTCTTTCTCCCCAGGTGTCAGTAATAGCATACTCAGCTGTCTAGTAATGGTGTACAAGCAGTGGCAGTAATGGGGATGCTGGAAGGAGATGCAGACCTTGCGGCCCTGTGCTAACTTTTTTATTTTTATTTATTTCATGTTACTGTGTGAGTATATGTTTTTTTTTTGGGGGGAGACCCCTTCCCACATGCATGGACATCAGTGGGCTGATTCCTGATAACTTTATATCATAAATCGATTGAGTCTTAGCGTCTCATCCTCTGAAATACTCATCTGATGGCACCCTACCTGACGCCTTCAGTGACCACTGCGTGACCTACTGTTAACAGGAAATGTCACCCCCCCCAACTCCCCACCAACAGTGGCGTCCCCCAGGATGAAACCCAATTCTATATCATTTTGCAGCACTCTGCAGAATGCTGCAGCGGACCTACTGAACTAAGCAATGTAATTTCAATGGCAATTAGTCCCTTTTGTCATTCAGGAAAAAGTAACACTGTCAGGATGAGGCGAATGTCACAGTTTCTTGCATGACAAAAGGGACTGGTGCCATTGAAATTATATTTAACACAATGGAGTCTGCTGTATACTAGAATGCTTTAAAAGTGGGTTTCATCCTGGGGACACTATAGTACCTGTGGCTCCGCCACTAAATTCTCTAAATGTTGGAGTTCTCCTGTCTGACTTATATCTAGTGGACTGGTCTGGTGTCTTCACTGCTTCTGACTTGGACTCCACTCCTATATATTTCACCACAACCTTCCTCAGGACCTGGGATCTACATGCCCCCCTCAAAAGATTATGGCTGCTCCGGAAACACGCCCCATGGGTTATACAAAAGTTAAATTCCATCTTCAAAGCCAGAGAACAATCTTGACAAGTCTACAAATCCTCCTCTAATCAATCCAACCTGAAAAAATACAAGACCCTACATAATGCCTGCATGAAGGCTGTGCACTCCTCAGAAGCTCTGTTTTTCAGAAGTAAATTAAATGACTCTGGAACCTCTCCAGTGGAATTCTGGGAAACTCTACATCCCCTTCTTGGCCTCTCCTCCTCCTCCTCTCCAGTACCATGTTTCCCCTAGCACCGATGGCTCCGACCCTTTCTCAGCTGCTTCTTTCATCAACCACTTTTTCACCACCTGTGTTCTTCTGCCTGGGCCCACCCCGGGCCCTTGGCTCCATCTCAAACCCCCACTCCTCTTCTTCCAACCCCTCAGACAGTTTCTCCTTCAACGCAGTCATGATAACCAAAGTACTCTGGGCCCTAAAATCTCTAAACCCGTCCAAGCAAAGCCCTGATGGCCTTGACCCCAAATTACTCAAGATCTCTGCCCCAGCCATCGCCCCCTCCATCATCCATCTTCTCAACCTTTCTAAAACACAATGTGCAGTCCCAAAGGCATGGAAATTGGTCAAGGTCATTCCTCTTCACAAAGGAGATGACACTGCATCACCGGGAAACTACAGATCCATTTTGCTCTGCCCCACTATCTCAAAAATTCAGGAGGCACTCATTGCTAATAGACTAAACTCCTGACTAGACTCCTCAAATACTCTAAAGCCCCTTCCAATCTGGCTTCAGGTGCATCCATTCCACCGCCTCTTCCCTACTCCATCTCACAACCACATCCACACTGCCATGGACAAGGGTCACCTCACCTTGGCGATTTTCGCTGACCTAGCCAAAGCATTCGACCTGGTCTCCCACAGTCTCCTTCTAATCAAACTTGCATCTATAAGTCTCTCTCCATCCTTCACGGACTGGTTCCGATCTTATCTCTCTGACAGGAACCAGTTCATGCAGCTTGGTCAATCCATTTCCCCCACCCTTCCTATTCATGCAGGCTTCCCCCAAGGCTCTGTCCTGGGCCCCTCTCTTTTCTCTGTCTTTGTAAACAATCTCCACTTATTTTGCCTACCCACAGATGTACACATCTACACCAATAACACCATCATTTTTGCTTCAGGCCCCCAGCAAAGTCCAGTCTTTCCTGCAAGCTGCTTTCTCTTGTGCACTTAACTGGTTTGAGAAAATCTCTTAAAATGTAACACTAAAAAGACGGTCACCATGGTGTTCAGCTCTGCCAAGAGGCTGGCTAAAATCTTGTCATCTCCATCTTTCTTCTTCCTAGACGGTGCAAAGTTAGATACTGTGCAGTCTTTCAAATATCTGGGGGTCTGTTTGGATACAAAGCTAGACTTCTCCCTGCACTTTGACTACCTCCACTCCAAACTTTGGCCCAAACTAATAGCCTTGTACCAGGTCAAGGATTGCCTCTCCCTCTCCATCCATAAGGAGCTCATATCCAAACTAACCCTCCCCATTACTGACTATGTCGACATTGTTTACAGCTTGGCTCCCCAGTCATCCCTTGCCAAATTAGACCCCCCTGTTCAACACCTTTTGTCGGTTTGCCTCAAACCTCCCCTACTGTACCCATCACTGCTCCCTTTACTCTGCTCTTGCCCTCCCCTCCCTTGCTGACCATTAAATCGCACACTGCACCACCTTTGTCGGCAAGTACTGGTTCTCTGCCCTGCCCCCTACCTCTCCTCCCTCCTTTCCTCAACATGTATGTCAGGTTATGCCCTCAGAAGTCGTGATTCCTGGACCTTCAATCTCCCACACCCCCCGCTCGCAAGCTGGCAAGTCTTCTTTCTCCTATAGACTCCCTGATCTGCAGAACCATCTCCCCATTCTATCCACCTAGCTCCCACTCTTTCCAAGCTTAAGTATCAACTAAAGCTCCTCCACCCTGCCCTTGCAACTGCTTCCCACCCGGTCCCCCTTGATCCTTTGCACTCCTTCTTCTTCCTCCCTTCCTCTCCCTTTCCTCTCCCTCTGAGCACTCCGCACTTCTTCATATTTCCCTCCCCTACATTTTCCTCTCTTAAGGCCCTTCTACTCTAATTTTCCTTCTCTCCTATTTCTTACCTTCTTTCTCCTGCACCAATCCTTACCCCTCATATTTTCTTTACCAAGCATGTTGTAAAATCGTCACTGCTAACATAAAATTTTGTCTTTTACTCATATCTGTAAAATGAATGGAAACACTGTTTACAGAGACTCCTGTATTTGCACTTTGATGAATGCTACCTCAACAATTGCTACTTAAATGTATGTCCACCAACTTTGTAGCTTTTGTTTTTGTAAATGCTCAATTGCGTGCATGACTGTACAAACTGTATCACTGTGACCATTGTAAATCCCTCTACCCTCTCTCCCAGGTTGCACCTGGAAATGAGCCTTGGCTCAGTGCGCCTTTCCTGGTTACCAGTTTTAAATAAATAAATAAATACATTTGCCATTTCTTCTGAAAACTGTAACAACACTTTTAGCTTGTGCCTTTTGTTTTGTCAGGAGATAATGCTGGCCTCCACAGGGCATATTATGTCACTGGTTTGTGTGCAAGATTGGTCTGATTGATCCTGAGTTCTCTAAACAGAGTTTCCTCTCCTCCTGATGTCGCATTTCTGACGCAACGGAGACATTGAACAGCTTCCCTTCGGCAGAACAACTCTTCATTCGTACAAATACTATTTTTCAGCATTACCTGTCACCTTGCAGCACAGATGGAGCCTGTTGAACACAATCTACTAAACAGATATTTGTAACCACCTTTGAGGAAAATGTGCTGGTCAGAGATGAAAGATAACAGTGTGGTCATTAGAGGATGCCTAGAATTGGAACAGTGCAAACCTGCGGTTCAGTCCAGGGTGATTCTACACCAGCTCCCACTTAGACATACTAGGCCACAGAGGAGATCCAATCACTTATTACTCAGGTTCCTGTGCTCCTGGACATATCAGTGCTGGACTCTCTTTATGTGGTGCTTACCTTGCATTTCCTGACCCTCTCTTTTGTTTTTTTTTCCTCCAAGAGGAAGAGAGAGCAGTGGGTACTGTTACCTGCACAAGTGACATAGTGAGTGTTTAAAAGATAAGGTGCTCCTTTGCTCGATATACCTTGGGACACCTAACGCTGTATCTTATTCTGATCAGGGCATGTTAAAATTATCTTGTGCACCATAGATGGCCGACACTATTAACACAGGGCTCTCTGTATGACCTGTGCTTGGTTCCCATGGTCTCCTGGATGATCCTTATCATATCTGTGGCATACCTCAGTGAGTGGAATGTATACCCTTTCCCATACTTGGATGACATTCCTATCAAGACGATCATCATACCCAGAATCAGAAGGAGGGGCAGTCCATATAATCCACACATTAACAGCCTCTTGCCAGGTGATCAACCATCACAGTTTTCACATACTCCATCAAGGTGAGTAGAGTGCCTCTGGACCCACTTCGACACGGCCAAGGCATGAGTGTCTCTGTCTACCTCTTTCTCTCTCTCTCTCTCTCTCTCCCTCTTTCATAGGGCTGCCTTCACTTTTTCCAATCACAAATGCAGGTGTTTCTCAAATGCAGACCACTCTCAGCTCACAAATTCTGAAAATGCTGATAACCATGTGTTCCTGCTGAGTGATAGTTCCTTAGACATCAATGTACATAAACAGTGTTCAGAACTTCTTTCTTTTCCACTGGAACCAGAAAATGAGGGACTGCCCCTTCTTGGATGTGGCCAGTTGCCATCAGATTCTTCTGCTGGTGATACCCCTCCCTATGCACTACAGCATCCCACTGGCCCTACTTACTGTCATGCCACTCTGCCTCACTAGATTGAGGTTATCTGATATGATTTCTCCAAGGTCCCTTTCCTGTTTGGTGACTGTTAATACCTCTATCCCCAATTTTAGCCTCTGCCTCTGGGTTTATGTGCCCTAGTTGTATGATTTTGCAGGTTTTTTTGTTGTTCTTTTTCGCATTGAATCCCGGCTGCCATATACTTGAACAGTACTGAAGTTTTCTCAGGTCTCTGCACATTCTCTCCAACCCCTTGTGCAGTGTCCACCCTACTACTTATTTTGGAGATTTTGACCAATAACATTGATTTTGGAGTCATCTGCAAAGAGGCATACCTTCCCTCACAACTCAGTTGGACTGTCACTTATACATACATTACACAGGACTGGTCCTAGAACTGAGCCCTAAGGTACTCCACTGGTCACCCTCACTTCCTCTGACCAAGCTCTGTTCACCATTACTCTCTGTCTCCTAGCCCCTAACCAGTTTCTAACCCTGTTACCACTGTGATGTCCACCACCCAAGCTACCTGACATGCATACCAGTCTATGTGGAACTTTCTCAAATGCCTTGCTGAAATCCATGTAGGGTGCATTTTCACAGAAAATTCACTGATTCATCTCATTTGACAATCATTCAATGAATTCTATTATATTACTGTGACATTACCTGCCCTACATGAAATCATATCTCATTCCATGTAATTAACTGGAATCCATATACTTCACTTTCCTATCATTTACCCACTCTCGCTATTAGGCTGACAAACCTATTATCGTCTGCCTCTGTCTTGCTGCTGCCTATGTGACATTGGTATACATTTTCCTTTCTCCAGTCCTCCACGATCATGAAGGTATTTAGCAATCAGTTAAGTTGGTTGGTTCGATGTGCTGCTATCACCTATATGACTTCCCTCAGAAAACTTTGGTGCACACTGTGTGGCCCCAGATCCTAGTCCACCTTCAAATTAATAAGTACTTCTCTGACTCGCTCATCAGGAAAAATGTCTACCGTCTGTTCCTCTCACATCCAGGTCATTGTGTTTTCGTGGTCCCTCCCCCTCCTTTCATATAGTGAGCAAAAGCGGAAATATGTGTTTAAGGTGTCTGGACTTTCTTGATCTACCTCTGTGCATCCCACACTGACCTTTCTGATCCGTCTATCCCTCCTTTGTCTTCCTTTTCTCAATCTCAGACTTGCTATACTGTCATTCCTTATGTGATATCCTGCTTCTTGTGATTGTTCTCCCTGTTAGGGGCAAATCCTGATATAGCATTTGACCGCATGTCATCATCATACACAATATAATTAAGTTTCACGCTGTGTCATTTTTTTCAACTTTTAAAGAGATAGGCAAGACTGTGCTCTATTTAAAAATAATGTTATTTGAAAATGCTGATGTTGTCAACAAATATCAGCAATTCAGTATTTTGTGACAATATGGGCTGTATTTTTTAATTGGATGTCTAATGAATTATGGCAATGGTAACATGAATTTCAATTGACTAAGTCTTTGAGGTTAGAAATGTTCATGCCATAGTATTTATAAATTAATATCTTCTTCCTTTCATTACAAAAATAATAAATAACAACTAAAAATCAAAAAAGAAGTAAGGCATTAAATCTGTGAAATTTTTTATGTACATTTGTTTTAATCTAACAGAGCAATTAGCATTCAGATTGCAGATGTTGTTAACCAAACTTTAAATTCACAACTGCACTCTTTGGATGTAAAAATGTCAAAGGGTTCAGAGTCCTGTTTTTAAGTCTGTATAATGCAGATCAAGAAGCATATGTCATATACTGTATAATATTTAGTTTTCCAACATAGAAGTGAGCAGGAACACACAAGTGACCGGCTGGCTGGTGGTTGCATGCAGTCAGAATCAATACTTCTTCATGGTTATTTTCTAACTGCTTGCAAAAGAAAATTGAAGGAATAGTATAACATGACATTGACTAATCTGTTGTGTATAATGCATGACTATATGCTGGATCAACTGTCTGGAGAAAACATCATTGTCGTGTACATGTCTGTTATCTGGTTATATATTTCAAATATGTTTGTAGGACAATTACTTGTCTTTAGTATACATTTGCAGTCTCCATACACTTTTTGTTGTTTCCTGCAGTACATTTAAAAAAAAATGGAACTCAAATGTGTACCAGTTCCATAGCTGTCTTTTGTGGTTAATTCTTGATATAATGTATGGTAAGTGCCTATTAGCCACCATAATCAACAGTCACACAGCTTTGTTATGCACTGTTTAGAATTTTAAAAGTTGTTAACCACACTTCGGAACTTCCAAACAGTGGCATAGCAAAAAATAATGCACCAGAGTTCCATAATTCTCACACATAGAATGCAAAGAGTGTTTTTTTGACCATACACTATAAAAGATGATGGCTGGGGATCGGGTGACAACCACACTAAAATCACCTCTCGAGGTTGCTAGGGCTACAGTAAACCTCTCGAGCTGCGCTCTCGAGGTTTACCATGTTGCCCTTGCAACCACTCGAGGTGATTACAGCGTTGTTATCACCCGATCCCCAGCCATTATCCTCTATGTTGCAAATCTATCAGAAAACATCAGCACTCTGAATATAGGAACCAAAGACTTAGGTGAGAGAATGACACTTCTTTATCTAATGTTATGAATCCTGACGTTAGTCAGTCTAACTCAGCTCCTGTAGGTACTGAAATTTCTCTGTATCAGTACGAGCATTGTGGTACAGATACAGATGAACAGCATGTGCCTGCAGAGTTAGACAATACAGAACAGTAGGTGAGAACTGAAAATGTAGCATGGTTTGATAATTATTTTCTATGAATCTGTATTGTGCTGCTGTTGTGTAATTTTTACCCTAAATCAAATGTGAGGCACATCATTGTATTTTGCGGTTAGTTTAGCAAATTGTAAAATGCAGCGACGTACGAATCATTTTAGTCATTGGGAATTGAATGTATAAACATGTTACACAGGACCATAACACCACAGTTATAACAAATAGGTACCTGGTTAGATAAGCACTACCAGAATAGCACCAGTCAACTGAGTGCTAGTCTGGATAGCGCTACCTCAGACAGTGAGAGGGGATTGCAAGTACTTGCAGTAAGCTCGCCCCTCATCACTGTCCATGGTGCCACTCATTTACCAAGGCACCAGAATCCAGGGAGCTGGCTGTGCTGCTCCCGTGGCATGGAGGCCTGGGTCGTAGAGCAGCGTGGCCAGCGCTATTGGAGACCAGGGTTTTAATCCTAGTCTCCAGTCATTTTGCTTGCTTTAGGGACTTGTGTTTTTTTTAAGGGGCTGTGGAAACAGTATTCCATGGCCCCAGACATTTAACTTGCCCTGTGATCTGCCTCCCCATGGAGTGAGAATAATTAAGTCTGAGGGTGCAGAGGGTAGAGCCCCCCGCATTGGGGGTGCGAAGGGTAAAGTCCCCTGCAAAAACCAAAATGGCACCTTTTTTGCAGCACGTACCTAGCGTGCACTATTCTGACCCCATACAGTGTCATAATACAGTGTCATACCCAATGTGTTTATATTGTCTTTGTCTGAAACTGAATCATTATGTCTTGTCACAAAACTTTGTTTTGTAATTATGCAAGTAAGTAGAAGAAAACAAACTGACCACTGTTGGTGCCTGCATCATGATCATGCACGCTTTGCCTGTGCTCATATATAGATTGTAGTAACCTCCTCGTGTTGTGCATTACACAATTGGAAAGCAAAGAGAGCCAAACAGCATGGGCACAAGGGGGATTGGCATGGATAGACCGTGACCTGAACCCATGTGGAAACAGCTCTGGCTCCTGTTCCATAGATGCCACAAACCCCTACAAGTGTGAGTGGCAGCGGCTTCAGATTGTGGGGAGTAGGTGGTTGAGGAGGTAGCATACCTCCACAACGACAATGTTACAGTGATGACCATCACAGCGACAGATCTCACCAGGTTGCTGTGATGGTCCTGCTGAACACTGGCACTCTGTCTCCTGGTCTTATGCCCCCACCCCGAACCAACTCCGACTTGGAGTTGGTCATTTAAAGATGGGGGTGGGGGAGCATGGGTGGCACAGCTACCCACAGAAACACACTTCATTACTGATGGTAACAATGCCTACAGTCAGCATTGTTCCCTTCCCTGTGGTGGATGTTGACAACATTATTGTCGATATGGTTGAGAAGAATGCTTCCCGGGCATTGTGAGAGTCCTTTGGTAGTCAACCTTTCATGTAGAGGCAGGCCGCAGCTTGTATACACTGTTGGGGATTGTGGAACATATGTGGCAGGTGCCAGGGCTGATTCCACAATGGGTCTGCATCATGGTCTGTCTGTGCCAAGCTCCTCTTCCTTTTTACCAGTGCTGATCAGCTCTCTACAGCTGCATGTGGTACCCCTGGTGGGTTCCACCTCAGCACCCTGATGCTGATGCTGTAACCCTGTCATCCCCCATGGAATCCTGAAGTGCTTACTCTCACCATGGTCCCCTCCTTGCAGGGCCCCCTTCCTATTCATGTCCTTGCCTGGCAGTGGCAAACAGTCCTTAGACCAGCTCCTGGGTGGTCTAAAGTCAGGCCCTACTGAGACAACAGTGGAGCTTCTGGAAATTCCAAGAAAAAGGGGTGATGCAGCCCAACCATGGTGTAATGCACTTTCTGATCTAGCAACACAGTAGAAAAAAATCATAAAAATGCAGGTGGCCGAACTATTTCACCTCAAAATAAATACAATGTTTCAATGATTCACAATTTTAGAATCACAGAATCTTAACATCAGAAAAGGACCACATCGGCCCATCCAGTCTGCCCCAAATCCCCCCCTACATCTCCCCTATCCTGCCAGCCCCGGCCTCCCCCCGCTATTCAGACCCATCTATCTGTCCCTTGCCTTATTTTAACATACAAATTAATTTTAAAAAGCACGTGAATTACTGTGCCCCATTTTATATACTAATATGCAACCAAAGGCTATTATGTTGACTTCATCTGCCCCTTTTGTGCAATTTCCTGTAATTTGAACATGTACTGCTGTGTTATGTACCTAATTAGCTCTGACTGGGAATACATCGCTCTTACTGCATCTTCTTTGACAAGGCATTCACATGCAGAACATAAAGGTGGTGGAACATATTCATTGGTCTGTATCTCTGCTGCTAAGACAAGTGTCAACACTTTGTAAAGTTTGCTCACATATTCTGGGACTGAAACAAGAGATTTAAATGATATAACAATGAAGCAAACAAGAACAATGAATATATACAGTAGGTGTGCTCAATATTCATTCAGCAAGGTAACTGTAAAGCTCCACTGGTAATGTCAACATGATAACATCACAATATGTATCAGTGCCAGAAATGTCAACATGGAAGTGATAGGGAAAGGTTGAAGTAACCCTAGTTTGCCGTGCAAGTTAATGTTACGTGGCTGATGTGTTGACTGTTGAAAAAAAAAAGCTGTCACAGGAAAATATATTTTGAAATTCCAGACCAGCAGGTTTGTCATGCTACTAAGTAAGCAATAACCAATGACAGGGTGTAGGGTTATAGGCATTTAATCCACACCTGGGGTGTGTTGAGAGGCACGAGGCCACAGGTCGTGTCCTCACGGTGCCCCAGATGTGGATTAAATACCTATAACCCCACACCCTGGAGTGGGATATTGCACTTATAACATGGGTGCAGTGAAACATGTTTTTATTGTGTCTAAACAGAAAAAAAAGGGACTGTATTCTGCCACCTGCCAAAGTAGTCCCTCCACCAGATCAAAACTGTATGGATTCTGTGCTGACAGAACTGTGACACATACACCTCTGATGTTAACTGTCATAGTTCCTTTTTCTGACAGTCGTCCCTACTGTGTGACTGATGTTTGTCTCACCTCACATGAGTCCCCATTGCTCGTTGTTACTGTAGTGTACAAGGATACCTCTGACCCTCATTGCATACAGACTAATAAGGAAATCCACCAACGTGAGACATTCAGAAGTAGCAGCTTTGATGATTGTGTGCTGGAATACAATACATCAGTGCAGCACAGTCTTTGACAAATGAAGGGGGATACTTACATGAGCTGTGTACCCAGAGACCTATGCGCAGTGAGACAAGTACATTCTTAGGACATGTGTACTTGTCCAGGTATTAACAGCTGTAGTTTGTGGGACAAAGGGAACTGATGCAGTTACACTTGCAGCACTCAGAAGGTGGAACCAATGATTTGGATCTATAGCTGATGGTCAGTCACCCTGATGAGAGGGCTTCTCACATCAACCCCACAGGTATGTGCTTTGGACCTTTGCAGGTGGTGACAATTCCTGCTTTGGGGTGGGCCTTTTAACTTCAGGGCACAGCACCTGACACATCAGGATTGTCTGTAATGGAGCCACACACAGGGTTTAGCTGCACTGCTCCATGCAACATACAGCATTTCTACCAGTACAGTTGCACTAGTCTATATATGTAGCCTTGTGCCGCACACTTCCAAATGGGGAATGCCATGTCCTTGTCACTTTGTCAATCACTGCGTGTCATCGGGACAGCTACCTACTGTGCCCCCCCTTTTGCAGCACAGTACTGTTTATGGTCCTGCAACTTCACTGCAAGCATACCCTGTCTACAGCTCCATGTTTCCGCGCTCCCCAGAAGGCGCTATACGGCACTACCACTACTTCACATGTACAATGCAAGTGTAACTGCTGCTCACTATATAAATGCAGCAGTTGGTTGTCAACCCCTGTGTCACTGAGTCCCACCCGGTAATGCAGAGAGACCCGAGGGTGCCCCGACCTGACTGGGCAAGTTGCCGATGGCATGGTTCTCTCATCGGCTTACACTGCTGTACAGCTCAGTGATTTTTAAATGGTCACCACTTAATGTTTACTAGCAGCCAACATAACGAGATACGTCAGGCTGACTGATTCCACTCAAGGAAGCATCACCCTAACTGTACTGGTACAGGCATTTGATCAGTGGTCAGGTGGTGCTTCCTGACCAATTAAACTTCTTGCTCAGCCAACCCATGTTATAATGACAGATAATTAACACATCATGGCTCTCTGCAGCATTGCTACTGCATCAGCAGGTTTACTTGACTATTGTAAGGTCAGTTTCAGACATCCTGAGGTGTTTTTGTGGGATATATGTGACATCAACACACAGGATTTCACTTATGCAGTACATAGAGGATTGTGTATTGGCAGTCAAACACAACAAGGCAGTGCTTGAATCAAGAGGTTTTCTGTTACCAAGGAAACCTCAAGATTCAAACACATCCTTGTCTGTGTATGCCTGCCCATACACAATCTTTTATATTGTATGGGCAGGTATTACAGTTAACAGCACCAAAAAATAAAAAATAGCAGCAGAGCAAAACACACCTTAGTTGCCACACAGTTTTCTTACTCATAACTTCATAGACACGCCAAAGTGCAGTCAGTCAATGTGAGAGCAGGGTGAAACACTGGATTTGCTTAATTGTCATACAGTACCAACCAGAACTGAATGAACAGAATACAAACTCTCCTTTAACATGGTCCGACGAGGTGCTTGCCTGAGCTGTGTCTGCCATAGTTTCCTTACTACATTTAGCGCTGTCACAGTCTGAGTGAAACTAAAAACATGACGGCGCTAACAATGGCAACCACTGCTCAAGCTGACCACAGCATGAGAAACTGTTTGATCTTGTTGTGCTGCAGTAGTGACGTAGCCAGTGCAGCACAACGACAATTTGCCGTCCCTTCTGCAGCACAACAAACTGATTCCAGTAACCAAATTTCACATACAATGGCGTTCCACCATACACTATATCTATATTATTTTTTGATATTATTTATGAAGTGTGTTCTATCCAAGCAGTATATTTTACAGGTTCTCATGGATGTCTGCACTCCGAAGTACTACATCTTATTGTATGTGCATTCAGATCTGACTTTTCTCACTGTATGACCTTCTTGTTTGTACTTGGGGTACACAACATTAAATATATTTTCTCCTTTTTGGTTTTTACACTGTTCTCTAGCTGAGTTTTCATTATAGTGAAGAACCACAAGAATAATTCTGCAATGAAAAATTGTCTACGCAAATTAATAATTAGTGGACTGACAATTGGCATGAAAGTAAATAAGCCTCTGTCTGAGTTAGTTGTCATATTCCTTTACTGTGAAGTGAAATCCACTGGTGCACACTGGATTATTGTCAAGAAAGTCATCGCTCTAGTGGAATTACCACTCTAGAAGCAAAGGTTGTAGACAAAGTAAGGTACTTTATTGTGGTGGGTTAGAAAAGCTGACTTGAATCCCGAGCCCTTTACTTTAACTGCAAATTTTGCCTTCAAGAGTGGTGATTGTACTGGAGTACTAACTTTCTAGACAGAATTCTGCATAGAGGCCTGGCTGCCCTGCTTAGCTCCTCTTCCAAACTTTGTGTGCTTTTTTATCCTCTTTCACACTGGATTACACCTGCTAACTTGATGTATCTTGGTGACCAGTTCTTGTGTATTGAAACATACCTCTCAACTGCTATGAATTCCGCATAGCGCTATGATTTTCACATTCAAATTTACCCTTGCTCCTCACAAGTTTACCAATGTTCCTCATAATGTTAGAGCTATTTCTGGGCACACAAACTATTAAATCATTGAACTAAGCTGATAGAAACAGTCCTTATCACTTACTATACGGGGTCCACTATTTGTAAACATAATATTATTTAAAATAAGAAAGTGCTCCACATTCAGACCCTTTGCTATGATTTTTAATGCTGAGAGGCTGAGAGGTATGCATTGAAAGTATGTGATACACTCTGTCCTGAATTCAAGTGCATACACAACTGACTGACCATGCTACAGAGTTCCGCAAATAAAAAGGTGCTATTACACTTAAATCTGCATCAAATGTCACAGAATAATAAGGCTGAGTATATTACACTGCTGGTCTTAGTGTTAGCTTGACATACTAGGTTTACTAGGCTTTTTTGGAAGAAAGAAGGCCGAGCCTCATCGAGATTTTCCCCCACATTTGAGTGGGCTAATTTACAAAGTCGGGGTGAGAAGTTAACCAGATATCTAATCTTGTTTTAAACAGGTTAAATGTTTTTGCAATCTACTACTTCCTGGGGTAGAATGTTCCATAATCTGGGGGCACGCAGTGAAAAGTAGTTATGCCTTAAATTTGTTTTTGCCTTGTTAACCTTGATTTGTTTATTATGGAGCCTGGGGATGATGTGGTTAGTTGAAAACATAAGACTGCACTGTTCCATTAGTTCAGGGGGAGTTTAGTAATTTATAGATAAACAGAATATCCCCCCTATGTATCCTATGTTGGAGAGAGGTAAGCCCAGTTGCTTTTAGTCTGTCCTGATAAGTTTTGGAGGATAGCCTCAGAATCATTTTAGTAGCACGTCTCTGGACCTGTTCGATTCATGCTATGTCTCCTTTTAGATGTGGACTCCAAAATGGTAACCCATCATCAATATATGGCCTAATATAGGCTCTGTAGAGTGGTGTGAGACACTGTTCAGATTTGGTCACGAAGGTGCGTTTAATTTGTCTGAGTAAAGTCTTTGTTGTGTTTGCTACTCTAATGCAGTGATCTCTGGAAGACAGCCTGTTATTGAGCAATACGTCAAGATCTCTTTCTTTACATGATGTTTTCAGTGAGGCATTATTTATGTGGTAGGTGTTTTTAGGGTTCTTTGAACCATAATGGAGAACTATGCATTTTTTCAAATTAACTCCATGTTATTAACCTGAGCCCATAGTTCAACTGAGTTAAGATCAGGGATAAGACTTTGTAAGTTATCTGAGGTGTCCACTTTCCCTCCCAATTTAGAGTCATCAGCGAATGTAGAAAGCCAATTTTGTGAAGCAACTTGCATATCACTAATATAGATATTAAATAGTGTGGGCCCCAGGACAGAGCCCTGGAGCACCCCGCTAGTGACCAAGCCTTGATCTAATAATGAATTTATCAATGCTAACCCTATGAGTCCTATTCCCAAACCAAAGATTTATCAAGATTGTTAGGCAAGGTGAAAACCTTAAAGATTCAAGTTTGGTAATGAGTTTGCCATGTGGGACCTTGTCAAAGGCCTTACTATAGTCCAGCAGTATGACATAGTATGACATCCATTGGAATGTTGTTGTCCATACCCTGGCTGATGTTGTTATAGAAGGAAATTAGGTTTGAGGTACAAGAATGACCTGGTCTGAAACCGTGTTGTGTTTTATCCATAAGTTGGAGTTCTCTCATTTCTTTCTCCAAGTGTGATTTGATAATTTTCTCCATCGTTTTACATAAATTGGAAGTTAGACTAATGGGACGATAATTTTGTACATTGTTACCCTTTTTATGTTGGCTTGTGCGGCAGTCAACATATTGGGAGAGTGCAGTTTTGGGGGTGCGGCTGCTGTTGGGCAAATGCAGGGCACGCATTAGTAGGTGTGTCCCTCATTCCCCAATAAGCCAGCATGCTAGCGCTGACACCAACATTATGTAAAGTGGACAAAACTTCTAAACAAAGTGCCACTGCAATCAGAGACAAGCTAGTCATGCAGCGTCACTTTGTTTAGAATTATATCCACCTGACTTGTGCCCCGCAGTACAGGGTGCCACGCTGGGAGCCCACCCCAGCGTGGCAACTGATGCCATGGCTGGACGGGTGCCCAACTCTCGCTGGCTCCACGCCCCCAGCCATCCTTCTGCCACGCTGGGAGTCCACCCCAGTGTGGCAAACGTCCTGCGCATCTTTTTTTTTTAAAACCTGCAAATTAAAACGCCCACGGCGCTTCTCCCTGCCCTCCCACAACCCGCACCCACCCACTGCGCACCCTGCCTCCCACACCCCCTCACCCCATACTTACCTCTGGAGTCTGGCGCGATGATCTTCGGTGGACCGAGAACATGTCTGCACTCTTCAAAGTCGACCGCGAACTGAGGAAATGCCGGTAAGCTGTATAATGGGCTAGATAGGGTTTTTTCAACTTTGTTGCATATCTCAGGCATTTTTTGGAATTTTTGCACCAAATTTTCAACATGGGGTTTTTGGGGCCCCTCCTCATGAATTCTGTCACTGTCATGGCGTTTATAGGCCTTGAAAGGTGATTTCGCAGTCACTGCATGAAATCACCTTTCCGGGCCCATTAATGAAATGACAGTGGTGGTGTTCATGAGGTGCCCTCTTAAAAAGCCTAAGTTCCAAATTTGGTGGAAAAAATCCAACAAATGCCTGTTTTACAAGCGTTGTTGCGCAGTTGCTACGCCCGGGCTCGTAACCAGCGCATTCACAATATTTTATTGCTGGATTTCAAGCATTGTCATTTTGTACACCTCATTGTGAACAGTACAGCTGTCATTTTCCACATCCTGCCAATGTGTTTCGCACTTCTGGCGCTCACGCATAGATCACTGTGGGAAATCAGTTTTAGGCCAGATTATGAAAATAACAGTGACACAGTTCATGAGCAGAGGACCTAAAGTACCTATGTTGAAAATTTGGTGATGATTCTCCATAAAATAACTTTGTATTACGAGCATGGGTTGGCAGACTGCATACTGCGCTTTCGTACCGTCGTGCATTTGTGATATTTTCAGTCTGGATTTTCACCATTGCCATTTCCACACCTCTTGATGAACAGTACAGCCGTCATTTGACATGTCATGCCCAAAATGTGTTTTAGCACTTCTGGCGCCAGAATAAGCGTGATCGCTGTGCGAAATCACTTCTTGGGACACTTTGAGGAAATAACAGTGACACTGTACATGGCAGAGTGCTAAAATGCCTATGTTGAAAATTTGGTGCGAGCAGCCCATAAAGTAGCAGTGTTACCAAGCGTGCATTAGCATATTTCCCTACCTCCCTATTAACCCATAAATTTGGTATTTTACATGCCACATTTTCAACACTGGCATTTTTTACACCTCTTTATGAACTGTGCAGCTGTCATTTCTCACATCCTGCCCGACATGTTTTCCCACACTGCACTACCAAACACCCAAAGGGACACCCTAATGCTTGTCACTCTCTGCAGGGTGGGGGTGGGTTGGCAGCAGTTCAATACTACATTGCCATTCCTATGATGCATCTGTCTGACTCCTGCACTACCAATGCCAATGCCAGCAAGCCAACATTCAGCATTGACAAATGCTTGTTTAATATTGGTGTTACTGTGGCTGATAGCCAATCTAGTGGAATTTGTGAATTATTAAGTGATTTATTGAATATGGTTTTTAAAGGGGTAACTAAAGTGTCAGCAGTTTCGATCAGGAATCTGGAGCTTATTTTATCAGGGCCTGGGCTAGTTGTTCTTTTTAAAGTTTTCAAAACTGAAAGTATTTCTGTTTCAGAGATGTTGTCCATGTGTGAAGAATTATTTGGTAGGGAGTTTGAGGGTATATATAGGTCCTTTTTTGAAAATATGGAACAGAAGTAGGTGTTAAAAAAATTAGCAGTGTCCGAGTCAAACTGTACACTAGTACCATTTTGTATCAATGGACCAATCTTCCTAGTATTACCCTTTTCATTATTCAAATATGAAAACAAGGATTTGTAGGAATCCTTTGAGTGAGCTAATTTAAATTCCAGTTTTGCTTTGGCTTGTTTTATTATGTGCTTAAGGGTGTGCAAGGCTATTTTATAATTTAGATAAGCTGAGGTCCTTTCGTTTGTTTGGCCACTCTTCAGCTTTTTGAATAATTTGTGCTTGAGTTTAATTTGAGCGTTTACTTTCTTGTTTAGCCACCTTGGAATTCTTCCTTTGTCATTGTATTTATTTTTAATTGGTACATGGGTTCTTTCAAGATGGAAAATTATATTTTTAAGTTTGGTCCAGGCATCCTCCACTGGCAAATGTTGCATGATCTTTTCCCATGGTGTCAGATTTAGGGTGTTGTTAATTTCTGTAAAGTTAGTTTTGTCATAGTTCTTAAAAGTGGTCTGTTTTTTTAAACTAATGTGCACCCCTGCTAGATCAAGTAAAATGGTAGAGAGATCACTACTGCCTAGAGGATCCCCTATTTGGATCTTGGAGATTTTATCACTTATATTAGTGGCAAGGAGGTCTAAGGTATTCGTACCTCTAGTTGGCAGCGTGATAAGTTGGGTGAGGCTATTGTCTGTAAGAGTTGATAAGAAGAGTTTGTCATGATGGCAACTGCCAGTTAATGATGTCCAGTTTATATTGGGCATATTAAAATCACCCAATATTATGACATCACCCTTATCAGATAAGTTAGAAATGTTGAGTAGTGGCTTGGATGTATATTCTAAATCTGATGCTGGAGGCCTTTAACAGTTACCTATTATAATCTGTGGCTGATCCTTGAATTGAATGACAACCTAGGTACTTTCGGTGTTGGTTTGATAGTGGGTTTCATGTGAAGAAACATCATTTCTTACGTAAATACAGACCCCCCACCCCACCCTGTCTGCCTGATCTATCCTTATGGTATGGTTTGTAACCCTTCATTTATTTAATCCAGGAAGAGGAAGAATTCCACCAGGTTTTGGTAACTGCTATAATGCCCAGATTGAATATCTTGCTTCTAGCTTCCAGTTCTGCCATTTTGGCTAGATTAAGTGATTTTGCATTTAATGTTAAAAACGTGCAAGAGGGTGTGGGGCAACAGTGGGGTGGAGAGTTAAGAGACTTGGGTAGATTCCCACTCTCCCCCTTTGTATTTAGTTTAAAAAGTTATTCATAATAGCTGAAAAGGATTTTCCCAATAAAGTACTGCCCCTCCTGCTGAGGTGTAGCCCGTCCCAGCAAAACAAGGGGGTTTTGTCCAGAAAATTCTCCCAGTGGGTGATGCATGGGATTCCCTGCCTAAGACATCATTTTCTTAACCATTCATTTATGTATTTGATGTTTTGGGAAATGGACTCTGTGGCTGTGGGGACATGTAATATATCTAAGAAGCATACTGTACATCCCCCTTTCAACAAGTATGTTGTTGAGTGCTACATAATCTTGTTTTGTTTGATCAGGGTTGCTGTACTTAATGTTATTGGTACCAACGTGGATGATTAAAAGTGGGTTGGTTCCTGCATTGTGCAGAATTTCAGGAATCATAGTGGTAATATCTGCTATTTTGGCCCCTCTAAAACTAGAACAAGTGTAATTAAGTTTATTAGGATTACAGATGGTTCTATCAAGATGTTTAATGACTGAATCACCCAATACATACACTTGTCTTGTCTGGGGATGGGGGTCCCTCTCGATGTAGGAACTGGGTTTATATTGGGGAAAGACCTGTCAGAGAGAGAGCTGCATGGGAGCTGGTGTTTTTGGAGTAACTGAGGGGGAGGGTTTTTTCTTAACTTTCGCTGATGGGTTGCTGGGTTTAGTGCAGTCATTACACATTTAGAGGGTGATAACTGGGCTGGGCTTGAAGAGCAGTCATCTTCTTGTATTATGCCTTCAGAGGCAAGAAGGTTGAATTTATTGTATAGCAGCACTAGAGTACTGTTATGAATCTGACCTCCTCTGCATTTCTTGTTTTTTTTTTTTTTTACCATAGCCCACTCCTCTACACTAGGTTGATTTTGGTCTAAGTGTTCAACCTGAATGTCTGAATTTACTGCAGTTTCATCTGGGGGTAGATCATGTTTCTATTTATATAGCCATGCTGTCAATATATATTTTTAGTGACTCAATGTCCTCACTAACTGTTTCTTTGGTGAGGAGTCTGGATATTTCTTCTTGTAGAGTAAATACCAGTACACATTTATCATAAGTAAACTCACAGAACAGTTTTCCTGGACAAAACATATGGCAGTGGTTATACATTTTAATTGGGCCTTCCATTATGTCAGACAGCGCTGTACACATTGTGAGCTCACTAGATGTAGTTATAAATTGTACTTACTGTACTGCACAGAGTATAACTCAGGTCCCCACTTCCAAGCCTCACCAGCAGACACAGCTGACATGCGCAAGATGCACGTGTCTCTGTGTGTGGCCCCACACATGCTCATCCCACTCTCTAGTACGCGTCTTTTGAGCAGCTAAACCAGACGTGAGGCGGACGTTCACTTCTGGTTTTGGTGCTGGCCCAGATTTAAGTCAAATAGTGTTTAAAAACACTAAAATTCTGCTAAAACTGCAGATGAGAGCAGTACAAGACTGCAGTAGTGCTCCTATGCTAGAAAATAACAAACCACAAACTAATGGCTGAGCTCCCAGACATACCACAAGGATACTAGGGACTAGGGTGAACCTCCACAGTCCCAAAGTGCACAGCAAAGTCAGTAAGTGCTTACTTCAGCTAGACAGACTCCAGGAAGTATAACACAGGAAAATAGCACAAGATGTAGGTTAGGTAGTAATAATAACAATTTCAACAGTCAATATAAGTTTCATATGGTACAATCTCTCTCCAGAGGTTTGCTTTACTCCAGCAAGATGCATACTCAATACTACCTCTCATGACATTACTTTTTCTGATTTACTATTAAGTACCTGCTTTTCATTCCTAAGTATGAAAAGTGGTATAATTTGTGACAAAGTAGTTAATTACAGAATGAAATGCCTCCACTAAAGACATCTGACCATAGGGTGAAATTTTCTTGATGTCTTTCAGTAGTCCTTTTCTCAGCAGAGCATCAAGTTTTGTTGCTGCCTCTGAGTCTTTCAAATGTACAAATAAAGTATTGCACATCAATGTTGCTAACTACATGACTCTAACTAGTAAAATATACTACTTAGTGGTATTGTTCACTATTCACATTGTTGTCAGCGTATCAAAATTTCATAACTTCATATGCTACTTCAAAGAAAACAACATAATTGTAAAAATAATTGCACCAATTCATTTATTCTTGTTAAAAAACTGTTTTTTTCAAGGAAGTTTGAATGTACAATATGTATATACGTGACATATGGTGGACTAGTTTGGCATATGGTTTGTCTTTAGTTATTTTGAAAATGTTTTATTTATTTATTTCAAAAGTTTCACCAGGAAAGACATACTGAGCCATAAACAACTCATTTCCGGAAGTGTCCTTGGGGAGAGGGGAGAGGGAGAAATACATAAACCTGGGTATCATCCCATGTGGCATAAGCCACAGATGAGATGCAACAGGTGAGATGACATATATGTATATAAGTCATGTGCCACTCAGTGTACATCTTGCATACTTCGTGTATGCATTGCATAATAACAATGTGTGCATTCTCTTTTTTGGATACCGTGAATGTAGGTTTTAGACTACAAAACACTGTAAATGTAAGTTGGTGCTGTTGTGTCTTATGAATGTGTGGAAAGTGAATGTGTGTGAGGAGATAATGTGGAAAGGGTATCACGTGAGTGAATATGTAGAACAATTGATGTACAGTGAGACAAAGTATAGGGACCAGATGTATGCATGAGGACAGTGTGGATGTCAGATTGTCATGGCGCATTACATCATGCGATCATCCATGAAAGTGTCAGGTAAGATACATACTGCCTCTGAGGGATGAGAGTGGAAAGTCAGGACCCACTGCATCATGGTATGAGTAGATGAGTAGTGAAACAGCTGGTGGTTATTATTTATAGCAATGGTGTCACTAAAGAGAAAGGATGTGTCATTGGTTATTTTTGATGGTTCCACCCTCAGAATACACCGGCTGTTGTGTGCCCCATCATTAGTCGATCCCCCCACCCTCCCTTACTTAGAATTCTAACTCCAGGGGGGTAAACCTCGGGGAGTGGGGATGACTTGTGGGTTTGGCACCCTAATGACAGGAGCACAATGACTGGCGCTCTGAGGGTGTGCAGTGATTTTTTGACAGAGACTCATGCAGTTATGCAGACTTTTTCTTGAGAGAGGTAACGTATAACATGTATGTAGCAATACCCAACAACTTGGGTGGTATGGATCTGTTGCAGACCTCCTAGGAGTGTTGTGAGAGCCGTTGCCACAGGTGGTGGGCCTAATAGTCCTGGTAAGGTAACGTGAGGCCCAAAAAAACACTCATATCTTAAGGGTATTCTTCCATTTACAAAGTGGTCTACATGTCTCATTCAGTTTGTTTGCCAAAAAATAAGCTGTGACAGGATGATAATGTAAAAATGAGTAGATGTCTCTGTAGTGTTTTATACCTGTTTTTTATTTTCACTAACACAGAAGTACAATAAAGAGCTCCAATAACTGGGGTGTCAGGGGAATTTATAGGGCTCTCGCATACCAGATGCACTGGTATGGAATGGGAAAGAATATCAGTTGTAGATGAATTGAACTTACAGTAACATTCCACCGATTGTTAATGTAAATTTCACTAAAAATACCACTAACAATGTCAGTTGGCATCTATCTGTATTCCCCTCCCCCCGGGATGAGCCTGAAAATAGGCAGAATTGTTCAGTCCTCCTTTCCCAGTCAACAAAAACTAAACAAATAAATCCAAATCTAGGTAGAAATTACAGACTAGGTTTGATCCATTTCCTTTTTGCAGTAGCACCCTCCAGTTGGCCATGTTCACATTTGTTGTACAGATCTCCATAGCCACTATGCACATTGTGAACATGATTAAGTATCCTGATCCACTACACTTCTGCCATGTCACCATTTCCATCTGACGTACTAGCTAACCAATAGGCGTTGTTATTTATGGACTGTTTCCACTTCCCTATTATTTCTTTTTTTTTTTTTAAAGTCTTTGGTAACCGAGTAAGGCCCACTAGGCACAAGTGCCTGTTTTCAGGGGTGATCTGGGAGCACTGGGCAGTTAAGTGACTTGCTCAGAGTCACACAGTATGCAAGTGGAGGTTGTGAGAATCAAACTCAGGTCTGGTCTGCTGGATGTATTAAGCTCGTTCACACCTCATTCCTCTAACCTCTAGGCTATACTGCCAGCCCCATTCTTTAAACATAATTAACTTGGCAATGGTTTTAGTAATACATAATGCAAGGATTACAAAAAATGTACTGTCTAACTGAAACAGTCATTACATCATACAGATCTGTAGTGCAACTTTAACATTTGTAGTTAAAAACAATAAGTAGTATTGCCTTTTGTGACATGCCATATGTCAAAGTAATAATGGAAGGTGGATCACCAATGCTCTTTCAGATGCAGTAAACCCCCAGTTATCTAAACCTCAGCTATCCAAAACTGTGGTGTGTCTCCCAGCTTAATAGACTTAATTGTAAAGGTCCCTCAGTTATACGAAACTCCATTTATCCAAACAATTGTATTGTCCCCCAGCACATTCGTATAAATGAGGTTATACTTACTGTTCTATTTGCCTGTGATGATCTGTAATCAGATCCTCAATCTGTCCCCATTGACTGACTTCAGTACTGCATTTCTTGAGACCTTCCATTTCCATATAACTCCCACCTGTTTCATTACTCTGCTATTGTAAGCAAAAAACTTAAGACACTAGTATGTTGAGAACATATTCTATATATTTATTTAGGATATGACGTGGATGACAGTGAGATTGTAGTAATACCTTCATAGAAATACAGAAACATAGAATTTGACAGTAGATAAGGACTGCTTGACCCACCTAGTCTGCCCATTTTCCCTACCTGTTTCATATATCACAGATCTTAAATGATCTACAGCTTACCCTCTCTTTCCTATCGCTAGAGTTTATATATGTTTTTCCAATGCAGTTTTGAATCCCCCAACCTACTTTCTCACATTACCCATAAGTATTTCCTCCTGTCTTCATATTATGGCCCCTTGTTCTTGAACATCTTTTTTTTGAAAGATGCTACCCTTCTGTACCTTGTTTACACTTTTGAGGTATTTGAAAGTCTATCATACCCTCCCTCTCTCTCCTCTCCTCCAGGAAATACATATTGAGATCCTCCACTCTCCCCTCATATGACATTTGGTGCAGCCCATGTACAATTTTTGTCAACCTTCTCTGAACTGCATCTACTCTGTTGATGTCCTTCCGGAGATGTGGCCTCCAGAACTGGACACAGTACTCTAGATGAGGTCTCACCAATGTTCAGGACCTATACATGACCTTTTGATGTGATGAGTGGCAAAGCCACAAGTGAGGTCAGGAGAGGTCAAGTATACTGAGTGAAGATATTTCTAATATCTCACTTTAACCCATGTCATACTTGATTCGTACATCAGGGGGCCCTATATTCAAAAGTTTGCCCTGGCACAAAACCCAGTTTGTGCATGCAAACTGGGTTTTGCACAGAAGCCCCATATATTCAATAGCCCAGTTTGCTTGGGCAAACAGGGTTTGCACCTGGACAAACAGTGGAGGGGTATGCAAATCGAGGGGTGAGGGACTGAACATCAGCACAGTCCAATATTCAGGGTATTTGCTCTGCACAAGGATGCTTTGTGTGGTCCCTTTGTGTGGAGAAAATACCACTGACCTAACCCTAATGGTTGCTGTAGGCAGTGCGTCAGTGCCCCCCACCTCAACATAGCACTTGGCAAGTGGTGCTTCTCCCTCTGATCCTCGTTCCGGTATTATGAGCACAAAAGATTAATACACAAGATAGCCAGCCTTGGAGTGGGTCCCAAGGTGGTAGCCTGGATAAAAAATTGGCTAGACAACAGGACTCAAAGGGTAGTAGTAAATGGAGTACACAGTACGAAAGGAGGGTTACTAGCGGGATACCGCAGGGTTCAGTACTGGGACCGGTCCTTTTTAATGTCTTTATAAGTGACATTGCAGAGGAACTGGAAGGAAAAGTATGTCTCTTTGCAGATGACACAAAGATCTGCAACAGGGTTGATACACAAGATGGAGTGGAAAGGATGAGAAGGGACTTGGCAAGGTTGGAGGAATGGTCAAATGTATGGCAGCTCAGATTCAATGCAAAGAAGTGCACATGGGGAACAAAAACCCTGGGGAAGCGAACACAATGGGGGGTGAGATACTGACAACAGTAAAAATAGAAAGGGACCTGGGGGTAATTATATCAGATGACCTAAAGGTGGGCAAGCAATGTGAGAAGGCAGTAAGGAAGGCTGGGGGGATACTGGGATGTATAGGAAGAGGCATCAATAGTAGAAAACAGGAAGTTGTTGTCCCTCTGTACAGACAGTTGGTGAGACCCCATCTGGAGTACTGTGTGCAGTTCTGGAGACCCCATCTCTGCAAGACATAGACAGGGTGGAGGCTGTCCAGAGAGGGCAACAAAATGGTGCAGGGTCTGCACCAGAAGACATCTGAAGAAAGACTAAAGGAGCTTAATATGTATACCCTTGAGGAAAGAAGGAGAGAGGGACATGATAGAAACTTTCAAGTACCTCAAGGAATTAACAAAGTCCAAGATGGTAGCATCTTCCAGAAAAAGAGATATGCAAGAACAAGGGGGCACAATTTGAAGATAGAAGGGGGACGGCTCAGAGGTAATGTGAGGAAGCATTTTTTCACTGAGAGGGTTGTGGATGCATGGAACAGCCTCCCTGAAGAGGTCGTGGGGTCAAGAACAGTGGGGGACTTCAAGAATGCATGGGACAGACATAAGGCAGTCCTAGTGGGGGGTAGGAGGAAGTAAGCTGTTGGTTAACTAGGATCTGCAGCTTATCTGTTAGGTAGGAAAATGGGCAGACTAGGTGGGCCAAGCGGTCCTTATCTGCCGTCAAATTCTATGTTTCTATGTTTCTATCTCCTGAGTGCCCAGTGGTCCCTCCCCATGCAATCCCAATCTCGGTATTATTAACATGTCTCCCTGGTGTCCAGTGGTCCCTCCGACCCAATTCCTGTACCAGTAGTAGTAACACATATCCGTGGCATCCAGTGTCCAGTGGTCCCTCCCCCCACCCAATCCCCATCTCAGTATTATTAACAAATCTCCCTGGTGTCCAGTGGTTCTTTCCTCACACCCGATCCCCATCCCAGTAATAGTGACACAGCTTCCTGGTATCCAGTGGTCCCTCCCCTACCTGATCCCCATCCTGGGATTTTCCCCGGTTTGCCAATGTCTCCCCTGTGACAGTTGTGCTGCCCTTGGCATGGCAGTAGTGCAAATGTCCTGTCCTCACAACAAAGTCCCATCCCCTTGCCATAGCATGTGCAGTGTCCCCCCCCCAAACCATACCCCATTGGTGGATAGCAGCCCACCCATGGAACCAACACCCACCTCCTGATCCCCCTACATGTCCATTGGTGTCACGGGTAAATGATGGTGAGTGGCACAGCCCACCACACACCACCTCAGCCACAAGACATGTATCATTAGCAGGGATAGCGTCTTATTTATAGGGTACAGCTGACATGCCTTGCCCTATACATAACATTTGCTCCCTGCTATGATAGATGTTGAGTGGACGAGGTGATGTGTGGTGGGCTGTGCTGTTCACTATCATTTATCCGTGGCACAAACAGACATGTAGGGGTACTGGGGGTGGGTGTCAGTACTGCGGGAGTGGGGGCCGCTATCCACCAATGGAGTGTGGGCTGGGGGGGTTGCTACACACACTGTGGCAAGGGGACAGAGCTTTGTTGCAGTGGGGGGATAGACTTCTATGCTAATGCCATGCCAAGGGCAGTGCAGCTATCACAGGGTGGACACTGGCAAATGGGGGGAGAATCCCGGGATGGGGATTGGGTGGGGGAAGGACCACTGGACACCAGGGAGCCATGTTACTACTACTGGGATGGGGATCGGTGTAAGGAATGGAAACAGGAATGAGACGGTAAGGAAAGAACCACTGGACACCAGTGAGCCCTGTTACTACTACCAGAACTGGGATCACAGGGAGGAGCACCACTGGACACAAGGGAAATTGTATTTTTCTACCGGGACTGGGTCAGAGGAAGGGGAAGCCACTAACACCAGCGACAGCTCACTAGGTTGGGTATATTGGGGGGACTGCACCAGGCAAATCAGCCTAGCTCCCCATGCAAATGAGCCCATAATGGGCATGAAAATGGCCCTTCAGTGCCTTGCATGTTTGCATGGGGACTTTTTAATTTTGCAGATTTTGCCAGGGCACAAGCCATTGTGGGGCCCTATTTTGGCAGTGCTATCACTAAGTGCAGCACAAATGTTCGCACTCTGCTTTATGTAGTTTTGAATATCAGGCCCCAGGCATTTAGGTGGTTTTGTGTTAGAAATGATAAAATGATACAAAAGGAAAACAGTTCAAAATATAAACTGTGCCCCTCTGATCAATGGTTCAGCATCAAAGAAGCAAATCAATGCAGTAAAAAATCAGTACAATACAAATCAAAAGCAATCAATACAGTACAACAAAGGAATAATGCATGACAGTGTGGGGTAATGTCATGCCTTGGGTGGTTGGGCACGAGGCCGCAGGCCGAGTGCGTCCAACACCTGAGAAGTGACATTATCCCAGCATGACACACACCTTGGAGTGCAATATTCCTATTATAAAATGGCTTGTTTGTGAAGTAAAAAATAAAATAAAAAAACTACAGTTAAAACCACACTTTTAATGAAGTTTTCAATGTGTAGGAATACTTAGAAAAATAAATAATGCTTAAGTGCTGATGTACTGTATTTGTTTGGCAAGTGGATGGTGGCACTGGGTCTGTCAGTTGTCTCCTTAGTCTGTTAGTCTATTTTTTTATATCTGGTACTCAGTGTCCCCCTCTGCTGTCCACCTTATTTAGCTGCCCCCCCCACCAATTTGCAGGTCATGCATTAGATCCCTGTATATCTGCATTTTCTTTTCAGTCCCCCCACCCCACACTGCCACTTCACTATGCTAGCTGCCTCTTGTGACCCACTCACTTTTGTTCAAGGTCTCAGTAAGTGATGGTTCTGTTTCTTGTACAGTCAGCAGTGAGCGGGTTTCGCATTTACTCTGTTTGTATTTGTACCTGGTCAGAAGTCTCAAAGCAACCGACTGAAGCTACTGGCGCCACTCAGTAAGTTCAGCTTGTATGGTCAGACGCACTCCTGCACAGAAGTTAGGGGAAGAGCGGCGCACTGCTGACAGTGAAGCTGTGACAACCGGAGTGAGTTCTGTGTTTTAAAATGCTCTCTTTACAAAAAAAAAATTTACACAGAACACTGTTTTAAAAGGAGGTGTGGTGTTGGAGAAATGTAAAGGGCAGAGTGGGACTGCCAACATCGTGAATGACAGTTTTTTTAATGTCCTTTTTCCCCATTTTATTCACAGAATGCGGGGAATTATGTTTAGTAGATAGATCTGGGGAATGTGGTAGGGGTTTACTGTGGGGTAATGTCAGTTTCTGTGCTGTGGAAAAAAATAACTTTAAAAAAAAACACACCGTTTGACGAGTGGGGCACAGTGAAGCTGGCTGACAACTGGTGCACAGTGAAGCCGATCACGCTGACAGCTTCACTTTCACTTGCCATGGCTTGTGGATAGATTCTCTTAAGATTCAATGCTGTCATTAGTGGGCTGGGACTAAATCCATGATGTTATGCTGGGATAACATCACGGGTCCAGTCCCACACTGACCAATCAGAGGCCAACATTCTTTCTTGCCATTGTATAATTTAATTCAATCAATACTGCTGCAAAGTAGAAAACAGCCAAGTCCTCAAAGCACCTTACATCTGTTGGCTTCATTGCTGCACATGCCTATTGTGACGTCTTTAGCACTGTTAAAGCTGTTGTCTAATTGGTTCAGTATTCCATTGTGACACACTCAGCTTTGCAAGATAGTAGTTCTGTCTTAGATTTTGTGAGAAAGTAGTTCTATATTGCAAGTTGGTCATAAGATAGTACTTTTATTTCAGCTAATTCAGACCCACACCTGTTGTGTGTGTATAGATATATATATATATATATATATTCTGCAAAAACCTTTGTTAATGCACCATTAGGGTTCCAGCAACAAAAGTAAGGAAATGCAGTTTTAGGGTTCCCAACCCTAACACCCCACCTCCACCCTGCATGCAGGAACAGGCATGAGGCGTGTGTCTTGGGGTTGTGAACCCTAACGTTCACCCCACTGCATGAGTAAGTAAGCTAAGATGGATACAGTATAGGAGACTGGGATGAGCATTCATGACCATGCCCCTATAATACAACATATGTTTTGGGAAATCATCACAGATAAAAAGTAGTATCTCACAGAAGCACAGGAACATAGAAACATAGAATATGTCAGCAGAGAAGGACCTCTTATCCCATCTAGTCTGCTCTATTTCTCCTACCTACAACTATACCACAGATCCTATTCAATCTTCTGTCTTCACCCCTTGCCTTACTTCCAAGATCGCCTTGTATCTATCCCATGCATTTTTGAATCCTGTAACCATTTTAGCCTCTACCACCTCTACCGGGGGGCTGTTCCATGTATCCACCACCCTCTCTGTGAAGAAGTACTTCCTTTTTTTTTTACTTTCTATTTTTTTGCCTCCTCTCCAGTACCGGAACCCCGCTCAGTTGGGAGATGCTCATATGCCACCCTGCTTTGCCTCCTTACCTGGTTCTGCAGCAGACCTCCATGGAGCCGTGGTTATACCCCCCAGGCGGGTACGAGGTGGGGCCCGAAGACCCCGATGCTTCATTATTTTGTCGGGTCCCTGTCAGTCCAGGCAAGAGGGAGCCATTAGGTTCTGCAGTGGCGATCCTTCCCCTCGGCGTTCCGATGCTTATTTTTTCCAGTGTTCTGTGGACATTGCGTGAACCCCTGACGTCAAGGCGCATAGCGCCGACATCCGTAACATCCTCCCCTCTCCTGTCTCTCAGTGCGAGCTGTGCCCCAGACCTCCGCCTGGAGTCAGTCTTGCGCCGGGACCTTATCCCCCTCCCTCCCTGGAGAAGGTGAGCTGTCCTGGGGATGCTCAAGCTTTCTCCCCCGGCCAGCCCTCCAGCTCCCCGGGCTCGTTCCTGAACCCAGGTAGCTGGCGTCGCAAGCAGAAATGCAATCGCTGCACCGGTGGGCCGGCCCAGAAGTACTTCCTTACATTTGCTCAGAGCCTCCCCCCTTCCACCTTTATAGTGTGGCCTCTTGTTCTTGAGCATCTTTTTCTTTGGAAAATGCTACCTTCCTGTACCCTGTTTTTAACTATAAGGTATTTGAATGTTTCTATCATATACTCTTTTCCCTCCTTTCCTCTAGGGAGTGCAAAATGAACTCCTTAAGCCTTTCTTCTAAGGAGGCAGTATAGTGTAGTGGTTAAGGGCACTGAGCTGCAAACCTGGAGACCTTGATTTTAATCCCATCAGCCCCCACTTGCATACTGTGTGACCCTGAGTAAGTCACTTAACTTCCTTGTGCTCCCAGGTTGCACCTGGAAACAAGCTCCGGCTTAGTGTGCCTTTCCGGGTTAAATAATTTCCCTTTTCTCTTCTTCACAAGATTTTTGATGCAGGCCCTGCATCATTTTGGTTGCCCTCCTTTGTACCATCTCCACCCTACCTATGTCCTTTCAGAGATGGGGCCTCCAGGAACTGGACACAGTACTCAAGGTGTGGTCTCACAAATGACCTATACAGGGGTGTCACTACATCCCTCCTTCTGCTGGTGATTCCCCTGCCAATGCAGCCCAGCATCCTATTAGCCTTCCCCACTGCCTTGTCACACTGTTTAGCCACCTTGAAGTCATCAGAAGTGATTATCCCTAGGTCCTTTTCCTGCTTTGTGACTGCTAATTCCACTCCTCCCAGTCGGTATGTTGCCCCCTAGGTTTCTGTGCCCCAAGTGCAGGATTTTGCACTTTTTTGCATTGAAACCCAGCTGCCAGACCCATGACCATTCTTCCAGCTTTTTTAGATCGTCCCTCATTCTTTCAACCCCCCCCCACACACACACACAGTGTGCCTAATCCGCTGTGGAGCTTTGTGTAATTCGCGAACAGACATACTTTTCCTTCCAGTCCCTCTGTAATGTCGTTAATAAATATATTAAAGAGGACTGAGCCTAATATGGACCCTTACAGCACCCCACTGGTCACCTTGCCTACTCCAGAGTGGATGTCATTTACCACCACCCTCTGATTCCTATTTCCTAGCCAACTCTCTACCCATTTAACTACTTTAGTCCCTACTCCTAGGCTCTCTTACTTGTTTACCAGTCTCCTATGGGGAACAGTGTTGAAGGCCTTACTGAAATCCAGGTAGGCCATTTCCTCAGCTCCTCCCTGATCCACTTCCTTGGTTACCCAGTCAAAGAACTCAATCAGGTTAGTCTAGCAAGACCTCCCCTGGGAAACCATGCTGCCGCAGATCCTGTAGACCACTGGTAACAAGGTATTCCACAATCCTTCCCTTCAGTAGTGATTCCATTACCTTGCCCACCACTGACGGCAGCAGGCTGACAAGCCTGTAATTTCCTGCCTCATCCCTATTTCTGCTTTTGTGAAGTGGGACTACATCTGCCCTCTTCCAGTCCCCTGGTACCTCCCTTATTTCCAATGACAGGTTGAACAGGGGTGTCAGAAGTGCAGCCAGCACCTCCCTGAGTTCCCTCGGTATCCTGGGGTGTATTTCATCAGGTCCCACTGCCTTGTTCACTTTTATTTGCGCTAGTTCCTTGAGGACTCTATCCTCTGTAAAGGGACTAGTGTCCACCTCCCATCCCTTAATGCTATTGTTCTTTATCAGTGGCCTGTTTCCTAGTCCCTCTTCCATAAATACTGAATAGAAGTATTTGTTCGGTATGTCTGCCCTTTGGCGGTCCTCTGCCATGCACATCCCTCCTTCTCCTTTCAGCCTTACTATCCCTCCCTTGGTCTTTCTGTTTTCGCTTATGTATCTAAAAAATGTTTAATCCCTTTTTTTACTGATTTTACAGTATTTTCCTTTGTTCGTGCTTTTGTGCCCCTAACTGTCTTCCCTGCCTCTGTTTCTTCTGGTAACTGTCCCTATCCTTCCGATCCATCTCCTTCTGTGTTTCTTTGTACCTTCTAAATGCAATTTGTTTTGCTCTGATTTTTTCTGCTACTTCCTTCGAGAACCATAGTGGTCTTTTTTTTTCTCATGCTCTTGCTAACCAGCCTGACACATAGATTTGTAGCCTTTTCAATGCCCTCTTTAATTTTTGCCCACTGTTCCTCGACTCCCCCCAGTTTCCCTATCCCTGCCAGTGTGTCCCTCAGGCATTCCTCATTTTCATAAAATCAGCCTTACCTCAAGTCCAGGACCCTTGTCTTTGAGTGGTTTGATTCCAGCCTTGTTGTTATATTAAACCACACCGTGCAGTGATCACTGGCCCCCCAGGTGATCCCCCACTGTGATGTCAGCAATCCTGTCTCTGTTTGTCAGTACCATGTCTAGTAATGCCCCATCGCAAGTGGGTTCCATAACTAGTTGTCTGAGGAACACCCCTTGCAGGGAGTCCAGGATATCCCTTTTCCTGGCTGTTGCCACAACGGAGAGGCTCCAATCCATGTCCAGTAGATTAAAGTCTCCTACTAGAAATACCTCTCCCTTGTGAGACATCCTTTGGTTTGTTACCAGCATTTCCTTATCTACCTCTTCTCCCTGTGATGGAGGTCTGTAGGTCACTCCTGTGCAAATAGTGGCCCTTTCCCTTGTCTCCAGGGTGACCAACAGTACCTTCCCTCCTCCTTGCTCCCTCTGTATTTCTGTAGCTTTTATCTTGTCTCTTACATAAAGAGCCACTACCCCCCTTCCTACCCACTCTGTTCTTCCTGAACAGAGTATAACCTGGTACTTCCACTTCTCAGTCCTGGTTTTCATTGCACCAGGTCTCTATGATGGCTATTAGGTCAAGGTTTGCTTTCCCCATGGTGGCCTATAGGTTAGCAATCTTATTGCCCATACTTCGGGCATTTGTACTAGTGGTCCACCAGAATGTGTTACCTCCCTCCCTTCCTCCCTCTTTTTTTCCATTTGCTCTCCCTTATTCCCCCTACGTTTTTTAGTTTTACTTATATCCCCACCCTTCTGAATTTTGTTTTTATTTGATTCCTTTTGGGGTTTGACTCCCTCATGATTCCCTTTTTTGACCTCATGATTTTGTGGGGGTAGGACAGTTTATGCCTCCCTGCCTCATTCCACCTCCCCCCTTGGCTAGTTTAAATGTATGTCAGTGTAACATTTAAACCTCTTACTAAGGACTATGGTCCCCCTCCTGGATGGATGCAGGCCTTTAACCTTGTACAGGCCCTCATCTCTCCTGGTGGTGCCCCAGTACCCAGTGAAGCCAAATCCCTCCCCTCTACACCATTCCTTCAACCATGTTTTGAAGTTCCTGGTGTGGAGTTCCCTGACTGCCCCCTTGCTGTCAATCAATCAATCTATCAATCAAATCTTTATTTATTCAGGCGAACATCATTGAGCAAGGCTCATTTACAAGATGGACCTGATAAGGTCAAGGTTCAATAGTTGATACACAACAGATACATCATACATTTTATAAGACAGTTATACATACAGAGGAAAATAACGATTATAACACAATGATGTACAGTGAATTCACATGATAAAACTCGGTAACAGGAAAGTTAAGCTAATATTTACAGTATGTACAGTACATACATATCCTAATGGGGGCCATGGCAGACACACAACATAATGAATACTAGGATGGTGAAGGTAATATTGGGTGCCATAAGATGGGGGTGCCTGACTGGAAGGAATATGCCATATATGGTTTGGAAGTGAGATTTGTGAGGTGACAATTCTAGCTCTAGCGGTAGCAACTGCATTTCTCTGTGAAGAAGACTGTACAGTGCTGTTTAAAGGATGCAAATGGAATGATAATGGACAGTTTTAGGGATTTTTGTAGGGTGTTCCATGCTATAGTTAGAGAATAGCTGATTGCTGCCCTTCCTAGCCTGGTGTTGAATGTGGGCACTTTGAGCAGGTTGATGTTGTTGCTTCTTAGGGCATAGGAGCTAGGAATGGTCTGGGTGAAGCAGTCCAGAATATAGTTTGGAAGTTTTTTTGATAAAGCTCTGTAAATCCATAGTGCTGCATTTCTGCTCCTTCTGATATGAAGGGAAACCCATCCAACTGCATCATAAAGAGAGCAATGATGGGTATTATATGGCAGATCTGTAATGAACCTTATTGCTCTATGATATAAGGTATCCAGCTTGTGAAGGTAGGAGATGGGGCAGTGACTATAAAGGAAGTCTGCATAGTCAACAACTGATAAAAAAATGGCCTGGACTAACCTCATCTTTGAGTCTCTGTTAAGGAAGGGTTTTAATCTATTGAGAAGACCAAGCCTTTGGCGAAGCTTTTTTAACAGTTCTTCTAAATGATGAGTGAAGTCTAGTCTGCTGTCAATCCACACGCCTAGGTATTTGAAGTTTTCAACATCCTCCAGATTTTCTCCAAGTATAGTGCATAGCTGGGGGAGAGTGGTTGAAGAGGATGTGCTGGTGGAGTTTTGATTTGTGAACATCATTGCTTTAGTTTTCTTTGCATTTAACAGAAGCTTTTTCTCGAGCAGCTGATGTTGTAACAAGGAGAATTCTGTTTGTAGGATTTCACGAGCAACTGCAGGCGAAGGGTTGCTGACATACAGCACAGTGTCATCAGCAAAGAGGTGTACTGAGGAATTGGTAAGGGTTGAATCAATGTTATTTATATAAATGGCAAAAAGGATAGGACCCAGAATAGAACCTTGGGGAACTCCTCTTGACAGCGGTTTTAATGGGGATAGGTCACCTTCAGCTTTTACTTGCTGTGACCTACCGGTGAGGTAGCATCTGAACCACTTAAGGGAGGGTGGATCTAGGCCAAGGGAGTGCAGGGATGAGAGTAGCAGCTCATGGTCCACAGTATCGAATGCTTTGCTCAGCTCCAGGAATACTGCACAGACATTATTCTTTTTATCCAATTCGGTTTGCCAGTCATTTGTGACCTTGGCTGATGCAGTGATAGTGCTATGCTTGGCTCTGAATCCAGATTGAGCTGGATTTAAGAGGTTAGCATTGTCAAGATATTCCCTTAGCTGATTACTCACTAATTTCTCCAGCATCTTGATTAGCACTGGTAGAATGGAAATGGGCCTGTAATTATTAAGATCCATAGGGTCCCTTGATTTTAGAAGGGGGACCACTTGGGCTGTCTTCCACAGTGTGGGAATAGAGCCAGAGTTTAGGGAAAGGTTAAAGAGGTGTGTTAGGGGGACTGCAAGTACATGGCATGCAATCTTTAGAAAGAAGGGGTCCAGAGAGTCTGCTCCTGCACTTTTTTTGGTATCCAGATGCCATAATAGATCCTCAACTTGTTTCAACAGTATAGGTTTGAAGCTAAAGGAAGAGTCAACTCTTTGATCACCAGTGTAATGGGAGCTTAATTGTTCCCTCAGCAGGTTAGCTGGAGAGGTGTCAAAGGCAAGGCCAGCCGTTGTGAAGTGGTTATTGAATGCGTCCAGGATTTCCATTTTGCCAGTGATAGGGCCATAACTGTTGTGTAGTTGAGTTGGAAGGGGGTTGTTAGCATCCTGCCCCACCATACCCTTGATGGTGCCCCAAAACCTAGCAGGATTATGGTAAGAGGAGTCGAGCTCGGCCAGGTAGAAGGCAGCCTTTGCATCCCTAACTTTCTTGGTGCATCTATTCCTGGCTCTCCTAAAAATCATCCAATCATTTGCATTCTTAGTTTTTCTTACCATTTTCCAGAGTTTGCCTCTCTCCAGCAGTGCAGCTTTGAGGTCAGCTGAAAACCAGCGACAGGATTTGTTTTTTATTTGGATACTAGAGATTGGGGCATGAGTGTTATTTAGCACCTGCTGAGCTTTTTCTACAGAATGTGCAAGATAAAACTCTTGCCAGTGTGGAGAGTAAACTAGATCATGCAAATATCCTTCGATATTGATGTTTTTCTTGGATCTCCTCATGAGGAATTTTGCAGGATTTGTTGTTATGCTGGTGGATCTTACCCCTGCGATGGGGCAGTGATCACTTATATCGCAGAGAAGCACTCCAGTGTGTGTGAATAGATGTGGTTTACTCACTAGCATGATATCAAGTAGTGTGCTGTTATTACTATTCCTTGCACTAATTCTTGTGGTTCATTAATTAGCTGTGTGAACCCATATGTGTCACAGAATGATACCAGAGGTGTAGCTGCCAGGGTGAGCCAGTTGAAATTCAGGTCACCTAGAATAATGACTTCTTCAGTGCTGGGCTTGACCCAGTTCCCCAGGTGGGATAAGAGCTTGTGTTCAGCAGAGGGGGGTCTGTAGCATCCAATTAGTTGAAAAGCTGCTGTATTGGGGAGAGAGACTTTTAGGGATAGGCATTCAAACTCCTTGGGCATAGATGTTGCAGCAATACAGGATACAGCTATACCAGATTTTACATATATGGCTACTCCACCTCCCCTTGTTTGGCGATCAGCTCTGAATAGCTGATAGTTAGGTAGGTTAACATCCCTGTCTGCTGTGGTGGGTTTGAGCCATGTCTCAGATACCACGAGAAAGTCTGGCAAGGTATGGGCAACCCAGGCTGTAGACGGGTAGTATCTCTGAGAAGGTGACAGAGTGTGCTACCTGCCTAAGACTTCTCCCCAACTCTCTAAACTCCTCCTGCACTATTCCTATCCCTGCCTCACCCCTAGCCAGGTCATTAGTCCCCAGATGGACAATGACATCCAGCTCCCCCTTCCTTGCTACAGCCTCAGCTATCCTCAGGATATGCTTTCCATCCCTTCAAGCCATACCTCCAGGTAGGCACTTGACCTCCTCTCTGCCTCGCTACCTGTTCTCAGATCTATTCCCCTGACAATGGAGTCTCCAACCAGGATCTGCTTCCTCCTCCTCTGGGTCCCTCCAGACCACCCTTAGTGCTCTATTCTGGAGGACCTGCTTATCCTCTCTGGCCACTACTTTGGGTGTCTCTGCTGGATGTTCCTGCTCCTCCAAAACAGTGAAGGAGTTCTGTAGTCATACTGGATGGGGGATGTGCTTCTGTCCCACCACCCTCACCCTCCCCGAGCCCACCGTGGTCCATCCATTCCTCCTTCTAGGCAACCTTTGAGGTTTTGGTGTTAGTCTTGGTGGTCTCTGTATGGGGGAGAAGATTTCTTGAATCTTTGCCAACTTGGCCCAGAGACTAGCAACCTCCGCCCTCAGCCCAGAGAGGTGCCTACAGATAGGGTAGCACTACAGTATCCAGAATGTCCTCCTGAAGACTGCTGCCCCACATCCACTGCATTGTACCACTCCCAGTATCTTTCCCCTCTACTTTATTTTTACTCTCTTTCTCTCCTCTCTCTCTCTCTCTCTCTCTCCATTATCCTATGTACAGTAGATGTTGTGTCCCCCCATGTTCTTGTGCTTTTAAGGATTTCTGTGTTTCCCCAACTACACTTTCAGTTGTATGTTGTTTCTGTAGCTCTTGACCTTCCTGTTTTGAATCAGGAAGTTGCTGATCTCTTCAGCTGCTGCCGAGCCTATATAATTGGTCTACAGATGGGTGTGCGGGTGGGTGGGCAATCCCACTGTCTCTTGTGGCTCCTCTGGTGTGGCTCTGGTGTTCCCCTGTCCTGTCTTTGCTGTGTCCTATATGGCTGTCTGTTTTGCTTGTTCGCTCTTCTACGCTTGCTTCTGTGTGGCTGGCCGATGATCCCCTAAATGAGAGCAAGCAAGCGCACAAACAAATACAAAAAACCCCAAAACAAAAACAATCCGTGCTGCCCTCTGATGTGCTCTGCTGTACATGACGACCTGAGGGAGATCTTCTGAACTGTCAAGGGTTTAAAGGGCTTTTTAAAGTGCCCCAGTTTTGGCACCCTTTATGGTGCCCTTCCTACTGGTCCATGCAGCTCCTTTTGTTCCCATGTCCTGCACCAATTTCTTGGCTCCTTTGGTGCAGCTCCTGTGTTCCCCTGTCCTGTCCCTGCTGTGTCCTGTGTGGCTGTCTGTTCTGCTTGTTCGCCCTTCTCCACTTGCTTCTGTGTGGCAGGCCAATCATCCCCTAAATGAGAGCAAGCAGGCATGCAAACAAGCACAAAAAACAAAACAAAAAAAAAATCTGCTCAGCCCTCTGATGGGCTGTGCTGTATATGGTGACCTGAGGGATATCTCCCTCAGACAGGGAGATATCAGGTAGACAGAAAAGATATCACTGATATCTCCATTTTCCTATACATCATAGTGATATCTTCAATGTTCCTATACATCATCAAATAAACTTATCTGGTTAATCCTGCTACTTTCACACTGTGTTAGTGAAAAACAATTTTCACTTTTGCTGGTGTAATGTAGAGTGACCGAACGCTGTTAATAGCGCTAACTGACATGCTGGCAGAGATTTAAAATAAACCACTCTGTGCTCAAACAGTAAGAAAATTGTGTTTTTTATGTTTAGGTTACTTAGTTTTCTATTTAGATTGTCTTTCCCTGGAAGCACTTTTACTTTCGTTGGTCTAATGTAGCGTGACCGAGCACTGTTAATAATGGTAACTGACGTGCTTGCAGAGATTTAAAATAAGGCATTCCCTGTTCAAATACTAAGAAAAGTATGTTTTTCATCCTCATTTTACTCAGTTTTCTGTAAAAGAAGCTGCTGACTGTAACGAGAAGAGAGCGAGTGCAGGGGGAGTGAGTCAGTGGCTTCCAAAAAGAAGATGCAAGAATGAGCATGTCTTACTATAGCAATGGTTGCATGGGCTCTCATCTACTTTTCGGAAGCCACTGACTCGCCCCATGTGCACTCGCTCCCTGCTCACTACAGTCAGTGGCTTCTTCTGCAGAAAACTAAGAAAACTGAGGTTAAAAACCACACTTTTCTTGGTATTCGAAAAGGGAATGCCTTATTTTAAATCTCTGCAAGCACATCAGTAACCGTTATAACCAGCGTTCGGTCACACTACACTAGACCAATGGAAGTGAAAGTGCTTGCAGGGAATGACAGTCTGAAAATGGCAGGATCAACCAGATAAGTTTTTCCTAAACCATATGTTGTATAAACAGAACATGACATGGCCTGACTGAAAATATCATATTTATCTTCACTCGAGGCTAATGACCTCAAAACATCTTGAGTGAGATATCTTGATGTTATTGTCTTCAAGTGAAGATAACTATGATTTATACCACGGAGGTGAGAGCTTTCTCAGTAGGATATCCTGTGTTATTTCCACTGCAGTGAGATTAAATCCTGCAGACGACATTTATCCACACTCTCCTGATGTCACCAGAGTGAGGATATCTGCACTGCAGCTTGCATTCTAAAGGAAACTGCTTCAGAAGACAGTTTCTCTTTCTCACTGAAGCCGCAACTTACTCAATTAGCTTTGCAAAAGACTCTCACCTGTGTCTCATTGTGTTTCCAACATTCCTAACCCATTACTGTGCTGATCTCAGCTTCAAAACAACCTGAATTCTAAATGAAACTCTTTTACAAAGCAGTTTCTCTCTCAGTACTACCTGCAGCAGTTTATCTTTCTCACTCAGCCTCTAACTCACTCAATTAGCTTTGCAAAACACACTCACCTGTGTTTCTGACTCCCAGTCCATTCAGAACACACACACACACACACACACACACACACACACACACACACACACACACACACACACTGACAGCACACACAGAATGAGCAGGAAACACACAGAATCAGAAAACATTTTCCTAAAGTTCTCACCCCTGTGGTATAAATCGCACACATGATGGGCAGATCATGGGATATGGAAAATATTCTCACTCCTGCAGAGTGAGACTACAGAGCCCACCTGCAGGAGTGAGAATATTTTCCATATCCCACTTCTGCTCATCATGTATCCCATATATATATATATATATATATATATATATATATATAAATTACTGGCACAGTAGCACCAGTATATCAGGGTCGGCTGGGCAGTTTAATGTTAAACCTCAAACTTTGCACTTTAATAAATTTGCAACAGTCCAACAGATTTGCACAAAATGTGGCTTGCATTGTGACTAGTGGGAGGTCTCTTGACATGCCAAATGTTGTGTGAATCCCTTTTGTGGTTTTTGAGATACAGAGTGGTGAATAACCCAAAATGTTAAGGTTTTTGTCAATTTCTTTTGAAAGCCATTTCTCAGAAATGGCTTTTTCTTGTGGTCTGACATTCTCAGGGATGAAAGTCTTTGCCCCACAGATGTGCCTTTTGAAGGTTTGGTGAAAAAAAGTTAATCCATTGAAAAGTTATTAAAGTTTTTATTTCCCATTATTTCCTATGGGGAAAAATAAGTGTAAAAGGGAAAGTAAAACAAGCTTGTTTTCGTAAATATGTATCTTGTTTTCACAAATATTTATCTTGTTTTTGCAAATAGGTATTTTGTTTTCACATAAGTATCTTGTTTTTGCAGGCAGGGTTACATAGTGTCACAGGGAGCCTTCTCCATCATGAATTATGAACCTTTATAATTCTGAAACTGTTTAATAAATTTGTCCAAAATGTGGCATGCACAATTTCTAGGGTTATGTCTCTTGACATACCAAATTTCATGTGCATCTGTAATGTGGATTTGGAGATAGAAACTCTCACAAAATCCAAAAAGTACATGTTTTTGCCATTTCTTTCTACATCCATTTCTCAGAAATGGCTTTGTGTTGCTGTTTGAAAATTTCAGTGTCTAGTAGCACCCCCAGCCACCAATCACTGGCCACTGTTCCCCCCTCTCCCTGGTGTCTAGCTGCACCTCCCTCCCCCCTTCATTATTTATTTCATTAACTCTGACACTGGGATGCCTCCCAGTGTCAGATCCCACTAGACCCTTCTGTTTTTTTTAATTGCCAAGATCAGGGGCCCAATCCCCAAGTTGACACTGCAACATCCTCAAAAGTGTGGAACACTAGGGAGCCCACTCCCAGTATGCCCAAATGGTTCTTTTGTTTCCTTCAAAGAAGAAAACTGTCCCCCAACATTTTTTTCATCCTGAAATAAAGAAAACAGTCCTTCATCATCCCTTTCATCCCCCTTCCCCATCCCCACCTTCCCACTGATCACCCACCACCCCACACCTCTTTACCTCATACTTACCTCTGGTGGTCATCCGCTGTTACCTTCTGTGAACCAGGACATGTCTACAGCCTTCAAAGCCAAACCGCGAACTGAAGAATCAAGGTACAGTAAGTGCTATATAATGTATTTCAATGGCAATTTGAAGTTATGTTTATTTCTTTGCCATTTTTAGGTATTTTTTCACCAAATTTTCAACATGGGCTATTTGGGTCCCCACCTCATGAACACTATGACTGTTGTTTCATTATTCAGGCCCGGAAGGAGATTTTGCAGTCACTGCACAAAATCACCTTTCAGGACTGAGTAATGAAATGACAGTGCCACTGATCATGAGGTGGGGTCCCAAAAAGCCCATGCTGAAAATTAGGTGAAAACATTCCTTAAAATGGCCGAGTTATGAGCAGTCATTGAACTATTTCTACACATATGCATAATTTTGGTAATTTTCAATAGTTTCACTCCAAATGTTCAGCATAGCCATTTTTGCACACCACCTCTTGAATAGCTGAGATGTCATTTTTCACTTCCTGCCTGAAAAGTGTTTTCATACATGTGGCACGGAATGGCATTTTGACACAGATTTGAACATTTTCACCTATGGGGTTTATGAGGAGGTGTCCTAAGAAGACTATGTTCAAAATTTGGGGGTCAAAATTTGAAAAAAATGCAAAAGTTACAGACAAATAAAGATACACATAAGCTATCTGAAAAAATAAGAAAATTCACTGCAAAAAACCTTTTTTATGCACCATTAGGGTTGAACCATCAAAAGTAGGGAAATGTAACCTTAGGGTTCCCAAATGTAAGACTGCACCCCCACTGTGCATGCAGGAACAGGTATGATGGATGTGTTTTGGCGTTGTGAACCTAATGCTCCCCCATTGCTCTATACTGTAACTATCTTACCTTACTCATAGAATGGGGTGAGCATTGGGGTTCTAGCAGCTAAACCCATCACTCAATCCCTGCATGCACTGAGAGTGTCTTGTTAAGAACCTAGACACATTCCTACTTGATGGTTCAACTGTGATGCGCATAATAATTTTGCAATGCCACTATAGTTAGTGTTGAGTAGCCTGTTTAATGTTAAACCTCATATTTTGCATGTCAATAACTTTGCAACCATTCAATGGATTTACACAAAATTTGGTATACACTATCTTGTGGAGGTAGATCTCTTGATGTGGCAAGTTTGTTCTGGTTGGATATGCAGATTCCGAGATCTGAATAGTGTAAAAAAGTTAAAAGTCACCACTTTTTGCAGTTTTTTTCCTCATCGCATTGCACCCAGATGGTGTGGAATTTTGGTGTTATTTTTTATGATAGAAAGAACTTTGGTAACATAACTGTCGGTGTTTGTTTGGTGCAAAAATATTAACCTGTTGCAAAGTTATTCAGGTTTTAAGTTCCCATTATCTCCTATGGGAAGTTCATTTTTATGTTTGCTTGCACACATGTGCAAGAAACATAGTGCCATCATCCGAGTTTCCGTAGGTGTGGCACCCTTCTTCCAATGCAGTCAGTGTGTTTGCAGGCACGGCCACAGTTCACCAATGAATGCTGCAGCTGTCTATGACAGCTATTGAAAATGCAGTGCCATATAGTTGAAAGGCAGAGCTCCACTTCAGTGGGCAGCGAGAAGCTACCACCTGTACCTGCACTCCTCCCCCACAAACACGCACACGCATGCACGACATTGACGTGCTAATGCACTCTGCACACACTGGGGAAGGGTCAGATGGGGTGCCCAATCCCTCATTGGCTCTGATGCGCTCCCCCCCAAAGAGTTCCAGGTGCCATGCTGGGAGCCCACCCCAGCATGGCAGCAGTCTGTATGGCCGATGAGGGTGCCCAATCCCCCATCAACTCCAATGGCCCCCCAACAGACAACCGGGTGCCACACTGGGATCCCACCCCAACATGGCAATAGTCCATATGGCTGATGGGGGTGCCCAATCCCCCGTCAGCTCCACTGGCCCCCCAAACAGCCTTCTAGCTGCCACACTGGAAGCCCACCCCAGCGTGGCACAAGTCCCGCGTCATCCAATAAAAAAAAATAACCTGAAAGAAAAAACCTTCCCTCACTGACTGTCCTGACCCCCGCTCCCCAAACTCATGCCCACCCTCTGCGCACCCTGCCTCCCCACCCCTTCACCCCATACTTACCTCCGGAGTCTGGCGCGACAATCTTCGGTGGACCGGGAACACATCTGCACTCTTCATAGTCGACCGTGAACTGAAGAAATGACGGTAAGCTGTATAATGTAATAAATAGGTTTTTTTTCAACTTTGATGCATATCTCGGGCATTTTGGGGAATTTTTTCACCAAATTTTCAACATGGGTTTTTTGGGACCCCCCCCTCATGAATTCTGTCCCTGTCATTTTGTTAATCTGCCCCGAAAGGTGATTTCGCAGTCACTGCATGGAACCACCTTTCTGGACCAATTTACAAAATGACAATGTCACAGTTCATGCGGTAGGCCCCCAAAAACCTTATGTTGAAAATTTGGTGAAAAAATTTCCAAAAATGACTGTTTTACGAGCATGTGTTGCGCTGTTCCTACACACACTCATAAGTTCACGAATTTTCAATATTTTCACCCAGATTTTCAACATTGCCATTTTACCACACCTCTTTATGAGCAGTACAGCTGTCATTTTTCACATTTTGCCCAAAATGTATTTCCACGCATGTACACACAATGGCACTGTCGGTGTGCAAAATCAAGGTTCGGGACAGAACAAGAAAATCACAGTGACACTATTCATGAGTAGATGTGTTAAAATGGCTATGTTAAAAATTTGGTGAAAAAATTCCCAAAAGTGACTGTTTTACATGCATGAGTTGCGCTGTTCCCTCGCACGTTCAGTAAGTTAGTAATTTTCACTATTTTCATTCCTGATTTTCAACACTGCCATTTTACCACACCTCCTCATGAGCAGTACAGCTGTCATCTTTCACATATTGCCCAAAACATGTTTCCGTGCATGTAGCTCACAATGGCGCAGTTGGAGCAAAATCAATGTTTGGGACAGATTAAGAAAATCACAGTGACACTGTTCATGAGCAGAGGTGTTACAATGGCTATGTTAAAAATTTGGTGAAAAAAGTCCAGAAAATGGCCGTGTTATGAGCGACCATTGCGCAGTTTCCACACACCCTCGTAAGTTCATGGATTTCTAATATTTTCAGTCCAGATTTTCACCACTGGCATTTTTCCACACTTCCTTATGAACAGTACAGCTGTCATTTTTCACATCCTGTGTGAAATGTGTTTTCACACCTGTGGTGCCAAATGGCGTAGTCGCTGTGCAAAATCAGCTTTCGGCTAACAAACTGATATTGCCACTGTTCATAAGGTGGGGGTCACAAAAACCCATGTTGAAAATTTGGAGCGAAAATGCCAACGAACACCTAAGACGTTAGGATTTCCAACCATAATGCCCCACCCTGTAGAGATCGACAGGCATCAGGGGTGTGATTCTCACCTGTAATGGTCATACCATTCCACACCCTGCAGCCAGTGAGAGGCATCAAGGTGTGCCTTGGATTCTTTGGCCTCAAAGTTCACCCCATTCTCCTATACAGCACCCATCTCACTGTATTTCCTGATGGAATGGGGTGAGCATAAGGGCCAAAGACCCCAAGGCACACCGTGACACTTGTCGGTGTCTGCAGGGTAGGGTGTGGTGAAATGGCATGGTCGTTATGCCTGATGACCCAAAGGCACACCCCAATGCCTGTCAGTCTTTGCAGGGTGGTGGTGGGGTTGGCTTCAATTCAATACTTCACTGCTATTCCTATTATGCAGCTTTCTAACTCCTACACTACCAATGCTAATGCCAGCAAGCAAACATTCAGCATTGACAAATGATTGTTCAGGATAGAGGTAAAACGTTCGACAAAGGAATTGATCTCAAGAAAAAGAGTTTAATCTCGCGAGATCCTTTTCTTTTTTATGAGTACAAAATCCTTTTTCATGAGAGAAAATTCCTTTTTCAAGAGCCATCATCTTGTTTTCAGTTTTTTTGAACAAAAATTATTTTTGAAAACCCATGAAAATGAAGTGCTGTAGGGACATCAAGAAATAGATCTTGTTCATTGGAACTCCATTACTTGGATTCTGTAGTTGTCTGGTACCAAAATGATCCAGGAATGCTTTTTTTCTATGTTTTAAATCCTTTTTCTTCACTCACTAAGATCCTTTTTCGTGAATCCTTTTTCATTCAAACCAAAAAGGATCATGAGTGATGAAAAATGATTTTGGTCACAAAGAGAAAAAAAGCCTTTTCACAGTCTTTCCCTGTAATTTTGTATTTCCATAGTGTAGTGGTCCCCCCCCCCCCGGTCACCAATTACATTTTTTTCCATAGTGTAGCGGTTCCTCCCCCCACCCTCCAATCTATATTCCCATTTCCCTGGTGTCTAGTGGTACCCCAGCCACCTGATCATCGCTCCTTGTTTCCCTGGTGTCTAGTGGCACTCCCACCCTCCCAGTGAAGAGAAAATGCCTGTAAAGAAAACAGTCCTCCCCTTTTTAACTTGTAAAAAAATGGTCCCTTGATGATCAGCCCCGCCTCCCACTCAGCACCCCCCACCCTCATCTACCTGAACAGGTCCCAGGTTCAAGTCCCACTCTCTGATCAAAGACACATCTTGCTGCTGGAACCGACGACTACAATATGAGAAACTAAGGTACTGTAAATTCAGTTCAATGTATTTCAATGGGGGTTTCAACTTTGATGCATAACTTTGGCATTTTTTGATATTTTGACCCCAAATTTTCAACATGGCTTCTTGGGGACCCCACCTCATGAACAATACAACTGTCATTATGTAACTCTTGCTGGGAAAGTGATTATGTGGTCAGTTGGTGAAATCACCTTTCTAGTGGGATTTGTGTAATGACAAGTCATATTATTCATGAGGTGGTGTCAGGGTCATAAGAATGTTATGTTGAAAATTCAGCATCAAAATTATAAAAAATGTCAAAGTTATGACCATTTATTGCAATTTCGCTACACACACACTCATAACCTTTGAAATTTTAAATATTTTGACCCCAGATTTTCAACATAGCCTTCTTATTACCCCACCTTAAGTATGTCATAGCTGTCATTTTTAAAATCCTGCCCAAAATGTGTTTTCCCACCTGTGATGTGGAATGGCATTTCAGTTGCACAAAATTATGTTTTGGTGGGGATTCAAACTTTTTGTGTAACGGGTACATGAGGTGGAGTAATAAGAAGGCTATGCTGGCAATTTGGTCACTGTTGCTCTATCAATGGAAGCACAGGGTCCAGAGAGCCTTGTGCTTCCACAGCAACACACACACACACACACACACACACACACACACACACACACACACACACACACACACACTCACTCACATACATATATATAATATATGTGTGTGTGTATATATATATATATATATATATATACACATACACACACATATATATATATATATATATATATATATATATATACATATACAAAATCACACATGCCCCCACAATGCAAAGCATCATGGGCTGCATATGCAAATCACCACAGACTATTATGCTGGTTCAACTTTAAGCAGAAATGTATAGTGCCGAAAGGCCTCTCACATAGTTTGCAAACGGTGCCAACAGAAGACATAGATACGTGTTTCGTCCTACCAGGACTCATCAGTATGCCTCGTCTGTTTGATACCCCAATGGAATGAACCAGCTACCCTAAGATGGTCTATCTGTGTTATGTTGTGGTGAACCCAATATATTTTTATTTATTTATCAAGTCTAGGATTACAAATACCTTTGAGCCATGGCTCTTTTACAAAGGTTCCATGTCAGAGAAATACAAATTATGGGGAACATCAAGACAGGCATTACAACAATGTGGACATTGCAAACAGAGTACAGATTAATACAGTTCAAGGGTAGCATTGTAACAAGGCAGCCAGCGGCATTTGGCAGAGAAAATAGACAACAGATAAGAAGAGCCAGAGCCATAGGGAGAGGGAAGAGGGTGGGCATGAGAAGGAATGTAGGAAGGGTGGCAAGAGGGTGAAAAGTGCAGCATTGGGTATACCAAGATGTGAGGGTAGACTCCAATGGGGGGGGGACAACTAGAGCAGAAAGGGAAGTGGAGAAACAAGGTTAAGTTTGGCAGTCACAGGAGCTGTTGGTAGTGAGATAGTCCCGGAGCCTAGTTTTAAACATACCAATAGTTGGGGCAGAGAAGATGGTTGGGCTGAGGCCATTGAACCAGAGCGGCACTCGATAAGCAAAAGAGCGTTGTCCCTGTGAAGCGTGACAGTGGGGGACTTTCAGTAGCTGTAGCGTGGATCTCCTAAGGTGCCATTTGTTAATTCGGTGTTGTAACAGAGTTGAGACCCCAGAAGGTGCAAGGCCAAGGTAGATTTTTTTCACCATGGAGCAGGTGAGAAACTTTACGCGGTTTGATAGTTGGAGCCAGCCGGTCTGAGTGTACAGGTCACATGTGTGGGTGAGACGGTGAGCACCAGTGATGAGCCAACATGCTTTATTTAAGGTAGTTGAGAGGCATCTATGGGTTGTGGTTGTGGCCAAGCCATAAATGATGAGACCATAGTCTATTACAGAGATCACAGAGCTCAGGACTGCAACCTTCAAAGCTTCTGGTGTGAGGTGTGGTCTGTGTTTGTAGAGGAGACCAAGCCGTGTATTAGCAGCTCTAGCTACATTATCTACATGAAGTCCATAGGAGAGATTAGGGTCAAGCTGTACCCTAAGTATTTGAAGGACCCACCTGATCTAGAGTGTTCCCTGGGTGGTGGAGATAGCCAAGTGGTGTAGCTTGTGTGGGTTATGAGAGCTGCAGAAGAGCATATATTTGGTTTTCTTGTCATTGAGGACCAGTTTATGATTAAGAAACCATGTCTCGACAGAACTGAAACCAAGTTGAAGGTTGTGTTGAAGAGTTGCAGGATCTTTGTGAGTGGAGAATACAACAGCATCATCGGCATATAGTATGATCTGCTCAGAGCAGTGGTAAGTGAGGGAGTTAAGAAAAAGCTAAAAAGGAGGGGTCCCAGTATGGATCCTGTGGGACACCATGACAAACAGGCAGTGGTTAGAAGAGCGTCTCGCAATTTTACTCTCTGTGACCAGTTTTCTAAGTAGCTTTTAAACCAGAGAGAAGAGTCAGGTGATAGCCCAGCATTCAGTAGTTGGTGTATTAATAATCCATGGTGTACTGTATCGAAGGCCTTGGAGAGGTCAACGAAAACGGCCCCTGTGAGAAGGCCGTTGTCAAGGGATTTGTGCAAAGCTCCAGTGAACTCAAGAAGGGCTGTGGTGGTGCTGTGACCTTTCTGGAAGCCATGTTGTTGTGGACAAGGTATATTGTATTTATCCAAGTGGTCAGTAAGTTGATCGGCCACGATGCGTTCAAGTGCCTTAGAGAGTGGGGGCAGTATGGAGATAGGGCGATAATTTGAGTGAATCGTCTTGTCCCCACTTTTATGGATGGGTGTCACGGTGGCTGTTTTCCATAGGTCCAGGAATTTTCCACAGCTGAGAGAGAGGTTTAGGATTTTTGTTAATGGATGAATTACCTCATCGAGGGTGAGCAAAAGAAGCTTAAGGTCCAGGGTGTCGCTAATAGATCTAGATTTAGAGATAGCTGCAGTAATGTGATGAGCTTCATTCAGCCTTACCTTTCTGAAGTAGAAGGGGGATGGTTAGACTGAGGGCTGAGGTATTTGGGGAGTAGGCCCTGTTTCAAAAAAGTCATGGGGTAGAACAGCACTAAGGTCTGAAAAGCCATGTTAAAGATGTTTGCGATCACCTTGGGGTCAAGGGTTGAGGATCCATCAACCATTAACATGGCCAGAGAGGTTTTTGGCTGCTTCCCTGTGACATCCTTGATATTGTCCCAGAAAGCACGACCATTTCCTCATGTATTGGTGAGAGCATCTTTGTAATAGGTGGATTTCATTAGCCGTATGGCTTTTGTGCAGGCATTTCGTGCTTGTTTGTAATTTTGGATGTCCAGTTGTTTGCCAGTGGCCTGGCAACTGCCCAGAGGTGATCCCTTAGTTTCAGCTGTGAGAGGAGAGCGCGGTGACCCATGGGTTAGACAGAGATTTTGTTTTGCGCCTTTTAACAAGGGCAAAGAGGTGCATGAGCTTTGTTGAAAATTGAGATGAAGTGATCAGAGCCAAGTTAACATCTGTTGCTTCAAGAGGGTAGCCAGTCTTGTAGAAGCAGGTGTTGTTTGAGATGTGGAAGTTTTCCACGAGGAAGGACTCTGCTAGCGATAATTTTGGGAGGGGCTTAAGGAATTTGTTAGACCATGCACACATGACTGGGAGTGGTCACTGAGTGAGTCTGGGAGAATGGTCATACGAGAAATCCTTGTGGGGTGAGTGGTGAAGACCCAATCCAAGAGAGTACTGGTGCCAGTCTTGTAGTTAATCCTAGTAGGGGAGTCTACCATTTGCGTGAGGTTAGCAGCTGAGATGGAGTCTTTATAGGCACTGGCACTCGATGCTAACCAGTTTATGTTGAAATCCCTAGTAGAATAAGTTCAGTTTCGGAGGATGTGAGTTGATAAAGTTTAGGACATTGTTGAATCCATGTTTAGGGTCCCTGGGTGGGATATATGGAGACAATAGTCAGAGCTTTATGGTTGGGACCGGATGATTTTTATTGGCAGAATCTGGGCTGAGGCAGAAAGTGATGGAGTTGCTACAGGTGCCAAGACAGGGAGTCTTTGATATAGATTGAGCAACCACCGCCTTTTTTGGATATCCGGTCCAGCCTGTGAACATTGTAGCCCTGTATTGTTACTGCTGAGCCAGGAACTTTAGGTGTCAGCCAAGTTTCCACCACTGCAAGGATGTCAGGGTTGTGCTGGCATTTGAAGGCTTGGAGTGCATCCAGCTTTGGTAGTAGGCTGCAGATATTAATGGTTGCAAGGATAAGGGAATCTGGAGTTTGTGTGTGGCCTGAGCTTCTAGGGCCAGGATTGGGATGGATGCTGCCTGAGATGAGAAGGAGGAGGAGGAGGAGGAGGAGCAGGAGTTTTAAGGAGCAGAGTCGCAGCTCTTTGAGAGATAGTTTTGATTGTTGTTTCCTGGAGTAGAAGTTGCAAGGTTCCAGGCAGTGTTCCATATGGACTGCAAGGTGGTACAGTGTAGAGAGGTGGTCACACTTGTTGAGAGTAGTGGTCATGTTAAGTAACCAGGAATATCCATATGGTGCACCAAGCACAATTCTCAAGTGGAAGTGGAGAGTTGCCTTGGAGTTGCAGTGGAAACCAGAGTAGAGGGTGGCGGGGGTGGGGTGGGGTAGGGGTGGCTAGGACCAGGGAGAGAAAAGAGGGGGGCCAGGGCAAGGAGGAGAGGCAAGAGAAAGGCAGAGAGAGCCCACATGGCATACGTACTAGATAAAGAGATAGAGATATAGCCCTCTAGTGGTGAGAGGATATAATCTGCTAATGGAAAAGTAAAAAAAAAAAGCTCTAAATTCACTTCTAATATCAACTCAGAACTTAAAATGACTGTAAGGATTGAACAAATCATTAAACCCTAGCACATAAATTCAACTAGAGACACAGAGGGAGATACAGTAGTTAGAGGTGTGTTCAGCAGGAGATAGTATGGGCCACTTGGAAATCAGCTTCCACTGGTACCAAATCCAAAAGTCAGGACTAGTACCTTGCAGTACAGAGGATTTCTGAAAAACTGTTTAGGTTCCAGAAATTGAGGGGTCCGTGGCCTGGTCAAGGCACGCTGGATATATATATATATATATATTGTATATATATCAGAGACTCATTTACAAAGGTTCCACGTCACATATAATGAACAGTACAAAGTTAAGGTAACATACACTGCAGGGAACATTTACAAAGGTTCCACATCACATATATTGAACAGTACAAAGTTAAGGTAATGTACAGTGCAGGGAACATAAACACACTTGATACATGATAAATGTAAGAAATAAGGCTCGCAGTCTTGACCTAACAGATTTATGGAGGCTCAGGTGGGCATTTACTAAGAGAGAAAGAAAGGAGAATTGGCATGAGGGGTTTAGTCAGCCAGAGGCCGTTGTCATTGTGGGGGGAAGGGACTTGTGACAAGGTCAATAACAGTCACTGCAGTTTAGGGTCTGGAGGTAGCCCTTAAGGTGGGTTTTGAAGAGTCTGATAGAGTTTTGGGTTGTGATGAGGTGGGGTAGGTCATTCATCCAGGTGGGGGCCTTGTAGCTAAAAGACCTTTGGAATTGGGAGGTATGGCATCGGGGAACTGTGAGTTGTTGTTTGCTGGAGTTATGAGTTAATTTAGGGGTTGTGGATGGGTAGATTAGGGTGGTGAGACCCGGTGGGGGAGAGAGACCTAGGGTGATTTTTTTGGCCATAAGACAGGTTTGGAATTTGATCCTATTGTCGAGGTTAAGCCAGTTAGTGGAGTTATATAGGGAGCAGGTGTGTGTGAGGTGGTCACAGCCCAATACAAGGTGACAGGTTTTGTTGAGGGAGAGGCGGAGCCTGTTTAGGGCTGAGGTGGTGGCAACGCTATAAACGAGAATACCATAGTTGAGGAGGGAGAGGATAGAGGAAGAGACTGCAAGTCAGAGGGCGTCTTGGGTAAGGCAGTGTTTGACATGGTATAGCAGTCCAAGGTGGACGTTGAGGGCTGTGGACAGGTAGTGTATGTGCTGGTGGAAATTGAGAGCTGGGTCCAGGGTGATGCCTAGATATTTGAAGTGGGTCACTTGGTCGAGAGGGGTTTGGTCAGCAGTTAGGATCTGGGGGCAAAGTTTCTGTTTTGTGTTTTGGGTGTGGGCGAAAATCATGAACTTGGTCTTCTTGTAGTTCAATATGAGGCATTGAGCAGTGAACCACTGCTCTGCTTCATTAAAGGAGGACTGGAGGGTATGGTGGAGTTGCAAAAGGGTCATGGCTGGAGGCATAGAGGACAGCATCATCCGCATATAGCAGGAGGCTGCTAGAGCAGGTGCTAGGGAGGGAGTTAAGGTAAAGGCTGAAAAGAAGGGGACCAAGGATGGACCCCTGGGGACCCCTGAGAGAACTGGGAGACTATTGGACCGGGTCATGCCCACATTTTGACCTGTTGACACCTGCCCATTAGGTAGTCTGTGAACCAGTGAAGGGCATCCTGTGAAAAGCCAATGTTGGAAAGTGCGACTAGCAAGAGGGAGTGATGTATGGTGTTGAATGTCTTAGAGAGGTTGACAAAAACAGCGCCAGTGGTGTGGCCTTTGTCTAGTGCAGAGTGGATGTGCGCAGTGAATTCCAGGAGGGTGGTGGTAGTACTGTGCCCTTTGCGGAAGCCATGCTGCTGTTTACAGAGGAGATCATGTTTGTTAAGGTGGTCAGTGAGCTGGTCGTAAACAATGCACTCTAGAGCTTTAGATGTGGGGGGGAGGATAGATATGGGCCGGTAGTTATTGGTGTCAGTATGGTCCCCACTTTTAAATATGGGGGTAATGGAGGCATATTTCCATATGGAGGGGAATTTACCTTGGCAGAGGGAGAGGTTCAGAATATGGGTGAGTACGTCTTGGAGGGTGAGTTGGAGAAGCCTCAGGTCCAGAGAGTTGCTATTATAGTGAGCGTGGTTTAGAGCGTTCTTGAGATGTGGCTCAGCAGCCTTAAGGGTGATGCACCGCAGATGGAAGGGAGGGTTATGCTGGGAGGGGGTCAAGGCAGGGGGTGGGGCAAAGAAGTTAGGAGGGAGGACATGGCTGAGGTTAGTGAAAGCTTGGTTGAAGGCCGAGGCTATGCTGGAGGGGCCAGAAGTCAGGTGCCCTTCCACTGCTATTAGGTTGGGTGGGGTGTTGGGATTTTTGCCACCGATTTCCTTGACATTATCCCAGAATTTGCGCCCATTGCCCCAGGTATCATTAAGGGCTGCTTTACACCGTTCGGCTTTAGCTTTGCGTAACACCCATGTACATTTGTTCCGGGCCTCTCTATACTTCTGCCTATCAGATGGCTGGCCTGTCTCATTTGAGAGGTGCCAGAGAGAGTCACGTCTACGCATCAAGGCACGGAGCTGATCGATGATCCAAGGGGCAATGTTACCTTTGGCCATCCTTTTGGAGAGAGGGGCAAATTGGTTGCAGATGATGTTGAAAGTACGAATGAAGAGGTCAAGGGCAATGTCAGGGTCAGGGGTATTAGTTAAGAAGGACCAGTCCAGTGACCTGAGATGAGATCTTAGGAGAGCGAGTTTGCCTGGGCCTAGTTTGCGAAAGATGGTTACCTTGGGGGGGGGGTCTTGGTCATTTTGCAGGACCGTGTGCAGAGAACAGGGGAGTGGTCTCTGATCGTATTTGGTAGTACCATGGTGCTAGTGATTTTATGGGGATGGTTGGTGAAAACCAGGTCCAGTAGGGAGGAGGCTCTGGTGTGGGGGTCCAGATGAGTGGGACAGGGGACTACTTGTGTGAGATTTTGGGTGGTAGCAGCATCTAAAAGCGGGGTGGAAGACATAGCAAGCCAGTTGGTGTTGAAGTCCCCAAGGATAATCTGTTCATTTTGTTGCGGGAGGGAAGCAAGATGTGACAGGATTGAGTGGAATGCCACTTTCTGGTCTCTAGGGGGAATGTAGGCTGCCGTGATGAGGAAAGGGGTTTGGTAGTGACTCATAGTGAGCTTGAGTGTGATGACCTGTGGCCCGGGGACTAGCGAGGAGGGGGAAGCGGCTGACAGTGTATTGTGTCCTTAACGTAGATGGCACAACCCCCTCCATGCTTTCCCTGTCGGTCAGCTCGGAAGAGGTTGAAACCGGGCATGGCTACCGCAGAGTCCAGGATCAAGGGGGAGAGCCAGGTTTCAGTTAAGGCAATGACATTGGGCTGGTGTTGGAGGACCCAACCATGGTATGGGTCCCATTTTTTTAGTAGACTACAGACATTGAGGCTGGCAATGCAAAGCCCGCTATTGGGGGTATGGCTAGGTGCTGAGGTTGCAACTGGGCCAGGATTAGGGTGGATATTACTGGATATAAGGAGTAGCAGTAAGAGGAAGGACCTGAGTGCGGAGTTCCAGGCTGATTTTCGTATACGATGATCTACGCTAGGTGCGGCCCCTGGGGAGTTGGGAAGGGAGGGGATAGGGAGGTGTAGTGTGCAGGGGGCTGACAGTAGGGAGTGTGGGATGAGAGAGGAGGCAGAGGGTTAATAGGTTCCATAGGGAGCGGTACCTGATGTAGTAGGGTCCTTGCGAGGGTAGTCCATGTATGGCAGTGGTCGTAGTTGCATGTGGTATATGTGGGTAGGAGGAAGGTCCCATAGCTTGGGTGGAGGGTGGGTGCAGTGTAGGTCTGGTTCCCCTTGGTGTTCTTTGTGGGAGCTGGTGGATGCCAGGCAGTGTGGGTGTAGGGGTAGCCTGTGACTCCGGAAGCTTGACTGATATGGGAGGTTGAGGAGGGGGGAATGAGCACAGGGGACAGAGAAGAGGAGAGAGACAGGAGAAAAAGAAGCATGTTGAGGGGGGTTTGGAGGTTGAGTGATAGCAGCAGTGGAGAGAAAAGAGCATAGAGCAGCCTCTAGTGGTGACTTGGTATAAGGTGCAGATGGAAAAGTGGGCTGATTGGTTCAGGCATTAACCATTCAGCACCGATTGTGTCCTATATAAGGAGAAGTTGAGCAAGGGTGATGGTGGGGACAGTGGGGAGCCGATGCAATGCGTCGGTGGGGTCCGCAATTTGGATTCTGTAGCAGGAGCATGAGAGCATTAGGAGGTCTGGTCACTTCGCCCTGCCGATTCAGAGTTCATCTGTTTACCTGGGATTGCTTTCGGGGGGTGGGGGAAGGCAGCTTCACAGGCCCTCGCGACCTCGGCGGTTTGCTGGACCCTCAGTGGATCAGTGGCTCTGGGGAGAGAAGAAAGGCAGGTAAGTCTTTATATCCTGCTACAAGGGGGAGGAGACAGCTTAGGTGTGGAGACAGAGAGAGGCCTAGGCTGGCAATAAGAGGGGTAGGTGAAAACGCTAGCAGTTACTTTTAGTATACAGCACAGCAATGTAATAGCTTCTCACTAGCTCCCTAGCTTAAGGTCCAACTACTGAATAACAACTAGGCAGTACTGAATAAATGCAATTTTACTGAAGTTTTGGCACACATGCATATTTTACTGGGATTCTATTGCATCATTAGGTAACTCGTTTTAAGTAAAAAAAACGTTTTTGTCAGAAATCAATTAAGGCACCACCTTTACATTGAAGAAATGCAGGTAGTTAGCTAAAAGTAGAAAACAAGCCATTTTTTGCCAGGATTCAATTAAGGTACCCCCTTTATATCGAGGAAATGCAGGTTGTTAGCTAAAACTGTACTGCTAAAAAACCATCTCCACTTCCACGCCGACTTTTAAATCATGCAGTAGTTTTTAAAGAGTTTCGGAGTGATGCCTGCATTCAAGTAAAATGGCATGAAGCCCAAATGTCAATTTGGATTCTGTAGCAGGAGCAGGTGAGCATTAGGAGGTCTGGTCACCTCGCCCTGCCGATTCAGAGTTCAGCTGTTTACCTGGGATTGCTTTTGGGGGGTGGGGGGGGGCAGCTTCACAGGCCCTCGTGACCTCAGCAGTTTGCTGGACTCTCAGTGGATTCGTGGCTCTGGGATTGCTTTCAGGGGGAAGGCAGCTTCACAGGCCCTCGCGACCTTGGCAGTTTGCTGGACCCTTGATTTGATCTGTGGCTCTGGGATTGCTTTCGGAGGGTGGGGAGGGTAGCTTCACAGGCCCTTGTGACCTCGGTGGTTTGCTGGACCCTCAGTGGAACCGTGGCTCTGTGCGTGTGTGTGTGTATATATATATATATATACAGTGGCGTGAAAAAGTATTTGCCCCCTTCCTGATTTTCTCTATTATTGCATATTTGTCACACTGGATGTTTTCAGGTCTTTAGAGAAAATGTAATATTAGATAAAGGGAACCTGAGTGAACAAATAACACTTGTTTTTTTTTTTAATTTCACTTATTTAATGAAAAAGTTAACCAACACCAACTGGCACTGTGTGAAAAGTAATTGCCCTTACACTTAATAACTGGTTATGCCACATTTAGCTGCAATAACTGCAACCAAACACTTCCTATAATTCAATATCAGTCTTTCACATCGCTGTGGAGGAATTTTAACCCACTCTTCCTCGCAGAACTGCTTTAATTCAGTAACATTTGGTAGGTTTTCGAGCATGAACTGCTCGTTTCAGGTCCTGCCACAGCATCTCTATTAGGTTTCAGTCTGGACTTTGACTAGACCACCCAAAACTTTAATTTTACTTTTTTAGCCATTTGATGTGGACTTGCTTTTGTGTTTTGGATCATTGTCTTGCTGCATGACCCAACTACGCTTCAGCTTCAGCTGACGGAAGGATGACTGGACATTCTCCTTAAGAATTTTCTGGTACAGAGCAGAATTCATGGTTCCTTTAATTATGGCAAGTCATCCAGGTCCTTAGGCAGAAAAGCATCCCCACACCATCACACTACCACCACCATGTTTGACTGTTGGTATGGTGTTCTTACTGTGGAATGCTGTGTTTGCTTTACGCGAGACATTATGGGATCCATGTTGTCCAAAAAGTTCCACTTTGGACTCATCTGTCTATAGAACATTTTCCCAAAAGGCTTGTGGATCATCCAGGTGCTTCTTGGCAAATGAGAACGAGCATTTATGTTCTTCTTGGTTAGCAGTGGTTTCCGCCTTGCTACTCTCACATGAAGCCATTTTTGCCCAGTCTCTTTCTGATTGTGAGTCATGATCACTGACCTTAGCTGAGGCAAGAGTAGCCTGCAGTTCTTTGGATGTTGTTTTAGGATCCTTTGAGACTTCTTGGATGATTTTACACTGTGCCCTTGGAGTAATTTTGGCAGGCCGCCCACTCCTGGGAAGGTTCACTACTGTTCCAAGTGTTCTCCATTTGGAGATTATGGCTCTCACTGTGGTTTGATGGAGTCCCAGAGCCTTAGAAATATCTTTGTAACCCTTTCCAGACTGATAGAGGGGCAACAATTTTTTCTGATCTTTCAGGAACTTCCTTTGATCATGGCATAATGTGCTTGTTGAATCTTTGTGCTGGCAACGTGACTCTGATGGTAAGGGCCAAAATAAGTGAGGTTTATATTGAGCAGGGCTGGCTGTAATCAAGCCTGGCTGTGTTCAATCAGCTGACTCTAATTATCCCTTTAATTGGGTTGATTTAACTAGGGGCAATTACTTTTCACACAGTGCCAGTTGGTGTTGGTTAACTTTTCATTAAATAAATGAAATAAGTAAAAAAAAAAAGTGTTATTTGTTCACTCAGGTTCCTTTATCTAATATTATATTTTGTCTAAAGACCTGAAAACATCCAGTGTGACAAATATGCAATAATAGAGAAAATCAGGAAGGGGGCAAATACTTTTTCACGCCTATATATATATATATATATATATATTCATCCACGGAGGGATGGGAGTGCAGGGTCTAAAGGACCCTGTGTTCCCACAGTAAAATAAGGATACTATTATACTATCTCAAAAAGTAAGGAAATAAGTTGCAAAAAAACTTTGTTAATGCTCCAGTTAGGGGCAAAGCAACAAGCATTGGGAAATGAGGCATTAAGGTTTCCCTAACACCCCACCCTCCCAAACCAGGCAGGAGAGCAGGTGTGGGTTGTGCCTTGAGTTTCTCAGGCCTAACACTCACCCCATTCTCATAAAGTCCACACATCTGACCTTATTTACAGATGGAATGGAGTAGCTTGAGAAGCCCAAGGCACACTCTACACCTGCGCTCCTGTCTGGTTTGGGAGGGTTCAGTGGACACAGGTACATTCTCAGGACAGATGTTTTTAAAAATTAGTACATCATTCGTGGAGCTTGATCAATAATATCTTATTACTGCCACAGTCAGTACTCTTACATTTGTAATGGTGGTCTCACTTACATCCTTAGGGTATCAGAACTGCTCATCTATGGTTAGCAGTTCTCATACCCAAAGAATTTGCATAAGACCACTCTTACAAGTGTAAGAGTACTCTCAGCATTGGAAGTAGCATGCATTATATCAATTATACATTGCTCAACATATTACTAACCTGCAGGAGTTCCACATGAAGAATTTTATTACTATGTGCGTCCATCACAGAGTAACACCCATATTTGGCACTGAAGCCTGGACTGTCACATCTTGCATCACCTGCTAAAAGCATTGGATTCTTGATCTCTGAAATATGTCCTCGAACCAAACCTTGCTCATGTCTCCACATATTCATTATTGCAGTATGTAAATACTTTTTCTGGTGTTTAAAATATGAAGAATGACTAATGGTAGCAATTTGGGCAAATGTCATTACTTTTAGAATGGACACAGAGAGACAGGGGTTAAACTTTGATAATCCCACCATCATAGTCTGGCCTTTCTAAGTGTATACTTTCCTGATAAATACAAAGAAGTCATCATAAGCAGATATTATCAGTAGGTTGCTTGTCATGTCTATGCAGTAGCTAAACACTAACAAGGACAGCATGAGTAGAAGCTGGGTGGCAAGGGTATGGGGAACAAGAGCGAGACAACATTAGGAAAGAGGGATGAGTTTAAATGAGCTGATGGGAAGCAAAATAATGTAATGCAGTAGTCTAGGGACAGCATAATGTAAAAGGGACCTCACAGTAGCATGGAGGAGGTACAGTAGTGTAACCACCCAGTCCCCTAGGGTTACTTGAATCCTCTCAGTCAGTGCTAGGTAGGGAAAGGCAGCTGGTGAATAACCAGTTAAATGGGCTTTTCACCTACTGACTCTCTTGTTTACTTGGCCTCAGCTGAGATAAGAGAGATGAGGTCATTTAGAACTCTCACAGCAGCATAAGCCGCAGCAGCTGTGAGTGGGGAGTTTTTAGAATCTTGGGACAGTAGTCAGTAGTAGCCTGTGTAGTCAGTTGTAGTGAGTCAGTGGAGGGAGTTGGAGCTGCAGCTTGAAGTGTGAGGAGAGCCTACTTTCTCACCCTAGTCCTGGTATTCTCCAGTCTGCCAAGAGAAGTGGTGGAAACCATTGTCTACAGCAGGATCTCCTGATTTTCATCTCCGGAGGGGTGAAAAGGACTGCTAGTGGATGGATCATAGGGGCAATCCTCTGTTGATCCAGGACATTTTTGAAGCTGCCTGTAATGTTCTAACAGTGAGTAAGATCTGACTTTGTGCTGCCAAAGGAAAGTGCCTGTGTTGTGGTGTTTCTCTGACTAAAAGAGAAATGTACACCTGTTCTGTTCAGAAGTTTGAGACTGTTCTTAGTTTAAAGTTGGCTAAGTGTGAGGTCCAGATGTATGACTAATTCACATTGTTCAGGACATTAGTTCTCACACTACCAGTGTAGTGTTTCCTAAATGCTGGATGCAAAAGTTCATTCAGTGAAGCATTTACCGAAGTGCGTTCAAGATGTTTAAGGTGTAACTCTGAAAGAATGGCTGAGTATGAATTTGGAAGCAAAGGGTGGGCGACCACACATCTGGTGTAACCGGTTCGGAACTACAGGTTCCGTTAGGGTGCCTGGTCACATTGGACATAGTGGCTAATGTCTGAAGAGAATTTTATCCCCCTGAAGTGGGATGTTCTAGTTATTAGCAGTATGTATGTGCAGTTGTGGCAAGTGCCACTAGAAGCATTTCCAGTTGTGGCCAGTGCCACTGGAAGAAATGTAAAAGTCCTCTGTCATATGAGAAATGTATGTTTAGTTGTAGCCAGTGCCACTGTGAGAATGTGTAAAAGTCCTATGCCATATGGGAATGCCAGTGCAAGATGTACAATGTCCTATGAAATATGGGAACACGTAGAATTTGTCAGATTTCAATCATGTTATTGTTCTGCAAGTTCCTAGTGCCACAATATGTAAACCTCAGAGGTCCACCCTTGCTTTAGAGAACATCTTTTTCGGAATAAAGCCACACTCTAGAACCCCAACTCTGGTTTGGATATTTGCGTTATTGCTTCCTGTGTGTGTGGATTTACCGCGTACCTCTCCAGAAGTATAGATCTAGCATAGCCCTAGAAAAATGTTCTCTTCCTCAGGACCTGGTTTTTGTAAATACCTTATAGGTTATAATATTTGCTTTTGTACACCCCTACCCCTTTGACTTCTAGAAGAAATGAGCCTGGAACAAGATGGTGGCAGTGTGTAAGCTGCCTGAGGACTGAGCTGTTTGAGTGCTGAACTTAGAACTTTAGAAGCTAAAAGTGCATTTTATTTTGTACTTTAGTACTTTAGTTAGTTCTTAGATAGAAAGGGTTATTGAGTGAGTTATTTCGTTTTTGTAAGCGTTTTTTTTCCGGTTTTATAGTTAGTATTATGCTACAGGACTGTTCTGTGAAATCATCATTTGGCTTTTAGAATGGTCATTCCCCTCACTTTTTTCCTTCCGACCGCTTTGCGATAGTTCGGGAGTGCTAGCAGTACAGTTTCGATGTTTATCGTCTGTCTGCCGATAGAAGCGGGTTGTGGTCTTAAACTCTGGATTATTGAGGCAGATTTGGAGGGCCTTTTTGACTTTTTGAGGGGAGCACGACCTGTGGAATCTGCGGTGTGACTTTGCGGGACTGTTTTCAGAAGATCTGGGTCTGATTTGTTTTGTTTTTGACTTCTAATTGGCTTGCCATTTTACTGGGACAATTCTGCAGCGTGAGTGCGGACTGGAATGAGTGGGGAAGTTTTTCGACAGAGTGGATGTCTACTGATCGTGGAGGTTATTGGAGGTTACTGGATGTGGTGAGAGTGCATCCAGTGGATGCTTCGCTGGGTTTTATCCAGGCAGTAGCAGTGGGGAATTGTGTCAGGTGGGGGGGCTCCTCTAAGGTGTGTGGGGCTAAGTGGCTTGTGTGTCTCCTGCAACCAAGCGGGAGTTACCCGACGACTCTCGGGGGAGTCTGAGAGTAAGTAGGGGGTCTCCTAGGCTTCCTGTGGGTTATGCTTTGAGGCCTGGCCCTTGGGGGGTTGTAGCTGTTGGTCGCCGGAGGCTGGTTGCCAGGGGCAATCAGATGCTACACGTGGAGAGGGGCCCCCTCTAGGTTCCTGATTTACACATTTACTTCCTGTTGCTGTATTGGGAACTCCCAGCCTGCCAGATTGACTAAACCAATGCGGCCTTAGTCTGCAGGATATGGATTGATTGTGTAATTTATTTTATTTCGTAATTTTGCTGAGTTTATTCACTCAATACTAGAATTTAACTGCTGAACTGTCTGACCTGTGGATTGCCAATTATTTGCTGAAAAGGATTCGGACTCTTCATGATGGTTGTGGAGTAACCCTTCTACAATATATTTTATTTTCTCTTTTCATTTCTGTTGCTTGTCACTCAGACTCTGGTGAGAGTAGAACCTGGGATTGAGAAGCTCTGGCATTATTGATCAGGGGAGGTGGGAGCTTCCCTGGTCTATTCATTTTTATATCTGGATTTAAATTGTTCAACTTTTGGACTACTGGTTATTTATTTTAAAGAGTTGTTGAATTAGTCATATTGTGATTTATTTAAGGGTTTTATTTTGGGGATTTGGGGAATTTTAGTAGTAACTAGCTGTAAGTTTAGACCTAAATCTGAGGCGCTACCCACTGTGCCCTGACAATGCCCACTGGTTAGCATCAAAACCACACCACTCTATACTTATACCACGATGGACTGTACAGTAATTATTCCCTGATGCTTGGCCTTTCCCCATGCGAGTACGTATCTCCTCTGGCAAAATTACTGCTGCTCTGCCGACTGCTCAAACTGCAGTATTGCTACATGTTACTGTAACCTGGCTTAAATTGCTCTGTTGACTTCGCCTCCGGCAGTGTTACTATGTGCTGCTGTAACCTGGTTAATTTGCCACTGCTCTACTAACTGCTCTTACCATTATATACTGCTGTAACCTGTTAAATTACCACTGCTCTACTGACTGCTCCATTTGCAGTCCCTATGGTGCCACAATAACCAATCTGGCCTCTCTGTAATATCGGTCCAGTCACCGATTGATTGATGTACCCATATCCTGTAACCATAAGTGAGTTTTTGTATTTTGTATTTACTGCTGTACCTATCATGTTCTTCACAAACGTGTATGTTAATTCCATGTAACCTACATCCTGTAACATGAATGTCTCTACTGTATTTGTCCTCTTCGTGACGAGGTACCTTTGAAAATGAGCCCCTGGCTCAAAGGTTGTAAACCGATGTGCAAATAAATAAAATAAATAAAGTGTTTTGTGTGGAATGTGTTGGATGCCTGCCCCCCGCAGTTGTGCACTATTCACCCTCCACTCTCTGTGTCCACCACCCCTTCTTCACTCCTCCCCTTGAGGCTATTGTTTACTAGCGCTGTAGAGCGCTAGGTATTGTGTGTAGGAGATGGAGAGGGGTGGGGGGGTTTTGAACAGTGGAGGGTGAATGAGGGGGCCATCGCATCAGGGTGGTAAGATTCAGGAGATGCCCTGAGGTGACATGGAACTCAGAACGTGGTTCGCCATGCCTGGCTTCCAAACCCAAGGGCATGACCGATTGTGGTTGGCAGATGGTTCTGATGGCTCAGGAGGTTCATCTAGCTCAGGCGGTGTTGTGCAATGCCAGGTCTGTCAAAAACAAGACTGCAATTATTGCAGATCTTGTTGGAACAGTGGACTTGACATGCATCACCGAGACCTGGCTGGATGAGAATTCTGGCCCCATTTTGGAGGCTTTAACACCAGCTGGGTACTCAATGATACACTGCCCGAGATTGGACCGCAGGGTGAGGGGGGTTGTGGTCTGTTTCAAGACTGAATTTACCTCACGAGTGAGTGTCCTAGTTGAGGAGACTGAGTCATTTGAGTGTGTCATTTTAGCAGGTGTAGGCTGTTGGATCACCCTCATTTATCGTCCACCTGGTGATGAGAAGTGATTCCTTCAGGAAGTGGTGGACTTCATCATTGACATGGCATTTGAGTCACCCAGACTGATCGTTCTGGGTGACTTCAATACCTGGATTGATGACGAACTCTCACAATTTGACCAGCACTTCCTCCAGTTGATTTCCTCCCTGGGCCTTGCACAGGTGGTTACCACTGCTACCCATAAACACGGACACCCCCTTCCTTCTAGGGATCAAATCATCTGACATGGGAGTGGAACCAGTTGGGTGGTCGGATCACCACATGGTGGAGTTTAGTTTTAGCACCCTTCCCCTTGTAGGCCTACCCCTGTGGAGATGGTTAAGTACTGCCCTTTACGAGATATAAGTTCTCATAGCCTAACAAAGGTGCTTCACCTATCATCCCCCTCATTTGCAAGCAGTGATCTAGAGACCCTAGTGATGGCCTATAATTTGGCCATCTCCGTGGCTATGGATTCCATTGCTCCCGTCCAAGTTTGCCTTCTCTCCCTTCACCCTTGAGTCGATCCCCTTGGTTTGATGGGACTTTGAGGGAGATGCGGAAACTAGGATGAAGTTTAGAGCATTGCTGGTGGAAGTCCGCCCTTGATACCGACTGCCTTAGATTGATGGACCATTATCAGGCCTATCAATCTGCAATCACCCGTAAGAAGGCAGAATTCCTGTCTGGAGAGATTGCGGCTGCTTAGAATTGACCAGCCCAGCTTTTCCGTACTGTGGACAGACTGTGCAACCTAGCCTGTCTACAGGTCCGGAAAGCTTTTTCGCAATTACAGTGCGATGAGATTGCTCAATTCTTTGCTAATAAGGTGGCTGACATCAGGGCAGTACTCCAGCCAGCACACTCTATGGGTGTTGCTTTTGATCAGTGTGAGGTCTTGGCACCTTGTTTTTCTTGGTGTACCTTCCGGCGACCAGAGTTCATGGATGTCATGCGGATTATCCAAGATGTACACCCTATGTGCTGTAGTTTGGACCCTGGACCAACTTCCCTAATTTTGGGTTGCATCGATGTCATTGATCTGGTCCTAGCACAGATAGTCTGGTGCTCCTTGGAATCTGGAGAGTCTCCTAGCTCTCTGAAAGAGGCGGTGGTGACACCTTTCTTGAAGAAAGCTACCTTGGACCCAGACTGCCATGCAAACTACAGACCTATCTCTAACCTTCCCTTTTTAGGGAAGGTGATTGAGAAAGTAGTGGCAGTACAACTGGAAGACCATTTAACCATCCATGACATCTATGAACCATTCCAGTCTGGTTTTCGTAAGAGACACAGTACTGAGACAGTGCTGGTTCAGGTGCCCAATGATCTCCTGATGGCTAGAGATCGGAAGAGCCGTTCCATCTTGGTTCTTTTGGATCTCTCATCAGCATTTGACACTGTGTACCATGTGGTGTTGCCGGACCATCTGAGGTACATCTGTGTACTGTCGGGAACAGTCCTCAGGTGGTTTTCATCGTTCCTTTAGGTAGAACACAGAGAGTGGTGTCTGGGTTTTTTTCTTCAGGCTCTACTTCTCTGTCATGTGGGGTACCTCAGAGTTCTGTGCTTTCCCCCATGTTGTTTGTGGTGTACATGCTACCCCTCAGAGACATTGTAAGAAGGTATGGGCTGAGGTTTCACTGCTATGCTGATGATACCCAGCTCTACCTTTCTTTTGCACTTGACCAGGTTGGAGCTGCCTCGGCCTTTAATAACTGTCTGAAAGAAATCCAGGAGCGGGTGGATTCCAGCTGGGTGAAGTTGAACTCGGGAAAGACTGAGGTGCTAGTTGTGGATCCGGGTCATCAGATAGGGAGGTTAGGAGTTGATTCACCCATGGGAATTTTTCTCGGTAGCATTTCACGCCCATCCTCTTCACAGGTGCGTAACCTAGGGGTAATTTTTGACGAAGGGCTGACCCTGCATTCGCAGGTGTCAGCTGTCATCAAATCTTCCTTTTATCATCTCAGGAATATCTCCAGGACTAGGCATCTGGTTCCATCTGACAGTTTCCTACATTGATCCATGCCTTTGTGACCTTGCACTTAGATTATTGCAACTCCCTTTACCTAGGGCTTCCTGGGGTAGAAATCTGCTGCCTGCAGCTAGTGCAGAACGCAGCGGCTCGGCTTTTGACGGGATCTGCTCGATCCTGTTATATTTCCCCCATGCTGTGTGAGCTGCACTGGTTGCCAGTACAATGGCGGATCACCTTTAAAGTCGGTTTGCTGACTTTTAAAGCCCTACACGGACTGGGCCTGGACTACCTGAAAGAGCTCCTAGTCCCTTACTGTCCTGGACAATCACTCCGCTCAGCCGACGAGGGGTTGCTAGAGATTCCAAGGGTATGTTTAAAATCTTCTGGGGCGAGAGCCTCTACCCCGTCGGCTTCGGGAGTGTACAACTGTGGAATGACTTAAGCAATCCTTAAAAATGTACCTATGGCTCCAAGCTTTCAGCAACTGAATTTCCATGTTTTAGCGCATTGATATTTTTGATGTTAGCTTTATTGATGCTTGTTAAGTTTTTAAATTGTCTCTGTTGTTTTAAAGTGTGAGGTGCCTTGGTTTCAGATAAGGCGCCATATAAATAAATTTTATTATTATTATTATTATAATACATTCCCAAAGCTAGGGATGGTACCAATTTTCTAAATGTGTTTCCAAAGTAGTCTGTGCCCAGTCAAGTATACCAGGGGTAGCTAACTGTGTAAAGTAGTGTGGGAGGAGGTGGTTACGGTAGGAATCTACAGTCCTGTGAGCCTGACAATGGTAGGTGTGTGAAAGCACTGCTAAAGAAAGCTGACACCCAACAACTCTAATAGATTTCTATGAGTAGGCGATTGAATAGTTGCATTATGGAGGAGCAGTGGACTTGGCCTACCTGGATTTCAGCAAGGCTTTTGACACCATTCCCACTAAGAGAATGGAAAAAAGTTGGGTTATTTCAGGGTGGGAAATAAGCTGGTAACATTTGGAAAACACTGGTCAGTGGACAGGACACAGATGGTAGTGTTAAATGAAGGGCACTTTGAGGTGGGGTCAGTGACGAGTGAGGTGCCTCAGGGATCAGTGCTCGAATCTGTCATCTTCAATGTCTTCATACAAACCATAACAGAGGAACTGTAATGAAGACTCTGCCTATTAATGGATGACAACCAAATGAGCATCAGACTGATAAGTCTGAGGGAGTCACTTCCGCATCACTTAAAGGAGAGACTAAAAGAGCTAAAAATGAAAACCCTGAAAGAAAGGGGGAAGGGAGGAGGACTGTTTAACCAGGAGAAGCACACTAAGCCGGAGCTTGTTTCCAGGTGTGACCTGGAAGTACAAGAAAGTTAAATGAATTACTCAGGGTCACACGGTTCCATGTCATAACACTGATCGCTGTTATAGCAAGTGTACATCACCGAAAAGCAAATTGGCGATATACACTTACAGGCGAAAACACACCTAACACATTAACTAAGTGTTTATGGGGGGCACTGCACCCCCCATGCCCCCCCTTGCAGGGGGCTCCATCCCTGCACCCTCCTGATTAAATATAACCAGTTCCAGGGAGGTGCATGTTGGGGAGAGGGAGACAGTCCGAATTTAAAAAAAATGCATGGCGGCAGCAGTAAATTTTCACTGCTCCCCAGCCACGAACCCAGTACCTGCTGCACTGATGCTAGCCACCCACATGACCAAACCACATGGCTCGCTCAGCTGCAGCAGGCCCACTACCCCACACAACCCATCTTCCCTATCCCTCCCCTTCCGGTCACCCTTCCTACACTGGCAGTCGCATTCGGTCGCTACCCTCACGGGGTAGCCCAAAGGGGAGTGCTGTAAATGAGTCGCTGTTTTGACGGTCACTCATTTACAGCCACTATCATCGCCGGATACCGGGTCACACAGTAAGCAAGTGGGGTCTGATGGGATTCCAACTCATGTCTCCAGGTTTGCAGCTCAGTGTCTTTTACCACTATACTGTACTGCCGCTATACTGAGAGAGGGAATATGGTAGCCTAAGTCAAAGTAGGCAATATATCATCATTTGCAACTGGACAGAACATTTATAACTCACTCGTGGCACTACTACCTGTAAGTCATGGCGCTACCCCCTGACTCCTCCAGAAATTTTGTATAATTTTACAAAGCACATTGAATAACCTCTATAATCATCTATAACAGCTCACACACAAAGGGCAACCCTAGGAGGCATACACCATGTGCGGTCCAGCACTTAGCCTTACTGTCTGCTGAGCTTCACCGATCTTCACCAACTGGCAGAGAGAGACCACTCATGGAGGGAAGGCAAACTCCGACAGGTGCAGAAGCAGGGATTACTTGACAGCAGTTCTGGCTGAATCCTCCTTGAAGTGCACAGTCTAGGCTCCTTTTTCCACTGAGGCAGCTTCTATCCTCACTAGCTCTGCTCAGACCCAGCCAGCGGCTGCTGTCTCGGCATAAGGAACTGTTGGAACACTTATCCCAAATTCCTGGCTGCTGTATGTAAATCAGCATTTGTACTGCTGTACCCACTACTGAAATAGTTGTTGGCTAATAGGAAGCTCTCAGCTGGAAGCAACAGCCCAGACACAAAGGGCACCACTAAGGGGCATATGCCAACAGTGGTCCAGCCCCTAGCCTTACTGTCTACTGATCTTCATCAAATGCTGTACCCACTACTGAAATAGTAGTCAGCTAATAGAAAGCTCTCAGCTAGAAACAACCAGAAGCAACAGCTCAGACACAAAGGGCAACCCTAGGAGGCATACGCCAAGTGCAGTCCAGCCCATAGCCATACTGTCTGCTGAACTTCACTGATCTTCACCAACTGGGAGAGAGACCACTCATGGAGGGAAGGCAGACTCCAACAGGTGCAGAAGCAGGGATTCCTTGGCAACAGTTCTAGCTGAATCCTCCTTGGAGTGCATAGTCCGGGCTCCTTTCTCCACTGAGGCAGCGTCTCTCCTCACTTGCTCTGCTCAGACCCAGCCAGCGGCTACTCTCTCAGCATAAGGAGCTGTTGTAGCACTTACTCCACACCACCTTAACATAAAAACAAGTTTCCTTTCCATCCTATCAGTTCTGTGTGTACTTTGGTTTTATGTGCATTTTATGAGCAGTTGATGTAACAAGGGCTTGTTACATCTCAAAGGCACAATATCACTGATTGTTTTTACAGGTAGCAGAAACAAAGGTTCTGCCCACCCACCCTAACCCCTAATTAGAGAGCGCTCCATCCATTGAGGCCTTTAGATCTGCTTTAAAGACCTGTCTTTTAACTTTGCCTTTGTGGGGTCTATGTGATATGGCCGAATGCCTAAAGCGATCTCCATTATCGCACAGTCAGAGTGCAAAAAGCTTTTCAGCACTCTGACACCCTGTGCACAGGACAACGGCCCAGAGATTTTTTTTAATGCTTTCTGTGGGGACTGAAGCACACACCCCTCTTCGTGGGGGTTTTTGTTCTCACCCCATACTCTATGATTCTAACCTAGGGGGTGCATGTCGGAGGGGTGAAAGCATTAAAAATAAAGGTTTGGGCTGGGCACAATAAAATTGCACCAGCACCCAGACCCAAATCCGGTACCTCACCCACCCAAGCCACTAGCTAACCCCTGATGCCACGACACAGCTCAGCCATCCACTGCAGCACCACCCTCTACAGCCCCTCCGCCCCTCCCAGCCCACGCTCACCGTTCTCACCCCCCCCGCATGCATACACATAGTGACATCCTGTTGCCCAGTTCGTCCGACCCCCTCCTCCGGTTGCCCTACCCTCCCATCACCATGAGAGATTGCGCTGGGAAGGTGTCGCCATTAAGGACAGTGGCCTTCCTTATGTGCCCACCTCACGGGTTACCCCTTTTGTGAGGTTTAACGCCTCCTAATTTTATATCCAATTTTAAGTATATGTTTTTATGATAATTTTGTGTTTAAATTGTGTCTATGTACAACGCCATGGTCTTTGGAATGGCATTTTATAAATAAATTTTGCTTGCTTGCTTGCTAATCTCACCCACCCCCAGGTCATCCTCCTTTATAGGGTCTACATTGCTCTGCCCCCTTTCTGCCTCTCCTAATTACAAAGGTGGGGCATACATACATACATACAGCTCAAACACAAAGGTCTCCCCTCAGAGGCATATGACAAGAGTGGTCCAGCCCTTAGCTTTACTGTCTGCTAAGCTTCACTGATCTTCACCGACAGAGGTACTCAAATAGTGGTTAGCTAATAGAAAGCTCTTAGCCAGAAGCTGCATCTACTTCTCTTTTGTCCAAGTATTGCTATAAAACAATCAACTATTTTCATCTAAAAGCCTACACAGAGTAATGCAGCCATTATGGATCTTGTAAACTGTAATTGCTGTGGCACACTATTTAGCAAGGCTTTTATCCTTAGAGTGGGGCACTGTTCAACATGCTTCACATTAAGGACCTTAAATCTCAGTTGCATGCAGCCTGGGCTGAGATACAATACCTCTGTGCTATCATACATCAGCTACCACTGGGCAATGTCAGAGAACTTACAGGTCCTAGACACACTGCACAAGCACCCCCACCTCAAAGGACAAACTAGCCAGGGGGCTGGCAGAAGGTAAGGAACCATAGAACTAACAAAACAGCCTCTGCTAAGGGGAGTTCCAATCCTATTTTGACATCGAACAGATATGTACCACTGTCTCCCAGGGCGACTTGCGTAGACAGCATTAATGAGTCTCCAACTTGCGTAACAGGCATTGAAAATTCTCCACATCCAAACCAGCACAAGGAGGTGCACCCACCACTAAACATGCTAAATCAGAAAAGAAGAAACCTGTTCTAATGATAGGTGACTCCATGATTAGGGGTATAGAAGCTCACCTCCAACAGGACCATGCTTCAATTGCAGTCAGGTGCCTCCTGGGGCCATCAGCATGGTGGGACACAGCCACATCGAGAGGATTGTATGTGCAGAGGACCACAACACTCATGTTATTCTCCACATAGGTACAAATGACCTAGCCAATAGGTCAGTGGAGGAAACTAAACAAAATAACTCCAGGCAAGGCAACAATCTTTCTTCTCTTTCAACCGGTCTCACCTTCTCAGAGATTCTGCCTGTCTGGAATAAGGGAGACAGCAGGCAGAAGATCAAGGAAAAGGACATCACTGAATTTAACACCTGGCTGAGGAACTGGTGCCAGGAAGAAGGTCACTGGTATATTGGCAATTGGCAGGACTTCTGGGAACAGGAGTTTTTTAAATTCGATGGCCTGCACCTCTCTAAAGAAGGTACATGAGCACTTGGTCAAGAGGTTGACGTTCATATTGGTCAGTTAAACTAGAGGATGAGGGTGGCACAGGCACCCCTTAACACCACAAGGGTTGCCTTGTGCCTCTTCCCCATCACCAACTAGGACAAGATGCATGTGCTCCTATCACACACACAACAAGCAACACAAAACACATATGCAACAGTGCCAGGGTAAGCCTTCAACTAACCAGAATAAACAGTGTTGGAAGGCAATGTGTATCAACGCTCATAGCCTGATGAACAAAATTCCCGATCTCACGGCCATGATGGCAGTAGCACAGTTAGACTTGGTCACCGTTAAGGAAGCATGGTTTACCAGGAACCACACATGGGATGTCACCATCCTGGGGTACATGCTATTCCAGAAGGATTGAGAAGGTAAAAATGGAGGGGGTATAGCATTGCATGTAAAAGAGGACATCAATGCAACAGAAATCCAAAGGAAGCAAAGCAAGGCAGAGGCACTTTGGATTACCCTCAGGGCTGGAGAGAAGGCCCCAGTCCAGATCAGAATTATCTACAGACCCCCATCCCAGGAAGCGGATATAGATAAAGAGCTCATGGAGACCATCTTGATGATGGCAGACAGGGGAGAGTTGCTACTGGTAGGGGACTTCAGTCTGCCAGATGTGGACTGGTCCTCATACACAGCATCCTCCGAACAAAGCAAAGATTTCCTGTTTGCACTGCAAGGAGCAGGTTTACAACAGCTGATGAATCCCCCCACCAGAGACAAACCAATACTAGACTTGGTACTCACAAGCAGCACAAAAGTCTCAGATGTGCAAGCAGGAGTCAGTCTGGGGACCAGTGACCACAGGACAATCCAGCTAACTGTGAACAAGGTAGAAGATACCAGTCACACTAAAACCAAGGTTCTAGAGTTCAGGACAGCTAACTTTCCTGAAATGAAACATATAATCACATACATGCTAGATGACAGAAACTCAGAAGATGTAGAAGACTGTTGGGAGGCCATGAAGACTGCTTTAAATACAGCTATAGCTACAGCTACATGCATTAGGCAGATCACCAAATCCAAAAGAAAGAAAAATCCACTGTGGTTCACCAGGGAGGTTGCAACCAACATCAAGGAAAAAAGAAGGGCTTTTACAAAATATAAACAAACTAAAAGTGAATTAGATAGAGAAGAATACAAAAACAAGCTGAATGAGGCAGGAAAGGCAGTTAGGAGATCAAAAGCACAGACAGAGGAGAAAATAGCACAGGGGGTCAAGAAGGGAGACACAGCCTTCTTCAGATATATAAGGGAAAAAAGAAAAAGTAAAGGGGGAATAGTCAGGTTAGCAACAAAGGAAGGCAAGATGGCAGAGACAGACAAAGACAAAGCAGAGTTACTAAATAATTTCTTTTGCTCAATTTTTACCATAGAAGACAGTGGGAAGGGTCCTGCACTAAGTAGGTCAGTACACAACACCACAGAAGCAGACTCAAGACCCTTCACAAGGGAAAGTGTCCTAGAAGAGCTGAATAGGCTCAAGGTAGATAAGCAATGGGACCAGATGGCATCCACCCTAGTTCACTAAAGGAGCTTCCGGAAGAATTTGCCACACCACTGGTAGAGCTTTTCAGCAAGTCACTGGAAAGTGGAATGATATCTCAGGACTGGAAAAGGGCAACAGTAGTACCTTTACACAAGAGTGGAAGTAGGGAAGAGGCAGGAAACAACCGACCTGTCAGTTTGACCTCAGTGGTAGGAAAAATTATAGAGTTGTTGGTAAAGGAGAGGCTAGTGAAGTACCTGGAGGATAGCAGAAAGATTGATCCCAGGCAACATGGCTTCACAGCAGGACGCTCTTGTCAAACCAATATGATCAACTTTTTCGACTGGATTACCAGAGCAGTTGACCAGGGAGGAGCAGTGTACACTGTGTACCTGGACTTCAGCAAAGCCTTCAACACTGTCCCCAACAGAAGGCTAGCTAACAAATTAGAGCATACAGGAGTCGATCATAAGACAGTGAACTGGATCCTCAACTGGCTGCCAGATAGGATGCAGAGAGTGCTTGTTAATGGATCGTTATCAAGTGTAGGCAAAGTTACCAGTGGCATTCCACAGAGGTCTGTGCTGGGACCTAGCCTCTTTAACATATATATCGGGGACATTGCAAACAACTTGAAGAGGAAGGTTTGCCTGTTTGCAGTGGACACAAAACTCTGCAACAGTGCAGACATGCAGGAGGGAGCAAAAGGTATGGAAGCAGACCTGGAAAAACTCGAGGAATGGTTCAAGGATTGGCAGCTGAAGTTTAATACCAAGAAGTGCAAGGTTATGCATATGGGAAAAAGAAACCCAGGGGTAAAGTACACACTGGCAGGGCATCATTTAGAGGAGACAAAGACAGAAAGAGACCTCGGAGTAGTCATCGTGGATGACTTAAAGGCAGGAAAACAGTGTGAAAAGGCAGCACAGAGGGCGAGTGGCATCCTTGGATGCATTGGTAGGGGAATTACAAGTAGAAAGAGTGAGGTTATCATTCCTCTCTACAGGTCCTTGGTGAGGCCACATTTAGAGTACTGCGGTCAGTTTTGGATGCCCCACCTCAAAAAAGACATAGACCGCCTGGAGGCAGTACAGAGAAGGGCTACAAAGATGGTGCACGGACTGCATCATGAGCCATATGAGGCAAGACTCAGGGAACTAAATCTGTACACCCTGAGCAGAGAAGAAACCGAGGGGACACGATCTAAACTTTCAAGTATGTTAAGGGAATCAACACAACACAAACAGGAAACCTCTTCTAGCAAAATAGGGATGCATGTACAAGGGAGCACAACTTGTGTCTGGTGGGCGGCAGATTCAAAAGCAACCTCTGGAAGTACTTCTTTACAGAAAGGATCATAGACCCATGGAACAGCCTACCTCAGGAGGTGGTGGAATCCAAGACAGTACGCGAGTTTAAACTCGCATGGGACAGACATTGTGGACACATCAGGGTACAGTCTAAACAGGGAAGGGGGGTAGAAACACGGGCAGACTAGATGGATCATGCGGGATGCATCTGCCGACACAATTCCTATGTTCCTAATCAGTATACTAACATACTAAAATGCCAGCAGAATAGGCCTAATGGACTTTCGTGTCTGCTTGTTTGGTCAGCCCCCACCCCGGGAGCTGACCTTGCTGCCCCCTCGCCTTCTCTGGCTTCTTCCTTCCCAGTTCTGGATATTCTTGCTGCACTGGATTTTGCTTCCAGAACCCTTCCCCTGTACCTGTCCCACCCCCTCTTGAACCCCTCCACTGTCTCTGCCTCCACCAGCCCCCTGGGCAGCACATTCCATGGCTCCACCACCCTCTCAGTGAAGTAGCACCTCCTCCTTTCTCCCCTGAATCTTCCCCCCTCCAGCTTCCACCCATGCCCTCTAGTTGTCCTCTCCTCCTTCCTTTGAAGCACCCTGACTGCTCCTCCCCTATTTACCCCCTTCATGTACCTGAAGACCTCTATCATGTCCCCCCGGTCCCTTCTCTCTTCCAATATGTACATATTAAGCTCTTTGAGCCTCTCACCATAGGTTCTGTCCCTCAAGCCCCAAATCATTTTGGTTGCTCTCCTCTGGACCCTCTCCAGGAGTTTAATGTCCCTCTTTAAGTGTGGCCTCCAAAACTGCACACAGTACTCGAGGTGTGGCCTCACCAAGCAGTTATACAGAGGGAGTATCACTTCCCTCCTTCTGGAGGTGATCCCCCTAGTGGTGCATCTCAGCATCCTGTTGGCCTTGGCTGCTGCCCTCCTACAAGTGTCTGAGTTGTTCTTCTTGACATCCACCACCACCTCCAGGTCCCTCTCAGCCATCGAGACTTGTAGCATTCCCCCCCAAGGTGTACACTTGGCCCGGGTTTCTGGCCCCCAGGTGCAGTACCTTGCATTTCCCTGCATTGAACCTCAGCTTCCACTTTCTAGACCATCTTTTCAGAGCCTCAGGTCCCCCTGTAGGATCACCCTCCCCTTCTTCCCATCCACCACCGCCCCCAGTTTTGAGTCATCCACAAAGAGACTCATCTCACTCCTGATTACTTCCAAACATTTCAGGTACTCTTACAACCAGGGCTCCAGATAAGATTTTTTTGAATGAGTGATGTACTCATTTTGAAAGCCAGGCAAGTAAAACCAAATTCAGATGTGTACAAAGGTGAGGAGTACTTTTTAAAAACAATGTAGTTTTTCTCTAGATGAGATTTGATCAGGTGCCAACACTGCTCCAGATAATGTTGGCAGGTGGGAGTAATTTACTCACCAATATTAAAATATAGTGATTAAAACAAAACTGGGATGCATACAAGTGCTACAAATTTGGGGAAAAAAACCTGCTCCTTTTGAATCCCCAGTTACATTATGAAGCACTATTCTGTGGAGTGTGGAGCATTTACAAATGTTGTATGAGTATTGGTACTCATTAAAAAAATTTCTTAGAATGAAGAACGTAAAATTGGTCGGTACTCACTTTATCTGGAGCCCTGCTTACAACCATAAAAGGGTGTCTCATGAAAACAATTCTAAAATTTCGAACTTCTAAGCTCAGTTGGTGTAGCCCATTTCTCACAAAGGGGATTCTATAATGTTCTACAAAGTAAAACATATTCATTTTAGATTTAAATTATTATTTTTTTTTTAAATCTTCCTTTATCATGATTTGTGTTTATATGCGTCTTATGGTTAGAGTCTCTTCAAGTCCTCTGTGTGCCCAAACTGCTCAGCTTTGCAGTCCTCTCACTCAAAGAACTCGAAATGCACTCTTATAACCCAAATCTAAAAAAACTAGAATGTTTATAGTACAGGATAAAGCGATTTAATTGATGTGAAGAACTTTACTTGCAAGTTTGCTTTACAATTACCATAGTCCCTAAGCTCTTGCTTATTTCTGCTACAGTTTGTGACATGAGGCGATAGATGCACTTCACTTGATTCACTTGAAGTAAGCATGATTCTGCAGCGATGTAGTACCTCTCCTGTTCACTGATAACATGAAGTGCTGAAGGCAATACAGAGTAGAAATGTAATGTAGCAGACCATACATAATTCTTAAGTCATGTGCATTACTTACACAAACAGGGTCAATAGTCAATCGGACAGTAGTTGTACTACTTTTGCACCATGGTCAAGGGTACTGTGAAGTATAAGGCTGAACTGAGTGTCATCATCCCATGACCGTGGGGTAAACCTAGTACAACCATCACTCCTGAACTGATATACATACATAAAATGGGCTTGTAGGCAACTTTTAAAAACATCAACACTCCAAAAGATTAAAAATCCATAAAAATAAAATAAAATGTTGCTTAATTTAAAGCTCCACAGTATTCCAGTAGTACAAAGTTCCCCCAAATTCATGGTACTGAAACATGGAATACATGACTTCAAAACTCTTCAGAGTCCCACTAGAATTAAACACACACACACACACATACATACCTCACGTGGAGCCAGAACCTCAATTATATCTGTTACAGGGTAAAACAAGCATTTGTCAATGCCAAATGTTTGCTTGCTGGCATTGGCATTGGTAGTGTAGGAGTTACAGAGCTGCATAATAGGAATGGCAGTGAAGTATTGAACTGAAGCCAACCCCACCACCACCCAGCAGAGACTAACAGGCATTGGGGTGTGCCTTTAGGTCATCAGGCATAACAGCCACGCCATTTCACCACACCTACCCTGCAGACACCGACAAGTGTCACGGTGTGCCTTGGGGTCTTTGGCCCTTATGCGCACCCCATTCCATCAGGAAATACGGTGAGATGGGTGTGGTATAGGAGAATGGGGTGAACTTTGGGGCCGAAGAGTCCAAGGCATACCTCGATGCCTCTCACTGGCTGCAGGGTGTGGAATGGCATGAGCATTACAGGTAAGAATCCCAAGTCACACCCCTGATGCCTGTCATTCTCTACAGGGTGGGGCATTATGGATGGAAACCCTAACACCTCAGGCATTCATTGGTATTTTCGCTCCAAATTTTCAACATGTTTTTTTGTGACCCCCACCTCATGAACAGTGGCAGTATCAGTTTGTTAGCTGAAAGCTACTTTGCACAGTGACTACGGCATTTGGCACCACAGGTGCAAAAACACATTTCGAACAGGATGTGAAAAATGACAGCTGCACTGTTCATGGGGAGGTGAAAAAATGGCAATGTTGCAAATCTGCAGTAAAAATACTAAAAAAACTGGTGAAGTCACGAGTGTGCATAGAAACTGTGCAACACACCGATAATGTAATTAGTTTGGGGAATTTTTACAGCAGATTGTCAACACAAGCATTTTGGGACCTCCGATCATGAACAGTGTCACTGTGATTTTCTTTATCTGTCCCGAACAATGATTTCCCACAGCAACCACGCATCTCTGCGCTGAAAGTGTGAAAACACATTTCGGCCATGTTGTGAAAAATGACAGCTCTACTGTTCATAAGGAACTGTGGAAAAATGCCACTGGTGAAAATCTGGACGGAAAATATTACAAAGTCATGAACTTAAGAGGGTGCATGGAAACTGCGCAATGCTCACTCATAACACAGTCATTTTATGGACTTTTGTCACCAAATTTTCAACATAGCCATTTTAAGACCTCTGCTCATGAACAGTGTAACTGTGATTTTCTTAATCTGTCCCAAACATTGCTTTCGCACATAAACTGCACCATTGTGCGCTACATGTGCGGAAACACATTTTGGGTGGCATATGAAAAATGGCAGCTGTACTGTTCATAAGGAAGTGTAATAAAATGGCAATGTTGAAAATCTGGAATGAAAATATTGAAAATTCGCAAACTTACGAGAGTGCGTAGGAACTGCGCAATGCACTCTCGTAAAACAGTCATTTTTAGGAATTTTTTCACCAACTATTCAACATTGCCATTTTAAGACCTATGCTCATTAACAGTGTCACTGTGATTTTCTTAATATGTCCCATACATTGATTTCGCACACCGACTGCACCATTGTGCGCTACATGGGCGGAAACATGTTTTGGGCAAGATGTGAAAAATGACAGCTGTACTGCTCATAAGGAGGTGTGGTAAAATGGCAATGCTGAAAATCTGGAGTGAAAATATTGAAAATTCGTGAACTTACGAGCATGCATAGGAACTGCGCAACGCACGCTCGTAAAACAGTCATTTTTAGGAATTATTTCACCAAATTTACAACATAGGCTTTTTGAGAGCCCACCTTATGAACAGCAGCAGTGTCGTTTCATTACTCAGTCCTGAAAGCTGATTTCACACAGTGACTGCGAAATCACCCTTCTGGCCCAATTAATGCCATGACAGTGAGAGCATTCATGAGAAGGGGTCCCAAAAACCCCATGTTGAAAGTTTGGTGCAAAAATTCCAAAAAATGCCTGAGATATGCAGCAAAGTTGAAAAAACCCTATCTATCCCATTATACAGCTTACTGGCATTTCCTCAGTTTGCGGTCGACTTGAAAATTGCAGGCGTGTTCCGTCCACGAAGATCGTGGCGCGAGTCCGGAGGTAAGTATGGGGTGGGGGTGTGGGGAGGCAGGATGCGAGTGGGTAGGCGTGGGTGGGGCAGAGACAGCGAGGACCGCTTTTGTGTTTCAGGGTTTGTTTGTTTTTAAACAAAGGATGACGACATGGGACATTGCCATGCTGGGGTGGGCTCCCAGCATGGCACAAGGATGGTTGTTTGGGGGTGGAGCCGACAGGAGATTGGGCACCTCTGCGGTGATAGCATCTGTTGCCACGCTGGGGTGGGCTCCCAGCGTGGCACCTGTACTCTCTGGGGGACAGTGGAGCTGATGGGGGATTAAGGCACCCCGTCAGCTATCACGATGTAGCCAGCCATGCTGGGGTGGGCGCCCCAGCGTGGCAAGGATGAACTCTGTTTGGGGAAGGAAAGCACAGCCAACGGGATTGGGCACCCCATTGGCTATTCTAGTGTGTGTGGGGGTGAGCACGAGTATGCGTATGTGTGTGTCTGTGTGTAGGGGAGCATGCATGAGCAGGCAATATCTTATCTCTGCTCACTGAAGCATAGCTCCCCCTTTCAACTGTACTCCACTGCATTTTCGACTGCTGTCATAGACAGCTCCAGCAGCCATTGGAGAACTGCGGCCACGCCTGCAAACACACTGACTGAATTGGAAGAGGGCTGTCACACCTCCGAAAACTCGGATGATGGTACTATGTTTCTTGCACATGTGTGCAAGCAAACATAAAAACTGTGAATTATCTGGCAATCTGGCAAGTGTACAAGTCAGGTATTGAACAACTATTGAGAAATTGATATTTGCTCGATTATTACTTGCTCGGTTATTACCTAGTACCAGATTGCAAATCTGATTCAAGATCAGGATTATAACCTGCATCTTTTGGATCATCCATGAATTCCAACTCATCAGATGAATGAGCTATGTCCTCTGAATTTTTTTCTCATAATACTTAGGAAGCAAATGTGGCCTCACATGAGTACCTACAGAACATGTTCTCACAGACGTCTGGACACCTGTTTAGGATGTTAAGACACAATACTTTACTGTACATTGGGACTTTCTTTGCTATAGCTTATAACATGTTGTAAACTGCAAAGAACTTTCAGTTGTCGCAACAAGTTAGGTCTCGACATAGTGGGGACCTATTATGCATGGTATAGAATCACACAGGATGCAAAGCTTACATACCAACTTATTTTTTTATAATGAACTGCAAGAAAAACTTTTATATGTTGTTATTGACATTATAATGATTGCAGAGAAATGGTAAGGGTGAACACTGCAGACCCCTGGGTTTCACAAAATGACACCTCTGAGTGACTCATTCTCATCATGTACGGAGAATATGAAATCTCCTAACGTCTCCCCACCCTCTGGCACTCACTCCGCTCTCCCATTCTTCTCTCTCTGTTTCTCCTTGTAATTAGACGCATGTCAAGGTTTACTCCTGCTCCCCCATGTACCAGTGCAACCCCCCAAACTAAATTCCTTCATACTCTCTCCTCACAGCCTTCCCGGTTTCTCCCACCTGCCTTCTACTCTGATAACTAGGTTAGTATTGTTTTTGACTCACAGTTTGATACTCTCTAGCACATACAGTTCACTGTTGCCATGAATGTAACCACAAATTCCTATGTCAATTGATTCACAGTAACTTTTGACTTGCTGCTTATTTTGTATGTTTTTATTCTACACTATCAATGTTTATAGTGACTTTTTATATGTGTATCCCATCTTTTCCTCATTTCCCCGGGTTGCACATGACAATGGCCTGTAGCTCAGTGCACATTTTCTGGTTTCCAAAATTTTTTTAGGTTATTTGTTTCCTCTTCCTGGGCAGGGTAGGTGTTGCAGCAACCCCCGTCCCATTTGCTGCTGCCATCACTGTTTCCTCTGGAGTCGGGGGCAGTATCCTCCATTGGTCCCTCCTCCCACAGGGCAAGGAGAGGTGGGCCTTCCACTACCCCCAGGGACACATCTAGATGTGCCATGGACCCAGAGCGGCAGAGCAGACTGGTGGCTGGATGGTGTGATCACAAATTCTCTCACTGTAAGTATTACCTGAGCAACCGCTCCCGTCGTCACGGGGCAAAAACCACACCACTGGGTTTTGTCTTGACGTCGCTTTATTTGATCAAACCTTACACATGCATGCGGGACTTCTGCAAAGGAGAAGCTCTCCGATTACAATTTACAACAGTTTTTATACACTATTGGCGTGGCTTCACTGGATTTTTTCTGCTTACAACAGATGCACAGAACTTTATTATCAGCATTTTTCCTTATATGGAGTTGTTTTTTACCTTATTCAGTTCTTTCTTATCAGACAGCAACTGCCAGTTCTAACTAGTTTTATCCAGCTACACAGCTATATTTTTCACCTAAAGTAACCCTGCTTCAGCAAGCCTGGACATGCACATTTATTTTAGCTACTTAGTTAAATCATGTGAGACTAAGCATTATTTCATATTCTTTTAAAAATAAAATCCCTCACACTCCCCCCTTTTGATACTCTGTATCAACTAACCACTCATTTATATTGTAAAATCCCTCACACTCTCCCCTTTTGATACTCTGTATCAACTAGCCACCACCTATATTATAGTCATGTCTGGCTCATTTTGTAATGGAAACACCCCCTCCAGTTTAATGGGGTCCTTTTGTTCGGGTTGTAGCAAGGGGGCAGGTGGGTGGCGTCCCGTGACACCATTGTGTTGCACAGGCATCGTAGGAGAAGTTTGATTAGGACAGTCAGTAGCCAGAGTGCCAATATGACCACTTACAAGTACTGTCACCCAATGGAGAAGAGTAGCACCCCAGTCACCAACTACGCTTGTAAGCCATGACCATGGGTCCCATATTTATGTGTAGCAAGCTTAGAAAAAAATGCAAGGCTGGAATTTCCCAAGAAACTATGACAGCATAGCCTGGACACCTGTACATTAATACATTTTCATAATTAAAGTTTTTTATACATGTTGTAGCTACAATTTCTGAGACATCCCGTAATCAAATTTCTTGGTTACGAGATGTACCTGACATTTTGCCAAGACAGGGGAGTTATTCTCATCCTTGGAGGGGAAAACAAATGGTGACAGAATAGTATATTTATTACAAATAACTTTTGTTTTGGGAGCCAGAAAGCATATGAGAGAAGTGACTAGCTTGCTACAAATGTCAAAGTAACCTTGTACCAGCAACTAAATGAGGTATCTCATTATTTCTTATCAGTTTTTTTAAAACATATTTTTGTTTTTAACACAAGAGAATTATATGATGAGAAACTTTTAACAGTCAAGGCTAAACACAGCTGTGTGTATATCTCGGCCACAGCCTCACCTTATGCTTTCAGCTATTTTTTTTCATTGTATAGAATTTTACAATTAACCCTTTTAAAGTCTTACATGCACACATATTAAGTGACATGGTGGTATTTAGCCACTTGCAGCCTTTTGCTACTAGATATACTAATTTACATGTTGGCATCATTTAGTCATTTACTAACCATTTTCACCTTTTACTAGCCCTTTAGCAATTTACACTAGCCATTTTACACCTTTCTATTTCCTCAATTTTATGGTTAGCCAACTACATATTGTTGATAAAAGTTTGGTCACTGATTACTAAAACCTTGGCCACTGACCACTGTTAATAATTTCCACCCTGAAAGATATTAGTTATTGACTGAAGGTTAAAAAAAAAACAAAAACTAAACATTTCTACTTTTAGACTGTTAGACTAGGTGAAAAGGTATATGATTTAAAACTGGTTGCCAGCATACAGATAGTCAAGGCATTTATAAAAAACATCCTGTTTTGGAGTTGGTACAGGGGTGGTTACAGACGGAACACAAATTGTGAGTTTGTAAAACATAATACAGAATTGAGGGATGTCAACACCACAATTGAAATATGTGAAAAAAATGCTAACATGTGACACCACATATAACACAATATAACATAACAATTTTGTTGATGAAAAAGAGTTCATGGAATCCACTTTGAGAGTGAATAAGGTAGATGCTACCTTGTGTTGAGGTGTGGCACACCCTTGGAGCTTGATTGAAGAATCTGTTGATAATGTCTCTTGACAGATAAGTCCTTATAAAACATAACAGTCCATGAAATTAACAGTTCATAAGTTTATATAAGTAACCACAGGTTGGTGTAGTTACAGTACAGGTGAAATGTCATTTGCAGAATGGTGGTAACCCCACAAGGCATATGGGGCAATGCAGACAGTAATTTAAAAACAAAACACCAGCATAGTAGAAAAGTCAGTGTTCATTTTGCTGGCTGCTGGATGGCTGATTAGCAGACACACTGGCCAGGGGTGCATTGAGTCCTTTTAATGGAGTAGCACACACACACACACTGGCATGGCATTTGTGTTGTGGTAGTTGATTACACCCCGGCTTAAAGATTAACAGTCCATAAAAAGGTAACAATTGACAATAAACCATTAAGAACACAGTCCATAACAGAGCAATAGGGTTGTAGAAAGTACCAGCCATGTTTGGAACAAGCAGCAGTGAAGAAAATGGATGTATTGCTTGAAGGTCAATTGAAGAAGAATCTTCTTGCTGAAGTTAGGGGATTGCCCCTAACCCAGACTTAACTTCATAGTAAGCAGAAACAATAAGCTTGATTGCAGAGTCTGAACTGACTGGACCTTCTTCAGTTGATTTAAAGTTTTACAAGTAGGTGTAATTTTGCTGAAAACATTACACTTGCAGAGGTAATAATAACTGGATTCATGCAATAGTCCTTATAAGGAACCTGTCAGGCACAAAGATGGTGATAACATCAAAACTGTGGCAGTTGTTTCTCTTTTTTAAGGAAAAAGATGAAGGTCTTGGCAACTTAGATGAAAGTATTACTGCTGTTGAACGTGGAGAGCTTATGTGTGCCACACCATGGAAACCTGCAAACTTGCAAAGTGTGTTAGACACTGAATTAAAAACACATAAATAACAATCTTTTAAACCATTAACTTTTTGTTTTGTAAAGAGTGGTGTGACAGAACCTAAATTCTGGCAATTAGAAAGAGAAAAAATAAAAATGGGACATCAACCGCACACCTGGGGGTGCAGGCCAAGGTTCAATTATACCATTTGACCATTTGTAAATCATGACAATGTTATGATTACACCCTGCTTTCAAATCACAGAAGCAATTATGACAGTGATGAACATTATTTCCCTGTCTGTTGCAAGCAGGCCTGACTGAGACCTGAGTTATAAAATCTTGTAATGTTACAATAACACGCTCAAACATATATAGTTCATAGCAATATGCCTGTTACACAATGCAATTAGTGGGACAAATACATATGTTGTTGGCCTATGCCAATTTAATAACAGTGCCTATTGCACCTGTGACAAGTGAAAAGGTCTACCTTCTTTACCCTGTATAGTGAAATACTCCAAAGTACTGAGTGGAGTAAGGCTTGAAGCATAGGTTTGGAGTACAATCTAAATTCTGCATATTATAATTGTTAAAATTTAAAATGACAAAACCTGCATAGAGTACACTCATTCTTCAGGGGTACCTGTAAGTAATAAGACAAACGGAGCATTAATTTTACTTTTGGTTTTGCTTTGGAACATATTGTAGGGGTGGGTCAGCAATGCTGGCTCCAGTATTTAGGTTTGGTTATGAGCATTAAAACATTATACATGTGGAGCACTTTTCTGAATACACACATGATACAGTGTAGCAAGATGTATATCAAAACATTATAACATAAACGTGAAACATAAGCATGTTTGTAATAGAACAATTTCAGTATTGAGCATAATGCATAAAATACATTTTAAACAACACATATAGACTGTAAACTTAGCTTAGAGTCCAGAAATGTTAGAGTACTGTGAATTTACTGGTTGAAAAAAAATGCATTCATTGCTGTAAGGCTATGACAAAAGTTGTTTTACATTTGTTTTAACAGGATAAGAAAGCTGAAAAAGACAATCAAAAGAATGAATATGTGTGGACATACATACACAACTTCACCCTCCAGCATAACTGATTACTTGCTGAGGGCAGAAACCCTTGTACCAATAATAGGTGCGAGATTTAACTGTTTGCACTAGAAAAAGCAGAAGGGCTTGGGCTGGGTTATGCTGTTAAAATAACTTGGGTCTTTTTTAAAACCTGTAAATAAGAAACAATTATTGGCAAATACACATTTTCTTTATTTACCCCTTTGGGGGAACAGTGATGTACCTTGCAACCTTTGTGGGTATTACACTGGAAGGGAGGAAGGGTAGCTTACCCCCCTCCCTCCAAGCTCCTACTGGTGGAAGAGACAGCTCGAGGTGGAAGAGACAGCTCGAATACTGTAGCAATAAAAAGGTTAGCTGTGGATGGTGACATGATCCCCACCTACTACACTTTAAATTATAACAAGATAATATTACAATTAGTTTAGTAAGTTTCATACCTTACTATAAAGATGGGGAACTTCCTTTTCTCTAGAAGAAAGAGAAGAAACACAGACAAACAACAAAATACTAAACCTACATAAGTTTAAAAATAAAACAAGATTATTTCCATAGGATAAAAGAAGCCAAAGGTCCTAGGTTCCCTTATCCTAAGCATGACAAAATGTCAGCTGAGTTTATAAAGGATCCGGATTAATGGTAATACCGTACGTATGTATCTCTTAGTATGCATTTTAAAAAAAAAAATGATTACACCATGGTCACACATAAAAACAAAAGCCATTGTTTTTAACTGTAGATGGTAAACTCTCAAAAACAGCTGTAATAGTCCTTTTTCAAAAGTGTACTGCATAAATATAAAAAATAATATAATAAAAAAAGTATGGTGAGATGATGAATAATTCTCCCCTTCCAGCTGGAGTATTGCCTGTGTTGGCTGCAAGTCAGAAAAAATGAGAAGAGAAAAAAAGTTTGTTCCTTTTTACTTAGAATACTAGTTTTGCAATAAAAATCAAATTACATGGTTCACTCTTGGTGTGCTTTCATGAAAACATACATTTTGTGTGAAAAGTTGTGCTTTAGGTATGGAATACACATCAAGTTTGAACTGGTAGTAACATAAAATGTTGAAACACAAGAAGGTCAAATAACGTGCAAAAGGTCACAGTGTGCATGCAAGGGTCATTCAAACCCAGTTATTTTTTTTAGTGTCCTTGAACACTACTGATATTAAATATCTTTAAATAATAATAGAGTACACAATAAAACTGCTGGCCAAGACAGTACACATACACAAAAAGAAATGCTTAACAGAAAATAAGACTGACATTATTTGACACCAATTTGCTGAGGTAATGCCCATAGTTTCATTAGAAAACTGTACGTGTTTTAGATATATGTGCTGCCTCCCCCTTTCTTGTAACACTGACAATTTTTTTTTTCTCTTTTAAACCAACAAATTTATACATATCTCCATGCCAAATCTTTTCAGAAAAAAATATTTTTAAACACCTTCCAATGCCTTTAAAATACAGCACAACATACCATCTGTAAGTGAACACATCTAGTATAACATGGTTACACCTTCTGGGGCATAGCCAAAATATGGCACTCTGCCATTTTGCAAAAAGTTTCTGGTTATAACTAGAAGTATAATAAAGCCATTCATAGCTGTTAACACATTACATTTTTACCTAGCAGTGGCTTGGCACGTTGCTTGCAAACTACAAATCTTTTTGCACATTGCAATCTATGACGTCATAACTCTTTACCATCAACACTACCTGCTCCAACCAACAACTACATACAAAAGTTCTTCACTGACCCTATCTAGGCAGCACAAATGTTCCATTAAAAATAAAACCAATTAAAACAGTCAGCTATGAGGCAAAGAAACTTCGTCGTTTTTTTTTTACTGTAACATGTTGTGCACGAAACAGACAATCCTATCTCATAACCTTGACAACAGAACATAATTACAGAACACAAATATAAGCTAGAAAATATGCACGAGAAAGACGGAGCATTACCTTGTTTAGTATATGTATTACAGAAATAAAACAGACAGACATAAAACAACTTTGAATAAAAAATTCAGACTTACCGGTGCCAAGGTATTTTCCTTCTTCTTTTCCGATACACTAGTCTGAGTAAGAAAACTGACTGCAGGACCTTCATGATAATTTCCAAACACTGCAGCTATTAACCCTTTCAAAGGTTTAACCCTTTCAAAGGTTTTCTTTTAGCCATTTAGTAACCAGCCAAACCAAGTCTTTTCCAGAGCTCTGGTTTGCAGTTTAAAACAAAACAAAAATCTCTAACAGTACTAGGTTGAGATCCATCTGGTAGAGGTCCCAGTACTTGGGTTTGGGATCAAATGTTTCAGCCTCTATAGGAGGCAAGGGACTTAAATTGATACAGAAAACTTGAAACTACACAGATAGACAACATGGGGGAGGATTTTCAAATCATCCTGTCTGTAGTCACCACCAGCGCATATCCACAGTAGTTTATTTTTCTTTCTAGATGTTGCTTATCTAACGTTATTTAATCAGCCGCTGCTTTTCTCCCAAAGCAGCCTGAACTGTGAAAGCCATCATTGGCTCTAACAGTATATACTTGCAGCAAGCACAAATTACAAGGGCAAAGGCAATGCAGTTGTCTTGTAATTTGTTTCCACAAACTTGTCAAACATAAGATTTTGCCGGGTCCAGATAATACTAACTCTGGACCCAGCTATTTTTTTCCCTTGTTTCCCATATTATCTAGGCCTGTCCTTTATAGTGCACACCCTCGGCCCAAGGTATTCTTGTAGTTACAGTGATGATGAGTGTCGCCGCCCTAGGCCACGCCCTGATGGGGTTCCACAAAAACATCCTTCTTTTTGTCCAAGGGAAACAACCCAATCATGAGGTGACATGGACCGAAGAACTCATCCTGCCAACTACGCCAAAACTGTGATCGCAAATTCTCTCACTGTAAGTATTACCTGAGCAACCGCTCCCGTCCTCATGGGGCAAAAACCGCACCACTGGGTTTTGTCTTAACGTCGCTTTATTTGATCAAACCTTACACATGCATGCGGGACTTCTGCAAAGGAGAAGCTCTCCGATTACAATTTACAGCAGTTTTTATACACTATTGGCGTGGCTTCACTTGATTTTTCTGCTTACAACAGATGCACAGAACTTTATTATCAGCATTTTTCCTTATATGGAGTTGTTTTTTACCTTATTCAGTTCTTTCTTATCAGACAGCAACTGCCGTTCTAACTAGTTTTATCCAGCTACACAGCTATATTTTTCACCTAAAGTAACCCTGCTTCAGCAAGCCTGGACATGCGCATTTATTTTAGCTACTTAGTTAAATCACGTGAGACTAAGCATTATTTCATATTCTTTTAAAAATAAAATCCCTCACAATGGACAAGGTATCAGTGAGCCAGTCTTCAATGATTTTCATTCTTTTTTCTCCCTGACCATCCATGGATGGGAAATGAGCCCATTGTGTGCTCTCTGCATCTGTGGAGATGCACCCAGTTCTCTGAATGTGGGGTCACTCACTTTGTGTGACCACATGCACCTCCACCAGGATTCCTCCAGATGGCGGTAAAGCGGTGTACCATAAATCCACACTTCCCAAGGGAGGAGTGCTGTCCTCCAAATGCTTGATCCTCCCTCCCTCATCTGACCCACTGCAAACCACGTCCATTCCCGAATGCAACTCACAGGTGTAGGAGGAGTTCAAGCATGTATATCGCCTCAGCCCTCCATGCCACAGGGCCGAACTGTTCACCAAGTTTTAATTTAATATTTACATTGATAACAATTGTCAAATATAGTTAAGCACTGTTTTCAAACCAGGATAATGACTAACCTTTGAATGACAATTGACTCCTTGTTTTGTTACCCTTACTTGTACTTTTTAATTTCTGTGACCAATCTCCGTATATGTGGTCATGGACAACACCAGCCAAGTCTGAATAGTTTACACCTGAATAAGTAATACTGTCTGAGACTATATGTTCTTCTGCTTCTTCACATTCATCTAGAATCTATGGAATCTCAATCTCGTCTGTTTGCACCCCTACATTCTCTTTATTTTTCCCACAGATTTGTGAAGTGCTACAACTTTCATGTTCGATGGTACTGTAGCTAAGAGGTTCTGCTGTAAACCCTACTTGTACTGATGCAGACAATGGCATGCATACTTATAACAATCAGACTGTTCAGACTGTAAACATTGACCAAGGGCTGCAGAGAATGTCTACAAGAATACATATAAAGATTATGAATTAACATGGGACACAACTTTGAAGTTTTTCATTTCACATTTGCTGCATTTTCATCGTTAAACACCCCATATAAGTGTCTGTTAAATGACCATCCTATTCACCCTCTCCTCTGCGAAGTACCTACTATATACTATTGGGTCACGCATCGATAACAACACATAGGAAAGTTTACAAGAGGTGAGCTGGGTCCATACTCCAATAGGTCAAGTCGAGGTTTTGCTCATACACATGGAGTACCCAGTTGGCAGTATGTGTCGTATTACACACGGTTAGCATCATCCTTCCAGATTTTGAGCGTGGGTACTGCAGTGTCATTTTTGATGTTTTAGAGTCCTGAGGTCCTTCAGTCTCACATCATAAGATTCTTTACCCACATTGCTCCCCTCTGGGCTGCCTACACTCGGTGTTTGACCCTACTGAGATGTGGTAACCAGAAATGCACACAGTTCTCAGAGCAGTGTCTCATCAACAAACTATACAGTTGTAACCGCACCACACTCTTTTCTGCTTTTGATCTCCCTTCCTTTAAATCAGCATAACCCAACAACCCCTGCTGCCTGCTTTGACTCACTACTTATCCAGATGTAGCTCATCCAGTAAAGAAACATCCAGGAGCCATTGAGGGATGTATTTACTTGCAGAGGGCATATTGAACAACAGTGGCAGGATGGTGATCGCCAGAGGTGGTAGGGGAAACATGATAAAATGTGACAGGCTTACCCTGTTATGGGGACAGACATTGGGTAGGGAGCTGGGACCACTAGACACCAGGGAAACATAACTGTGTACTTTGGGCAGGCATCGCATGGGGGTTGGGACTGCTAGCATCAGGGAAACATAAAATTGTACTCCTGGTGGGCATGGGGTGGGGGGGAGAGACCACTAGACACCAGGGACTACTTCTTTGGGGGTCGGGCAGGGCACCGCATTACCTCCACCAGCCATTAAGGTCTCACAGATTACAGCAAGGTCTTGATCACCAGTACTTACACTGCACTAGGAGAGCTCACAACATGGTCATAGCGTGGTGCAAATAATTTGTGAATCAGACTGCAACAATATTCAGGTGCCATCCCATTTAATTGCATTGCATCTCCCTCCACACTTTGCCTGGACCCAAACCCAGTCTGAGCAAGCAAACTGGAGCTTCTGTGAATAGCAATTGCATGCAAAGCCCAGTTTGCCAGCACAAAGTCAGGTTTGCTTCCTGGCACAGTTTTGAGACTCAGGGGACAAGGTCTCTTACTTGCTTAGTGTGATTTGATTTCAGTTCAACGCCTCCATATAATTGTCCAACACTCTAGTTTTATCAGATCTGTGCTCAACATTAACACCCCCCCCACCCCAAAACCCCTTCACACCCAAATGACTACACGGCTACAGATGATAATGCCATCCGCAGTGATGCAGCCTACTTCCAGCTCAGATGCAGTTTCACTTCAAAAGACATTACAAAGAATCCGACACTGCAGTGATCACCTTGATACCCTGCTGATCACCCACCTTTACTCTGATTCAGATCTGTTTACCACCATCCTCTCATGTCTTCTGCCTATACTATATATCACACAGTTTTCTACCTTTTCTTAACCACTCTCAAGCTACCAACCTTGTTTAGAAGTCTCCTATGTGGAACAATTAGAAAGCCATACAGCCATTCATGTAGGCCACATCCATGACTCACCCCCTATCTCATTACATGATAAACCCAACCAAAGAAATCTGATACTTGTATTATAACATGTAGAACAGCTTTCCATATAGTGCTGCACATAAAGGTGAAGCCGACACGTTTTGTGTTTAGACTGAGACGTAGTTCATAATATACAGTATTACAATCAACAAACTTGTCAACATTTAAAGACAGACTGTTACTAAAAGTTTGATTACCCCTGTCCTTTCCATTTCCAATACTGTGCTTCTTGATTTCTTTACCAGTGGCTCATCATTACAAGCATGAATGCATCAGACTGATCCTTTTTTAAGCAGCTCCTGCAAAAGCACGTAAGTAATTTAACAGGAGGAAAAAAGATTACATAGAGACCACATTACCACTTCCCATTAGTGTTGCATGTTCACAAACGATTGTGTACTAATTTAGTTACTGCTTACAAAGGACAGGTATTGTGCCCATGTTGCCTCACGTACTCGTATGTTCTGTCATTGACTAGCTCCACAACCTGAAAAGTCATATAAAAAATCTCACACTGTGCATCATGATGGCAGTAAAGAAAGCCAGATTAAAAGTGACTAACAAATCATACATATACTGTATGCTGCAAATGGATAATATGTTTAACTCCAGGCAGCATAAATGATCAGCAATGCTGCTATGATGGAAATCAGAGGGCATGCACTATTTCATTCCACTTCCCACCACCTTCTAGCAACATCTTCAACTATAGGCTGTACACTGGCAGGCATGTAATGGTAATCCCCATGTGACAATGACCATATTGCGGTAGTAGGCTGTCATATGTGAGCAATAACGCATGCCAGGGTGCACATTATGGTAAAATCATTGTGTATCTCCAGTGTGTTGTCAGGAAAAAAGAGCATCAAGATGCCGTTACATACACCAGAGAAGTGCGATTACTTGATCTAAAGTGTCACACTCTGCAGGGCCTTATTGCTCTTGAAAAATGGCATTTAAATATTAGACTGACCATGAATTACTGTGAGAAGGAAGTATTGTAAAACTTAAAATTCTGATCTGCAATTGACATTAGCCTGTTTTAGAACTCTTAACACAAGAGACTAGACCATATAATGGTAACTAGGGGAATGGCCAGAAATAATAATCTATAATGACTATAGTGGCTCTCAACTTTCTTATCAAGAAAATAAAACATGTTACCTTGCATTTCATGTTAGTACAAGTACTGTGTTTTACTGGTAATATGTTAAAAATATTAACAGAAAGCCAGAAACCGACTCATCCAACCTCAAAAGAAGGGAAAAAAGAACAAAAATCAAGAGTGGGAGAGGCCCAGTCCAATTAAATATTTCAAACACACTGCAGATTGGAATGATCGGGCCCACTCACAAAAAATATAATTGTAACATTTGTAATTTTATTTTCATTATTTCATCCAGCCAATTTTATTCTTCCTACATTTCGAGGATTCATAAGTCCCCTTCCTGAGGGAGCTGGTTTAATGTATTTATTTCACTGAAGTCGTGATATAATCTTCTTTTACTTTTTAACTTATCATAAGCAATTTATTCACATGCATAACTTGAGGATGGGCTCCTGTCTTTTCATGCATACATTTCAGATATGTCCTATTCCTTCAACTTCACTAATATTGGCAAGACCAGTCCTTGGCACCTACGCAGCATTAAAAAATTAAATCAGCTCCCTGAGGAAGGAGACTTATTAATCCCCGAAATGTAGGATAACATTGGCTGGTTAAAAATATTAAACCTTCCAGGTTGCTTTTTTAAGGGGTTAAAGGTTATGCTTTTAACCTGGAAACACCCATATGTGTTCCAAGTGTATGTACCTTACAAAGTTCAGTAATGTAGCTAATCAGTTCGGGTCCACCACCACTTATATGAAACTGTGTTTTGCACTTTTTTTCTCTTTCTCTATAAAATATTACTGCCTACTTTCTTTATCATGAGGGCTGTATAATACGTCATCACTAGGTTAACTTAAAAAACAGCACTGTCGAGTCTGCTGAAGGGCCAAGTGACCACCGCTGAGTTTTGGTTGCCATAGGTGCAATACTGTTTAGGAAGGCCACATCCTCTGTCAAACCTCTCCCATGGTGCTGTGCAGTCTATAACACCAGGTAGGTCATTACAGGAAAGAGTAGATGTCTGTGTCATTAATACTGGATAATGGCATGGTCCCTCCTTTTGCTGTCCTCTGCATATGATGCACTCCCATTATACCTTGCTGCACATAGCCAAACCTGTAGCTATGCAGGAACTTCTTGGTATGAGAAACATTACAAAACAGTTCCCCCATCTCACCTGTTTTATACCATGCAGGGTGCCTGCTGGGCACTTGTCAATCAATGGAGGTCTCCTGATTCACACTATGTGACAACAGTGCTGTAAAATAGAAGTACGTGTGCATGTTGCGGTCCTGCACAGATGGTGCTACTCTAGCTGCCTACTCAGGAATCTGTATGTCACTTTACCTGAGTGTCACTGTCGCAGTCATAGCCACAGAAGGGATGGAGGCACTTATGTCACCCCCAGGCCACTGTACAGGTGGCCCAAGCCCTACATAAAGAACTGAGGTCAAGCAGGCACTATACCCTCCTAGGGCCTCTTCCAGCTGGTGTATAGCTGCACCCAATGATCGAGTGGACAGTTACAGAACTATGTAGAAACAGTGAGGGGTGTCATGCCAAGTACATGAATGCAGCAAAGGGTGAGCGCTGAGGATTAACAGGGATAGACAAAGGAGGAATTGTAACATTTGAGTACGGGGCTATAGAGGGACCAGGAGCATTATGTGGTTATGAGCCATAGAGGCATGCAGAAAAATTGAGATCTGGGGAGTTGAAATGCTACATTTGGGTTGGTGAGTGAAGGGGGAGATGTCTGGATGAGCTCCAGGAGGGTGGAGGGTGGGTGATATGCTGTTTTGTGGTGAGAGAGGACATTATTCCAAGTACCATTTCATTTGGACAGGGACAGTGACACAATGGTTGGCAGGCCAGGTCACCCTTGCCATGAGTTGGTGCTGTGTTGGGGATGGTTCAAAGCTATGTATTACAGGCATTTCCCACATAGTGTCAGCCACAGTGTATTCCACGTTTGGTTCTTGCCCGAGGGTTTGTTGCATAGTGTGACATGATCCTGTTTGTACATGGCACAAAGTGGTGACACGGTATGCATTGAAGTCAGTCAGACCAATGAGCCTTGGATGGCAGCATTATGACACAGACTACCACACCAACACCTAGCCCTCCCTTAGGGTCTGGCACACAGCCTATAAGTCTAACTTCCAACAGGTTTAAACCTGGTATGTGGATGGGTGGGTGGGGGGCTTGCATCTGTTGTGGCTCTCTGAAAATCCCACATAAGGGCATAGCTCTGCAACACCGCAGCACAATCCCATCAGCCTAGGTGCAGCCCTGCATTTGCCACAAGTTCAGCACAAGCCAGTTGGTACAAGCAAGGGCATGGCGCATCATGTGTGGATCTAAGAGGCTATTCCAAATCGAGACTCTGTTTATTAGTAATAAGCACATATGTAAGTCAGGCTTTTGTAATACATACTGTAGGTAACAGTAAGTCAGAGTTCAGTTCAGAAATGACAAACAACAGCCAATGAAAAACAAAACACTACAGTTGGTGTCACACACAGTATTTCACACATACTCCATCTAACAAATAACTAACATTTCTTAACAAAAAAAATACACACACACACAAGCAAACAGCAAGGCATGCTTCAAAGAGTGCACATAATTTACTGGTACCAAATGAACAGTCCACAGCAGAAAGGCACAGACTAACATGTGACTTGACTTAAAAAACCTTAGTCAAAAAACACTGGCATGGTTTTAATGAGCCACCAAATACTCAGACTAAGTAAAACAGTCATTTCTAAAATTAGATATTTACGGTGCAGAAATATCCAAAAGTTCTCAAAGTAAATTTAAAGAATACTGGATGGGCAACTATGCACAACCACTGTGTTCTGCCACAAAAGGGTTTTGATTGCCTCTGGCCTCAAGAGCCAAGCTCAGGAGATCTGTGGGAATCAGAACCCTGAAGTGACAGAACACACAGGTTGTGCATAAAGTTGCTCATCCTATATTTTTTATAGTGTATAATAGTATTATGTGAAATGCATACATTGTGTTTTCTTTCTCTTTTTCATATTGAAACTGACTTGTGAAGTCTCTAGAGGTTCTAGAATACTGTCTTACCACAGAATTAAATAGAGGAAAGCAACAATGTGCCAGCATTCCAAGTGGTTCTGCTGCAGTACTGACATCACTACTGCAGCAGAACAACATAATGATGTCACTAGTGCAGCAGAACATAGAGGATTGTGTATGAACAGTCAAACACAACAAGGATATTCTTGTATCAAGAGGTTTCCTTGGTAACAGACGACCTCGAGAGCGCAGCTCGAGAGGTACTTTGTTACCAAGGGAACCTCAAGATACAAGAATTTCCTTGTTTGTGTATGACTGCTCATACACAATCTTTTATAGTGTATGGGCAGTCACAGCATAGAAAATCACACAAAACCAGCTGGGGAAGACAACAGAGAATAGAAATTTTAACATTTTCTTTTTTTTTTTACTGACACAGTATGCTGCAGATGTGCCTGCAAGTTCAGGTTTAAAAAAAAACGCAACTTCCAGCTTAACTGGATTGAGGAAAGCAACTATGTGGCAGCATTCCAAGTTGTTATGCTGCAGTAGTGACATAGCAAGTGCAGAATAACAGCTGTGATGACATAGCTACTGCAGCATAACAACTCCATTCTAGTAATGGATTTTTCTCCATAACAACGTTCTACCATACACTACAAGTATATTCCAGGCATGGAATTTCATGCATAATAGCATTCCACTATACACTGTAACATAGTTAAACTGAGAAGAAAAAGGTATGTCCAAATAAATTAACAAAAAAATTAAAAAAGCAGACTCCACTGAATTGCAACACTGAGCCTGTAAAATTGCAAAGAATACCCTGATGGCATTCCGGGTGTCCTGAGTTCGAGTCCCATTATGTCATAATCAGACAGACTTTACTACAGCATTGAATTTAGATACTGCAATGAAACAGTCCTAATGGAATGATCTTGAATAATGTCTCAACCCATAAAAAATAAATTTTTTAACACAAAACTTACCCTGGAAAACCTTGCAACCCAAAGGCTAACTTGAGAACAGAGATCACGTCAAAATCATCATTTTGGAAATGAGCACTACATATAACTGACTCTGAGTGTTTGGACCAAGTAAAATTCACATGGGTTTTGTTCACAAATGAAATCCATTTTCTCTTAAAAAAAAAAAAATCATCACTCGGCGGGGTCAGATGCAGTATTGCTGCACCCATACACAAGACACCTGTTTGGCATTTTGCTATCTGTAACTTGAAAATGGAGTATCGTGGAACACATTTTTTAGACTTTTCAATGTATCCTTCCACATCTACAAATCACTATGACAACTAAAATAAAAGAATTCCTTCTTTCTGTTTAGAATGTTGAAGACATAACTCCAAGCTGCTTATCAGATGGCCATTAGGAAACTGAAATGGCTTGTTAAATATTGGTTGCCTATTAAACTGGAGATGTGGTACCCCCTTCGAAAGGCAACAGCTTGCACATTTAAATGCCTAGCATTTAAACATTTTTTGCTACTTACTTCAGTTGGAGATGAAAATCTTTCAAGAAAGATTCATACATCATACTGTAAATGTAACCCTTTCCCAGCAAATTTTGTAAAGACTTACACTGTTTTTTAACCTCTCAAGACCTATCTGATAAAATGCCAGGTCTTCAGTGAACTACCCAGACTAAATATATACATTTCTTTTTGACAGAAGAGCTGTGGCCTGCTTCCCAAACATAACAGATAAGAGCTACTGAGATCTCTTATAGTGTGTGTGTGTGTGTGTGTATTTGGGGGAGGGGTGGAGAAATAGTTAAGCTCCTGGCAAGGGAGATCTCATCTAATGAATTAACTGCTGACAAACCATGAGTGATACAGAAGCAAATGATTTAATACCTTTTATTGGACCAACACAGATGTAGCAAAAATAACTTATACCATTTATAAAATTCCTTTTTTTTTGTCATTTTATAGTAAGATATACTGAGTGTGTACTTACTGAGTTGCTGGATCAGGGCCTTGAAGAAAATAATGACATTTACTTAACTCATTCAAGATTCCATCAGGTGGACAGAAAAAAGTCTACGAGAATTTGTCTGAAAACTAACAACTATAAGATGCAAAATAGCATTTTGTATATATATATATATATATATATACAGTATATGAAATGCTTCTAATTTATTTGCAATAAATTTGTTTGCAGGCATTACTAGTATCTTTTGAAAGATTGTCTGACTTGTGATTACTAATGTTGAGTATAGTTCATGAAATAATGAGCGTGATATTTGTTATTTCATATAGTCCCCTATTATACCTTATGCACAACATGTAAATCCAAATCATTCCAAGGCCATTTTGACATATAATATTAATATTGAGCAGCAAATCAGAGCTCTTTTCCTAATAAAAGGCTGTTGATATAATAAATAAAGAACAAAGTCATAAATAAGGAACCAGTGGCTTATGGAAAAATCTACAGGGATTTATACAGGGATTTGATTCTGCCACTGTGGGGAAAACACAAGGAAAATGAAGGCTTCTTACACAGTAATGGTTATTTGGATCTGGGAGCAGTGAATATTTCTTATCCTATATTTTGTATCCTGGTTAGGGCAGGAGAGATGCTGTCTCATTGTCACAGGGATGTTCATTTACACGTTTGCGCTGTATTCACGCAGGCTATCCCAGGTTAGATGCAATATCTTGTTTTCAGTGGGGTCATGATTTTACCACTTTTATAATGTATTTATTCATGGTACCTAGTCCAGGGCCCCCGTATTCATACTATCATGCTATCATACTGTGAAGCCAGCAGATTAGGCCCTATGGCCTATAAAGTCTGCTCGATGGTCAGTGCCTTCTCAGGGCACCGTTTGTAGCCCCCCTTCCTCCATACAGGTCCCCAAGGAGTACACAGAGCATCCCGGTGGAAAAAGAAGTGCCACACAGCTTCAACGATGTGCAGCAGCAGCATGATATTCAAATGTGTGGGATGCACCCGCCACAAGGGAATGAGCCAGGGCACACACAAATGGTATGCCATTCAAGTCGGGGGGGGCAATCCCATGCATATGCTGTGCTGCAGCATATTCAGTGGGAATGTGCCCCTCACAGTCCAGAGCACCGTGGCCCACAGTTAGGCCACAAACAGTTGGCCTAACCTGGCCAGTCACCCACTGGCAGGCTGCAGATATGCACCCAGGTGCACAGCAGCCTGGCAGCCCTGGTGGACTAGAGGTACCCTCTTTCCATCCCCAATCTAGCCAACTCCATCCCTGAAGAGCTCCATAGTGTAGGACCCCCCAGACCCAACTGCACTAGAGAAAATCATGGTCCATATCCATAGTCTAGAGGACTCCCATCCACCACCCCTGTACACAGACACCCTCACTCCCCCATACCCGACCTGTTGCAAAGACTGGCACTGCCCTCCACACCCTGCCATGGCCAGCCATTGACTGCACTGAACCCGGGTTAGGGCCTGCACTCTGGAATGACCAAACTGGCTCTACCATGCTTTGGGATGACATGCCAGCTGCAGATCCACCAGTGTATGCAGCCGTGTGTACATCCCTGGCAAACTGAAGAGGGACTTTACATACCTCCAAAGCAATCCTTGCCGATGCTGTATCTTCCTGCTGTCATTCACCACTGCAGGTCCACACTGTCCCCTGTTCCACTGTGTAACATGCCACCTTCCAGACTGCTGAGGTATCCCGGGTGCCATGGGGTATGGTATCCTGTAATGCCATTTGTAGTGTAAACTTCAGGCCATGGATATTTCATCCACAGTTCCCCTACTGTATAAATGAATGGGAGGTAAGCTGTAACATGCCTGTTTTGGGACCTGTGTGAGTGGGTACAGCATCAGCCACCACCCACACTGAGCAGTGCAATGGCACCGGGATGATGGATCCACATGCGAGTGCCTGAGGTGTATGGCAACTGGGTGTTATCACCCACACACAGCTCATGCCTTTGTATAACACATTCCAGCATCCTACTATGAGTGTTTCACCACCCGCCAATAGAGTGGTGTGATCCTGTTACAGAGCCAGTCGTCACAATGGGATGGGCTGGGGACAGGGAGGGGGGTGTCTGTGCACCATTGAGGGGGAGCGGGGGCCACTACACTATACACATGGAACGTAGGTGTATTCTGGTGCAATTAGTGATGGCATTGGGGTCCCTACAATATGGAACTGATAGACCCTGGACTCCAGTATGATCAGGGCTGGTGGAATGGGTGGGGGGGGTGCCACTATACCATCAGAGACTTCAGGGCCTGTCCCACATGGGAGCAATTGCAGTTGGGGCTTGGAGGTGAGATCTGCTCTGGTGCATTGATCCCCATGTCAATATGCAAATGGGCTGGTAATGAGAATTCATAAGGCCCCTTTGCACCCTGCATGCTCAATTCGTTTATTTGCATTCCTGGGCTGAATATCACCCATGGGGCTGTGGCGCATACTGGAATTTATACTGGAAGGTATTCAGTTGGGGTCACCCTGAATGTACCTGACATGGCGGCTGCCTGCACTGCGAATCCCATCCAGGGTCACATTTTCAACAGGTACAGTATGCACACCCTGTACTGGTGGTGCATTCTGTTTGAATATTGTATCAGTGCCAACTGATGCACCCTCTTTGTGCAATGCATCTTTCTGCTCATGCATCGATCCGGCACTTAATATATCCACCTAGATGTAAAAAATTGTTTTTAGTGCATTCTGATTTTACGCAATGCAGCATAATATTGTGTAGATGTAGAGCCCCACTGAAAATGAGATGCCATTTCTTCTGTGAACTATCCAGACTAAATATATAGCAATCAGCAGGCATATTCTAGGAAAACATATTGTAAAAATGTGTAAAAGGAAGACCACATTGAAACTGCCTCTCCACAGATCTGCATTGTGCAAATGCATTAGAAATAATGGGTAAAAGCATCCCATAAAGCTCTCCACAGCCATATTAGCACTGACCAGAGTTTGTTTTCTTTAGACAAATCTGGCAATATGCAGAAGTATTCAGATAATCTAAATAATGGGGCACAAAATGGACTGGAAAAACGAAACAGTTTAGTAAACCTCCCCTCACGCCCAACCTGAACCAGAAGGCCTCCATTGGGGGAAAAAAGAGCATACAAACAAAACGAAAAAGCGTGCCACTTTTTCTTTTGATAATTCTGTCAGACAGCTTACTTGAAAAGAAAAAAAACATAACTTGACCATCCAGTTGCAAGAACACACACCCAACACTGCAATGACTGTACCGCTCACATAATCAATATTCACATTGACAGGGGAAGTGTTCAGAATTAACAGTTTAGGGCGTGAGATAGTCAGTTTCCCTGATGTCCAAATAATAAATGATTATACAATGGCAAGAAAGAATCTTGGACTGTGATTGATCAGTCTGGGGCTGGTCCCATGGTGTTATCCCAGCAGAACATCGTGAGTCTAGTCTCAGCACTGTGAACCTCTTGACTGATTGTTTGTTGCATTTGGCATTCTCTTTGCATCTTCTTTTAAGAAACAAAAATATTTTCCCACACTAACAAAAACAATCTTTAAAATTATTTTTTTTATTCTGTATGTAACAACAAGCCATTCTATAATAGGAATAATGCACTCCAGGGTGTGTGTCGTGCTAGGATAACACCACACCTGAGGCACTGGGCGTACTTGGCCTGCAGCCTCATGCCCAACCCCCCCAGGCATGGCGTTGTCCCAGCACAACACACACCCTGGAGTGCATTATTTCTTTACTGACATGGTACCTCAACCAACATCAGTTCTGCTGTGATCTTGCCTGAATGGCCATTCATGGAAGATGTATTCCCTAGATTTGAAGAGTTAATAAAATCACTCACCAAACCTCATTCTTTTCATTCACTGCTATGTAAACCTATTAAATATGGGGACTGTGGTTACTATTACAGGAAAAATGACCATGTCCCTGTGTTTCTGTACACTAGCTCTTTAAAGGTGATAAATACAGAGGTAACATTAGGATGCAATGGATTGCCACTGATATGCCACAGCTACCTCTCCCATCTGGGATTAACAAGATTGAGGGGCCAGGCTCCATTAAACTACTAACTGGAGGGTTTGCATCCAAAGTTAGAATGAGATAGTGCAGCACCTCCACCCAGAAAAAGGTTTAAGTGGGCCTGGTGTAAGTGTGGGGATCCATGACAGTCGGCCGACAAATTCATTGTTGACTGACGCTACAGTGACACTTTTATGTTGACCACATTTGCGGTCGGCATAAAGCCTGTCACTTTGGACTGTGTTTTCTTTGGGGGGCTTCACCCTGAACTCCCCATGCAGGGGGCTCTGCTCCCTGCACCCCTGTAACTAAATTAATCAACTCTGAGCAGGAATTGATTTGGGGAGGGGATGCAAGAGCCCCAGAAAGCAGTGCTGGGGTCCCTTGCCGACACTACAGTGACCTGTCGCTGTTGTCGCTGTAGTGTCGGTCACGGTAAAATTGTTGCCGTAATGATGGCATTTATAAGTGTGGTATCACCCCTAGGATGCAGTGCCTCCCCACAGGAGATGAACAGGGGTCATGGCACAGTTGCAATGAGTCCCTCTCTGGCTGATTTCATTCTCTCTTCACTATCTAAGGCCACAGGTAATGGCTGGTGCAAATGGCTATTTCTCTAAGTCCAGCCTGTCCTGACCTATGCATTCAGCAAATGATCCTCCAGTGCACACAAGACAGCTCCGGCTGTGAAAACCCAGTCCTATTTGCCCAACATACCATGCCTTGGCATTCAGTCCCTAGTGTGTGGATGCAACTGGCACTGGGCTGTGGTACTGACTGGGAGGCTTCCCAGATTTGCTACAGTTACAGTTCAGCTATCTATGGCTTCAACACAGAAAAGTCTCTCAAAGATTTGCTGCAATCTTCAGCTTTAATTTTCACTGAACTAGCATGCAATTACTTCCTTTTCACAGTAGGAATTTTATCTCCTCTTCCACTCTCTGAGACATGTGTGGTCTGTCTCTACAGCAGCACAGTTTCAGGCTGTCTTCCTCAACAGAACACGGGCACCTCTCTCTCTTTCACACTCAGTTGCAGACTGAATCAGCCCCTGCTGTTCACCAGGGAATGACAGCTCTAACTGGCTGTTACAGTTGTCAGTCACTTGTAGCAGCCCTGGAGGTCTGTTCATGAGAAGTGAGTCAATGCTGCAAAGGTGCCTGGGTTAATGAAATCCACTACAAGTCCAAAAGACCTTGTGGTTTTCTTCACAGGCATTATGACTGTGATTGGTTAGGCAGTCACACTTTGACCCTGTCACCATGCCAACTTGGGTCAGAGGTGACACAGATGGCTACCAATTTTATAGTCCAAAAACAGTCTTTCCCAAATGTCTTTATTTACACAATGTTCAGCATGCAAACAATGTTTTGAGCCCCAAACTAGTCATGTGCAGGTGCGTTTATATGTCCAGCTCAGTCGGGGCAATGATTGGGAGATACAATCAGTAGCTCTGGTGCATTGGCTGTAGTGGAGGGGGCTGGTGCCCGTTATGTGGGAGCACAGGGAGATTTTAAAGTAAAGCCCCATGGGGGAGTTACAATTAGGAGGCACTTCTCCCAGAGGGTGACGAACCTATGGAACAACCAACCACTTGAGGCAGTGACTATGGAGACAGAATCGACCTCTAAGTCTTGACAAATTTCTGATTACCCAGCTAATCACAAGGTACCATGAGAGGTGGATGGGGCAAGTTATATCTATAAATTAGTACAGTACATGTTTACACAAGATGCTTTTTTATCCTTGCTTATGAAGCAAGGAAAAGGGGTGGAGGACCTGATGGACCCAGAGTCCTGTCTGACCTTAAATTACTATGCTACTGTACTATCTATGGAAAAATATTTCATAGTTGAGGGATTGCAGACTTTGAAGTCCATCTGATACCTGAAAGATAATGCCACTATTTGTTTCAGTCCAGATAGTTACTGAGCAAATGTCTCAATCATTGATATTTACAATCATATTAGTATCACATCTTACTGTTGACAGTAACAAGAAGGAAGGAAGGAAGGAAGGAAGGAAGGAAGGAAGGAAGGAAGGAAGGAAGGAAGGAAGGAAGGAAGGAAGGAAGGAACCAAGACTGACTGAGGTAAATGTCTATACACTTCAGGTGGTTGGCCATAGGTTCAAAATTAATCAAATGGTTTAAGAGGACATTCATGAACAGTGGCCATCACAGTTTGAAAGCCCATGAAAAACTCCCTTAAATGAGATAGTCAGCTAACTTGTAACAGGCATGATCCAGAAATGTTGCAGACTAACTCTGCCTCATAGTGGGTGCTATGCACCGATGGGGCAAGGTACAACAAAATACCACGTGCTTGCCCGCAGACTCTTGCACCACTGCAGACAGGTGCACTGGTACCAGCAATCACTAATGCTGGCCACCTGTTCACGGCCCCCCCCCAGTGCGCAGGAGCGCTGAGGGGTGTTATATGGACCTGGCATGCATCCAATGGGATGCCCAGACCCAGTCTGCCAGTGGATCCCTTGCACCTGCGGGAAGCAGATGCCAGCTACCGACATGTAATGTGCTGGCCACGCTAGGACATGGATGTCTGTTCAGCCTCCCCCGGCCCTCCTTGTGGCCCCCATGGGTGGGGGCGGCATGTCACAGGGGTCTGCAGCACCCTGACATCTTTGTCGCTGCTGGTGGAGGCATTCTGGGGTTGCATGTAACCCTTGCAGCTGGGGGTTACCAGGTGTAACATGCACCCCCCCCGTGCCCAGCACTCCACACCTTTTTGAATGGCACAGAGTGTGGGCATACCCCCAACACCCCCCCCACTGGCCCCCGACAAGTAGCCATCCAAGTGGCTGGGGTTGGGGTGAGTAAGTGTCCTGCTGGGGACCCCACTCCGTGGCATTCAGTAGTAACTATGCCAACATGTCTGGGTTATGCTGTGTGTCTTCATAGTGCATGGGGCCCATTGTTGCTACAGTGCCACTACTTTAGAACCTTGTGATTTTACCCAGGGTGAAGCTGTGCTAAACTATAGCCTGGATAGGCACAGCTTCATCTTCAGTTACATCACATGGTTTTAAAAATGGGGGCAATGTACAGTGATAGCAGTTTAAGGCAGACTTTGTCATCGCCATCTCTGAACTACTGTCAGCCACTGGTAAACCCAATACTGTACCACACATAAAGAGCTCTTCATGGGCTTTAAGACTACTTTATGATGGACATTGTCCAGAAATGTTCTTTTTTAAACTCAATGCCATCCCAAAGCCTCTCTGAGTGTTGAATCATAACTTTCCCTGTCTAAAAATATGCTGTAAAAAATACGAACTGTACAAAATAAATCACAGGAACCTCAGATGTACTGCTGCTACAGTGGTATAAAAAACAATGTCCATTTATTTTATGTGGCCCAGTGAAATGGTTGGCCTCACCTCCTACTGAAGCTAGTGAAAACTGACATCAATTGTTCTTATTTTGTGCTGTTCTGTTTCATTCCCTGTTATTTACAAAATAATCAGCAAATGTGAATATCGGACTCCTGGAAATGAATCTGAACCCAAATACTGTATTAAATGTTACCACACAACCTAATTGTTGCTAAGTGAATTAGATAGTAGCTATCTTCTCAATTACCTATTCCACAACATCCCCATTCCAAAGAAATTGTTTATCAGATATTCATTACCTCAGTCAAATACTTGCTCCTCCGATTTCCCCCTCCCCTTCCCTCTTTGTTTGCCTCCCTCAGTCTCCCATCTGCCTTTCTGGACTTACCTCATTCTCTGTACTGGGCCTTTTTCTCCTCCCCATCACTCTCCCATATTTTTAGCTGCCATTCTCACTTTTGCATTACCATTGACTACCTTTACCCATCTGCCGTTTATGTCTCATTACTTCCTGAGCCTTCTTAGTTGTTTTTTGTATCCAATCTAATGAACTTCTGTTTCACAGTTTAGAGAAGCTGCCACCCCATGACAGCAGCTGGCCATTTGTCTGTGGCCCTCCCTCTCCCCAACCAGGTCAGTTGAGAAGGTGCTGCCTCCTGGGGTGGACATAAAACCTGGCTATGCCCCAGGAGGAGGCACCAATGGGCTACCCGCAGGTGGGGAGGCATAGGCCTGGGGAAGGAGATAGAGGACACATATAGTGTCCAGCAGTGGCTCGATCCCTCCTCTTTATCCTCCATCCAGTGGATCCCCTTCCACCCACCCTGGTAAATAGGGTAGGGGCCAGGAAGGTAGGGCCCCCCTATTGACCCACTGTGGATGCTCGCACTAGGGGTTGGATAATAACTTTTCCCAGTTTCCTGCCTACTGTCAGGATTTTTACAGGTATTTTGCCTCCCCCAAAAGGGGTAATAATATTAGGTAGAGACATATACAGTAGAGTAAGTTTGTAGTCTTGAGTCTTGTTTAAATAATAATTAAAACAAGCATGTGTCAATGCCGAATGTTGTTGCGCTGGCATTGGCAGTGGGAGTGGCGAAGCTACAGACATATAGTGCTGTGATTTTGTGAATGTGTCTCAAAAGGTGATTTTGTACAGTGAGCACACCATTGTGCACCACAGCTGCAGAAACACATTTTGGGCAAGCTGTGAAAAATGGCAGCTGGACTGTTAATAAGGAGATGTGCAGAAATGCCAGTGGTGAAAATGTGGCATGAAAATATTGCAGATTGATGAAGTTACAAGGGTGCATGGAAACTGCACAATGCACGCTTGCAACACAGTCATTGCAGTGACTTTCGGCACCAAATTTTCAACATAGGCATTTTAGGACCTCTGCTCATGAATAGTGTCACCGTCATTTCCTCAAACTATCCCAAAAACTGATTTCGCATAGCGACCGTGCAATTCTGCAACAGATGTGCGAAAACACATTTCAGGCAGCTGTACTGTTCATAAGGAGGTATGGAAAAATGCCAATGATGAACAGCTGGAGTGAAACTATTACAAATTCACTAAGTCATGAGCGTGCGTGCAAACTGTGCAATGCACGCTCATAAAACACTCATTTTATTGACTTTTGTTCCCAAATTTTCAACATAGGCATTTTAGGACATCTGCTAATGAACAGTGTCACTGTCACTTTCATCACGTGTCTCGAACACAGGCTTTCCACAGCGACTGAGCTATTCTGCGTCGGAACTGCGAAAACAGATTTTGGTCAGGATGTGAAAAATGACAGCTGTACTGTTCATTAGGAGGTGCAGAGCAATGGCACTGTTGAAAATCTGGAGCGAAAATATTAGAAGTTTGCGAATGTACGAGCGTGCAAGCAAACTGCGTAATGCACGCTTGTAACACAATACTTTTATGGAGTATTGTCACCAAATTTTCAACACAGGCATTTTAGGACCTCTGCTCATGAACAGTGTCACTGTCATTTACGTAAAGTGTCCTGAACACTGATTGTGCACAGCGACAGCTCTATTCTGCGCTGGAAGTGAGAAAACACATTTCGGCCAGGATGTGAAAAATGACAGCTGTATGGTTCACAAGAAGGTGTGGTAAAATGCCAATGTTGAGAATCTGGCATGAAAATAGTGCGAATTCGCCAACTTACAAGAATAGCGTTCGCGGTTGCTTTCCTAGCGCTAGTAAAACCGTCATTTTTGATTTTTCCACCAAATTTGCAACATAGGCTTTTGAGAGCCCCCTCATGAACAGTGGCACTGACATTTGTTACTCAGTCCAGAAAGGTGATTCCGTGCAGTGACTGTGAAATCACCTTCAGGACCGAATAACGCCATGACAGTGCAATAATTCATGAGAAGGGGTCCCAAAAACCCCATGTCGAAAATTTGGGGTCAGGATTTGCAAAAATGCCTGAGATATGCACTAAAGTTGAAAAAACCCTATTTATTCCATTATACAGCTTACCGGCATTTCCTCAGTTCGCAGTCGGCTTTGAAGAGTGCAGACTTGTTCCCGGTCCACCGATGATCGTCGCACCAGACTCTGCAGGTAAGTATGGGGTGAGGGGGGGTGAGGGGAGGCAGGGTGCGCCAGAGGTGGGGTGCGGTGGGGAGGGGCATAGAGACTATGAGGGACTGTTTTCGTTTACAGGAAAAAAAAAAGAAATCATGGGACAGTTTTTTTTTTAGATTTGGCATGCTGGGTGGGCTCCCGCATGCCACCTAACTGCTTGGGAGGGTGTCTGTAGCCAACAGGGGATTGGGCACCCTCATTGGAAACCAACACAAGGGGAGTAATTTATGCCGATGGGGATTGGGCACCCCTCGGCATTAAAAGTAGGGGGTTCTTTGTGCCAGCAGGGTGGGCTCCCTGTTGGCACATGAGGAAAGGAGGGAGGGTAAAGCCGAGGGATTGGGCACCCCTCGGCATATCACAAATAGGGCGGTGGCTTTATGCCGACGGGGCAGCGGGGCCCCCATCGACACATTCATAAGGGCAGGGTCAACCGACAGGGGGATTGGGCACCCCCGGAGTCAGCAGTTCGGTGGCCAGTGTGCTGCCATGAGTATAATGTTGGTGAGCACGTAAAGAAAAGGTCCGCTGCATCTGATGCGCTTTGCTCGGATTGCAGCGGAACTTTTCTCAGATGTGCTCACCACATTATGTATGCATGGTGTGGTGCCGGCATGCAGGCTAGTTGGGGAATGAGGGACGCACCTACTGATGAGTGCCCTGCATTCGTCCAACAGCGACCATGCCTCCAAAGCTGCACTGTCCTAAAATGTTGGCTGCGCAAGCACGCCAACATAAAAAACTAAATATAGAATAGTTTATGGGTGGCCATACACAACAAGGCTGTGTTTCTGTCGAGGGAATGTGATGATGGCATACAGACCTCGAGAGCGAAGCTCGAGAGGTCTGAATAACGTCATCACATCCCCAAGATAGAAACACAGCATTAGTTGTGTATGGCCATCCATACACTGTTTTGTATAGTATATGGTTCCCAGACTGTAGAAAACTTTAATTTCACAAGGATTCCTACCTTGGCCCAGATATTCAAACTGCCCCAGGCTGTGGCGCAAGCCTGGGTGCAGCACAACTTGGCTGCACAGGGGTGTTGACTGGACGATATTCAATGGAGCTGTGCCATGGCACAGCATCGTTGAATATTGCACCCTGGACATCTGCATGTGCATGGCGCAGTGGCACTGTGCCAGCGCAAGTGGCCAGAGTGCAGCAGGGGGATACGCTAGCGCAAGTTCCGTTGTGCTATGCGTAGCAACTGCGATATTCAAAAGTGCACATGCTCGGCCCGGTGGCGCTGAGGGTTGAGGCACTGGTCACCACACCTCACGCCATGCCAGCGACCCATGTTCGGGAACAGGCATGGGTTGCTGTGGGTCGGCGGGGAGGAGATGGATTGAGTGTCCAAAGGACTGCTCTCCATCTCTGTGGAGGGGGGATTTGGGTGGCCGGGGCTTGCCAGACCCCTAGCGGAGGCTGGGGGGGTCGACAGCACGTAGCTGCAAGCTTGGGGGGGGCGGGTCATGACAGACACTTGATTGGGGCACCCAGTCACTGGTGTCATTGCACGCCATGACCTGCCGGGAGGAAAACAGCGAAAAAGCAAGCCCGGCAGCACGAAGTTGTTTCCCCGCGGTGCCATTCCTAGAAGGGCGCCTCCCCTGGAATGGATCCATTGGGTTGGGTTGAGTCACTCCTCTCCACCCTGCCGCAAAGGGTAAGTCACAGGGTGCACAAGGGAGGGGGTCTGATGTCCGGAGATGGCGCTGGGGGGAACAATGGAGGGCGGGGGTCATAGCCGGAGCTCTGGAGGAGAGAAAATAATACCGCAAAAAAAAAAAAAGTGCACATGCAAATGGAGCCATAATGTATGCAAGGTGAAATGGGGCCATTTGCGCTTATTCATTATAGCCCCATTGCATGCTACCCGCCCCGAGTCAGTGGCGGGCAGCACCCCACCGCCTGCTGCCCGCTGCCGCCGACTGACACCATAGGTAGGGCTGACGCCCATTGGTCCCCAGCGTGAGCCAATGGGCATGCAGCCCATGCCATACACATTCAGATATGTGAATGGATCATTCACATATCTGGAATGTGTAGTACGGTATGAGCTGCACGCCATTGGCTCACGCTGTGACCAATGGGCGTGACAGCCTACTCTATGGTGCGGGCGGCGGGCAGCAGGCAGGTGGGTGCTGCCGCCCACCGCTGACCGGGGGGGGAGCGGGGCAGTGGGGCTCAGTGGGCAGGTGGGGAGGGGGTACCACTGGACCACCAGGGATATTTGAACTTCTTTTATTTATACTTAAGCCTGCGATCGGGCCGAGAGCGGTCCACTGGACCACCAGGGATATTGGATTTATTTCTTAATACGTAAGCCCGCGATCGGGCTGACAGCAGTCAACTGGACCACCGGGGATATTGGATTTATTTCTTTATACCTAAGCCCGCAATTGGGCTGACAGCAGTCCACTGGACCACCAAGGATATTTGAGCTTCTTTTATTTATACATAAGCCCGCGATTGGGCTGACAGCGGTCCACTGGACCACCAGGGATATTTGAGCTTCTTTTATTTATACTTAAGTCCGTGATCAGGCTGACAGCGGTCCACTGAATCACCAGGGATATTGGATTTATTTCTTTATACCTAAGCCCGTGGACCACTAGGGAGATAGGACATAATTTTATTATACAAATGCCCATGATCAGGCTGACAGCGGTCCACTGGACCACCAGGGAGATAGGAGGTGATATTTTTGAACAGATGCCTGCGATCGGGCATGGGGGGGCACCGCCACAGAGGTGCAGCCGGAGCTCGGGTGGCCACACTCAGGTGGCAGCTGCTGTGTTGTGCCCTGCAATATGGTAGCTCACCTGTGGGTGGCCAGCCGTTGTTCCATTTTTTTTTTGATCAACTGTGTGCGGTGCAAGTAGGGGTTTCGCATGCATGGACTCAGCACATCCCGGGCTGAATATCGGGATGTGCAGAGTATGCATGGGCATGTCCCCCATCTGCGCCGCATACATTACTGATGCACTCTGGTGCATCGGGATTTGTGCCAGGCACAATTCCTGTTTGAATATCACGTCAGGGTGCATCAGTGGGTTGCGCATGGTGCAACACTGTTGCACCATGTGCAGCCCTTTTGAATATCTGGGCCCTGGTGTTCATGTTCACTTGCTCCAGGTCCACGGTGAAGTCTCGCTATGCTCTCCCAACAACATTGCGTTTCTCAGTGGAGTGCCACTCTGCTCTTGACTGTGAAGATCTACAGCACCGGTGTTTAAAAAAAATTAAAGAAAACTGCCACACTGGTAGTTTGGACACACAAAGTCAAAGGCAGTCGGTGTCCAAACTACGTGAATCTATCACTCTCCACACCACTCGCTAACCTTCGCCGGCATTTTACTCTGTTCATTTTTGACCACAGCACTGTTTTGGCCAATCAGACAGCAGCTCAAAGGGAAAAAGTTGTTGTAGTATAGTTGTGATGTCAGAACAATACTGCAACAGCTTTTCTTGACCTTTGAACAGCCCTACAACAACTTTTCGAAAGTGACTGCTTTTTATCCACAATAAGCACTAACCATTTACTATATAAATGATAATAAATACTGTTTAAAAAATTAAATATATATCTATATATATAAAAATATAATAAAACATAAAATATGTAGATGGTCAAATCAAAATATACATATATATACAATAGATAGGAGATGTATGCCAGTAAGTACAGTCATAGTGACTGGATATCAACTGTCACCATCATGTTAGGCAGCCTGAGAGGAGGGTAAATCAAAGGTATCAGTGAAACAAGAGGGACAAGGCCAGTTCTCCCAAAGGACTCGTTGTCCTCAGTTGGCTTGAGGGCGATGGACTGCTAGTGTTGACCCAGGTGGGGGTCACGGTCCCACCTCATCAGGTAATACTGCAAGGATGGTGGCACCAGACAGGGGGCCGCAAAAGCCTCGGCCAGAGGACCTCCCCAAGGGGTTGGCGCTTCCTCCCAGTGGCACACGCTGCTCAAGATGGAGTTATATTAATAAGCACATGGCTGTGACCATTTCCTCCAAGATTTGTGTGTGTGTCTTCACTTGGGAAGAGGAGATGTAGGAGGGCTACCGGACAATTATGTTTTACTTTTTTACCTTTCTACTTGAGTTATTTCATCCTGTTTGAAATAAACACAAATATGAGCTCAGCTCAACCTTCTATTGACCCTGAGCTGCTCATGCTGGACTGAAATCACAAAGAAGCAGCTTACCTGCCACAGGGTGTCCCAAGGTGGAAAGCTGGTGCGGATGCACTGGGAGCAAGCCAACTATTGTCAATGCTGTTAAGTTCCATACACCATACAAAGACACAGCAGCCGAGAAAACTCCACAGAAATCCAATCATCACAAATGGCAGATTTTACTGTATTTATTACTATAGTTCACAATTAGTTCTAAGCCTGTACCCAATGTCATAATGTTTGATGGAAAATAAATGTCGTCATCACATGGCCATGGTATAAACTCAAGCCACAATCTTTGAAAAATTGCAGTTTCAGTAACGTTCATTATAACTACTGAGCCTGGTAGCCTTCACTAGCGCTATGTGACAGGAAAAAAAAATTGCATGAATTCCCCATAGTCTGGAAAGAATCAAGGCAGGCAAATCGATCTGAGAAAAGTGATATATGTATAAATAGAAACAAGGATAATGGAGAACATAGAAGTGCAAAAGAATGCAAAGAAACTAATTAAAAACAAATAAGGGCAGAACAGTACTGCAACAGCTTTTGAGTTAGTAGCTAAAAATATAAGTAACAGATTTCAGGAGAGTGGCTACACAGGAAAATAAGAGAGATCTCTAGGAGCCAGCCACTTACTCCTAAAACAAGAAATCCATCCAATCAGAGTAGGGTTTCATTTCTAACACACTGTACCTCCAAGGCAACTGGAAACCTGGGACTCATAGAACCACTTTACTCTTTCTCTAATGCACAACCTGGTGCTGCACAGATAATTACATTTTCACTCACAAGGGCATGATGTGCACATATATAGAACCCAAACAAACAAAAAAGAGAAAAAAAGAAGTGCCTTAGCAAGCATTGTGGGAGGTCTGGGTTGAAAACCCAGCTAAGTCACTTATTTCTTTCTGTCTTCTGTTTGTTTGGGTTCCAAATATATGCACACTGCATCCTTGTGAATCAATCAATCAATCAATCAAAATCTTTATTTTGCCAGGCGGAACATCATTGAGACAAGCTCATTTACAAGATGGACCTGGGGCAAAACAATTGCCAACAGGGTTAAGACATCGCAGATTGAGTGAACGGACATAACAATTACATAGTAATAATAACAACATAATAACATATAACCATCGCACGTGACAAGATACTTGCACCAGAACATAATAATAGGTTCAACAGGAGGTAGTGCAACTTAAACACAATTGCATGGATACAGATATATGGACGTAAGGTAATGAGTTAAAGTTTATACAGTAAACATCATTGGAGGAGTCATAGTGAGCAGGAGTGGCAGTTCCTCTAGCGTCAAAGTGCGAAGAAGATTGAGATGTAAGAGTCCTTTGATAAGTACTGTAGGCGTGGCCTGGCAAGTGGGGTGGGAAGGGGAAGGGGTATAGGGAGTGGAGAGGGAAAGTCAGCCGAGATAAGAGAGGGTTGGACATGATGGCCTAGGGAGGAAGGACTGTACGAAGGAAGAACATGACAGATGCCACAGGCAATGGTTGGGGTTTATGAAAATTACATTTGTAACAGACTGCAGTGATAGGGCTATAGCAGTGAAAAGCAGGCAACATTGGGAGAAACTGACAGCAAACTGCAAAACTGAACCTGTAGTGAGAGAGCAACCATGCATTCATTACATTGTTTTTTTACGTACTAGAGTGCTTGGATTGTCTAAAATCCACCCCACTGTGCATTCGTCAGAAATTCAGTAATTCTGATTCTGATACTGATTCTGTTTTGCCTCCAAATGCAAAAACAGAATTGGAAGTTCCAAATCAGACTGTCTCTCCAGCTGCAAGCTACTGACTGCATATGTCTGCCGCCCTCCTCCCTCAGCCCTTCCCTCTTATCATTGTGCAGCAGCATGTTGTCTGTGGGTCCCTGCAAGTTCAGGTGGCTTCTTGTTCTCTGTTGTCCCTATGAGTATGTAGGTAACATGACTGATGGCCCCAAGCCCTTAGCACACCCCTCACCCCGATTTCTCCTCCTCAATGACCAGTGACCTCTCCTCCATGTGTTGCCCACCACTAATCCACTCCAGGGCCAGGCTGAGTCCAGCCTATCCAGTAAGTGAGTGATTTCTGTGCCATTGTTGTCCAGTTAGGATGTTGTCTGCCACAGCTGTTTAATACTCCTCCAGGAGACTCCGAATCCAAAATTTAATAAGTAAATAAAATCTTTGCTTTGCTACCAGTGGACACTACCTGCACACTCTCCCCTCTGACCTGACCCTCAGTAATTCATGCCATTCTCCCAGAGTTACCTGGGAGGGGGCTGACCAAAACCAATATCCAGGAGCATTCTCTGCCAGATGCATAGTAAAGAGCATCTGGCAGATAGAATGCTTCTGGGGATTTGATTCAGTCGACCTCCTCCCAGGTAACTCTGGGAAAACCATGTGAGTGCTTGAGGGTCAGGGAGGGATGATGGTGGATGTAGGTCAGAGGGGAGAGGGGACTCTGAGTTGGGGGAGAGTGCATGGAATCCAGTTGGGTCAGGGAGGGCACTGGAAACTAGTAACATTTTCTTTAATCACGACCACTGCAGAAGTGGAAGGAGGGGATCTGTCTCTGGGGGGAGTAGAAGTGGAAACAGCTGGGGGACACCAGCAGAACAAACAGCAACATGTTTGATTAATCCTATTGCACTAATGGACTGGTGGAGTTATGCTGCTCATGCTGTGGGACTCTCTGGGTCACGGGAAAAAAAACAGAACTGACTGCCACCTGAGTCTCCTCCAGGGTAAGGGAATGGAGGGCTTTTTTTTAACTACACTTGAATGCTGAAATTCCACATCAGAAGGGATTTTTGGATTCGGAATTTTGGCCTTGAGTACTGAAATTCTGAATTCTGAAAAAATGCTTTGAATCCACTGAATCTGATTCCAGTAGCTGGATTCCAAGCAACACTAATATACAGAATAATGCCTGAGTAACAGTGGTTAATCATGATGTAATCACCTCAAGAAGATGCTAGGACAACCAAGTAAACCTCAAGAGCACAGCGCGAGAGTTTTACTGTTGTCATGGCAGCCGTGAGAGATGATTACATCCATGGTTGACCACCGTTACTCAGGCATTGTATTTTATAGTGTATGGAAAAAATAGCCACTGTGGGAAAAAATACAGTTTTTTTCAATGTGCGTTTGTTCTTCTGATCAGCTACGAATGCCTCCTAAGTTTGAATTTGAGCAACTGAAGTGCTGAAATGAGCCATTGTGATCTATACTGCAGCAGGTCTATAATTGTCTGAATGGAATGTGGGTGTTTTGAACGAATGTCCAAGCAGAAGATCACCTTTCCTTTCCAAGAATTTTGACAGGTGGTGACAGTCTATCCTGTAATTCCATCATTATGACATAGTTAAGCAAGGTTTACAGCATATTGATGTCATAATGATGGGATTATCAGATTGTAAACTGATTGAAAACAGGGGTTATTAGAGACTGTCCGTACAATATATGTACAGTTCTGGCATCTCTTATGGTTATGTCAGGCTGCTTTCCCTACCATGGCCTAGACATAACCTCATTCCACTTTAGGATACAGTTCAGTCAAATAAATAGCCTGCATTGTGGTTTAAAGTGTTACGAAAATAACTGTTCAGACTCTTGGACACAGGTAATTAGCAACAGTTTTATTCTTGATACATAGATGCTGTTGGCAGATAGGGACCACTAGGCCCATCCAGTCTGCCCATTTAAGCTGCCTAATGAAGCGTGCAATGACCCTATCTGGTTATTGGCTTTAGCTTTTTCTTCCTATCTCTATTATTCCTTTGTTTCTGTCCCATGCATGTTTGAAGCCTTCCACGGTACGGACTGCCACCACCTCCTGGGGCAGACTATTCCATGCATCCACCACCCTTTCTGTAAAAAATAACTTCCTGACATTTCCCCTTATGCAGCCACCCCTCAGTCTCAAAGATATGGAGATGCTGGTCTCGAACCCAGGGACACCAGTTCCACAGCTCTGTGCCTCACCCTCTACACCATCTGAGAAGCACTTGATGCCCTTTGCCATGAAGAACACAAGAAGTTTGAATCAGCAGTTTTAAAATTTTAGATGTAAAACAAATTATAAATGCCCCAACTAGGAAAGGGAGAATATAACAGCACTTGAAATATATTAGACCTTGTGTTTATTTTCCCTAAAATGTATGTAGATAAAACTAAGATAAAAGCCCCAAATTTAGGTGACCATAACACCATTAGTTGTAACTTACAAATGTTAACTCCAAAAAACAGTTGTAGCAGAAATACCACAGAGGTGTTTTAAAACATATAGGAAAGAGATGCTACTAAAGAGACTAACTAGCATAAATTGGTCAATGATGTTTCTAATTCTGGAGCAGGACCTGGTTGTAATCAAATTTACAAATCTTTTTATGGAAGTCTGTAACAAGTTAGCACCTCTTAAATAAATAAAACAGAGGACAAATCATGTCCCTTGGAGAACTGAAAAAAATCAAGAAGGAAATAAGAGTAAAAAACAGGCTGTGGAAAAAAGCAACAGTCAAGACTGGCAAAAGTTTA